>OY288108.1:32406248-33734768 GCA_958431115.1 Syrphus vitripennis
GCCCCATCCGCCACAATCCTCCGGCCAAAAAAGTCTTTGAATTCCAGTCTCCAGGGTCGAGAAGACAAGGAAGATCGAACCGTTCTTACAACACTCATTGGAATATTTTTATTTGTTTATTTCAAAAAAACCTATTTTTGAAAACTTTAATATTTTTTGGGCAAACATATTTTAAGTTTTTAAAACAGTCACAGTATTAAGTCAGAAGAATTAATTTCAGTTTCATGTTAGCCCATTTCAGGATAGGGATGCGCAATGTCATAAAAATATGTTTTTTTTCAAAATGTTTAGTTTTTAAATGAATTTTTCAAAAAAATATGCATTTAAACAACTTTATTTAAAAAATGAATAATAGAGTTTTGGCTTTAAAATAGAAAAAATAGATACCCTACGATACAATTTTTTTCATATCCCAGTTTAGCCTGCACTCTTCAGCCTTTTGTCAAATATTATTCAAACAACTATCGACCATTCTTACTGGGACACCCTGTTGAACGAACTATAACAATATAGAATCTATAAACATAAGTAGATATGGTTTTTTTCTTCCTATGCATTATGGTTGAGTTTTTCAAGTGATAATCATTTTTGATTTAAAACTAATTTTGTATGCGGGTATTGAAATGGAATAAATTAAATAAATTAATCATTATGCTTGCTTACTTTTTATTTCGTTTTTTGGCCAAGGGCAGTTTTCAGCAACATCATTATTAATTGGATGAGTCTGAAAAAGAAGAAAATAGAATTTTTAATTTTGTTGCTAAATTAATAGGTAGCTTTGTTTAATTCCCATATGGGAAAATAACTAAAATGGCAAAGTATTGCAGGAAACACAATCCAGATTGGGATTGGATTGGGTTTGTTTACACGATAAAAATCGCCTTTCGGATATGCAATAAATTATGTACTGATGCGTGGATAATTCGTCATTTATAATTCTTCATTGCATACTTCAGGGGAGAAGTTAAAAGAAATAGAAATCTTCTTTTCTTCTTCGGTGATCAAGAAAAGTTTATAGTGTAACGCTTCGTCAAGTCCACTCCCATTTCAAATACCGACAAAAAAAAACCTTAACGATAGCAATTATCTCCCTATTTTTTTGCAAACATTTTGTTTCTGGCACTTTAGTTTGATAAAAATGGGGAGGGTCAATTTCCAAAGCCATTCAAAACAAATGACATTATTTAGCTAAACAAAGAACAATAGTAGATATAATAGGTATTTGTAAAAATTCTTGAGTTTTCATTTAAATTTCTATGATGAATTGCTTTCAAAGCCCAGCATCAGTCCCATCAGCCAAGCGATTTGTACCAAGAAGTGATGAAACCAAGAGAGGAAGCCTTAAGATCAAAAAGTCCCATGGAGAAAGAAAATTTTGCCTGATTCATTTGCCTCTTTTTTCTTTTTTTTTAAGTTTTTTTTTTATGTTTTCTTTTAACAAAATACTACAAAAAAATGAGGCAATCAATCAGAGGGCTGACACAGATTCGACGAAATATCCCACAAAACGAACACACAAACACAATTATACTAAGCTCAATATGGCAAGTTTGAAAATCCTTAGAAAAAATGAATTTTCGTTTGTGTGCAAGAGGAATAAAAAACAAAGAGAATAGGAAAAAAACAACTCAATGAAATAAAATAAAATAAAAGTAAACAAAAGAAGACATTTTATACTCCTGTGCGAATGATAGAAAAGAAATTGAATAAAAAATTTAAGGTCACAAAGGAAGCACACAAAATGGTTTTGTTTTTTTTTTTCGTCAGAAAACAGAGAAGCATTATGAGACTTTTGAAAGCCCTTATTATCAGCAAACTATTTAAGATATTTTCTTATCCCCCAAATTATAGGAAATACATTTTAATCGACTAACTTTAGTTTGGTGCTGTCATCGCGTAAAAATAAGATGTCCTGAGAACCCTATTCGAAAAATGTGATTTGTACGACGCTCCAACACTATTGTGGAAGAAGGAATTAAACAAATGCAACGGCACATGCATTTAGTTGGCCTCAGACATAGAACAATTCACAACGCGGACGGGGAGGCCTGGCGACGAATCTAGGGCTGAAGCAGTGAAGTAGGAGAATTGTAGTCATTGTGGAAATCATCATGAAAGAAGAAGAACCATCAATTTTCGTTTGGTTTGGAATAATAATCAGCTCGCAAATGAAGCAAGTTTAGTTCTGTAAGTTCTATGTCTTATAGAAATTTACATAAAAACTCAGACTGAAATAATTTTTGAGTCTTCTTGATTACTTTTGTTGTAGAATGAAAAAATATTACGAAACAACTTCTTTATTTTCTCTTATACATGTTTTATAAAAATCTTCTCTTTTAATATTTTTTTTCTTCTTAGAGTATTTGCTTTTTTGGAAATTGCCACTTTTTTCTTCAAAGATTATTCAATTTTTTTCTGTTTTGATCAAAGCTTAGCTTTCTAGAGCTAATTTCACATTTTTTGAAACACCCCTGCTTAGTTTTTGTTCTATGTATTTAATGATATTTTTTATTAATATTTTGCTCGGCGTAACGCTATACATTTTTTTCTAACGATATTAAGAAATGTTTGGACAGTTTTTAAAATTTTTTTTTGAATTATCATTTCCTTAGTTCCTTTTTCTAAGAAAATTTGACTTTAGCCAAATATGTCGAAACACCCTGCACAGCAACATTCTTAACCGTCAATATTTTTATCACCTTGGAAATTTCCGAATCGAACGAACTAAAGTCATATTTTTTCCACCAATAAAATAAAATAAAAAAAAGTCTTATTTTTATTTCTAAAAAATAGCAAGTTAAGGAATTTTTTTATATCAAAGAATCGAATGGAAGAAATGTCAAGACTAAAAAAAGAAATTAATGGAATATAAAAATTATGCTGCCTAGTGTGGAACAGAGCCCTAACATCTAAGTTAGCAATCAAGTTTTGCTTCCACCATGTCACATTGATGGGAAATTCACTTTTAAGCATTTTTCAAAGATGAATTAACTTGCTGATATGATGATACCAGCCTGAGTTCAAAGTTTCGTAGTCCAATCAAATCAACTGTTTTTCAGCAGCTAGTGCTTTGTTCTTTTTTCTATATACCTTAGGGTTGATCAAATTATGCAAAATGCCTTCAAATATTTCCTGATTCCAAAAGGAGCACCACTAAGATTGGTTCTCCTGCTTCTGATCGGACACGTTCTTACTGAACCGAAGTCCTTCAGCTTCGCCTTCGTTCTAAAAACAACGAGTCTCAATAATATTGTTTTTAATAAAAGTTACCGTTTACGAGCAAACCGATGTTCCGCCCGTGTGCGACATTTGGGTTCATCAGTTAGCAAAGCTTTTGCATGAATACGAAAGTGAAGTCCTTAATTTACTTCTTGGAGTACGATTTGGATAAACACTTTGTTTAAAATGTGTTCAAAGTAACTTTATTCAACACCACTCAATGACGTAGTTCTTGGCAAATCTGAGTTGAGTTCGATTAAAATCATGAACATGTCCAACTAAATCCTTATTAATAAAAAACACAAAAAACCAAAAACCCAAATGGATGGATCTTGGAGGAAAACAATCATTTGTTCAGTGCGTTGCTGGTCCACATCACACAATTGTCAGCAAAAATTTGCTGAATCACAGGATACACTACTACTCCATATTGCTACAATAAGGGATGCATTTGGGAATTATAGGAGTGTGTGGGTGTATCTGTTGTGTTTATCCTTCTTTATACATATTCTCGTGTCTTATCCTCTGAGTTTTATGGTTGTGCAGGGGGAAACACTCTTGTGCAATGTATGTGAATGAGCAGGATTAAAAAGATTCACTGGCATTAAACATGTCTCGTATGTTAGGTTGATGTACCTATGGTATCTTTGTTGGTTGTTCGTATTCTTTCTTTTTTTGTTCATAAAAAAAGTGCATAGTTCTTGTGAGATGAACAATGCATCCTGTTGCATGCTTTTTTCCGTCGTCTACTCAACTATGATGATGACGACGACCGACGACGACGGTGTCGTCAGCATCTCTATATCGGTTAAAACAGCTTTTTTTGTATTTTGATGTTTCATTTTCCTTTTGACTTGCTAACATGAATCTTTTTAAGTCTGTTGGTGTGTTTTTTTTTTTTTTTGGTTGTTGAAAAATGAGATGGGAAAACTAAACAAATTGCTTTGCTGTTCAGGGATAGGGATAACACTTTTCATAAACAGAAAAATGCTGATGTATAAGGTAATATTAGGGATATTTTTTATATGATTGACAAAACAACTTTCCATAAATTTGGAACTAATCTTTTGGGTATTGAGTACATTTATGTTTTTTTTTTGTTATCTATTTTGTATAATTAGGTAGTTATTTTAGAGCAAGAATATTTATTGTGGGTAGAATACATGACTAGATACAAATAAGTGTCATTTTTTCCTTCATTACAATAGTACCATGAAGAAAACGAGTCGTTATTCTGTAGTCCAAAATGTAGTAGGTATTTGGATCAAGAATTCTGTACATAGAAACATTATCTTTTTTAACACGCTTTTATTAGTTTCACTTGTATGTTTGTTTGTTTGTTTGTTTGTTTGTATGTATGTAACTGACTCGTTGGGGCTCAATTTTGCCGCACTTTAA
This sequence comes from Syrphus vitripennis, assembly GCA_958431115.1. Lineage (NCBI taxonomy): Eukaryota > Metazoa > Arthropoda > Insecta > Diptera > Syrphidae > Syrphus > Syrphus vitripennis. The sequence goes on from OY288108.1 coordinate 32,410,866, forward strand.
GCGATAAGATTTACTTCAAATGTTGTAGACTTAGCAACGACCACGGACAATACAATATTTTGATAAGCTTATCTAATTATCCTGATTAGGATTGTCAGGATTAGTGGTTTTAAGCATTAGATGAAATGGTTCGATTACGAAATAATTCATGAGACTTGTTCGCAAATAAAGTTATACCACTATGTCTCGCTGTTTATGTTGGCTACATAAAAATTCTTGAATATCTTTTCTATCGAGATGCAACTGTTAACACATCTGTAGATATTAAAGACGGTTTTATAGCAAATCGAACTAAAAAGTGAAAAATAAAATACAGTTTAAAAAAACTAAAAAAACACGCTTTAATAGCAAATCGAACTAAGAATCAGAAAATAAATTTTAATTTATATTTTATTCAACGGTTATAAGAAGTATACTAACTCATCAATATGTTTCAATAATTTTCAAAAACTCTAAAATAAAAATAAAGTCATGAAAAGCAAATAAATTTCATTGTAAAAAAGCGTGGGGTGCTCGATATCGATTGTTGTAAATATATGATTAGTAGTTATTTGTAAACATAGAGTTAGTATAAAAATATGATATAAAAAACACCCCACTCTTTTTTACAATGAAATAAATTTTCTTTTCATGACTTTATTTTTATTTTAGAATTTTTGAAAATTATTGAAACATATTGATGAGTTCGTATACTTCTTATAACCGTTGAATAAAATATAAATTAAAATTTATTTTCTGATTCTTAGTTCGATTTGCTATTAAAGCGTGTTTTTTAGTTTTTTTAAACTATATTTTATTTCTATAATTAGCGCACACTAAATGGGTTTTTATGTAACCTTTATATGTCAGAGACACAATGTGAGCTTTAGGTAAGTAGAAAGGGATTTGAAAGGAGATGGAGAGAGAAAATTAGTCTGGAATTTCAAAACATCACAATGAGACAGAGCGTGGAAAGGTATTCCACATTCGCGTAGTAGGCTAAGGAACTTGTGCTTGACAGTACGACCGAAGTTGATTTCAAGAGTAAACTGATGAGCATTCATGGAAACGCGAGTATTACGGTTGAATCGTTTAAGGGGAGGAATGCAACTGGCTACTTCGTTGGAATACTGACCGTAAAAGTAACGACAAAAAAGTAAGAGACAGGAAACGTTACGTAGGTGTTTGAGTGACGTAAAATTATCAATGATGTTCCTGTCTCCGATCATTTTGAAGGTTCGTCTTTGTATACGATCCAAGAGGCGTAAGTCGCTGGAGCACCAGCCCATAGATGGCAGTTACATATACTCAAGTCTTGGACTTATATAACTTTTATAGTTAATAGGCAGATCAGAAGAGGAAAAGAATTTCTTGTGGCATTTTTGGCGAGGTTAAGTATGTGATCATTCCACAAAAGATGATTTGTGATACACATACCCAAAATCGCAAGCTGATTAGTTTCTTCAATGCAAGTGCCACTCATAGATAATGGCAGGGGAAGGGATAACGACAGAAGGCAGCATTGAGTTTTTGAAGCATTAAATTCTACGCGATTTCTTTATCCCCATTGTAAAATGCTGTCTAAGTCAGAATTTAATGTACTTATCATATTTAGCCGTTTCAGTTCCACGTCCGAAGAGCAGGAATGTGAATCTGAAAACGAATATGAAAAGCTAAGAGTGCTATCATCAGCGAAACAATTTATCAGATTAGTAGTTACAGACAGGAGATCATTAATGAAAATGAGAAAGAAGGTCGGAGACAAAACGGAACCCTATGGCACATCAGCATTTATGTTTTGAGTTTCAGACTTGAATCCGTCTATTCGAATTTGAGTTGAATTTTGCCACTTACAGAATTGAGGTTAGGTTAGTGGGTTGACAGTTGATCTTGTACTATTAAACTTAGATTAATGTAGATCCATTGTGATACCCTAGAATCATATGACAGAGCCCGTTATGGTCTTAGTTTAGTTGATAGGTTCCTTTAAGTCAGTTGAATTGAGGAGTGCCTGCCGACACTTACCTAATCCTTATTGGATCTGCTTCTCTCTCTTACCCCCACAGGATAAATCATCCCTCTTTCATGTTGGTAGGAACAGTGGATCCATTGAAAGACTAGTAAATGGGTTTGGTTGATCGGTGGTTGGTCTGTATTGTTTTGTCAAAAGGATTGAATAAACCGATCATCCTTTAGGTTTAGAGGATTTTACCTTTTGTTTGTTAAATCTAGAATCTTACACTCGATTACCTGTTTACATTACAGGCTGGATTCTAAGCAGTTGGGACTGACTAATTTAGACCAATTGTTAATCATATTTCTATCTCTGTAGCTTGTCAACATACTGGTTTCAAATGCTATTGTCAAACAATAAAACTTATGTAACATACGATGAACATGAACACTTGACCTCGTCAGCGCAATGCGTAATTCGTATAGTTTTGAGGGATCTTAGCCTATGTTCAAGTCCCAGCTGGACTGGCAATAAAGTTTTCTCAATGAAAATTGGACAATTATAGAACAAGCAGTCGGATGGTCGGGCTGGCAGTCGCGAAATAGCTATAACTCCAAAATACATATAAAATCTTGGAGGTAAAGGTATCGCATCCAAGTGTTGTTGTTTCATTCAAAACTTAAAATTCAATGCAATGTTGTAGATTTCAGAAAAAAAATTTGATTTAATACCCCGCCCGCCTTTTAAGCTTCTTCCCCCTTTCTTTGATTCTTTTCTTATTTGCCTTAATACACAGGCATAAAATATTCAACTGAAGATTTTGACCATTTTATGTCTTGTACTCTATTGTGATTCTACTATAAGCCATGTATAAGGCTTCAAGCTGCATATTTGTTGCCACTTTTGTTGACACTTTTTTTTTATTTGAAAGGAGGTATCTCTTTTATTTTTTTTTCTTTAAAAACATCCTGTTTACTGTTCTAGAAATAGAAACAGTAAACAGAATGAAAATCTTTTGGGTGATCTGAATTGTCCCGGTCCTATGACTACAATGATTAAAATCACTCACCCACTTTTTTTTAATTTCATTTTATTCCAAATGTCAATCGTATACACTCACTCAGTTCTGCCATTCACCATTTATTATTCACCTGATGGTCCTGATAAAAGTAAACGTGGTCGAGGATAAAGATAACAAGGTCATATGTATGTAGATATATGGACAAAAATAAAAATTTCAGCAAATGTTCCGCATTGTGACTCTGGAGGTTGTGGAAATGTTTCTTCTTTTTGTTTTTATAAAAAACGGTGGGTAGGCATCGCCTACCTACCTACCTACCATGTAGCCATTTTATATGGACTTTAGTGGTTCCGTAGAAATTTGGGGGTGGAATTGCTGTTCATTATGAATTTTTTTTTTAAGAATATTATGCTCAACATATTTTGGAAGTAGAAAGTTTCTCTTCGTCGCACAGTGGCGTTATCCTTGTCGTCCTCGTTATATTGTCGTTGGTGGAAAACTTTTTAGCATAACATCGTATTATGCCGCTCTGTTTCTTGTGGTTAAAATTATGTAGTGTTGCCAGTGGTAAACTGAAGCAATGCAACGGAAATTCCTTCATTCTAAAAATCGTATGACGAACACGACGACGATATGATAAGGATGGCAATAATAAAAATTATATATTTTGACAAGCAGATAACTTCCCTCGGGATATGCGGTTGTTTTTAGTAGGTACAGAAATTTTAATTAGATTGCAGAGGTGGTCTTTTGTTTATTTTGGCAAAATCAAAGCGTATGCAGAATGAAAATGGAAACTTTTGGAAGATTCTTCAAAAATGTCCCATTTTTGCGATGAAATATGAATGTGCAAATTTTGTTTTAGGTGTTCGTTGAGTTTCTTAGTATTCTGTGTCATTGCATAAAAAATTTAATGTGAGGATATCAACAAAATATTTAGCACAGTCGTTTTAAGATTTTAAAACTGAATTTTGAAACACAGAATTTTAGAATACAGAATGTTGTTGCAAATTGTGGCACATAAAGAATTCTGACCCCAACCCTAAATAAATGCTTGAGAAAAAATATATTTTTTTCCTTAAAATAATTTTGAGTAAACATTTTATGAAAACTACTAGAACCGTTTTCATGACTCCCCCAGTTCTTGAGAGCGTAAATGATTCTATGCGACAAATCTTCTTTCGTACTCGAGCTGTGGTGAGAGTCCTAAAAGATCTCAACATACATAAATCCGCTGGTCCGGATAGTATCCCCCCATTGTTTTGAGGAGGTGTTCTTCCACGCTTGAGTATAACTCCCATCTCTGACTGGTGCTCCAGTAACTTACTTAAACCTCTCGGATAGTATACAACGAGGAGCTTTCAAAATGATCGGAGACAGGAACATCATCGATACTTTTACGTCACTCGAACACCGACGCGACGTAACGTTTCCAGTCTCTCACTCTTTTATTGTTACTTTTACGGTAAGTATTCTAACGAAGTAGACACTTGCATTCCTACCTTTAAACGATTCAACCGTAATACTCGCGTTTCCATGAATTCTTATTACTCTTGAAACCAACTTCGGTCGTACTGTCAAGTACAGGGATTCGTTCCTTAGCCGTACTACGCGAATAAGGGATACGCTTTGTCTCATTGTGATGTTTTGAAATTCAAGACTAATGTTCTCTCTCCATCTCCTTTCAAATCCCTTCCTACTTACTTAAAGCTCGCACTGTTCCTCTGACATTTAAAGGGTACATAAAATCCTATTTAGTGTGCGCTAATTACAAAAAAAAAGTTTTTTATTAAAAGTTAAATTTATTATTATTTTTATTATTTTCCCTTCAAAATAGCTTCTAAAAAGTCAAAGTTGCCACTAAATATTGAGTCCCAAAATTAAAGATTCACGTGTGAAAAATATTTTTTTTTTTAATTTTTAAGTGCAGGAATCTAAATGTTAATAGGAACAATTTTAAAGTTCAAATGTTTAAATTTTGTTTGCCACTTTGTATTTTTTTATGGGAAAAAATAGATAAAAATAGACATTTCTTCTTTGGTGTACGCTCAAATTCGGAAGTAACTGTACCTATAGAGAGAGACCGAATCTAGAATTCCATTTTAAATTATTGATAGTGTCGATTACAAAATCCGTCATACTGAATTCGCAGTGTTATTTATTTCTTTTCACTTAACTCAGTTGTCACACGAAAAGAAAAGAGAACACTTCATACCATTCAAAATGAATGCACAAGTTCAGTTATAATACTACACAAAAATAATCTCTAAAAAAACATTCAAGTCCTAATAACCACATCAAACTAAAAATATGGAAAATAAACCAACCTCATCTCCAATACCAATAAAAGACACAAAAACCCCAAAGACTACAACAAAATCCGTCTTAGATAAACATTAAATTTATAGCAGTATTGTATTTGTAAGAAAGGTATGTACATTTATGTATCAAATAATTCTGCAAAAGGTTCAATCTAAACTTCTTATAAAGTCATCATTTACAAACTCAAAGAATATATTATAATATTCAAAGACCTAACAAAGCAATAAAACTGTTCAACCTTTTGGCATCTTTTACTATTTAATCCTCTAGTTTTTTTTTTTTATTTGAATGCGGTTAAAGAAGAGAAAGGGAAACAAAATAAAATACTACTATGTATATACAAAATGAAAGTTTTATCATTTCCTCGTCTTCGTCGTCGTTGTCGTCCACCATCTATAACCTTTAAGTTACTTTCTTAAGACCTAAACCAAAAATATGTCCAAAAACTTTTACCCAAATTGATGTCATTTTGCCATAAAAACATACTCACATCCTTTTTAAGCCAAAAACAAAACTAATTAAGTTATAATAGAATCTTACTCTCGTCCTATCATCACCAAAACTTTATAAAAGAGAAATGATTCAGCTTGTGTGTGAGTGTCTGTCTGTATTCGAATAAGGAATAAGGACAAAAACCCCACATTAACAAAATGTCAATGACAAACGCTTAAGCGGCCCCAGCCTCAGGTGACACCACCGAACACCGAACACCGAGCAACGAGCAACGAGCACCGGAGCTCCGAAACACAGCCCTTTTGGCCGGTTTACCAAATAATCACTTGAACAGAATTAATATTGTGCGTCGATGTCTTTTGTCCTCAGTCTGGGTCCTCCATCAGCAATTCCATCCAACCACAAATCCGGTGTCATTATGTTGTATGTTGTGTATGTGTGTGTGTCCTCGCAGCTGAACTGGAGTTTGATCAAGGATTTGACGAAACTTTTTGTTCTTCAACAACAACTAAACTAAACTAAACTAACTCTACACAACAAGGATAAACTTTTTTCGTGTCATTTTCCGTATTTTCCGTATTTTCCGTTGGTAAAAAGGAAAATAATTAGAACGACACTTTTATTCCTGAAAATGTATACGTAGTTATAATAAGTATAGGAAATGGGATGAAGGTATAGAAGCTATGTAAAACCTCATACAATGCCACCTGTCGGGAGAGTTTTCCCATCGGCATAATAAAATTTTGCAATTTAATTAAATTTATGAGCGGGAAGGGGGCTGGGGGATGACGACGACTTTGGCAATTATTCGTACTCGGGAGACCAGGTGATTTGGAGAATTTAAGTGAGTTGCCATTATTATTATTATTATTATTGTTCTTCCGCTTCCGCTTCTTCTTCTTCTTTTTGTTTTCATTTTGTTGTTATTTAGGGTGGGTCTGGGTATAGGTATGTTGTGCATCTAACGTTTTTGTAACTTTTAAATAGGCGGAAGGGGAACTTTTGCAATTTGTTTTGAACACGAATTGAATACATTTGGGGATCAGTTTTACTTTGAGTTGAGATAAGTTTTGTTTTACTAAGCCTCATGGAATTGGTGCTGAACAATGAAAAAAAAAAATTTTAAAAACTTCTGGCTCCCCTCTGGAATCCCACATTAATGTTTTTTTTTTTCAAAGAAAAGCCATTTGTTTTAGACAAATCACTTGAGGTTTTCGTAGGTACATCCTACATACAGTTAGTCAAATTAGGATGAATTATGAGGATGTACCTACTCCTTTTCTTTTTGTTTAATCCATTTTACTTTTGATTTCATTCAACAATACTGAACACAATTCTCCAAAATTTTTTGAAAAATTAATATTTCGATTTTTTTTTCGCATTGCATGATAAATTGTCATTTCTTTTAAGTTTTTTTGTTTGATAAGCATTTTGAAGAACAACTTTTTCATGAATTTTGTCAAACAGAGGGTGACACACTCTAAACACAACGCCCATTTCCATCGAAATTATTGCTCAGAAAACGAATTTAAGTTTCGAAAATATCCACTTGACAAAAAAGTTTTGGAATTTCTGTACGTATCACTTTAAAATTTTTTGTTAGTTCTGCTAATGGAATTGATGGAAAAATTAATTTTTAAGCTCTAGTTTCAAAATAAAAAAAATAAGAAATTCAAATCTTTTTTTTTTCATTTATTTAATGTTTTTTTGAATTTGAAACCAGATCTTGAAAAACAGTTAGCTTCAAAAAAAAGTTTTCAACTTAAACAAAAATATAAGAAACATCTTTGTTCTGAAAAGAAAACAAAAATATTAAACTGACTGTCTTTATTATTTAATTGCTGGATTTTGAAAATTATATGTTTCAAAGTTCTTATATTGGATTTGAAATCTTAAAAAAAATTATGTTTTATCTTTTTTTATAAAATAAGAAATATGCATTTCAAAACTCGATACACTGTTTAAAATGGCAGCTACAAGTTCAAGTGGACCTTAAAAACTTCAAAAATCACACACCGTTTCTAAGCTTCTGGTTTTACAGAAAATTCACGTTGCAGCTTGAAAGGCATATTAAAATTATTCAAATACAATATTTTTTAACTTGGACTGCTGTCAAATTTATATAAATACTTTTATGAACAATTAAATACTCAAAGTAATAAAAATATTATTGAAAAAATTGTGCTTTTAAGTTATTTAAAAAAAAATAAAAAAAAAAAACATTCTTTCATCTTTAAAAGTTTTCTCAAAATATGTTATTACTCTTATGCTGTATAAACTTGAAAACTTTCAAACCTATCCTTTCAAAGTCATAAATCATACAATTTCTATAAAAGTTACCCAAAAATAAATAAAAAAATATTTTTTTTTGAAGTCTTAAAGGAAGTCTTAAAAATAAAATACAATAAGAAAACTTAACAAAGAAACTAATAATATTTTTCAAAAATTACAAAATAAAAAATTCACTCTTTTCATAAATTTAATTTTTTCTTAAACTTTGTAAACCAAGAACTGTACAAAACTTGACTTAAACAAAGCAGTTAATCAAATCCCTTCGATTCGGTTCGGACAAGCATAAAAAAGAATAAATTCTAATAAATAAAATTTGAAGTATATATTTTTTCCAAAAAAGCATCCCAAAAAAACAAGAACACAAACTAACAATTATTAGAAATCATAAATTACATATTAAGGCTTTTTCAAACTTACATATGTAGCTTTTTAAATATTCAAATGCTGGAAACAATTTTTTTCCTTCCTACAAAATTGTACTTCAACATTCGAGCACTGTCAAACCCAAATCAGAAATTAAGATAGTCATCATTACCTTGACATTTTTTTCTTTTGCTTTTGACAACAAATTAAAAAAAAAAAACTCATTTTAACCCTTATCCGGCAAACTAATTTTGTTTTGCGTATCTGGGGAATTAGACTCTTAATTGGCAAAATCATCGGATTCCCAAAGCCTTTTCTCATCCTTCCGGCGGCAAAATAAAATTAAAACCAAAAAAAAAGCAAAAAAAAAAAAACTATTTCATGTTGAATGTTCTCAATTATCTCAACAACACAATTTAAACTTTTGATAAAGTTTGCCCGCAAATGTTTCGCAAAATAACATTTATTTTCTTCATTTTCGTGTGCTCCACTTTGTTTTGTTTTTTTTTTTTGCTCTGTAAAATTTTGTTGCGAGAAACATTTCCACTTAAAAACTCAGACGGACGAACGTTTTGTACCCAGAGAAGTTGGCGATTTCGGGGATCTGGTTTTTGGAATCGACAACAAACAACGCCACGCAACGTAGGCGGATTGGGCAATGAGAAACATTTCGACAGATTCCAACTTATAATTCAAAAACACTCATCGCCTTAAACAATTTTCTAGCACTTTGGTAAATGTTTATTATTTCCGTCTCTCACCTCACTACACCCCTGCCTTTCCATATTTTTGCAAAAGAATTGCAATTGTTGAATCGGAGGGAGCTCTGATGGAGACGATATTTTCTTACAAAATACCCGAACGCAATTTGTAAATGAAATTTAATTTCGAAATTCCCAAGAACATTTACAAAAGGCCCTCTCACCCACGCATCCAGCAGCTTAAGATAAGTAATATTGAAAAAGATTTCTGCATAGCTAGTATTGAATTTATCGAAGGACGAGAGCTATCCTCTTGCCGGCCTTTGGTGTTGTGTTGTGCGATACCTTTTGGTTTTCTGAATTAAAGAAACTTGAAATGTGAATCTTAAAATATTAGAAGGGATGTGGAGACGGAGAGGGTTGTGTGAAAAGTTTCTCCTTTAAAGCATGTTTTCAATATCTATTGAATCTTTGGAAAGGACGAAACATTCTATACGTAAGAGGCCAAGGCCATCGGCCAGGATGAGGCAGGCAGAGTGCTGCTGGGCTGTTGGTAAAGTCGAAAAGGCTTATATTGGGATGTCGAGCTGGTCGAGAACACGAACTTGCGCTTATTTCATGTTGGACAAATTAGTTTTGAAATGGCAAATAGCCGGAAAAGGATATTTAGTAATGAAAACGGATGAGATATTCGTTTGTGTGCATATTGTACATTCTGAGGTACATGGGTCAAGGAACAACTTATTGTATTCCTTGTGTGGTGTGGTCTTCACATAGAATGCATGTGGCTGTATTTTCTTTTCGAAAGTCGTATGTACATATAAGCAGACTCCTTTCGTCCGGGGCGCACAGTAATTAAATTGTATTTTGTGTGTTTACTTTAAGAATTTAAGTTCGAAAACATTCCATATGGGGCCAGAGGAAAAAAGGAAGTAAGCAAAAAATCGAGTTTAATCTTGAGTGAGGTTAAAAGTTTTTGATGTTGATCTAGATGATGTAAGTTGTACATGTAGCTATGTTCATTTGTATTTATGCAGAATCCAAAATTGTTTTATTAAATTTGTGTCTATACCTACTATAAGAGAGTTTTTTTAACTTTGTTTTTTTTTATGGTTTTTAACGCACTTGGAATATAACTTTGGTATTGAATATTTATTTAAATGTTTTATGATTTTATCGAAAGAGATTTAGGATTTGGTTTTAAGATACACAGAGAATGGTTCTAGTGTTCTAAAGTTTATGAATCTGAGGAATTGGTTATTTTTTATAACTTTTTTTTAAAAATATGTATGTGTACGATATTATGTTTTAAGGAAATTAATCGTTTAAAAATTTTTAAATATCTTTAGAAAGACGTTATAGGTTGGATTTTTATTAAAATTTGTTATTAATTTGAAAAGATATTTCAAAGAATTAATGCGGTAACTCTAAACCAGTTTTAAACTAAATTCCATTCTCTATTGTTCTATTGATAAATTTATAATTTATTGTCTATTTAGAAGATATTTCCATATTGATTTAGTTTTTGGTTGAAGATATTTGTCGTTCTTAACAATTTTCAGTTGTTTCCTGATTTTTTTCTGCCTGTATGGTTTAATAAAAGCAATGTGCTTGTTTGAAATTAAAATATTCTCTGTTATAAACAGGAATACAAAACATTTTTAGTACAAAAATAACTGAATTTCTCCTAAATCAAATATTTTGTGTAACATTAAAAAATAATTTGCATTGAAAAAAAAATCAGTTTAAAATATTTGGCAAAAAAAATTGAAAATTTTAACAAAAGAGTGTCTCTTTTATGACATTTTGAATAAATGGGATGCTGTGACTCAAAATGCATTTGATGAACAAGTACCACATCTCGACACATAGCGTCAGTGGTCTAAAGTGGTGTAGTGCGTAAGTGCACATGACTGCAGAGACTGGGCAAATCTGATATGCGTGGACTCGAATCCTACAAGTCTTCTTCAAAATAAAATTGGATTAAAGCTCAGCACCACTAAGGAGTCTGATGATTGCCTGGCAAGCATGAAATAGCTATAACTCCGGCCAAAAATAAAAGAATATAAATGAATTAATAGAAAATTAATTCATACAAAACAATTAGTGGTAGTGCCTTTAAGTTGTTGTTAATGTTCACAAAAATTCAATGAAACTGACGGAATAAAAAATGGTCAAGTCTAATAAACTGACATACTATGTACAAGTGTACACTTAAAAATAAAATATAAATAAGATATTATTTTTTAAAAGGTTATTATTGTAAATCATATTTTTATAATAAAATTTTTAAAACTGTCAAAAACAAAAAATATACCAAAAACAGATTTTATTTGTGATTAAATTTATAATTATTTTGAATGATCAAAACAAATATTTCTAATGTTTGTCAGTTTTCTTTTAAAGGGTAGTAATTTTTCGGTGACTCGGGTTATGAGGAAGTCTTATAGTTTGGTGATTAAAAGATCACCTTTTATAAAATTTAATATTTATGAGTTTATAACATCCCTGGATTCTTTGAACAATAGACAAAAAAAATAATTCAAAACTAATTGGTGTTTTAATGTTTTTAGGGCTTTATATCTATTTTTATTTTAACGGCGCCTTAAAACATGAAAATAGCTTATTACACTCTGCAAATAAAATTAAATAAACGAAATAAATAATTGTATCTATGTATTTAAGTATTGATTTGCCTGTAATTTATTTTCAATTTTAAAAATATTTGTATTGACTATTTAAAAAAAAATTCTTTGATTTATGTTACTTTTGACTCGTGTTTTTGTTACATGCAATAATTTTTCTTTTCTATTTGCAAAACATATCAATTTAAATTAGTGCTTCCCCATTGATCGATCTATTATAAACTTATCTGGACAACGAGCTATTTTTAATTGTTATTGGTTGCAAGTACCAACCTCCAAACAAACTTTGTAATTATCATCAATGTCAATCTATTTGTTTCGTTTAGATTTTTGTTTAAGAAAATTAGACTTTCACTTCAAACAAATTATAACAGAGATGAATTTCAGTGGAGTCCTAACCACTTCCTTAAATTTAAAATGCAAATTTTTTTACACTTAAAATTTAGATTTTTACAAATCAATGGAAAACCATGAGTTGTAGTGGAAATATTAAATATTAATCACTGAAGAAAAAATACATATTGCTTGTTAGGACATTTTTATGTATTTAAAATCATTTGCTGAGCTTTGTATGAGTTTGCTATGAAATGTCGTTAACGTATACTGATTACATTTCCGTTTATGTGTTAAATAAAACCCACTATAGAATATGTAGTCAGTATATGTATATAAAAAGTATCATGTGCGTAAACATTTTTAAACTCCACACAATATTTCAAAATAAAAAAATAACATTTTTATTAGATGAGTAGAAACAAGGTGTATTTATTCAATATGTACATAAAAGGTAGTATTTAATCATCACATCAAGTTGTGCATTTCTTTCATTCAGCCCTCATTATTTAAGTAAAAATAAATGGTAGGTACAGCTTTGTATATGAAAAACATAGTTACTATCATGGCGAGTATTTTTTAATGTTGCCCGACCCTGCAAAATTTTAGGTGTATAATTTGATTTGGGGAGCCTTTAAGCATCGGTAATTGGTAGTAGGAGCAAGAAGAGACTATTATTTGGATTATTGCAACCATAAAATATCAATAAATATCGATTAAAACCTCCATAAGTTCTTCGCAAAAAAAAAAAAAAATTGAGGAAGGGTTGCTCCCACTTTTTAGATGTCGCAATATTCGACTTCCGCCATATGATAGTACTATGTTTTTCATATACAAGGGATACAGTGAATACGTGCTCCCCGGTTTGATTCTCATGTAAGTACATCTTCACAATTTTTAAAATAAAATAAACTGATTTAATTATTACACTTTCAGAATAGTTTAAGGAGAAACAAATTTTTAAATTATGAAAAACCTTTTTATCTTATAACATAAGCTTTTATTAGTTCAAGCTTTCATTTTTGATATAAGAAACACTTTGGATTTAGATTTTTCGCTGTATCAAATTTTATACACAGGTAATATCTAACCTTCGCACATATATGAATCACCATTCTTAATTCTATATGAGTCATCAAATACCTTTAAGGTGCAATTCATATGAGCCTTGATCTGAGCCTGTGCGAATAATTCCTTTAACCCTAGATTCATAAACATGGGTCTCACAGACCCTCTCAATTCACTCTTGTAAAGGTCCCATGTGCCGGGAGTATCGCGGGAGTTGTTGTAAAGATTGCGTCGAGTGAAAATTTTTTAATGTTTTCTTTCATTTGTTTAAAATAAATGTTGAAGTAAATTAAGTGTAGGTATTTTTTGCAAAAATCTTTATAGTTAGTTAATAGGATAACTTTTGAGGTAAGGGTCTCATAGACTTATATTTATGAACTATGTAACAGTGAATATAGTTTATGAATCTAGGGTTAAAGCTTTTTCTAAAGCAAATATCAATTTATTATTTATTTATATTATAATGAACATATTTATTAATTTCAATATAGGTAATTAGTTAAAACTACAAATAAAATACATTTCAATATATTTCATGCGACCAACAACTGCGACCTGCGAAATGTCAGATGCGAGTTCGCAGTCCACAAAACCAAAACGCATTCCACAGAACTGCGAATATATAATTCGCACTAATTTAACCTCAAAAAAAGTTGTGTGTCTTTTTCGTGTTCTCTGGTTCTCAGATCTCTGTGACCTTTCATATGATTTAAATGTCAACTTCGCACCTCATATGAATGGCCCTTAACTGCTTCAGGTTTAATTGCAACACAAATTTCATTAAAAACATAGGTGTTGGTATACTTACGCATAATTTTTCAAATGCAACTCTCGTTAAAACTTTTTTCCACTTGGACAGAAACTTAACTCAAAATGAGATTTTGAAAAGAAATCATAATGTCTTATTCACCGATAAGTGATCTATCGTTTATTATTTTTTTGAATACAGCATAGCTAACCTTGAAAATAAATCACATTTCACTATACTATTTGTTTAATTTAATTTTATTATATTTTTAAACTTTAAAACCTTATTTGTTTTTTTTGTGTTAACTTGCGATAAAAAATCACTCTCGATAGCAAAATTCTACCAAATTTCAATGCATTTTCAGCTAAGAGGGGTTTACTGTATGTAAGTTTTACAAAAAAAAAAAACTGATACTTTTACATTTTATAGCGTTGACATACGCCGCCGGGGCACGCACGATAGCACTAAACTGTGAATGACTGAATTAAAGCTCTGAATCTCTCAAAATAATGTTGGCTCAAATAAACAATCTACTTACATACACACCAACCAGCTCAGCTCATCATCAGACTAAAGCAGGCACAAAATGATGAGAAGTGCGAGGGATAGCATCGGTGGCACTCATTGCACCCGCACTCTTGCAATAATAATTCAGCCCCCGCATCAGAGTCGTAATCGCAATGCAAAGACCAAAGACACAAACATTTTCGTTAAATTACGTACAGTAAATAAACACGGTGCACTAAAACGGTATCTATGGACAATATGTACATAACTGTCATTTAGGAACGAAGAGGATAGTATAGGTATGTAGTTGGTATACGCCATTAAACAAAAACTCATGCCATGCTGATGGAAGCAATGAACTCGTTTATAGAGTAAGTGGCACGTTTGTTAAGTGGATGATGGCACAAAATATCACGACACTATTTTGCCACTCTGAGCACTAAACACCAGTGATGTTCCATGGAACTAGCTTACTGTGTTGACCCTATAATATGCAACCCCTTTTCCCCTCCGCCAACCAACGAGATAACATTATTCAGTCGGGTATTATGATTACGAGTGTCGCGTAAATTAATAATAATTAGAATAACAAACCACGAACAAAGTGCATTTATTTTTCTGACGCTGACTGTTCTTAGTAGTAGATAGATATACAAAATCATTCCATGCTTTGAATATAATTGCTCAGCTTTTTATAATTTTTTAACAATAAATGTCTGTGTGCAGTGATTGTATCTCGCATCCATATGCCGACACATTCATCGCACGACACCCACCATATAGATATTTACAGGCCATTATGTTCTCACGATTTGTTAATGCAACAAATATTTTTTTTTCAAATAAATAATTAAAACCACAAACAATGCGCAACATTTTTTTTTTCGAATGAACAATTGCAAGTTTTATTTTTTTGCATCACCTTTTTAATAATTGTGGGTTAGTATCTATCGATTGCAGAATTTTGTTTTGGTATTTCAAAAGTTAATCGAAAGGTCTGATTTGATTATTAAAATTTAGGAATATCCAAACACAAATAGCTACATGTATGAGAATTCAAATAATTCTTTTTAAATTTATTTTTAATTTAATTTTTAATCGTTGAATCATTTTAAAAATAAAATTAATTTATTTATTGCCAATTGTTAGTAAGATTTATTGTTGGTTTCATTGTTTTTATTGAATTAATGAGTTATCAGGGCCTAAGGGTTGATTTGTTCACAGTGGGCTAAGTTAACATGATTTATTCTAACTCGTAATTTAAATTAAAAAAATCACAACTTGAGTTTTTTTTTGTGGATTTAGAGAGTCACCCGAGATTTGAGAGCTCTGAAACTTTTATCTGGCATTGAGATTTACTACACTCTAAGTGGGCAGAAGTGGACAGAGCGTATAATTGTCTAGAAAAAAGTAACTACCGAAAAAAGCACGTACCTATCTTTTCCACAGTCTATCTAGAATTAAAGTGATACACTCATGTTTATTACACCGTTTCAGGGAAAATTGCCTTTAAGGATTGAATTTTGTAAATTTTGGTGAAAAAAATGGGTTTTAAAATTTTAAATGTTCTACGTTCTTTAGTAAAATTAGACAATATTTGGTTAAGTTCATAATTGTACCTACTATATGAGAGGCTATGAGTGCAACAGTGGGGTTACCCACTTTTTTTCAATTCAATTCAATGTAGTTGAATTTAGAAAAAAAAGCTTGCCCTGCAAAATATGCCTTTTTTTAACTCTTCAACGTTTTTGGATCAATCAAAAGAATTTAAAGAAAACCGGTTTCTTAAATCTCTCTTAGGTCTAAAGTTAATTTTATGAGTTACGCCACTATTGGAGTCATATAGCATCATTTGGGAGAGCTTGTGGTTTTCCAGAAAATCAAATTCATTGAAAATTAATTAAATATGACCATATTAAGTGATAAGATTATTGAAAATTAATATCACTATCAAAAACCTAACAAACATTTTTTTTTCAAAAATTAATAAAAACACGAAAAATATCATTTTTTCAAAATAAGTTTTGTTTTCTACTGTATACTAAAACTGCATAAAGTAGTCTGTTAAAACATAAAAATTGACCTAAACAATTTTGTTTTTTTAAAAAGTAAAAAAAAATTTGGATTAAATGACCTATTTGCTACAAAAGTTTGATATTTCAAAACATAAAAAACAATAAAAATTATAAACTGTAAAAAAAATACTCATTCTTTTGTTGATATACATAATGCAATCACAAATAACGTAAATTACAATCACAAATAACGTAAAGCACATCGAACGGAAATATTTTTTAAGAATATTATTCAAACATTTTTTAGTGTGTATTTCAAAAATTCTACATATAAACACAAAAGAATATAAACTTCAATTATTTTAATGATATAATATCATTTAACAGGACTTTCATTTCTTCATTGGCATTTATTTCTTTCATGAGTCTCGCAACAACAATTACTTATGGAAACAATTTTGTATTCTTAAGAAAATTGGTATTTAAACCACGAAGCAAGAACACACCTGCTTCACATCGTCATTTTCTTCATCAATTGTCGTTATAAGGGAATTATCATTAAAATAGTATGTATGTTAGAGTTGCAATTATTTATTTATTTCTTCTCATGCCCGGTTGCACGAAAAGCTTTTATTAAATAAGTATTAAAATGACATTTATCGGTTGCAACAAATAATTTAAATTCGAAAAGCCAATAAACAATTCAATAAACTTGATTGCCATTTTCCTCTAGATAAATTTTAACGAAAATACACAATCCCATTGAAATTTATTATATATGAGTCATTTAATTAAATTTGTTGACATACTCAGTACGATAGTGTGGAAGGGTTTTTCTCCAAAGTTTGACGTTTCTCAATTTGTTATCTCACTTGCACTCTTTCGTTCAGTTTAAAAAGGAAATGACAAAATCCAGGGATGATTTACAAACAGTGAATGGCATTGGCGAGACCAGAAAAAATTCAGGCCAGTAAATTTTAAAAGCATTTTAGCAAAAACCGTTCTAAGTGGATTTTTTCTTATTCTTGAAATATAATTTTTTTAAGGCAATATAACCTTTGCAAATTAAAACAAAATTTCTATGGTCTATGAACATAATATGCAAACTTTAAAACTTATTGTTTGATGAGACGTTCTCAAGGAGAATAACTTGGATTCCAAAATGTCTCCCGATGGGCACTGAATGAGTGCAGCAAATAAAAATAATGTTTGCTAAATTAAAATTGAAAAAAAAAAATGCAACTCCACTTCCCAGACTATATTATTCAAATCTCTAAGCGTATAGACATTGAATACAAATTTCTTGTTTCCACAACATCGAACATCATCGTCAACAAAAATAACTCCCTCTCTTTGTCTGTATGCGATGTCGAACAAAAGCGTCTACCAAGCTAGAAACTTAAATAGAAAGGAGCCCTTTTCCTAACCTTAAGATCACCCAAGCAGAAAACTTCAAACACTTTGCATTTTCACTTTGTATTGTTGCTAGCATTTTGTTGGTATATAATTTCGTAAGGATGTGATGATGTTCATCAATTTTTGTGTGTCACACAACACTAGCCATGTTTTTGGAACTATAAGCTGGGTAGTTAGTCTTCTTGTACATATAGTTATGAAACACAAGAACCTAAATTAGTGTGGCCGAGGGAAATTTATTACGACTTTTGCTCTCTGTTGCTTAACCAAAGGTTTGTAATTTTTGGCTGAGAAAATGATTTTCATCACAAAATAACGACTTGCTTTTGCTCGTTTTACCATAAAATTAACCTCAACTACACGGAATCAGCCAACTATGCCAGAGTGCACACGCGAATAGCACAGCATAGTATTTAGCTTGAGTATTATTGAACGAAGCACTTTTCTCTTCAAAAACTTATATCTGCCTAACCAACCCCCTTCTAATACGATCGCTATTGGGTTAGGTTTATTGCTCCTATCCGGCCACATGGAACATTGGCACAAACGCATAACTTTTAAACCCCTTTTACAGCCACAAGCCTCACCAATTCTATAATATTGTATTAAATACTTCGCTGTATTCCAGGAATCTAGGTGATGGTACTCGCGCGCTTTGCGCCCTGGTCCCATCGACGTACATAAGTGTATATAGGGGACCCGGGAAAGTGCACTAAAGAGTGTAGTGTGTACTTTGGCTTGTCGCAACACATGTTCAGATACACCGATGCCACCGAAAGCTGCTCACCATCAGCAAACGTTGACGCAAAGGCCATTATCAAGCCGCCCACTGGCTTCAGCTAAATACTATACCTAACCTCTATAGCAAAGCACGAGGAACCAACTCCAACACCGGAAAAACAGAATCTAGCATCATCATCTAAAATGACATCTGATGCTAGCGAGCTACCTACCAACCTACTGTGTGTCTCTCTAATGGTATACGAATAACTACTATGGATTCTTTTGAAAACATTATTGCCAACTGAGGTTGATTGAGGTGGTCGTTCCGTAATTTTTAAACTGATGCTTGACATTTATTAACTCAACTTGATCGCTATCGGTTAACTGTTCACGTTCAGTTTCAAAAGTAATTTCCGCTTTCATAAATGAAAATTGTTTTGTATTGTTCCAGCCATTGCATGTAGAGTAAAACAAAATTTAAATCGCTAATGAAAAAAAAAGGATTTAATTCAAGTCATTTTACATCAAATTAGTTACCAGTTTCAATACAAAAAAGTGAAAAATGTTTGAAAATCTTGATTAATATTTCTCTATTTACACATTGTCGCCCGGGACTTGGGGAAAGGGGGATCAGTTTCCCTCCCCTAGTTCTGAAAAATACCAGTTTCAAAAAATGTTCAAATTTATTAAAAAATACTTTTTAAATAATACGACTGCACTGGCCACGAGATGAGACCTCAAAAGTCTCTCGTCTCGAATGCCTATTAATGAGACTGGTCTCGATCACGTTCTCGTGGTCAGTCTAGGTGTCTTAATTTTTTTCCTGTGGGAGCCAGTAGTTTACCTTGCCTTGGAAAAAATCCTACGGGCACTTATGTACATTGTACATTAGTTTTATTTTAATAATATATTATTTACTTTCCTGTTTCCGATTTATAATGTATTCACATAAGTAAACGCAATTTTTAGCCTTTTATCGCTGTCTATGTCAAATTTTGAAATTTTTCATGTATCAATTTGTTAGATATCAACTTCGGATTTTTGCCTAGATTTACTTGACTACTTGGTTTTCGCGAGATTCAACATTCCGTATTATAGTATTTAAACTTTTGAAAAATTATAAAATTATGAATTCCTCTTATAAGAATTCTGAGTTGCAGACTCAACCTTTCACACAGTTACTACATAGAGAAAAAAAAACAAGTACAAAAATATAAGAAAAACAATAAGAATTGTCATCCAAGACGAATGTCATATTAAAACAATGGAAAAATCTTATTGACCACTTTTTAAAAATGGTAGCCAGCAATTTTTTAAAAAATTTATTAGTTTAATATTATTTATAGAAGTGTCAGCTGTTTTTTTTTTTATTGAACCTTGGAACTTTCAAAAAAAATATTTCTCTGATTCAAGTTTAACAATTTAACTAAAATTTCAATAAGTCTTTTTTCTTAAATAAATCCGATTTCTCTTGAGAAATATCTCGTTTAATAGCTCAATAGCGAATCTTACAAAACTGCTTATTAAATTTAATTCCCCAACTTTTAAAAGTCAATATCAAAAACAATTAATTCTTTCCAATTTGGCAATCACGTTCATAATAAACAAAATAAAATCGTTCAGCAAAAACAGTGTGCCATCGCTGCACGATTATTTTCAAAATGTATAGGTACTGTATATAATATAGAGATAGGATACCTTCTACTCGTTCATTTCCAACAAACCCTGTTTCGGGCACAAATTAGGTGTAAATGGTTCCGCGCCCGTATATGAAAGTGCTTCAAGGATGCAACCTATCATCTCTTTTGCTTATTATCTACATGTAAATACCACGGCAAGGGGGGAAGTTTTGTTAGACAGTGAGGGGAAAGGTCAAACTTTAGCAAAAGAGCCCGCAGAAATAGCAGCTGTTTTGAGTGGATATCTTGTTTGTTGTATAGGTACGCTCGTGTGTATCTTTGCATTTGGTAAATTGTAGTTTAATTGAATTGTATTTTCACACTTACCCGCCAGGGGGATATAGGTAGGTATTCAATGTTTGGAGAAAGCACCAACTTCAACACACCTCCTCCAGCAAAACGGATCACAAACAAAATAATTATCTCAACTAGCTATGCTTTGATATGGGCAAACTTGTAAATTGTTGAATGAGTTAAACTAAATAAATGCTATGCACACCGCGATGATGCCGATGACGATATGCTAACGCGAACTGATGCGACGCGACGACAATTCGAACGTCGCCGAAATCAAATGCAAACAAAGCCACTTAATGTGGAGACCGTACAAGACATGACTGACTCATTTGGTTTTCCGAACTCCAAGTATAAAACCGTTGCCCTCTCGTATTGAATTGTGGCATGGCTTAAGATACTTTTTTTGTTGTTTTTGTTTTTGTTTTTTATTCATCAACTTATTGTGTGTTAGAGTAATGTGGACGTAAAAGCTCAATCTGGCTGCTGAAGCTTTTTCATTCGTCAACCATATAGAGCGAGGTTATTTTTTTTAAATTATTTTTTTGCATATAAACTTTATAAAATAAGTTTTTCATGCCGTGAGTAAAAATAAATAATTCTTAGTTATAAAAACAAGATATGTTTCTATCTGCTTGTTCTACGGGGTATAGATTTCAAACGTTACTTCAAGCATCAGGTGCAAGAAAGTGACCTTGATCATTGTTATGTTTAGCAGAAAAGTTTGTATCAAAATCCGGACATACATAAGTTTTTTGAGAATAAACAGTCGTATTTACATATTGTTGTTTATGCTCTCACTCGAACTAAAAATCAGTGTTGGGACTGGTTATCCACAAATTAGATCACAATACAGGTTTCTCGAAACTGAAAAAAAAGGTAAATATAAATAACTGTTAGGATTTTTTAGTACAGACAAAGTGTTTTCAGGTGATTCAACAAACGATGGACACTTTGAAATTAGCGATGAAATTTTCAAAACCGTTCAAATATTTAACCTAATTCTGTATGTGTGTACTTATGCATATGCATCGTTGATATTACGCAAAGTGTTTAATATAAAAGAAATTAGTTAGAAACGGCATTTAGTAGAATTTATGGCCGTGCATAAAACTAAAAACTGTCCTTTCCCTTCAAATGCGAAAGGAAATAGTTTTTGAAAACTTTTAGTAGTTTCTGTTATACATACTGATATTTTTTCCTGTATGTAAAAAAAAATCTTCATAACGTAACGAGTCACTTTAGCACTTTTCATAAAAAAATATTCTACATTTTTTAAGCCAGAAGTCTATTTTAATAAACATTTTCTAAATGAAATTAATTAAGAAAATAGTTTAAGGAAAAACAAAATTTTTGAACTCATCATTTTATTTATTAAGAAGTATTTTTAACAGTATTTGATTTTTAATTGATATACCTAAGCATAGAATATTGAAAAAAAAAAATTAGAATGATTTCTTATGACCAAAAATGACTGTAGGACGTAGGTACTTAACAATTTCTTTTTGGCTTTTTGGAAGATCAAAGTTTTCTCAAATAATGCTGCAAAAATTTTTTTTATTTAAAAATTTTAAATAAATATATTTAAAAAAAGAAATCAAAAACTTGGGAGGTAACGTACCTTAAATAGAATCGTTTTTTTTTATTTTCGATTTTCTCAAAAACAATTATCAATCAAAATTTTAGTACCAAATTATCTAAAATTTATAAAATCCTATACTAAAACTGATTTTTTTTTAGTTTAAGAAATAAAATAAAATTATTTTTTTTTTAAATTCAACATTTTGTACCTACAAAACCGGTTTTTAATATTATCTTCAGTAATTTGAACAAAAATCCATTAAAGTAGCAAAATTAAAGGTACTTCCATTGTTGAAAAACGTTTTCAAAAATTTCCAATTTCTCGTAAACCACTCCCAGAATTTTGATATAACTTTTTCTGGGTATTAGTAGTACGTCCTATAATACGATAGTAAAAGAACATTAAATTTTTTGACATCTTTAAACGTGAGTGGTCAAATTATCGTTTACATTTAGATTCAAAAACAACGAAGTGATCGCGCATGAGTTCAAGTTCCTGTTATCTAGTTCTGAATTTTGTTTATTTATTTATTTTTATAGCTTAGATAAAAAAAACCAGTTGACTTTTAATAGGAAAACAATTTTGTAAATAAATCTAAAAATTTTACTTCTTTTACTTTGTAATTAAAAAGATCTTTAAAAAAATACTTTAAAACTATTACGTAAATCAAAATACAACTTTCATTTGTTTGTGTATACAAAATTCTAGATGTCATTAAACCTAAAAATCTAATAAATCCGTCGTGGGAAGTAATTTGTGTGTGTTTTTTATTTTATTTTAAGCACTTCCACGTTGATAATCTTCAAAGATGATCTCAGTAGTGATATACAACACAAAAGAATCCATCCATACCTACATAAAATACAACTTCCCAATATGTAAACAAACAACATTCAAGATTCAACTATTATTATTAAAATCGAGTTTTGTTTACCTCTGGAAATCTTACGTTCCACAAACTGCTGATTTACTCTCCCAACTATCAACTACATTTTTTTTTCTCTCTACCATCCACATTCAGCTAAAAACATATTAAAAACAAGTTGCTATACTCTTCTTCAGCACCAAAAGTCATTTCAGTTGTGAGATAGACGATCGTGCGTGCGGATAGGTTCGAGTTTGTTTTGTCTCAGATCGTGTGTTAAAATTTTTCTTCAGCAATAATTGGAAGATATTAACTGTTTTGTGGTAATAATAATAATTTAAAGAATAAAAAATAATTAAATCAAATTGAAAATTTAAATTGTTTTCTATTTGATTTGTGAAGTGATAGAAAATTCAACTCACGGATGTGAAATCTCCCCTCGTATCGTGCGCATTCCACATTCCGTGAGAAATTATCATTAAAACCCCTCTCTAAGTCTAATGTATCGGCTCGGGCTTTGACTGAAATACGTTTAGACTGGTTAAATGTGTATCTTATTCACTCTTATCCAACAAATAAGGTCTTTGTGCGGTTTTTTTTATCATCTTATGGCGAAAGAGTGACGATAAATTTACCTGTTTTTTGTAATTTTTTAAAAAATTTAATTTTTACTACAAATCTACTCGTGTATTTGTGATGTGTATGTTAAGGTGAAAAAGAGAAATCGCCTTCACTGTCTGTTGTTGTTGTAGTTCGTCGACGTCACCGTTGTGATTTGTATCGTATTCGTAGAGTAAAATGAATTGTTTTTGTATTGAATCTTGTTTAGTTCTTGCAATCGGAGTGCACCTAATTCATAGATCGGAGCGAGAACATTGAAATGAAAGTCTCGCATCAAATAACCTAGAACATAATTTCAGGTTAAATGCCGTCCCGTAAACATTTGTTATTGGAATAAAGGGAGCGTGGAAGATGAAGGGAAAATAGTTGAAAATAAAAAAAATATCTGATGTATTTTAATGATTTGCATTAAAGTTCAATATTTTATTGGAAGTATGGATGATAGAAATTAAAAAAAAAAAATTGAAAACATAACATCGGTAATTCTACTTTATAGTTTCCCTTTCTGTTGAGTTAAGTATAATAAAGAAAGTTACAGGCAAACAAAATGGGATACAAAATGAAATAATTTGCATAAGCTTAAATTTTTGACTTTGTCTGGCTTTCCGCTTATATAAATATTGGGATCCACTGTGATCTAAGCAGCAATAACCGGTGAAAGAAGAAATAAATATTTTTAAGATTTCAAATTTTAAATTAAACTTTAGAATATCATCAATAATTTACATACATACAAATTTAATTTTACAAATAAAATTGATGTTGTTTGTAGTTTTTATTTTGTTTAAGTTTATTTTGGATCTAGTTCTAGTTCAAAGGGAATTAAGTCTCACTACTAGTTCATTTTCATATTGGGACTCGGTGGATAGTTCATTGGGTCTTAGTTTCATTTTGAACTTATTTCATAGGGCCCATGAGCATAGGTCTTTATGCATGGCAGTTCTTCTTCTTCTTATTCTACTTTAACCGACGACGGTGGTCATGATTCTGAGTCTCCTCTCTGGGATACTGCGTCTACAACTTGTCCACTTCATTGTTTCGCCCTAAGGCTCACTTGTTAGCTTGACCGCAGAAAACGCTGATAGGCCTCCTGGCATTTGATTAATCTATGGCAGGGGACACAGAAAATGTCAGAGTTCTTACACCTCTTCTTATACATTTTGATTTCGTCATCACAAGATACTTCGCTATTGATCACAGATCCAAGATATTTTAAAACTTCGCGCTGTTCCATTCAAATAGATGTGTGTTTCAGAAAAAGGCTAGCGAGCCTAGGTATTTAGTCTTTTTTGCCCTAGTGTGGCATACATTTCCCTCCTCAAGAGCCACCCGTACATCAAGTCCTCGTTGCAAGGATGTAGGTTCTTTACTCTTGATGGTTCCATCGTCAGCAAAGAATAAAAGATTTACTTTGAGTTCCGTCACATCATCGTCAAACAAAAAGTGAAGGACTGTAATAAAGAGTAGAGGAGTCAAGACACTCTCCTGGTGCACCCCTACTGTAATTGGGAAATTTTCGGTGGTTCATGAGGGAATCTTAAATTTATTTTAACTTGCTGGTATATGTCTATGATCATCCACACTTAGACTTTCGGTGTTCCTCGTTGTCTATAAATACAACCCATATCAGATCTCGTGGTTGTCTCTCGAATCCGTTTTCGAAATCTTTACATTGGATTTAATATGTGGTTGATTTACCCGAAACGAACCCACGCTGGCCGTCAAACAGCAATATTATTTTTCGTAGACGGACATCCAATACCCGCTCAATGACCTTCATGGTTTATGAAATCAGCCTGATTGAACGGTAGCTGTCACAATTTCGTGTGTCACATTCACCTTGTAGATTTTAAAAAAGCAACTTTTTCGGTGATGAGAATCATGAGTCATCTAGACACGATTTTTCAAATTGTTTTTCGGATCTCAGATGGTATGTGGTCTGGCTCCATTTAGAGTTTGTCACCGTACCACAAACTTCTTCGACTATGATGTCGGCATAAGGTGCAGTGCGTTGTTATGAGCAGCTATTGAAAAACGTACCTACCTCAAAAACTGTTCATCTACAAGTGCATCAGAATGTTGTTGGCATCTATGCATCCTTCTTAGTATTAAATATATTAAGCGCATAAAACATAAATTTTCCCAAAAGTATAAAATAATGTTAACAGTTGAGAATTATAATTTTTTTTAAATTTTTATATTGAAAACGCAACTAAGTTCATATCGAAAACCCACCCACCCCTTCAACTATTTTCCAACTAGGTACATGTCACAATAAAATCGAATAAATATCTATAAACTACAACCTCCGTCAGCATCAACAGTCAACACCATGTCCTCAACATACCGTTCACCATTTTCGCGTTTGAGTGAAAATTAAATTTTCCGTGGTAAAATTCAGATCAAACGTAATAAAAGTCATTCTCTCTTTTTTTTTGTCAGCAACCTAACCAAAAGTGTCAACAATTTATTTTAATTTATTTAACGTAAAAATCTGCCCACATTGAACTTGCAACAACAACCGCTTCTCATCCTTGTTGTGTTTTTATATTTCATTGAAAATTTTGTAATTTAGAAAATGTATTTAACCAAACTCGACGACGACGCGGTCTACCGATGGGCGTCCGAACAGAGATCGGATTCCATGATTCCGATTACCGCGCGAGTCAATATTGTATGGTGGAGTGGAAATGCTTGTGCTTGTGTGGATGATGTGAGTCAGCGGATATACCTGCAGCTGACTTTTTGGTTATATGCGCCTCGCCGAATAGCCCTCCATTTTTATAATGAAAGTGCATGTTGAAAAGTTTTTTTTTTGTTTTTTATTTTACAGCTGTCTGGATTTTTAGTGAAAGTTTTTTTTTTTTTGTTTCCAATATATTGCCGTATGTTTTGATGAGTGGCGGTGTGGCAACCAAAATAACATAAAAAATAAAAACACTTTGTGGTGTGTTTGTATTTTGTTGCATATGATATCTAATTAATTTTTTTTTTTTGTTTAATTGAAGCTCACCCCTTTCCCCCTATCAACATAATATTATAAACAACACAAATTGCATATGCGGTTGATTACATGCACCATATCGTTCGTAATTCATGACATCACAGTATGAGGAGAGCCTCTTAATGCCTCAATTAAATGTGATAATAATTATAAACCGCAAATGATTATAATACAACACACAGTTATACATAGATGTAATTCTATTTTCAATATTTTGTAAAATCGTAATTAATAAGTTTTGTGCGCTTTATACGTAACGCCACGCGCCGCGGGTCGGGTGTTACCCAATTCAATTTAGTGCAGGATAAGCACTCTCAACGCCATCACCAGCGGAACCGGATCCGGAGCCATATGTGCAACCGCATACAATCATCATCAACATTATTATCATCCTGCTGCCCGAGAGAGCTGCAACACAATATTAAAATCAAAATTATAATAATATATTAGCCAGCATTTTATTTTAAATAAATTAATTTTTTCTCGTCGCTGGCGCTGATTGTTGTTGTTGTTAAATTTAAAATTAAATTTCGATTACCATGGATACGGTTGGAAAAACTGCAAACAGGACAAAATGGAATTTATATTCGATTACAATTGCGGCAATGGTGTTTGCAGCTGTGGTTAAACCAGGTGAGTGTTGCGTTACGTTATTTTAAAATCAATGCAGGTATACATAAAATGACTGGGCCCTCTCCAGATAATTAAAAGCATCCATTTTTTTTTTTTTTTTTTATAAAATGTTCCCTACATTGAAAGAACCACCCTGTTTTTGGTTAAGCTTGATATCTATTATAATGGTTTACCTTTTATAATCCTCGGATTCTGCATTGGAGTGGCGGTGGCGTCGCAGCGGTGGTGTTGGACGCGGCGACGTAATTGTGTAATATATTATGCATATCTATTGGGTTTTTGTCGAGGTTTTGCGTTGCATTTTGTTTATTTTTCAATTAACTGATTTAGAGGCAGATTAGATAATTATCCCTTGTGGCCTTGTTCCAAAGCTGGTTTCAATTACGCAAAATTGCCAATTTCTCTACCAATATGATGTACACGCATTTATACTCGAGGAGGTTTTGTTTGGCCATCTAGGACAGTCGGAGCAGGATTTATTCTTTTTTTTTTTTTGGCAAAATCACACATCTCATTTTATGATTGACATTGGGTTAACTTGAACAAAAGGGCCCTGATACAACGGATATTGCGCGTTAGCCACCATTTTGGAAAACGCATTCTAATCTATTCCAATCCATCATCGTGTAAAAAATTTGTGGGAACTTTGACTGTCTTTCTTTTTTGTTTGTATCACTTTTTTTTTCAAAAATCTTCTACATTTATAGGTAAAGCGCCTAAAAGTATACCCTTTCAATTTTTTTTGTTCGTCTTTAAAGAAACATAACTTGCGAACTATACGTTGTACAAAAAATTTTGTCAACACAAATTTAAGAGAATTTATTTTCTACATTGTAAAGTTTACTCGTTACTCGTATTATATCTATAAGCAAGAAACTAAAAAAAAGTATACTTTTAGGTGTTTTAATTTTGAACATAGAAGTATTGTGAAAAAACGTTTTACATTTATGTTAAAATGAAGAAAATTAAATACATAAAGTTTTGCAAATATTGGGATATGGGCTTAAATGCGTTCTTAAAAATGGCTGCCAGAGAACAACACTTACACCCGCGCCATTTTGTATTTTAAGCTTGGAGTTGGACCGTTCTATCAATTAAAATCATTAAGTTTTAGATGGATGATTTTGCATTATGGCGATACTTTTTTTCCTCTGCCGACTGGCCTTATACAATCGTTTCACATTTGAAAAAGTACTTTGGGTGGAATTTCAAACTCGATATTATGTAATACGAGTATAGGTATCCCTACCCACTTATAATGATGGTGAAAAATAGTTTGGTGTGTTTTTTGGGTGGGCAGATAAACACTGGAAAAGTCTATTTTAAGCCTTATAATAATACCTAACTCTATTTTCGAAAATTTCATAATATATATTTTCTATTCCCATAGGTACCTATATATACACAATTATGTAGAAATTTTGAAAATAACCAAGTTTAATTTTATATAAATGCGGAAAGATTTTTAATGAATTCAACATCACATGTTCTATTGTGTGTTGAAATGTTTTTTGATAATATTAAATAACCCGCATCAAAAACAAACACGATGTGTGTTTTTGAAAATAAGTAAATTGGGAATTTGTTTTGCAATGGAATAGGATTTTATTATTTTATATAGTTTTGGTATCAGTATAAACTAAATTACCTTATATGAGTTATTTGAAAAATCTTTTACAAAAATATACAAATACTGTGTTTCTAAAAAGTGTAATAACCAACCACCTTTGTATTATGTTATGTTTACTGTATTAAGTTACTTGTTACTGTATTGTATTACTTGCTATCGAGCATTGTATAGAAATATTATTCAATATTATTTTTATCATTCAACAATTAATTTCGTTCAGAAGTTTTGTTCTGAAAAGAAATAATAAAATTAAGAAATTCGAAAACAATTTCATTATATCAGAAGTGGTTATTACAATTCGATCCCAATTAATTAGTTTTGAGCTAGAAACCTTAGAAGTTGTATATGCCCTTGAGCGGTTTAAAACTTTTCTTGATCGGTTGCCATTTGTTATTATAACTGACTGTGAAGCTCTATCTCAGACTCTTAAAAAACGGGACGTAAATCCTCGCATAGCTCCTATTGCCGCCGCTATTTCAGCTTTAGAATTACATAGATCAAAATATCCAACTGACACAAGTACGTGATGATCACATACGATCAATAAGAGACAGACTTAAAAAAGATGAAGTGTCAGGTTTTATTTTAGAAAATGGTTTAGTTTTCCGCGTTGGGTTACAAAACATTCACCAGTTCTATGTACCAACAGAACTTGAAGAAAATGTTATGCGAACAATTCACGAAAAATGTGGACATTTGGGATTTGAAAAATGTGCTAGTCAACTTTCGAAACATTAATTATATTCCAAATTTAAAAGAAAAATTAAATAAAATAAATATTCAGGTAGATTGTAAGAAATTTTTCAAAACGATCAAATAGTTTATTTTAAGGTTTTGAGTGCATTGTTAAATTTTTGGAAATAATATTCAGGATTTTTGAGTTGTGTTCATACATATATTGAATTCATTATATTTAGACAGGTAGTTCTGATTTTTGTATTGTTTCTTGTGTGATAGGATATCCCGATATTTTTTCTTGTTTTTTTTTATGTTTTAAGAACTTTATACCTCCTGTTAATGCCATTAATGCCAAATTACAATTACCTACATCTTCTATTTTTGTTATTCGTAGTTTCGTATTATGGTGCGCCATCTCTATGTTGTGTGAGATTTGATTAATGCAGAAATACAAAACTAAATTAAAGAGAAAAACTAACATTCTTTTTTGTTTATTATTAAATAACTATAACTGTTGTTTGGTATTATTTAGAATTTAAATAATAATTTATCTTCCAGTTAAACCCGAATAATTTAAGAGTAAAAATTGTCAGTAAAAAATCATCATTAACAATTTTATCAGCAAGCAAACAAGTGGAAAATTGTACAAAAAAATGTATTAAAAATTGATGATGATGAAAATTTTTCAAAAGCAAAAATTGGTAAAAAAGTTGTTAAGAAAACACGAGAATAAAAATGATTAAAAAAAGTTTTGTTGAAAATGTTTGTCCTTAAATAGCAAATGGTTGAAAAAAAGTAGAAAAACTGGCCAAAAAAATACAAAATATGAAAAAAAAAATGCGAAAATCATCCAGTGATGTGAATTTTTAGATTTATGAAAAACTCGTTTTTTTTTTCATTTTTAAACCTATTATTTCGAAATCAAGTAAATTAGTATTCAAACAACTCTGATACAGTAACTTTTATGTAATATCTATTTAGAAACATCTTATTTTTTCAAAAATGTGTCCGATTTTGAAAAAAACATACTCGTGTTTTTCTTATCATGGACTTCACTGTAGTATGAACTTTGTTGCTTTAAGATATATTGCAGCTATTCTTAAGAGAATAGATCTTCGGATTTCTACATGCCGCTTACTATAAATAACCTAATTTTAACCTCACTATACAAATTGCAAGTTTTCGATATTTTGAAATAAATCAATTTTTTTTTTTGAAAATTCAATATGTTTTATTAAAACTGGTTGGGAATTTTTAAATCTAGATTTTAAGTGTTTTTATTTATTTAATGCCTAAATAAGTTTTGAATACCAATATTAATTTTTAAATTCTTAAAAAATTTAAACAAAAAAAACACGCTCTAACATTTTTTTTTCACTTCTTTTAAAAATAAGAAAAGTACGCATACGCAATAGTGTATCACTGCTTTGTCCTCATAACATGATTTTTACATTAAGTTAGAACGAAAAGTAGCCGCTTTTATTGAAGAAAAAAGAAGTTAATTGAGAAATTGCTCCTCCATTTTGATTCCGTTCACAGTAAACTTTTCGAAGAGAAGTTTATTTTGATGTCTATTTTGATCAGAGTGTAAAAGTGTAGCGATGATTGTTTGAAATGCACTATGCAATGTCATCCAACAAACAAAAACCCACTCTTTCATAATTTCCCTTTATGTATTTAATCAATATCTTTATTTTCTTCAATCTTAAAATCCACAAATAAGCTGTAGATTGCAAACTATAAAAGAAGCAGCTTTTATTTTCTGATTAAAATCCAATTGACATCATTTTTTTTTCCTTCAAAATAATTGTTGAGATTTCTTCTTTGAGATACGAGTACTTATCTATATCCCTTTCAAAACGGGTCAATTAAAAAAAAAAAAAAAAATACCAACAGAAAAACTGCTCCATCATAAAACTTATTCTATAAATTGGTCAGAACTTAGAACAGCGATGAACGACTGGAACGACTACAGCTGCTTTTATTTAAGTAATTTGGCTATCAAAAGATTTTAATGATGCCTGGCTTATCATCATCATTATCATCATACTTCAACTGCAACCAATTTGCCACTCTTGCTGCACATTAGCATCCAGAAGAGCTGCAGTCCGTCCATAGGGACTGCAAATATTAAGCCGCAACTAAGCTGATGACGGAAGTGATTAAAGTGGGAATTGACGCTGCCCAGAGAGATACCAATTGAATAGAGAAGTGTGGTTGGAATATTCATCAGTGCTCTGAGGGATTTGAAATTGTTGAATGAGCTTATATACACGCTTCAGTAAGGATATATATGTACATAAGGCTTAGGAATGCCCTTGAAGCGAATGAATGCTTAATGAGTCTGTGTGGGTTTTTGTATTTTTTTTTGTATATACATATTTATTGCACCCTTCATTTATATGTTTTATTCATCAGAAGTTTTAAAGCACACAATGGCCAATAGCACACCGACATTGAGCACTTTTGTTGAAAATGGAAAACTTTACCGCATTGTAATGGCTTCTCGATTGTTTTCTGTTCTGTTTTGTTCTGTGGGGCTGCTAACACAGACAAATAATTCCAGAAGTTAGTAACACGAGCTGAACCCAATAACATCATCATTATCATCATCATCATCATTTACTTGATGAAGTAAGAAAAGGAACAATAAGATGGTTTGAAAAGGATTGTTTTTAAGTTTGTTGGAAAATTGTTATGACTATGAAAGTTATACCTATAAATGCTCTTTCGCTCATTGTTAAGTTTGTTTGTATATTGATGTTGAAACTGGTGCAGTTTTGTATCCTTGGACAATAATTTAATGACTTGATGAAGGAACATAATCGCATTAGGTGCTCCTAGATTGTTGAACTAAAAATAAGTTAGTGAGGAAAGTCTTTTCTTGAAGACCATCATAGTTTCCCCGTTTGTTTGTGTGTACTATTCAAACTAGAATGTCAGTTTTATTAGACTTGACCATTCTTTATTCCGTCAATTTTCATTGAGTTTTTGTGTGTATTTGTTACAGTAGAAAGATAAACCTATGTAAAATCATATCTCTGTATTTTGATCTCTGTAAATTGTGCGATAACATACTAGGTGTTTTGAAAAAAAAAAAAAAAACAACTAAAAGGTGCTACCACCTATTTTTTTTCTACGAATCAATATTTATTAATTAATTTATTTATTTTCATCAATGGATTTACAATCTGTTGATTACAAATGTTTGCTTAAACTAATTTATATATACTAGCTCAACTTAGAGGTGAAATAGAGTTTGAACAATTTTTTTAAAACTATCCCTACTCATAGAAAGATCAACTTCACGTGAAATAGAATTGTACAACACAAAAGAACGAGTAACTGGGTTATTAAGACCATATAATTTGTTCGGTGATTGGGAACACAGAATTTATATCATTTCTATTTCTTAGTCTTCTTTCCGAAACGTAAAGAAAAACTAACACAAGAAGTTCTTCAGACTTAATATTATAACTTAAAATATCTTTAATAAAAAGAACGCATTGAGATTGTCTGCGGCTCTCCAGAGTTTTCAAATCTAATAACGCACATCTTGAAAAATAATCAGGTAAATCAGCGGACCATCTCAGATTTCTTAACGCAAAACGCGTGAATCTCCTTTGTATTTTTTCTTTCTATTAATAGCATTTTCATAAAATGGTGACCAAACGACACAACAATACTCTAAGATGGGTAGTACCAAAGACATAAAAATTGCCTTTAATGTATACTGAATACAGTCGAAGTTCGTTTAAGGATACCCAACATAAATTTGCCTTTGATACAATAAAGTCAATGTAAGCTGAAAAAGAGAGTTTGGCGTAGAATAAAAAATTTAAGAACTTGCGGAATATCATTTATGAACAAATTGAACAAAATAGGTCCAAGGTGACTACCTTGAGGAAGACCTGAATCAACTTGAATAAAGTCTGATGAAAAACCTACAATCAGAACGACTTGTTTTCAGTTCGACAAGTAGGAACTCAACCAATTCAAAAAACTAGTATTCAAGCCCAGTTTTCTAAGTTTTTGGAGCAAAAGTCCGTGAAAAGCCTTTACGAAGTCTGTGTACAGGACATCCACTTGCTTTCTATTTTCCATAGATCTTTAACAGTACTGAGAAAATAGGCATAAATTAGTCGAAGTTGAACGACCACTAACAAACCCATGTTGTTTTGGCGTTATAGGTTCCTTGACTGAAAAAAATAGCCTCTGGGTAACCAACTTCGTTAATATTTTATAGCTATTTAATGCTTCCCAAAAAATCATCGGG
The DNA here is from genome assembly GCA_958431115.1 of Syrphus vitripennis. Classification (NCBI taxonomy): domain Eukaryota; kingdom Metazoa; phylum Arthropoda; class Insecta; order Diptera; family Syrphidae; genus Syrphus; species Syrphus vitripennis. The sequence continues at coordinate 32,444,668 of OY288108.1, forward strand.
CACTTTCTACACTGGTAGCACTCTAACAAACGTGCATCAGATTTGGTCAGTCTTAGAAGTCGTGTGCACTAAGCACTCCACCACTTATGATTAGCACCACCAGGAAACTAATGATTGTCTGGCAAGCATGGAATAGCTAAAACTCCAGCCAAATATGTTATATCTTACGGTGACCCAGCTTTCATCAGCTATGGAAGTCTAATAAAATAACTGGCTTTTTGAGCCTACTTACTTTAAGAGTCTTATTAAAAAAAAGTTTATTTTTCGAAATCAGCCAAACTTGTTGAACAGAATGCGATGGAGTGCTGCAGCAGAAGCCACTAGAGTTGAACAGTTTTTAACTTTTTTCGGTGGATTCGCAGTTTTTTTTGGCTTTTAGTTCATGATTTAATTCTGAAATTTGTGAACAAACATGTTTCTTTAATAGTTAAGTCATTTTGATTTCAAGAAACACAATCATATAAATATTGAACTAAAGGAGTTAGTTAACTAGATGTTTTCAATTTTGACAAGACTTACAAACGTCTTAGTGATAGTGTCATTTTGTGGCCATCACTAGTTTAACATTATTTTCAAATGCAGAATTCTGTTTTTTTTTTAAAGACTTTAGAATACAGAATTTTGGTAACCTAATTCCAGAATTTTGATCCTAATCGAAATATTTTAAAAGCCTACCTTTCTGCATAATCACCAAAGTATTCATATTCATTCAAAAAATATATACACAAGATAGATGAAAACCTTAAATGATCCTTCCATACCTAACCTTTATGACAAAAAAAAAAACTTAGTCCTTCATCGCATGGATAGATAACTAATCTATCTAAAAAGTTTCTTTTTTTTTCCCATCCACATCTCATATAATTTTTCTCTATATAACAAACGCAATCTCCATGACTTGTAAAAGATATCAACCGATGAAAATGGAAAATCTCCAAGTGTTACACCATGACATTGTCGTTGTCGTCATCCTGCTCACCTCAGTCGTTGCTATTATTATATCGCTATCTACAGAACACAAAACACCATCACCTGTGCTTCTTCATTTTTATATTCCAGTCGACTTTATATCTATGTGTATGTGTAAACGACGCGCAAGGACAAAAGCCAAAATTCTCCCAACACCTTACCTAACCTACTAACTAATATAATAATTTTTGGACATTTTTCTAAGAGATTTATGTTTAAGAAGACTTAATACAGATTTTTCGCCCATAAAGAGATTATCGTAAATTTATTAGATTATGGCAATCTACCTTTTTGATTTTCGTTTCCTTTTCCTCACCCACAATCTACAACAACGATAAATTCCCTTCGTCAGATGTATTTTTTTTTTTTTTTTTTTTATTGTTGGGACTTTAAAAGGCGACATTTTTATTTTTTTCTCTAAGTCGCCGTCGTCGTCGTCGCTAGCTTGTCACATGAAAGCTTTGTCAGAAGACACACACATAGTCCAGAGACCCTTCCATTTCCGCTTCCACATACACGTGAGCTATCTTTCAAGTTTTTTTTTTTTTTTGTGATTTTTTTGAAAGTTAGTGTTGAGATTCTTTATTGCTCTTTAAATGAAGTGACTTTTGGTAATTCTTCTTATTTTTATTCCTTTCGCTTTTTTTTTTGTTTTATTTTTCATTCTTGGCCCAAAATGTCTAAAAGAGAGAAAAAAAAACTCACAATTTGGTAGCCACAGAAATGGAAGAGCAAAGATCTAGAGTGTGTGTGCGGGGGTGACGAATGAGAAAAATGACCCTGTTTAACTTTAACGTATAGGAGATTCACTAAGTTCAGATAAAAAGTGAAAGAAGAAAAAACAAAAAAATACCAACGACGACGACGAAAGAAACCAAAAGAAGGAAACAGCAAAAAAAAATATTATACATATATATCGGAACGGAACCTATCTTCGAAATCGTGTGGAAGATGGGTGAGGAAACTTTTGCAATTCCTCTCGTGATAAGACTTTGCGAAGAAGTGAAAGTGAAAAGTGGTTTTGTGAGTTTGTGACAGAGGAGAAGCCAGGTGCGGCCAGGCCAGGGCAAGCTGGTGTGACTACGTCCATCAGGCAATATAAGGACGGAAGACGCCTTTGGCCTGCTATAAAAAGGACTTTGCCTAGGGTTATATTGGCAACGATGGAAAAGTAGGTACCTATACTTCATCAGCGACATTGATTGGTCATTTTGTTAACAATATAAGATTTTTTTTTTTGCGATTACAAGCGATGCAATTAATCTTTCTTAAAATGGGATGACATCACAAGAAGGTTTTTTCATTTTTTTTTTCATTCATAGCTCCAAGTTCCATAGAGAGAGAGAGAGAGAGAGAGAGAAAAAAAAAGAAGATGAAGAAGAAAATGCGAAACGAGCCAACAATAAATGGTTAAGGATCAAGTTTAGATTGGGACATACTGACTGAATCGATTTTTTTTTGTTTAAAGAAGTAAAATATTTTCTGTTGTAAAAAAGCTCTATCAGGATTTTTTAATAATTAGTAACGAAGAATCCAGAAAAAAAGGTACGACACGACTCTTTGTCAATTTTAATGAAGACCAACTTTATCACTCATTAGAACTTGAATTATGTTTGATTGAAGAAGATAAATCTAAGGGAATGATGAATGATTTTTAAAGTTACATTTTTTTTAAATATAAAGATATTTTTAACTAGTTAATGGGTTTTAAAAACTAAATTATCAAAGTTAAGATTTTGAATGAAACAACAAAACTATTTTAAAAGCTGGAGTAATTTCACGACTGCCATCCCAGACTGCTTTCATTAGTGCTTGGTACTACGGATTGCGCTACTCAAGTTACGTGACCAATTATTGTTCTTAATTAATGGTAGGTAGAATAATGATTTGAAATTATGTATAAACATTTTTCTATTAATTGGAATTGTCTTTCTCTAAAAGTTTATCTTTACCTTTATCTTTTGATAAATATTTAAAATAAGTATCGCAAAAAAATTATTAAGATACTGGAAAATATTGAGGAATCAACATTTTTTTTTTTAATTTTTAGCTGGTTTTCAACAGGCCGTAAATTGGTGAAAAATAGTCTCAAAAAAAAAAAAATAAACAAAAAATATATAAGTTCTTAGTATCTAGTTTATTTTAGGATCTTAAAAGATTTTTTTAAAATTTGTATCAGAATTATAATTTTTCAAATAATATTAACTAAAAACAAATAAAGGCTCAAATTATATTTTGAAATAGTTTTGATGCGATTCATACGATCAGAGAGGCAGATAGGTTGATAAAAAAAAGCTAGGTTGCATTTTCGCAAAGCTCGTATTGCGCTACTCAAGTTACGTGACCAATTATTGTTCTTAATTAATGGTATACATAGGTAGAATAATGATTTGAAATTATGTATAAACATTTTTCTATTAATTGAAATTGTCTTTCTCTTATTGTTTATCTTTACCTTTATCTTTTGTTATATATTTAAAATAAGTGTCTCAAAAATATAATTAAGATACTGGAAAATATTGGGAAATGAAAATATGTTTTTCTAAATTTTTAGCTGAATTTCAATGTAAGGTCCTAATATCTATTTTTTGGATCTTAAGTTTAAACATTTTTATTCTAGGAACTTGAAAGATTTTTTAAAAATTTGTATCAAAATTATAATTTTTCAAATAATTTTAACTAAAAACAAATAAAGGTTCAAATTATATTTTGAAATAGTTTTGATGCAATTCATACGAACTGCCTCTTTGATAGGTTGATATAGAAAAGAGCTAGGTTGCATTTTCGCAAGGCTCACCTAATGCTAGGTTATAGCTTTTGAACTTAAAAAGAATATTTTCTTTCGTTACGTTTTGAATTCAGATTAAATAAAACAAAAAAATAGTTGGTATTAACTTTTGATCTTTTTCAATAAAAGAATGAGTATTTTTTATATGTTTAGATTAAAAAAAAATCAAAAATTAAATTTTTTTTTCAAAGGAAACCTAAACACCTTCCTGCATTTTTGGCAACGTTAAGTATGTAATCATTTCACAAAAGATGGTTTGTGATACACATACATACCTAGAATCGCAAGCTGATTAGTTTCTGCCACTCATAGATAATGGCAATGCTTTCTAAGTCAGAATTTAATGAACTTATCATATTTATCCGTTTCAGTTCCACGTCCGAAAAGCAGGGATATGAGTCTGGAAACGAATATGAAAAGCTGAGGGTGCTATCGTCAGAGAAACAATTTAATGGATTAGTAGTTGAAGACAGGAGATCATTAATGAAAATGAGAAAGAAGGTTGTAGACAAAACGGAACCCTGTGGCACACCAGCATTTATGTCATGGGTTTCAGACTTGAATCCGTCTAATACTACTAATCGGTCCACTGGTGACTTGATGGTTTATCTCACCGAACAGTGGAACAAATCTTTACATCGTTTTGGAGAAAGTAAGATTATTGCACTTGATATTTCTAAAGCATTTGATAAAGTTTAGCATCCTGCTCTTTTATCGAAAATGCGTGCTTTTAGTATCGATGAAACCCTTCTTCGTTGGATTAGTAACTTTCTTTCGAATCGCTCCAAGTAGTGAGTAGTAGTGAAGACAGGAGATCATTAATGAAAATGAGAAAGAAGGTTGTAGACAAAACGGAACCCTGTGGCACACCAGCATTTATGTCATGGGTTTCAGACTTGAATCCGTCTAATACTACTTCGAAAGAAAGTTACTAATCCAACGAAGAAGGGTTTCATCGATACTAAAAGCACGCATTTTCGATAAAAGAGCAGGATGCCAAACTTTATCAAATGCTTTAGAAATATCAAGTGCAATAATCTTACTTTCTCCAAAACGATGTAAAGATTTGTTCCACTGTTCGGTGAGATAAACCATCAAGTCACCAGTGGACCTATTGCTGCGAAAGCCGTATTAAATTCTTAAGAATAAATCCTTGAAAGGTCAAATTGTTCAAGATAAAATTTTCTGTGAATTTTACGTGGGATACATATTTCGTAGACCGAACATTTTCGGAAAAAGAAATATGTAATAATTTTGTTGACAAGTTGATGTTTGAAAAAAATAAAAATAAAAATACAATATGTATACATACATACGTATGTACAGAGAAAATATAAATCTTGTTGAAAACGAACATTTTTAAGAATCTGAAAAATCAAGAAAAAAGCTTCCATTATAAATTTGAAGTCTGGTATTATTTTTTAAAAATTACTTTTGGGTTAATAAAAATTTTACATAAAATACCGAACACCGAAGTCCCATGGGAAACTTCCGTTGAAAGGAATCATAGGTCAATACTAAGTTACAGACTTGAAACTTGAAAATTATATTGTTTGCATTGTTTCTAGTTGAATGGACATGGGACCTTTTTTTAAAATAAAGAGATCCCTATTTATGCGATTTTATCAAACTGAAAACAAATTTGAGTAAAACTTCAAAAAAGAAATATTCGATTAGTTTACCTATTCTTCGTCCTCATAACATTTACCTCTATATATAAAAAAGAAACCATTAGTTTTTGATGAAACTATAAATTTACGAGCACCTAAACTCATCGTACCACATTGACATTTGAAAACTGAAGTATTAATAAGATTCGTGTGACATGCTGAGCCGCCATAAAACTCTATGACATTATATCCACATTATACAAACTTTGATTCGCTACCCCCCGATGCCATCACTGCCACATCAAAGCCATCGAAGAATATCCCCATCACACTTTCTGCCAGAAACAGTGAGACGGTGATTCTTCTATAAAGTATCGCGCAGTGCTGGGTGGATATTTTCTTCAACTTGTTTGTATAAATCAAAAATAAAGTAAGAGAGATAAAATGTGAAAGAGTGGAAGAGAGTTAGATGACTTTTTGAACTTTTGACACAAAATGTCACGTTTTTGCGTGATGTGTACGGAAAACTGTGTTGTGTCAAATAAAAGTCACGCCAAAAACAGCCGTTCCAGCACTAACGATGTTGTTAGAGAGGGCAAACTTTTGTAATTATATACAACATATACTCATATGTATATGCTTTTATCTGTTACGCGCGACAGGATGTTTTCAAGAAGTCACTTTGCCAAAAAACGCTTCCGTGCGGAACGCGCACAGTCTATACGAATATTATCTCAAAATGTCCTTCTTCTTTCCTCTCATAATATATAAAAGTCTATAAAGTTGATGTAAAACTTTTCTTATCTAATGAAGTTGCTATACTAGAAAATATTTGTTTTAATTTTTTTCTTGCTGTTGTCTGCTTCGTCGTTGTTTTTGTTGCTTTTTTCGTGTCTATTTATATTTGCATCAACAAAGGACTTATAACGTCATCGTCATAGATTTCTGACGAACATAACAGATTTAAGTGATTTTAATAAGTTGTTATTTTAGTTGTTGTTGAAATTGAAAAGCTCTTCTGCTACACATGCTGTCCTTCGGAAATTTCCAAAACACAACAACAACGACAAAAATGTTGACGAAAACTGCTAAATAATTTGCATATTAAGTGCGTTATGAAATTATTATTGCGAAACTTCCACAAAGTTAACTAAATAAACAAACATTAAGAAAGTAAAGTATGTACTTCTACTTACTCGTTGTATATCGTAGCTATGCAGCAGACGGGTCGCGTATGTCCTGACAGAGTGTATATAGTTCGTCTAGTAGAAAAGCAGGTATATAGCAAGCATTTTGCCCTTTAATATTATGGATGAACTAATCTCCTCGAAGTTTGCTGTTCGTGTTTCTGCAAACTATACCAACAGTGAAAACGATAGAAACTAATGAAATATAATTTAGGAGATGGCACAACTCGTGGTGTTTTATGAGTGGGTCTGGGCCTGGGTAGATAGGTGGAAGATAGGAAAAATTTACTTAAATAGCAATGATGGGCAAAGGGATAGGGACTATGACATCAACTTTCATGTTAAACAAATGACGAAGAAATGCTTGCTTATCAAGGATATGCATGCACTAGTTTAACATTTTATTTATTACATAAAATGTTAATAAAATCCTTGTTTGTGTTATATTTTGCCACCATTAGAAATGAGTTAAGTTGGTGGAACTGTTGGTTCTTGCAAGAAAAAAAAATAAGAAAAATTCAAGTTTCAAAGTTTCACAATATAAATAAATAGTTCAATAACAGATGATTGATAATCTAATCAGTAACCATTACGTACAAATTAAATGTGTTAAGTGCAAATTTTATGGATTCAATAGTTGTCATTATAAGGATACTGTTGCTTGTACTCAGTACGGAATGGCAATTATATATTTAGTTAACCAGTAACAATTACATGGTCATTAAATGTGTTGAGTGCAAATTGCAATTTAGTTCAGTAATTCAGTGGTTCCACATTCAATGTGAATTTTTGTGTTCCCAGCCAATTCTATAAAAGCCGGAGTTCTCTTACGTAGAGCTGTTTCTGTATCATTTAATAGTTCATTCTATTTCACTAGTTCTAGTTCTTTCGTGAACTAGTGAACTATTGAAGATTGCACTATAAGAAACTAGTAAACTAGAAAATTAGTGAGCGACAAGGAACTAGAGAAACGATCTGGATTTAAGATCTGACTGATAAGATACAATTATGAAGACAGTAAAGTTGTTTTCTCTGTCACGTGATTCTTTTTTTTGACGAAAAAACGAGTTCTCTAATTGTATTTATTTCCTCATCAATTAGTATACTTATATAAAGCACATATACTTAAAAAAAAAGTTGGGTATCGCAAAACCCTTAGTGGTTGAATATAATGCACTAGTGAACTAAATTAACTAGTTCAGCAAACTGGATTGACTGATCTTTGAAGTGAACTAGAATGCACAACTCTACTGAAAATGAAAACTATAACACCTAGTTATAGAAATTCTATGACGATTCATCATTCAACCAAAAATATATAATTTACTTCTTCTTCAAACTCAATATGATAGCAAATGCTAGAAAATATATAAATTACTTGTATACTCTCATTCCCGCCAAAATCACAGAAAAGCTTTGCTATCAATTAATTTGAGGATTAAATGGATTTTTCTTTCGTCGTCACTTCCTTATAACTCGCCACTAACCAACGATGACGCGACGACGCTGACGTCTATCCACATTCATCTATTCAAGTCCCTTGACTTAATATTAATCTTTCATCATATTGAAAACGACCCACTTAATTCATTTTTGCCATCATCAGCATCATCGTCTCTCCCAGTGTCAATCTTCTTCTCTATCTCTGTTACCTACCTATCTACTTGGATCCTTAAGGCAAAGAGTGTCATTGGCCACTGGTGCCATCAGAGAAAATCATAATTTTTTGTTTTGTATCTTTTATAAAGGGAAAAGTATTGGATTCGTCAAAAAAGGTTATTTTCGTTGGTCTGTTTGTTCGTTCATTGCAATTTGCACAAGAAACTGATGGATGACTTTAAGAAAAATACTTTCGGCTGCAACTTCAAATCACTTTCAAAACAAAAAGTGAAAGGCTTAGTAGAAATATTTACAGTCATTTTCAAGGTAATTTAAGGAAGTCATATAACAAAGGAATTAAGGACAATTATTTTTTAAATATCACCAACAACGCTAGAAGGAGCAAGTTCTTTCGATTCAGTAGTGGTATTAAATTTATTCATTATTGTAATTTTTATAAGTCAAATATGGGAATGTGGCGAAAGACCATCAAAGACCTTCAGCCAATACTATTTTGCAAAATCGTTTTCGATCAAGGGGACGAAAAAATGCTCCACATGTTCATTCATAAAACATGAATGCGAATGACATTGAAATCAGATTCAGAAAAATTGATTTGTTTGTTTAATTTTTTTCTTATATTCGCCTAACTCTACCTAAGTCACCTATAATAAGGCATTTTTTGCGGCAGTGAAAAATTGAGAGAACGATTTTTTAAAATTATTTAAGTGGTTTCTGAAGAGCTGTACTTATGTTGAAAATGGTCGTATGTAGATAAAAAAAGTATTTTAAAAATTTATAATTTTTAATTTTCCATTTTTTTTTATAAGTTATTTTTTAAAAACCCCGTTTCTACGAGTTTATAAAAATATCAAGTGCCAAACATTTTCCAAACCAATAAAAAATTGAAAATTCAATTTTTTTCATCTCTTTTTGAAACAGATAAAGATTTTGTTTCACATTTTTTTTGTTAGAATTTTTTTAAGTTATTGTTAAGTTAGGAAATAATGTTTGGGAAAAAAAATTAATCAAAAAAAAATTTCTAACGGTTTGAATAATAACACTAAAACCCTCTTAATTTCAATTAAAAACTTCTAATCAAAAAAATTAAATAAATGTTGATGTTGGGCATATGGGCCTAGTAAGCAAGGTCAAAACCAAGTGAACCATAAAACCAATCTATAGACCGTTTCTGGTCACCGTTTAAAAAAAATTGAATTTTGAATAATTTTTTACTAACAAAAAAGTACGTATACGCCTAAGTGTACAAGCAGTAATTTAATGCTGTATTCTTATTATTTTGTGGCAACAAGGAATAACAGCATAAGTCGACTTATGTCGAAATTGAGTTTTTGATAACATCGGATGCGCAACGAGCGATTCTTCCTTCAATATTTTTTTCGTATTTTTATCTCTTATGGTTTCTGAATTATAGCCCTGAAAAAAAACAATATAAGTCGTTTTCTATGCTCAGTTTGCACAAGCAAAAACAACACAGGTAGACATATGCTCTATGAAAAAATAAGTCGACTTGTGTCGTCACTTGCGTAGCTATTCCGAATAAAAATAATTTATTTTTTTGCGGAATGTGCAATGCGGAAAAACGACATAAGTCGACTTAAGATCAGAACATTTACAAGACTGCATAAGACTGCATAAGGAAAAACAACTCAAAAATTCAAACTGCTTTCCTGAAAAACTACAAAAAGTGACTTATGTTGTTTGTCCTTGTTGCCACAGATTATGCTTTCCTACTAAAATAATAGACACATAATAGTACACACCAGAGAGCTGCATGAATCCATTCATTTACTGTTGTGAATCATTCACGAAAATACGAGCCTTTAAAATGACTCGTACTCAAAAAAAAAAAAAAAAATGAAGATTCAAAATGAATGAGGTGCTCGCATTTTGTAAGCAGAATCATTTGAAAAACAATTGTGAGCTCTATTCAAATTCGTATATGAAAAGCGAATAATTTGAATATTGGTTCGAAATTATTGTGAATGTTCCTGAATACTGTCTGAAGATATGAATTTCGTGAGTGGCTGAGAAAGGCAGCTTTCTGGTGCAAATACAAGTTATATGTCTGCAAATGGGCAGAACCCCAAAACTTATATCTTCAAAACCAGAATCACAAAAATCCGATAGACTGTATTCAAAGTAAAATATGAACAGAAACTTGATTTGGAATCCCCATATAACTACTAACGGTTCAGTCTCAATTAAAATTATGCACAATGTCTATATGATTATATGGTTGTCCTACATAGAAGGTCCCGGTTCCATAACGTAAATAAAAATGACGTCTAAAATACCATATGCATATATGAGGACACTCTTCTTCTAAAGTGTCCTCAATGTCGAGATGTTAAGCAATGAAGGGAGATAATATTGTAAAGCAAACATTTCCATACTGTAAGTCTAAGTATATAGGCAGAGCTCTATCTACATAACTTAAATCCACAATTTTTCTGCCCTGTCCTGACATCATCAACCAACCAAAGTCACCCAGCTTTGCATTCAATTGGCATATCAAGAGGCCACTAAGCCGCGCATAACTATATATCCTGTTGATATTGACTATAATGTCCTTGCAGCCATTTTCAGTCTTCATTTTTTTCCACTATATAAAAACTTAGTCATACGAATGATTCATACCCCTCCATATCTTCATTCACAACACAAATGAAACCAAATTAACAAAATCATGGCGAGGGGCTATATTCACTGTATAAAAGGAATATATCTCAAGGATTTCACAAAACAGGAAGAAATCTATGGAAATGGCATACGAACATATATAAAAACGACCCCAAATGAGAATTAGGGATTGAATCTTTATAGTCCTTTAGGAGAAGATGCCGGAAATCATTTATGATCAAAACGAATCTTTTTGTAACAGCCAGTTTGGTTTTGCTCGTAAAAACTTAACTTTTTTTTTTTGGATTTATCTAGCTTAATAGTATAAGCATGCGGATTTCTGGAAATGGTTGAAATAAAGGGACCCCCCTCCCCCCAACTGTACAAAGTTCATTTGGCTTAGCGCCGAAAAGTCGATAAAGGGGACAAAGAACTTTTACTGATGATTTTGATGCCAAAAACTACAAAACTACTGGAAAGAAGACAAAAGACACAAGAACAAAAAAGAAATATTATATTATCAGCTTTCGGCTGCCGGCTGCCGGCTCCACTTTGACTCGAGTTCGCCAAACTGTCTCCGCCAGAAATTAGCAAACCGCCATATAATACCCACTATAGAAAAAAAACCAAAACGAACAAAGACATTGTCTTTATGTCCTGTTGGTTGCTTTTTTTTTGGCTTTGCCAAAATATAGGCGTTTATTGTCAAGTCGGTCGGTGGGTGGGGACCACAGGAAGATCCTTATTGCTACTGCAGAAATAATATTTAATATAGGAAGAAGGTACAGCTAGAGCTAGAAAAGAAGCTTCTCTCAAAAGTTTCGTCTGGTTTTGTTTTCCTTGGGAAAACTTAACGAAACAAAAAAAAAATAAAAATATTTTTTATGAAAATTGCAAAACCGGGAAGAAGGAAGTTTTTCTCACAGCACCCAGAGGCTATGACAATTTTAGTTCACCATCATCATCAGGGTCCTTTTGTCTTTCGTGGATGAGAAGCGAGTGTGAGAGTTCAGCCATCATCTTCAGCCGCATCAATGAGTTGAATACGCTGCATCACATAGTGCACCCCATCCTCACCATCGCGCCACGTTATTATGTCATGCGGTTTTATGCATTCCTGTGTTAATCATGCGCGAGTAGGACCTATACCCTTGCAGAGTCCTTTCTTGTTTATAAAGCTGGCTTTTCCCAGTATGATGACAAAAAATCATGGTGCACTTCATAATTATTATGTGGTAATGCTCCAGTTAGAGTTTTGCCTTCAATTAAATCTGGGAAAAAAAAAGAAAAGAAAACACGTAAGTATCCCTGGAGTAATTTCGATACCATCTCGGGCGCCATTTATGCCTTCCCATGATATAACCAACCAAGTAAAAGGCACATTGAATCCTTGGTTCACATTCATTTTGCAATACATATATTTAGTTCCCTCAGGAGGTGATGGCAAAAGGAGGAGAAGGAAGAGCTCTGCAGCAAGGATCTCTTTCATTGTGAACATATTGTTTCGGTTTCCTAGATGCTTTGGTTTTTTTTTTTTGCTGTGATAGCAACCGACCACTTCATGGTATACTCGTATACGTAGAAGAACTTGGCCAGCGAGAGGTTGGTCTTGAAAGAATATGGATGGAGAACATTATGTGTGATGGGGTTCCATTGTTTGGTTTTCGGATTGTGCTCATTTTATGGATATTAATTTGTTGTTTGCATTCGCTTATTGTGTGTTGTGAATGGACTCTGGGGAGGAAAGTAGGTTTGATGATATGGGGACACCTCTATACCTATACTCCCAATGAACATGCATATAAAAAGGACATTGAACAACGCGATGACGCACTTGGCTGCTGACCATGCATCGGCTGTTGGTCTTACTCTATACATATGTGATGGAGACTTCTTTCAGCACGTCCTTTAAGCTTGTTATGAGTATACTCGTTCAACAAAAATACAAAAAATAAGCAAAAAAACTATTCTTGGATATGCAAATGAAAATTCTGATTATTGTTCTCTGGCGATTCGATTAAAAAACATGAGGCTTTATGGTTGGCGTTGTATAGCTCCCTTCGTTCGACGTTGTTATTTCGGGAGTATATAGAGAGTATGTTGAGATTGTTTTTGGTGATGGCTATAAAATATGTACAAGGACGAATGGTCCAGATTTTATTTTGTGGGTATAGGATTGCTTTAATTAAAAAATAAGACTTCTAGCATCCATAGGAGTATATGGGTATGAGGCCATGAGGGTCCCAGAGATGATTTATATAATATTAATGAATGAAAGCCCACAGCACGTCCTTAATTTATTTTTTGATTAATTTTTTTTCTGATTGTTTCTTTGTTGTTCATTTTGAAGCTTGTCAGATTTCTGAAAAAAGTTAATTTTGAACTTTCAATTGACCTTGTCAATCTTGAGCTTTGATTTACTCTTTTATAAAGATCCATAGTAAATATATTTACTGATTGGATAATGAACGTTTAAAAAACATGTTCGAATGTAAAAAGCAACAAGCCCTTTCACAGCCTCAATGAATGTGTTAGATAATTTCTTGTATTAAATACGCACTGTACCTCCCAGTAGAGAAGAAGTCTCAGCCGGAATCAAAGCACTGAAGAACAACAAAGCAGTTGGATTCGACGGTATTCCCGCAGAGTTGTTACGAGCAGCGCCAACAACATCGAGTGAACTACTAAACCCACTCTTGGCAAACTTCGTTATTATTACTTTTTCTTGTTCAGCCGATGCGCTTTAGTCTCTTGCCACAGCCTATGCAAATCTCCCAGTATAACTTTCACCAAAGCATTTCTCTGGGAGTAAGGGAGGTAATTGAAGTAATTTCTCAAAACCAGATCAATTCTGAAAAAGAAATATTGTGTTTAAAAAAATTCCCAAAACCCAGATGTTCTGGAACATTGCTGAGTTAAAATTTTAATTCAATACATCAAAAAACTTTCGAAAAGTTAGTTTTGGCTTTTGTAACTTTTTGGAGCTCATTTTGGTTCAAAAATAGACCGTTCTAGTGTTCTGCTGATTTAAGTACAAAAACCAGTGGAATCATTACTAATAAAATTTTATAATGACGTCGTTGATGATATAGTCCAGCTAGCTAGCCATCCTTGACAAAGTTTCTGGTTAAATGAAAAGCTGGCGTCAGTAAATGTTTACATTGAAAGCTCTGCATGTAAGAAAGTAGAAGGGAACACACGAGAGATGTACTTGTTTCATCAATATCGAAAAAATTCCTCTCACTACCTAATCAGTGCCATTTTGGTGTAGACTTTTTTTCTGTAGGAAAAATTAGGAATAACATTTTTTTTAATCTAGTATTTAAATTTAAATTTTTAATTCAGTCTTCTCGGTTTTGTGAGCAGGAATACATAAAAACTTACAAGTTAAGAGTTCCTTATCTTTTACGGTGAGAATAATCTGATCCTCTGATCCTATATTGAGTTAAATAGTTAGAGGATGAATATTTTCTTGAATATTTTTGAAAAGCTAGAAGCTAGTTGTTTTCAGAAGAAATAACAAAAATTTCAAACCTAAAACGACTCCTTCGTAAGTTTTGTGTTAAACAAATCTCCCAGGGATATTTACATTTTCATTGAAAATACGTTTTTTATGATAACTCCCTTAACAGAACCTAATGATCCAACAGCAAGAAATAAGACAGTTATAAAAACTAGATCAAATTTTTAGCTTCTTTTGTTTAGTTTACAACTAATTCTGATAAATCAAGAATTTTAGAGAATTTTATCTAGTTTCCAAAACAAAATAAAAAGGAAACACATTGGAAGTCTCTTAATTCGTAGTATTGAGACTAGTTATTACTTATTAAATAACTGTGAGACCTTGTTTTGTATCCGTCATGATATAATTTCCCAAATTCGTTCCCGGAATTAAACATTTCTCTAAAATGCAAACTGAGTTAAAGGATAAAGATATTTAAGTTTTCTAGAGCATGAAAAAGAAAGAGCGATACTGCTGCAGTTCTTCACATGAATCACAAAAAACTATGTAATTATTATGTTAGTCCATGAATGAATGAATACCAAAACCCATCTGGCAAAGGAACGTTCCAACCAAATCAGAAAACTCCTTTTTTAGCGTAAAATTTGGTTTTCTGGAATGTGTTCCTGTGTTTTAAAATTATTTAAAAGAAAATTACATTTAAACATCTCAATAAAGAAACTCCAATGAAAACATCAAGTTAAAATCAATACCATGTCTCTTTTTCTTTCTCCGTCTCACCCATCATACTAGAAAAAAAAAAAAACTCCATATTCTTCAAGTTGGGTTTCATCT
Source organism: Syrphus vitripennis (assembly GCA_958431115.1). NCBI lineage: Eukaryota > Metazoa > Arthropoda > Insecta > Diptera > Syrphidae > Syrphus > Syrphus vitripennis. The sequence goes on from OY288108.1 coordinate 32,459,761, forward strand.
TATTTTGGCATCCCCCCCCCCATGTAATTGGTAAGAAATACAAACATAAAAAAAAAGTTTACTCAGTTACAATTTTTTTTTTTGTTGTTGCTTGTGGTACACAAATTTATATCTCCTTCCACCATCTGGCTTCCCAAATGAATTTCCCTCAAATTGGATGATGTGTAGAGGAGTTATTTCCTCTTGTTCAAAAGAAAATTCTTCCAAAGCAAATAAATGTATATACTGCTCGTACAACGGGAGTGAAAAAAAAAGAAACGAAACTTTTCCAATGTAATTTTTGGCTTCCTTGTGTCATCTTCTCCTTCGACACCGCCACCCGTCAGAATTCGCATTCAAATTTCTTTTTTATTTTGGAATTTGCGAACACAGGTATACGAGTATATCGTGTTCCTTGCTTCAGCTGTTTCTTTATTTCAATTCGTCCTGATGAAACCTGAAATTGTGATTGCTATTATTGCTAATCGAAGCTTGTAGTCTGAGGAGATAAAGTTGCTTTGTAGATGGTATAGCATAGGGCTGAAGATACCCGGGTACCCAAGTAATTCGGGTAGTTCCAGATTAACAGATTACCCGGGTACAGCAAAAAAGAAGAAAGCAAAAATAGGAGCTGGGTGCGAAACACAGCCATTTGTAAATAATCAAGATGTTGGAGACATTAATCAAACTCTATTAAATAAAATAAGCGGGTAATATCCATTATACCCGAATACCAGGGTAATTTACTACCCGGGTACAAGCAACCTGGTTAACCGGGTACCCCGGTAGATGATTACCCGGGTGAAATCATCAGCCCTAGAGCAGTGAGTGATTTATTTTGATCGGTTTCTATTTGGATAATTTGAAAAAAAAAAACGGTCCGTAGACCGCAAAATTTGGCGTTCTATCTCGTTCTGTTGCCGTTAATAACGGTTTTCTTAAAAAAATTGTTTGACCAAAAAATTTCAAACACTGACGAAACCTCACTGAAAAAATAACATCAAAATCGTAAGAGCCATTTTTCAGATTGATTTGTTTGGTCGTAAAGCTTATTTCAGGTATCATTGTTTTTGAAGCTAAGAAAATCAGTTGGTGACAAATCGTACCGAAGAAATATAAAATTTTATAAATGAAGACATTTAATGTTACAAAATTTTCAAACAAAATATTTTTTAGAATTTTCAATTTCATTTTTGAAAATTAAATTAATTCTGCATAAATTGTTACCAATTTTTTTTGGCAAATATCACGTCACCCAAAATAATACAATAACCCAAATAACCGGATATAAGATTTGCTCCGCTCCATCTTTGAGCATCTTTTTAACTTATTTTATATTTTAGCAACGTTATATTCTGGACTGTTTCATGTATGAATGTCTAGTCTATGTGTCGTTCCCCATCTTGAATATTCTTTGTTCTACATTTTTCTTGTCGTTTTTGAGCAATTTGCTGATGTTTCCTAAAACAAAAAATTCTTCTAATTGAAAATCCAATTTCAGCATAAAAGTCCTGATTGAACAAAGCAAATCAACAACGTTCACCGGATGGAGCATGGAAGTACCCAATTTGTGCAAAAACAAAAAAAAAACAACAAAAAAAAAGAATCCTCTTCTCAAAATAAAAATGCAAAAACAAAATATTAAAAGTCATTATAACTGCCTACTATACGGACAAAAAAAAATATATTCAGGTACCTGTATCCAGTTGCATCATCAACTCTCAATGTGCTCACGTGGAGTCCTTGTTTTTTTTTTGGTTCTAAAGCCTCCCCAGGTATAAACCTATAATGGTAGGTAGGTTACTCCCTCACTTAATAATTATTATTTAAAATGTAAATTTGATGATTTTGGATTATTTATGGATATTATCCACTCAACAAAAATGTGTAATATAATTTGTTCTTATTAAGGACATGGAAATATTTTTTTTAGGACTATTATGTATATTCGCGCACTTATTATACAGTTTTTTTTTTTTTTGAATTTTATTTTTACTGGTCCTCCATTTTGAAACAATATAAAAGGATATAAACACAAAACGAGTCTGCTGATGTGTCAGGATGTGTGAAAAATCACTGCTATGAAATTGTTTAAGCTTTGTACGCTATAGGCATGATAGAGGTTTCCGCTTGGGGTTATTATAGGAATAAAAAATTGAAGGGTGGCTCAAAAGTGCGAATAGTCCTCTATCCAGAGTGCCAGGGAATGTAATGAATTTGTAATTTAATATGATAACCTATACATTACACACACATACAGAATGTGTACATTTTTGTAGGCATATGCATATTAAGTAACCATAAGTTATTTATTATTTTTATAAATTTTATTTTGTTTTTTTTTTTTAAATATGCTTTTTCATTGTTTGTGTTTGAATATTTGCTATATTTAAAGTTAGTAATAAGCGTTTTTAAGTGGATGTACGGATACGGAAGGCGTACAATTTATAGCAATTTTAAATTAATTGAACTGAAAAATTACTTAATTTGAACTTTGCGTTATACCTATTGGAAATAATTTTAATTAATTTAACATATTTTTTTTTTTTTAGATGCCTATAACTGCAACATAATAATATTTAATATGAAACGTATAGCTATGTATTTATAAAGTTTAAATTTATTTATTGCTTTGCAAGTGTAATTTTATTGTTTTGTGTCATGGAAAATATTGTTGTTATGATATCAATTTAATTTGGTGTGCTGATGGTAGCAATTTAAATATTTTTAATTTATAGTTTTTGAATTGAGAATATAGTCTGGGAAATTATATACCTTAATATTTTTTTTTAAAGAGTGTTATTTGTGAAGTATTGTGTATTTTGCTATCCTGACGGTGAGTCATTTTGAATTAATTATACGTTTAGTGAAATTTGTCTTTGTACTTATTTCAATTGAGTTAGCAAACGAAAATTAAATCTGGTCGGTTAGAATTTTGTTGCTAAGCAATTTTAAATAAATTAAAGGAAACTCTATAAAAACCAGCTATTAGTTAAAATATTGGTCTTTAATTATTTGATCAAAATATTCAAAATATCTTTAAGTTTGAAATATTTTCTTTTGAAATTATGATATCTCGGAAATCCCACCGTTTGGTCAAAAAATATTTTTCAAAAACACGATATATTGTGTTGGATTTTTTCTTCGACGATTTTTACGGATTACGATACGCAAATTCTAATCAAAGTTTTCAAAAATTAATTTTTGGATTTTCAAAAATTAAATTCCAAAAAATTTGTAAACCATTTTATTTTTATTAATGATTAAAAAAATGAAATGTTACTCTTACAATAATTTTTGAATTTTTTTTCTTTTTCAAAAACTCATGCTGCCTAATGAGATGGATGGATTTTCTTGAGACCTCGTGTATAGTCGTGTATAGGGTTTTGGACCGTATTTGTGATTTTTTTTAGACCTGCCATAATTTTTTTTTTGACTTTTTGAATTTTTCTTAAAAACGGCTTTTTTGAAAAAAAAAATTCAATGAACTCAAATAGATGTTGGCTCACTTTTACCTCCTATAGAATCATTTTTTTTGTTTTCGATTTTCTGAAAAAACAGTTTCTTCGTCTAATTGAATAAAAATAAAATAATTTTTTTGAAAATTAAATATTTCTTGAACGTCTCAAAAGACATTTTCAGAATTTGGTACAAAACAGTTTTTAATACTGTCTTTAATAATTTGAACACAAATTAATTTTATTTTCTTAAATAACGGTACCTCCCATACAAATGTTAAAAAAGCGTTTTCAAAAATCTTAAAAATCTCGGAAACGGGACCTTCAATATTGATAAATATTTTCGAGCTAAGTGTTTGTTCCGTGCCAGGTTCACATTTTTATTTTAAGTCCAATTATTGTTTTTTCTTTGACTTAAAACCGATGTGATTGCACAATGGAGCAAGTACGTGAGGCCTAGTCAAGTATTTAATAATATGGGAGCAAGTCCGTGGGATCCTACCGCCCTGGATTTTATTAATCTACATTAACTACTAACAACTATCTGCAGCAGTATGTACGTGGAATATTTGGATTTCATAAAGAAATTATTTAATAATATTCTAAAATGTGCGATTCAGGTCAGATAAAATTGTTTATTGATTATTTCTAATAAATAATTTATTAATTTGGATTTTGATGAAATCCCTAATCATCACCGACACACTTCGTGTATAGAAATCATCAATCAATTAATTCGTTTGAGTACCATTAGATAAACATTTTAATGGCCACGAAAAAAAGGAGAAATTAATTAATTAAATCATTCCATTAAAATTTATGTACACCAATATTCTCCCATAAAACAGACCTTTTAGCAGAAAGTTATTACTGTCAAAATTAATTAAATTATATCCATATTACATACATACATAAGTAAAGGATCTTTCAAAAAAGTCTTTAAATATAAATTCAACCCAAACCCATAAGCCTTTTGAATACATTCAAATCCTTACTCACTATAGACCGATACAAAAGGAAAATAATTAATCCTTCAAAACATTGATGCCTCAGTTTCGGTTCATTCACTTCTAATCTGCCCAAGCTATTATATGACTAGTAAATAGAACCTCATAGTAAATTAACATGTACTTACCAGATCACATAGTGGTATATGCGGACGGCCATACAATAGCTCGCTCGATATGTGCAGTGCATATATATATGCAATGGCCTTTTAGTTCATCCTGAATATGCCCAAGCCATTGGTTATAAGAACACAAACAAATCGACTCATCAGCTAACCGATATACCAAAATGGCCAAAAGCCTCTCTAAGTCCTGCCACATGACTCCTAACTAAGATTACAGAACACAAACCCGTTTGCAGTCAGTTTAGTGCTGCTGCAAAATGCAGAGATGCAATGCCACACATTTCGCCTTATTTGCCCCATTTGCATATATGGATCATGGTGTAGGATGTCTTTATTAAAAACCTGGGATTCTGCCTCTTTAGCAATGAAGAACACCATCAGCCATCAGCCAGAGCAGATATATGCACAGGCACACTGCACAGTGCACAGCTCGGCCCTTGATTCTCGTTTTATTCGCATCTGTGGCATGTCCAGAAAGCAGCCAACGGCTTTCACAATAACTGGCACCAGTAGCAACTAGTTAGTATGGTTACCTCTATGTACCTTTGCTATAATATCGACCCATCGAGAATGACCATCAGGACCACCAACCAACTAACCAACAAACGAACGAACCAACGGCAACGGCAACGGCAGCAATTTGCTTGATTAAGTTCCAGGACCAGAAGAGAGTTCCAAAACCCATCAGAGGAGCTGGTACCTACCTACTTGCAAGTGCGAATATTGTTCAGCAATTTATGGAGTAAAATGCTCATTGTAGCGAACTGCTGCTGGCTATATGGCGTTAGAACACTCAGGAGCTGATGCTGTTGACATGGTTTGTTTGGAATCTATTTTTTTGTGTTTCTTTTATTGTTTTTTTTTTTTTTTTTTGGTATATCCTTTATATCTGCATAGATGGCTAAGGAAGGACCACATATGTACATTGGTACTCTTATATTATGATCCTTCGAGCTTTATTGGGAATAGTTAGTAAAGGGCTTTTCTAACACTCTGTGCCAAACTATATTCGCATGGATGCTTCCACTCTGTTAGGTGTTAGTATATTGCTTTTTTTTCGAAGCAAATAAAAGGACATAGTTTGTTCTTGAGCAAAAAACAAAAACAAAGGGAAGATAGAACTAAACCTGCAAATAAAATTGAAATTGGATTTTTTTTCTCCGTCTTTTTTTAGAATTTTGGTCTTTCAATTTTCGTTAGTAGCAACATCTAGAATCCCACAGTTCTGAGAATTGATGAAAATCTAAGTGACATGAATGTTCTTTAGTTCCTTTTTAAGTCAGCTTGTAATTAGCAGAATTTTGTAGGAAAAAACCCTCTTTACTTTCGTCTTTAGGTACTATAGGGCAAGTTTTGGATCCGTGCAAAATATGGAACTCGAGATATGGGTCCGGCAATTCTGTCTTTCTGTGTGTCTGTTGTGTACCTCGACCTACAGCCTAAACTACTGAAGCGATTTTCTTCAAACTTTGGACATAAAGTTTTGGGGAGATTGCCTAGAGGGGAAATCGAAATTTCTTTTTTAGCTCCAAAAATAACAGTACCGTATAGACGAAACATTTTGAACCAAATACAGCTCTAACGATTTTGATGAAATTTTTAAATCGGATTTGTCAAGTAAATTTAATAATTTAGTCAAAAAATATTTTTGAAAAAACCGTTATTAATGGTACTTGTCATAGAACCGGATTTTCGTTTTCGGTTTTATCGTAAACTATTGGAAGGATTGCGATGAAAATTTTGCTAAAGGAGGTCCTATATAATTTTAACAATATTGCACATCAAAATTTTCAAAATATATTTTTTGTATTAAAACAAATTTTTTTTTTTTAAACTATAAAATATTTTTTTTTAATTTGGTTTTGAGTGAAGGTTATCAAATACTAAAAATTTGCATACCAACTTTTTTTTATAAAAATACTTAAAATAATTAAATATACATATAAAAAATTATTTCTTGAAAGAACAGCTCTAACGATTTAAAAATTTTTTTTTCAAAAATTTGTATTTTTATTATACATAAGATGGCATCTTCAGGTTTAAGACTAAATTTCTTGTTTGGCTTCAAATAACGAATTTCTAGGTTTTTCATATTCTTACTTGCAAGAATAATAACATAACAATAATAACAATGTATGATTCTTTTCAAATAAATTTATATTCAGACTTTAAAACCAAGATGTTATCGGACATAGGAGCCAGTACGTGCGACCCAGTCGTGCATTTTATTTTTTTTTGTTCTAAACTTTATTATTTATTAGTTGGATAAGTACGAATACATTTGTGCATACATAGCTACGAAAAAGGGTTGGCCTTGTTTTTGAAATGTTCGAATTTCTTTCTGTACAAAATTATATTAAAATCAGTAAATGTTAAATTTCCCAGATTGCAAAATTTTCGAAAATTTGAAGAGGAGGAGGAGCAGTTAAGAAGATCGCAGTATTTGGTGGATATTTTTGTATTATTTTACTGTTGCATTGAATGTTTTTATTTTCGTGGAATGATTTAATCTGTTGGCGACTCAAAAAACTTTTCAATTGGTCTTTTTTGACAACTCATATATTGAATAATCATATTTTTATTTTATACTAATCAACTAATCAGTAGTAGCATAGGACTGTCTATTTTTTCAATGCTTACCTCTTAAAAATATAATCCACGGTTCTCTGCAAAAGAAAAAGAAAATATTAAAATAGTATTTTGGAGTGATTATTATTATTTTATACATATAGCAAAAAAGATTGAATGCCAAATAAATATAAGTGCATAATTTGTAAAGTGCATTTACTGGAAATGTTATATTTTTACACTTTTTTGCTCATAACTTAAAAGACTAGTAGAGCGATAAAAATGATTTACATTTAGTACGAACAACATTCTTTTATATATTTTTCTATTTTTGAAATTCGACTGTCTAAAAGTGGCATTATTTTTGAAATAAAATTATTGTTGAGTCATAAACTTAACAGTGGCAACATTGCCATGTTTCAGCATCGGAGACTAAGAAAATTTAAATCCTGTTAAGATTAATAATTTTCATATACTCGTATATTTATTTTTGGAGGTGATGCAAACTTTATTTTTAATTTTCTTGAATAATTTTGTTAAATAATTAAAAAATACAGTCAATTGATTTCTAATATGTGACTCATTCCTCGACCATCAAAACTTTGTTTACAAATTTATAAACGTTACAGGAGCGTTAAATCGACTTCTGTTAAAGAAGTTCAAAGTAGCAAGGAGTATTTCTCTGAAAAGAAGTTTATAGAGTAAATGACCAGAAATTTATTGGAGTAATTGCTCCAATATTTAAGAAGCAGACAGTATTTCATCGAAAAAGAAAATCGTTACTGTAGTCAATGCTGATATTACGCTTTGTCATGTATATGTTAGAGTATATAGTCGAATATTTAAGAAAAAGGGAGTACTTATTTGATCTTTAGTAAAAAATTCGTTATTGGAGTAAACGCTGTTATAAAATTATCCTCATATATTTTTTTTTAGAATATTTGCTATTTTACATGAATTATTTAAATTTCTAATACACATATTGCAAAATAAAATTTGACTGATTATAACTACATAATATATTTTGGTTGATATAAATGTCCAAAGTTTGAGTTATATCAAAGTTTGAGAATATCAGCGTTTACTCCAAACACGATTTTCTTATTGAAGCAAGTACATTTTTATTTAATTCAGAATGTGTCCTATGGCATGGAATTACTCCATAACATTTTTTGTTTTTTTTTTATAATTAGCGCGCACTCAAGGGGATTGTTATGTACCCTTTATATGTCCCTTTATGTACCCTTTATATTTAAAAGGAGCTGTCGGTGCACATTAGTCTTAAATTTCGTCACATCACAATGAGAGGGAAAGACAGAGCGTGGAAGGGCATTCCACATTCGCGTAGTACGGCTAAAAAACGAATCCCTGTACTTAACAGTACGACCGAAATTGGGTTCAAGAGTAAACTGATGGGCATTCCTGGAGGCGCGAGTATTACGGTTGAATCGTTTAAGGGGAGGAATGCAACTGGCTATTTCAATAGAGCACTTACCGTAAAAGTAACGATAAAAGAGTGAGAGACAGGAAACGTTACGTCTCCAATCATTCTGAAGGCTCGTCTCTGTATACTGTCCAAGAGACTTAAGTAAGTTGCTGGAGCACCAGCCCATCACATTTAAATCTGAAGCAAAATTGTAAGTTGAATTGTTTCAAGGATATTTTTTGGCTATAATATGTAGAATTACCTATCTTCCTCATTATTAGCTTAACAAACAAAAAAAAACAACACTTCTTTAAATGCCTATTTAAAAACCCACACTTAGCTAGATAACCTCTAATCCATAGCGTAAGCGAAGAACCTCATAAAACAAAACCTCATCGATATCGTATCGGTAGATAATACCGATATACAGGTATAAGGTATATCGTTTTATCGATACTATACCAACTAAGAATCAACCATTATGGTGCTTGTTAGCAATAAAACTCCAACGGCTAAAGAGAAGTCGTTAACACCAGATGGCCTTTGGTAGTTGATGATGAAAGATGTTATACCTGCCTACCTATACCTCCCATAAAACATTTCCAATGTTATGTCAAAATATTTCTGCTGAATGCGACAGAATAAGAAGTGTGTAAATCCAGCTGGTTTAAGTTCTTCTTCTTCTATTTTTTTTTGTTGTTGTTTTGTTTTAGCCTTCCTGGAACTCTTGTCATATCTCTCTTTGTGTATCCGACTCAAAGCCCGTATTTTTGGATCAAATCTTCTTCACCAACCACCCAAACACCAGGCATTTGTTTGCAGATAGGAACATGAACTGAACATCCCTAAACTCCTTATCTCTCTTCTACCTACAGCTTCGACAGTCGAGCTGAAGCGAAGGCAGAATAAAACCTCTTTAGGTGGCTAAACACAAAAGCTCACTTAATTCGATTTCATGGATTTGGATTTCGAATTTTCTTCGTCTCCTGTCAGAGCTCTGGCTTTGCCATAAACATAAACACCCCCATCTGCACTCGTATATACAGTCTAGAGACGTGTCGGAGTCGTGGTGGTGCTTTTCCATTTGTTGACGTCAAATTGATTGCGCGTGAAATTTCCATTTCCACAAATATGCTATACAACAACCATTTCATACAAAGTTATAATATCTAGATACGGAAGATACAGAAAATGAAGTCAGTCAGAGTACTGCTGCTGCTACTGTTGGCTGGCTGCTTGGTTGTCAATTTGACAAGCGGCAGGGCTTATTATGTTTCCGTATCTACCTCTGATGATGCCTTGACGTGAGCTAAGGCTCAGAGATTATAGCAGAAACGCTCTTGCTTAGAGTGTGGGGGTCGGGGCTCAAAGAAGTTGCAAAAACACAACGCAGGTTAAATGAAAGTTGAAGGTTGTTAAAGAGTGAAACACAAAAAAAAAAATAAAACGAAAAAAGAAAAAAAAAATGAAATTCCGGTTTGTAAATAAATATTTTATTTTATTTTATAGAAACCGTTTTTTTTTGTTTGTTTGTCTCTTCTGTACACTCGCAGGAATACATGGGCGTTTGTGCAGAGTGCGATATAGCACGCACGTATGAGTTCTTATTTTATATTTCAATATGGGGCTATATTCAAGCTTGGATTTGGTTGCATATTTAATCAGTGAGTTTATATTATTCTGCCTTTTGGTGTGTATTTATTCTGACAATGGAATCACAATACCCCAGGTGTATCACTTCAACTGTTTTTTTTTTTTATTTTGAATACCACCTATACGAGTACGAGTACGTTTGTGATTTTACTGTTATCTTCTTTATTATAGAATGAAAGTAAACATTTTCACCGTATAGCCTTATTGTTTGTATGTACTTTGCATGCTAATCATACTTCGAGATGATATTGCGCAACGCCACAAATGGTCATCCAGCACGTTGATTTTTTTTTTTGTGTTTCATTGTAAAAATGGTCATATCGCTTTCACAAGAGATTTTTATATTTTAGTTAATGTGCCATAAAAGAAACTTGTTTTTTAGTTACAAATAAATGACTCAGTTTTTTCATAGAGTTATGAAATACATACATAGGTTTGTTGACTTTGGCGATTGGGGGCATTTTGTGGGAAACCCCAATGGCTTTGAGTCCGGCTTTATAACAAATGCACATTCAAAATTGAATTATTTTTGAGCGGGAACAATAAAGCACACAAATGGCTTTTGTGCAGAGCTCAGAAATAATTATCGACCTTTATTTTCAATTGGGTTTTTCTCAGAAAGTAACTATATTTCTTTGGAAAGAATTTGGTTACGGTTTGAGATTTATTTAAAAAAATAAAAAATTAGAATTTCAAAAATAACTCAATGGTTGAGTTTTTTTTACAAAAAAAATTATGTAAAAAGGTCAACCTTTAAGTTTTTTCGCTAAAAATAAATCATCAAATAGTTAATGCAAAAATAAATTCGATTGATGAGAAAGCGTTTCAATTTTGGAAAATAAATACTTTATGACACATTATGCACATCCGCATGAATCATGGCTTACAACATATAAACAGTTATAGTAATGGGCATTCTGATTGATAAAATTTCAGGTGAGATTGATTTTTTTTCTCTCAAAAATATAACTCAGTGGTTAACCGTAACCGATATTTTTTTTGTTGGTTGAAAATAAAGGTTGTTGGGTGAGCATTTTTGAAAAGCTTATCAAATCACAGTTATTAGAGAACCCTTCAAAAGGTTGAGATTTATTTGTGATCTCTGGCTGTTGTGTCTTATGCAGAAATATACACCTATGGGCTTTGGGGCATAATCATAGTCGTCTGAAAAGTTGTTTCTTTGTCCCTTCTAAGCTAACCTGGAGTTTATGTTATTCATAGACAATTTTTACCCAGGTCCATAAAATAAACTGGAGCTCAAATTTTTAAAACGGCTGACTTTTTGACTAGCTTGGTTTTTTCTATCTCTCAAAAAATGGATTGGATTTCAATAGATTGACAGGCAATAGTACTAAAATTGTCGTAGAATTCCGTTTTTTACTTTTTCTAACCTGTGTGTTAACTTTAGACTCGAGGCCAGTTGGACTTGGGTCTAAAGTTTGACTATGAATATGTCCCATTGTATATAAAATTGCATAGCACTCTCATGAACACGTTCCACACGTCGGCCATCTAGCGATCACATCACTTACTAATTTTTTGGTTGCTGTTTCTGTGTATATACAAGCGCGCCCTCAAACGACCACATCACACAACGTTTGGAACGTGTTCATGAGAGTACTATGCAAATCTATATACAATGCCTATGGGTACAATATTTTAAAGTGTGGAAGGTGGGTTGTATTCAGATGATAATTGCTGACCAAATTAAAATAACTTTAATATTTATAATTTAACTAATTTTTTTTCCGATAAGACCAAGAAACATTTTCAGTTAGTAAGTTAGTAAGTTATAAGCATTAACATAAAAAATATCACTTTGAAAAAACTGCGGATAATACGGTCCACCCAGCTTAAGATTTGGAAAAGGGTGTTTCAATTGACACTTATGGTGGGTCATATTGGCGGCAAATACATTTTTCAAGTTATATTAAATTTGGTTCATTGTGTGGTTTGTCATATTACCCTTTTATAGGACTGACACGAGACGAGTTTTAAAAATTTCAGCCTCGCCTCGATCCGGCATCGTCCTGGTGCCAACTCGGAATTTTCTCGGATTTAGTCTTTTTAGTGAAAAATTAGAAACAAACATTTTTTTCTGGATGCTGGGTAGTATAGGTATTTAAAAACACAATTTCGAATGTTTTTTTTATGTTTGCGTTTTAACCTAATTTCAAATAAAACTTAAATCTATCGCGCAACTTTTTTTGCGCCAGGGTCTCAAATTTTCAATATATCAGAGCCAGTTAGGGTATGTAACATGATTGACCATATGGGCCACATTTGCCGCACTTATTCTATTCCTACTGCGTGAAAGCTTAGAATTTGTTATTCCTACAGATGTATCTATGATGTTACGTAAAGTTTGAATCATCATTTTTAAAACGATCAAGCAATGTCAATTTAAAGATAGCTGTCTTGAATTTTTATTATACCAGGTATTATGACAGATACTTAGAATCTCGTAATGATGGAAACGATATCGTTTGATCATTTTACGTGGATATTAAGTTTTCATTAGAACTGGAATGAGATATAATTAACAAAACATGTAGGAAAAAGTAAAAGTTATTACATCACAAATTCGCCACTTTTCTTAGCAGGTTATTATTAGTTTTGAATTTAAGTTGGATTTTCATTTTTTATTTACTTCTATTTCTGCTTTTAAAATAAAATGCACGATAGGTAGTTAAAGTACACTTTATACTATATAAGATTGTCATTAGAGGAATATGCACATTTATATGTGGACATGGTAAAAAATTATTGCTATAATAATCTGAAAAGGAATTTTGATCACCAAACTGAAAATTCCATCTAATGTATTGAAAAATTTGAATTCTTGATTTTTTTAAAAAAAATTATTTTGCATAGTAAAATTTCTTAAAAAAAGTTTAATAAAAAACTACCATGCAAAAGTTCTTATTGTATTTAAAAATATACACTTAAAACACAACTTCAAAAAAAAAAAAAAAAAAAAAATACTTAATTTTTTCAAAAGATTTTTTTTTTTAACTCCAATAAATAATTTATTTTCGAAAACTTTGATATGCAATATTATTAATATTATATGGGACATTCTTCATAAAAATCCTCTTAGTAGCTTTTGAGGCCAATTAAATGCAGGTTTTTTTGCTTTTGTTTGATCCAAAAACTCCTGATTAAGATGAAGATCGCTGCGTTTTTTTTCTTTCTTTTAGAGTTGCAGGTCTCGAAAAGTATCAATGATATTGGAAAATTTCAAATACCAAAATACTGGGCACAAAATTTCCCAGAAGCGATGTCCGCTACTTTTTTTTTAAATTTTATTGTGTTATATTTTTTTAAATGGGTTTTTAAACTTTTAAAATTATTTTTTTTTGTTAAGACGTGCAGATAGACGAAACTAACGATAAAAAAAAAAAAAAAAAAAATAATTATATCGTGTACAGCATAATTTACATTAGAGGCGATGTTGCTTATTTTTATTTTTTTTTTATTAAGCGTTTTTAACCATGAAACATAAAAACAACACGCGCAAAACTTTAGAACGTTATTACATCGGATCACCGAAATGAACAAAAAAAAAATACATAGAAAAATTAGATTTTTTCAACTCTAGATGCGATGTTCTAAAGCCATTAATTTCGTAACAATAAATAGTAATAAAAAGAAAAAAAATTGTGCCCAACATTTTGGTGTTTGGAATTTTTTAATATCATTGATACATTTCGAGGACTGCAACTCTAAATGAAAAAAAAACTCGGATTCAGCGATGTTCAGATTCATAACTCCTGGCTTTTTTCCCCCCTTAACAAGCTAAGTTGGTCATACTGTATTTTGTCCAAGATGTTATTTTTGACGTGAAGGCTTCCTTTGATTTTCTAGCTTCTTATTCGCTCAAGCTCTGTCACTCAACGGTCCTCAATTTACTCTCTCAGTTCTTGTACATTGTCCAACTTATGAACCGTAACTAAGCGCTGGGTGAACAAGCTCCATGTAGAACTTTCTTTTCAGCTTAAAGTCATTTTTGATCACAAAAGATGGCAGAGTTTTTACGCGATTCTGATGCCATCGTCACAAGATCCTTAGCTATTAATCACAGATCCAAGATATTCAAAATATTCGCTTTTGGGGATCACTGTTTCATTCAAATAGTTATCCCATGTGTGGATCAGAAAATGGGCAGCTCAGGGATTCGGTCTTCGTCACGCTAATGCGCCAGAATATCTGCCCATACATCAAGTGCTTGTTGAGAGGATGTAGAATTATCTACAGCGATAGTTGCGTGCGTGCGTCATTGCGGTTCGCTTTCGCCATTGCAAGAGCGCCATGCAGAAGTTTAATGAATATAACAATAATAATATCAAATTGGAGTCAACTATCCATTTGAATGGAATTTCATTGAAACCATATAAAATACTCCCATGTTGATTTTTAAATAACAATTCAACTAAAATGACAAATTATTTCCAAAAAGACTTCTACCGAACATATCTTTATTAAAGCTGTTCCCATGACTCATACGAGTATGATATGGATGAAAAATAATTATCAATACTCATAATACTCAGCTGCCCAATATTTATAAGAAATTCTTTCCCAAATCTCATAATCAAATTGCAATTACCAAACTATTATTGCGTAACTATGAACTTGACATTTATTGGCCAAGTATTTCTCGACTTCATATTTTTGTGTGATTTCATTACCAATGTTCGAACAAAGTTCCCTCCAATGTTATAAATGTACCTAACTGCTTGTGGGCCGTGTGAGTAGATTAAGTGTTTGTGTCAGCAACTGTGTGGCGGCGGCCAAAAATTGTTGCAAACAAAGAGAAAAATCACTTCCCTCCAAAAAAACGTGGCGTGGGTAGTGGACAATGCCATGTGCGATTCGGAGACCCCTTCCCACAACATTATTAGCAATGCTTCTACATACCAAATAATAATCTTTCAACACGATTGCTAACTCAGCACAAAAATTTTGTCAGGTCAATTGCTTCGGAAATTCCATTTTCCTTGGGATGCTGTTAGTCGTTGAGTGGAAGGAGGGGGTGCGTGGCAAATGTCTGTGATTAAACGAAACAATTCCAATATGGAAGCACAGGTGTATGAGTTGGGAGGGTTGAAATGGTTTGATGACAAAGCATCTCCTTTGACAGTCTCATGGATGATGACGACAACGATGACGATGACGACCAACACGATAAACACAAGCTTACAACGATGATGAAGATAGAAGAACGACGAGATTATGATTAATCGTGGTTGGTTTTGTAGATACAAATCACAGTTGTTATTATTTGTTGAGAAAGTAACTTAGTGGATCTGGTGGTAAAGTAGCACCCACACACCACAGACAAAACCAAGGACTTTGACACACGACATTGACCCAGATTTATTTCTCGAATGTTATTAATTTGTCATTACTCAAAATAGCTATAGGTAAACGAAAACAAGAGTGTAACTTAAGGTTCGTTGACAATTATCTACCTGATGGCAGTTAAGTTGATGAGGAATTGTTATTAAAGAGAAAATTAATTTTGAAAAATAAAATGTTAAAGGATTTGGTTAGAGGCCAAGGTTGCACAGTGTTCTTCGTTCATTATTATGAAGGTAGGTTGTAGGGCATAAAACTATAAACGCAGTCGTAATTTATAGTCAAAGGATAATAATTGAAAAAAAAAACATTGTACGTTTGTCGTTTGAGCAACAATCTCAATTTTTATTTAAAAAAATGTGCATTTTGCAACGGTGCTGTGCAGAATATTAAATCATTTCAGGTTTATTGATATAGGTACCACCGGTAGGGCTGGCCACGAGACGAGGCCGAGACTTTTGAAGTTTAGTGTCTGTCTCATCAAAATTGAAAACAGGTACTCAGAATTTAATTTTTTTTTTTGGAAATATTCAATTATATGTTTTGAAATGACAATTTTGGATTAAGTTATCTTTGATTAAAACCACCACCTAGACTCTCGGTAAGTCTCCATCCAGATATTGGACTTTCGTCTCGGTCTCGTCTCGAATATCTGAAAGTAAATCTCGTCTTGGTCTCATGGCCCGCTCTAACCGTAGGACAAGTTTTGGATTCGTAAAAAAACTCGAACTCGAGATATTGATCAAACTTTTGCATTACTATTATACTAACATATATGGAAGTCGAAAAAAGTAAGTCTCGAAATTCTGTCTGTTTGTAACAATCTGATTAATATCTCGAGTTCCACTTTTTCCCGAATCGAAAACTTGCCCTATAGCTAAAGCTGTGTACATATAGACTCTTCTTTTTGGTTTTTGATCAAATAGGATGTGGAGCAATTTAACCAACAACCCGTACAAACGATCTTCTATGTAGGCCCAGGCAAGACATAGCCAGGGTTGTTGCAGTATGTACCGGACATTGGCTATAAGAGTTCATGCAGAGATCTGATTTTTTTTCTCAATGCGACCAAATGTCTCTAACATACTCTGCCGTGAAGCTTCTCTGTAAATCTTTCCCTTTCAATCATAGGTCAAATGAATTACGGTATCAAAACGACGCACTACAGCGCCAATTGGATCACAGGCTAGGTTGCCTTGAGATCGTGATTTCTACCTACCTACCTGGGGTTTATGAAAAGAGGTCTATGAACCCTTATTTTAAAATATTTAAGCAAAATTACATCAACTGCAATCAATAAAGGAAGAATTGAATATGAACATTTTTTTGCACATCACTGTTTACTTCACATATAATAATATGTGTTGTGTGTACGTGATGCTTGGGCACAAACAAACTGGTAACAAGGCTCAAGGCCTTTGTCGAGTTGACCCGGACTCTTTTACGATTAGTTCGACCTTCCGCGCCGGAATTGATTTTGCTTTCCATACATTATGCACATCCCTTTCTCTCTAAGCCAACGGATACCTGAACTCAAAGGATTTATAAATACTATGG
This sequence comes from Syrphus vitripennis, assembly GCA_958431115.1. Classification (NCBI taxonomy): domain Eukaryota; kingdom Metazoa; phylum Arthropoda; class Insecta; order Diptera; family Syrphidae; genus Syrphus; species Syrphus vitripennis. The sequence continues at coordinate 32,476,895 of OY288108.1, forward strand.
CTGAGCTGGAGTGAGGCGAGGTGAGGTGATTCTGAGGGGAAACCCATCAAGCTGAAGTTTCTTGATTTGGTTCAAGGTGCTGGCCTTGTCTGCCATCTATAATTACTCCCAGAGAACTATACGTTGCTGCTTGGTGGAACTGGTTGTCGAACCAGAAACCAGAAACACCATCAGAAGGCCTATGAAATGTGCATGCATGCATATCCCACTTCTCATCTGATGCTGCAGAATCAGTTCCGTTCCGACAGAAAATATATTCTTCCCACTTGTCGCATAGCAGTGTGCTAGTGCATTGCATTGCAATGATGATGATTCCACATTTGCAATTTGAGCATAAATTGATCGATTTTCAGATTTTACTATACCTACTTTTGTACGAACTCATTCGTACCTTTGTGGTTGTTGGGTTTATAAAGGTCCGGACCGGTCCATATGCATAGCATATAGCTTTAGTTGGTTACCGTAAATATCACCTTTGGTATATGTACACAAAGAGGCCTTAAGTTGACATGGTATTTTTGGGGTTGATTTGTGGATGACTTTTAAGGGGCTGTACCGAGAGTGTATACGAATACAGGTAAACGAAGTAGTTTGGCATTGCCATAGGCAAAAGTAGATGTATGCACAATTTTAAGTGTATGGCGTTGTTTTTGAGTTTGCTTATACAATCGGATATTTTGGAAACTTTAGATGCAATGCAGTCTATACAAAGCAAGTTATATTATATCCTTGGCAAAATTTGAGGCTTCAGCTTTTTGGAAATATTCCAGCAATTTAATCAGCACTGTTTGTTGCCTTTTCCTCAATCATCTGAGTTATATAGGGAAATTATTGTAGCTGGTGTAAATGGGATTTATTATAGTTTTCTGAATTTATGTCGACTAAATTTCTGATAAAGGTATGCTGATGGTGTTGCATCATGTAGAAAGCTTCAATAAATAAATATGGAATGCATAATATTTTGAGAGGGAATTATTATGTTTTTGTTAGTTGTTCAAAGAATGGCTTAGACTTTATTTACTTAAGTTTACCTGGGATGCTTTTCAAATATAAATTACACATTTTACAATATAAGTGGATGCAGCTTATGGGAGTTTATATTTAAATTTAAGCTATGCAATATATAGATAAAAACAATTTACTTTTTCCATTTTCACTCCCGACTATAATAGGTAGCTACTATGGGGCAAGTTTGGGATTAGGGAAAAAATTCCAACTCGAGATTTTGATGGGAGTCGAAAAAAGTAGGTCTCGCTGTTCTGTATGTCTGTCCGTTCAGCTGCAGCTTAAACGGGTGGTTGGCTTTTTCTGAAACTTCGCTCATAGTGTTTTTGAGTCGTACCTCAAAAAGGTTTTTTTGATTTTTTAAGGTCAAAAATAACGTTACCTGCTTTAAATTCTTGTTGGCGCTTTTGGAAAATCCGATGAATTTGCATCTTCGAAATTTAAAAAAAAATTATTAAAAATTTTGGCTTACGTTTTTAATTTTATTTACTAATTGCAAAATGTGGAAGGCACCGTTACCTCCCACAGAATCATTTTTATGATTTTCCATTTTCTCAAAAACGGTTTATCTGAATGTAATCAAATTTTTTATACAAAAGCATCTAGCATTTATAAAAAAAATATTCAATACGAAAATTTAAGAAATTATTTTTTTGAGAGTTGAGAAAAAAAAGATTTTTTGGTAAGTTAAATAAATACATAGTTCAAAAACGGCTCCAGAACTATCTTTGCAATTTTTTACGAAACGGTTTTTTAATTGTATCCTTAATACTTTAACCAAAAATCAGTATTATTTTCGAAAATAACAAATTCCAAAAAGCTCAAAAATCTCGTAAACGGCTCTCAAAAATTGTATGCAACTGTGTGTGTTTATTAGCATAAGAACGGCCTATTATAAGAAAGTTTGGTACGTGAAATGAGATTAATCTTCACATTTTTATTTTGAGTCAAATTATTGTTTTACACTCAAAAAAGATGATGTGATTGCACATAGCAGCAAGTATGTGCTACCCAGTCGTGCATTTTATATATTTTATTTCTTAAAAAAGGAATTTAAGTAAGTTTAAGGAAAAACTTATTGCCTCTTAACCAGCCATACCCACCTCACTACCCTTTTTCAACTTTGTTTGTCACCAAGTCTTTAAATCCGATTATCTTATCCATATTAAAATCAGTATCTCCCAACTACCCTAGTTTCGAAAAACTCATTACCTTAATAGCGAAGTAGATGTTGATCGAAAAAAAAATATGTAAATTTTTGTCAAACTGAAAACACTGTCATTAGGTTAATGAATATTTTCAAACTCATAACCTTTAAAAATATACCCCTCGCCACTATCTTTATCTTGAAAGGCTTTAATTAATAAAATTACCATAGTAGACTACTTACAGATAATCCTTTTTTATAAAAATCAATACCCTTATTTGTGCATATAAAACGGAAAATTCCCTATAACCATGACTTAGCTAAATTATATTTTCATAATAATTTTTTTTTTCTAACATTAATTTGTTGTGGTTTTAAAGTTTCTTTTCATCAATAGTTTTCTTTCTTTTTTAATTCTTCTTTAAATATGCGTATTTTTTTTTAATTTTGCTTTTTATATTTTAATAGAGAAAAAACAGTTGATTATGGGAATTTATGAAGTGGTTAAAAGGTTGACAGAGGAATTTTAAATCCAAAGTGGGGTTAGACAGGGCTGTATACTTTCACCAATATTGTTTCTTTTAGTGATTAGTAATGTTCTGCATGCAGCTTTGTCAAATGCAAATGGAGCAATTCAGTGGACTCTGCAATCATGCCTAAATCACCTTGACTCAGCGGACAACGACCGACGTATGCCTGCTCTCTAATTGAATCATGGATCTCCATCTATGGGCTAAAAGATCCTCTTCATCTGCTCAAGTAAACATTTCCGGTCTACCAGTTGAGATAGTGGAAAATTTTCAATATCCCGGGAGTACTGTCCTTACCGATAGGTTCCGCTATCGGTAAGGATATTTTATTAACAGTCGGAAAGCAAAGGCTACGTTCGGGATGTTATACAAAATATGGAGAAACAACTCTATAAGCTTAAAGACCGCAAGCTAGAACTGCTCCGCTCCAAGTTTGAACCCAATGTTTTTTTATGAATGCAGCACTTGGAAAGTGACATCAGCTGTCACAAGAAAACTACAAAAGTTCGTAAATTGATATCCGTTAGGGCTAGCCATGAAACGAGACCGGGTCAAGAGTTTTGACCCGGTCTTTCCTCGATTTTATCAAAATGGAATAAAATTAAGTCTGCCTCAGTCTCTTTTCTGTCTTCTCCTAATGCCAACTCAGAATTTTTCCAAATATTTTTTTTTGTGAGAAAAGAAGAATCATTAAATTATTCAATTTTGTGTTTTACATAAAAATAAAATTTTGAATGATTTGCGAATTTCGGTAAGTCTCGGTAAAAATAATAGCCTCTCGTCTCGTGCAGCCGTAGCTCCAATGATTAGCTTGACACAAGAACAAATCAGGAACTTATTGACTTTATCACATGAAAACGTAACTGGCAGTGGATTGGCCATAATCTTCGAAAAACGAGTGCGTTACGAGGCACTCTATGCAATGGAATCCATTTGATGAAGAACGGTCGAAGAGGAATCATGCCTCTCCCTGGAGAGAGCTGAATAATATCTCCAGGAACCGTACACGATGGTGTTTAGGAGTAGTGAAGGCCCTATGCCCCGATGATCTTATTAAGTAAGCAAGTAAGTACATAAAGATTCTTTAGTAACAACCTTCATTTCATTGTGAAAAAAGTGATTGAAACAAAATCTAAATCAAAACTTTGTATAAAGGGTAAACTAAGCACTTTTGGAAATTTATTCGAAGAAATGTTACAACGAAATCGAAGAAACTATTTTTTTTTCAAAAACAGTCTTCCAAAAAATATTATGGTAGGAGAGTAGATTTGTCGCGGTTTATGTTTGTAAAGAATACTTTAGACTTTTTAAGTTAAAATACAATTTTTTTTCTTAAGTAGCTAAATCTTTAGTTGCCTTATAAAATACAATTTTTAGAAAAAAAAATTCAAACTCAACATTTTGTTTTCAGTAACTTATTTAAAAATTTTCTAGAAACAATTCTAAAACACAGATATTCTAACTCATATTATGTCAAAAAATTCTGTCTTGTCAGTGGCGTGATTAAGATTTTAGAAACAATTTTTCTTAACAATGCTAAACCACCAACTTCATTGCAACATTATCGGCTGAACTATATCTCTTAAAAATAAATATATTCATTCATTCTCAAACATACAAATACTACATGAAAATCATTAAGAGAGCATTATAGTGCATTATGTATATTCTTCGCATTTGTCACCCATGGCGGCGCGCCGCCGCGCCGTCGCGTCGTCGAACAGTTGTCTCCTTTATTTCTTGGTAAAAACCTTAGCTGTAAGGAGCTTCTTTTCGTTAATGCACACATGATGCATACACTTTCACTAGATATCTTTTACTTTGGTGAACAACACAAAAAAATAAAAAAAATGTTTTTGTCTCTTGTGTCTTTCATTCACTTTCCATTGCAGCAGTAGTGGTGTAAGATGTAAGTTAACAAAAAAAAGTTTACAAGGTTCCAAGAGCAGTAAAACGACGATGTCGGATTTTAACGTTTTTAGTGCATCAGTCAGTCTGCTGACACAAATTTTTTCCAATGGGTACACAGTACCTACACATTTTCCATGTTTATTGCATATTTACAAGTCTCTTGACTTTTGAATGATTTCTTCTTATTTTTATTCTTTTTTTTCTTTTGTTTTTATAAATCAATTTTATCTTAAGAAATTTATATATAATTTGAGCACAGTAGCGGATTCGATTTATTTATTTTTTTCTTCATTTATTTGAAAATAAGAATTGTTTTTTTTTTTTTACATCGAGAGGCAACAAAAATCTTTCTGAATCACTTAAAGCTCGAAAAGTTCTTTGATTTTTATATGTATTCAAGTTCAAAGAGGGTATAGTATTTAAAGAATATTTTATTTGGATTGATTCATTGATTCTAAATATGATAGACTGATGGGATCAATTGAATGATAAGATAAGTGACTCAGTAGACGGCCCAAACAAATTTCCCTTATAATAATTTTTTCAAAATGTTTTTGACTTAATTTTTTAACAATCCTTTTTTTCTTTGAAAGAATATTTTTTGGACGCAAATTTTTTCCAAAATTTTTTATTTTTGTAATTTTTTTGTTTTCGGCATTTTTTGGACATTTTGATTTTTATTTTTGGTGTTTTTTGAGTTTTTTTTTCATAGCACAACACTAACAACAACGCTAAAATTTTTGAAAAAAAAATTGAAAATTGTCTGAATCTGCCACAAAGACAATAGCGCCCTTTTAGCTTTTATCTTTCATATAAGCAAAGGCGTTTACATTTTGAAATACATTCAATATTTTATTAAAGTAAGACAAAAGCTTCTTGTATAAAGCATTACAGTAACGGATGGATGCGTTTTATGATTCCGGTCCCCCTAAATAAGTTATTTCATACAAGATACAAAAATAAACAAAAAAAAAATAAATATGGATAATGCGAATATTCAGAACAAACAAAAATAAAAAAAAATGTTAAAGTTTCATTTTCCTACATACCTATGTAGCATAATATACAGATTTGTGTACGCTTCCCAGTTCGCATTTAGAGTACCTACGTGCATCTAAAGAAAAATATCTGGTTATACCGAGAAGGTAAAACGACAGGCACCCCATCAGGATATACCAGTAGTTGTGTTATATATGGATTTCATTTGTCGAGGGGAACAGGGAGTATAGCTTCATATAGTGAGCTGTCATATACTTACAAAATAGTCCTCGTCGTCGACTTCGTATGGCGTTCATGTATTAAACCTGTTGACCTGGTGTGTAGGAGTAATACGTACATACCTATGAATATTAGGGTGAGCAATATAGTTCTATGGTTTTCTTTTAATATATTAGTAATACCTAAATTCAAATGAAAAAAAAACCTTTCTTTATTTTCAGATTTTTATTTTCATCCCCGTTAAACGAAATTGTTGAAAAGCAATGGCAACTTGAAATTGATAAAATCATTGAACACCGAATCTCAAAATGTTACTTATTTCCATAAGATTTTGAAAAAATTGAATTAAAAAATACGTGTTGATTTTGAAAATTAAAATTTCAAAAACCATTTGCTGAAATGACTTGATTTCAATAGCAAATTAAATTAGGGTTAAAAAATGTGCATGACGGAATAGTAGTGTTGTTGTTCTTAAATATTTTTTTCCCACCTAAACGCTGAGAAAACAATTGTTGCCGTAAATAAATTTACCGTTAAAATGACAATAAAGGGGATGAAAATACAAATATTAAAAAAAAATTGGTTAACATTTTTTTGTCTATGAGCTGATTTTTTTAAATCCACCTGAGCTTTCATTTGACGACTACCCTAATGTTCATATATGCACGAATTTGAATTCCATCATATCAAAGTCGTGGTCCTGAGTCCCAGGAATTTTATTCACGAAAAAAAAAATGATTCAAAAAACAAAAAATAGAAAACCAAACTAGGGAAGAATGTCGTGTGTGTTTACCTTTGGAAAGCAGGAATAAAATCTCGAAATAAAGTCTTTTGGTACTTTTTCTACAGATTTTGCAATGGAATCTGCGTATATGTTCATATGTACATAGAACTATATGTGTGTGGTTAATAGTTTTGATAAAGTCTAACAAAATAAACAACCTTAACTTTTATTTCAGAAATATGTGTGATTTACCAAATAACAAACCAAATACACCAACCCAATTTACTTTGTGGGTTTCCATTTTTTGATATTAGTTTTTTTTTTTTTATTATTATTTTTGTTTGGTTATAGTTTCAATCTGAGTTTTTTTTTTTGGAAAATATTTGCTAACTCACTGTGAAGCATATTTTTGAGGATTTTTTACTTTATGGTGTTTGCTTTTTACTGAAATATTTTTGACACAGAGAAAAACTTAATTGAAAATGTTGGAAGTTAGTTCTAGTACTAAGGCAACAAACTGGGTGTTTTTTTTTTTTGAATATCATGTTAACTTGTAGTTTGTTGGATGAAGGTACCAACATTTTACATGGATACACTGGTTTGATGGAAGAAAAACTATATTCAAAGGACTATCTTTTATGAACAAATAAAAAGAATTTTCTGTATGAAAATTGGTTGGTGGAAAATTCAAATGAAACTTGTTTCAATATATTTTGTTTGGTATTTAGATGAATATGAGAATTAAGCTGGAAGAAAATTTTTGAAAAAAAAATTGCCAAAGCTGTCCTCCAAGTGGTTGATGGTTTCGGGATTGTCGGCGTAGACTAGCGACTTCACAGGTCCTTACAGAAAATTGCCTTGCGGCGTTAAATCGCACGATCTTGTAGGCCAATTCACGGGTCCGAAAAGTGCTGTTCCATAACGTTTCTATCTATAAATCAATTGTGACACCAGCTGTGTGATGATGCACATCATAATTGTTCAATTGAAGAAAGCAAAAATTCAGTAACCATGGCTTCTACGCCGTCACCATTGACTGCAACGTTCTGGCCAGCATTGTTTTTAAAGAAGTACGGACCAGTGATTCCACCAGCATATAAGTGACACCAAACACTCAGTTTTTATGGATGTAACGGTGTCCCATACTCTTGAAAATTGTCTCCATAACAAATACGGCAGTTTTGGAATGGAAATATTTTGTAACAAAGTAACTTCATTTGAGTGTCTATTTCTATCCCAGAATTAAATAGAAAAAAATATTTTCAAAAAAAAATTGCCCAAAAATCTCTATGAAATTATCTAACCAAAACCAATTTTTAGCTAATCTTAATGACATTTTAATTTACTATTGAAATATTTGTTCTTGGAAATTAATATAATTAAAAAAAAAAAAAAACAAATTAAATTTCCGCATCCTTCCTTCCAAAGAAATAAAAAAAAAACCATTTCTACATCTCCAACCTCATTAAGTACGTTTCGTTTCTTCAGTCTATTGCTTATAACGTTTAGACTTTGCTTATTTGCTTCGTCGTCTGGAAACTCACTCTCCCTCCTTCTCTCTCACTCTGTTATGATTAAAAGCCAAACCCCCTTTATATTCACAGCTTAGCTTAAATGAATTAAAACCAATTAATCAAAGGCAGGTATTTCTTTTCTTTTTGCTTTCCTATACAATTTACCGACCCTGTGAAATTTCCATTGGATTTCTTTATTCACCACGCACACACACAAAAACACATTGATTTTTTTTTGTTGTGTGAATAATTTTCAAAGTTCATGCCATAATAACCCTAAATGAGTGAAAGTCCAACCGTCTCTTTGTGAAATTTCACATCACAAACTTTTACGTAAAATACAGCCGTGAAACGACGAACAGAGCAAAAAAAAAATAGCCTCTACTTTTCCATCACCCTTAAATTAACCTAGACACGTCCAAAGCTTTTTTCGCTGCCTCTTATGACCTCCCCATCATTAGTACACTCGTGGAGGCAACTCACCCCGTTTCTCAAAAAAAAAAAAAAAAAAAAAATTGAACGACGAAGTGAATACGACTTTTGTGCATAATATGCGGTTAGTATTTTTTTTTTGTAGAGGTTGGTATTCTGTTTTCATACTGCAACGGAAATTATCCCTAACCTGCCATCACTTTGAATGAAAATTTGAAAAGTCGACTTAAAGGGCTTGCGAAAAAACGGGACACCAGCTCAGACTGACAGGAGTAGATGGATGAGAGGGAAAACAAAAAGAATATAAATTGTATCCTTCCTCATTCTCATTTTGTACCTTACTTGTACAGCAAAACAGCAGCAGCAGCAGGTTCACCATCAGCTCATTCCTAAATTATAAATGCCTTTTGCCAGATTGCCGGAATGAATACGGATTAAAGGGCTTTACAAGGATTCTAGAATAAATTGAGGTGTTCACTATGTTTTTTTTTTATTTTTTTTTATTTTGTATCGTCCATCGTCGTTGCTGGCTTGGTTCACAGGCAAGTTGTGGCACGGAGTGAAAGTCTTAACTAACTAACTAACTCGAAACTTCCCTCGTTTTCCCAGTCAAAAGCATCCTCTTCCACCAGGATCATATAGCCATCCATATAGCAAAGGCGAAAGGATGTTCATGGAATAAAAATCGCCTTTAATCAGCATTTGTCTTGTAGCTTTTTTTTTTTTTTGTTTGTGTACTTTGTGAGTTGGAACCACATTCTGTTCTGTCTCTGACACACGGTCCAAATTAACCAATTTCTGGCGCCCAACGTGAAGGACCCAGCTGCAGCATCCGCACTTAGAACTATTCTTGCTTTCTCATAGTCAGCACTACTCTCAGCTGTGAAACAAAAAAAAAACTTGTTTTTTAATTTAACCGTTAGTCCTGCACATCGTTTTTTTTTTCAAATTTCTTTTTTTTTTATCCTTGCAGCAACAAGTCAGAATTCATTATTGAACACACCTCCTGTTATGTACGTGGATCGAAACTGGCGTATTTCGGAGTCCGAAGAAGTTGGCTCGGTGATAGCCAGGGTGCGGGCTGATGACGCTGAGCATGATTTGCTGCAATTCGACTTGGAGCCAAATTTCCATGACAACTATGCTAATCCAAATGGGCCCGGAACGATTGTCAGTGATGGATTACCATTTCGGATCGACCCGAACACCGGAGTTGTTTACCTAAACGAAAGTCTTGCAGGAAGAGTAAGTAGTTTTTGTTTTTGTTGTTGTTTCAGTTTGTGATGTAAGACTGCATCAACATTATCCTTGCATACTAACATTTTTTTTGTATTTTGTTTATTTTTACCATAAAAGGGTGGCCAAAACTTTTTCCTTTACATCACTGTTTCGGATGGGCAATTAACGGCTAAGAATGAAGTTTACGTCAATATTTACGCTCGGAACGATAACAAAATTTACAGCTCCCATCCACCATCGATTTCACAAGCTGCCCGCAATATTTCCCAATTCCTGCCACCGTTTCACATGCTACCCGGAGTGCAATCGTTTAGGGATCAGACAGCTGGTATTAGATATCCCACAAATGGCCTACCACCCGGTTTCGGTGTGAACAATGTCTACCAATCTGGTCCTCAATATCCCGATGGAAATAATCATCATCAACAACAAGGACCTACAACTATCAGTGACAAGGAATCATTAGATGACGAGGGTCCTGAATCAACGCCACCGCCACCGCCTTCTAGTCACGCGGACTCAAGTACGACGCGAACAAAATTAACGCCAGTTGGCAATGGCAGCAACTCAAAGACGAATAGCAGTCACGGAAAAGTTGACGGCCAGTCGACGTCGTCGCCATCGTCATCATCGAAAAAGGACGCATCACCCAACAGTAAGAATGGAAATGACAGAAACTCACAGAAGAACGATGATTATGATGGGTTGTTGGTGTCAACGTCCTCCTCGCATGCTATCAAAACCATAATCCCACTCGTAATCACAGTTTGCGGAATGTTTGTGGCAGCTGGGCTCATCGTCGTATTTATCTATCGGAAGCGTCTGTGCGCCATTAGTAAAACTCTAAAGAAGAAGAGCAAAGCGGAAATGGCTAAAAAGTCGAATCAAAGTAATTTGAGCAGCAATCTGACTGATGACAGTCGAAATTCAATGGTCCTTCAGCATTGGAATGGACCAACGGCATTTGGAAATAGATACGTGCCCTGGGAGAGGGATCAGCAGCAGCAGCAGCAGCAAATGGGAATGGTAAGTTGAAAATGATTTTTCGTTTTTTTTTTTTATTTTATTTTTACGAGCACAAAACAAAAAAAAAATCATTTCCTCATTTTTTTAATTTTTTCTCTATTTTTAAAAAGATATTATGACAGAGCACATAGATGTTGATGGGAGTGGGATTGAAGGGATAGGCAATAAAAAAAAAAGTTAGCAAAGTTTCATGATTAGGGGATTTTTGGGCAAAGTTTGTTTTATAGAATCATTAAAGCTGTTTTGTGGTGTTGAATGAAAAATCATAAACGAAAAAAAAATCAAGAACAGAAGAATACTTAAAGTCCTATTGACTTTTGGGAACAGATTGTTTTTATGACTTTGTTTGCGATTTATTTTTATTTTTAAATAATCAAATATTAAAGATTTGATGGCAAATATATAAGGGAGGAAATATTCAGGATACAAGATTCAATTTTTTTTTCTTCTTGGAAGAGGGGAGGAAGACTTTGAACAGCATTATTTATGTTTTACAGGAATATGTTGAAATAAAAATATTTTGTTATTTATAAATTGGAAAATAAAATGAAGGAAGCACCTATTGAGAACATCGCCGAAACGTGGCAATAAACTTCGTTTGGAAGTAGGTCGATTTCCACCCGTTGGTTTATGTGGTTGGTTTATTATGGAATGAGTCAAAACACTGAAAATCGTTAAAACAGCAACATTACTGGCAATGCCATATGATGGGTATATCATTTTGTAATACTACAAAATTATTTGGCGAATGGTTATTTTGAAAAATTAATTTTGAATCTCAAAACTAAAAATGAAAAACTGAGTTTTCTCGTCAAAATGTTTTTATTTTTCCAAAATTTAATCAAAATTTTGATTTCAATATTCAATATTTTTTTCAATTTACAGTCAAAAAAAGTAAAAACCGAAACTGATCTTAGGACATAACTACTTTCAAAATTATTTTGTTGTGAACCAAGAAAAAGGAAATTTATATTTTCTTCTTTTTTAAAGTGATACAAATGATTCACTCAGTCAGTTTTGTAGTTTTATAAAATAGGACCGATCGAAGCGTGCCGAGGAAGATACTTCAATTTTTTATTTGGAAAATATAATAGTACATGCCAAGACAGTTCATACCAGTACCTACACATTATCCAAACCGAGGGACATTTTATACTCAGGGACAGTTCGTACAAAAAAAAAAAAAAAAAATTGAATACGAAAGTGAAGCTGCAATCCCTCGCTTGGACACACTATAGATTTTGGGGTAGGGGCGATGTTGAGTATTAAATTTTTTTTTGTTTTTTGAAACCAGTAAAATACAGATTCGAAACGTCAAATCTGTTTGAAAATTATTTCAACTAGAACAAAATATCAACTAAAACGAATATTTAGGTATGCGATTAAAACAACTCATCCATCTTTTTCAAATGTTCCAACATTTTGAAGCGTCAATTGTCTCTGGCTTTTCGGCGTAACACTTATCTTTTACGGCACCCTTCAAATAATAGTCCAACGGTGTCAAATCGAAGCTTCTAGGTGGCTAAACGACATCAGCTCTGCGACTGATAATGCGATCTTCAAACACAGGGCGCAAAAAATCGAGTGTAGCTTCGGCTGTGTGGCACGTAGCGCCGTCCTGTTGAAACCAAATGTTGCCAATATCCTCCTCTTCAATTTTTGTGAACAAAAATTCGTTCAACATGGCCCGATAACGATCGCTATTGACTGTAACGGCTACTCCTTGCTCATTTTCGAAGAAAAATGGCCCAATTATACCTCTGGACCAAAATCCGCACCAAACAGTGACTCGTTTTAGGTGTACCGGCTTTTCAATGTATGCGTGCGGGTTTTCTGTGCCTCAAATGCTACAATTTTGCTTGCTTACATACCCGAACATACGGAGTTGACGGTGCTTCTCTTCTTCCAAAATCCGTACGCAATTTTCGTACACATTCTGCAACATTACCATGATTTTTAAAGAAATGTCGCAATATTTTCCAGCGTTGTTTAAGTGTATACACAACCATATTCGTTCAGCGGAAGGATAAAACTAATTATCTGTCAAATCAGACATGAGCTTAATGTTACCATTCACGAAATAAGCACTATTTGAAAAAAAAACGTTAGATGGCGGACCCTTTATTTAAATATTTAAATAAATATGTGCTGTCCCTTCTCTTTTCATTGTTCTTTCGGTAAACCATTTGATTGAAAAATACAGTTATAAATACAGGCTCAATTCTTGATTATCTCTTTTTAAAATAAGTTTTATTGATTCAAACTCATTTTTTAAAAGAATACACAATTAACAATATTTGAAATTCGACACAATAGGTAGTCTATAAATTAGTAATGTATGTATGTTTGTAGATACCGAAACCAGGATGGATTATATTTCCAAAATTTCTTCACTCTTTAAGCCCATAAATTTTTAAAAATTTAAAAAAAAAAACCATTAATAATGCCACTCAAGCCAGAATATTTAATAAGTTTTTGATAGTTCATTTTGTATTCACATATTTCGTATCTACAGTCATTTTTGTTCTTTATTATTCAGTGTCAACTGATCAAAATTTAAATTGTTTGAAACTGATTAACCTCCAATGATTAAAAATTAAAAATCATCGTTCCTTAAATTTCATTGAAAGACTAAAAACCCTGCACTATATACATAGATACCAACTAAAACTAGCGTCCTGCTCTCACTACCAGAAAGTCGAAACTTTTTTAACTCCCTCATGCGACCCACTTTACGTTACATTTTCAATTTTCCACCACGGTGACTGTTTAATTAGATTTTGTCAATTAATTGATTTTCCCCGCGTATAAAGCTTCAGTTGAATACCCGGAAAAAGAGGTCACGACACTTTTCCGTCACATCACCTCTTTTTCCACAAAAAGTAATTAGACGATGAACGATCGTTTAAAATCAGCATTCTCCTCTTCATAAAATATCGAATCTTTTTATCCTAAACTTAAACACCAAAATGGAAGTCCTTTTGATATAGAAAGGACACGATGAAAGGATTCACATTTTTTGGTATCTCTATAATATAGAGTAGCTTCCCTGTCAAACTGGATAACATAATACGAGGACTATGAAAAATCGTCCAAAAAAGAATATAGAAATAGAACTTCTATTCTGTGTGATGTTGGAATTTTTGCACAACAAAGGCAACAAGAAACCGAAAAATTGTGTGTGATGACATGACATGCATCTGACGGGGGTGACATGGCATGCCATCCCAATAAAGATTGTAATTTGTCAACAAACCAGAAACCAGAGATTCTCTCAAACAAAACACACACAAAAAAAAGAAGAAGAAGAAAAAAAAAAAATTAAAATGGAAAAAAATCCGACATCCAAAGACTTCCCAAATATCAGCATGACACATATAATCCTAACTCCCTTTTCGTAATACCCAGCAAGCTACCCACAACTTGAATTTGATCGAGAGAATTTGTGTCCTTTTTTTTTGTTGCTGCTTTAAAAACAAAAAAAAAAAATAGAATAGCTCCAGAAAAACATGGATACTTGAACGAACCATCTGAGTGTCAGTCACTTTGACATTGAGCACGTGTGTTTGGCCTGTGAGCAGAAACAAAGGTATGGTTATGACGAAATCATGGAAACAGAATAATGGTAATTTTGTCGCTTTAGAAGGATTTTCTTATTATGGGGGAAAGGTAAGAAAATGATATGATTAATTATTATCTCTATTGTCTTTGAGAAATTGTCTAGAAAAATAAGGGATACGAATATTGTGAGAAAGTATCATGTTTGGGTTTAAGATTTTGTTTGATTTTGGTGTTGCAGTTAGTTTAAATGTGAATACAAAAGGATGTTTTATTTTTAAATAATTACATATATACCCAGGATCCATGGGGAATAAATGATTTCAAAATTGAGATAACTGTTAGTTGATTATGATTACAATATGAACTACTGCTCATTACATATTTATGTAGCATTGTGTGTTTAAAATTATTATAGGATGTACTTTAATTTAGTTGTACGAATTTCTTTAAAAATAATTTTAAAAAAGTCAAGTATACGCCTAAGTGCTCCCGGTACTTTTACCTGTCATCATTGTGTTTGTACCAACACTTGGTAAATAAAATAAATGTCGACTGGCTAAAAGATTGAGTATGACATAAATATCAAAAGAAGCAAAAACAGCTTTGATTTTGTTTTTCCAAAAAAACAAAAAACAGTATTTTAGGAAAATATAACTAATAAAATGCAAGTCTAAAAGATTTTCTCAAAAATAAGAGAAGACGAAAAGAAAAATTAGATACTTAAATAATAATACTTAGGAAAACAAGAAATTGAAAAAAAAATCTGAGTTCTTCAATTCTTTCATTTTGTTCATTTATCTAAATTTCTTTTCAAAAACTTTATTTCAAAAACTATTTATTTAGATTTTATATAAATTTAACTTTGGATTTCAAATTTAAATCGAATATTATAGTTCAGTAAAATAGTCATAACCTTTATTTCAATTTGAAGATGGTGAAGCTTTTTGTTGTTGTCATTGCTAAGGTACCACGATAGCTGTCATTGCTAAGGTACTTTATAGGAAACATACCCTTGCAAGGTCTCCATCATCAGATGAAGAGATAAATAGTGAGCATGGGTTTCGATATTTTCATAACAAGATGACTAAAATAAACTTTATCAATAGAAATTTTTCAAATGAGAAAATTGTATCATAAAATTCTCTTAAGGCTTTATTTAAATATTGATTTGCATACAGTGTAATGTGATAAAAAAAAAGCTGAGCCCTGACTTCCAAAATATTCATATGGACGCGTTGAATCTGAAATCGTTTGTCCACCTATAGGAAACAAATTTTTCAACTTTTATTTTTTATGTAAATATTGTTTTTTTTCAAAATTTTGATAATTCGGTACGGATAAACGTTTCATTGAACCAATTAAGTTCATATTTTAACAAGTTAAGCTCATCCTTTGAAAATTAAATTAACGTTTTAGTAAAATAAATTCATTTTTTAGAAAATCAAATCCATTCTTTTGCAAATTGAAAACATCTTTTCCGTAACTGATATTCAATTTTTTGCAACAAAAATTTTGAATTGCAAAAGTAGGTACTTTAAAAAAATACTCTTTAAAAAAGGATTCATTTAATTTGCAAGATAATGAATATAAGGAAAAGAAGGGAATTTCTTTTTTTTAGCTCCAAAAATAATAGTACCAGCCATGCAACTGTTTCGAAAAGGCTTATTTTTTGGCTCTAATGATTAAATTATTTTGTGAACCGTATTTTTTAGTTCTGTTTATCTCCAATTTATTTTTTTTAGATTGAAAGCTCAAAATTTTTAAATAAAGTGAACAAAAATTTTTGAAATTGTGTTTATATTATATGTATGTTTTTCTAAAAGTACCTACATAAGAAAATTTAAGTACAAAAATTATTTTTGCAAGAAATCACTAACGATTTTTGAAGTATTTTTTTCATAAATTTATATTTTTGAGCTCATTTTCAAAAATAAACAAAATAAGTAAAAAGTTATGCTTATTACTTCCTCCCAAAATTAGAATTATTGCCATATTTTAGGTAAAAAGCGCAAATTAAAAATCATATTGAAGAAATTCGGCTTTAACCAAAATTAATTATGTCTGTTTTTAGTATTAAAATTTTTCAGAAATTATTTGCAACTAAGCCCAATAATGACAAGTAAAGGATTTTGAACATTTTTAAGATTGTGATTTTTTTAAAAGTCATATTTTCAATATATGTACACTCATTTATAAACATTTTGAAAAATCATGATTCAAGATTTAATAATTTGGGTTTTTATTTAAAAATTCCATTAGGTTATTAAAAAAATTTAAAACCCATATTTGCAATGCCATTAAGATTTAAATTTCTATGAATCAGTTTAATATTGACAATATGGCATTTTGAAAAATTTGAGCAAACCGTTGTATAAAAACCATGCTTGTCAACAAGTTCCTTGGAAACTTCACATTATAAAATGGAACAAAATTTTACAAATAAGAAAAGAAGTTTGCTAACCAACGCCTAAAATTAACAAAAATAATTTAAATTGAAAATATTTTGGGTGATATTTCCAACCTATGATATGGGAAAAATATGAGTTAGGTGACATTTTAATTTTTTTTATGTTTTTTGGCGATAAGTAAAATATTTTTAAATGACTTGGGTGTTATCTCCTAACGAAACTCCACTATCCACTATCACGCCTCCTTTTTTATACTCCCTTTTTTATCAGAAATAAGTATTTTTTTCTTGGAAAGCACATGAAATGTTTAGATGAAATTCAGACTCAAAGTGAAACATTGTCTGTAGATAAAGTGATATTCAGGCATGATGCTCTAAAGGGTGTCTCTAATTATTTAAAATGAAATTTGGTTTTAATATTGAATATTATTATGCTCGGTTCTTAAATACCAACTGACAGCAACAAAATTGAAAAAAAAAAAGTTTTTCGTTTTTTTCTTATGAATACCAGAACATCTTCTGACAACTGTCCAAATGTTCGACAGTTATCCTTTATTTTTTCCAATTTCATTTCCTCGCTAAAAATGCCACACTGTTAAAATGTTGTAAAAATATAAAATAAAAACGACAAAAAACTGTACATTCCATTTACTTTACACGATGGTTTTTTTTAAACCATAGGTACTACTATTTGCTGTTTATCTTTCGTCCTTAGTCCCTATGCAACTCATCGCTTTTATTATTCTCCTGTCACCAGTTACAGTGTAACCATCCAATGGGGGGGTTGATACCAAAAAGACAGAAAAGAGAGTCCTTCGTTTGTGAATTTTTCCCAAGTTGCACACAAACCGGATATACCGACATAAAATAAAAAAAGTACCAACAAAACCAACTCCATTCCAATGTCTTTGCCATTAGCCAAATATTTCGTATTCATTTCTATTGCACACAATGGACTACTGCGACAACGACGACATATTCGTCCTTTTTACAATTTCATTTTTTTTCTGTTGTACTTCTGTTTGTGTTGCTTTCTTTTGTGTATAAAACTTTATTATATATTTATTTATTTTTTTTTGTCTCCCCTTTTGTTCCCACCAGGCAACATCGCAGCTATCAACAAGTGCAACAGGAGGTGTCGCCGGTGGTGCTGGTGGTTGTTCGCCCAACGACATTGGAACTGGATCTGGAGGTCCTGGCGGCAATGGTGGAGTTTCTGGTGCCGGAGTAACCGGCAAGGATGGCTCTGCAGGCGATCAATGGGAATTCCCAAGGCATCGATTGAAGTTCTTCAATATATTAGGCGAGGGAGCCTTCGGGCAGGTATGGCGTTGTGAAGCCACAGATATCGATGGTAAGTTTTTTTTTCCTTTTGTTACACCAGATTTGGATTAAGGGCTGGTCCATGATGGGTTGGAGCATGGAGGAGTGTATATAAGAGGGTTGAGTTGAAAGCTGGATGTTAATAACAAAAATATGTTTGTCTGGTCGTAGACCGTTTGGGGCTATTGAACGGATCGATTTGATAGGGTGATTATTATTTATTGGCCTTTTTGTATATTTACACGTCACCATGTTGCTCTTTTGTTTTTATTATGCGTCAACAACAGTGGGGTGGTTTTGGGCGGGCGTTGGAATTGCGTCAAAATGGGGGCGGCTAGAAGTAATAAAAAATGTTTTATATATACATAACTGTGGCAGTAATTTAACGAGAGGTAGTTATACCGAAAGAAAGGCTCATATCAAAAATAAGGATATCGTTTCGGCAGGGATAAACCAACATATAGGATAGGTAGGAGTTTTGGTATAGGTATAGGTCGGGCTTAAATAAATATTTTCTTATTCCTTTTTTGTTGGTCCTTTAGATTGGAAAGAGAAGGATTAATGGTGGATTATGTTTTTACATTTGGCGGGGTCAATATTGTGGGATAATTATTGTCTGCGTTGTTTTTGTTTGTGTTTATACTTATTGAGGGGCAGCATGCTCCCTTAAATATACAGATTTTTGCTGGGTTTTCTTTAGGCCTCATTAAATCCAGTAAATGTAGGTAAGTATTTATTTAAAGGTGGATTATACACACAATATACAACCGACGCACGACAACTTCTTTATGTAATCAAAAAGATAAATGTTATTTTTCTGAAAGTGAAGGGTTTTGTTAATTATTTAGGTTGGTTTTGTTGTTTTTTTTTTATGAATGGGGTTTGTCCTAAATTGCCATTGTAATATTATCAAAGTCTATATGGGCAGAGAAGCCCATAACCTACTTACTTATTTTTCCATTTATAAAATTGGATAATTAATTATGTATAATGTTGTTTTTTTTTTTTTTGTGTGTTGATAGGTTATATGTTGGATGAAGCAGAGGGTTAATTTATTCAGACTTTTGGACTGTGGAAAGTTGCTTAAGAAAGGTTAACAGTTTTTATACATGTCTAATGTTGGTTAAATGGTTTTGAAGGGTTTGACAACGTGATCTGTTTGTAATTGAATGGAATGTGGATTATAAGTAGGTACTTACGATTAATTAGTATTTTGGATTTTTTTTTGAAGTTTAGGAAGAATAAAAAAGCAAACGCTTGGTCAATGGTTTTGAAAATGCTAAAAGTCTAAATTATTCACTTTAAAACAATTAAGTAGACATATTACAAATGCACGACTGGGTCACACGTGCGATAATATATTGGTTTTAGAGAGTGAGTCACAAGTAAAAATATAAAAAAGCTTGAAATTCATTATTTGAATTGATAAAATAAGCCAAAAAAGAAGTTAAATCTTAAAACTGAAGATGCCATCTTCTGTATCAAAATACGAATTAAAAGAAAAAAAAATTTTTAATTTTTTGAAAATTTTGATTTGCAATATTATTAAGGTCATATAGGACCTCCTTCAAAAAAATTTTTATCGAAATCCGTGCAATAGCTTACGAGAAAACCGAAAACCAAATATCCGGTTCTATGGCATGTAGGTAACGAACGGTTTTTTCAAAAATATTTTTGGACTAAATTATTAAAGTTACTTGAAAAACCCGATTTGAAAAATTGCATCATAATCGTTACAGCCATTTTTGAGATAAAAATGTTTAGTCTAAACGGTACTATAACAGGCACTGTTATTTTTGGAGCTTAAAAAGAAAAAAATGGATTTCCCCTCGAGGCAATCTCGACAAAAATCGCTTCAGTAGTTTAAGCTATAGGTCGTGGTACAGACAGACCGAAAGACAGAGAATCGTAATGTTAGGTGATTAATATCTCGAGTTCGATTTTTGTACGAATCCAAAACTTGCCCTATTGTCCCTTTCAGTCGCAAGTAAAAATAAGTATTACTGTGAGGTTTTTAAAGGATGGCCCTTGCTGCAAGGATACTTCCTATGCAAATAAGTTTTCAAAAACAATTTCAGTTTTTTTTTCTGGTAAAGGGTAATGGTAACACTTTTTTAGTTGACGAACACTTCAACAGCTGTTAAGTTTGGTTTGGCATTTGACTGACGCCTGAACAACGCTTCCAAATTGTGCAAATTTATCCCGATCCCGATTTTCATAACAGCCATGAAGCTCACTCCAAACAGCCGTATTTGGAGTAAAGATAATCCTCAACTGTTTGTTGAGACACCGTTACATCCAGAAAAAAACTGACTGTTTGGTGTGCTCTGTAGCTCATTGAATCATTGGTCCGTACTTCTTTAAAAACGATCCTGGCCAGAATGTTACAGTCAAGACCAGGATTCCTGAATTTTTCGTTCTTCAATTGAACAACAAAGACGGAGCAACATGTCACACAACTCGTGACACAAGTAACCGCATATAGTTGTACGTTCCAGACCCTTGAACTGGCCTCCAAGATAGTGCTTGTGTAACGCTTCTGGACTATTTTCTGTGGGGATATGTAAAATCGCTAGTCTACGCCGTTTGAATTGAGAATTGTTTTTAAGTCGTTAAACGGCATCATTAAAAAAACTCTTATATCCAACATTCTGAACTCAATCAATCTGAGTTGTTATCTTACTGAAATTTACCAGTGAATGCTGCACAGACTGATAAAATATTTTTTTTCAAATTTCAAAACGATGCTTTGAGCAGAAATTAAACTTTAATCATGCCATTTATTAATACACTTGAAAATTTCATCAAAATCGATTAAGTTGTTAAAATCTCATGGATTTTTTTCTGCTCTCATTTACAAGGTATTCCATTTTGTGGCAGACCATAACGAAAATAATTTTGTTCAATTTGTGCACCGTGGAAAATATTAATGTTGATTAAAACGTTTTTAATATTTCCCACGAAAAACTCAATTAAAAATATTCCTGCTAAATAATTTATTATTATAAATACTCTTGTGTATCAAGTCAATGCACCCACAAAGCCATAACCCTTTGCATATGTATGCATTTCTTTTAAATAAAATTAATTATCATGATTCAATAACCTTATGGTTAATCTGAGAATTATTGTTTTTTTATGATTTTGCACACAATTTCACTACTCATAAGCTATGTACCTTCCAGCAGTCAAACTGATTGTTATTCATACCAACTAATCGATTTAGCTGAAAAGTCAACAAGCGTTTTTTGTAAATCCAACTATACCTAGCTATCTCTATAGAACAATGGCTTATAAATGCCAGTGGGGGTAAATATACTTTTTGTGGCTGATATGATGGCTCCAGCTCCAGCTCCACCATCAAAACGAATAGCGTTGAACACGGCACCGGGCAATCTTCTTTATTCAAATCACGTATCAAAATATTTACATAAAATTATCATGAAACAACGTGTCAACCAGAAATAAATCCAAACACCGTAATGGCACATTAAAAAACTAACCAGCCTCAACAACCAACCATTATCGCCGCCGCACCGCCAGTTTTTCGCCCATCCCTCAAAAACCATATATTTTCTAAACATACAAAATAGAAAAAAAAATATCAGTCGTGAATAGTAGGGAGAGGTGGTTAGTCATGCCAATATTTAGATATGGCATACGCTCTGTGGTGCAATTAAAAACCTAAATCGTACTCCTTTCTCTGAAATAGGCGATTTCCATTACTGTGGGACAATTTAACTCACGGCCCTTTTAGGAGCGTTTAGTTGGGTTCGTTCAGAATGCCGCTTTAAAAACAAGCAAATCAACACTATTGCAACGGAATGATGATTGTAGGACGTTTGGTGTGCGGATATCCGCAAACAGTTATATTTAAATACTCTGGACGTTTCATTTCCTGATGATGTGGCGGCCTTATTTTTGGGCTTCGGATATTTTTGATGTCATGACTATCGTCAGCATTCTGTCAACGTCAGGAAATTTTCTGCTAAAAATGTAATTTTTTTTTTGAAGAGTGAAACGCTTGGAAACTAACATACATTTTTACATAATGCCCAAAAAGCAAACACATATGTACCTCCACAAATAAGAAGCTGAGATAATAAAAGTTAATCGCGTTGTCGTTGGCCTTTTTATCTTGCTCCACACAGTGATGTAGTGATGTGCTTGCAGTTGGTTTAATAAGTTGAGGAATTCAGTATGCATTTTACAGTCTGAACTACAGAAAAGGGGAAGAGTAGGTAGTTAGGTAGAAATGGTGAATTCAAGGCAACCTATAGCCTGTGATCCAATTGGCGCTGTAGTGCGCCGTTTTGATATCATAACTCATTTGACCTATGATTGAAAGGGAAAAATTTACAGAGAAGCTTCATAGCGGAGTATGTTAGAGACATTTGGTCGCATTGAGAAAAAAGATCAGATCTCTGATCTTAGTCTCAGATAGCTCGTCGAGGTCGTAAAAGATTGCTTTTTCAAAGGATTGCATTCTAATGTTTGCTAAAGCAGGACATTTGCACAGGAAATGGAATACCGTTTCCCTTTCGTGTTGGTCACTACAACTACCGCAAAACGTGTTGTGAGGAATGCCCAACTTCTCTGCATGAACTCCTACACGCCAATGTCCGGTACATACCGCAACGACCCTGGCTATGTCTTTCCTGGGCCTACATAGAAGATCGTTTGAAGGGCTGATCCTTGCCTGGCTAGCTCATTAGCTCGTTCATTTCCCTAGATACCACTATGGCCCGGAACCCAGCTCAGCGTGACAACAAGGTTAATGTTCAGGCTCGCAAGCTCATCGCGACACTTGACGATGTGGCCGAGTTGATGGGTTTGACAGCTGCCTGACTGTCTGTAAAGATAGCCGTATTTTGATTCTGGTTTGGGCTTTGTTTAAGTAGCTTACATGTCTTTCTTATTGCAAGCAGTTCAGCTTGAAAAACGCTAGCAAAGTCAGGAAGCCGAAAGGATTTAGCTAGGGGAAGAGTGACTGTGTTAATTTTTGAAAAAGATCCACGTTTTTTGTAAGGTTAATTTTTTTTCTTTTTTTTGTTATTCTTATATTTGTAAGAGTTACGTAAGAAACCCCAAAAACAGCGTATAGTATTTTATGTCTAGATTTTCAAAAAATAAGTACTCTAAAAAGTAGTATTTTTTTTGTTGAATTTTTGAAAGCAATTTTTTTATGTCAATTTTTGTACAGTATTAATCCTTTATAACGTTTTAAAAACCTCAAATGCATTGTTTTGAAGGTAATGTGATTGAAACTGATTTTAATCAGTTTTTTAAACGTTATAGATTATTTTCATCAACATAATTACCAATTTATTTATTTATTTATTTTTTACTGTATTCAAATTAATAGTATTTAAAATGCATGAAGGAACTAGGACATTTTATTTTAGCAATTTTGATATCCTTTGTGCGGCCATTGCGAAAATGCAACACGGATTTTCTGGAAAATCAGAAGCTTTGTTAAAATTTTGATAAACGGAGAAACATCAATTTAAAAAAAAGCGTTTCAATTATTTCTTCAAAAATAAAAAAAACAACTCCGTGACATTTTAGTTTTTTTTTTTTTTTTATTATTGATTTGTATCTGAATTTAGTTTTGCAATACAGACTGTTTTGTATTTTATCAAAACAATTTTATTTTTTCGTAATGAATGAAATTCGTAAACAGTAGGAAAATGTTGATTGTGAATTAATCACACATGCATGTGTTTTGTAAATTTGTAGAATTTTTGTTTTAGTTGTGTGAGTTAAGAATTAGTTGTATTCTTTATAAACCTACGTACGTACCCATGTTTATATTTAAGAACTACTTGGGTACCTACATACATATTTTTTTTTTTAGAAAAGTAATATAAAACTATTATTTTTTTTTGCTGAACCAAGAAAAGGAACCTACTTAGATCATATGAGGGTAGGAAATGTACATTCCAGTCTATGAAATTTTAACAAACAAACCCACGAGTTCGTTGTACCTACTCGACAGTTATTTAAAAACGGCTTTGGTGTAGAAATGAGAAATCAACAATGCATGTCGTAAAAGGTTTATGTTATTCAATTTTTAGTCAACTATATACACAGAGAAAAAAAATAGTGTTAAAAAAAAAATAAAATTTCTCTATGCTTTTTATCCAATAAGACGGCGATATTAAACCAACGGAGAAAATCTTATTGACCAAAAAAAAAATGGCTAACCGCAAAAACAAAAAAAAAATCTCGTCTAAGCGTAAAATCTTTTTTTCATCATTACTCTGCCTTTGTGCCAATTTGCAATAGAAAATTCCAATGTTGTAAAAACTAGTCATTTCAAAACAGACAAAAAAAATATTCCTCTGTCTGTGTCTGAATTTGTAAAGATTCAATTTTAATAAGTACCTAGGTAAACTTTTTAAAATAATAAGTTTTTCACATTATTGGTGCACATTGAAAGTGATATTTTTCTTAAAATAAATGAAAATTTTATTAAATTTCAATAAGTTTTTATTCATTAAATCAATCCGATTTCTCTGCAAAAACTTTTAGAAAAAGTTGCTCCTTTTAATAAAATTCCATACTAAAGCTGCTGAATATGTGAAACTAGTTAGTTTTGTTTTTCTCTGTGTATTAAAAACAAACTTTTAACACAAATGCAGCCAACTAGGTCACTCACATTTTAAAATAAAATTTAAGGCACTCAAATACTTGTGGAATACAAATTTTTAAAGCCTCCTTATTCCTCTATCCATATTTTTCAATCTCACTATGCTCTAATGTGAATTGACCTTTAAAGTGAGATAAGTCCTTGAATTTTCTTTTATTCTTTCCTGTCTGTAATGCCTGGTTATTTCACATAAAAGAGCATTACATCTGGGATAAAAAAAATATATATATATATCTGAGACCATTTGTTACATGAGTTTGAGTACCAACATCCTTTTTTGTATTATATTGTTATGCAATTTTCAAACAATATAATATCGAAACGAATAACAAAAGACCAAAAAAAAAAAATATCTGAAAAGGATTTCACTATTGGCATGAAGAATAGGAAGCAAAAAAAAAAAAACAGAAAGCCAACATCCATCCGTTCACGGATGAGAGGAGCAGCAACAACAACAACACGAAAAAAAGGTACCCATAATAAAAAATAAAAATATGCAAATCCTTTATGTCCCGATGGATATCTTTAGTGCTGGATGAGGTTTGGGAGTTGAACCGGCAAGGCTGGCGGGCGGTGGCGATACAGAAACTGCCTGCACGGCCATTTCTCAATAATGCCCGCCCCTCATTGTATACTTTATCCCATATCCGGTACTCGCCTATTCAGATTCACTCCATATCCGAACTCCCGGCCAATTGAGTTGTGGCCAAACTTAGAGGATATGTATTCGGTTTGCTGGTTTTGTGGGTCCGTGTGTAGCTTCGTCTCTCTCGCCTTTTATCTTTTCTCAATTTTCAACTAATACGTTGCGGTTTATTGGCTTTTTGGCGAATTGCGGCTAACAGCACCAAAGGCGACTGAATGAACGTACAATCGACCATAATTCCATATATTCACATCAACAATTTTTATGATGGCAATTTGTCAAGGATTTGCGTTTTTGGGGTTTTATGCTTGCATTTTGTCAGAAATGACTTTCTGTTCACTCTTTATATAATATTTTGTTTGGGTTTTGAGAGGGCTTTTTGTAAGTATAGGTATATGACGTGGAGCCATTTTTTAAAGCATTTTCAGTTCCGGTGCGGTGGTAATATGGAGCTTCGAGCTGAACTATTTCTATATGCTTCAAACGACATTGATTTGCATTTTTGCAAACTATAGCAATAGAGCCTGACTCGATGGCGCAACAAAGACCCTATTCAACAGAAAATACTCACAAGTTCTTCGGGGATTATGGGTTTAAAAAGCGAGGGTTTCGAAATTGATGTGGATGCAGGGACAAACAATATTGTGCCTTTGTTAGGGTTATTATGATTTTATTTGAATTTATGTATTTCTAATATGTCGATGTTGGGTGGTTCTGTGGGATCATTTGAAACAGTTGAATATTTTTTCTAAAATTGAGCAATTTCGGGTAAATTTTTTTGGACAAGATTTTTGTTCTTTGTTAAAGCAGAATAAAAAAGAAATAAAAATAAATGAACAAGTAAATTTAAACTTTTCAGAGTAATTATTTATTACATCCTTGACGAATTCTTTACAACGGTGTTTTTTTTTCCTTGTGAAATAGAAGCCTCATCATTTCAAAAAATTGGATTAAACTAATCATCAACCACTTTAATCAAACTGACAGATACAAATTGTTTTGGTGTTAGTGCATGGAGGGGTAAGTCTCTCAAAAAATTTAGATCTGCAAAATTGATTATAATCAAAAAAAAATAATCAATTATTTCTGCCCAATGAAACGCTATATTTGTCAAAACCCAATTAGATGTTTTTAATATGTTGTCTACTGCAAATCCTTTTCTTGAGCCAACTTGTCGAAATTTATTTCTTAATTTTATACAAAATGACGAACAATACATATGTATAAGCCTCAGATTGATTTTAAGTGGAACAAATTCTGGCAAAAGATTATTATTTGACGGCATTTAGTTCAAAATCAAAGTTTTTCAAAATGGCGATTGGTAACTCTGAAAACGACAAAAAAAAGTTTAGATCTATAAATTGTGTCACCCTTTTTTGAACCGGATGAGGTTTCTCATTTACGGTTCATTCTCCAGATTCATTCCTTTGAGGAATTTAAGTATTTGGGGTAATTTTAGAGAATGTATTTTGTTCTCTTCTATATGGTGCTTGACCAGATATTTTTGTCTTTGATGCACTGGTGCATCGCATTTACCTATTATGTAGTCCGGTGTCTCTTCACGAGCGTTGCAGAATCTACAAGAAGCACTGCTCACTAGGCCAAGGATGCTGAGATGTCTTCTCAGTTTACAATGGCCTGTAAGGAGACCCTTTACTATCCTGAGACTGTTCCTGCTTAGGCTAATACTTGTTGCCTCCTCTTCTAATTTGATTTTATTTTTAATCACATTCTCCCCTATACCACAATAGGGCTCTGGTCCGTTGGCGGTGCCATTGCTCCTTTTTTAGATAAGAAGTCAGCCTTTTCATTGTCCTGGACACCGACGATGTGACCCGGTACCCAATGTAGTGTGACTTTGTATTCCTTGCCCAGTTCATTAAACTTATTCACACATTCCCATACTATGTAGTTTGGAAATAATGGTGTGTGAGTTCAAAGCTTTTAGTGCTGCCTGACTATCTGACATGATGGCAATATGGACTTCCCCATCGGCATCGGTGGGGAGATCTTGGTTCTATAGGCCCAAAAATCCCTTACCCAGTCCCTTCAGAAGTTCTTGATCCATCAGTATACCACTTGAAGGTGTTTGCTTTGAGACTGTAGCTTTTTTCGCTTATCCAATCTCTTTTGCAACTTAACTCCGTACGGAAATGCTTTTCGAAGCTATATTTTTTGATCATGCCATCCCGTGATCAAGCCAACTGTGGACTTGAGGATCGTGTTCCCTTTAACTTATGATCGTTCCTGTTCCAGTACCCTTCTTAGCAAATCTCATGATGGCTCCTATAGCAGCACTTTCTATTAGGCGTTAGATTTACCATGTTTTCCATTGCTGCTATAGGGCATGTTCTCATTGCTTCGGTTAGTGGTTGTTAATTCGGTTCTTTTGTGCCACGTATTGTAATACCATGTTAAGCTTCTTAGCTCAAAGTAGGTAAATGATGAATTTGAATATGTGTCTCAAAAAGGCCATTTTACTGAATGTGTTTTCACACTTTTTTTCAAAAACATAATAAGATTCATTTACTTGGTCATTATTTTCAAATTGTTTTTTGTTCTTAAGTTCTAAATCTTCCCACTAAATTGTAGAATTTCAGCATTTCAGGAATTTACAGTAACATATATGTATACACTGTTTTTATCTCGAGAACAATAAAATTCACATTCTCAAAATTCCCAATAAAACAACAACAACCCGCAACAAATTGACCGTGCTCTTACTTGAACGCATGCATACTGCATCATACTTGTTGTGTGTGAAATTCCACATCCTTTAAATTCCTTGAACTTAATAAAGCGCACATTGCTCACATATGTTTGGTCGAATTCCCAAGAAACGCTTCCTTTGAAAAACAGAAATAAGAAAATACATCCTTCGAATGGTTCAAAAAAAATAAATATATATTTTTATCTCAGCTTTGCACTTGATTGCATTGTCCACAACCATTCGTCGCATTCAAGCATTTTATAATCCTTTTGCCAAACAAAAGCACTACCATCTGCTGAGAAAGTTTAAAGAGCATACACACACAAAAGATGTGTATAGAATAGTTGTTTCCTCTTGAACTTCAGTTACCATTAACTACAAAACTATATCAGGACCCTCGACAAGGATATGCCACTGTCAGTTATCCACTATGCCATCGCCATATCGATATAAGAATGGATTATACACAAAAGTCTTCGTCCTTCGTTTCGATTTTCAAAATATACGAGTACTTTTCTGTCTTTCTCTCGCTGTATCTGAATGCATTTTCCACACAACACAGTTTCGGCGATTTTCTGAAGTTGGAACATATATTGTGTTTTGTATCGATTCACTGGATATTCTGTGACCAAACAATTTTCTCGTCTCCACTGTGTCGGTATTCTTTCGTCGGCGTACGTAGTTTTCTGTCCACAAGTTCGAAACTCGATCCCTTGAACCCACCCACGCTTAATTGTGTCCTTGCTGCCTCTTAGCTTGAATTTTCTATAAATATAGGAGCCATGAAGAGTGAATTCACTACCAATAAGCATGTTACCATAGTTACTGTTAGTGGGTGCCCTTGGACGGCCATTGATTTGAAATACGGGTATTTTCTGCCACAAGGACATTATCTGCACTCAATTTCCTGTTTGCAAGGACACATATAGTTTTGTATGGATTTTGTGGGTGTAATGGCGGAGCTGTGTATTAGAGCTGGCCACGACAACGAGGCGAGACTATGTTTGCAGCACCCGAGACGAGAATGTTTTTTTTTTAGGTCGAGACTTATCGAGAGTGGCTTTTCCAGGAAGTCATAAGAAGATTGTGTTTTGAAAACACAAATTTAAATATTTTTAAAAGGTTAACTTTAGACAAAGACATTCTCTAGAAAAAAAGGACTCACGGTCTGTAAAGATGTTGGGCCGGTATCCTAACGAGACATTGACAGATACCAAAAGGCCAGCCTTAGTTTGTATGCATTCTTAAGATAGTACATATGCAGTTATGCACCTAGAAAGACTTGAGCCAAACAACAGGAAAAAATATAAGGTAAAAAGGTTTTGGGAGGTAAGTGCACGTGCAGGTTCAGAAGATTCAAGGCAGATTTTTTATACTTTTTGCTTTGAATCTAAAAATGTAATTGAAATTTAAAAGAAGTTGTCACATATTGCTAGGGAATGTACAGAAAGGAGAACTATCAATCAAATTGCTTGATTCGAGCTACTGAAATATTTCATTTTGCTTAAACAGCATAACCATGCTTTGGTTAAAAAAGCCACATTGTGTTTATGAATCAAACATTTTTTATACAAAAATAATTTTGTATCTCATATCATTAAGTTTTCTGTTATTCTGTATTTCGAAATTCTCTAAATCAAAAATTTTGGATCCCAAAAATTGAAAATCGATAATTTTTATTTTTTCTGTCTTTCATCAAAAAAAATTTTTGGAATACTGAATTTTGAAATATAATGGACTTACAGAATTAAAACATAAAAAAACTGTTTTGTATTTCTAGGATATTGAATAAGAAAATTAAAAAATAGAACTACATACATTTTTTTCGAAATGAATTGAAACACATTTGGAATACAAAATTTTTAACATACATACATAATTTAAAATTTACAAAATTTTGAAATCCAGAATTTTGTAAACCCAGCTATAGTACCTATCGAATTATGACTCCAACTCCATATAAAAGAAAACAAAAAGCGATGAGGGATATATACAATACATACGAGTGCATTAAAAAATATTTATTTTTTGAAAATTTTAAATATCAAAACCAATAATATTTTTGCTAAGTATTAAAAAAAATTGTCTATAAAGAATTACAGACAAAATATCAAAAGCAAAATTGATCATTTAATTTTTCGGCCAAATACATTTCTTAAAATTGCTTGAAATGTCAACTTTTGAAATATTAAAAACAACAAGGACATTGAATTTTGATTTTTTAAAAATATTTTCAACCCTGCCCAAATATTTCACATCAGTTTATTGAAATTTATTTATTTATTTATTAAACTAAAAGATAAAGATAAAAACCAATTGAAAATGTTTTGTTTTTGTGAGCTGCATTGAATTTAAAAAACCTGAAGGACACTAATATAAATGTATAATGTATTGAATTTGAGTAGTAGTCAAATATGTTCTTGTATGGGTCAGTCGGAAAGCCCAAACCCTTTGATACAACTTTAGTATCCTGATTATTTTTAAATTTTGTTTTCAAACTCATAATGAGCATCTTATCAAAGGGAAAGCAATGCAAATGAATAATTTATATCTGAACTGAAGTTGCAAATAAGTTTTCAAAGAATTTCTTTTACTGCAACAACAATATTCTACACACCATATGTTCCAACCAAAAAAGTCAAAAAAAAAAACATCACTCTTATCATTATGCTACATACGTATAAAATTATAATTAAAGAACTTTCTAACTTTATTTTTAGGCCATGATGGTGTTACAACAGTTGCTGTAAAAACTCTCAAAGAAAATGCTGCTGAAATTGAAAAACACGATCTAGTATCCGAACTTCAAGTAAGTAAAAAATTATACATATTTCGTATTCTTTTCGTTTTTTTTTTGTTTAAAACTTTTTCATAAAATTTAACCTAATTAAAAATTCACCGTTATGTTAATGAAACCGATATTACATCGTCTTGTGATTCCTGTTTGAAAATTATTATAAAGTGCCTTCATTTGAATATTTATTCTTTGTGTGCTTTATCATCATTTCCAGCATTAGAATGAGATATTAAGGCAGAGAAATATTGCAAAAAAAAAAAAAAAATAATAAAATTGTCTCTTCTGCGCAAAAAAGTTTTGCCATTTGAAATTTTAAGTTCGGAAGTTATAATTTTGGAATTAAAAATTCGAACTTTCTTTCTAGATACTAACTGCTATCTGCATATCTATTAAAATGACAGTGGGAAGTTTCGTAGGTAGATAGAGGCAGATGGAGGGAAAAAAGTAATTAAAAATGAATCAGGAATGCGAAAATTTTGCAATATCATTTGAGTCCCTCCAGGCAACATGGACCAGAAATTTGACTATGATAATAAATGGCGCCCGGTGTGGGTCTCATCATCGATTCGCTATCAATTCTTTTTTTGTATGAAACTTTTGCCACAATCATATAATACCATTTGGTGAAGTGTTGCAATAGAATGTATAGCAACCGAATTTAAACTGAATAAGAATATCAACAGCATAGCAGCTTTGAATTTGGATTTGATAGAAAAGTTATGAAAGTTTTTTTTTTTTGTTGTAAAAAACATTTCTTGAAAGTTTTCGTTGATTTCTATTCATGATTCTTATGATGCGAAAATATTTCCATCTTGGCAACGCAAAAAAAATTTGTCCTCCTTTTTTTTGCTTTTCTTCACAAAAATGTAAAAAAAAATCTACTAACACCTTCATCAACTATGGCAGGACTCTTTTTACCTACTTTAAATTGAAATATTTTTTTTTTTTTCTATTTGAAGATTTCTTTTTCAAAGAAAATGGGAATTGAAGTGAAAAAGAGCAGGATTAAGAAAAAATAAAATATTCTTTAGCTATGTGTTATATAAAAAAAATGAAAATAAACTGAAAAATACCTTTTCCGTTAAAATCGATAAATACTTTTTTCTTTTTAAATAAATTCTTTGGTTTTTTTTTTTGAACTGAAAAATTTCTTTTATGGGACAAAAAATTAACAAAAATGTATTTGAAGCAATTCCTTTGTCTTTTTTAAGAGCATTATTACCGGATATAAGGAATTTGACTGACAAAATTTAAATATTTTACGGATAGCGTTCTAATAAAAATTAAAAATAATAGGATACCTTGCTTAAATTAGATAATTTATTTTACAAAAGTAATGCACTTAGCTAGTTTGTGAAAAGGAATCTTAATATAGAAATGCATATTAAATGCAGAAAATCTTAAAATCTTTGATTACAATTTTGATTGCGTACCTTTTCAAATCCAAAGTTGTTTGAACGAAATTTTTTTGAAAAATAAACTTGTATACCTACTTTACTTGCTTTCTAAAGTGTGAGAAAGTGTTTTTTTTCGAAACTGTATAATTTTATGTTTGAAGTTCGATTTTCAAAAAACTGTTCAGTAAAACAACTTGATTTGAAAAGGTATGGCTATGGTAAGCGACAATGCACTTGTACAAATTTTTAGTGTTTTTTCAATATTTATTTTTTTTGGTTAATTTTTAAAAAAAATCGCCTTCCCACCTGAATATAAAATAAGAAAAAATTCTTACCGTTTACAGATTTCAAAAAAAACTTTCCCAAACTTAAACGGGAGCGGGTCATAATCCTGTTTGTCAAAATACTGTAAGATCATAATCCTGTATGTCATTATACTGTAAACACAAAATCCTGTACGTCAAAATACTGTATGAGCAAAATACTGACTTGCAAAACCCTGTTTTGTAAAATCCTGTACGGCAAAATACTGTATTTTCATACTGTATTTTTTTTAAAGAAATTTCCGTTAAAAATACGCATAATACTATGTTTTGAATATCAATTGTGTTTCGTTTATTAACATTATTCAAATATAATTTATAACAGTTAGAAAGTAAAGAATTCCTTAGAAAATTAACAAATAAAAAAATAATTCTACAAATACATAAGGGTATGTCATAATGCATATTTTAGCCAAAAATCACTTTTGAAGATTTAAACTTTAGGGGGTTTAGGACGCTTAGCTTAGCCGCAAATCACGTTTAAATATAAAAATCGGTTTATATTATTATGACACATTTCTTATTTACGCGGCTAAAATAATGTGCATTCAAATGTATAACATAAGTAAGTTGGTATAATTCATTCATGAAATCAAATTATGTTTTCACAAAAAAAGAGAAGAAGAAAAATTGAAAAGAGAAAGTAAGAAAGAGAAAGCAAACAATTACGACTTGAGAGAACTCAAGAAATCATTTTAGAGGGAAAATGAAGTGAACAAAAAAGAAGTAAATAAGTGTAGAATTTTGTTTTCTCCCTTTTTCTCTTAGCTCCTAATTAGGTACCTACCTAACCTACATATATTTATCAACAATAAGCTTGCTTTTTTTTAAGTTTGATATTTTATTATCGATTATCAAAGATCTGAAAAAAACTGTAAAAGAAATATCGTTTTGATAATGTAAAAACGTGCGCGCGCACTTTTTTACATTATCAAAACGATATTTCTTTTACAGTCTTTTTTACAGTATTTTGACTTACAGTATTTTGAAATACAGTATTTTGACCAACCAGGATTTTGCTTTATTTATAAGTCCTTCCAATAAAAAATATAGTAAAAATACAAGGAATTTTTAAAGCAAATCATCATTTTCTTGTTTTAAAAAGTTTAGCGATCATTAATTTTTTATTTTTAGCTTTAGAATTCTTTTAATTTCTTGAGAACGACATAAATTTTTTGCATCCGGTTTTCTGATTTTGAATTAGAATTAATAACAGCACTTAATTTTGAAATTAAAATTAGAACTTAATTACGTAAAATTTTGAAAAAAAATTAATTTGAATATTTTTTTTCCACTTTTTTTTTCAAAATTTTGACTTTGAAAATTAATATTTCAAAAACTATTTCTTAGAATAGATTTATTTAAACACAGAATGAAAGAAAAAGTTGTTAGCTTTTCAAAAAGGTATCGCATAGCATTTTGAATGAAGCCGTTGATTTTAAATAATTTTTTTTCCATTTTAAGTCAATTTTTTCGAAAATTGCCCCTCCCGGCTAAACGGGGGGGAATAGGCCCCCCCCTATCCCATACGATTTTTTTCTTGTCTCAACGCAACCTACACGCCCTAGCATTTTGTCGCATTGCTCATGACTCACCCTGTATACACAGAAACAGCAACCAAAAAATTAGTAAGTGATGTGATCGCTAGGTGGCCGACGTGTGGAACGTGTTCATGACAGTACTATGCAAATTTATATACATACAATGAATATGGTATGATTCTTTTCAAATAAATTTATTTTTTATACTCAGACTATGTTATCGCTCATAGGAGTAAGCACGTGAGACCTAGTCGTTCATTTTATTTTTTGTTGCATTACTCTGAGTAAAGTAAAGCACTAAAGCACATTTATTTTAATTAAACGTGTCTTACTACCAAAAAGTTTTTTAAATTTTATCTTTAA
Organism: Syrphus vitripennis; assembly: GCA_958431115.1. Taxonomy (NCBI): domain Eukaryota; kingdom Metazoa; phylum Arthropoda; class Insecta; order Diptera; family Syrphidae; genus Syrphus; species Syrphus vitripennis. Next base: position 32,511,361 of record OY288108.1, read on the forward strand.
TTATAAAAATATACGAGTAAATGCTTAGTTTAACTGATTTTCTCTCTAGCACCATTTCAACAGGTTCTCCATTCAATGTTAATGAAGTCCAATCAAAAGCTTAAAACCTCTTTTTTTTCATACCATATATAAATACACTTTTATGGCATCCCTAACACTATATAGACTTCTCTCAGGACGAAAGTACTCAGCATAAAATGCAAATAAAATCTAATCAGTAGATTTTTAATCTAAATCTCTTCACTGCAATGAATAAACCCATAGAAATATATACATCTAACTTAAATCTATATATGTATGTTTACAAACCCACATTGAATTGTAAAATAAAACAAAAATGTACCTACTCTTAATCCCATTTAATTAGCAAATCCAATTTTCTATGCACACATTTTTATTCACTCCCTTTCTCTGGCCAAATAAAAAAAAAAAAAAAAACTAAAGACTTTTTTTTTTTATCCATCCTTTGCATTTAGAATGCATTTTTAGATTTTTTTTAGTTCATTCTTTGTTCATGGCTTATGAAGGTATAGGATAACACATTGAAAATAATATAGATAGGTGTAGGTACTCCCAACAGTTTAATCCTTTTTTGATTACAAAATGAATTTATGCTCATTATCCTTTCGATAAATAATTATCATCAGCATCACACACCTGTTGAGCATGTTTTGCTTATTCTAACAAAAAAAAATAAGAGCGATTCAATTGGCCACACAAAGAATTTATAAAAATTAAGAACAAAAGGGAATTCTTTTAAGGATCAAGTTAAATGAAAATAAAATAGAAACGATGATGAACAAAAACAAAAGGAATAAATTCCATGTAGAGGTGGTAGAGGTATGTGGCGCCCGGATTGTCGTTCTTAATTAAGTTAGCTCATAATAAAATTATGCACTTGGCAGGATTCTCCGTCAAGTCGTCCTTGGTTTCCGCTATCGCACAAACATACATATACTTCATATATACACTGCCACTATATGCACAAAGAAAGTTAACAAAAACTCACCATTAACTCGAAAAATAAATTAGCTTCCTAATTCCCCAGTCAGAGGATTCCCCCAACGGATTTCTTTTCTTTCTTACCCCGTTCGTTCGTCGATGCGATGGGGCCATGGGTTTCTCTGAACTCTTAAACCTCCCCTATATTTAACCGTTCGAAAAACTTTTGCAATTAAATTTCATTACAAAAAAAAATAAAATAAAATAAAATAAAGGGATGCAAGGATGAACGAAAGAATAAAAAATCCTTAAAAGAAAGAAAATCTCGGCTGAAGTTGATTTGTGTATCCCTTCGAAGTGAAATGTGAGTAGTGGGGGGGGGGGGGGAAGGTTAGCTTTTGCTTCTATGAAGCAAGACAAAAGTCACAAACCTTATGATTTTTTAACCACCACAAACCGACTACGACGAACGTGGCAGTGGCAGTGTTGGCAGAGGCGAGGGGATAACCTAACCAGCCCGCTGGGAAAAATGTCCAGACAAAGTAAAGAAAGTCTCAGTCTGTCAGTTGCTTAAAGTAGCTCAGGGAAGTTTAATAACCTAACCTCCACACGCTCCGGTCCCACCCATACCATCCTCAATATTATGGATAACATCATGGATGGCAGAAGAACGATAAAATGAGGTTGATGGCCACCACGCGCCGTGCCGCACCGCCACCATCGCTTCGTTCCATTCATCGCTATTTATTCTATAACATACCCGTATGTATAGAATTTTGGTTAGAAGGGGTTTTATTGAGGGGATGGTGGGGGGAGGAGGGCAGGGGGTTGGTATAATAATCTGAAATCGAATTGCCATTTATATTGACATGGCAGTTCATTGGGAATTGTCTAGAATCGAGGTCGATTTTGTGCCAAGTTAACTGATCAACCCCTCCGCAAAATAATAGCTATGTAGCCAAGGATTCAACCATCCAACAAACCGCAATTTCTATTCAGACGTTGTTAGTTTAGTTTTGCCATACCAAAAGTTTTCTTTGGTTAAAATGTATGAAAGTGTCTGTGGACTGTGGCTGTGTGATGTATACCTACCTACATATACCTACATATATGAGTGATTGAAACATAATTTGCTTTTTGCCTTTATTTCCACGTTTTAGTCTCGATCTACGAGTATATAGGAAGGTTGTTCGTTGCTGTGCTACTGTGTGTGCCACCAGAGTTATGTGTATGTTCGTAGGTACACATGACCTACCTTCAAATCGTTGTCGTTGTCGTACTAAAATTTGTGAGAGGTTTTGACATATTATGGGTTTTGTATGTTGGGGGAGGGGGTTCAAAGGGTGTTATGACCTTTTCACTTGATTAATGGAGAAATGAGCCAAACGAACGGCCAAATTGAATGGAAAAACAAGAACATTTTGTAGATTATGTTTTGTCGGGGTTTTTCCTTATCTCGGCGCAGGTTGGTATTTGGCTTTTGATTTGAATATCGATTGGGCTAAATAAATGGTAAATGAATGATAATGAGGTGACAGTTACAAAAAGAAAAACTAGGCACGTGGTGCCTATACTTTATTGGAAAGATAAGTGATTTTCAGCAATAATCAGCTGACAGCATGCCCCTGTACTGACTCATTAACAGCTACATTGCACTAGTGCATATAAAGTCTGATTTATCCTCCAGATGGCGACCAAAGTGTGAAAAAAATATCAGATTTTTAATTTCCAATTAATTGCAATTCTTTTAATATGAATAGCTAATTATAAAATTCTGGAAACAATAAAAGAAAAGTTTTGGAAAATGCGTTTGCGTTTTTTATTTTCAAAACTTTTAATTTTATTGGTTTTTTTTTTAGAATTTTGTTAACTCAAAATTATGAATCTGATTTTTCTCACTAAATTCATTATACAAAGTAACTGTTCCTGCTGATTCGATTAAAAATTTTGTAATGTTTTAAATTTAGAAATTAAATTTCTTATGTTAAGAACATTTCTTTCTTTGACCGACAATTGTCATGATCTAAAGGTTCTCGGCGGGAACTACAGTTCTTCCACTTTCCACTTAATCTTAAGTCTTCACTTGTGGGGTTCACCGGGTTGGTTTCACAAAACATCTGCAGGCCTACTGGTTTTTAATTTTTCCATTACTGGGGCCCACTAAATTCAGTTCCGAGAATAAGCACATTCGATTAAGTGATATTAATCACTTTAAAAGATTTTCTGTTTAGCTATTAACGTTTTCGATGCTGTCATTTAATTTCTTTGTGTCAATTCGGAAATAATCAATTCACCAGAACACTAAATCACTTCTGCTAGTGAAGTGAGATGAGATTGGATAAAGAGAAATTCAGAAAAATTGAAACAAAAATGTGAGAATTTTTCAAAAATATTGGGACATTTTTAAACTTTGCTTGCGTATACCTAAGATTTTTAAAACTACCTTTTAAAAAAATATTCAACACACGAAATAGGAAAATTAATTTAATTGTATAGCTTGTAACATTTTTTTTTTGGTTAATAGGAACCGACATATTTAATAAGAAACTAAAATCCAAGATGGCGGTTGGAAGGTAAATTATCCATAACCCATACTGCTGGATTGACACAGTATGTATTAATTAAGTTAAAAGCTTTACTATGGCCGATGGGTAAATGACGTCTGTCAAGTTGGAGTTAACATTAGTTAACTTAACAATGGGTTAGAAATTTGAAATATGGTTCCAAACTTTATTATAATTATATTATTAAAAATACGAAGCCAAAATTTTGGAAATCTCCAAAAAAATTATTTACTTAACATCAACTTCACTTCTTTTATTCGGTCAATTATAATTGTAATTTAGTAGTGAAATCTTGGAATTTTCAATTCTTTCTTCTTTTGTATTTATTGCTGATGTGCTAAGTTTATATTGAGTTAGGAAACACCTTGAAAAAAGATCAAGAACTTTTTTTTTATTTTTAAAATTACAGTCATTCAAAGTCTAATTAAGAGCAGCCATAGAACCCTAGTTTAAGAAGCCATTCAAAATATCGAACCATGGATTCTAAAATGTCCCAATAAATTTTCAAGAAAAATTTGAACGCATATTGAAAATAATTTGAATAAAAGAAAATTTACGTTTGTAAATAGAAAAAAATGTTATCTTACACAAGAAAAATCTAAAAGATCTCATTTCAGTTTTGGTTTTTCTAAACAACGAGTAGGTACACCTCCTTAAATATAATCGATCTCTAAAAAAATTCCCAAAACCGATTATCTTTTCATTCTAATTAAAAAATTTATCGTAGTCCATTAAAATAACCTGCTTGAAATATTGTTTAATAAATAAATAATTGTCCTCCAAAAAAACCACCACACAAAATAATACATAATGTCAACTCGTTTGTTAGACAAAACAAAAATATGCATCAGCTTAAGCTCAAACAAGGGAAACCGCATAAAGGTCCTTCCGGTGGCTTGTCATAATAAATGTTCATAAAATTTTAACGAACACGTTGTCGCCGCATTGTTTCTGTCCAAAAAAAAAAAAAAAAAAATATAAAGAGAATAAAACCTCACTCCCGCGCACCATATTATATCCTGCATATCGGTGGAAAAAGCTTTTCCCAACAGGATATTCTCCAAGGCACTTTTGAACCGCATTTCGTCCATCCGCACATCCCTGCTAGCTAGCTGCTCGCCACCAGAGTATATATCTACCTACGGTTGAGTTGGGTTTAACGTTTTAGTTCTATCATTGCATTGCGTGTCGTCGTTCGTCACAAACGGACAAAGTTTACCCACACAATTAACGGTAATTGTTTCTTTACTCACATGAAAGTTTGATCCGCATATAATGTATACCCAACTTTGGAGTGCTTCTGCTTGGTTTTCTATCCGCGACCTGGATGAAGGACCGCATTGTGTTTGCACCCTTAAGCGTTGTTATGACTTGCTCTTCCCTGGATGGGACAAATCTATTGCAAATCACATTTATGTTGTTGGACCATCGCTTCGCGTCGCGTCGGTCGGTCGTTGAATTAATGGGCTTCTTTGTTCCGAAAAATAATGCTTTATTGCGAATTACGGTTTTATGATGGCTTCGTTTGCAAGGATTCCTTTGGCATGTGTTGTGTATGGTGTATGTTGTATGTTGTATGAGTAGGATGTATTGCATCAGGAATATATAAAAAAAAAATTAATTTTAAAACGCTGAAACCTCAGAAATTGTTGTGGTTCATTCCGAGGAGGAAATGGCGGTTTTAACGGTTTGCCATACAGAGGCTTATTCCTGTGTATGTATATGTACTGTATATAAATACGACATTGCATCATCGACAACAACCGAATAAACCAACAAATTGAGCGGCTGAATTTCGGTCAGTCTTAATGCTACCCTTAACCGATGTCTGGGCTCCGGTAGAACAGTAGTGCAGTGCAACAACAATACAGGAACCATATAAAGCATGAATTGTGTTCTGTTGTATAGTTCTGTCCGATTCAGTGCCCAGATGAATATTTCCAGAGGGCGCGAACGATGGGGTGGCTTTAATGTATATTGTATCAAAACCCACATTGATGTGAATATTATATGCGGGTATTAAATGTATGCGAGTGCAGATATTTTTGTCTAATCAAAAGTTGCTGATGGAATTCAATCGATAAAATGCAACGTAGGGGGAGGGGGGAATAGTTATCATAATTACACTAGAATGCGGGGTGTTTAAGTGTTTTAGAACTTTGGCCATTATTCCGAATTGTTTATATCAACAGAATGTTAATAAAATTATATTTTATGATGGCAGAACGCTCATAAGCACATCATCAGAATATATAAACCAGTGATGCCATCTAAATGATGGTCATGTAAAAGTCCTATAATTTTAGATACGACTACTTTAACAACTAGTTGTGGTAAGTAGTTCTAGTTAGTAATTTTTAATATATGTAGATGTAGGTATAGCGATATCGATTTATTGCATAGGTTATCGTTAGAAGACAACTTATTGTTATGATTTTTCTCAATTTTTTCTTGAAATTGGTGTTTTTATCAATATATCTACTTCAGAAGTGTTCTGAAATAAAATTCAGGAGCTTGTTGTTTGCTTTTAGGAGAGGAAAGGGAATTTAATATTTGATCATTACATTGTTCATTATAATTTTTTTTAATTTATTTTATAAAAAACTCGCATACCACACAACGAAATTCGAAATAAACAATTCAAATTTTTTTAAATACTTGTTTATATAAAATTTTCTTAGGTGTTTTTATAAAAAGAAATTGAAAAGTAAGTGGAGTTTATAATAATATACATTCCAAAAGAAAAAAATTCAAAAATAATATTTAACCATTTTCAAAATATTGAGTATTAAAAAAAATCAAAAAAAAAATATTTTTATTTCATTAAGTTTGTAAACAACCTCTTTAATAAAAATCTGTAATCAGCCACACCGTTTACAAGAAAATCGATAACCAAAAGTCCATTTCTATAACAGGTACCATTAAAAACAGTTTTTTTTTGAAAAATATTTTTTGGCCAAAAAAATTATATTACCTAATAATTGAATCCAAATCTGTAAAGTCGGTTTTGAGATAAATATGTTTTGTTTAAACGGTTATATGGCTGATAAATAGTTATTTTTGGAGCTGTTGGGCTTGTAGTTGTAAGGAATAAAAGAATCATCTAATCACCATGTCATAGTTTGAAAATAATATTTCTTCAATTGAAAATTCGTTTATTGATTTACTCTTGTAAATCGTAAATGTCAAAAAATGTTTAAAAGTCCCGTCTTTTAAAATCCGTTTTTTATAACATCGTTCTACCGTTTCATCCGTGTTTGAAACGTTTTTTGAGTCAACATTTTTAGCCCATAAGAATAGGATAGATGGAAAAGCTTACGCAGGGGTTTCACCAGCAGCGTGGAGGAACACCTCTTCAGAACAATGGCGGGGATACCATCCGGACCAGCGAATTTATGAATGTTGAGATCTTTTAGGACTCTCGCCACAGCTCGAGTACGAAAGAAGATTTGTCCCATAGAATCATTTACGTGCTCAAGAACTGGGGGAGTCATGACACTATCAGACAGTGTAGAGTTGGCGGCGAACTGCCTAACGAATAGGTTAGCTTTCTCGAGAGAGCTAACGAAGGGAGTGTCATTGACAACGAGTGTTGGGACCGAGGAAGATGTTTTGTTCCTTATGTTTTTACAAATTTTACGAATATGGGCGTTGCAGGTCTTCCTGGCTTGTTTGAACTTTTTCCGGTTTTCCTCAGTTGGGTTGGCTCTAAAATAACGGAAGCTTAACCCTAAAACCTCTTTACAGCTCAAATCGAACCATGATTTCTCTTTAGGTCTGATGCTTTTAGCCCTATTCGGGATAAAAGTTCTCATTCTCGAGTCTACGTCACTACCGAGGAAGCATAGTTACCAGTTGAAGATCCTGAAAAAATTTTTGAGACCGTCCCAGTTGGCTTGACTAAAATTAAGTCGCTCCTTTTGTCTACCTGATCATTATAGCGTGTTCCTAGCTGAAATCCTTGCTATTAAAGAAGTCCTTTCCTGGCTTAAAGAAAACGTTATTTCTACAACCGATATACGTATTTTCTCGGATAGCAAAGCCGCTTTAAAATCTCTAGATTCTGTCTCACTAACAGCCCTGAATTGTTGATCATCTTATGGAGATGGCAACAGAGTTCAACATTCACCTTTGCTGGGTGCCAGACCATAGAGACATTCCAGGAAATTGCAAGCCGACGAACTTACAAAAAGAGGAACTACTTTACCTCTGCTCACAATGCTAGCGTAGGTATGCCTTTGGCTACATGCAAACTAATGCTAAAGCAAGATACTACCTATAGAGAAAACAAACTACAGGTGGAACAACAGCACCACCTGTATGGCGAAAAAATTAATTTGGCTTAAACTTAGTGCCAGACGCTCTCACCAACTGATCTCCTTGAGTAGATTGCATATTAACTACTTTATAGGTGTCCTGACTGGACACTGCTCAATAGGCAAACATGCACTACGACTTGAAGTTAATTCAAATGATTTTTGCAGGAGTTGCAGGGACGAAGAGGAAGAAGAGACAGTCTGTCATCTCTCTCTCATGTAACTGTCCTGACCTAGCACAAAGACGAAGACTCCACCTTGGAGACTTCTACTTCAATGACACCAGCGATCTAGCGAACTCCGACATCAATTGTCTCTTGCGCTTCATTCAAAGCTCCCGTTGGTTCAACGAGTAAGGTTGATCAAATGATACATGTGCTATCACAACGGACCAAACTTTGGTCTAAGAGTTTTGGTTTCTAACCAACAGCCACTTTAACCTAACCTAACCTAATCTAATCAGTCCAGGAAGTCAATGTACAACTGAAAGTACTTACATATTTGAAATTGTCAAATTGTATGTCAAAGTTTTTTCTTACCGAAACAAACAATTTTCATCCAAAGGGCTTTACTAAGCATAAATCAAATTTAAAAATAAAACTAAGCTACCCCGAAAACTTGCTTTAAAAAGCATTTTTTTCAGGATAAGTTGAACAGACTAAATAAAAAAGTATGTCTGTGCAGAAAACTGAGGTTAGTTTGAGTAGATCCGTCTCCGATTTAAAATTACGTAATGAAAATGAAGTAAAGAGGACTGCGTTCACTTTTTGGCACCATTTGCTTAGTCATTTTATTTTGAGCTCATCAGATGATCCGATTTGGTTCTGAATGAAAAAATTAACATAAATTGAGCGCTTTGACATGTCTGCACTCACTTTTTTTAACGTCTAAAAAGTATACATAGTTTGCTATTGAAAGAGAAAAACGCCTGATAACTTGTCATTTGAATTGTAATTTACTCAATTACACAATATTGTTTTTTCAATATACCTAAATTTTAATACACACAAAATAATTTTGTAAATTTATTCACAGGTTCGGGAAGATCCTAGGCAGGTACTTACCGTGTTGGTTATTGAAAGAAAAGCGATGAATGAATTCCTTCTGAAAAAATAAGAAATACATATTATTTATAATGTTGCATTGCAATTTTTGAAAATAATTATAATTGTTATAATAAATTTTTTGTAGGTACTTGTGACATATGATATAAAGAAAAATACTTCAAAAACCCAGCCATTTTTTTTCCAAATTTGATAGTCTTCAATAGATTCTCGTATACCCGTACATATGTACATACATACATATGTTCTGTACATAAATATGTAGGTACTATAGTATGTAAGTAAATAATCAATAATGAAATTTAAAAACTTTCTTATTATGATGTCGATATGACTGCCACCCGACCAAACACCACAAAGCCTAATCCCTTACCACAATATCGAAAAGCCATTGAAGCGTTTCCTAACTGCGGTAAGCCCCTAAACATATAAACTCGCTCATACACACATAATTATGGTCTTGCCTGGGGTTAATTATACTTATTTGCATATATTCATATTAATTTATCCACTTAAGTGAGGTCATTCATTTTGGATAATTGGATAAAATAAACAATCGTCTCACGATAATAATTGATGGATGCAACAGTAGAGTGGATTACTTCGTTGAGGTATGATGGGGTTTGAGGTTGGAGATGCAACATCAATAGTGCGCTAGTGAGATGTTAAAATACCCCTTTTTTCGAATTTAAAATTCATAGTTAAAACATTTTCTTAAAATGTCTGATTTTGAGGGGAAAAATAAATTTATAGAAAAAAAAAATAAATCCATAATAAATCTGATTTCCTCATTTCAATAAAAATACGCATCATTAAAACGAAAATTTTTGTATAATTTTCCTACATAAAAAAAAAAAAATGTGAAAAAGGACGAAATAAAATATTATAGCCTGTGAGCCCATAAATATTTTCCTGCTTAACGCTGACGCTTATTATTAATTGACATAAATAGCTTTTAATGCAATTTTAACCTAGTCAGCGCTTAATTACTCCACTGACCGCCTTATAGGTACGTGTGGCTCTGGATTGTGGACATTTTTTTTTCTCTCGCTCTCGCTCTGGCTAGGATTCTGAATTTATTCTATACTATAAAATGCTGATGTATATATGCCATATAATTCATATAAGGATTATAACACGAATGCGTTTAATTCTTTATGAGATTTTATTTTTATAGCTTTTTGGGGTGTATTTTGTAAACCCATTAATACCCAAATGGGGGTTGGGTTTGTAGTCCTCTCTATAATAATATTGGATTAAAGCAAATTAATTTTTATTTTATTTATGTTTTGATGGAATTATTTCTTCCAAAAAGAACAAACAAATGGACGAAGAGTTTTATTAATAAAATATATATATATATCGAACGACACGCATCACACAATCGGAAAGCATCAATCTGCGATTTTTATGCGAGAAACATACGAAACTGATAGGAAATGAACTGAGTTATAATAAGAGTTTTATTATATAATATAATTCAGCGATAATTACTTCCAGGATATCTGATAAAAGTAAAGCATATTTTCTGGCCATCAATTTAATATGGATTTAATATTAAATTTATTTGGTAATATAACTTAAGTAAAAGTATTAAAAATATGTGTTCTGTTTGATAAAAGAAATCTTTAACGAAATGTAAGGTTTTTATTTTTGAAGTTGGGATTATGGTATATCGTTTTCTTTTTCAATTTTTTAATTTCTTCTTTTCCAAGTACTGTTGCGCTTTTTACTTAGCACTAAGTTAGCAAAGCTGCGAATAAAAAATATTAGATAAATATAGCACGAAACTATTAAAAATTAGCTAAAAATTAACAACAGAGTTGACCCAGGTTTCTTGAGTTGTCAAAAAAACTTGGGGTTTTCAGTTCTCGAAAAACAGTTAAGGTTTGTCAATTGTCTTTTTGTCCTTAAAACCAGAAAAACATGAATATTTTACTCTGTGCGGTAAGTATAGTAGTTTAATTTAAAATTTGTACTGATTCACCCGTTGCACAGTCGACAACATCAAATGTTTCCATTTCTATACTTCCATTATTGTAACTAACTGGGTAACTACTGATTGCCCAAAACTTCGCCAGGGCCAGTAGCACAATATTCAGTCACGATGAAGTGCTGAGCAACTATTTCTGCAAGTGTGGAAGGCCTAGCTTTCTAGGATAGATCACAGATTTTAACAACCTTCGCAAACTGAAACGATATTTGCCACCGAAATTAAACCTACGCCTCGGATAAGGAATGAAAACAAGCTGGAAATAGCGGTTTTAAATCGCGTTTTAATTTGTGAAGTGGGCCTGACACCCAAAAACCTGCCCGAAGTAACACACTGGGAGTACGGTACAGAAGAAATCTTAACAGCAATCAAAGTCCTGAAGAACAACAAAATAGTTGAATTTGAATTGCAACACCGAGTTGGCTACTACGCCCGCTCATTGAGAGAGCCTGGGAAACTGACAAGTTTCCTGAAAATTAGACAACTGGAAAGGGGTTTGCATTTTCCAAGCCAAAGTAGTTGCAAGAATCGTCCTGAAACGAGTAAATAAACACCTTGAAGACAGAATCGATGTCCAACAAGCAGGTTTCTGTGTGGACCACATTAACGACTTGCGGATCATTATTGAACAGTGTGTTGATCGATCACCACTTTACCTGCTTTTTACTGACTTCAAAAAGGCGTTTAACAGGGTCGATAGAGAATTTATCTGGCTTGCTTTGCGCTTGAGGGGCATCCTAGATGAATTGATTGATAGGCAGGGCTGTATACTTCCATCAATACTAAAGCCGTTGCGTTGGTGATCTGTTATGTTTAGCAAATATGAACATTCTTGCGCAAGGTGTTGCTGATGCTGAGATATAGGACTTCAAAAAAATATTGAAATGGGATGCATACAAAAAACAAGAACAAGTTGTCCACTTTTTGAGATTTGTTATCAAAAGAAGTCGATGTCACTTCCGATTAGGTCTCATTTTTAATACAAAAGAACAAATTGTTAGTTAAAGGTTTTCTCTGTAGGGGGCGTGGTATCCATCCACTTTATTAGAATTGACATCAACTTTATGGAGCACCTACTTCTGTTTGTTGAAGAACCATGAAATCTTGTAAGGCCGTATCGTTTGTTTTGTATACAAAATTATGAATTCAAAAACTAAGAATTAAAATTTAGAGGGGGTGAAGCTTTTATCCACCTTTTTAGAATTTATTTTAATTAAAATAAATAAATATTAAAATTAAAAACTTCAGACTTTCAATCAGTAGGCGTGGCATACACCCATTTCTTGAAAAACAAAAACTGTAAAAAAAACTGGAGTTCTTTATCGTAGAATTATGGAATATGAGAAGAATTGTGATGACGATATCAACCATCGTATAAATGTAGGGTGGATGAAGTGGCCTGAGAACTCTGTCATCTTCTGTGAACAAAAATGCCCCCTTAACTGAAAGAAAGGCTCTACACCGCGGTTGTCCGATCAGTCCTTACATATACGGTTCACAATGCTGGGTAATGTACAAACGCATGACAGCAGGAGTAACAAAGCTTGATCGAATCAGAAGCATTCGTGGAAGAATTCACGTCAAAAATACAGTCTGGGATAAAATAAAGCACGAACGACTAAGCTGGTACTGTCATGTGCAAATAAGAAACCCTGGCTACCCAATTCAAAAGGGGAAAGCATATGATTATCCAACACAACCGCGAAAAAAAGGCAGGCCTAGGAACTCAAGGAGAAATTAAATGCAACGACAACTGGATTCAGTTGGCCTTAGACATGGAACAATTCGGTAAACAAAAACCTGGGTGCAACAAATCAACCGTAAGAAAATGTTCTTTACAAAAATGGCTATAGTCACTAAATTTTTAGGGATAAGTAGCGGTAAAGATTACCATATAATTTACTTACTTATTCCATAGTTTTAACTGAATATAATTTTTCAAACATCAATTTTTTGACACATCTTCATTTTTAACGTTCACTGAGAAAAAAGAACCACAAAAAAAATGTCTACATCATTTTCACTCCAGAAGAAGTTTTTCACATTGCTGATACATATATATTTAATGGGGTATTCTTCTTAAATTAAAATAAAATCTAATTAAAATACAATATGATTTTGAAAATTTTGATGCACAAATAGCTCAATATTTGAATCTAATATTGCCTTCTTCAACTATATTTTTTCACGAAACCTAGATTTGGATAGCCTAGGTTTTAATTATCAATAACTTAGTCCAAAATTTAACAGCACCAAATTCTAGCAGCAGTTTCGAAAGAAATTCAAATATAAATCTTGTGAGAAAAAAACACAACTGTATGACGATTTACTAACATTTAAATCTAACAAACACTCTATCCTCGCTTCTCGAAGCCTTCTTGGGCACATACTGTAAATAAATAATTTGCAAATTGGCTTAATTAAGATGCATAACCGCATATCACAAAAATGTAGGAGTGCCCCCCCCCCTCTACCGATCCAAAAGCACATCTTTTTCCCATTTCCATATCTTTGGCTTAAATAACTTTAATTGCAATCTCTCCCTTTACCGTTTTATTTTCCACAAGAAAAAACCTAATTGCTTTCAACAAGGAGCAATAAAATTCATCCTCCAACGCCCGCATTCCGTTAGATAAAAAAACATTCGCAGTTTCTTCACTTCCATTATATACTAAACTACTTACTTAAGCTTACTTAATGAACTTGAATAGTTTTGTGGGTGCGTCTTGCATATACATTACATACATATACAAAAATAGGTGATAAATAAAATGTCTCCCCCACAGACACCAACAACAACGAACAAAAAAATGTTTTATTGTGTAATTTGATTACGATTTATTCATTTCACTTTGGAAATTTAATAGCATCTGACATTTATTTTCATTTGTTACAAATGAATCGCATCCCTACGGCTCGACTGGCTGATGCTGTGGCAGCACAGGACGAAAAATCCTTACCCATTTTTGATGCTTTATCTACTTTGCTGTATATACCGTCCCATCATATATACAATTCATTCATTTACCTCAAAAGGAGAGGAAGATGAGTATACTCTGTGTGTGGTGTTGATGGTTGCGGAATTGATGATGGAGAGACAGAGGAAAGGTGACTGAAGTTTGTATCGTTGCGTATAGCTGGAGCTGGGAGTGATGGTGTAAATTTTTATTGAAAGACATTGTCTAATTCCACTGACAATGGGGTTTTTCTTCATTTTTTTTATTTGTTTCCTTGTTTCCAATTTACCTCGGAACCTTGAAGGAGCATCTATGTAGTATTTCTGGGGCTTTTACATGGATGTCCGTTGAATTACTTTGTAACTACGCACTCCTACTCACTCGGAGGGGTTCTTTTTTTATTCGATAAATTAAAGAAGCCCCTGTGGTGCTCGTCCATTAATAATAACAAATTTTTTCTCTTCACTGTATTCTTCATCGGGACTCGGGAATACTCTACCCTCTGTTCAATCCCGGGGTTTTGTAATGTTTAATGAACAGCGATGTTATAGGGACTTACATGAACCAATTTTTCAAACACTAGTTTTTTGGTTATAAAATGTTTCAAATATTTTAAGAAAGAAAAAAACTGTATGCAAATTCTAGGGTTTTGATAATATATGTACATTTAAAAACAAACAGATTTTCAAAATGTTGAGTTTTCGAAAAATAAATTGATTTTTTTACAAAAATAAAAAATGTGGTTTTTAAAATTTTTATATTACTAAGACAATATAGGACATTTCAAAAAAAAAATATTCAAATAAATAATTTTTGATCCTTAATTTTTTTGGCTGATATAACATCCCTGCATAGCAGAAATGTAGGTTTTTGCTATAAAGTTGCGGTGAATCTGATAACTTATGATAAGTATGTTTCTTTAGACAGCCTTCCTGCTTCATCTGCCCTTAGTGGCAGCTAAATCTTGCCACTCTAGGTGCATCTAAATACTTATTAAATGAACGTTACATTTTAGAGTTCCTACTTGTATATTATTCATATTGTATGTTTCGTTCTTTTTTTTACGGTCAATTTATCCCACCTATCCAGAGAAAAAATTACAAAAAAAGAAGCTTGAACATAACTCACATGAATTTTCCCATTTTTTTTTTTTAATTTCCTTCCCACAAACGAAGATCATTAATTTCTTTTTTTTTTCAAAAATAATTTAAATACTTTTCAGTTGCTGTTGTGAAACAGTAATGATATAGTTATAGAAGGAGATATTTCGCCATGCAGCAAAAGCAGCAACAGCAGCAGGAGGCGGATCCTGGTTAATGGTTATATCATATGTCAATGTGCTTTTCTGAATTCAGAGGAAACAATTGAGCTGTAATTGTGCTTATTGTGTAATTCAATTGGAATCCTTTGAACGCGTACTTATATAGAAGTATAGATATCCATGTTAAGAGAAATTGCTTGAGTTAGGTACCTACGCATTTGTATTTTAAGTGAATGTCGCTGTTGTTTGCTCATACATGTACATACGTATGTATTTTACGTTTGAATGCAATTCGAGTAAATTGTTAATTATCTTAACTTAGTTTTTGCTGATTACTTCAAATTGTTAAGATGGATTTGGTAGGTGTTTGGGAAACTCTTGAAATTCAATGACGTAAGGTATGGTAGCTTAACAATACGTTATACAACATAACAATGCATTCGAAAGCATGAAACAAGAAGTAATTTAATAAGCAAATAAGAGTTTGCCTTTATTGAATTGTACAAAAGACGATTTTTAGAAAATTCGAAAATTCTTCTGTTCAACCTTTTTCTTCTCAAAAATACCACAAAAGTTTTTAATTTATACGAGCTGACCAAGCAGACGTTGGCACGGAACATTTTATTTCTGACAAAAAAAAAAAAAAAACGCGTATACGCCTCAGTGCACCATATTGCTATCGTTTAAAAGGCTTTCCGTTGTTAATCGCATTTTTGAATTAAGTAGCTTTTTATGGTTTTATGGCCAAGGTTTAGGAGAACACATTTGTTAGCAATCAGCACAGTAACAACATCAAAATCCTTTCTGTAATAGTTGTCATTTTGATAAAAATTGATTGGCGTGAGGGGTTCCTTTGCTCTTAAGCTATCATAAATCAGGATATTTAAAATTTTAGCACTTGGAAATAGTAAGGCCTATGTAGATCAGAAAATGGGTTTTTTTCGCTATCTACTTCCCTCCAGACAATTCTTAAACTTTTCCGGCTACACACCAACTTTGACTAAGATCATCCACACGTAAACTTCCGAGATTCCTAGTTGCTTTAGAGCGTTTTCAAAAACAACAATTTTGTGTATCACCCTTCCTTTTGTAGATTGGGGATGGCAACTTTCCCTCCACTAATTAGACATTTTTCACCGCTGATATACTTGGTGAAGAGGGTCGTGAGCTATCTATACCCATTATCTAACATCTGTTCCCGAAATTTAGAAAGTATATCACGTGATCGTTTTTTCCTGTTTGTAAAATACTTTAGTTCACGTGATCGTTTCTGTAGTCAGTCTTCAATAGTCCTTTTTGGGATTTTTCACCGAAGCATTAAATTCATTGATTTTTATCTTGGAGACTTTTTAGTTGTAAGGTATCAACAACACAATTTTGAAAGTAAAGCTTAGTAAACTGTTAATTTAAAAGTCCTTCACAATTATACTGTCACCTTTATTGAATTGTATCCACAAGAACAGCATTGCCAGTCAGACAAAAATTATAGTACCACTTTTTCAGAAAATTCGTTCTATTTCCGTATCATGTAATGAAAATCTAATGTTGCTATTGGGTGAAATACAGAACACCACTTTGCTCTGAGAAGAACTAAATCTTAAGTCACTAAAAACTCTCAACTTTTCCTACATATGGAGGGGATCCATATTTTTATGCGGAATACGATGGGCTACGCACTCTATTCTTGGCAAGTGATACTCTTGGAAGATTTTATCAACTTCTTGCCAGAAGCAGCAGCCCGTGTAAAAAACATTTCTGTTTTAATATGGCCCGCATTGGGAACCGAAATCGATACTTGCATGACAGTTTTTAAATTTTCAATTTGTAGCGTTTTTTTTTAATTGGCTCTAATTTCTTAAAAATTTACGTTACCTACATAAGTTTTAGTGATACCGCCCGGTACCACGTCACAAGAAAATTTAAGAAAAGCACAGTCATGTCACAACGGCAACTCTGTCCTCTCGTATATTGACAATGGATTTTGTTGAACAGATATTATTATAAGCTTGAAAATGTAAATATGTAGATGTTTTTCAAGTTAAGAAAATATATGTTATAGTTCCTTATTTCTCTTACAAAATTCGTTCTTTGAATACTTTGCAACCTTACATTTAAAAAAACAAAAAAATTAAATGCAAGCTTTTTACTTCTTGCTAGCAACAAAGTCACTCTTCCCAAAAACAAATACCCATTTACGTCTATACACAAAAATAAAAGATATTTCAAAATATTGTCACGCATATTTAACTCAAATAAAACGGAAAATAAATACAAACATTATTGAATATTTTCAAATGCAAATAATGTACCTACACAATTCTCAGTGATGTTTATAAGTCTCCCTGGTGCCACTTTTTAAGGATCAACATTCTCGCCCTGTTGTTGGTTGGTATAGCTTGTCGTTTCTTCGTCTCTCCCTCTTTAGTGGGACTAGTTTCGTATTCATAATAATATTGAATGGAGATATATATAAATTCCAGACTTTACAAAATATTTATCTTTGCATAGACACTCAGATCCTCAATATGTCTCTCCTCAACAAAAAAAAAAGGACAAAACTACATAATATTGAATATTGCTTTTCAAAACTTTGTTATTCCTTTAACTCAAAGTTGAGCTGCAATATGTTGTTCAATTGTATTTGGTTTGAAGAAAACGAATATAACCACAAAAACAAAACAGTGCGAGCCAAGAAGGATTCCAATATTCTCTCGATAGGAGACACCTTATGCATCAACACGTTTCCTTTGCCAATATAACCACTGGAATCATTATCATTGATAAATATAAATAAAATTATTCACTTATTGAAATTGAAAACTATATGCTAGACATTGTCGTGTCCTTATTTTCTCTCTCAAACAAAAAGGACAAAACCTACAATAGGCGATGTTATGTGATGTTGTAAAGAGAATTGAACATTTCCAATTGGTTCTTCGTTTTTTTTTTTCAATTTTGTTTTAGGACTTCATGCAGAACAGTTGAAGAATATTGGCTTTATTTTCTACGTATGAAAGGATATACCTAATTTAATAAAAAAAATTGTTTTCGTGTTTTCGATGGATAAGTGTATTCGTGAAACGAAAATTGAAATCAGCATTCAATAAGTTAAAATACGTGCCAATTTGTGTCAGCTGTCTATAAAGTTTGGAAATACCTGCTATTTTTGGTACAATTTCTAAAAAAAATAGGTTTTGTAATCACGAGCATGTTTTGAAACGAAATTGTACATTGAATTGTTGGCCTTGAGAAAAAATATTCCTGTTTTTTTTCATTAAATAATATTAAATTACAAATATAGGTTTTACAGGGTACCCGTGTTCTAGAGGTCGACAAATTATTTGTAACCGAAAATCAGTACCAAAAAGTAACTAGTAGCAATAAAAATGTTTTCTTCCCATTATTTCAATAAGTCTTATAATTAGGGCTTACAAAAGGGGAGCTTAAGGTAAGTGGGAGGCGATTTGAAAGGAGATGTCGGTGAGCATTAGTCTTGAATTTCGGCACATCACAATGAGAGGGGAAGACAGAGCGTGGAAGGGTATTCCACATTCGCGTAGTACGGCTAAAGAACGAATCCCTGTCCCGGTGTTCTAGTGACATAAAGGTATTCGTGATGTTCCTGTCTGTCCGGAGACGGTACAATCATGAATTGTACGCAATCTACCTTGAAGCAGACATAGTGACAAAAATTAAGCTCGGTAGACTCCGGTGGGCAGGGCACCTAGCTCGCATGAGTGAAGAGGAACCGGCTCGGAAAGTCCTTTGTGGTACATTCTATGGTAGACAGCAGCGTGGTAGACCATGCTTGCGCTGGAGAGATGGTGTAGACCAGGACGCCCGAAGTCTTGGGGTGCGCAACTGGATGGCGTCGGCGATGATGATGATGATGATGATGTTCCTGTCTCCGATCATTTTGAAGGCTCGTCTTTGTATACTGTCCAAGAGACTTCAGTAAGTTGTAGGAGCACCAGCCCAGAGATGGGAGTTATACTCAAGCTAAGACGTATGTAACTTTTATAGATTATAGCTGGATCAGGAGGGGAAAAGAATTTCTTGCATCTCCAAAGGAAGCCTAAATATCTTGCAGCATTTTTGGCAACGTTAAGTATGATCATTCCACAAAAGATGGTTTGTAATGCATTTACCTAAAATCGCAAGCTGATTGGTTTCTTCGATGCAAGTGGCACTCATAGATAATGGCAGCAGTATTAAATTCTATTCGATTTCTTAATCCAAATTGTACAATGCTTTCTTAGTGAGAATTTAATGTTCTTATCATTATTTAGCCGTTTCATTTCCACGTCCGAAGAGGGGGGATGTGAATTTGAAAACGAATATGAAAAGCTAAGGGTGACAGGACAGGAGATCATTAATGAAAAGGAGAAAGAGGGTCGGAGACAAAACGGAACCCTGTGGCACACCAGCATTTATGTTGAGTTTCAGTCTTGAATCCGTCTAATTCTGCTTTTATAGATAGCCCCTTCGCCGAAGAACTTAATAGTGAAGACGATTTGTGGACACTGTCTCTTGGTCAAAATATATTGAACCTTAATATGAACTATTATTAAGTTTCTTCAATAAAAATCTTGTTCGCAATCCGTCAAACCGGAAACCAAAATCCGATTCTATAGCAGGTACCGTGTTTTGAAGTCGAAATCGTTGGAACTGTTTACTAAAGTTCTAAGTTGAAGAAAAGCGGTTCTGTTGCTTAGCGTGTAGATGAAGGGTTCAGCCAGTAACCAACAGGCTCCCCAGCCAACTTGGTCCCTAGTCTTCTTCTCCCACCTACGTCTTTTATAAGGGACGATAAGTGTCTGATAAAGGGACAATTTAGTTTTCAGCTCATATTACATAAACTATGTGATATATGTATGTTTTTATTTATTATTGGTTTCTCATTTTACTTTTAAAAAAACAGAATTTTTTATGAATATTGAAATTTCCTGTTGAAATCAATCAATTTCCCTTACCTACGTCCTTTCAGAATTCTTAAATATGAGACCATAAAATTTGATAAAATGTCCATAATTTTTCTTTTATCAGCCAGCCATATCCCCTAAACAGCAAATAATCATTACAACCCACAAAAATACCTTAAACCCATTCATAAAGTTTCCCTCTGGGGAAGTGTGTTTTTCTTTTCTGGAACCAACAAAATTAAATGATTGTTGAAAAATCATGCAAACGGGACAATATCTATGTAAATGAATACCCCCGACAAAAACTCGTTACACCTTTCACGATCTCATTTGAAAAACATTGTCATCTTCATGTATCCTTTTTTTTCGTGTACCTACCTGTATAGAAAAAAAAGCCGTCCTTAATGTTAACGAAAGCAGAGACAAACGCACCAATATTCTTTTGTGATGTGGAGTACTCTCTTAGGCGTATTAAAAATTCACCTATTCTGGGTTTCAGTTTTCATTTATTCAATAAAATTGGATGTGAGCGTTGCGTACTAAGGATATAAACATTAAACACCCTCCTTAACATCCCCATTTTCAAACTAAGTATCAACAAAAGAAGCTACATTTTATGCTACCAAAATGCGGCACCGTGAATGTTGGGCTAAAAGATTTCTTCCTTCCTTCTCACATATACGTATACCTAACGAACGTACCTTTACGTGCACTTAAGGCGTAATAATATGTTCAATGGCTATAAAACGTTTCCAAGGATGTAATATCGGAAATTTGAATAAATTTCCACACTTCAGTCGTCCTGCTTGTAACAAGTACATCCCTGCACTGTATTTTGAGTGCTCGCGTATACACCATCTCATCTATATACCACCTAACTTAAATACATAATATTTGTTTTGCTTTGGCTTTGTTTGTGTTAATCCTTGAATAATTTTGAGTTTTTGTATTTTTGTATTTTTAGGTTATGAAGTCACTGGAGCCCCATATAAATGTTGTACGCCTTTTGGGCTGCTGTACTGATAAGGATCCAATTTTCGTGATAATCGAATATGTAAATCGGGGAAAACTTCAAACGTACTTGCGGAACTCGCGTGCAGAAAGGTAAGCAAGGATTTTTTTTTTATCTTTTTGGATTTTGTTTGTTGTTGTTTTATTATTATTTTTTTTTTTTTGATCAAAATCTTTACACGAGCGATTTTAGGGATTCTGAAACCAGAGTGTTTGTTTTTTGGTTTTCGTGCACGCATACAAATTTCTTGTTTGCTTTTTTGTATTTGCTTATATCCATGGATTTAATGCTGGGAGAAGGATTTTATTTATATAAGTATTGTAGGATATGAGCCAACAACGAACGTTAGAACCTTTCGTAGGGAAACCTTAAATATTTCAAAGGCAAATATCAGATAAGAGAATTCTTTAAATGTTTCTTTTTCAAATTTGTTTGTTTTTGTGGCAATGCATGGAGAAAAAGGGGAATGAGTAAATAAATAAAAAGTACGTATACGCCTCAGTGTTTTTTGAATACATACATTTTTTCTTAAATATTAATTTGAATTTGCAGTTAACTTAGATATTTAACCCTTTAAAACTCTTCTTTAATTTTTAAGTTTTTAAGTATAAAATGCTATGTGTTAGTAGTACGCTAAGTAGCACAGCCAAGTTGAGTAGACGCATGCATAGATTAACTTCAAATTCATTTGTATTCTAGACTTGTTCAAAAATGTTATTTTTTTTAAACATACATAAATTTTTCCAAACATTTAAAAAACAAAAAAGATTGATGTGCAATTTTGAGGTATTTAAAAATAAATTTTCCAAAAGAAAAAATAACTATCACATTTTGAAAATATAGCTCTTCAAAAAATAAATAAAAACACATGTGTATTTATCTTTTGTAGAAAATAATAAAAAAAAAAATAGAACAGTAAAGTCGAAAATTAACATAACCTTTGTTTTTTTTTTTGATAATTAGAAATAAAATGTTTGACTTTTTGATAATTTTTTTATCTTTATGTTTAAATTGCTGGAACAGTTTAAAAATTATTTTGAAACAGTATTTATATTTATATTTCAATTTTTTTTTTTTAATCTACACAATCTGTTTGCTTTAAAGATAAATAATACCAATTAATGCTTAAGCTTCTGTTTGAAAAGTTCATTATTTGATGAGAATGTGAAAACAAATAAATTTCTTTAAAAGATTCTGGTATTTTTTTATCTATTTAAAATTTTGGTATTAAATGATAGATAGTCATTATATTCAATAGCTCAAAGAAAATGTATTTTCAAAAATAATCTTGGAATTGTTGTATTTATATAAATATATTTTAATGACGGCATTTGATAGTATTTTAATAAAAAATGTATCATAAGAACTTATCAGGGTTGCCACCATTTATAGTTAAAAATGTAAACTTGAGCGTTGATTTTCTGTAAACATTAGGAGTTAAATACATTTTCGATAGATCGAATCCATAGGTTTTTTTTTTAATATTGGATTAATATCCTTTTGAGAAGACCAAAATCCATTTCTTTTAATTTTCAAAATTTGCAAAAAAACAGTAAATATACCAAAAATTTTTCAGGTGAGGTTTAAACATTTTTATAAAACGTTTCCAAAAATTATTTCAATATTATTCTGATTTTGTGACTCTCAAAAAAAAATTTTAGAGGCTATAAGATAAACCAAAACAAGTTGTCTAATCAAATAAGTTTTGAAAAATTAAACTCGAAATTGAAATTTTTTTTTTTTTTGAAACTGATTTTTTTTCAATTTTACAATTTTCGTTTTCAATATTCTCTTATCAATTTAATATTTATCAGTAAAACACTGAAAAGCATATAGTCTTAGAACGCGTATAATCAGCCAACAAAAAATATTTTTACAGTTTGGCATTTAGTATAATTTTCATTTCTAAGTAGGCATCTTTTCTTTTTTTTCTCAGTTTTAAGATTTTCCCATTACCAGTCGAGAGCCAATTCACAATAGAAAATTCGAATAGTTAAAGTTAAACCACAGACAAAAGAAACATTTCTCTTAAACTATTTGAAACAATAAGGTTTTCGTATTATTAATGTATGCTTTATGTGGTATTTTTCTTAAAATAAAATTTAATCCTTCCAATTTACATAATATTAGGAAATATTTGGAACATTGTTTATTTTTTACTTTTAAAATATTTCATAACTCAATCCCTTTTTATCTACATTGTTTTTATTTACATAATTTATTTAAATGAAATCTCAAACAAATATTTCCCAGAAGTTTGTTTATAGAAGTTTATTTATAGAACGTTGTATAGTTAATTATACTCCGGTTCACGGAAGGAAGCCATATTAAATTTTATTTGCATTTCAAATATTCAAACAAACACTATTTTCTCAAGCTTATCACAAACGACGTCTATGTCAACATAATATCTTCTGTTTTTTTTTTATTGAATCGTTTTCATACTCCTAGAGACAACCGCGACAGCGCCATCTTGTCTTACCTATAATAATGTGCTCACCTTGCTACACACATAAAAACCAACAATTCATTGTTTCCATCGCGTGGCACACAAGTAACACAAACACAACTGAATCCATCCCATCATCCTTTCCCAAAACCTAACTTCCTTCCTTCCTGGTTTGAAAAAAAAACAAAAAATTTCAGCATGTGCCATTTTTAATACTCTCATGACCATTTTCCTTTATTGCAGACATTATGGCAACACACACGGAAAATCGAATATCCTGACGTCAGGCGATTTAACATCATTCATGTATCAGGTTGCCAAGGGTATGGATTACCTAACATCCCGTGGGGTAAGTACAGTATTATTACATATAAATATACAAAGCTCAATACTACAGCTAGATACGAGCTGGCTGGTTGTTTAAATTCTAGCGAGGTGTAGGTATAGTTTTTTACCGTAATAGTGCACAGAATTTCACTTCTCACATGAAAATGATAAAATCTAAAAAAAAAAAAAATTATCCAGGACGAGCGAAAAGTTCACGCAAAAAATAAAAAAATGGAAGAAACGATCTACCTACCTACCGAAATGAAAACAACAACTACTATTTTTTTTTATATGAATTTGTCTCAGCGGAGTTTTTTTTTCTGTGTGCATACCAAACGTATGGAAGAATTGAAGTTGGTACGAGGGTACCTTCATACGCGATTGTTTGTGCCAGTTTCGTAGAGTTCAATCGAGGAGATAACTTTTCAGGAATTTCCGATTTGACTGTGCAGTTCAAGCCGTTGCGCGTTGCAATCATCTGCCAGATACCCAATTTTTGGTCCATCATATTCTGTGACACAGTCTTATGTTTTTATAAAGGGTGTTTTAAACTCTTAAGGTCACAGAGTTATTTTCATTCTGTCTAGGAGCGAAGCAAAACTTCTCAAACGTAGCAAAAGGAAATTCTTAAAAAAACAACACTTTTCTAACATTTTGGTGTAAAGCATCTGCTTCAAATTATAAGTCTGACTTCATGAATTATACAAAAATTGTATTTTAGTGTGACCATTTGAGCAATGATGCTTTAGATATGTTAAGTACTGTACATTGGTTTTTTACAAAAATTAATATAATTTAGCTACATTCCCTTTTTTAAATAGTTTTTTTTTTTTTTTTTTTTTTAAACTGTTTTTCTTATTCGTTATAAAAACAGTTTTACTGGAGCTATAACAGTAATTTCGATGCAAAATTTTCATAAATGATTTACAAGTCGAATATTGACAGTATTTAAGATTTTGAAACCCATATGTAAATACTAGACGCAATAACACATAAATATTTAAAAAGTTTTAATATAAGAATTCTAAATATGAGTTTTTGAAAATTTTAAAAATTGATTTTCATTCGATTATCTTATCAAATTTTGAAAAATTATGTTATAATTGCAATTATTCTCCAAAATCAAGAAACCATGTTATCAAATATATTATTAAGATTTTTCAAAATGTTTATAAATTTTTTATATTATTATGTATATGCATTAACATTTAAGGATAACATTTTATTGATAACATTTTGGAAATACCTAACAAAAAATACTATACGACTTT
The DNA here is from genome assembly GCA_958431115.1 of Syrphus vitripennis. Classification (NCBI taxonomy): domain Eukaryota; kingdom Metazoa; phylum Arthropoda; class Insecta; order Diptera; family Syrphidae; genus Syrphus; species Syrphus vitripennis. The sequence continues at coordinate 32,536,439 of OY288108.1, forward strand.
GATTCGATAATGTTGGTTTTTTATGTCAAATCGTTCTTTACATGTTTTTCATTAAAAAAAAAATTATATTTAAAAAATTTACTTTTGAAAGTAGAAAATCTCAAATCCCGAAATCAGGAATGCCCAGATTCAACGCCAAATTCTAAAACGCACAAATTTCCGATCCTCAAAGCCAAAATTCCAAAATCCTAAAATTCTGAATTGCTTTTTAAGTAGGTACTATAGGGTAAGTTTTGAGTACGTGCAAAAAATCGAACTCGAGATATTAATCAAACCTAACATTACGATGAAAGAGAACGCGAAAAAAGTGGGTCACACAATTCTGTCTGTCCGTCTGTACCTCGACCTACAGCCTTAAACTACTGAAGCGATTTTCTTCAAACATTGGACATAAGGTTTTGGGGAGATTGCCTAGAGGAGGAATCAAAATTTTTTTAGCTCCAAAAATTACGGTACCTGTCACGGCTCTAACGATTTTGATGCATTTTTTTAAATCGGGATAAGTAACCTCAATTATTTAGTCAAAAATACTTTTGAAAAAAACGTTATCAACAGTACTTGCCGTAGAACCGGATTTTTGGTTTTCGGTTTTCTCGTAAACTATTGGACGGATTTCGATCAAAATTTTTCTAAAGGAAGTCCTATATAATCTTAATAATATTGCATATCAAAATTTTTTAATGTTTTGAAAACTAATTAATATTTTTTTTTAATTTGGTTTTAAGTGTATGTTATGAAATACAAAAATGTGCATACCAACTTTTTTTTAGAACAATATGTACATAGGTACATATTTAAAAAATCATTTTTTTGAAAAAAACAGCTCTAACGATTTTTACTTTTTATGATGCATAAGATGGCATCTTCGGTCGTGCGGTCGCACATACTTGCTCCTATCGTGCATTTTATTTCTTATATTAGACTTAAAGAAGCAACACAAAAATTTCCTTATTAATAACTAAGATACAAGTCTAGTTTTGAATATTTTGATGTTTTTCATCAACTGCGATGTTTCGAGCGTATTTGCTATTTACGCAGGGTCAACCCCTTACCTGCAGTGAAAATTTCATTGGAAACATTTGTATTGTAAACGTAAGCTAGGCTTTGACTGGACTATAGGCCTCAAAAACCAAACCCAAATATTGCAAATACAAAAATATCTTACCAGTTACAACGAAAATTTCTAGACTTTCTTATACAAGTACACATCTATACCTTCCACTTTTGTGATTTAAAGTTAAAACCGTTTATGCCACACTAGATCACCCTGTAAACAAAAGCCAACATTGGGTACACGTATCCTGCACAAAAAGTAAGTGCAGACTTTATTTTTTATATATTTTTCATTTTTTTTTTTTTTGGTGGAAAGAAGTCTTAATATTTCAAAAGGAACAGAAAACACGTTTGGCCCGGAGATACGAGTAGTACGACTTTTGCGAAATAGTATAGACTATGTGGCTGTGGCTGCACTCTCTTGGCCTTATTCGTTTGAAAAGTACAGAGAGGAGAGTATATAATACTTTATATAATCTCAAGGGTGCAATCCGTAATGGTTTGTGAAATGTATTTGAAAGTTTTATTTTCAACAAGAGCTCACTTTCTATCTGCTATACACTCTGCTACCTTTCGCCACAGCCACCATATATTAGTAGAAATGCCAGACGCACAAAGCGATGACTCCGGGAGGCAAGTCAGCCCAAAGAGCTAATGTTTGAACAGAATATATAAATATAGTAGTTGGGGATGTAATAGAAAATGCTTTTGCGAGTGATTTTGATGGGAGGGATGGGAGGGATGGCAAAGAGGTTCCAGGTTAGGTGCGGTGTATTCTTTGCGTTCACCTGTTGAATCAATTTGCCGCAAAAGGATAAACAAAATGCAGTGGGGGACTAACGATGATTTCTCTTCTCGTTTCGAGTAAATTGGATTAACTTTAAGTACATTAACCCACACCTATAGTGGTAGGTACCTGTACTGTGGTATAGATACCGTAGGGATATAAAATATCCAAGGGTTTCGTTTCTCACAATAATCCTGGAAAGCTTGTATCTAGAACATGGTGCTGCTTGTCGTCGTAGCGTCGCGTCGCGTCGTTGAAGCAACGAACGATGGTACTGCCACTCTGGCACCTGGTGGACTATGTGAGAATTATATCAAACAGATTTAAAAATGATAAATTTCATTTCGTCTGTCTCGGGGGGATTGTTGCGGATTTAGGTGAAACTGTGCATAACAGGGAAAGATCCTGAAAATTGAAAATGAATACTCTCTGACGATGTGATGTTTCTCGATGGCAACAAGGAGGGAGAATGGATTGGTGTATGGAACTGTTGTGGAAGAGGACTGTTGTTGCTTTGGGATTATAACGTGTGTGTGTTGGGGGAGGACTGGATTTATTTATTTTAATAAATTTTATTTTTAGGTTCTTTTTATTTTGGAAACTTACTTATTTTTCATTTCACAGATGTTGTGATAAATGAATGAAAAATTATTTTTCTGAAACTCAGTCCAAAGAAAAGATTATTTTTTGTTGCAGAGATTTTCGTATAAAATTTTAAGCATAAGTAGATAGGTATAATTACAAAGCTTCTAGCCTTTAAACTGCAAAATAATCTGCTTAGTTATCAAAATTGGACAAAGTTACCTGCATTTCTGATGGAGCAATTAAGATTTATTTTAAAATCATATTGTTATTTATTGCAACGGAGAAGAAAACATCAAAAATGGAATTGGCATTATCCTAACGGAGGAAACGTCTTGGCTATTTCCAATTCCAGTGACCGTTTGATGTCTTTGAAATTGGTTATGCAAAGTTGTACAAAGAAGCATTAAGAACATCTGAAAAGTTGAGCCTTTGTTCGGGCGTGGAGATTTGAATTGACATATTGGGAAATCGAACGACTACTATGAGAATTATCATGGTGGTTAGGGACATGGAAGTAATTATACCCTCCAAGCCTCTGATTGATGGTTTACAGACGTTGCAGGAAAGAAAAAAAGAAAAAGTGAGCTGCTGGAACATGCTGGAACATGCTGGAACATGCTAGAGAGAAGGAAGGTTCGTTCACCAAAATTCATTAACAACGCTCAAGTCCAACTCCTATACGATGGCAACAGAATTGTGACGGTCTTTTAAATTAACAGTTTGTGAGGCCGCTATTTTTCTAGTAGCTGTGCCTAACAACGAAGAGGTCGCTCAAAATCGTAAAAGTAAGTGGTGAAGTGAAAAAGTCCAAAAAGAAAAAAACCGATTGTGTCTCTGCGTTCTGAAAAAAAGACATCTGTTCTAGATGGCTCATTCTCCAATTTACAAGAAAGAGGATGATACAAGAAATTTTGACAGCTTCCATTCAAACAAACTGATGTCACTTATGATAAAAGATTGTTGAGCGGATATTGGATGGCCGTCTACAAAGGAATCGCCGAACTGTTCCCAAGTAGAGTATGCACCAGGGAAACGCCTTAAATCTCATTTGCTCTTTATTGCAGTCCTTGACTTTTTGCTTCAAAAAATGCTGACAATGAAGCTATTATAAGTAAAGATCCTGCGTCCTGGAAACGAACCAAGAACGAAAAACAAGTCTATTTTAAACATCTAGTTAAACAAAACTATATCTTGGATCTATGATCAATACCGTGATGACGACAGATATCACGTAAGCGGTAGGGTGGATGAAGTGGCAGGAAAACTCTTAACTAAAAGAAAGAAGTCAATTTCCTTCAGAAAATATTTAAACTAAATATGTAGGAGTACGTAGAAAAAAAAATTATTAAAAACAACCAACATTTCAGTAGGAACTTAATCGTTTTCGGAAAAAAGAAAGAAACACAGAAGCTTCATAAATAAAAACAATTTTTTAGTATTTTGAATTCTCTTCCGTTCAGTTTAAAAATAAAATAATTAAATTATAATTTTAATGAGAACAGATACTTATATTTTTACTATTACAGTTTTATTATTTATAATAGATTTTTAAAATGTATTAATATTTTTTTTTTTGTATTTTGATTTCAGATAATACATCGAGATTTGGCAGCGAGAAATATTCTCATCACAGACGATAATACTTGCAAAGTTGCTGATTTTGGTTTTGCTCGTAATATTGTTACATCGAAAATTTATGAAAGAAAAAGTGAAGGAAAACTTCCAATTCGGTAAGCAAAACAAAATTGAATGATTTCAAAAAAAATGCTTAAAAAAAAACTGAAGCAAAAGCCAAAGCCAATAATGCATTTTAAAAAAAAAAAAAACAATAATATGTCCTTAGGCAATATCGTTCCTAGTATTTGATTGAACATTATCAAAAGTAGTGCTTGCTAATAGTTTTCAGAAATTAAAATTGGATTAATTTTCAATTAACTTAAAATCAATTTTTGTTTCTTCTACTAACGAGTTTTTTTAGGCCATTCTGTATTCATCCAGCACAAGAAAAATAGCTTGTGGATCATTTAGTTTGCAGGATTACCTAGATTACCTAAAAAAATGCCCCTTCCCCTAATATGTTTGTTCGTGTAAAATATACAATGCCTGGTATAGGACCTGATGAACTTAACCCAGGGTAATACTGAACACAAACAAGCCAACGTACCTGCACAAAAATGTATTAAGAAAAATTATTAAAAAAAAAAGAAGTGTGTATACGCCATAGTGTACATCATAGTTTTGTGGTCTATTTTAGATGAATTTTAATTGGTTAACATAATTCCAGCGCTGTCTCCATAAAATAATACATAAAAGTAAGTTTCCACTTTCATTGCGATGAAAAAACATAACTATTTGAAATAAACACTAATACTGTCATAAAAGACACAACTTAGTGAAAATTCAATCAAACACTCAAAATTGGTTGTCGTTGTGTCTTTCCTTTTACATATTAGCTTTTTTTTCTATCCCCAAAGAAGAGATTATAATTTCTATTTTCCGTGTTACAACTTTTTGCCTTCAATTTTGTTTGTTTGGATTCCCAATGTTTTATTGAGCTGTGTGAAGTGCGAACCCCGAACTCAAGAGAACTCAAAATTTTTTTGCGTGATGAGCTTTATGATATTCGTTTGTCTCTCCTTTAAAATATTTTGTCAACCCGTAGGAAAAATATTATACAACTTTCAAATTTTCAAAGGAAACCTAAAAAAAAAAAAAAAAAATAGTGCTCTAGAGCCCTAGAGAACCTAGAATGATGGGGTGGATTGCGTACTTTTTTTCCACCGGATGTCCATTTTAGGGTGGTTTTAAGGAGGTTGGTTTTGATCGTTTGTCCAACACAAATCTAAAACACAATATCATAATATAAAAGATTTATTCCACTTTTCTATTTCATAGAAAACACTCCTAATCAAAAATTTTCTCAATCTACCCTAAATTAAATATTTAAAGTAATGTTCTAGATTTTAATATGTTCTTAAGCAGGAAATGTTTTAAGAAAAAACTATTATTATAAAGGGTGTCCTAACAAGAACGCAAGATTTAATTTCCCGGTCGTGTTGTTTCCCATTTTGGAGACCAGAATTGGCCGCCAAGATCGTGCGATTTAACACCGTTGGACTTTTTTCTTTGGGGTTTTTTTTTAAGTCGATGGCTTTTGCGAATAAGCCGACGACGACTCAAGCCTTAAAAGAGGAAATTGGACGCTGGATAATTGAAATGCCGCAGCATTTATACAAAACGGTCATTGAAAATTTCATTAAGAGATCGCGTATGTGCCAGCAAAGCCGCGGAGGCCATCTGTCCAATGGTGTTGTTCCATACATAACCTTATCCTGTCTACTTTACGATATACTTAATAAAGAATTCGCGATTTTTTTTAAATATCTGCGCTTTATTAACTTCCAATAGGGAGTTATTGTAATCGGTCCGATTTGTCAAATTCAAATTTTTGACATTTCTCGACGTTTCAAGGTCCCTAGAGCCTATATCAATCATTTTTAGAGAGATGCCTGTGTGTGCGTGTGTACGTACGAACGTACGTTCGTACGTTCGTACGTTCGTACGTTCGTACGTTCGTACGTTCGTACGTTCGTACGTTCGTACGTTCGTACGTTCGTACGTTCGTACGTCCGTACGTTCTGGTACCATTTTTCGTCGTCGATATCTCAAGAACGAGTAGAGATATCGACTTGAAATAAATTTTGTTTTACAGATAATAACTTCGAAAGAAGCTGAAAAAGCGTTTATTAATATTCAATCAGTTGTTTTTTTTACTATAGCAGTTTAAAAAAAGAAGTGAAAATTTTGGTTGGGCTCAAATATCTCACGAACAAATAATTCCATTGACTTGAAATAAATTTTATTCGGCACATTATGACGTCATACAAATTTAATATGAATTTGGAAAAAAATCAATGTACTGTTATTTTTTTAAATCAAAAAAACTAAAAAAAAAATTTTATAACTCGAATATCCTTAGATGGAAAAACGATATTAACTGTAAAATAATTTTATTTTACGAAAAATGTTGTTTTTGACTACTAAAGAGAATTTCCAAAAAATTTAATGGATAGTTTTTTTTACAAAAAATTAAAAACTACAAAAAATTCTACCAAAAATTGGTATAAATTGTCTTTCGACTCAAATTTCTCAAAAACGGGTAACGATATTGACTTCTTGTTTGTTTTATTTTCTACATAACATAATTCTTAGCAACTGATAAAATTTTGACAAATATTGAATTGGCAGTTTTTTAACAAGAAATCAAAAACTGTTAAAAATTCTAAAAAAAAGTGGTTACGATTGTATTTCAGCTCGAATATCCTGAGAACGAACAACGATTGTGCCTTCTAAAATATTTTATTTAATACCTACATACATAGTACAATTTTTTATGAAAGGTTAAATTTTGACAAATATCTAATTGACAGTTTTTGACAAAAAATATAAAAAAAATTTGGTTATTTGAAAAAAACTAAATAAAAAGTATTCAAGGTCACAAATGGGAAGTTATCAGTGTGGGTCTCACCCAGCCTCTTTTTTAGAATTTAAATCTTGCGTTCTTGTTGGGACACCATTTATATGAACACTGATGGATAATCTTTAGGTATGTTATCTATTGATTATTAGTATTTTAAGATGAAAATCTGCTTGATGAAGAATAAATAAATAAATACGAGTATGTAAAGATTAACTTACTTAAATATACTTAACATTTATAATAATTCTTAAGTCCTAACCTTCGATTTTTTTTTTATAAAATATCTCTAAGTGATGTCGTGTCATGCTAAAAATGTCTTCCAATTTCTATGTCTGAGTAAAATGTCTCATTATTTGATAGCAAAAAAAAGAGAAAAACTTTCCAGACAGAAAAATTTCTTTTCGACTTTTTTTTTCGTAAAACACAAAGATGTGAAAAATCAGGTGCATTAAAGTACATGAACCATCAGGACCAAAAGAAAAGGTCAAACGACAAACGAGAAGGAAATTGAACAAATCGATATACCTACGAGTACCTAGCATCTGTTTTATTGCAGAGTAGAATGCTATAATATGAACAGAAAAAATGTTAATTTTGCAAAAAAAAAAAAAAAAAACATTTGGCTATGTGCAATGAGCTTATGAATACCAAATTCTTGAACATTTTGAGTTGAGATATCTCTTGGACTGCCACTTATAAAAAAAAAAACTAACATCATATTCTCCATGGTGATGTATTTTTATCAAAATGAACCTCAACCCCTAGAGAATGCTTGTTGAAGCAGACAAAATAAAATAAAAAGAACCATAGGTACACCCCAAAAGAATCATTGAATTTATGGGATTTTATTTTTGTTTTAGGAAAAAAAAAAATATAATAAATTGTGAATGGCGGCATTCTTGTATATGCGAAAAGCTAATTCAAATGCTGGTAATTTCCTTAGAGGTAGCAGTAAATAATTCAGTTCACTCACGGTTTTACTTTTCACACTCTGCCGATACCACCGCCGCCGCTCCGCCGCCGCGCCGCCGTGTCTACGCATAATATATACATTCTCTACAACCCCTCAGAGGGTGATTTTAAGATACGGAACGCGAAGATCATGTTGATTATTGTTTATAGGTAGGTATGTGTACTTATAGCTACTTTTGCGTTCTTTGAAATTTTCTTGCAAAAATGAGTCGAATTGTATTAAATTACTTTGGGGATTTTGAATGATATTGAATGTGTAGCTACAGCAAAAGATAAATGGGCTTCTAGACACTTGAATTTATGAATTCTATATAATTTTGTTTTGTTAAGTCCCGTATGAATATCTAAGTTTGAACAATTCTTCCTTCTAGGGTTGTTCCAGAGGAATTAACTTGAAATTTTGTAATTTTAAGATATTTTTTTTTCTTGCCTTGCTCTGGCCCCAGGGTGTCGATTACTTACTTCGACAGCTAATCGGAAAGGTTGTTTGCATTGCAAAATAGGTTTTTTTTTTTTTAAATGGAATTCAAGACAGTTAAAGTGATGGAACAGCGCTAGTTAAAAACGTAATTTTGAATTAATGGGATGGGAAAGAATTAATTTTTAAATTTAGAGGGCATTGGCTGTGGATGATATTTTTGTCCAATTTTCGATAAATTAGGTCCTGCAGAGCTACTACGCGCCATCGTATACGATGTCTTTAGAAATGTATTTCAGACGTCTGCAACTTTTCCCACTTGTGTTATGTTAATTTCAAAGTGATGCATCTATAATAAAGTACGGATTCGACATTAAATGGAACAGTATTAGTTTTGTTTTTAAGCTTGTAGAGTTGTTTCTCCATATTTTTGACAGCTTCCTGAACGCTTTCCCAATTCGACTGATAATATCGAGGTCGGTCCCGTAGCGAATTTTTCTAAAAAAAAAAAATTGACACATAATATGCTATAGCCTTGTTCATAGCCAGGCTTGTATAGCTGCTTGCAGGAAATTTCAAAATGTTTTAAAAGAATCGTGTACAAAAAATTTGGTGTAAATAAAAATACTTCAAAAAAAATAATTCTTCTATTTAAATACAAAATTTTTTCTTCTCCATTTTTTTTTTTTTTATTTTAACAAAATTTTTATGGTTGCATGTTTTAAAGGACAAGTTTGGATTCGTAAAAAATTCAAACCCTAGATTTAATCAGACCTGACATACGATGATTTTTTTCAAACTTGAAACTTAAGATTTTTAGATAATTTCCTAGAAGCGAAATTGAAATTCATTTTAGATACAAAAATAACGGTACCTATATATATGTTTTGTAGACTAAAGAAGTTTATCTCAAAAACGGTTCAATGATTTAATGTAATTTTTTCAGTGAGGTTTTGAAAGCAGGTAATTGAAATTATTTGCCCAAACAATTTTTTTCAAAAAACCGTTTCTGCCATAGAACTGGATTCTCGGTTTTCGATTTTCTCATCAAATGCTTGAAAATCAAAATTTGAATATTGAGCTCAAACTTCTTCCTTCGCTTATTTTACCAATTCAAATAATAATTTTTCTCCGCAGACATTCATATTTTTGTTTTTAGTTTTTTACGTATTTTTTTTTAACTCTGAAGTACGTTAAGACAGGATCAAGGTCGTTCCATACGTGCGTTTTGCGTTAGTTGTGAGGTTAAAAACTAAATCTTGACTTTTATAAAGTGGTGCTTAAGATCATGGCGTAAAAACATTGAGTGTAGCTACTTTACTTTATTCAAAACTTGTTTCAATATAACGAAAAAAAAAAACTTTTTCAGACTTTATTCATACCATAGCTCCTTAAAAACCAACATACTCGTACAAACTACATAAGTATCATAACCAAAATAGATTTCATATATGGTTTTTGGAATAAAGCTTTTACTCGTTATTGTCCAAAAACCATTATACCTGAATTGCAATTTGCCATTTTGGTATACCCATCTAAATTCATCTTGTACCCAGTTTATACCTTAAAACCAAATTCCATGGAACCCTCATCTAAAACACTAATTCAATCCTTAAAATATTCCGCACGACATCAAGATCATCAGAGAAGAACATTTCCTGAATTCACTCCACAGATGTTGTACAATTAGATAATTACATACCTGCTGCATTTCTAGTAGGTATACCACTCCTCTTCCTGCTCCTGCCCTATAGATAATATGTTTTGTTTGTAGCTTTGATGGCAAGGAAAAGTAGTAAAATCCATATGCACATCGCATCCTCGAAACAATCATCAATTTTCCTCCGCTTGATGGACATCCATCGTGTCCTCGACATTTTCAATATCATCAGACACACAAAAACCCAGATATAGAACATTCGACTCTGCAACACACAGCGACACAGCCATCTGCTAAAGGAGCATTTTGCCAGAAAATCACAAGGATACCCCGTTAGTTGTGTCCTTTAGAGTTTTTTTTTTGTTTGCATTTTACTGTTGTTGTTTTCTTTTTGTCTTTCCGGATGACATACTCTGGTGTGCTCGTCGTCGACTATATATCGCAGTACATTCCTATACACATTAGGTAATGTCCTTGTCTATTCTGATGCTGTACTCCATATATTTGGCATCTGTTTGCTCTCGAAATCGTGCAGCAAAAGGAAAGAAACGAGATGGCTCAATGAGAAATGGCCATACATTCCTCGATCCCAAACGTACTTTGAATTTCTAAACCCAAACAACCTGTTCAGTATTTCGGCAATGAAATAGTGGGCGGAAGAGGACGGCAATACAAAGGAAGAAGAAGACAAAAAAAATGAATGTATATAAAAAGCGATAAAAAGAATTTAACGAAAAAAAACGAAAGAAAATAACATGAACCATTCAAGCACAAATGGCAGCGAATAGCGGGTGAAATGAATTCATAAATTTTCCACAGCCATATCTCGTTTTCGTGTGCACCGGAAGTACTAGCACACCATTTTCTTTTATATCTTATGGTTTTTTTTTTTTTTTTATCTATACCGACTAACTTCCCCATCATGGAGTTACCACTCTCTGGGCCAAGTCCAAGTCCAAGTGGATAATATGAATAATTCTTTTGTAGAGTTTTTCTATGAAGAATTTTCCTAAGCTCGCCGTATGTATTGTAATCGTGATATAATTTATGAACTGGAAATTAATATGAAAATTGAGATTTATGCTTTTAAATATTCCAAAATCATTTTTTTTTTTTTTGAGATACTCAATACTTGTGGAAGGATAATGATAATGATTATCGCGAGGTAGCAATTTCCACAAAGCATAAAATGTGTAACGAAATTTTATATGTAATCAATACTATTTCAATATTTTTTTTGTTGCATAAGTTTGGCATTTTGCGTCATGAAATTCATTTTATCTCATAGCATGAACAAAATTAGAACTACTTCATAACTTGCTTCAAAAAGACTTTTCTTCAAAATTTACTGGACTATAATTCAAAAATGGCGTGTAATGGCGTGTAGTGTAAAATTTGTGTGCACTAAAGGCCATTAAAAGCTATTTCGAATCAGTTATTATTTTTGGCAATAAATCCACAAAAAAATAAAGAACGGTTTTCATCCAAAAAGAAGGTCGTAATTTTAAATTACAGAAAATCCTTCTTTACTTCGAAACTATTTTCAAGATATTTGAGATTTTTGAGATTTCTTCACATTTGTATGGGAGATACCAATAATAATGTCTTTTTAATTTTTTTTTTATGTATTAATACAAACACACTCAAAAAAAAAATTTTATGCCCGTTTACGAGAAATTTGAAAATTAATTTTTTTTTTCAAATTATTAAGAATTGTATTAAAAACACGTTTTTTACCATATTTCAAAAATATGTTTCGATCCGTTTTTGAACTAGGTATAGAATTTTCAAAAAATAATTAATTTTTTTTTCAAAACTTTTGTATACTTTCATGAATCTTAGATGCTTTTGCATTGAAATCAGATGAACGGTTCTTGAGATAATTGAAAACCAAAAAAAAATTATTTAAACGGTTCCTCGAATATTTTGAAATTTTTTTATCTAAGATTAGCAAAAATCTAATTAAAAATCGTCCGACCCATTTTTGAGAAAAATAGGATTTTCCAAAAAAGCAAACAAAAAAAAAGTACGGAAGCCACCGTAATTGTAGCACCAAGTTTGAAAAAAATCCACCCAAACGTTTAAATGGTAGTTCAACGGAGAGACTGATATAATTTCGGGACGCATTTCCTTGACTTTTCTATTATATTTTCACGAATCCAAAATTTGTCATATAGAACCTACGAGTACCTATATTCAAATAAAATTACAACAAATTAATTTTTTTTTTTGGCAAAAAAATTCCCAAATATTCGTTCGTAGACTTTTACTAAAGAAATTTCATGGTACCAAATTTTGTTCAACTTCAATTTGTTTTTTTATTTTGTTTTTATCCTACTTGAAGGTCAAAGTTTTTTTTGAAATTACAACTTGTCAAGAAATTTTGAAAAAAAATATGACTTGAACATGAAAAGCCATATATGACTTCCACTTCCACTAATACGCACACAATTTTTGATCGAAAGTCTTGGATACATTTTTGAGAAATTTAAGATTCGTTTTTTTTTTTAATTTGGCATTGATAAGTATTTAAAATTTTAAGACGCTTGCACATAAAAAAAATAATCTAAACTAAACGAACCGTTTCCCAAAAGCTATTCGATATAAAATATTAACTATTTAAAAAAAAAAACTTGCAAGACCCATTTTTTATGTCTTCCCTTTCGTAGTAGTATTAAGTTTGATAAACAATATCGAGGTTGATTTATTTCACGAATGAGAGATTTATTACAAATATTTTGTCGCAAGTGAAATTTAATTCAAGGTAAAAAAATTATAAAAAAAAAATTCCAAGCAAAAAAATATGCATTTGAAAAAAAGCAAGCAATTCAGTCTTAGGGTCTTGAAACCTCTTTTTTCAATTACAGTTCTGTTGGTATTTATTTATTTTTTTAAACTTTTGTGCGGTGCGTGACTAAACGTTAAATTGTTTTTTTTTTTTCTTTTCATATAAATCTTTTTTAATTTGCACAACTTTTTCTTTTGTTTGAATGCATACAAAATGGCAGACTGTCAAGTGTCAACAAAACATCTGCCAATTCCAATTGGAAAACCATTTATTCCTTATATTTAGTTTTGCATTTGTTTAATGAACAAAATTTCAATTTACATTATTTAGATTTTTTTACGCAAAAACCATTCAACTCGCATATGCATTATTTTAAAAGCAAAAAACAATCGAGTTTTATTTTTTGTAGGTAGGTATACGAGTTTATTTTATAAAATGTTTTAAATGAAAAATATGCATTTTTTAGTTTGATCAGCTGTCAATGATATCGTCAATTAAAAGAGAAAATAATATTGAAATCATCTCTGTTGTCATTTCAACCAAACACAAACAGCTTTTCAAAATCTCAAAGTTGTATTTTAAAATTTAATTAAATTCATATTTGTTCTGATTTCTGAATTATATTTTGCTATTCAACAATTCCTTACAACCCATAGTTTGCCTTTTTCAATTTTCTCTTAATAAACATATTTTATTTTTTTTTCTCTTCTCATTTTTTTTTTTGCAGATGGATGGCCATCGAATCACTCTACGATAATATATTCTCACTGAAATCGGACATTTGGAGCTTCGGAATACTAATGTGGGAAATCGTAACATTGGGCTCAACACCATATCCGGGGATATCAGCTGCAGATGTTATGCGAAAGGTAATCAAACATTCTTTCGGTCTATCGCTTGCCTTTTCGTCCTTTTCGTTCTTCTATTATTATTTTTTTTTTTTTTACTGTTGATTTTTTGAAGAGGGCATGTATATATAGGTATGTATATTTATAATGGCAATGATTGTGGCGATGATGGCCAATATCTAAACCTCCCTTTTTGGGGTAAATAGCATCAGTGTCCTGGCTCGATATAGCGCCCACAATCAAGACGACAGGATGTACGCCACCATTTCGTTGGAATGGTTTTATTTGCGCTATATATCGTATCGTATCGTATCATTCGGATTTCATCCTTTGGAGCTAGTTAGTTTTGTTGTTGGACGTGCCAACTATATATATTTTGAGAGGAGTACATTTAATTGCAGTCATTCAGCTTTTATTATCCTTTCACTCCAGCTAACCTAACTGTGTAAAAACACAAGTGCCATCGTATCCGTTCACTTTAATGGTTGAGAATCTTTTTCTCTCTTCCGGTTCTGCAGCTATTCCTTTTCAAATATACTCGTACCTTCCCTCTGTCCGTTTCTATTATATATAAAATCGAATCTATCTACTCTATTTTTATTTATTTTACTGTTGTCCTTTTTTGTTTTTTTTTTTATTCATATCCTTTTTGTGTGTTTGATTATGAATAGGTGAGGAATGGCTATCGATTAGAGAAACCAGAGCATTGTCGCCGGGAATTGTACAACATCATGTACTATTGTTGGGCGCAGGACGCCTTTGAACGACCAACATTCTCCGAAATAGTACAAATGCTCGATAAACTTTTACACACGGAAATGGACTACATTGAACTAGAACGATTTCCTGATCACAACTACTACAATATACTCAATTTAAGTGGTGAGAAGTTGTAATGCTGCTTGCTATACAACACTAACCTCTCCTGCTCCTGCTACTGCTATTGCTGCCACTGTTCAATATTTACAAAAGAAGGACACGAAAGCGAATTGAATGGAATTCACACGAAAAGGGATTGCTTTTCAAATATGTATCTACAACACAACCAACCGACCAACGACAAGGAGAATGGGGATATCTTTTCGTGTGAGAAAGGAATTCAATGTCCTTATTTAATACTTATTGTTTTCAGTAATTTATTTTATTGTTAAATATTAGTTCTTAAGTAATTGTTTTATACGAATACGAAGGGAGGAAAATATTTTGTAACTTTTCTTTTTGTTTTGTAAGAAAAAGGAAGACTTAGTTTTTAATGATTCAGATTATTATTTATTTTGTTTTAAAATAAAACTTTTAAATGTTGATGTAAAATGAAAAGAAATAAAATTTAAATTAAGTGTCATATACCAAAATAATTATTTTATTTTTACTTTTTTTTATTTCAATAATTAAAAGAAGTGGACAAACATTAAGGAGTGTAAACAACAAAAACACTTACCTTAACTATTAGAAATCCAATCTAGAAAGAAAAAATTAAATATACATTATTAAAAGTTTTTAAATTAAAGAGGAAAAGTAAGAAGTTTGCATAGTTTTATAAATAAGGATTTCTTATAGTCAGAAAAAAAAATTCTGGCCCTCTATTCCTTTTAGATGTGTACATTGATTAATTTTTAGTATTTTATTTAATTTTTAATAGATAAATTTTTACTTCTTAGTTTGATTGAGATCTTCACTGGGTATTAGATTCTGCCGAACTGACATTGTTTCGGATACCAACATCACACTAAACTTTAAAAAGACTAAAAATAATTCAAACTATTATCATAAACTGTTCACCCATTTGACAAAAAAAAACTATAAGCAAACTTGACAAAATAAAATTATTAACAAAAAATGAGTTTGACAGTTCTCTTATTCATTGGATTAGTAATTATCTCTCTAAGCGTTCAATACAAGTTGTTTTGGATGGTTTCAAATCTGAAGTCCACAAAATAAATGCTGGTATCCCTCAAGGCTCTGTTTTGTCTCCTACACTCTTTTCCTCATTTTTATAAATGATCTCTTATCTGTTACTACTAATCCTTTAAACTATTTTGCTGATGATAGCACCCTCAGCTTTTCTTCTTAATTTCCACATTCCATTCCCTGCTCTTCGAATGTAGAATTTCAACGGCAGAACTTAATGAGCTCACTAAATTCTGACCTAAGTAAAATTGTTGCATGGGGTATTAATAATGGTGTAGAATTTAATGCTTTGAATACCCAGAGCTCTCCTTTTCGTTGAATCGAAATATTCCCCCGTTGCCATTGTTCATAAATGGTGTTCGCATTGAGGAAACTGAAAAGCTATCAATTCTAGGTATGTGCATTAGTGACATCGTTTTCTCCTACTCAATCCTCCCTCTTTTTCCTAAAAGCTCGCACTATGTCAGTAGTTTAAATTAAAAGGGTAGTCATAACCCCTTGAGTGGGCGTCAATTATAAAAAAAAGAAAAATTAAGAATATAACAATTAATTTTGTTTTTGATTTATGTTAGAATAAGATCATAACAATTGAAATACAAATTATTTATTTAAAATTCATAACTTTTCCTGCGCTGCATAGATCTTAATTCTTTAAATTATAATAATGAGTATTGAAAAAATGCAAACCGAAGCCACAACTGATTGGCTTTATTAAAAATTATAGCAAAAATGGCTTTAAATTTAAGCATTTAAAAAAAAATCTGTTTTCAGCTTAAGTTCAGTTTCACACAGCAATGTGAGAAGTTTAAAAAAATATTTGAAAAAATATCCCAAGCAACTATAATATTGTATAAAATTTTGTATTACAAATTTTATATTACTGCCCAAATTTTCAAAGCAGCAACAAAATTACTTTCATACGTTTGTGTCACTTAAAAAAAAAAAACATCAACTTTCGTACTTCATATGCCACTGCAGGCCCTTAAGTCTGCGTTAAAAAAAAATCCATGTTTTTTCAATATCAAAATTTTTTTCATCGTTCAAAGAATTGTGAAATCAAAAATTTTGCATTAAAAATATTCTAAAATACAAAATTATTTAGAAAAACCAACTCATTTGATGTTAAAATTGCCACGCCCACTTTTTATAGATTTTTTAAGCGGAAACGGCTTTATTTGTCATAAATGACTCAACGGATTTAGATGAAATTTTCTGGACCTAATTATGAACAAGAAAAAAATAAAAACTAATTTTCTAAAATCAACCTATTATCAAATATTTTGATGAAATCGTATATAATTTGATTGTTTTATTTTGAAAGTTGATCTAGGTGTCATCCAGGGCCATAATCCAGAGGCTCCAAATGTTGAATAATTTGACTTAAGTTTTGCATTTGGATAATATTCTGCATAAAAATAGTTATCTGTATCAGGTCTGTAAATAATGGGCCACTTAAGCAACAGTTTTGACAATTTAAATGCATTTTTTTTAACTTAAAAAAATTAAATGCCGTTATTAAGCACTTTTATTATTATTCATTTATTGTTCCGATAGCTTGTATAAATTTTTAAGATATTATTCTAAGACAGTTTTAAAAGTTGTTTTTATTTAAGTTCCCTGCTTCAACTAATATTTTGAATTTGAGATTTTTCTTTATTAAAAATATTTAAGTATAAAGTGAAAAAATTGAATGGATTGTATTTTTATTTAATTGTCATATTCATATATGTCTGTCTCTTACATATTTAATTTTATCAATTGTGAAAATCCAATTAATCTCAGTCTCCCAGGTACAGGTAGATGTCTTCAAACAGCTATTAAAAAAAAAATGTAATAAAACTATAAGTAGATTTTTGACCTAAAAACTAAAAGTTCAAAATGTTGAATTCAAAAAGAATCATATTCCTTCAAAAACTACGCATTGCAAAAATTTATCTTAATTCAATAAATTCTTTGAATAAGTAAGATGTCAATAGAACTAACTAGATCTCGTCTTCACCTATTTTGGTGAGAATGAAATATAATTTTCTTCGTATTGAAGTATCGCATCAAAGTCCTATTTATATACATTCAAAGAAAATCTATCCTCCTTGAAAATGGAAGTCTCAATTTTACTACGTTCATGGTAACCTGCGGAAACTCAAAATTAACATTAACGTAGCAAACCTTTCAATGAATAAATCTAAGTTAAGCTTGTTGAGAGAATTGAGGTCAACAGGAATTATACCTACCTACACTTAGAGTTATTTTTTTTTTCTATTTCAAATTAGGTTACCTTCTTTTCTTTTGGTGACGTTCCTTCTTGACGAAGTAATAAGTATAAGAGAAATATGTGAATTATGAATATAAAACACTTTGAGTAGGTACCCATAAAGCAGAGGTAGTGGGTTTCTATACGCGAATCAAGGATACTTATACCTTTGATACGATAAATTTGAATAGAATATGTTTTATTTATTAAAATTATATTCAAGGTTTTACTTTTTACAAAAACTAAATACCAAAATATTTTAATAAAACCATAGAATCCTGGCTTCTTTAAATACAAGGACACGTCTTTTCTTTAAAGTAATACATATATAACCTTAAGTCTTTTAAAAAAACCCATAAGAACCACATGGCTTAGAGACAAAATTGCCATAAAAATCACCACATTTCCCTTAAAATTTCACTCACCCACAAAAAAAAAGCTTTAAAGTCAAATGCACGCATAATAATAATAAAGTCATTGGAAATTCCCAACAATTACCAGAGGTTTTTACAATGGCTCACTTCGAAATCCCATAATCCTTAAAAGAAACTGTCACTCGACAAAACTTTTGGCCAACTCAACTTTTCATTGCACCCACACCTTTTAAGGTTCACCCATTGGCAGCAGATTGCCTTCCCAGAAAAAGAAGAAAAAGCTAGTTGACAGCAAGACAACGAAAAGGCAAATATAGAGAAAATCGAAGCAAGAGGATATATAGTTTGCTCTTCCTTTAGCAGCTTTATACTGAATGCCCAGCCCAGCCCAGCCCAGCCGAGACCCAGACTATAAACGAACGAAAACTTTTAATTTAAACTTTTCCAATAAAAGGATAAAACATTGTCGAACTTACCATACACGATCGATCCTTTTAATATTTATTGCTTAATAATGCATATCACGTCCGGGATTGGCGCCCATTTTTAACCACCTCCCATACCTACTCCTCTCTCTAGACAGCCACCCTGTCACCCATCTGAAACTTGGTTGTCATCTGCAGTAATCCCATAGGAACCCACCCACATTATATTACTTTTTTTTTTGTCGTCATTGAAAGTCAAAGGCACTGGCATGTCACCCTGTGAACACTGAACAATATACTAACGGTAGCTGAATGTTCGTATAACGACGTAACATAGCGAGTATATATGGTAACATTGAAGGAGGCTACAACAAGGGAAAGAGAAAATTAAACTGTAAACGAGTTGATGGCTCGAAGGTGCATCCTTGAGTATATCCCTTTTCTGGGTTTTTTTTGCTCCTCTTTCTATTTTTTTTTTTTTTATTATTTTTGTTACAAAAATAAAAAAGAAAAATGATGGGTGCTTTGTTATAACAGGAGATTTTAAAACATAATGTCTTTTGTTGGTAAAGTGAGGGAAGGGAGGGGGGAGGGGTGGAGTATTAAAGACTATTATTTTTGTACCCTTTCAGTTTTTTTTTATTCCGAAAAAATATATTTTTCGAGATTTTTTTTTTGTTTCTATAGAAAAACGTTAAAGCGCTTTCAGCTGAAGCTGACAACTTAAGGATGCATATCCACCTATATGTATGTACCTAGATAGGATAGTGTTTCTGAAATTGTTTTTGACATATGCTAGATTCCTTTAACTTAAATGGATTACAATCTCGTTATATACATTATGTATGTTAGGATAGGACGCGTGCGACACTGAAATGAGGGATTTTTGTGTCAGCTCGCAGTACAAAATTAAGACACACCTTAACTATGTTTTATTGTTATTTTCGGAAAATAAATTTAAGTATTATTCATCGCCGATTACCGATTTAGAATTCACTTTAACAGTCTTCTTTTTCAAAAAGGGTTCATTTTGACATTTTCAAATGATAACGTTTTTTTTTTTAAAGATTGAATTGCAGTAAAGTATTTTAAAGGAGCACTTCATTAAAGTTTTGCAATAAAGAAAAAATGGAACTGAAGCGCAGACATTTTCGTCGATTTTTAATTTTTTATGAACCAAAAATAGGCCACAGGTAAAATTTGGAAAAAATTGGAATTCATTTCATTTTTCATATGTTCTACAGTTCTACCTAGTGAGTTCTGATATCATCTTGTTTGTAATAGTAATTCAGATTTTTAAACATAATTCATGAAGTGTTGATAATAAATTTTCTATAAATAATTTCAAATCATTTTTTACGCTTGAAAAAATTAAACGTTGTACATTTTTTTAAACAAATAAACTCCTATATTGGTCACACCTCTTTTTCTGTATTTTAAATCGAAAAACCGTTGAAAGATAAAGAAATTTTAATTATTTCAATCCAATAATTTTAGCCTTTTACCAGAAGGTCTTGAGTGTTAGAAATCAAATATGGAATCATAAAAATTCGATCACGTTAGGTTTTCGAGAAATCTCCGAAAGGTGACATTTTTAAAAGTCACCCAACCCGATAGTTCAAATTTTTCTCGGAGCCGGAAAAAAATATTCTTCACGCTTAATAAGTTAGGTAGACGCGACTGTCAGGAAAACGATTGACACAATTAGAACAACTTTAACCCATTATGATTGAGGAAACCATTCGGAGCTTCTGATGAAGCGAAAGAGACAGTTTATGCCGGTGTTAATTAGATATGAAAAAGAAGTCTCCGCGTCTGCGCCTCTGTGATATAGCAGGGCCGGTGCAGAAGAGATGTGTAGTTGTTTCTTCGGCATCTTTGCCCATGCTGTTTCTATAGAATCGTTTGAGAATACGCCAAGTCTTGTAGCGGGTTTGCTTATAAAGCAGTGTCCTGTTATAACACTAATTACGGAGCTAATGTGATGAACTCAGTGACAACAAGCGACGAACCAATTCCAGCTAGAGATGTTAG
Organism: Syrphus vitripennis; assembly: GCA_958431115.1. Taxonomy (NCBI): domain Eukaryota; kingdom Metazoa; phylum Arthropoda; class Insecta; order Diptera; family Syrphidae; genus Syrphus; species Syrphus vitripennis. The sequence continues at coordinate 32,557,022 of OY288108.1, forward strand.
GTTAGGTCAGACATATGTACGGTTTAGCTTTTCCATCTTAAGTTTGTTTTCTCCAGAGAGACTTGTTAAAGCATATGTTAATCTGAAGTTGGTATCACGTTTTCTCTCAGCCATCCTTAGAAAGTACTTTTTGTAAAATTTAAATGAAATTTTAGCTTTAAACAAGAAAACAATAGTTTCGGTTTCTTCTCGGAATCGGCCACGCCACTGCCTCAGATTCGTCATTTTCATTTCGGTCTCGTCTCAGTATCGTTGTGGAGTTTTTTGATCTCATTGATTTTCTTGTGAAATCAATATCAATATTGGAATATTCAATTGAATTAAGTTTTGAAAAATCCTTTTTTGACCAAATTTTAAATCGCAGCGTCTGCCCCCAAAAATTCGATCTCATCTCGGTCACGTGTCTCATTGTACCAAAAAACCAAAATCTTTTTCGTGGTCAATCATAATTCTGAATGTTTAAATCTGAAGTGTCGTGCGTGGTCCGCTGATTGAAAGTCACATTATATCACTTTTCTTTTTGGTTCACACAGAATTTGCATTTTTGAGATTTCCATTTTGTTAATTTGAGTTTTTTTATCAAACCTTAATATTGGTGGAGGTTCACTAAAATTTTTTGATGTAGTAAAAATTAAAGTATTGTGTATTTCGATACCGCTTTCGTACAATATTGTGAGTGGGTTTAGAGTGAGTAAAGCAAACATTTAGTAAACTCTGAATTAACATCTTTTTTCTGCCCTTCCGCTTTAATCTACTGAGAAAAAAAACTTCCGATAGATTTTAATTTATTTTTAAAATCAGCCAATTTTTGGTTAACTTACCACCAAAAACTTGGACTTGATCAGGACTTGAAACAAGATAAATTATTTCGGACCCAGGAAAGCAACCATCCTGAAGCCCAGCTTGTTCTAAACAAGGTGCTTGGGAAATCAAACATCACGTAATGGAAGCAAATAAAATTTAAATATCCAAAAGTATAACAACTCATTCAATAAAATTAAACACCAACTTAAATATCCGCTTAGTAGCAATCTCTTCCTATCTCACGTTTCTATAATAAACTTCCCCCTTTACCTCCATTCCTCATATCTCCAAACTCTACTTTGACTCTTAGATAACAATATAAATGCAAACAGGAATCGTTGTCAGCAAGAAGCGCGTGCTTCTTCAAAGCTTCTCACACCCGCCTCTTCTTTTTTTTTCTACCAAAACATTATATGCCCCAAAAACTCAGCTTTATATTCATGACAATAACTCACCTGCCAGGGGCGACAAAATGAAACGAATTTGCCAAAAAAGTAAATAATTTATTTTCACTCCCTGAGAAATACGTTCCTTTCAACAGTTAATTAACAAGAAGATGAAGAAGAAGAGGGTTGGCATTGGCATCACGGAATCCTTCGTCCTTTGTTATGGTTTCAGTTTGAGTTGGCCGGATTTGGATAGCTTTACTTTGAGATTGTACATAGAACCAACCAACGAACGAATGAACGAAACGTATCCTTATTATAGGTAGGTATAGGTATGAGAAGCATCATTAACGCTTACCCAGCTCATTCGTTTTGCATGTACGCTGATGGCTCTGCTCCGTTTCAACAACGAAACGAAAGAGCTGTGTCCTCTTATAACGATAAAAACGACACCCAAAGACGATAACTCTGCTGGCTATGCGATGCCACAATAAAACGCAAATTGTCAAAATAAATTTCCTTAATGATTTGCACGATTCTGCTGGGTTGGCATTGGCATTAAAAATAAAACGTGCAACCTTCAAAAAGCAATAATAATATACCAGCTCTATATACCTACGGTTGTTAGTTAAGTCTCAGTCTCTCTTTCACACCCTTCCTCCTTCTCTTTCTCTTTGTCTTGGAAAATATTGTTCTTCAGAAGAATTTAATTCCGAATAGAAGTGGTTGGTAGAAGTTTCCGAAAAACCGGTCCCAATGATTATATTATTTTCCCCCGAAGGCGAAAATAAACCTTTCTTTCTCAAAAAATACCCCCCAAGAAACTATTATGCAATTATATAAACATTTCGGCTAGCGGGCAACCCTTAGATGGATTCATTGCCAATATGTGCTTCGCATATAAATGAGCCTCCATTATAGTTCCATATTCGTTACCAGCATCTCCTACGGACGAAGAAACCGGGCTTCGGAAATTTCCCTTTCCACAGATTAAATACTAATTGAGAAAGTTTTTCACCCCAATGTCCTTTTTGTTGCTGTGTGTTTCGCTGCCGCTGCCAATGCCAATGCCGATGCTGAATCGGGGAGAAAACCCTGAAAACCTATCACTTTTGAAAATATAAATGTCGGCCGGGTGAAAACTTGGCTCATATATCCTTCATTTGACCCAAGCCCAGACCCAGACCCAGACCCAGACACAATGCACAGTGAGGCTTTATAAGGATTAATAAAGTTTTCGGTTGGGTATTTGTTTTTGTTTGTACGACTGGGTTTTTGGTTGGATAGATGTCCTGGGTGACTGTTAATCCGTCAAGAGATTTAGTGATTTCGAAGAGGCTCTTATTGTGTGGGAGCTGATGACGACTGAAAACGCGACGACGACCGACGACGCCGACGTTGTCGTCGGCGTGAGCAGGGATGTGGGTGATTTTAAGGCTTTTAAATGTTCCGATCACGTCTTGGGTTTTGTTGGCAAATCCCTATATGGCTATTAAATCTATTGTAAAATTATTGTTAGTGGAATTTTGTGTAAAGGGATGGAGAGCTATAATAGGTACAAGAAGATTGGTAGTTAGGGACTTAAGAACCTTTACAATATTCCACATGTTGGGATCTTTGTTGATGTTACGAACTTCATCAAATATTGTTAATTTGCAAATTAAGGATATTTCCTCAATCCATTCGCACGCAATTACACATTATTTTCAGTAGAAGTATAGTAATAGTTGAGGAAAATATAAATTTATTTAAAAAGTGTTTGGAAAATATCTTAACAAATTTTAATTCTTAAGGAAGTGAAATTGAAAAACAAGAAGCTTTCTGGAATTCCAACAATTTATTTTCTAGTCTTTGGGAAATTTCAACACTTGGAAAATTTAGTAAACAGTTTTGTGACTGGAAACATCAGCAGTTAAGTAAATAAAGAATAAACTTGTCAAATAACAGTTCAATTTCAAAATCTTGATTTTAGTCAACATGTTAGAAACAGTGTTGCAATTTTGTATTATTTTTTGTCAAAACTAACTGGATTTCTTTTACTGAAAAAAAAAATTATGAAATTTCTCATAATGTTTTTTGAAGCTGTTGTATGATGAATGAATTTAATGCATAGCGAATCTTAAACAAATAAAATCTTAATAAATCTTAAATAATAAATTTTGTCAAAAAAGTCGAAAAAAAATTGGACAGTAAAAATGCAAAATATTGAAATCAGCCTACAACTAATTTGTCAAAAAAATTTGTGTACAAAAAAAGATGTTCGTCCCCAAAAAATGGATCCTAAAAAATAATTGGCAAATTGTCAGTTTACAACCAAGTGTCTTTTTTTAACCGCCTACACATTTTAATTTTTTTTTTTCGGAACAGAACAATGGAATATTTTTGAACCAGTCTCATATTAAATCATCGTATTAAACCATCATGGTAAGCAAATTCTTTAAGAAAATCTATCAATATTATAATTTTGGCCTAAATGATGAGAGGATTTAATCTGTAGGTGGTTTAAAAATATTTCCATTGACTGTTCCGACAACAAAATATTAATTGTAAGAAAATATTTGTCAAAAAAACGAGTTATTATTAAATTTTTTTTTTTCAAAATCAACTTAGGAAGATTGTCTTGATACAGTTGAGGTCAAAATTTTGTATGTACCAAAATTGTCTTATAGAATTCGGTTTCATAAAATAGCATATTTCAAATTTTTGTAAATCCGAAATTGTCTAATGACAAAACTTAGTTTCCAAAATTCTGTATTCTATTCAAATTCAAAATTTAAAAATTCTGTAATCCAAAATTCATTAAATGATAAACACATACAATTATTTAGATAGGGTTAAGGTCATAATTCTGTATGTGACAAAATTCAAATTAAAAAATTCTGTGCTCTGAAATATTGTATTGAAAAATTGTGTAAATACAAAATTTAGTTTCCAAAATTCTTTATTACAAATTGTATTCTAACTCTGAAAAAATAAATTAAAAACATATATAATGCACATACATATATTAAAATTTTCTGTTCCAAAATCCTGTATTCTAAAAAAAGATCTGTATTTCAAAATTCTGTAAATGATGGACAAAAATTGTTTTGATAGTAAAAAAAACTTTATAAAAAAAAACGTAAGCTTCAAGTCGATTATTTGCTTAAAAAGATTATGATGTGCCTGAAACCTAACTTGTTAGGAACCGACGAGATGTAGAGCCGAATTCGTAATATCTGAAGAATCTGGTTCCCTATACAAAACAATCTACAGTTTCAAACTGTTTTCAAATGATTAATACAATGATTAGTCTACTTAACCTTTTCCCCAACACAGGCGATTTGTGTTTGGAGTGCAGTATTTATGCAACTTAGCATCCTTGGACAGTGCCCAATTCTGGGAAAAACGAGAAGAATCATTTTCGGGAGTTATTTCTTATTGGATGATCAAACAGATCGATGTTAAAATGTCCTTGAAATATTGAGAAAGAATACCAAACGTAGATTTAAATGTTCACACAATTTAAGAATACGAAAATTTAAAATTTAAGGATAGCTTAATTTAATACTGTCAATCTGGCAGACGAAATTAAATAATAATTCTAGGATAAAATTTAAAAAAAAATCAATTTTATCTATCACCAATAAGTCCTTAGAAAGTGTTGGGCTTTAAACCACCAATAGAACAAGCACCAGCTTAAAGCTTTTTTTTCGACAAATAACATGACCACTTACAATATTTTCCCTTCCGGGTTCTGTTGATACTCTATTCACCTGGATGCAGTTTGAAAAATTCAATTTGAATTCCTAAATCCTTAAGTATTATTGGAGCAACACAAAAACATGAACTATTTTGCACGAGTGCTACAACGAGCGTTCTCAATTCCTTGTAGAGTCTATAGCTATATAAAGATATAGGTAGATGGAGATCCTTAGTGCAAAAAAAAGGACTCCTTCCTGAGATTATTTGCATATTGTTCTCTATTTTTTTTTATAGCATTCCAATTTTTCTTGGAAGTACAACTAGCTAACCGGGTTTTTTTTCTATTAAATTTTCTTTTTTTTTCCATTAGATCCATCTTCGTCCTTCTGCAGGAATTAAAACTTGATGCGAAACAAAACGAGAAAAATATAAATGAAATGAAAAAAAAAAAATGAACAGATTGAAGGGCTCCCCGTTTCTACTCGTTTGAATTCGATTTGTTATCCATTTGGAATTACTAATATTTGTGTTTTGCCCTCTTGAAGTAGAAGTTTTTCAAATCGGTCCTCCGTAAAACTCTGATGCTGTGTGCTGATGGTAGGAAGTTTTTCCTGCTGCTTCTGTCTTTCAATAGGAAATAAGGATTCTCGTAGTTTTTTTTTTTTTTTGTATTTTTTTATTCCGATGATTCGTTGCATTTATATTTCCGCGTAATATAATTTATTATTTTTCTGTTGGTAAGAAGGGTATGTAGAGACAAACGAGCTATATGAGAAATCATCAGACATGAACACTGGAAAGTTGTTGAAGAATATCTCTAATTCTTTAGAGAAGTTTGGTTTTTCATTTTTTTAGTTATTGCAAGAGCAACTTTTCTGAAGTGGTATTATACAATATGATGGCCAGTGATATAAAGAGAGAGAGTTCAATTCAATTATATAACCTATAATGGATTCTTTATTCTGCACTTTTCATCTTCTGTTATAGAGGAGATGCATTTTTACTATCATAACTTTGCATAAGTTCCAGACGACGGTTCTAGGATGGAAAATCGTTGGTAATCTGGGAAAATAAATGCAGATTCACTTTTATAATATTTTTTTTCTTATTCAAATATGCATTAGATTTTTATTACGATTTGTATTTAAATTTCTGAAAAGATTATACTAAAAAGAAAATGTTGAATATACAAAATTTAATAATGATTTTAACCAATACTGTGCATTTTTTAACTTTAAATTATTAGCTTTTTGTGCTTTTGTAGTTCAAACAATTCTTTCGAACAATTTTAGATGTGTTCATTTTTTTTTTTGCAAAACTTTTTAGTGCATGGGAAAAATTGTAAGGCGTTGAAGAAAAGTCAACGCCTTAACTTGTTAAAGAAAATTCAGCAATCCGCACTGCATTAAATAGCTACATTTAAGTTAAACAAATAAAATCAAAATGTAACGGTACAACTTCCAAACTTCTAAAATACTTCAAAAGTATGGTAATGTGCGTTGCAAAAACGCAACTAAATACCTGAGGATGTCTGAAACTTAACTAATGGAAAATGTATTATCTCGTCGTTTTGTATTTTTTTTCCAATTTTTTTTTTCCTTTTTGTAATCAATATAAAAAAATTTTAAAATTTTTAGCTAGCGTTTTTGAAATATTAAAAATTTTCATCGGAATTATAATTTTTTAAAACAATGACAAATTAATAAAGGTACAAATTATGTTCTGAGACGCAATTTATAAGAGTTTTCGAAACAAAATTTTTGATTGCAAAAGTACCTTGTAAGTTTTTTTTTTTTTAATGTTTGTACAGTTTTTAGTTTTATTATCTTTTAAGGGTTTGTTTTGAGAAACCTCAACGTTTAAATCTAAATTTTAAAAAAATTAAACCAAAAAAAGATTTTTTTTTATTTTTGAAAAAAAAAAATTGTAGGTAAGCTTGCTAGCAGTTTTTCGCTATGAGCATTTTTTACTTTTTTTTTAATTAAGAATGTTTGAATTTTTACAAGAAATTTTTTTTTTAGTCTTCATTTATAGAAAAAAAAAAATAGGAAAAATTAAAAAAAATTTAATAATTTTTTTACAAAAAAAAATATTGTTTTTGTCAATTTTTATTTTTATAAACTTTCAATAATTTTTTCATTACCAAGCGTATCTACATAGGTATATTTAATTATTTTTTCACAAAAGTATTCAAAAAAAATTTCATGTAAAAAGGAAATTATTTAAAAATATTTTCAAGAAAACACTGATTTTCTGTAAAACAAAACAAAATAAAAAATCGGTTAACTGGTTAACACTGTACGAGTAGATTGAGGTGCAAATAGACAAATAGAATAGACATTGCAGAAGGTACTTTTTTGGTCTTCCTATCGCCGTGTATTGTAAAATTTGATTAAAGTTTCGACTTCAATTTTTATTAAGATTTCAAAACTTTTCAAATACTGGCATTTAATTATGGTTGTAAGCAAAAATTGAGGTTTTAACAAGATTGAAGTAAAAAACAAACTTCATCAACATCCAATAATATTTTTGTTGTTTTTGTTCATTTGCAGATATCAAAATCATAATTTTAATAGTTAAGATTAAACATTTTACAAACATATGGTGTATATGACAGAAATTCATTTTATATGCATCAACTATTTCCAAAGATAATCTATTTTAAGAAAATATAAAATTCGAAAAAAATAGTCCCACTAAAACTGCGCTACCAATTTACTTCAATCTCTGATGAAAAGTTGCATATGTATATTTTTTTTTTTGAAATCATTTAAAAGTACATAAATATTAATGATTTTGTTTCGAGGACAGATTCAATTCTTAAATTAGTATGAAATGTGCTTAAAAAAAAGATACATATTTGGTTCTTGCGCCGCACTGTGGTCCAAAATGACTTTTCTCGTTGCAAAAATCATAACTTTTGAACGCATTAAGATATCGCTACAATTTTTTTTTTATTTGAGGGAAATTTCCAGGGCTATTAAAAAAATGAATTTCAAGAAAATTGTTTCACAGGGTGTTTCGGAATAATTGGCTAAAAAAAGATTTTCTTAGAAAAAGGAATTAACGAAAAAAACAATTGAATAAAACTTTCAAAAATTGTAAAAAACAAAAACTATGACCACCTAAGTGTTCATTGGGTGTTCCAAAATAAAATTGATCACAACAGTGGATGCTTAAAGTTAACGAACCTATTTCCTGAACATTTGTATTAAGTATTAAAAATTGTATTTTTTTTTGCATTTAGTGGTGTATAATAATATTTTATACATTTTTTCAGTGATATATATTATGTGAAACACTAAAGGGAAAAAGTAAACGGACCAAACAATTAAAAAAAATTAAATCGAGTATAATAAAAAATATTATATTTATAAAATAAAAAAAATACATACATAAATTATCTTCTTAAACAATAGGTAAATATAAATTTTAATTTTCAGAAAAAAATTCACTGTCATCATCATCATTTCTAATATTTAAAAGACTTATTAGTTCTGGGCAGTAGCTTTTCTTCAGCTCTTTCTTGGATCTAACGTGTCTTAAAGATGAAACAAGTGGATCTGATGATATGGATAGCATGTTAAATAAATCTTCATTTTGTCGTTTCCGTGAAACCTTGCATGTATTTGAGTATCGATATCGCTTGTAGTCTTTATTCCTTGCTTCCTGTGCTTCTTCTGAAAGTTCCCCTATCGGTAAAATTTGATGGCTTATAAGTTCTCCACCATGGTCCAGAATCTTATGAAGTGTTGGCGTCAGGAGTTTGTGACTATATTTGGATTTTAAAAGATCCGAAGTACTTTTAGTATACTCGTTGAATTTATCAACATTTATAGATTCCATAGATGATAGTGCATTTAAAATCACTTGCAGTTTCTTTAAAAGTTCTTGGTCTACACGGGTTATAGCTGATGTAACTTCTGGATTTTCGAAAAATCTTCGTGAAGTGTTTCCATCATTTGTATTACCGAATCCTTGTTTTGGCGTATCAATAATTAACCCAAGTTGCTGCCTAATGTGGATAATGTGGATTTCGTGCTAGTTAGTTCATTCAATACTTTTCCGTCTATCATAGTCAGAAAGAACTCATGTTGAACCATCACATTTTTTTCTTTGTTAAGAGTAATTACAGTTGGCACTAGACTTTCTATTTGGTTCCTTATGTTGCTGACAGTTGTCTGAATAATATCACTTGACTCTTTTGCGTATTTAAAAAGGATCGGTCTGCAAAAGTGCACAGATGAAGGACTTGGATTCTTCCAATATTCGATTAAATCATCTTTTAGACGCAGTGGAACTAGTGATGCCATAAACATGTTCGCATCAGATACTACTTCGCCATCTTCTGATACTATTCTTTGCTTATATGCACTTTGCCCAGAAGATCCATCGCATCCCCATTTGCTTAACAAATTTAGTTTTGTTGGTAGTGCTTGTAGTTCCCGGTTAAAATTAATATTTATATCTACCTGTTTTATTGGATCATAAAATAAAAATCTGTAATTAAATATATCCTTCAACCTTTAATAAAGAGTAGCTAATAAAAAAAAATTAATCTCTTACTTTTGGCACGTGAATTCGTGTTTACCTGCTTTATGAATAAGAACATAATGATTTATAATAATCCTTTTGGCTTAGAAGTAACAGAAATCTATTTTAAAAGGGGCATGAAAGTGAGCGGATTATAAAAATTAAATGTTTAATAAAACAAAAAATTGTTCGTTTACTATCTTTTAATTATATTTTTGTGACATTTGGCATTTATATAAAAAGGGGGCGTGGAAGTGGGCGGATTTTTTTCCTTACAGATAATACAACGTATTCCAATTAATACAAGAAAAAAATTTACACTCTTAGCTCTTTAGACAATTGGAGTAATTCAAATATTCCAAGAGTGAATTTGCTTTTAAAACAAAAAAAAAAAAACAGAAATGGGAAAATGTTTTTTTTAAACAAATTACAATATCTCGGTAGTGCGCGCATATGCGCGGCTACAATTTTGCACTTGGCTCAATAAATAGTTGGTTTACAACACCCTATTCGATTTATGGCATCAACTGCTCGCAACTTTTTTGTAGCTCTATTCAAACTCCATAAACTGTTAAAAAAAATGTGTTTTTGTTTTATTTATTTAAATTAAAAAAATTTTTTTTTTATTTTTTAAATTTCAAATTTAAATTAACTTATTAATAAAACAACCAGGTAATATTAAAAAAAAAGAAGATTTTTCATTAAATATGCCATAATTGCAAAAAAGAAAATAAAGAATTTCGTTTTTTTTTGTTTTTTTTTCTCTAGAAAAAAAATTTACCAACTTTGAAAAGCTCTATTAGTCAAACCAGTTGTTAGAAAATTATTTTGTTTGCTGTTTTTGAAGCTCTATTTATATTTCTATTAGAAATAAAAAACAAAACAGTAAAAATAAAACATCGAATTTTTGCCACGACTTTTCCTTTTTTGGACAACTGTGCGCCGCGCCGTTTGAGAACTTATAAGTTGAGTATGTAACGACTACTCTACTCATGTAAAATCTCTATCTCTTGTCATAGTCATAAGTAGAATTTCCATCCATCCATTACCATTACCATTACCGACCATCCATTATGAATTCGATTTTGTACACTCAAAGTTGAAACGTAGAATTTTCGCTACATTTAGAAATAATCTTTCTTGGAAAAGTCCCCCATGTGCGTTGTGGCGTGCTTAAATGGAAAATTTTGTAACGTTTGGTCAAAGTCGGAAGCCGACAAATGAAAGTTCCCGATGATTGCCTATTATAGCACGCATTGCATAATGGTCCAAGTTGATGTTTCATCCTTTATCCGGTTGTTCTTTTTTTTTTTTGATAAATATCCAGTTCCGCTTACATCTCTTAGCAATTTGAATGATGGCGGAAACGATATTCAGGATTACATTAGTTTTTAGAACAAAAGTTCTATTAAAGGATCATATTACAATCATTGATTTGAGTTTTATTAATTTTCATCAAAATCAAGGACTATAAGCTTACAGTGCGGTTATTGCGTTGCAACATAAGCAAAGAGAAATTTCGTATTTCATCAATGATGATTTTACTGTGAAAAGAAGCTTTCTGTAGCATACTATCTACATATAAATGGATTCCAAGTAATTCTGGGACTTTCCTAGAATTTGTTATTGAAATATGTAGGTAGCTGCATTTTAGAAAACCTTGTGCTTTTGTGTGTAAGCAGGGTAGAACATTTCAACGTTTAACCAATCAATGCTAAACTTGATGTAGTTTTCAATCTACTATTGATTTTTAAAAATTCTAAATATAAACTTAAATTCATCTACTAAATATTTCGTTACTTGGTTTTGTGTTTTAAATATTCCATCAAGAAAAATACTGAGTTTTGGGTCTTTAAAAAAAAGTATGGAAAGTATTAAACAGTACCTGCCATTTTAATTTTTCCATAAATAGTTGTAGTGATTGTCAGCAAAATTTGTTTTAAAGAACCGTTATGATCTTAATAATATTAAGCTATTTAATGAACCCGTTGAAAGAAACGAATATGCTCAAAACTTATTATGATTGATTATGTGTGAGTAGGACCAGAAATGCTGCTTAATTCACGTATGCATTTTTGAAAGAATCATCAAGCCAAATTTCAAAATTCAACTTGAGACACTTCTTGAAAACAATTATTTTTTTTTCAAATTTCTTACTTGGGGCTAAATATGCAAAAAGGCAACTATTTCATTTGTTAAAAAAAATTTAGAGGGTGACAAAAAAAATGAATCTCGCAATTCTGTCTGTCTGTCACTAAGTCTATCTAGGTTTCTACGACCTGTGATTGAATTTTCTTCAAACTTGGTATAAATGGATTTTATAGGGTACCACGCAGGTACGTTTTTATGTTTTTCTTAAGACCAAAAACAACGACACCTGCCATGCAAATTTTTTTGGAACTTTTTGAAAATCTAAATTTTCTCAAAAACAGTCAGATTTTTTTTTTTAAATATTCCGTAATTTTTTTTTTAATGTTGACTATATTTTAATTAAATCTTTGTTTTCAAAAAAAAATTAGGGGTGCTGTCACCACTCATACTATCATTTTTTAGCGTTTCTTAAAAACGCTTATTTATAAATAGTAAATACAATTTTTTTTTTGAATTTTGAAAAAAATAATTTTTTTTTAAAGAAAGGAAAATAAGCAAAGGAAAAAAATGAAGACGAAGTCAAATATGTTGAAAATTTTTCCGTTGTAAAATTCTAGCTTGAATGTACAAAATATATTATTTATATTAATAAACTCATTTAAAGAAAACTATAAGCTCAGTTCCTGAGGCAATTTGAAGCCCAAAAACTTATTTAAAAAAACTATATCGTTTTTATGATTTTTAGTTTTTTTCTATTGTCTGGCTTTTTCTTAGCCATTCGTAAAAAAATCAAACTGTGCGATAAAAGAGAACGCGAAAAAATAAGTCATAACGGTACCTATCATAAAACGGTATAGACAAAACTACCTTATCTGAAAAATGGCATTAATGAATTTGTTCAATTTTTTGTTAATGGGGTTTTGTAGTTAATTCAAATAATTTGGTGAAAAGATATTTTTCCAAAAATCCTTAAATTTTTTATTTTCAAGTTTCTCGATAAAATTTTTATGAAAGAACTCATTAATAATTTCAATAATATCAAAACGTTAAATTTTTTTTTTCAGTACGGATGATTTGTTTTGGAAATTAATTATGTGTACGCCAAAAATCAGATAACAAAATTCTGTATATTGTGGTGAATCCAGATTTTTGTATTTTAAAATTCTCAAAAAAAAACTTAAATCTGTATTTCAAAATTCTGTAGGTATTCAAAAACTCTGAAATTGATAAAAAAATATTTTTAACATTGAAAAGAATTACTTTTTCACTATTACAATTATATTTTCACAATTTTGAAATAGATACTGTTGAAATGCCGAATTAGAAAACCTTATACTTTTGACTTTTGGTCAGTTTCAAAATATCAACCTGGTTTTATAAAAAAAAAACTATTTTTGTGGAAATAAAACATCAAATCCAAAATATTCGCTTTCACGACAGCCCATTAAATAAAACGGACATAATAACCTAGAACAAAAGCACAAGTAGCTAGATTTCAGAACAGGGAACACATTTTAAGTCAGACAGGATATTTGATAATGATGTACAAAATTCTTCATATTCGTTATATACGAATAAGTTATAAATTTTTTGGTATTTTTGTTATCTATTGAAATTTGTTCTTTAAACTTGGTGTTTTTGTCGATTCCAACACTAGTATGTCAAAATCATAATTTCCACTACTTCGTCCATATAAATACTTCACTTAACCACATATCACTTAAAAATTTGTCACACAGACTGACAAGAACAAAAAATATTTCTAAAACCACACTGTACACATACTTTCGAAAAATCACAACCCTAAAAACTCTTCCTCCAAAACAAAAAAAAAAAAAACTGCTAACACCAATCTGCTACCACAACAAAATAAAAAAAAAATAATATACATTTAAGTAAAGTATTTCTTTATGTTTGTTTTATTTTGTCGATTTATATCCGGCACAGATGCCAGCCGAAAATTCTTCATGAAAAATTGAAGAAATTCCAAGACGTGAGGGTTTATTTTCTTGGCTTCCACTAAATGCTATCATATTATAACGTCGACGTTCGTCGTCATCGTGTGGCTATGTCGGTCTGTCATAGAGCGGGGCGCGTTCATTGAGATTGGTATTTTTCGGGGGCATCATCATGTAAGTTTGTTCATATCTTTGTCTTGTAAAAACATTTTTGAGCGTGCTTGGCTTTTGTAATGAGTTAACGAATTTTTTCAAAAGATTCGAAGGGTGTGCGAGATTCTAGTATGTATCAAGTTACAGTTGTGTAGTGGATGTAGCAGCAGTATAGATGGATGGCGTGAGGATTTAGTCACGAAAATATAATATAACAATAAGGCTCGTATATTTCTTTCCTCTTTTTTTTTGCTGTTGTTTCAAATGAAAAAGGGAGTCTTGTAAGACTAATTTTGTGAGCATAATGGTTTCTTACAAAAGATGTGAAATTTTAGGGTTGTTTATGATGAATGGGGAAGATAGAAAATATTGAATGAATTATTGTCATGATAGAAAAAAAAATAAATTAATATATCATCATTAATTGAAGACTGCAGGATGTTACAAATGTCAGTTGAAAAATAAGGCTGTGCATCACAAACTTAGAGCATCGCGCGGCCATCTTATTTTCTTATTGAAGTTGAATGTCAATTATGTCGGTAAATATTTGTTTGGAGTAAATATAATTTTTTTTTTGGAGAAAATATTAAGGACAAAATAAACATTATTACATTGTTTGTTTAAGTAGACACAAAAGTTGTTTAATTTTATGTACCGACAATATAAAACTCATTTGAATTAACTTTTTACTTTGTCGGTTGAATCTTCCCCACCACGCGAGGAGATTTTAAAATGAGATTTTGTGAGGCAGAATATTATTTCCTGACCACACCTGGAAGGCAATTATGTCCGTGTTAAGCATGGTATTGTTGTTGATTGCGCGTCGCGTCGATGATGCCGTCGCTGTTCCATGATATGCACAGCCCATCATCAGCGCAAAATACCTACCTACTTTGCCCGGTAGGCATTAACCCGGCATTTAATGTTTTAAAGCCAGCGTAATTGCTTGAGTGCTCAACTATAGTGAAAAAGAACACACCCACGTCAGAGATAAACGCGATGCAAAACAATATAGCGGTGCATGTCATATATACAGACACCTATACTATAACATCCACACATACACGTGTCTAATTATCCCGTAAAATAATAAACTTTAAGTGCTGATTATGCAAACGACAAGGAACAACATCCACCAGCTGAATATGCTATGCACCCCCATCATCGTGTATAGAGTATGCTTATTGTACAGTTAGCAGAAGCCAATAACAATTTGTCCTTTTAATTAAAAATAATAAAAATGAAAAAAAAAAGAAAATTTAAATTATATGTGTCTGCCATTAATGTTGTGTCGTGCAAAACTAAGAAATTAAAATTATAGGATTCACGGGAGCAATGACTTAGGTATGTTTAGTGCTATGGGTAATAACTATTTTAGGGGGGAAGATGTACTAGGTTTTGAATGTTTGTATCCGAAGAAGTTTTCATTTTAATTTAAATACGCTGTAACTTTATTTTCATATTCTGAAAGTTTACTATTTTAAGAAGGTGAAGAAATGAAGGGCTTTTGGGATGTCTCCATCATAAATGATGTTATAGAGAGACAAGGACAAAAAATGGGAAAAGGGGGTAAGGCTGGTGAGCATTTTTAGAAATGTTTCTTACGAAGACCGTTTTCGGTAACAACATGATTTTTTAAAATAAAAAATAGATTGGGGTTTTTAAGTGAAATCTACCTTATATTTCAAACTGACGTTTTTATATAAGTTTAGTCCAAGTCCCACGGTAACTGTGAAGTTCTAAGCTGGGGTTCTCTTTAATGTTGGCTTTCACCTCTTTGGATTAAGCACAATTGACATTAAAGGAACGTATTATTCGCGTTCTCCCCCTTCCCTGTTGCATGTGCGTTGTAAACGAGGAAAAGTGTAATTAAGTTTAAAAAGATTTCTCATAAAGAGTTGGTCATTCTTTAAAGGCTATATCGTATAGGGAGGTGGGGCATATTCTCCCATTTTGCATAGATATAAGGGGTTGTTTTCTTAAAAAAAAATACTTAAGTCCGACAAAAAAATATTAATAAATAACCAAATCATTTACAATAACATGGAATAGTTTTTTTAAGCCAAATTTCCAGTCTTTAATTATAGTCCCAAACTAGAATTTGTGAGCATTTTTTTTTAGAAATTAACCCGTTCATCGGAAATAGGGAAACGTTTTTCTCCCCCTTCCATAAAATATCATCCTAAAATACAGACCAATCCATCGATGCCTCTATTCCTGCCCCCAACGCACATGGAATGGGTTTACAACCCAACTAATAATTGGTCTCTTTAATTGCAATTGTAATCCAGTGGCTATTATATAATAATAGATTACGCATGAAAGTAATATTTTTTCAACCACCTCCCGAGAATTTGACAGGGTTAAAACAGCCCTCCACCCCTCAAATACTTCATGAAAGTTACTTTAGGACATAAACTATATTAATATTCAAAAACTTAGCCCATCACCTGAAAATGGAAGGTCGATTTTATACTTGAAGCCCTATTTTAGTAGGGTGGTAAACCCCTTCTACAGTCTTGCAACTACAAAAACACTCCCTAACATCAATCTAAGGACATATTTAATAGGTGTACTGAGCTTAAAAATGTCAAAAATATAAAGGTGTGAGAATGACGGGTGCAAGATTCAGGCCCGGAAAAAAAAGTTTGTACATTAAATAGATTAAGAAATAAGAAATTACGGCAATTTAATAAAATTGCATTTTTCGATGAATAACATTCTTGTATCGTAGAGGTATATGTGATAAATACATATGGCCATCACAGTTTCCAACATGCATTATATAGCAGTCTACTGTTTTCAATCCAATATTTTTCACCAAATCAAATTTTGATTGAAAAAAAAAATAAATTAAATTGTTGCCAACAATCAATATTAAATTGCTTCATTGCTAAGTAAAACGGCGGAGTTAAAACTTTAAAAAGGCAAACACAGTTATATTCCAAAAATTATTATTTTTCAGTGATATTTCTAAAACATATAAATGAAAATAAACTTTCAAGTTTTTACTGCAGTAATTTTTATTTCACAAAATAAAACTCATGTTTGCTTTGAAAAATGTATTTTTTTAATTGAAGTACGGTATAGAGTCAGAACCCAACATACACTTAAAACTAAATGCAACGATGTGTTTTTTAATTTCATCAAAATGCCTTTTCTTAGATAAAAATTGCTGCTAATGTTTATTTATAAATTTTTTGTTTCAGGAAATTTATGGAAACAATAAAAAAAACACTCATACGCCTCAGTGAACTCAAAACATCAAGTTTATTTTTTTGAACTAAATTTATCACTCACTAACTTTATATTTGTATTTTAAATAGGCAAACATAGGATTATAAAATATCAATCCAGAACTACTAACAATGTAAAAGTACAAAACGTTTAACTATTCAAAAATCTTGTTGTTTATGAAAAACTTCAGTTTTTTTTTATTTTTGCAGAAACACGAAAATTTAATTATTTCGAAATTTATGTTTCATAAAAAAAATAGGTTAATGTTTTCATACAAAAAAAAAAACTTAATGATACATTTTCTAACTCGTAAAATATACATAATTTAATAAATATCCAACAACAAGGACCTACCTAACACAAAAACACATTTAACTTCCATCAAAAAAGCATCAAAAACAAAAAACAAAAAAAAAAATAATAATAAAAGTAAAATGAACCACGTCAGATGCGATGCCAACAGAGAGAAACGTATACATCAAATGTCAATTCCGAAAGTCTGTTCCACGTCCATTTTGAACGATTACACAAACAAACGAATAAAAAAAAACATACTTACTCAACTCACGTATGATTTATGCCAACCTAATCTTTCGGAAAACACATTATTTCATCAAACTCAAATTAAAGAATAATTTCCCAAGGCCTGTTAGTATCTCGTGCAACCTTCGCGTTGTTGTAACAAAAAAAAAATACAACTCCAAACTCGAAGGATTCGAAAAGGATAATCTCTTAGAATGTATCCATTTCCCAACGAGACTAAAAAAAAAAAACACGGAAAGGGAGGGTTACTTCAGAACTTCACGCATCAACGTCTGTTGGCTTACTCGAAAAAAAAAACATCGACTTTAGTCAAAAAGTTGAAAGGACACTCTCACACGCAATACTTACGTAAAATCTACGTGTATTATCATTTCGCATATACGGAATGATTCATGTTCTGAAGTTACATACATCTCTTGGGCTTCGGGTGTTTTTGGCACGGTATCTTGTCGCACGTGAAAAGCTTGACTTTTTTTTTTTTCTTCTAGGTTTCGTCTGCTATCTCACAATAGGGACTTGGAGCATCCTTTATAAAGCTATAGAGCAAGAAGACTTTTTCATTGGATGGGTTGTGAATGATTGACAAAGAGCAAATAGAACCTTGACAGTTATACCATCCCAAAATTAGTTTCTCACGCAAATTCATTTTTATTCCTGGTTATAAGGTGAAGTTATTGGTTTCGAAGAAATCTTACGTAATGATTAGGATAGATAAGCCTATGTTGCATAACTGACCCTTATTTAAAAAAAAGTTACCTATACATATTGGGTACTTGTATGGTTGAGGGAAATGATGGAACAAAATGTCAATCACAAGATATAGTACAAACCCTTTTAGAGACATTTCTCAGAAATTGTAACATATTTTCTAATTTTGTATTAAAAAGTGGAAAAATGCAAGCATAAAAGAATGCGAAGCCTCCGACACGTGTAAGATTGAATTGTTTTAATTAATCAACATACATAACAGCTCACACTCATATTGATATGTGTACCATCGCGCCATGTTTTACAAAACACGTGTGACACAGTGACTGGAATACAGCTTTCTTAGGAGACCTGCACACACACTACAAAACAAATCCGATATTTTTTTTTGTAAATCATTTTCGAGACTATAATAGGTCTCGAAAGTATTAATGATCAGAATGAAAAAATTAAAAATAAAATCTTTCATTTTGAAAATTCGGATCTAGGAAATTTCACTTTTGAAGCATGATTTTGAAATTTATTTGGAAGATATTACCTTAAGTCTGGGTATTCGGAAAACTGTGACTCTAATGAAATCTGTCATTTTGAAAAACGCGAATTGGTTCGTATCTCTGAAACCATTGCCCTTAGAGTTGTGGGAATTGAATTTTTTTTGTGTGCGACCAATATTTTTGAGGTTATGTCTTTATTTGTTTTTTAAGCTTTTGACATTTTGTTGGTAATTTAAGAAATTTATGTAAATTAAGTTAACCAAATTAGACATATAGGTGAATCACGTTTTTAGTGATGATACCTTTCTAAAAGTATTTTTTTTTTTCAATAAAGTAAAATATTGGTAAATTTTTTTGCGATATTTCTAAAACAAAAGCGTTTAGTTGGTTAAGCCCGAACTGAACACTGAACATTACCCAAAAAGGATATTTAATGTCACAAATGATAGAAACTATTACATTTCGGGGTTGCCAACTTTCTGAAAACATTTTGTTTTATTTCAATTTGGTTTATTTTTTTAGGAAAATGGGAAAAGTTAATCACAATTGAAAGCGAAACGCGTGAAGGAAAAAACATAAGTAGGTGTTAAACAGATTGACATATTGTAATTCCCAAAATATTTTAAATATCCTCATAAAAAATGGACAGCAAATTCTTTTTTAAGGCAAAATTCTCTCGCATACGAAATACATGAAGTTTTTCTTCTTGAGGAATTGTATACTAGGCTTAAAAAATTTCATTTTTTGAGATAAAAGATCGGATATTTATTTAAATATAAAGAGGAAAGTATGCCATTAATAGTGGTCGCCAAATGGATGCCACGCTTACACAGCAATATCGTTTTTCAAGAAATTTTGCATCACCTAGGCTATGGGCGTTGACCTAATCTTTTAAATGGCCCCAAAGGAGGAAGTCGCAAAGTGCCAAGTCACAAGATCTTGGTGGCCAATTGATGATCACCTCTTCAAGAGATAGCACAGTCCGGAAACTCTTCCCGTAAAAGAAAGATGGTTTTGTTGCTTGTGTGGCACGTAAATATAAATCATCCACCGATAGCGCAATCCATTCACCGTAGCTGTTGCTCAAGCCTCATTTTTGAAAAAGGACAATGACCCAGCCCGACCAGAAACCACGCCAAACAGTTACTTATTGAGGAGAGGCTTTTCAACAATAAATCTTGGGTTTTCCAAGCCCCAGATTGGACAATTTTGCTTATTGACGTAGTCACTAAGGTATAAATGTGCCTCCTCCACCAAGATGATTTTCGATGAAATTCCAAAATCAGCAAAGACGCCGACGTTTTTGATGATCGGCCAGCTTGAGATCTTGTGTTTACTTAACTTAATAAGCCTTAACACCTAAATCTTTATACAAAATACGGTGTAAGACGTTTGTGGAATGCCCTATACGAAGACGAAGACGAACGACGAAGAATGGACGAACTAGGCACAGCAATTTTCTCAGTTGTTCTTGAGCGACGTGCACGGGTTCTTATTCTTCACATCGCTTACTTGTCCTGACAGCTCAAATTTTTCCACCAGTTTCTGAAACGCCGTCGGACATGGTGCTTCACGATGACCAAAAAATAGTTATACGAACCGTCTCTGCCAAATTTTCACCATTTTTATAGTGAATTTTAATAATTTCAACACATTGAAAATTACAGCTTCGAAAGTGACAACTACCGAAATAACGGTATATTCAAAATAACACCTCTAATTTCAAAACCTTTACTTAAGACATTTGTTTATTTCTACGCATGAAAGTTTTGTTTTTTGATTTTTTTTTTCAAGCTTCAACAAAAAAAAATTAAAATGACACATGATGTAAAATTTTAATTTTTTTATTCCAACTTAATTTTTGACTCGTTTTATAAATTTAAATATTGTTTTTTGTGCTTTTTGGCAGATCTCTTTTTCAAATCCCTGTTTTCATATTTTGAAATTTTTTTAAAATTAGTTTAATAAGTACTTCGAAGTTTAAAAAAAATAAAAACAAGAATTGAAAAGGTGTTTTTCAACGGCTTTTGTGATTGTCGAAATTAGTTCTTCTGTCATTTCCGAAAACATGTACTTTTTTAAAGAAATAACGTAATGCAATATCCTTGAACAAATAATGCGTGAAGTATCTAAAAAACAAAATAACATATCTTATATGATTGAGCTTTGGTATATTTCACGTTAGTATAATCTTTTATTAATCTCTTTTATTATGCTTTTTAAATTTGTGCAAATCCATCCAACCTTTTCATCCATTATTATTACCTTAGCAATTTTTTCTCAGACATTTTCAAAAACCTCACATATATCTGTTATGTCAAGTCAGTTGGCGTGTGTGGGTGTTATCGTATTTGTCTCCCGCGAATATGTTACATTCGATTGGGGCCAAACCTTTTTCGTGTACAACTGCCATCAACAACAACTACGATGCCGTCGACCTCCGATAGCAAATATGGGGTAGGTGATGGGAGTTAAATAAGGATGGGGTTTGTCATATGTAATATGCCATCCACCCACATGTGTAATATATCATTGATACGGCTCCGGTCTACATGTCAGCTGTCGTCGTCCCTGTTGTGCTCGTCTCACACATTTTATATCTAGTCCTTGCTGTCGATTTTTTCTATAGCGAATAGTTCACTGAACATATATGAACGATATTTTTTTTTATATATTTTTTTTAAGGTATGTACCTTCTACTCTTTAACACTCACGTGTTGGTGATGGGGTGAACAGAGTTCGTCCTTAGAACAAAGATGTGATTTATTTGAATAAGATACAGAGGCATAACATTACAATATAACATAAGATAGCTTCCCAAAGGAACATATTATTTTAATACCAGTCGATACTGGAATATAACACCCTTAAAATGATTTTAAATATTGCTTGGGCTTTCATTTGATTTTCAGTTTGTCGTTCGTTGTACATTTTTTGGATTAGCTCTGATGGCAGAAGGATGTGCCATGTCTATCTGTTTATCAACATCAACAAGATGGAAGGATCATTTCTTGTATATTTCTTCCCCAACTCCATTTTTTCATTTGGAAGAAGAAAACTTCTCCAATTTCATCCAAGGCTATCACTATCAGGATATCAAACACGGAAGGTATCCAATCAAACTACGCTCGGATGCACATAAATTCGGAAGGAATTTTCATTAAGCTCACGTCGTCGTTCGCATCTCTGTCAGGATAGAGTACGAGTGCGGGAGAGATAGAAAGCTTGAGAGGTCCTTATAGTGTACCTAAAAGGGTTTTGTTTATTAAGCATCGGAACGTCATGTCGTATCCTGTTTTTTTCTTCTTTCATTAGCAAAAAAGAAGGTTGGACAGCAACACGCAATGACATCACTGTTCACTGCCGAAGAAGTGAACTTAATGACAGTTTTCAAATAAAAAGGATCATATATATATGTATATGCAAGAGTATAACAACACCCTTTAGGAGAGCGTGTAAATATGCTTGTTCTAGGGATAAGAAATGTTATCAAGGATATAGACAGAAAAATAGGTATTTAATTAGAAAAGTTTTTTTTTTTCTGGGAACTAGGAAGAACTTTACTAACTTATGTTCTCTTATTATATCCTGTACTTTGACTCAATTATAAATGAGTAAAGTATTTATAAGAAATGAACATAGATTCTATAATATTTTAATGAGAAACTTCTTCTCAGAAACAGAAACAGAAGCACACGCACTCGTTTTCAGTAATTATACAGAAGAGGAATTTAGTGTTCGAGTTTATAATTAAGCTTTTGGTGCTAGAAAGCAAAAGGTTTTTGACTTCATCTTGGTGTATTATTTTTACAACAATACTTCTAACTGTTAAATGAAACACCTTTGCTTGATAATGTTTATTATTTTAAACAGTTCAAATAAGCTGCTAGATTACTAAATCGAAGTACCTTCAAGACAACACAATAATAAATAAAATGCACGACTGGGTCGCATGTACTTCCTCCTATGAGCGACAACATCTTGGTTTTAAAGTCTGAGTATATTACTGTCACAAGTAAAAATATGAAAAAGCCTGAAATTCATTATTTGAATTGGTAAAATAAGCCAAACAAGAAGTTTAATCTTAAAACTGAAGATGCCACCTTATATATCAAAAAAATATAAATTTTGGAAAAAAAATCAAAAATCGTTAGAGCTGTTTTTTTTTTAAATAATTTTTTATACATACCTACCTATGTACATATGTATAATTTTGCAAGTATTTTCAAAAAATATTTCTTTGCAAATTTTGAAATGCAATATTATTAAGATTATATATGACCTCCTTCAGAAAAATTTCTATCGAAATCCGTCCAATAGTTTACGAGAAAACCGAAAATCAAAAATCCGGTTCTATGGCAAGTACCGTTAATAACGATTTTTTCAAAAATATTTTTTGACTAAATTATTAATGCTACTTGAAAAACCCAATTTAAAAAATTGCATCAAAATCGTTAAAACCGTTTATGAGATAAAAATGTTTTGTCTAAACGGTACTATGACAGGTGCCGTTATTTTTGGAGCTAAAAACAAATTCGATTTCCCCTCTAGGCAATCTCCCCAAAACTTTATGTCCAAGGTTTGAAGAAAATAGCTTCAGTAGTTTAAGCTGTAGGTCGAGGTACAGACAGACAGACAGACAGACAGACAGACAGACAGACAGGCAGATTAGCGGGACCCACTTTTTCGCGATCTGTATCGATTCGATTTTTTGCAGGAATCCAAAACTTGTTCATCGTATACCTATAGTCGCAAGTAAAAATAAGAATTCTGGTTTATTTTTGCCTTTTTCAATATTTTTATGTTAATGGTCCGATTGAGTTGAGACGAAAAGTATTCTAATACATTTATAAATCTTCTTTTGCATTGAAAAAAAAAAATATTGAGATATGATTTTTCAGTTTTCAGTTAAACCTCAGTTAACTGAAAATTTCTTCCTGTTGCTGGTAGTAGTTGATAGTAGTAGTAGCCTGTCGCAATGGTTATTGCATAGGACTACCATGCTGGAGTTCGAGTCCCAGCTTCGGCGACAAATTTAATTTTTTTTTTCAAGGCAAATTAACAATTTCTTTAAGAGTATCACTTTTGAAGAATAAACTGGTTATCACCCTAACTATTTAGATTCGGCCTAAAGTTATAGGTCCTTACCATTCCTGCAATAACAAGTACACAGAATTGGTTTTTTTTTTTGATAAAATAATATTTTATCATTTTTCGAGCAACCCAACGGTCGGATTTATAAAAATCAATGAGATGCAGAAATTGCATTTCGAAGACCAAAAATATATCCTTGCTTTTGGTTGAAATACACTTCAAAACAAATTTAAAGTCAAATTAGTATGGCAACGACAAGTTATTGTTATTTTTATTAATAAATGATCCTTTAATCAAGAATCCCTCCACCATCATACATTGACTTTGTTCTATTGACAATAAATGGAGAAATAAGTGATGACGTTGCGGTTGTAAGAAAATGAATAGTCCGCTCTCAATGGAATGCCCTTAAATGACACTTAAATACTTTGCTTGCCTTTCTATCATGCTCCGTGGACCTAAGGCTAGGTAGATGGACCGCCACAAAATGCCACCAACCGACACTCACACAAAAAACAGTGAAATACACCATCTCCATAAAATATCCTGAACACTAAACAAACTAATATCAACACTGTGAGAGAATGGTTTCGCTCGCCTTACAGTACCTATAGGATACATTAGTATCTATATAATAGGTAGCTAAGAGGAAACTTCACTTGTGCATGCGGCAGCCATTTGTTCCAGAATATTGTGTGTCCTCTTGGTAATGAGTTTTAGTATAGGAATACGAAACGAAACTTTCCCATCACTTTTGCCAACCCACTCTCTCCACTCTCCACTCTCCATTCACCAATTTTCGTTTTCAGAAAAAGAAAACCCCACCGCCACAAAAACCGCTTTTGGATCGTGTGCCCCAAAACTGCCAAAAACTTAATGAACCATTCCAGAGTGACAAATGGCTGGAACAGCAATATAACCAAACAATTCGCACAAAATATTCGAACGTTTTAACGAGCTGACAAATGTCCTCTTTGGCTCAATTGCCCCTCTCTGTATATATTTTATATACATATGAGTAGATATTATGTTGGTAGTAGTATCGGTATTTTGGTGGTGTGGTCGTGTATTCTATGTCCTTTATAAGCGTTCGCCTAACCTAATGAAATGAATTTATCTAATTCAGGATTTTTTTTTTGTTGTTGTGTTTGTTGTCTCTTAGCTCTTTGCCCATCAGCTTTTGCGATATAAAATCGAGTCACAAACGTTCGTTGTCCTTTATTTTATAGTTTTTGCCTCGGAACAGGATTAAAGGTTAGTGAAGCAAAACCGGGGAATGGGGGTAAATGACAAACTGGAAATTAGAAATTTATTTTGTCCTGAATGCATCGTGATTGGAGGGATGATTTAACCCGTTCATCAGTGACTGGGCCATGAATTAATTAGAACCCGTAGAACAGGGCCGTATTTAATTAATATAATAGTTTAATGAAGTGAAACCTGACTCTATACAGAATAGATTTTTCAAAATAGTCACATATTTTTTATATCTTTAAATAAATTTGAAAACACAATATGTCCAAAACTTAAGAATTGTTATTAATTTGAAAACATAAAAAAATAAAATGTAAGACTGGGTCACATCGGTTTACGAGTGAATTTAAAACTTAGTGTTAAGAAAATCCCCTTCTGTAACATTAAAAATTTAATTTAACAATTTTTCAATGGTACGGAACGGGATTTTCATAACATTTTAAGTTTTCGAAAAGAAACACGCAGTTTTTACTATTTGTATATGAGGTACCGTTACAAAACCGTTTTGTACCAATTTTCAAAAATTAGTATTGAGCGGTGTTTGAAATATTTATTTTATTTATTTTTTTGTTCTAAATTATCAGATGATTTTGCATAAAAATTTGGGAACTAATCAGGTGAACCGTTTTGTTTTTCAAAAAGTCTAAAACCAAAAAGTGATTCTATAGGTACGTAAAACATTTTTCATTTTTTTTTCATTAAAAGTGAGCCCATACATATCTATTTAAATTAAATGAATGTCGGAGCCGTTTTTGAGAAAATTAGATTTTCTAAAAAGTCTAAAAAATATATTGCAGGTATCGCTATTTTTGGCCTTAGAAAAATCGAAAAAATGAGTTTCACTGCTTAGTCTGTAACTCAACGGACAGACAGACAGCCAAAATTGCGAGACCGGTTTTTTGTTTTACAAAGTTTTGAGCTCGAATTTTTTTCCGCAACCAGAACTTGTCTTAAAGTACCTACAATTATTGCGATTTAAAACAATACGGAATCACAACCGTTAAACAAAAGCAAAGAAAAAAAGTTTTTAGGCTTTGTTCAAGCAAACCAAAAAAAAAAATTCGAAAAAAGAATGTCATTGCTAAAATAATTCAAAGAAGTACGTTCAGTCAAAATTGCATTTATTTGTATTTAATTATTGGTATACTCTGAAGACAATATTTGGAAAAAATATGTATCTACCTGTTTTCAAAAAAAAATTAACTTTTTTCAAAAATCCAAAAAAATTGATATGCAAAATTATTATAATTATTAGCATCGTTTCCGAAAAAAATTTGATTACAATTCTCCAAACCGTTTACTAGAAAATCGAAAGCCAAAATATAGTTGCAGGTTTTGAAGGTTAATAACGGTTTTTGAAAACTTTTAATTTGACATATTTAAAGGAAATTCATTTCGACCGTTAAAGTACTTTTTGAAATACTTTAGTTTTTTTTTCGTAACCGTTGTTATGTCCGCGGTACCGTTTATTTAGAGTTAAAAAAATTTCAATTTCACCTCTCTCCAAAAACCTACAAAGGCCAGTCGGCAAAAGACTTTTCTTTCCAATAATCTATCTTTTATTTTATGACCGAAAATGAAGTATGGTTAAGAGTTTGAAACAAAATAACACTGCTGTAAATGATGTTTGCCACTATTTAAAAAAATATGCGTTTGAATCCATATCTCGGTTCTTCTTTTCTAGTGTTCAACATTTCAAATGAAAATTTAAACTTTTAGACTTTTTGAATATGATACTAGATAGTAGGCAAAAAAATTGTATTAAAAAAAATAACATATTTAAATTTTCTATGGAAATAATTTTAACAAATTCGGTTGTTCAAGATACGGCTTAAAGCGTGTTTTTAAAAATTGCACCTAATGCTTAACACTTGCAGCCAATTTTACTTCTGCTGAGTGTCTAAGGAGCTATATAGTAAATTTACCATGGACTAAACTCTACATAAAGTCAAACTATTAACGATTAAAAAGTGGTAGGTACCTACACTCGGGCGAATACGCACTTTTTAAAATTTTTCTCACTTCTTCAGTACCCACAGAATATGTACCAATCAATAAGACCTTTGAGTATTTTGTTGAAATCAGTGATTGCCTTTATATATTAGCTGAACTTTAAGGTTTGCAAATGCGCCCTGTCGTTTATTCTTAGTTCCCAGCACTGGAAAACCTAAAAAAATCAATAAACGTTAATGTTCATATACATTTATGCAGCATACGAATATATATTTATTTGTATTTAAAAAGTAAAAACTTAATTGAGAATTAAAAAAGCAAACGTTCTTATGCAATAGAGATGCAATATAAATTTCCTTACACTAATACCTTACACAACAAAACAGAAACTGCAAGAGGATTTTTCTTATCCCTACTGCCGTGAAACATGATGCGCTGTCAATTGTAAGTAATACTGTTATACATATATAAATATATAACAGTTTTTAACTTTTAGTATTGAATACATGTCATGGCAATTATTTTTCGTCCATTGCATTAGTGTGGGCTGTATGTATATCCGTCTGTCACTTTGGGAACAATAATCCTTCTTCCTTTCGAACGAAACTAATCCGGCCACCATACTTGTATCTTCATTGGCGTAAAGATTATACCAAAAGACACGACCGATGCAGCAGAACACGAACAATAATTTAATGACTATGTATAGCATGCGTTGTCGTCGTCCGTACAGAGTCTTGTCAAGTCTTAAGTCTTTATAAACGATGCTCATGTTTGGTACCTAAATGCTCCGCAAAACACCACCCTACCACCCCCTAAAAAGGATATCGTATAACTTCGCATCGTACATTAGTATAGGACACAGGATGGCCAGCTTACCAACGACCATGGATATATCGGCGTGTACATTTTGAAATAACTTAACATTGCTTGTAAATTTCATGTTCGCTTGATTACGGACACCGTTGCCATTGGCGCTGGCGCTGGCGTGGTATAGTTTCCTCTATAGTCGCCCACCATAATACACCCATCGATTGCCTTAGGCAAAGGGTCAACAGAGAAACGAAGAAGAGAAACTGCGAACAGCAATTGGCACGTATCCTTAATCAAGACAAAATACCGGGTCGAACGGTGGTAATAGGGATTAGGTGAGAGGCGAGTGTGTCCTTGCAAGCAGATAGGTTCATATCGGAAATGACACGGCTTCGGTTCACTAAATCAATATCCTTCGGGCTTGGGGTTGGAAATACTTTCATAATATAAAAACAAGAAAACACTAATAAATATCCCCATTGGGAGAGATGAATTAACGGCGGCATACATAACTTGTGTTTATAAGGACTCGCTTTGCTGCTGACCTTTCAATCCTCCTTCCAACTGTAATAATGTTGTGTGTATGCATTAACAATAAGGACATTTTGTGTATAAGGTATAGAGTGTTAGAAGCAGACATGCCATTTCAAATGTTGTCATCAGAAGAATGAGAAGAGAAAATTCATAGGATTCTTCTTGGTTTTTATATGAACTCAATGTGCGTTTTTGGAATGTTTTATACTTGAGGACAGAACACAATTTACCGTAATAAGTCCATTTCAATGGAATGGAATGTCCTGCAGATGGTTTACGACTATTTTATCTATAACTACGAGAACGGCAAACATTATGATGGAAATGGAAGTGGAAGTAGTGGATAGTGACCTGTTGCGTGTATATTTCAATTATACGATTATGGAGTCATCAAGTTTTGGGATAACATTACAAAGACAAAAAAAAAAACACGAATTAGAAAGTAAGGACACTATATATTGTCCTCATGTTCGGGCTCTAAGTGGGTTAGGGAGTCATTTTATGGGCTCATTCTCTCCAGTTTATTATATCACTATACACTATAGTGAAATATCTTTATAGAAATCATACCCATCAGCCCATATACCGTTAGGAGGAGTGATGTAGATGCGTATGTCATTAAATGCGAGTGATCGTAAAAGAAAGGACAACAAAATACTGATAAGGATATACTAAAGTTCCTGTACCCAGGGCGAATAGTTTTAGAAAAGTTTTTCTCTTCTTTTTTTACGATCACAATATATTATTTGATAGAAAAAGTTGATCATAGAATTTTATTAGAAACACGAAAAGTATCAAAGTAAAATGACAAAATTTTTATGTTACAAATATTTATAGAAAACACTATCTGTGGCTTTTTATGTTCTTCAAGTTATTTTTGTGTGACTTTCATTTTTTTTTTTTTTTTGTGGAAACTTTGATTGCCTCGATGGTAAAATTCAATTATTTATTTCTTTTAATCTGATAAATATTTGTAAGCTTCTTTTGAAGATTGTATATTTTATGACGAAATAAAAAGAAAATACATGAAATATATGGCTATGCAGCTATCTTAAGGAATAAAGTCCATCAGTGCTTTTAGCCTTGCACTAAGATGAAGTATAGTAATAAATATTTGCAGCATTTTTGTATCTATAGGATTAATCTTGATGGGAAATAAAAAACAAAGAATTGTCCTTTTTTTCCAGATTCAATTTAGAAGAAGTGAACTGCAGTCTTAACTCAAGTCTCATCTAGTAAACTATATTTTTTAGGTTCATTGGAGCCGTTGGAGGTTCGGTGGGTAGGTAAATAAAAGAGTCGGGAATTGTGTGTATTACGGGTCAATGGAACCACAGAGGAGTCGATGAATAAAGAGAATGTCTGAAATTTCTCTACGATCTTCCAACGTATTCAATTTGATAAGTTTCAGGTGGTAAACATAGGAAGGAAGGATTAGAGGATTGTTCCAAGGTAAATCACAAAGAGCAAAACGAAGGAAACGACTCTCGATCCTTGAAATTTGAATTCGTTGGAAAGGGGACCAGACTTGAGAAGCGTATTCAAGGAGTGGGCGAACAAAGGTTTTAAGTAAAGGGACTGTGTTACAAATTACTAAGTGCTGAGTTGGCTTTAAGAATAATGTCGTCAATGTGAGTGACGAAATTGAGCCAAGGTCTCGAATGTAATCAACGGTAGGTATAGGTTAATCATGGAAAAGGTAGAGATGGGGAGTCTTAAAGCGTTTGCCTAAAAAAGTGATTGATTGGCAACGTTAAGTTCCAAGCAATTTTTTAAGACACCAATCTGAAAAACAGTCAAGATCATTTGGTCTCATCAGCGTAAAGTTAGATAGAGGAATATTTGATGACCCTATTGATATCGTTGACTGTAAAAATGAACAAAAGACTGCCAAGGTGGCTGCCCTGGGGGACACCTGAGGTAGCTAAGAAAGGGTATGACGTGGTAGGTCTGAAACGAACACTATAATGTCGGTTTTCAGGGCACGAGGAAACCCATTTTATCAAAGAGGGTTCAAAGCCCAGGAAGAACAATTTGAAAAGTATATGTCTATGGGAGATTTTGTAAAATTCCTTACTGAAATCCGTAGAAATAACTTCGACCTCGCAACCTTTTTCTAAAACAGAGAGGGTGAAAGACACCTCTTAGATCGAGAACACTATGTGATTATCACTTTATGGCTTACACTTACAATTTCATCAGAACTTCCCACGTTTGTTGATGTTGTCTGAAAAAAAAGAAAGTATAAATTTATAAGTTGTGTGGATAAATAATATAATTCTGTGAAAACTTTATGATCTCATCTCTTCTAGATGCTGATAAAATTCAAAATAAAAAATTAACTCAAATTACCTAATCCTTATTCTATTCATTTGTCTTTAACCTGATGAAAAGTCTACGCAATAACCAAACATAAGAATTCTTTTTAAAAAAGCACCAAGATTTAGTAATTTTCATTTTTTTTTTTCCAAAAACTAAAGAAGATAAATCCATTTGGTATTCATTGTTCGATAAATTGCAATTTTGAACAACAAAAAAGGTTAAAAAACAATTTCCCATTTTTACCGTTATGTTTTATATTGTATGGCAGTTAAGGGCAGTAACCTTGCATTTTGATCTGACGGTTTAAACATGTTCTAACACTGGTTTCAAAAAATATGAGTGGACATTGAAATATTCAATTTTTTTTAATGATTTTTTTAATTAGATAAAGCACCCAATCTCTCGGTTAGTCTCTTGATAAAATATTTTTTAAGTTTCAAATCTCTATTTCAACAGCTGACCCTAATTTTCACGTTCACATTGGTTCAGCAAAAATCAACAATCGATTTTGATTTCCTTAGGTGGGCGCCAAAATATATTCTTGCCCGGGGTGTTATTCCCTCTAACCCCGAAACTGCGATTAATAAAATTAAAATTCAATAATCTCAAAAACAACTCAAACGATTTTGGAAATATTTAAAATATTTTCATTATTATTTTACTGGCTAAGTTATGCGGCGGCGGCGTATGTGGAACATTTTTGGTTATTAGTAAATCACCTACTCCTACATAAGTTGTGGGATTGTTTAATTATTTTGTTTTTTTTTCTATTTGCATTCTTCACCAAAAAACTGTTCCAGTTTTCCTTTTAAAGTAGATCCTTGCCTGAGTTTCTATTTAAAATAGAGTAAAGCTATTACCTATTTTTGTAGAAACAAATCTTTATGTCCTCACATAACGGCTTATACAAAATATCATCTCTGATTTTGGGTTTGAAGCATCGTAGGTACTCGTAAATATAACAAAAGAAAAAAAGAGACAAAAAATTGCAGCACAATCTAAAATTGGCTTTTAAATATTTTGCGCTGAAAACTCTATGATGTCCTTTACTGGCAACTTTGGCTCTATTCAACCATCAGCTGATATACACCTAATTACGGAAATGCATCAGATTTGGAAGAGGGATGTGATTTGGATGCCTGAAACGACAAACGAAGAAAACGGAAGCACCTTTTCTCCTCAACTGTGTGTTGTGTGTGACGTGCTGATGCTGATGCTGATGCTGCCGCCGCCGCTATGCTGATGTTGGGACTCCTTCCATTTCATCTCATCAGAGATTCTTTCTTGAGCTTCAGCAATGAGAATTTTCAGTAAGGACTTGGGAGTTTAAAATTCAATTCAGGTCACAATATTCTCGTGCTCGTTCTCGCCTCGGCCCCATTTACTCATTCGGTTAGTGGCAGTTTTTTTTTTTTTTTTTTCATTTCGTACTTTTTAGTCCGCCATTTACCATTTTTTGTTCTGTTTTTTTTTTTTTTTTTTTCGTTTTTACCTAATAACGGTAAACGTGTACATTCATATTCATATCATTGCGCCTAGCTACCTCTATTTCAATGGTGTTGCCAGTCACATACAATGTTGTCGTGCTAGGTGCTGTTGGACTCCAGAGAGAGGACATTATGCTCATGCAATTGGGTAGGACGACATGTCAAGTTGCTCGAGCTTAAGGGAATAGAAGGGACGCGGCGCGACGATGATAAAAAAAAAGAAGAAGAACGAATAGTATGGTATGGTTTACTGCAATGAGGGTTGGCCTCAGGCAAGAGCGGTGTTTGGAAATGCCATAGGATACATTGGAAAGCTCATAGACATCAGCAGGAAGTTGCTGCTATCTGATGACCTCATTTTATTAAATTTCTTCCCTTATATTTTTTACACTTTTCGTTTTTTCTTTTTTGATATCATCCAACTCCTCTCTTCAGAATTGAGTTTAGTGTAGAATGTAGTAGTTGACGAAAGTATAGGAATATAAGCTTTACTGGAAAAGTGGAAGGTAATTTAAATCCTAAAATAGTGTTTATTTTTATTGTTTTATTGTTTGATGTTTGATACTTTTTTGATTTTAAATCTCAAAGAATAAAATGTTTATTTTTAGAGTACCTACAAGGTCTTTGATATCCATGTGACGCAATAACATTCACGCAACATTTACTGAAGAATGTAATTAGAGTCAATCACATCATTTATTAACCTGTAAATTGTTTCAATTGAGGTTATTATGAAATCATCGTTAATGTTCTCCCTGTTTTGGTTAGATTTCATTTTATTAATGGAAACAAATTAACTATTAGCTAATTGTCCACTGGAAAAAAAATACTCACTTGGATTAAGTACATTAGATAAATATCAAAGAATTTTCAAAACTAACTATTTTGAAGTAGAATTTTGAAGTTACATAAAATATTTAATTTTTCAAAATAACTTCAAGTTAATGAAGGTTCAAACTTTATTTTTAAATAGGTAATGTAGACGCAATTTGTATGAGCTCTCCGGCGGTGCGAATTACTTTGCGTTTTCGAAACGGTTGATTTGAGTAGTCAGCGTTTCATCTCGTTCGTTGAGTTTTCAAATCAGATTTAAAGGATTTCTTTCAAGCAATTGTGTGTATATTGTATATGAGGCTATCAGTGCGATAGTGGCGTAACCCACTATTTTCAAAAATGAGTTTCTCATAAAAATGGGTCCCTTATTTTAATATAAAAACAGTTTTATGCAGCTATCTACACACAAAACCAGATGGCGCTCAAAAATATGTTATTGCATTTTATGATTTAATCATAGTTTTAGTGCAATAGTGGCGTAACCTTCATACTTCTCTTGAAAACTGCTTAGATTGTGATCTTTTGGTTCGGTATACATAATATTATGGGTAGTGAAGAAGTTCACATGTATGTTTAGGATGAGTCTACAACGTCAAGAGGACTTCAAGAAATTGGATCTTGTCTTATGCATTATTTTAAGAACGTGAGACAGTCTAAAAAAATTTTTATGAATTCTGTCCAATGTGGGGGCCAAAATAGAAATATTAAACTTTCACTGTTGCGTCAATTTATGGTAAATTTTAGCTAGTGGCCATTCCTATTAGCCATGTGACCAAGATTTTGGTGTAATAGTAAAGAATACAAAATTTTATAAAGATATCTCCGTCCCAAATGATTGGGTTAACGTCATTTCGTCGGCCAGAAAGAGAAACCCATTTGAAATTTTGAAAATAACTTTATCTGATTTTTTTTCCACAAAACCTCTGGAAGAAAATATCACAAATAGGAAAATGTCCATTTCAAATTCCAAGGGTGAATGGCTTAAGATTCAGTGGTTACATTTCGAAAAAAGTAAAACATTTTAAATTTTTTTTAAATATTCCAATGAAATTGATGTTTTACTTGAAGAGGTAAATGTAAAAAAGAGACAATCCGTTAATATTAAAAAAATCAACAAGCTTGAACAACCTAAAATAAGAAACGATAAAAAAGAAAGACTTAATTGAACTGCTTCAATTTATACCACCACGACAACAAGTGTTCCAATCGAAATATTTAACGTTTTATCAGACGAAGAGTAAAATCACTTGTTGTTAAAATATGAACTATGAAAGAAATAAAAAAAAATATAACAAATTTGGGGTTTTTCTTAATTTTTTATAGAAAACCATGAATGGCGTAACCCACTTTTTTTTCCAAAATAAAGTTGAATTTAAAAAAAGACTTGCCCTACAAAATATGACTTTTTTCAAACTCTTGAACCTTTTTAGATAAATCAAAAATGTCAAAGGAAAAATACACAAAATGTTTAAAAAAACCTGTTTCTTAAATCTCTCTTAACTCAAAAGTGAATTTTATGGGTTACGCCACTATTGCACTCATAGCCTCATATATACAACATATTTTTGAATGTTTAGTAAGAGTACCTACTCATATTTTTGTTTGTAGGTTTTTTTCAATATGTTTCACAGTTTTTTATTTTCAATCTTTTTATTTTTTTAGTTTTAGAAACCTAAAATTAATATACAACGTACCTGTAGTTCATATAACTCTGAAAAATATTTTTAGCATATTTGTTTCTTTTAATGAACAGAAGTTGAACATGAAAAAGAACTTGAGTCTAATTTAGTTTAATTAATAAAAAAAAAACTATCAAAACGAAGTTGCATAAAGTTCCCACTAAACAAATACGTTCATGTATGGAAGTATATACACATATAATGCCAAGAATTCCGATTTATTTATGTTACAAGAAAAAAATAAAAAATATTTTACTAAATGCCTTATATCAGCTTTTCCCACGCTATTCATGCAAATAGCTAAAATAAAAAAATATTTCGTACTACCTTCTGTAGGTACCTTCGTTAACAAAACAACACACCCTCTCATGCAGCTGAAAGTCATCGTACTCGTCCTATATTCTATCCAAACACTGCTCAAAAGCAGTGTTGTTGCGAAAAAAAAACATTCATGCATAAAACAACCATCGCGTATTTAGTAATAAACATTTTGTGAAATTCAACTGAAACGTCAAGGGTATGAAACAAATACTAGTGACATCTATTGACACACTTATGTATAGTATAGTATAGAAAAGCATGATATGAAAAAAGATTTTTCATCAGTTGTCACAGTAACGGTATTCTTTTTCAATCTATATTTCTGTATTCGATGCACTCAACACATGATAGACCATCCGAGGACCACTGACAATTTGTTTTTTTTTTTTTTCGTTTTGATAGCTAGGCACCCAAAAGTTATCTATATTAACTTTTCAGAAGAAATTTAATATTCGAATAATTCGAAAAAGTCCTGTATAAAACAATATTACATTAAATTGGTTGTCAAAGTACATAAAAGTTGGTATAAATGAAAAAATAAAAATATCTGCTGCAGTGAATATTAACACATATAGCAAATATGTAGCTCTCTATACAGATAGTTTCTTTTGAAATTTTATGAAAAACAGATTTCAGATATATTTATATTTAGAGAACAAAAAAATACTCGCTCAATATTAGTATTGGCATTTAGGGTTGAATGAGTGCTTAAAAGGCTGCGACTTTCTGAGAAAAATAAAATTAATTTTAAAGCTTGAAAAATTCCAATGGTTGTTCTTTTGAACATTTTTTTCCCACGGTTCAAAAATTTGTCCATTATTTTTTCTAAGAAGAATTTTTGATAATTTTATACATGCATATTGTTTTCATAAAATTTAATTTTATGACAACTTATATTTTTGAAAATTTTGTTTTACCAATTTTTGAAAAAAATTCAAATTGGTTACCTATTGGTTGTTTCCTGATGAAAACTTCTTTTGCCAAGTTTTTGTTAGACAGAACTTTTTCTCACAAATTTTTGCTTACGATTTTTTTTCTATAAATTTAACTTGCGACAAGTTTGGATTTGTGCAAAAAATGGAACTCGAGATATTAATCAGAGCCAACATTACGATGATAGAGAACGCGAAAAAGTGGGTCCCGCTATTCTGCCTGTCTATCTGTCTGTCCTTTACACAAACCTACAGGCTAAACCACTGAAGCAATCTTCTTCAAACTTTGGACATAAGGTTTTGGGGAGATTACATTGAGGGAAATCGAATTTTTTTTGGCTTTGAAAATAGTACCGTTTAGACAAAACATTTTTATCTCAAAAAGGGCTCCAACGATTTTGATGAAATTTTTAAAAAACTGTTATTAACGGTACTTGCTATGGAACCAGATTTTTTGTATTCGGTTTTCTTGTAAGCTATTGAACGGATTTCGATGAAAATTTTGCTAAAGGAGGTCCTATATAATCTTAATAATATTGCATATCAAAATTTTCAACAAAATATTTTTTTGTATTAAAAAAAAATAATTTTTTTTTTTGAAAACTCAATATTTTGAAAACTAATAAATATTTTTATTTATTTGATTTAAGTGTAAAAAATTATTTTTTGAAAAAAAAGCTCTAACGACTTTTGAAACTTTAAGATTAGTTCAGTTTTAAGATTAAATTTCTGTTTGGCTTATTTTATCAATTCAAATAATGAATTTCAAGCTTTTTCAAATTTTTATTATTGTGACCATATATGATAGTACATAGGTAGTCGGGAAATATTGTATTTTGATTAAAGCCGTGGGGAGTTTTGATTTTTTTTTTCTTTTTATTGCTTTTAGGGGTTATAAGTCCGAATAAACAGTTTCCCAACAAGTCATACTCAGACTTTATTGCAGAAAGGACCAAGTACGTGCGACCCAGTCGTGCATTTTATTTTTTAAATGAAAACAAAAAAAAAATTAACGGGCATTTAAAGTTACAAAAATTTGTATTTATTTTTTGAAGAACCCTGAAAACAAATAAATAACACAGTTTTAATAAACAACAATTACATATTTGATGACAAAAAAATAAATAACGTAGAAATTCGGTTCAATTATTTTCTTTTTCACCTGAAAAATGTTTTAAATGAAAATATTAAAATAAACGAAAATATATTTCAGGAATCCCGGTTTTTCAGTTAAGCAAAAATTGGCCCACAAATAGGTATTCGAGGATTAAAAAAAAAATGTATCAGATATGGGGATTTTTCTCTCAAGTCGGTTTCTCTAAAGCAGGTTTTGAACTGTACTGCTTTTAGGACTGTAAAGTGTTTCTATAGAAGTCCCAACTTCTAATTCTTTTGGATTCCATCCCCAATTGTATTAAAGTTCGGGTTTATATTTTTTTTAACGAACTTGGAGTATGTGTTTGATTCTAGCACTATAGCACCTTCCATATCAGTTAAAAAGCACAAAGGTAACCTACTGTTTCTCTGACATCACTTGCATATTTAATTGAAAGAAAATCACACAGTAAGATACAATAACGGTTCATTGAAGCTCAGGTCCTTAATAATTATTGTCCTGAAAAATCTCCAATCTGAATTTTTCATTTCACAACGAACCATATAACGTCTGTGTGTGATGCTGCACGCTTTTCATATTTTTTTGTAGATGTATATGCTCGTGCAGTATATATCCTTGTTATTAATGACAAAAGTGAATTTATGCAGATTCAAGTCTCTCAACTCAACTGGCGCTGATTGTCCTGACCCACATTTTCTTGGTCATAAAAATGAACGTTTTCGTCTTTTTTTTTTGAGTTTCTTTCTTTTGTCATAAATATTATGTATGTCGTTCTGCTTTCCCCAATTCCCCATTTCACCATTTTCACTATTTTAATTTTATTTTTTTTTCCATCAGGACGCCATATCTCGTTGTTTCTTTTTTTATATTGTTTTTGTTATTCTTCCTGCTATATGGATACATGAACAAACAAAGGCACTATACACTTCATTCTGCGAGTGCAGACAATCAAGAATACAAAAACAAAAACAATAGCCCGGCTAAAGAGAAAGAGAAACAAAAAAAAAAAAAAAACATAAGAATAAAACAAAAATTCATGAAAACCAAGCCAAGCCAAGCCAACAACCCGCAACAATGTATAGAACTGCACTGCAGCGCTATTAAAAACAAAGCTCCGTTAAGTCGGGCATATATACACGCGTCGCACATCTATAACTGTATAGTGTACATACATAAATTTATGCCGCCACAATACATTCATAAGCACAGCACAAACACACATACGATGATATACATAAGTTGCTGTGAAATAACTGACAAAAAAGTCCTCTCTCTGTCATTATGCCCTTCAAAATTAAATTATTTATTTAGTCATACGGCATTCTTTTGTGGGTGGGTTTTCGTGTTGGATTTTTGTTTGGCAAGTTGCGACTGATAGGGCCGGGGAGGGAGGTACGTTTGGGTTTTTGGTTTGGTTGAAAAGGATACCAACTTTTGTTTGCCGTCGTCCTTGTGCACAAAAATGAATTTTGTTAACTGCCTGCCATCATCATGGAGTACCACTTAACCCATAGTAGTTGAGGCACAGGATCTTTAACCCCCACTCACACTCTACATACTGATATCCTCTATATCACACTTTACTTATATAGAACTTCAAACTGGCCTTTCTATGAATGTATTCGCCGCTTATACGGTCTAGGGTGTGTAGTCATCCTCGTTTAAATGCTAAAAGTTTGCCATTATATCTACCTACACGGTATAAGTCCAGTCCAGTCGAGTCCAGTACAGTTCAGTTCAGGCCAGGCTAGGCTAAGAGGACACTCATCCTGTCGCTTTATACATACACCGTCATACATCGCATACATTTCACTTGAATATAAAGATAACGAGCGAAAAAGCGTAGTATGGTAACAGAACAAACAATTTGGGTTAAACATTTGTAATGCTTTTTTTATGAGTAAACTAGATGAGAGGGTAGATTTCTTTAGGTTAACACGGATAAGTTTTGTTATAGCTTGAAGGGTAAAAGCCGAATTTTAAATTGAATAAGTAATGTGGTGGGCTTATGGTAGGAAAACAAAATAAAAAAAAAAAACTTTCTTTACCTACCTAGGGTATCTGCCAAACAATCATGTCAAATTGGCAAGTAGTTTGTTTTACGTATACCCAACAAAAAATTGAATTTAAAGCTACGAAGTTCGAAATAAAGCAAAAGTGTACGAATTTAAATTTATCGTCCATCATATGTATGTAGTATATGTAAGAGTATTGAAATGCCATTTTTTGAGTTAAAATATCGGAGGTTTATTTCAAACCAAAGAAGCCAAATGGCGACCACGGCTACGCTTACCTTTTATACTTTTCATGAAATTTTTAGCAGACACAAGATCTCGGTGGCCAATTGATGATCACCTCAACAAGAGATAACACAGTCCGGAAACTCGTCCCGTAAAAGAGCGATGGTTTCGTGGCTTGTGTGGCACGTAGCGTCATCTTGTTGAAAGTAAACGTTGTGTCCGGATCAATACCATCCAATTCCGTCCATACAAAATTATTAATCATCGGTAGATAGCCCAATCCATTCACCGCAGCTGTTGCTCCAGCCTCATTTTCGAAAAAGTAAGGTCCAATGACCCCGGCGGACCATAAACCGCACCAAACAGTCACTCGTTGAGAATGGAGAGGCTTTTCAACAATAAATCTTTAAAAAGTATGTTATCTAGTTATTCCATTCCAGGGACGATATCTAGGTTTTTTGATTTTTAAATTGAATCAAGAATGGCGAAGAATGGTCGAGGAGGAATCAACACAACTAGGGAAGAGTTGGAGAGAGCTGAAAAACATCTCCGGGAACCGTACACCATGGCGCGTAGGAGTAGTAAAGGCCGTAAGGGGAAACCAACGGACGTAACACACCAAGGCTTCGGGCGTCCTGGTCTACACCATCTTTCGAGCCACTTCGGTCATGCGAGCTAGTTGCCCTGGCACACCGGAGTCTACCGAGCTTAATTTTTGTGTCACTATATCTGCTTCAAGGTAGATTGCGTACAATTCATGATTGTATCGTCTCCGGAATCGTCCTTCCTCACATATGACACCCATAATTCTCCTTAAGAATGTTCTCTCGAACGTGGCTAAGAGGTCGACGTGTCTTTTGCTAAGCACCCAAGTCTTGTAAAAGTGTTCCTTTCCAAAAACATACATAACTATTGATGATCAAATCTCTATTGTGCAGGGTAATTAAAAAAGAAAAGAAAAATGAAATTTTCGAAGGTCCGATTTATCCCTTCTTCCAGTGATGCTGATCTTTTATGCTCCGAAAAACATAAAATTGAAAAAAAGCTCAACTTAAAATCTTTCCATCTAAGAGCTTACAACTATAACTATGTACACGTTCAGCACACGACCATTCAATCGGCTTTCATTATTTACAAGAAAATCACAGATTTACACTATCGCTCTTGTATATGGAAAATCGAACACTGTTGCAGTGGCACAGGGCCAATTTAATCAGATTACTACGGGGCGCCCCTCCTCCCAAAAAAATAAAAAATAGGGAGTTCCTTCCAGTCCAGTAACACACATCTTGTTATAGGGAAGGTTAACCAACACGTTTTCAGTATAGAGACCAAGTATTCCATTTGGATGTGCAGCAACCGAATAACCCACTCGGTTTAATCCCTCTTCTGTTCTGAGTCCTGAATCCATTTCGTTTTGTTTTTCTCCCGGATTTGGCCATGCAACCGTGTGTATTCTCAAAATTAAAAAAAAAAAAAAACGAAAAGAATTAAATAACTTCCTCCCAACAATTGGTCCTGAAAAAATAACAACAATATCAGAGCAGCCGATGCAACGTGGCAGAAATCCTCTAAATCAGGTTCGCACTTAATTCTTATGCTCAGCGATTGGCGTCCCAGCAATGTCCTTGTACAACAAGTGAATAATAATTACAATATTAAAATACTCTGTCCACTTTGCAATACAATATCCGTTCGACAGATGGTAATGGCTGCATTTTGGGTCTCAATCTGCCACCAAGGACAACACAAGGACATAATTCGATGTGGAAAAAGGATTTAATCGATTTTCATTTTTTTTATTATTTTTTTTTGTGTAATGTGTTTTTTTTCTGGCTCATCCTCTTTAAGGATTAAATGTGACAGAACAGGATACACAAGTAGCAGTAGTACACACAATACTGACTACGAGAAGGACGAATGGAAAATCGAAAATATCTCGGATAATCTCTTATTGAGTGATGTAACTTGGTAAAATCCTTAAAAAATAAAAATGAAGCGACATATCAGCAGCAGGTCCTTTTTTTTCATTTTTTTGAATTTTGTTTTGTTTTATGAGAATTTCCTTTGGGCATAACAAATTGCCTTCTATACCACAGCTTGTCAATTAGAAAACACCTATACCACCAAAGTCGAAGGAAGAGTCCTTGCGAAAAGTTAAGGTGATTTATTCACTTCAAGGGTTTTCGCTTAAGCTTGTGCCGATGCTGTAGTATGGCAGAGTGTCAATATCGGAGGGGAATGGAAATGAAGATGGAGATGATGAAGACACTTTTATCTTCCGATTAAATTGCTAACAAATCGCTTGGAATTGAGCTTCGTTGAAGTTGTTCCCAATCCTGAGTATGATGATGATGATGATGATGATGAAGATGGTAGTGGTGTGGTTTAGCTTATAGAAAATTTTAGAGTGGAAGAAGTGTAGTGACAGAATCCTTGGGGAATAAATGTTATTTAATGACACTGTTCTTCAATTATTCTGGTTGGTTGCGATTTGTTTGACGACGACGACGATTGTGTGTACCTACTCAAACAGCCAAGATGATTTTGATGAAGATGAAGAGAAATTAAATATTCAAGAGAAAACTATTCATCCATTCATTCAATTTGCATCAAAAAACCAAAATTATTAAGACGTGATGTGAAGAGAGAAGGAGAAATTCTGATGAGAGAGATGTAAATAGGATGAGTGATCTCTTGACTTTGGTTCAGTAACTGGGTTAATTTGGTGAAATCATAAATTTATTATTTTAGTGGTGATTGAAATAGATGTGGTCCCTTTGTGATTATTAAAGACACTTTAGTGTACTTAATTCAGTGATTTATTTAATTGAATTATGATTTGCTTCAGTTACTGTCCTGGTCCTCTGTCATCAGGGCTTAATTAAGAGAGTACATTTTATTTTTGAAGTAGGTTATTTTTTTTTAAATATTCATTAATTGATGAAGATTCTAAAAACAAATTAAAAGCTCTCCTTAAAAATTGGAATTTAAATTCCATTTCGGAGCCATTAAAGCTGTAACAAAATGTCTCTCCCAATAGGTCTTGCCCTTGAATGTTGAAACCCATCATAAATTACAGAGAGGAGAAAAAAAAAACTAAATAGGGCGGGTTTGTAAACTTCGTTAAGATTGATGAGGCAGTTAAGTCAGTTGTAATTGCCAAAAAACGAAGACGATATTTTTGTATGTAAATGTAAAGGCCAAATAAATATTTACAATAATTTGTACAAATAATTTATTTGATTGCTAAAATGGTTGTATATATATATATACTCGAACACATAACCATCTCTAATTGGGTACTCTATCGTTCTTTCTACAAAATTATACATCCATAAAAGTTTGGTTAGGGTTAGGTTGGATGGCAAACAAGAAGCATTGAAATTCATCAAATCGCGTAGGACTTCTATAATACTGGCTGTTTGGTGAAATTGGACTATTTTCTGGCATAAGAGAGAGCTTTGTTATTTAGGTACTTATGCAAACAAATCGACGATGTCAATCATTGATGATGTTAGGGAATTGGGTTAAGGAAAAAGGGTTTTTTTTTTTTGTGAATATTTTTAAATCTACTTCATGATATTGCGGTTGACCTTAGATTATTCTGGATGTGCCTATACATCTTCTGGGCAAAAATACAGAATACAATTTGAACATAAGTATCTACGATTATTCAATTTATTTTTAACTATCTCAAAAAGAGGCGTTTTATTTTTACAATGGCCGGTGGCCATTTCTTTATTTTAATTCGATTTTCTTCTTGGATGAAAACAACAGGGGAATAGCGTTGGTTCCACCGCATCTAATATGTTCGTGTCTGGGCAATACCCCTCTCATGCAAATCTGTTATTGAGGTTAGTGGCCAGGCAGGCGCTATTTTTCTTTTCATTAAAATAATTTTACGGGGTTCAAATAGAAATTTATTTAAATACTAAAAAAATGCATGTGGCTAAATGTCAAAATTAAAATTAAAAATTTTATTCGGAAAACAAAATTTTTTAGATAAAAATTTTCAAAATTTTTCAAAAAGATACATATGTATGTATGTACATATTTACCTCGATTACAGAATCCGAAAAATTTTATTCCCGCGAACTTGACTCGATCCACACTCAATTTACTTACGCGATAAATAACAATCATAAAATCCGGCGGAAGATCTACATTACCGTTTCTTAAAACTTCTTTATCATTTTTAAACTTTCTTATCGATGCTGACAATTTTTGACATTAAATTGGTATGTGAACGCTAAATATCCTGGTTAGAGTCACGACTCATTTGTTTGGGTGCATGCCTGGACTAAAAATCGCTTTACGATAATGGAGACAGAAACACAAGAATGCTTGGTATGGATATTTGGACTGAACACCAATAAAATTAACTAATTAATTAATTAATGACAATTTTACCATTTTCTCGAATTGGAATCTATTTGTTGTTCTTTTTCTGCAAAAACATCAAAACTATAATCTAAAACTCAAATTTTAAACTTACTTTTTCAAGCTTTCCATTTTTGTATTTTGTTGCATACGCAACAACTTTGGTGCGGATTTGAAATGCCAACATTTATATGGAGTTCGGATGGACTGAGTATTTCATAATCGAATAAAATTTCAACTACGTTACCGACATTTATGAAGGTTCTTGCGACGGATTCTCTAATAGTAAAACTGAAAAAAAATGTCGGAAGCCATCCGCAGACCATTTATCGGATTCTGTAATCGAGGTGATTGAAAAAAATTGGTAAAAATTTAATTTTGCCAAACACACAAATTGGCTGAAAAATGGACAAAAAAATTCTATCAAACAATTCAAAAACAAGCAAGAGGGCATTTTTTTGAACCCTCGAAAGTAAAAATTGGTCAAAAAAATTATGAAAAAAGTGGGTTCTTAACAATCATTCCTTTTTTCCACTAATTAGGAAAGCTCTCTGTTTCCCAAGTTATATCGCTGA
The DNA here is from genome assembly GCA_958431115.1 of Syrphus vitripennis. Lineage (NCBI taxonomy): Eukaryota > Metazoa > Arthropoda > Insecta > Diptera > Syrphidae > Syrphus > Syrphus vitripennis. The sequence goes on from OY288108.1 coordinate 32,601,151, forward strand.
TCGACTACCCTTTAGCCCAACGGCTTTGTTGCTCTTCAGTGCTTTGATTACGGCAAAAATTTCTTCTCGTTGAACAACTAAAGTGGAAGTTTTTTTCAACCACAAGATTAAAAATTTGTGAAAAATTTTTTTTTGAAAAAATTGCAAAAAAAAAAACAACCAAATGAGAAATTTTTCGCAATTCACAAAATTTGGGCAGACCAGTCCACGCTAAGGAAACAGTTCTTTAGAGCAAAGATTTTTTTTTAACAGTATGAGTCTGTAGAAACCTTGGAGTCAGTTAGATTGGTTGGAATCTAAAGTATTAATTTTATTTTTCTTGCTTCAAGTTCATGATGATTTAATTAATATTTCTTGTAGCATACATAATATATCAACGTTACAGGTGCGTTGCATTGACTTTTCTGAACACACACAATATTCATACTTTAAAAGAAGCAGGAGGCATATACTCCAATATTAAAGAGGCAGGGAGCATTTGATCCAATAAGAAAATTGTTATTGCACTAAACACAGATAAAACGCTTATCTCGGATACTGGAGTATTTTTTCCAAAAAAAAACAGCCTTTAAAAATAAAAGGTACTCGTAAATGAGAAAAATATTGTAAGATTGATAGAAGTCCGCGAATGAATTACAGTTTTGGGTATCCAAGTTTTTTTTCAAGGATTTCTCTACAAATACTCCAAGAAAGTCTCTTGTCGTATAATAAGGTGTCTCACCAAATTTATTACTAGGGGCTTTTACATGCGATATTTTTATATATAATTTTATTTCCTCCTCATATAACACCTCAAGTGTGGCACTCATTAGCATCGTTATTCTTACAATTTAATACAAGAAGATAACTTTCAGAAAATATTTCCACCCAATATATTCTTTTCAAATACCTTAGCGGATGAAGGTATTTGCAACAGTTCAAAAAAATTATTCTAGAAATTTGAAGCTCGAAAAAATAAAATTCTTCGAAATCGAGCATTTGAAATCACTGACGCCTATATATAATTTGTTTCCTTTCTCTGTAAATAAAGAAAAAAATATGACACGATATTTACAGTTTACATTGCGCCACTCGTCAACCCCTTGTTTGTCACAATAATCACCTTCAAGTTCCAAAACCGACATTATATATTTTCCTGAAGTATTAATGCATTTATTTAGTATTAAAGCAATTTTAAAGTTTCTGGTTTTTACAACCATCAGGTTAGGCACTCTACATTTTTATTCATATTTTGTTACAAAATCCACAAATGTAAAAAAAAAACAATGAAAAATAACAAAGGTATTATTTTCCCATAAAAGTAAAACAACACAACAACAACATCAGAAAGCTGAGAGTGCGATTCCTCGAATCTATTTCCTGGTTTCCTTTTGCTCAGCCTAGTTTTTCATCATCATCATCATCATCATTATCATCATTGCAAAAGGACAACACACTTTGTGAGCAATGAGCGCGTAAGAGGACACCTTGCTCTAGTTTAATCCATCATATTTCTACTCCATTCAGCAACAACCATATTTCACATATACCTACATACCTTTACCTAACTATAACACTCTTCGTACCCTGGTTTCATTTTCTACCCCTCATGCCTCATTTCGTTTCTAGAGGGTGTTTTTTTATTTAATTTTTTTTTTGTCAGCAGAATTTTTCATTTATTTATGTGCTACATAAACAAAGGTAAAAAAAATATATATTTTTATATAAGTGCCGGTGTATATTCAAACTCACCCCATCCACCCTCCATCTCCACCTTCCCTTCTTGCATTGTTGTTGGGTTTTAAGCGTTTTAAGACATTCTCACAGAACATAATAATAAAGTTGATGGTTGCCTGCGGTTAGTTTTGCTAAGGAATGGGCCCAACAAAAAGGGGTGAGTGGGTGGAATGGTCGACCAAACATGCTTTTTTGTTCATAGATATAGATACACTCAAGCTAAGTTGTGGGCTAAAAATAGGAGCGAAAAGTTGACAATGTTGTAGCATAAGAAATTCTCATTTTTGTGTTTTATGTCGTAAGATATTTTGAGGTAGTTATGGTGAGAGGTGGTTTAAGGATTACAAAAAAAAAAAAAAACGTTGACTCTTCTTATGCTACTGAAGATTATCCTTGGTGTAGTAAAGCATTTTTGCACCCAAAGGAAAACAAATACCAACATAATAACAGCACCGAAGACGAGAAGGAAAACGATGAGGATGTCAGCGACAACGACTCCCGACAAGGACGACGGACAAGGACACGTCTAAATATTATTAAAACAAAACAACAATAACAAAAAAAAAAATATAAACTCTTCATAAAACCAAATACGATGGTCCTGAGTCCTGACTGACTTGAGTGAGTGACTTCAAGGATGTTTTTGTTTATTTGTTTCGTTTGTCTTTCTTTTCCGCTATAGCTACCATTTTTTTTTCTCTATATTTTATGAGTATTTCAAAAAAAAAAAAAATCTACCCCAATTTTTATGCAGTAAAATTATGTTAAATGAATAAATGTGTTTTTTAATGCTAAGTAGAGGGTGCAAAGTGGAAGCTGTGGTGATGGCGAGATGTAAATTTTTGTCAGCATTTAAATTTTTCTCCTCAGTAGAATTTGGACTTGGATGGAGATGGATGCTGGAGGAAATTGTCTCTGATATCCTTCTTCCCCCCAACCCCCACCCTCCGCACTCATGATTTTTTAAGAGTTCCTCTTCAAAACGGAATGCAATGATGTTTCCTATTTCGACTAACAAAAAAACAAAAAAAAAAGTAAACACCGGTGGTAAAGTAGGGTTGTAAAAATGATGAACAGAAATGTCGGTTTTGGAGCTTCAAGGTGATTATTATGACAAACAAGGGGTTGACGAGTGGCGCAATGTAACTGTAAATATCGTGTCATGTTTTTTTCTTTATTTACAGAGAAAGGAAACAAATTATATAGGCGTCAGCGATTTCAAATGCTCGATTTTGAAGAATTTTATTTTTTCCAGCTTCAAATTTCTAGAAAACATTTTTTTTTGAACTGTTGCATATTTAAACTCGAATAGCTTCGTCTGCCAAGGTATTTGAAAAGAATATATTAGGTGGAAATATTTTCTGAAAGTTATCTTCTTGTATTAAATTGTAGGAATAACGATGCTAATGAGTGCCACACTTGAGGGGTTATATGAGGAGGAAATAAAATTACAACAACGAGATTTTGTTGACATTTCAGGGGAGGGCTGTTGACACTTTTAAGAGTCATGAGGAAATGGTATTGTTCGGGGAAAAAAAACCTTGAAATAAACAAAAATTATACTTGTTGACTTGATAATCACAGTCTGGAACAAAAGTTAAAAAAGGGAGAAGAAAAAAATTGTACTTACATACAACAGAAGTTTAAACAATTGAAAGGTTAAAGTATATGCACTAGAGTATGGCAGTTATAATTATTTGGAAATAAAGGCTTCTCAAACTGAAATGGAATATTTGAAGTCTCAGTTTGGTCTAAAAATGAAAACACTTTCAAAAGTGATGTATTTTCAATTTTAATAACTTAAATAATGCAAGGCAATGCAGAAGCATTTCATATGTTTTCCAATAGATAGCACGCCCATTTCAAGTAATTTAGTATTTTGCAAAACTCATGAATCGCTTCTGTAACTTTGTTTGGTATCAAGTTTTGTTAAGTCATAAATTTTGTTTGCTTAATGATTTTTTTTGCTGAAAGTGACACCGATGATGTGTGAAGGTCATCCCATTTTTTTTTTTTTTTTTTTTTGATTTTCTTAAAAAGAGATTGTAATCAAAATTTTGAATTTAGAAAACAGTTTTAAAAAAAAGTTGTTTTTGAAAATTAAACATTTTACAAATGGCTAGATATGTATATATTTTCAAATTTTTTAAAAAAGTATTTTGTCAAAACTATCTTTAATAATTTGAACAGAAATGTATTTTTTTTCAAAAATAACGGTACCTATTTTTTATTATTTGAAGACGGTTGTCGGTTTAAATTAAAAATTAATTCCCAAGCAAATGTTGAAAAAACGTTCTCAAACTTAATTTTGTTGACTTAATAAGAAGTTTTTCACCGAAATACAAATCTCAATAGAAATACTCAGTTATTTAATCAAAAAGAATGAAAATAATAAATTAAGTTTTTGAATCTTGCAACAAATACTCGTAAAGTAATGTTCATTTTTTTTACATTAAATAGTTTATATGTATGTCTCAGCATTGCGACTTCTAAGGACACACATTACTTTATCTGATATTAAACTTAGAAGAACATAAAAGTGTTTGCTCTACAGTTGCAGGCTATTTCATGTTATATTTGCATTATAGTTTAGTGCACAATATTTTATTTTTTGTGTGAAAGAGCATCACAAAAGATGAGTGTAGAAATTTCTTGTTACTTTTATCCTTGAGCTATTTTTGTAATACATAAATAGAGTCCTTTAAGTTACTCTTTGTAGATCTCGATTGAGAATAATATTTTTTTCATTTAAAGAGATTTCCAACCAAAGCAAAACATTCGGAGATGCGACGATAAAACAAATATTTCTATAGGGAAATTGGTGTAATTTAATAGAGAAAAACTTATAAATAAGATGACAAAATTATTGTTTTAAGAAGCTAACTTAATAAAATTCAGTCCTTACAAATTCAAAGGTCAGACACAGACAAAGAAATATTTTGCTTGTCTGTTGATTTATTATTGGAATTGGCACAGAAAGTATTCGTTTTCGAATCGGAAGGCCCTAGGTTGGGTTAGGTTAATTGGGCTGGGAGTTGGTTTTGTTACCGTCACTCTTAGATTAATGTAGATCCATTGTGATACCCTGAAGTGTTGTAACTTCTTAAAATGTTAACCTATGAATCCGATGGTTCGTCTAGCCATTTGGAGGTCTTGACGAAGTTCATTAAGCTTTTGCCTGAGAGTTCTGATAGTTTTTCTAATTCGATGAAGAAGTAGTTGCCTAGGGTTTTCTTCATAGAGTGGCAGAGTGATGGACAATGACAGAAAAAGTGAGCAATATCTTCATGCTCGTCGTCGTCCTCACAGCCTCTGCAAATATCATCGCTACTGAGCCCCATTTTCATTTTATAGTATAGCCGAGGAGGTTATGTCCCGATCTCAGCTTAGAAGACGCTGCTATGGTCGGGAGCCTGAATGAATTGGCAAGATTAAGGTTTTCTGAGAAGAACCCTGCTTCTGATGGTAAAAGTCGACTCATTAATGTAGGGCACACTATTTTCCCAATCTAATCTATTGGGGAAGCTAGTACTAAAAGATTTGTTGAAATCTAAGTAAGGATTCATATAATCTGTACAGATGTTGTTGGCTAGGTATTTCGTTAAAATAGCAGCATGGCCTTTTGGACTAGTTTTCCAGATGCTGGTTTGATGGAGCCGAAGAGCGCTGTTTGCTGCCGATTCTTGTACAGATAGATCTAAGGGCTGAAAATTGAGGATTGCTTCTAAACCCGCAGTAGGGGTGATCCTCATCTCAATAGTTGTGCTAATGCAAGCCGTATCGGAAGGTTCAATAAAATGAAAAAAAAAATTAAAAATCTACTCACAGAATGATTAAGCATAACAAGACCGAGTTTAAAGATAGTCAACGGATGAGCTGTTTTCAATTATCTACCTTTATCAATAATTATATTGATCATCAAAGAAAGAACAAACAAAAAGGATTATTTGAAAGAATTATGCATATCAAATTATAATGTCCAATAATAAAAATTCCCAAAAATAATGATCAAGAATTTTAACCCAATCTAGTGATTAAACCACTCAATGTTCCCCCAAATCCTTATAGGTATAATGTTTCTTTTAACTTACTTTTCCGTCCAAAGACTTCTCCGATTTCAAAATCCTAAGCCAACCCTTTTTTTTTATTTAAAAAAAATAGCCTTAATCCTTTGAGGATATGAATAATCCTTCCTTTATATACTAATGATCTCATTTCCCTCCAAAAAAAAAAAAATAAACAACAACAACAACCAAAAAAGCCACATTTCCACCAACAATAAAAAGAAGAAACAAAAAAAAAAAACAACATCACATCAAAAATAATGGGCATCAACCATCACGAACTTTGCTACTACTGCTTCTGACGCTGACTGCCACTTTCAATCGAAAAACCCAAAATCATTAAAAAAGCATTGCTTGAATTCCACCATCAGCCGCATCCAACTCGGACGGAAAACTCTCATAAAAAAAAATACAATTATCAACCAAAAAGTGCCCAGTCATTGAGGCTCGTTTGTCAGCATTATTATTACCATCAGCAGCCCTTTTATTCTTCCTTTAATAATAATAAAAATACAACAACAACGCAAAAAAATCCAGCACATCACAAAGGACTAACAAAAAAAAAAAATTGTATAATACCTTTTGCTTACACTTCCTTTTTTTCGGGGTGAAAAAAAAATCCCAAAATGATAAGGTCTCCGTTTTTTACCCTTATAATTCCGTACTGCCATCACAAAATAAAACATAAAATGAAACTTTTTCTTTTAAACCACCCCCTCCCCTGTCTTAAATCAAAGTAACGCAACGGTGTGAAATAAAAAAAAATAATAAGTACCTACCTTGTACGTATGTATGTAGGTATAGAGCCCTAGACATTTAAATATAAATTTTGGGTTCGAGAAGAGCCGGGCTACCCCTGTGGCATCAGCAGCCACCCAGTCAATTTTCATTAGGCTTTTCTCAACTCTAATTTGCATTAGACCCTGGTAGAGATATTTTCCAACAATCCTCTTACACTTCTGTGCATTTTCTCTGATGATCAAATCTCCCCGAACATCAACACAACACAGCACCACCAAGGTCAAGTACATCACATGTTTCAATTTTCTCCAAAAAAAAACACTCCAACTCACACGTTATCTTTCGCACCCTTAACATAAAAGTTCTTCCATTTTTGCACAAAGAAGAACGAAAAACTCTTCAATGTAAATGATGGCGAAAGTTGCCGAAACCCCCAAAAAAAAAACACTCTAAATGAAAACTTTTCAAACCGCCCGCCATCGCACTAACAGCAGCATTTTGGTGTGGTGGCTGCGTGGAGATTGGTCCTGAGGGGGTGTGAAAAGTGAATGGGAAGGTCTCTTCCATTTAGAGGAATGAAAAAATTCATTTCTACGATAAATAGTTAGTAGAGGCACTCCCCACTTTTTTTCAACCAAAACACTCCATTCATTCGTTTGTCCAACACTCGCGGAAGTAACTTTTATAAAAATTAAGGATAAATCTTTTCTTCCTTTTGACTTGGTACTGTTGCATCAGCAGGTTTGCTTTTGTGTATTCGTATCAGCTAGCATCAGTCTTTTTGATCTGGCAATACCACAGTGTTTTCGCTTACAAGGATGCGTCGCGTAGTATACGTTATACCGTTATACCTGCCACTGCATTTAGGAAGCGGAAGTTTTTACATTTTTTAGCATCAACATTTTGGTTGGCCAGTGGATTTTTAAAAACTATAACCCCAACCATCAGGTAAGTGAATGAACCATTTTGTTGGTCCGAAATAAATGTAAACGAATCCATTTAAAGGAAACCAAATAATGAAACAAGGATAGCCCAAAAAATGGACGTATAAATCTGGAACGCAATTACATTAAGAGCTTTTTCTGCTTTGATGTTTTATACGGGATCTGAAAATTTTGAGAATGGCACAACAAGAATTGAACCTTTTACCTTCACCTGTGATAAACTCAGGGCAGGTTTTTTTTCCAGGAAACTCGTTATTTTTGAGATTTTGTTTTGGAATCTGATTTTTTTTTGTTTCCATTTCATTTTCCGTATTTCAATCGCTTCTGCTTCAATTTGCTTTGAAGTTTGTTTATATAAATTTTTGTTGTTATTTGAAATAAGGATATCTTCAATCGAATTACTTTACATTTTTTTTAACCAAATGGTAGCCTTTTTATAATTTATATGACTCAAGTCCTGAAGGTGAATCATGAGAATTAGGACTTAGTTCAAGTTGGGTGCAAGAAAATGAAGAGCAAATGGATTTAAAATCATTAGGTTTTTTATTTGTCCTCTTTGTCTAATGGGCCAAGTATTTGGTTCAGAAAAAATCAAAACTAATCACCGTTTTGCCGGTATTTTAATTACAATGAAAATTCTCTAATATCGTGTGATTGGGCCTTTGGTTCGAAGTAAGCAGGTTTCCAAATCCGAGGTGAAGTTGGAACACCATAAAATTCTTAAAAAAAACCGTCAATTTTAAATTTGTTGTGGGATTTAGCTACATCTGTAGGAAATTCGAACAAGCTGTATACGATTCCTTCATCCAGATCAAGCAGGTGGTACAAAATCTGAAGAAGAAATACGCGGCCGGCTGCTCAATTCCAACAGAGCCTACTATAGTCTGTCAAAGTTCTTCGAATCCGGAAATCTCACCATAACTTCAAACTGCTGCTGTACAGGACCATGGTATGGATCCGAGAATTGGGTGCTTAGCAAAAGACACTCCGTCTCCGATCTCTTAGCCGCGTTCGAGAGAAAAGTCTTAAGGAGAATTGTTGGCCCCATATGTGAGGAAGGACGATTCTGGAGACGGTACAATCATGAATTGTACGCAATCTACCTTGAAGCAGACATAGTGATAAAAATTAAGCTCCGTAGACTCCGGTGTGCAGGGAACCTAGCTCGCATGAGTGAAGAGGAACCGGCCCGGAAAGTCGTTTGCGGTACATTCTATGATAGAGGGCAGCGTGGTAGACCATGCTTGCGCTGGACAGATGGCGTAGACCAGGATGCCCGAAGCCTTGGGGTGTGCAACTGGATGGCGTCGGCTCGAGACTGGGATAGGTGGAGAGACTTGTTGAAGGAGGCCAAAAGGACCGGACCCCGGTTGTCGAGCCGGTAATGATAATGATGATAGAAAATTCCCGACTAGGAAATGCAGAGCAGCTTTATTTGTGAACTAAACGAACCCAATCATGGTGGAGAGTTGTTAGTCACTTTGGCGGCCTTGGTTCTTCATAGAGCGTCCTCGCCACCATATTTATTTATTTATTTCGAAAAACGGGCTATTCGATAACAATTACGAATCCTAGAAAAGCTATAGCCGAAACAGCTTTAACTGAAAATAAAAAACTGCGGTAAACTGTCAGAAGACATAAGTGTCCGGAGTGCGGAGCCAGGTGGGACACTTTCCCTCAGCTTGCTTTCGACCATTTTTTTTTTATACATAGCTATTATATGCATGATTCCGAGAAAATCTAAACCGAAAAATTAGGGAGTGGACATATATAATAATAGGTGTTGCCCAATGATGTCTTCTGATTGAAATCTGATCTAAAAATTTTCATATTTTTCTATTCATTTAAAAATTTCACTTACATTTTTTATTTGTCCCTCCCAAAAAAAAAAGTACGGGCGCTAATGACTAATGATATTACCATTTTTATTTTTATTCTTGTGGAAACTACAACAACTTCCAATACTACAGCGGAAGAAAGGCATGCTCAAAAAACCTGGATCAAGCAAATGCAATGACACATGCATTTAGTTGGCCTCATACAAGGAACAATCCAAAACCGTGACACTTGTTGACTTTAAATAAATGTCAACTCAAATGGAACCTTAGTGATAGTTGTTGTCCCGATAACAGATGACACAAAACATCATTCTGTTCAGAAAGTTCTCCAAGACTTTGTGCTTTTCCTTGTAATCCTGCTGACCCAGTTGCATCAAAAATTTAAAATTTCCATTAAGAAAGAAGACAGCAAAAATAAATAAAAATACTACCCACTACCCACACAGAAGAAAGTCCATAGGATCGCCTTCTCTCCATAAACAAAAATCGTAAAACGTCTTATTACTCCTATGCAGAAACCGCATTCTGCACTACTAACATCATTCTGGATGTAATGTTTGAACATTCGTTGAAAAATTACACTTAAAACCCATTCATATTCTATAGCGACTTATTTAAAACTCTGAAAGGTGGTTAAGTGCTTGTTAGATTTTAACAGGATAAAAAGGCTTTTTATTCAAGAAAGCCTACATCCCAAAGAACATTTTAGGTCTGAATTTCCCCAAGAGAATAATTTTCTAATTTTGTTAAGCATTTTTAAAATTGCGTTAACCATCAAAATGAAAATTTTATAGAAACTTATAGAACATTAGTGCTTCGACACTGCTTCTTTAAAGAGTTGATTGCAAGTCTTACCGAAGTTGAAAAATAAACAAACTTCCAATTTCTTTTATAGAATTTAAAAAATAACTAGTTTAATGTTTACAATGTGTCTATTAAATTAAACGAAAGCTTAAATTTCATTAAACTTTCTAATAGAACACGTTAAAGATCTTCAAGATTTTGTTCCATAAAGTCTTCAACCAGAAGAATAATGTTATTTTTACCAGTTGTTTAAAGAGTAAATTTCATTTTTCTGTGGATTTTTGTGAGTAACTTAAATTCTTGGGTAAGAAATATTTTTCAAAATAGCCGTTTTGAACGTATTTGCTTGACATATTGCAGTTTTATAAAAAAGGTCATATACATAATTTTTAAAATCTTGAATAACACAGTTTTCCAAAAATATTTTTTGGATTTTTGAAAAAAATTCTTTTGAACAAATTTCGTGCACTGCCCCTGTTATTTCCAAGGTCATAATATGATGCAAATTAATTATAAGATAGCCATTTTATGCACAGGCCAACTATCACCTATGCAAGACCGAGTCGAGTCTTGTGTCATTTTTCTTTTAAGTTTTCAATGTCCGTCTTCAGTGCATAATATTAATAAGTACTACCTACAAAAAGTGAACGATCCAAAACCTTTTTTTTTCTTGTATTTTATTTTGAGATTCTTCTGTTTTATGTTCATTTTTTTTGCTATTGGAAGGCTATTAGATATATACACGTAGTCAGTTTGAGTTGAAGTATGAAGGACGAACAGAACCACTGGTATTCTTTAAGGATGCCCCTACAAAGGATATTTTGTGCTTGGGCAAGCGTAAAATTTTGTATCTTCCTAGCCTGAAGTCCTGTGTTCTAAAAGAAAATGCAGAAAAAAAAATACAGAACTTTGACAAGAGCAACAGCAACAGAAAACCAAAAAAAGAATGTAAGATAATCATAAAAAAAGGAACAACAACAAGAACAAAAAAAAGGGGCAAGGATGATGTTGTGTTTGTTACATTTTATTGATGTAGTCTACCTCGTTGTTTTTTTTTTTTTTTGTTTTTTGTTTATAAGTTAGCATAGGTATGTTTTTTGCAATTTCGTTAGTCTGATGGTATAAATAGTGATAGAAAAAAAAAGTGTCAAAGGTATCGGCATATTATGTTCGCATGGTTACATCTTGAAAGATAATTTTAAAAATCTTTCAGTCTAGTGAAGGAGTTCGATGGGTTTTCATTGTAAAGCTGGCTGGGTCTTTATAATATAAACAGGCAGATAAATAAATGTGCCATGTAACTTTTGGAAATATTACTTTCATAATTTAAACGATTCGAAAATAAAAAAAAGGGAGACTATTTACGTAATCTTGAAAAATATAAATAATAGTTTTAATAAAGCTTTTTAAAAGTTGCTGGTGGCGTATGTGGAACATTTTTTTTTTAAACTTTCATAAATAATCGGTCGGTAGTTGGTGCGTTTAAATTTGTTTTATTATTATAAATTAAAGATCGTGCTACAAGCAATAGTGCATATCTTTTCGATGTTAATATTTTTGAATGAATCTCAAAACAATATTTTTATTTGAAAAAATTGGCCAGGCATAATTGAGATCGTAAGGAATTGAATCGGATTTATGACTCTCTGTCGGCTTGGCTTCAACCAAAACCGGTAAGAAAAACGATAACAGATCTTACATTACGTCTAACTTTTAAAAGTAAGACTGTATTTTTAGTTCCAAAAATAAATTGAAAACGTCTCAAATTTTTTTTTGTGAATTTTTTTTTTGTGGTTATTATTAAATTATATTTTCCAAAACAGCTTTATTATTATTTTGAAAAAATAAAAAAAATGGGCATGAAGTCCTTATCAATTTAAAAATATTTTATACCAAAATTTGTTAAGAAAATTTTTTTTTGTAAAAATCTGAAAAAAATTAATTTTTTTTTTAAGTTCGCCTTGTAGGGAAAAACGGTCTATTGATTTCATTCATTCAATTCTTAAAGTTTTGTAATTATTAGCTTTTTGAAGTTATTTTCTTGAGATATCTACCCTTACTGCAATTTGTCAAAAATAGGACAGCTTCTTCTTCTTCTTCTTCTTCTTCTTCTTCTTCTTCTTCTTCTTCTTCTTCTTCTTCTTCTTCTTCTTCTTCTTCTTCTTCTTCTTCTTCTTCTTCTTCTTCTTCTTCTTCTTCTTCTTCTTCTTCTTCTTCTTCTTCTTCTTCTTCTTCTTCTTCTTCTTCTTCTTCTTCTTCTTCTTCTTCTTCTTCTTCTTCTTCTTCTTCTTCTTCTTCTTCTTCTTCTTCTTCTTCTTCTTCTTCTTCTTCTTCTTCTTCTTCTTCTTCTTCTTCTTCTTCTTCTTTTGCAAAGCTTCTAGGTCTAGGAGATTATCAAGACGATATTCAAGATGAGTAAGGTCAAATACGCTATTGTCGCCAAAAGTCATACATTTCCTTACCATCTCCTAACTCCTTATAGTTGTCCTTAACATCTTAATTTACCGTTAACTTCCAAGATATTTATTCAAGCTGAGCACCAACACATTTCGAACAGCTTAAACGGTTTGAGATTTATGTAATCACGGATTAACCACGATAATAACCCAAAGTAACGTATACTTATTTGAAAAAGAGCTTAAATGGATAACAACGCACACGAAAGAAAAAAAAAAAGAAATCAAATAATAAAAAAAAAAACAAATAATAAAAACCACCCGCACAATTCACTATCATCAGCATCAGCAGCAGCAATTCAAAACCGAATACTTTTTGGTCCTTTTTTTTTGTGAATGCCTTCATCGTTAACAGTTTCCTTTGACGGTAAAAGATAGTAGAAGAAGTAAATTGCTTTTTTTTAAGCATAGCTATGTGTCCGCTCTTTCAAGCGAATAGAGGCTTCATTCTGTTCTGGTCCCGGGTGATAGGTATAGCATGATGTGCCCTTTGCGCGCCTGCAAATACGTCGATAAATTCGAATATCCTTTTGGGACTCTAATGAAATAATGATGTAGGTCTTTTCCTTTTATTGGTATTTTTTTTTTGTATTCTGTCCTTTCTTCCATTCCATCCGGGTTACTCGGCATAATGGTATGCGGTTGCAATGGGTATGGGCTTCAGGGGGAGAGGGGCTAAATTGTTCTCAAATAGAGGTATATGGTAAAAGGTGGCACAGATAAAAAAGGACGATAGAAATTATTTGGATTCCCAGAGGTACCCTCATTTTTTCCATTTTATCATCGAAGCATAGAAAGACTGCTCTGTTTGGTGTGCCTGTGCACCTCCTATATACGAGTAGCTTGCCTTGGGTTGCGTTGCTCGTTGTTGGTTTGTGCCCGAATAGGCGTAAGGGTTTTGTGTTAAAAATTAGTTCAACGAACAACCATGAGGATCCTTATGTTGGGGATGGAGGAGCAGAAAGGACGACAACGAAACAAGAAGTTGTTATCATCCCTTTGAGCACTCATTTATTTTTTTGTTGGCCTAGAACCCACAGATAGATATGTAGACCCAACACAACAACTGTTAGAAACTGTTGTTTGTGTGTGAAGACTTTATATGGAAAATCATCACAAAATAGAAAAGCTGACATAATAAGAAGAACATTGATATAAGGATTGCAATACGATGTGCCATAATTAGCTTTGAAAAGTATGTTTCATTTTTTTTTTTTTTTTGTGCCTTAAAGTTTACAATCCTTATATTTGGGTATTGTTGAAAGAAATCCTTAGGCATATAGGGCCTTTTGTTAAGAGATGCTTTTATTTTTCCGAAAACACAAAAAGGACCCTGAAGAGGGTCGTCAAGAAAAAAATATACAAAATTGATAAAGATGTTTTCTTGAAATCAGCAAGTTCCGGTACGTTTAAGAAAAGTTTACCCATATGTGTGCAACGAACCTTCACAAAAAAGTTTAATCCTTCGGGTTTGATTTTGGGATTAGATGAAGGTACATTTATATTTGTTTGATTTTTTTTGTGCCCCTTTTAAAATATCAAACTAAAAGAGGTCTGACGCTCGCGACGGAAGTTTGTCAATTTTTAAGTGCTTTATGTTTTGTATCTAATCAGTTTTGTTTTTCTGAGTAAAGAGGAGGAGAACTACACGGACTATAGTTTTTCAACCAATTTAAATTGAAAGCTACCTATCTTATAATGCCCGTCATTATATTTTTCGATAGAGCCCATTTCTGCACGCATCATCTACCACTGAGCAGATGGCAAATCACTTTGAAATACTAAATCGATAAAGGACACTTTCTAATCTCGGAAATACGATTCCCAAATCGGATTATCAACTGTACCCATTTTCACCTATATACTTATTCATAAAAAAAAACATAGGTTATAATCAAATAATAATAATTCGAGTGCTAAACATGTTTCACTTCATTACTCGGCCCTTATAGCTTTTCAGTCAAATCACATCATGCCCTTGGGGGTAGCAAGTTCTACCCTGCATTAATAATTAACAATATCCTGTTACTTTTGAATGTTTGTTTTGTACTTAATGTTCGTACCTTTGTGTATATCTTTGTGTTAGTGTGAATTTCGATTTGGGATTTTGGCTAAAGTGTGCTTTAGATTGGGTTTTTATTGGAAAGGAAAATTTCACCACAAATCATAGTCTCAATTGATGGCTATTGATTCATATAACCTTCAATTTTTGGGACGCTAAAGGATGAAAATTTGAGAAAACCTTGCATATTGACCTGACGTGTTTTGGAAACATACATAGGTAGATAGGAATAGCGGGCACAATAAACGCAAGAGTGAGCCATTTTACCTATTAAATAATACGACATTTTGAAGACATTTTATCGCCGCGTTGAGAAAAGAGATCGAATTATTGATCTTCAGTGCAGAAAGTTCATTGAGTTTGTCTTAAAATTCCTTCTTATTCTGGTTGAAGCAGGACATTTGTATTTGTTTGTTTCTCATGTTGGTCTCCATAACAAGCTATGCCTAGCCTGAGCTTGCATAAAAGATCGTTTGATAGACTTATTATAGGTGAAATATATCTTCCTGAATTTAGCGCACTTTATGTGAGAATCAAAAAAATTATTTTGCCCTTCGTAGCACAAAGGCGAATCTTAACTCTTTCCGCAAGGAAGCCATGATGTGTACATCCTTCTAGTTTAGTTTAGATTCAAGGGTAATTCCCAGAAATTGAGTATTTCAATAAAACTATATTGTACAGTTTCCAGAATAAAATAGCTGTTTCAAATTTTTATCTCAAAAAATACTAGACCGAGACGAGACTTAGTTATACGACACGAGACAAGATATTTTCAATTTTGACGGGAACCAGACAATACTTTAAAAGTCTCGGCTCTGTTGCGCTCATGGTGGCAACATAGTCAGATTCTGACGAGAAGCTACAAAAACACTACATTCAAGATCCGTAATCCCTAATACATTCGCCAATTGATGAAGAACCTTGCATCAGAAATATTGTTTTGGATTATTCAACAAAAAAAAAAAATCTTTTTTGTCCAAAATTCTAAAATTGGAGGAAGTTCAGGTTATTCAAGTCTGCATTTTATTTTTTATTACTTTGTACTGCTTTTTAGTAAGAGAAAAACCCTTTACATGTTTAAGGAATTTTTGTATGAATTATTTATTTTCAGAATTTTGAACTACCTACAAGATTTTGGATTTTCAGAATAACTTTGAAAAACTGATTTTTGGCCTGTTTAAAAAGCCCTTTAAGAAATGTTCAATGAAGAATCTTTTTTCAACAATTGAATAGAAAGTACCGTTATTTTTGGAACTGAAAAAAGTTAATTTTTCCTATCTTTTAAGAATGTTCAGATTGTTTGAGGTACAGATCATATCTAACGATCATGAGACTTATTTAAATCTCAATTTCTAAGATCGAAAAAGCCAAGTTTGTTTAAAAATCTTCATGTTTACGTCTTATGAATTTCCTAACTGTTGGTTTGTTGGAGCGAGGGAAGTCTTCGTTCCAACTAACCAACAGAAACTTATCTACTCAAAAACACTTGTTATATACCTAACTTATAAATCAAAACATAGTACATAATATTATGATGTTTGAATATAAATATTAAAGAGTGTATCATAAGAAAAGATTAAGAAAAGTTTTTTTTTTAAGATTGAGCCTCGACCCTTCCAAAGACCGCTTTTTTTTGGAATGTGACAGTTAATCTTCATTTAGCTGTTCAGAATAGAGCTCTGAATAGAGTCTGCACATTCTGAGCATACTATGAATGTGCTCTGTTGTGAGTGCCATTCACAGTAGTCATTTTCCGCCATTTTTTGTGTTTGGACATTTTTTTCTGTGTTCAATTTTTGAATTCCGTCTGCTCTATCCTTTTATTCTGAGCTTATAGATCGCGCTCTAGGCATGTTTTGAACATTTTTAGGGCGAAAACAGAAACACAAAATTGAAGCTCTGAACGCTGTGAGCTAAAAAAAAAGAAACACAATTTTTTTTGACAGTTTAGGATTTGCTCTGAACTAATAAAGAAAAACACCAAATATTGAATTGTAATTGTAGGGATTTAATGGGGTTTTTTATTGCTATATAAAGATTTCTTAATAAAAATTGATTTTTTCATGACGAATGGAAAACAATTAATGATTTCTTGTCGGTGAAAATACTGTCGGTGTAGCTGTCAAATCTGCATTCAAATTTGTTTTCATTTGAAAAGTGTTTAACAACAATTTAAAGCAGAATAAAAAAGAATTAAAAAAAAGTAAATTTAGACTTTTCAGAGTAATTATTTATTACATCCTTGACGAAATTATTTACAGAGTTTTTTTTTCTTGTAAAATATAGAAGCTTCATCATTTCAAAAAATTGCCATAAACAAATCATAAACCACTTTAATCAAACTGACAGATACAAATTGTTTTAGTGTTAGTGGGGTAGATCTCTCTAAAAATTTAGATCTGTCAAAATCAGTTTTTTGACAGATTAAAATCAAAAAATAATTAGTGATTATTTTTACCAATGAAAAACCCCATAAATATTTTGTTTAAATCAAAACTATTTCAATTGACTGCTCAGCATTTGGCCTAGGTCAGTAGGTCACGACGAAGTGCTTATTTTACTTCCTCGTGTAGTAGATCCCCGGGCAGGTTTATTCCTTTAAATGGGCTTAAAATACAAGGATTTTCTAGGAAATGGTACGGATGGTAAAATGCTTCGTAGCTGAAATCTGTTCAGGTACCGAAAGCAGTAGGTACTGCGCCTTGGATAAGTTAGTAAATTCAATAAGTTTGACGTTAGTATTAATCATCTTTTCTATTATTTACTAATTCAAAAGCTTGTTTCCTAAACCCGTAATTTCAGTATTGATGAATTTTTAATTGATTGTTGAACATCGCAATATGTTTATTTAAATTGTATATTTTGTTGCCATATCAAAAGGAAATTAATTTGGTTCAATTCACCTTATTATTTCACGCATAGTCCATTATACTCGTCATTCCAAGAAATTGACGCAATTGTGGCATCAATGGAAAAATTATTGTTTTTGAGAAAGAAAATTCTGCTGAATTGGAGAACAAAATACTATCCGTATATTATTTTGTATCATGACAAAAGAACATTTCATTTCAACGATCGCGCAATCAATTTAATTAATGCCATTTAATTGTAATTTGCAATAATATGTTTCTTACGTGAGAGTCCGCTTTCAGGGACGAATGAGTCTGATTGTCCTGCTGCGATGGTCATTTCGTACAAAGTTCAATATTAAAGAGAAAGACCTTTTGCATTCAGTTATTCGTGGGTCGGGATGGGATGAGTTTTTTTTTTATTCTGTTCGATGGATTTAAACAAAAACGAAGACAAAGAAGCCATTTGGAAATTCTTTAATTAATTTTTAATGTTCCATTGGGCGGGTGGCTGATGGCATGCCAGAGAGGAGCTTGACTTGGAAAAATATAATAATGGCTGCGGTGTCGACGCTCGACGATGAACGGCGCGGCGGGGCGGGGAATATAAGGTATTTCACTTCATGATGGTTAAAAATGATATAAAGCCTCGTCCTTTATTTTTTTGTATAATCGATGTGAATTCCTGATTCATTTCATACCTGATAGAGGTGCACTACAAAGTGGCATTAACCACCCAGTTCCACTTCACAGTTTATGCACAGGGGGGTTTATAATTCTATTTTTTTTTTTGTAGAAATTTTCCAGGACATTTTTGCTGCTGTTTGGTTTATTCCCTGCAATAAATCTTCTTCGAGCGTTCAGGTTACTGCCAATAGCCCCAACCTGAACTGAAAACCCACTGAGTATATTAGTGTCGAACCATGTGTACCGATACCAATACCGAGACCAAAAGTCCTTGCTTTCAATTTTGTTGTTGTTGTTGGAGTTTTTCGGTATCCTTGAAATGATGAGGAAAAAGAGGGCAATTTTATTTTCGTTTTGTTCCGTGATTTAGTATGAAATTGGTTACCAACAAAGGTGGCAATACATCACAACCATCAACCGACACGGACGGTAGCAGTTGTATAGAAGCAGCAGTTTTTTTTTTTGAAACGAAACGTTGATGGGGTTGATTGAGCCAGATATACTCATAGGTACATTGAACTGATGTTTGTTTATCTTTTATGGATTTTATTTGGTTATTTCTGTTTTATTTTTTATTTTATTTTTTTTGCAGACTTTTTAAGGTATGTATAGGTATTTTTTTATAGAGACACATTACCTATGTAATATATCAAGCAGAATCAAGTGTTTTGCAAAAACAAAAACAAAAAATAAATTGTGATTTAAACTTGAAGAGCGAAAATTGTAATGGATTGCATACATTTTATATTGAAAACAATAAAAACCAGTAGGTATATAATATTGCATGTTATAAAGCCATTTTGAAATTGATTGGTTGATGGTGTACACTCGTAGACAGATTTTTAGATAGCTATATCTACTTCTACATAAATGTATCCTAAAACGAAGTTTCTTCTGTTTAAGTGGAGCAATAAATAAACATGAGTATCTAAAGTAGGTAATTACTTTATTATGAAAAACTGAAACAAAAAACATTTTTCAAAAATCCGTTAATAACTATACCTGCTATGGGTAGGTAGAAAGGCTGACCATGAGACTGAGTCCAATCTCGGTCTCGGTTTCATTACGAGGAAAGGAGCCAAAACCAAGATCAGGCTTACTTCTTAACCGTGAGTCTCAGTGATTTTTTTCGTTACAAAAAAAACATTCAAATTGTGTTTTTGAAAAAAAAAAACAAAAAAAAAATAAAACTGAATATATGAATATGAATATTATTTAGGCTCAAGAATCAAATGGTTGTTCCTCATTTTTCTCACCTTACAAAAAATGCTTAAATCGGAGAAGTTCCGTAGGCAGACTTAGTCGGACGAGACAAGACTGAAATTTTTCACAAGTTACAGGTCGGTGCAATTTTGATACTACAAAGTCGTTTGACATAAAAATCAAGAAGGCTAGTGGCCACATGTGTTCTAAAGTACCTTTTTTCTTTCCAATAGGAGCAAGTTCATGGCATCCAGTCCTGTATTTCGACCATAATTATTGTATTCTCTGTTATTTTTATTTGTTTTTCTTTATTACTATTTATTATATCTTATATGTTAGTTATATTGTACTAAAATTCTAAAACATATCGAATATAAAATTATATAAGAAAAAAAATCAGAGATGTCACAGAAACATACATTTTAAGGAGCATAAAGTTAAAATTTTATCAAAATCGGTTTGTATTGAACAATGCTAGCATATATGTATTTACAATATCATAACATCACATAAAAAAGAATTTATTACCAATTATTTTTACCACACAAAAGCAAGTTTCATCAAAATCCGTTCATATTTGACAAAGTTATGCTACCTTAATCTTAAGCTTGCGCAACGATTTATAAATAAAATGCACGACTTGCTCCTATGTCCTATATGCGATTACGTCTGATTTTTAAAGTCTGAGTGAAAAACAATTAATTTCATTTAAAAATTTTATTAGATCGAAATTTGTTACGTATTTTTATTTCTCTAACTAACGGTAATAAATAAAAAACATGATTCTTTTTTGTTTCATTATAGTACATGCTTTTTATTCAAGTACACTAAAAGTATAAAACTTAAGTTATGAAAGTTCCAATTTTGTAAAACATATTTTTAAATTTATTTTAGCAAAATCAAACAATACGTCCATCTGTATGACGCATTCAGAACACCCACAGAATATTATTCCACTCACCCTTGCGATTGTCAAAATATAAAGACAAAGAGGTTATATAAAAGGCATTTGAATAAACACTGGAAATTTAGAATTCAAAGCTTTAATTGTGTTTTAATTTGAGGATATTTTAAGAGCGATTTTTAGAATATTAATTCTATACTTTTTAAACTTCTAACAGAACCAAATAATTTGAAACGAATTCCTGTTATTTTGATTTTTCAAAAATGAAAAAAAAAACAGCCTTGGTAATACCCCAAAATCTATACCAAGTTTGAAGAAAATTCTGGCATTTGCATTTGCAAGACTTTCTCTGTACCTTATGTATATTTGTAAAGTGACCAAAACAAATTATATAACAGTACAAAATTTCGAGAAACAACTTAAAGAAAATTAGTCAATATGTGTATGCTATTTAAGCATATATCATAGCATACAAAAATACAATTAACAACACAAAAATCACGAATTAAACTCAAAAATATAGCTCAATAAGGGCATAAAAGTCCAGTATAAATTTTAATGGTTTTAGTTTTAATGGTTTAGGTTTAGGGTTGTTAAACTTCACAAGGAATTAATATACCCACTTAACTTTGTTCTAGTTGGAATGAAAAAAAAAATAGAAAACAAAATTGAACTGACTTTTAATTAAATCAATTAAATGTGAGATAGATTTTATTCTTTTTAAAAAAAATTTGTAAAAAATTCTGCAAATCATAAAAATTAAAAAATTATTAAAAAAATGAATTTTGTTTCACTGAGCTTATCAAATGACGAAAAAATAAAAAAATATTTTGTATATAAAATTACAAAAACGAGACTTACATGACAAAAATCCTGTAGAATCAATAGCCACCTGTTAGCATATGGTGCCTATGTATTTCCTTTCGTCGTCATTAAATTCAAAATCGCACAAAATTACAAACACGTTTCAAATAACAATTTTTTTTTCTATTTTATTTCATATGAAACACCCACAATTTATTAAATTCACATAAAATCGCGACCAAGGTATTTTTATTTAATTGAATTTTTTTTTTGAAATATTTTCACTGCAAAAAAAAACAACAACATCAAAATGAACAGAAACATAATTATCTGTATTTTTTTTTGAAAATAAAAAAAAATAAATATTTTATTTCCAAAAAAAATCCTCTCTCTCTCTCTCTCTGTGCAATGTTATTAAAATTAAGTTAGAAAAAGGACATCAAAACGTAATTAAAAAAACATAAAAATAAATTCCCTCTCTACTTGATATATAATTTTATATGTACGTTAGTTGAAGTGTACCAAATTCAAAAATAATTTCCTGTTGAAATAATTCTGTTATCCTGATTTAATTGAATTTATAATCAAATTTTTTCAAGCATATTAAAATAAGATCAATAAAAATTCAAAACGAAGCGTCCTCATAGGGATATATAATTTTTTTTCGTTTGAAAAAATTAAATTAAAAGTTTGATTCCTTTTTTGAGATAAATAATTTTTTTTTTAATTAGATTAAAAGGGGTTGCGAAAGGACTTTGAAATCGTCTTAGCAAAAACGTCAACATAAACGAATTAATTTCCTTGAGACTTTACGAACTTCCTTTAATGTCAAAATAAACAACAATAATAATTGTATCCTAAAGAACGACAAAAATGACAACAAATGTGGAAAAAAGGATAATACATCGATTTTTCGTAAGTTATCATAATAATGCATACATATTGCTATATGTGTGTTTGTTTATAATGTGCGTCCTTGTGGCGCCACTCGTTGTCATTGTCGTCGTCGGGTAAAAGTTTTATTTATTTTTTTTTTTGTCTTTATTAGACTATTCAAGCGTCGCTCGGATGACAGTTATCTTTTAGCAAGAAAGGATTTTCTCTTTGCTCAATATGCGAAGACACACACTAATCCTTTTTTATCCGCGCCTTAGTTGTGACGTTTTGAGAAAGTACTTTTACTCTTTTCCCCTTTTTCTTTTTGTCAACAACTACAACTTGAAAGTACTCATATACGAACTTTTGAAGGAGGATTTTTAAAGAAGAAGAGAACAAAAACGTATGTGACATCAAATTGCAACGTGCAAGGACTAGAAGGTCCTGAATTGCTAATTTTTTTTATTTCCTTTTTTCTTATAGCTAAACCACTGTTATTTAATATTCATAAGAATAAAAACGACTTCAACATGTGTGTGGCTCCGCATAATAAAAGTCCTTATTTTCTTCGATGTAAATATGGGCACTTAAAAAGGAAGGAATTTTCTGAAAAAAATAAAAAAAAAACAGTTTGAAGTTCGCGCAAGGTCATAAGGAATTCTCTTATTTTAGATATTTAAAAAAAAAAAAAACATAAATAAAAGAAGACAAGTCGCTCAAACCAGAGGGTGGTAGATATATTTTGTTTGCCTTTCGGTACTGTTGCTTAGTAACTTTAGGAAAAAATAAAATTGGAATTTTTTTTCGCGTTTTGCTAAAAATTCCAAAATTTATCGAACCATCGAAAGAAGGAAAAAATATGACAAATTTACCGAATTTTTTTTTTATCAATTATTGAAGAAATTTTATTAAAATATGGACGGAGTTTATAATTTATTCAGACACAAATCTTTTTCTACCACAAAATTAAATTTTGTACCCGATTAAATCGCACGTTGTTTATATTCGAGCACTTTCGTTGTATCGTCCACTGAACACGCAAGGGTTGTTGTTATTTTGATCAATTTAATCAAAATTGCTTAAGTAGTTCAAGTGGTCCGAGTTGAGTACTTTGTTCGTGCATAAAGTGTTGCACACTGCGCGCACTTTATTATATTTATGAAAATTTACCGAGGTAATAGCTGGTTTTTAGCGAAATTATTCACACGAGTTTATATGAATGAATGGCGGATTTGTGTTTTGAAGAGACAAGAGCGAAAATTGACGTGCGTCCAAGTCGGTCGAGAAATCAAAACGAACTGACAGTGATGGTACGGAGCAAGTGAGCCAATATGTTTTTATGTTTTCACTTGGGGATATTTTATTTACTTATTCGATATTATTATTTTTGTTGTTGTTGTGATTTTCATTTTAGGGAGGAAAATTCGCTCTGTTTTGCTACTACTGATGGAGTATCTGATATAAGGGTTGTTGTTGAGAAGGGTATAACTTTGTTTGGTTTTGTGAGTGAAAGAACTTTCTCTGTACCTCCTCTCTTTTCGGATAATAGAGATCTAGAGGATACTAAAGCGCAATTACAGTTATTTTATGATGAGATAGTCACTCAGCTGGGATTTTGTGTCCAGACTACAAGGGAAACTTTTGATTTTTTTAAGTTGTTCTGAGATATATTTTGAGGAGCATACATTTTGGCAGAGAGCTTTGTGTTTAGTATGGTGAACTCTCTTTTAGTACAGGATTTTTAGATGTTCTTTAAAAGAGAGATAGAAAGTTCTGTATGAACTTTCCAATAAATAAATATAACCTTTCGTGTATTTATTTTACTAAAAACAAGATTAGTTCATAATTTTATTTTTCAAAAAAAAAAAATATTGCGGTGACAGTTGTTATAGCATTTTTCGGGATTTCCTGGGATTTTTTTTTATCTAAAATTAAGTTTATGTAAGCAAAATGTTTCCAGTATTTTGAACATTGTCTTGTATCTTTAATAATGAGCATAATATGCTGTCTCGTTCAGGAACCATTTATAGAAAAAAACCCAATTTGAGGAAAAAATATTTTTCTTCAAAATTCGGTAAATATGTAAAGTGTTTTCATTTGTGGTGTTGGGCGGTCTTTAGAGAATTTTATTAAAATTTAATCAAAATATGCCAAATAAGCACAACCCTTATTTTTTGTTTGTGAAAAATCGGACATGGAGGTGCCTATATTTCACACTAATCAAGAAAATTGACATTTTTAAGAAAGCATTCATCAGGTTAGTTAATTTAAGAACATTATTGGACAATCCATAGTGGAAGAAAGAAATCAAAAATGTAAGAAAAGTACGTATACGCCCACCAAATTTTTCCTGTTATATCGTTTTAGAGAGCATATTACAGCGGCATAATTTAAAACCATGAGCTCCTGAAGTCATTTCAAGTCGAAAAACTTGAGGGGTTTTCACTTCGATTTCGAATCATAACGGTTTTTATGATTTTTAGTAATTTTTTCATTTGATGAGCTCTGACTTTGTAAAACTATAACCAATCTTTAAAAGATCTAAGATCAATCAGTTAAATTTAAGCTTTCAAAAGACCCTAGTTCCAAGATTGTTGGATAATTTTTCAGATCATTAGAAAAAAGGCGTTTAGTTCTTGATGCTTACCTCATTACCCCAAAAAAATATAATTTATTTAAAAAGACTAAGTCAATATTATGGCATACTTTTCAGTATGCCATAAAATAGGTGTTTAGGAATTACCCCCTAAAAAAATGAGAATAAATTGAATGTGTTTTTAAAAAGCCCCGTTCATGAAAAATAATTTCAATGTGCTCTAGTAACTACATCGCGGTTTGGCCAAAATAAGTGATTGAGGTAGTCATTTCATACGTTTTCAGAATTAGATATTTTTGGAATCAAAAAAAAAAAATTTTTGTTTATTTTTTCTTCTGTCAATAGCTGCCAAACGACTTAGCCAAATTTGGCATAGAAATGTATTTTGTAAAATAAAAAATATAGCTATACAGTTTTTGGCAAAAACTTGAAAAATGGTCAAACATTTTATTGTTTTTTTTGACATGTAGGGAAGTTGTGTATAACCACTCCCTTATCTATACACAAAAAAAGACTGAGAAAAAATCTCCTGTTTTTTTCCCTGAAATATGCATTTTCTGAAATGCTTGTATTAGACGAATGTTGATAGAAAATTTTTCTTGAGCCAAAATTTAATTTCTTTGATCTCAAAAATTTCCATTAAAACTTGTTAATCAACCCCGTAATCAGTTCTTGATCCGTCAATAAAAAAATGTTTGGATTTTCCAGGAATGCCAGTCGTCTTCCCAGACTGATCAAGAGGTTATCGATACTTGCGTGTTTTTGTCGAAACGGAGTTATGGGGTTGTACAAGTCGATGTTCTTTAGAATCAATTCGAATAAGTTCGAAATAACAAAGTTCCCTGTTGATCAACAGAGTGGAATCCTTGAAACGGATGGCAGTATTCGCAGTTTTTTGTATTCCGAATATATCGATGGGTGTCACGTTAAGCGGAAGAAATTGGAAAGAGAAGCTGAAATTTGATGACTGGAGATTGGTTAACTACTGACAGTTAGCATGAGCGATTCACCATGCTGCGAGGGTTATTATAGGTTCAAAAGCCTATTTATTCCCAATGTTCAACATTAAGCAGCAAAGTAAATAAATAAACATAGAACAACAAATTAGCACCAAGTTTTCCACCTTCCCATTTTTTAATCGATGACTGTCGGCCCTACTCTTAAGCTTATAAGCCTTTGCTGTGTAAAAAAAAACCATAAGTACTTACATCCTTCAATGCGTGTCTGAAAAAGCCCTTTTTACCTCAAAAAAAAAAAAATATCAGAATCATGAATCATAATTTTATGTTTTTTTTTTCGAAAAATATAAAAACCATAAAGCTCATTGCGACAAATAGGCTCAAATAACAAAAAAAAACCATCGAATCCACCATCCTATCCTGTAACATTCATAATCCATAGTATAGTGAATATAATACGCCCGCCACGCAGCACACGACCATCAAGGACCTTTCTTCGCAAATTCTTAAAATATGTTTTGCTGCTGCTGCTGCTGCTATAGAGAGGATAGAAACAGAGCCTGTTCTTTTCACATAGATGAACTGCCTCATTCAACAGGATGAACGACTTTGAGAAATTAGCATATAAAAGTTTATGATGGTGTGTGGCAATTTTGCGGACGTGTGTACATAACTCGTATATACCATCCATATGTGCAGTTAGAAGAAGTGATGATGTTGTTGGTTAAGGCGGGCTTCAGGCCCAAGCTCGCCTGTCATGACTGATGTGAGTGCTGATGCTCTTGGTTGGGTTTTATTGATGTTGTTGTTGTTGTAATTTCGTTCAAGTGAAATGCATCTGTCGGATTCAGTTATTGTAGAGATAGAATAGCTGAGAACAAAGGGTGAAATGTTGCAAGGAATACAATGCTGATGCTTTTCTATATGAAAAGAGAGCTCATAAAAGTGCTGTGGCAAGGAAGCTGTTTTGCATTTGAATTTGTATCTGTTTAAGGTGAAACCGCACACATTTAAAATTACAAAAACGGATCCATTCTAATGTCATACAATGAGAAAGTAAAGTGGAACGATGTGGGATGACTGTAATGTGATTTAGGTTTTTTTTTTTTATTTTTTTGTTGCCTGATTTTGTTTGGTTTTTGCTTCTTGAAGGAGAACAAAAATGGTTATGTGATGCATTTTAACGTGGGAAAAGTTAAATTGATTTTACATTTTATTTTTCCGCAACAGGTTAGAATTCAAATGGCTAGAAATTTGTTTGATGTTAGTTCAAAAAAGGAAGACTTTAAGGCTGATTTGATTTAGTCTCTATAGATGTAGGTTGTTTTTTTTTCAGAGGTACCTATAGAACTTATAAATGGAATAAAGCAAAGATGAGTTCTTGAAGTTGACATGAAATTGACTTTTTTCGAAAGATAATCGGCTGACTCGGACGTAATTTAATCTGGAAGTCCAATTATCGATCACTTATTTTCCAACATTTGTGGCGTACATTGGCAATACCGCGGCGAATGTTGTTCTCCAAGTGGTCGATTGTTTCGGCCGCAGACCAGCGACTTCACACTCCACATATACCGAAAAAAAAAATAGTCTGGCGGCATTAAATCGCACGATCTTGAAGGCCAATTCACGGGTCCGAAACGTGAAACTATGCGGTTGCCAAACGTTTCCTTCGATAAATCAATTTTGGCAGACAGCTTGCGCCGTCTTGTTGAAACCACAGCTCCTGGTTGTTCAATTTTAAGAACGAAAAAGTCAGCAATCTTGGCTCTATAGCGGTCACCACTGACTGTAACGCTCATGGCCAAGATCGTGATTGTCCTATACAGCAGACCAAACAATCAGTTTTTCTGGTTGTAACGGTGATTCAACATACACTTGAAGATTATCTTCATTCCAAATACGGCAGGTTTGTTTGTTGTTATTAAAAAATGAGATTCTTTGCTGAACAAAAATTCCCCGATGCGTATTTCGAACAGAACCATGATTTCCAAAATAAATTTCCATAATTCGGAAGCGTCTTTGAGACGTCGCGTAAGTCTATTCATGTAAAAGTGCCAAACAAAACTAAAATCATTAAAAACTATTACATTTGGCCGCCAGTTAAGAAAGTGTTGCCAACTTAAAGTTATACTTATACCTCTTAAAAAAACACCCTCTATAACTTTCCACTTTAAGGTGTAATTTTTATTTCAATACACGTTTTTTCCGCTGCTCATTTTGATTGTTTGCAAAAGCTTGATGAAGTGTTATTGGAATGTTATTGAAATAACTCTCTAACAATATAACATCGTGTTTGCCTTCAGAAATATTGCAACATCTACAACATGTTCCACACATCCCTTAGCTCACACATTCTTTTCATGGAAATTAAAAAAAAAAAAATGACAGTTCTAGCTATGAAGCTTGAACATTGAAAACGAGTATAGGAGCGCGTAGTGTTAACGAAACATCCCGCAGGAATTTTCGTATACCTATTTTTTTTTCCATTACATAAAACCACACTCTTATATACACATTGAATTTTCATTGGCAAATGAAAATTTTCGAATTCCATTTGCATTTATGCGGTCTGGCAGGATGTTCAGATTGATTTTTGGATTGAATGTTTAAAAATGTAATTATTAATGGAGTTTTTGCGCATCGGTTTCTTTTTCGATATTCGATGTAATCAACAAAAAACCCAGAGGGCGTTATCTACAACATAAAAATAACAAAGTTGATGAGTATGGATTCAATTGTTTGATTTGAAACTTTGATGAGAATAGCTTCACTTGGTAGGTAGGAAATCTATGAAATTATAAATAATTTTGAAGTAATATTATTTGCAAAGTTTTCAGAAATATCAAGTTGGGGTTGGCCGTGGCGTGAGGGTATGCGTGGTCACAGGTTCGATCCCTGCCGTAGTTCTATGTCATGTTTTTATTCCATTATCATTGATCATTGTTGGGCCGCTGGTTTACTCGTTACATGTTGTTCAGGCATAACACTAACAACATGTGATTGAGTAAATACTAGTATGCCCAACAAATATGACAATGAACAAAATAATGTGAATTATAAAGGGACATTGATATAAGACACGGCATTTCTCCGCTTTAGCCCAGCCGCCAACCCTGGAGATAAAATCTGAGACAACCACCACCTTCACTCTCAGTACCTCGCGCCACATACCTTTCCATACACCTTTCCCTTCCCATCCTATCCTTCAAGCCCGCGCTGTGTTGAACAACATATAAAGGGTACACATGCCCTTGAGCGCGCGCAAATTATAAAAAAAAAAAAAAGTTATTTGTATTGGAACAGGTAATTGTTGTTTTTTCTAAGTTATAGTAGCTTAAGCAAAAATAAGCTTATTTTAAAACCCCAAAAAAATTGGCTAATTTTTTCAAAATTTTGATGACGTAGACGTAGATTCAATCATGTGCCAGGAGACTGCCATAATTCTTGCAAAATTGGCAAAACTTTAACGGAAATTATCAAATGGCGATTGCCCTTTTTCACAATTTTTCGACATAATTGAAAATTTTAATCTCATTTAGTCTGATATCGTTCTTGTATGACTAGGCCTTTTCGTATATGTCGTCCTGGTACCAACCCAGAATTTTTTCGATACAATACTTTTTTTCTGAGAAAAATGGGAAACAACCATTTCATTTTAAAAGCTGTCTAAAGTGTGCTTTTTAGAGTTATAGAACTTTATAAGTTGGCAACACTTTCTTAACTGTCGGCCATTTTAACAGCTGTTTAATGATTGTAGTTTGGTTTAACATTTTGACATGACTAGATTGATGCTCGAACAACGCTTTCAAATTGAGCAAATTTATCCCGATCCCGTCAATAGACGTCTCCTGCCAATAAACAAAACTGCCGTATTTGGAGTGAAGACAATCTTCAAATAGATGTTGTGACACCGTTAAATCCATAAAACAGCCAGAACGTTACAGTAAATGGTGACCGCTATAGAGCCATGATAACTGACTTTTTCGTTCCTCAATTGAACAACCATGATGCGTAGGAGCTTTGGTTTTAACAAGATGGCGCAACATGTCACATATGTATGTAGCTGGTGCTACAATTGATTTATTGAAGTAAAAGTTTGGCAACCGCATAGTTTCACGTGAATTGGCCTCCAGGATCGTGCGATTAAACTACGCGCCGCTAGACTATTTTCGGGGGGTATATGTGAAGTCACTAGTCAACACCGATAAGCCCGAAACAATCGAAAATTTAGATCGATAATTGGACTTACAGATTAAATTACGTCATAATCGTACGTTATAATCCTAACAACATGCACAGTACTAAACTAAGTAACTCTGTTGATAAACTATACGCTTTTTGAACTCTTCAATTTTTATGGGTATGGCTGCTAATTCGGTATAAATTTTTAAAGTTATTCTAGGTTAAGGATGATTATAAGTACTTCCATACTTGGTTTTGTTTTCGGCTTCCTCAGGTTTATATTTTTCCAAGAATTAATTCAACACCAATTTGATAGCTTGAAAAGATTGCCAGTTTACAATTTTTAAACTTTTCTCTCTCTCTCTCGATATCCAGATCCAAGCACAACCGATCAATATTGGTCCATGCAGTGCACGCCAAATCTTAAAATAATACCTTAAAAAAAACAACGATGTCCGATGCCAAGTGAAACAAAAAAATTGAAGCTGATTGAAAAACTTTTGTCTATGTGTCCTTGTCGTTTTTGGCGGAATTATATGAGAAGAGCGAAAACCGTTCAAAAGTTAAATAATAAAACAAAACAAAAAAATAACACTTTCGTTTTAGTACACGCGCAAACAAACACACCCACAAGCGCGTATAAAACTTTGCGAGAGAGGGTACATATCAATTTCCGGTTTCATCGCCAACTCAATATGGTTTCTTTTTCTCTACTTCCACCAGATTCAACTTTCAACGTTTCAAGATTATAACTAGTAGGTACCTACAACTGCTACGCTACGCTATCAGGATATAGTTTATTCTGGAAATACACAATTTTTGGTGAGAAATTCGATGTCAGTGTGACCAGATAACCTAGAGTGTATAACACTTTTTTTTTATAAATCAAAATCATTTTTGCTGATTATTTTGTCAGACATTTTCTTTTACAACGTTTTTTTTTAAACTTTTTTTCACAAATTAATTTTTGAATTAATTTCATTTTTAACAATTTTTTTTAACAAAATTTTGTTTTTCTTATTTTTTGACAATTTTCAAAAATTTTAAAATTTGATAATTTTTTAAAAATTCTTTTGAAAATTAAAAAAAAAATGTACCTATGCCTTTTTTAAATGTTAAAATACATTGTTTCTTTGGAACCGACAAAAATATTTATATCGGCACTAAATTGGAGCGTGAGCGGGGTATTTCCCCCAAAAAATTGAGTAAAAAGACACAACCAGTTTAATTGTCCTGCTACTAACTAGTAATAGTTGATGCGATTTGGACTTTGTGTATTTTTCAAGAAATAAGTAGATGTAAAAAAATGTAATTATTCGAAGCTATTTTTTTGTTATAATTTTGTTTTATACTTATTTTTGTTACTTTTTCGTTGGTAACACTGACATCCTGGTATAGGATTGTAGATGTATCACAAATGTGTATATGTATACTCATCGCGAGTCTGAAATTCCATCCTATTAACGGCAGACCAGATTTTTTTTTTGTTTGAGTAAACTTTCCACGGAACAAGCAGAAACAGAACCGCTATTTCCTCAACCATTCCTCTCTTCTTTCAACCCTATATATATATCACTGTAAGTTCCCAAAATGTTTTGTTTTCTTAATTAATTCTGCTCTTTTAGGGCCAAGTATTTGATCAAAAAAACTCTTCACATTGGCCCTTGCCTGACAACTGAACATACCCCAAGCGGAGCAGGGCAGTGTCTACAAAAAGAAAGTTAAAACTTTCCGAACCCACAAACAAGGTACTTTTAATTTAAAAGAAAAAAATATACCAAAGTTGAAAAATTGTAGAATTTAATAATTTCAGGAATTTACGGTAACATATGTATGTATTTACCAATACACCCCACCAGTACGGTGCGCCAATATTGCTCTACTTGCGTTAGAGAAACCAAAAGGGTAGGATGTCGGGTGTGAACTGTGAATTGGTTATCTGATGCAACAGTCGGGTATATATTTTTTTTGTTGTTTTTTTATTTTGTTCACCACTAGTAATTTTTTTAACCAAAATTTTCCCGAGGCGTGAAATTGAGTGCAGTACTAAGCTGTGATGGAGAGGGTGGTGGGTATATGATACTAGATTTATTTGTTTTGCACTCGTTATATGGGCGAGGATATAGATACATATACATAAAAGCTAAGCGAAATGAAACGCATGAAAACTTTAATTGAAATTAAATCCAATATTGATTGCTGAAAAAGGTATTTTTATGTATTTAGTTCAAAAATAAAAATTCCAACAAACATCCATCAAATCCGTTGATAGAGAATTTATTGTTTCTTATGTTTTTTCATGCGAAAGTTTTTTTTCTTGTGTTGTGGGTGCATTCATTGGGGTTGGCCGTGGCGCGATAGTATGCGTGGTCGCCTGTCAACCTCACAGGTCACAGGTTCGATTCCTGCCGTAGTTCTTTGTCATGTTTTTATTCCATTATCATTGATCATTGTTGGGCCCCTGGTTTACTCATTAGTCATTACATGTTGTTCAGGCATAACACTAACAACATGTGATTGAGTAAATACTAGTATGCTTAACAAATATGACAATGAACAAAATAATGCAAATTATAAAGGGACATTGATATAAGACACGGCATTTCTCCGCTTTAGCCCAGCCGCCAACCCTGGAGATAAAATCTGAGACAACCACCACCTTCACTCTCAGTACCTCGCGCCACATACCTTTCCATACACCTTTCCCTTCCCATCCTATCCTTCAAGCCCGCGCTGTGTTGAACAACATATAAAGGGTACACCATCCCCTTGAGCGTGCGCAAATTATAAAAAAATATTGGACAGGTTAACAAAAAGGTAATCCCAAACAATTATGTTCGTCTCGTTTTAGTCTCTGTATCGACTCAACGTCTGTTCGCTCTCTCCTTTTTTTTGTGGGAAAAATTATTAATTAGACTAACCTACTTTTAACATTTAAATGTTCAGTTTTGTGATTGAATAATACTTGGTCCAAAAATATACGCTCTCGTCCGGTTTCATGGATAGGCCTATATTTGTTTTAGAAAGGTATTTTTGACCATCAAATTTTTGTTCTTTAAATAAAAATATTTATTTTTCATAAATAATTAAAAATTTTGCGACTATCCTAAAGTAAGTTGCTCAAAATTAATGATGACCAGAGTAGTTGTAAGAGATTGCGATCTTTTACGAATACAGTCTTTAGTGAGTTCAGATAAAAGAATGCATTCATTTTGAGGATTGTGCCTAGAAATTTTTTTTCGTTCATTTTCGCTCAGAAAGATTTCAATCACTTTTTATTCAATCAAATGATTTCATTCTTTTGGGACTTCATGTATTCTTTAATATTTTGCACTATTTTTGCTTACTTTGAATTCAAAAAGTTTATGAAATAAAATATAGCTGTGTCTGTATATTGAAGGAGGAATGTTAAATTGAGTATTTTAACAACAGGGCGAATTTGAAATAATATACAATTTTTTATTTGGCATGAGGGTGTTCAAGAAATTTTTTTGGCGATTTTTGTTGAATTGAAATTTAGATACTATTTTGATTTTCACCCATACCTTTTCAATCCTTGAAAAAAAAAAAATAAAAGCAAACTCGTTATTTAGTAGGTATTGTCCAATACAAATTTTTAAATATTTTTTTTTTTTTGCTTATTGCTTAAGAGTCAAAGTCAATTTTGTTATAATTTTTTTTTTAACTTTTTTAATTTGATAAAAATTGGAAAAAATGTTTTTAGACCACCTTCATACCAAATAAAAAATAAAAACACTTTTTAAAAATAATAAAATAACAACATTTTTTTCTCAAAACATAAGTAAATGGTTTCTTTCAAATACAATATTTTTCTAGCCTTCTAGACATGAACTTGTCAATAATTCGGTGTTACGTCCTTTGGACAAAGTCCTGTAGGTAACAGACTAATAAAAGAAACCTACCTAATTATATTATTGTTCTTTTATCATTATTCACTTCACGCTCATTAAATTTCGATTTCCATCTTGCAAGTGTATCAGACCAAATAAATGCTCGAACCCAAATGCTTATTTAAATTTTTACGCAAAAGTCAAAATTGAGAACAATAAAGCACCGAAAAGGACATTCCTAAATAAATAAATAACAAATTTCTAATTTTAAACTTTGTCCGTTATTGTGTTGCTTTCAAAAGCTATAACAGCAGCTCTGCGCCTTTTGCATTCTCTTTAATGTTAACTTGAAATATTGTCATAATTCACTACCTAACGGTTTTCATTTTATTGTCCTGTGCCTGGCCTTGCATAATGGTTTCATTTTGTGCTCTGTTAGCCTCGTTTGGGTATGTAATTATAAGAGGACTTATAGGTTTTTGTTTTTGAAGGAGGGGGTGGGTGCATGTGCTATGATGATACCCATATTCACTTGTACGCTTTACCACGAGGACAAAAGCAATTTAGGAATGCATAAGCAAATAAGCATTGCATTTACGCCATCACGCACTCTATAAATGTTATAGAGCCTCGTTTTAGGAATTTTCGCTGTTGGTAAATGTTTATTGCTGTCAGCCACTTCATTGCGTTTCATAAATTTTAATTGGTTGTATATTTGGTGTTTTTTGGAAATTTTTTTAAAGACTTTTGATGTGTAGCTTTTAACTTTTTATTTATCAAAACAAAAATATTTGTACACTCTCATGAAAAGTTGAAGAGCGTGATAAATAAAAATGATGATGTGAAGTGAAGTGAAGTGAAGTGAAATCAGTTATAAATTTTTTTGTGATTCAAATAAATTTAAACCAACAACCGATAGTAGAAGGTGTCTGAAAAGAGAGTTTATATTTGTGGTGAATCGTTTAAAAAAAAGTAAACCGTGCATCGAACAAATGTTTATTAATTTATTAAAGTACACAATTTTGCAAATTTATTTCATAAAAATAATATCGTCCAAATGTAAACCCTCGCGTTCGTCGTACATCTCATTTAATTACACAGTATAATTACTTAAGACGTTCCGGCAAGTGGACTCAGTCTGTTGTGACGAAATCAACAATCTCCAGTTCTCTATAGTTCTTGATGACATTGGTCACCCGGATCTTGGTTTTCCAGCGTTGTACCGGTCTCCTTAAAATTTTTAACCCATTTTCGAATAAGAGGAAAGCATCATTCAAGTGGTGAAAACCTCGAATACTGCAGAATCTTCCACACGCTACAGTTGCCGAATCACCATTTTTGTTAAACGGTCTTTTTTTATATTTAGGGCGCACTAAAGGGTACCCTTTATATGTCAGAAATATAGTACAGTGCTAGCTTTGGGTGAGTAGGAGGGGATTTGAAAGGAGATGTCGGTGAACATTAGTCCTGAATTTCAGTACATCACAATGAGAGGGAAAGACAGAGCGTGGAAGGGGATTCTATATTCACGTAGTACGGCTAAAGAATGAATCCCTGTACTTGACAGTTCTACCGAAATTGGGTTCAAGAGTAAACTGGAAGCGCGAGTATTACGGTTGAATCCTTTAAGGCGAGGAATGCAATTGGATATTTCGTAACCGTAAAAGTAACGATAAAAGATTGAGAGACAGGAAACGTTACGACGGTAACGAGTAAATCAGCAGCCCAACCATGATCAATGATAATGGAAAAAAAACAAGACATAGAACTACGACTGAGATCGAACCTGTGACCATTTGGTTGACAGGCGACCACGCATACCATCGCGCCACGGCCAACCCCAATGTACTATCTAAGAGGTTTAAGTAAGTTACTGGAGCACCAGCCCAGAGATGGGAGTTATACTCAAGCTTTGGACGTATATCAGAAGGGGAAAAGAATTTCTTGCATCTCCAAAGGAAACCTAAACATCTTGCGGCATTTTTGGCGACGTTAAGTATGTGATCACAAAAGATGGTTTGTGATACACATACCTAGAATCGCAAGCTGATTAGTTTCTTCGATACAAGTGCCACTCATAGATAATGGAAGGGGGGGGGGTACGTCTCGCTTTAACGACAGAAGGCAGCATTGAGTTTTCGAAGCATTTAATTTTACGCGATTTTTTAATCCCCATTTTACAATGCTGTCTAAGTCAGAGTTTAATGTACTTATCATATTTAGCCGTTTCAGTTCAACGTCCGAAGAGCAGGGATGTGAATCTGGAAACGAATATGAAAACCTAAGGGTACTATTGTCAGCGAAACAATTTAATGTATAATTAGTTCCAGACAAGAGATCATTAATGAAAATGAGAAAGAGGGTCGGAGACAAAACAGAACCCTGTGGCACACCAGCATTTATGTTGTCGGTTTCAGACTTGAATCCGTCTAGAAAGTGAATCCAAAAGAAAGTTACTAATCCAACGAAAAAGGGTTTCATCGATACCAAAAGGTCTCATTTTCAATTAAAGAGCAGGATGCCAAACTTTATCAAATGCTTTAGAAATATCAAGCTCAATAATCTTACTTTCTCCAAAACGATGTAAAGATTTGTACCACTGTTCGGTGAGATAAACCATCAAGTCACCAGTGGACCTATTGCTGCGAAATCCGTATTGCCGGTCATTAGAAGCTTTCGATCTTCGAGATATTTCTTGAGAAAGAAGGGACGTAATCGCAATAGGTCGGGAATTAGAGGGAGAAGAAGATTCGCCTTTTTTGGATAGGACAAATGCTGTTTTCCAACAGCTCGGAACAAGCCCAGAAAAATAAGATATAGATGGACAAGCTTACGCACGAGAAACGCTCCATATCGCCCCTCGTTGCTTTCACGCAGTAAGATAAATAAATATACCTTGTAAAATATGATAAAAACTAGGCCCTAACACGCTAAACAATCTAATGCGTGACCTTTTTCTCAAACTTGAATTTATTATTAACGATTTATAATAATAGTTTGAACTGTAATTTTAAACAGACCGCAAATTTATCAGTTTTAAGCGATAAAAGTGCAGACCAAAGCCCAGCAGCTGTAAATATGGGAATTATTGCAATTATGATAACCTACCAGAGGACATTGTTGTGAATGAATAATTTAAACTTAAGAATAAAATAAATCAACGCCCCAACAAGGACACATCGAGTTTTCGATTTTTATATAGAATATGCTTAAATATGCATTTCTCCCTTGACAGAGATACTCTCCTTTTTTCCGCAGGAGCAGGAAATTTATTATTTACGTTCCTTTTCGATTATTTTATATTTTTCCTTTTTTTTGTTAATAATTTCATGTACGAAGCTTTTGTTTTTGTGTCTCTTTAATTTAAATTACCAATGTCTGCATATGAGATTGTGCTTGGTTTTGTCATTTTAATTTTTAATATTCGTTTTGTTTAACTTTTTTCCAATGTGACGATACACGAGTACATACATGTATGTATTTAAATGCTTTCAGGCAAATTAAAGTATATGATTTGGTCGAATGTAGTTGCGATACTATTTTTTTTTTTTTTTTTTTTAATATTTTGAATAAATTCTTTTCCCTCAAAAACTCCTTTCCTTCGCAAAAAAAAACTTTTGATTCCATAGGAACTAACGACCCCTGTTATTGTTTCTTAAAAACAGTCAGCTGTCTTAATGTTAATTATAAATATTGGCACTTGGTACCACGGCACCTGGCAGTCAAAGCGTGAACTTGCAATTGGACATTGAACGTCAAATCGAAATAAAACTATCTCCAATTTCGGGTTCGTGTGCCGACTTCCAGGGGGAGTGGAAAGCAACTTACCAAACGTCAATAGTGACATTTGTGAAATAAGGTTTAAATTTTTTGTTCAATTTATTTCTCCTTTTATTTATGCAATTTTCAGCGAAAATAGTCCTGCAAGGTGTGAGGACGCCCACCATTTTGAAGTTAAATTCAGAGAACTCAAATATCAAAACTTACAGGTATTGTCCGCTTGTGCTCAATTAGCTCTGCTGGCGCTCAGTCATACGAAGATCCAACTTGAAATTGGCTCTTAGCAGTCAACACATAATATGTTAATGGAATTAAATATTTAAGGTATTTGATTTGTGATCGAAACATCTGATAACAATACAGAAAATATGAAGTGAGAACCGCCATTTTTTTAACTCAGCAAATATAAAAATTTTTAGAATGATTTTTTTAATCAAATTTGCAATTCTTCACTTTACTAGCCCAGACAAATAGCGATTTTCGACTGTTGTGTCTATAAAAAACGTATTTACACTTAAGGTTTGCAAACAAAAAACCTTCTTATTTGTTTAATTCAGTAAAGTGAATTTAAAACAAACAATAAATTTGTATTGCTTCCATTTTCTTTTTCTGTTATTGCTTTTTATGATTTTTAGATAGCCAGTTTTTTTTTCTTAAATGGGGGTTTTGTTATTTTCAATTTTCTAAAATCTATAGAACGTGCAACTATTTTGATTTTAAAATTAAGCAAAGAATTAACAATAGAATAGAAAAATAAAATATTCGTCAAAATTTTGAAAAATAAATCAAAATTTTGAGTTTGAAAATATTTTTTTTCCAAAAAGTATGTATTTAAAAAATGTAAATTCATGGTAAACCAGGTTAGCTCCGTGAAACTGTCTAATGATCATACAAATATATAGGTATATAGATGTACAGACAGAAGTTTACAAGATGACGACCTTAACCTTGAATACAAAAAATTAGCTTTTAATGAAAGTATTTGTCAAAAATTTATTTTTTAATTCAACAAACTTCACACTTCAACAATTCAAATCAACAAACTTCACCTTAATACAGTTTTTAAGCTGAAAGACAAAATTAATTCTCCTTTAATGCACGTATAATTTTATTTCTTGAAAGTTCTCTTTGTTTTTAGTGTTGGCAGCAAAATATAATTTTTTTTTAAGTACCCAGACACCAGGGAATTGTTTCAGGGAACAAACTTATGCTGCAGATGACTGGAAAAATTAAATATTTTCTCACTTTTTCAATAGTTTTACAATGTATGTAATTAAAATTTGTGAAACTCACACCACCTATTTGAATTACTTCATGTACTTCTGTCTGATATTTTTTTTGAATCCCATAACCTACCTTTATACCATAATAAAAAAAATAAGAGAAATTCGTTGTTTTTAGTTAATGCGTAAAGCGTACATATATTTTTACTGCCGGAAGATGTAAGTGCCAATAATAATATAAATGATAATGGAAGTTCTTGTTTTTTTTTTTATTTATTTTTATTTATATTTTATATATTTCAATTAACGGACCCAAAATCGGCTCTATAGTGTCCTCAATCATGCGAACGAGGAATTAAACTCCTGCCCAAGTGTGCTGAGATTATTTGCATAATGGAAGTGATGTTTAAATTGTAAACACAAATATCGACAGTTCAATTCATTTCAATATGCTCAGTTGCACGTACAAGGGATTACACTTTGATTTAAAAAAAATGTTTTATATATTTTTTTTTTTTTTGTACAACAACTTTACACCCTCTAGTGTACATATTGAAATACTACCGATATTTTTATTGATTGAAGTTGCATCCAAAGTGGAGGATATTTGTATAAAAGCGACTTCAAAGCACGCATTCGGAGATGAAGAAAAAAAATTAATTTAATAATTTATTATTTTTATTTTAAGAGAATAATTGGAAAATTTCGGTCTTATCGTAGACCGCCGGAAAAAAAATTGTCTAGCGGCGTTAAATCGCACGATCTTCGAGGCCGATTTATGGTTCCGAAACAATGCGGTTATCAAATGTTTCCTTTAATAAATCAATTGTGGCACCAGCTGTGTAAAATGTTTCACCATCTTGTTGGAACCACAGCTTCTGCACATCATGATATTTCAATTGAGGAATGAAAAAGAGAGTAACGATAGTTCTATAGCGGGAACCATTGACTGTAACGTTCTGGCCAGCATACTCAAAGAAGTACATTTGAAGACTATCTTCACTCTAAATACTGCCGTTTTGTTTATTGACGCAGTCATACAACCAAAAATCGGGATTAGGATAAATTTTGAGACGTTGTTCAGGCATTAGTCTGTTCATGTTAAAAAAAGTGTTGCCAACTTAAAGTTTTATATCAATAAAAAAAACATCCTTTTCTTACTTCAAATGCAACGATATGTGTTCATTAATTTACTGGTGCAGATGAAGATTCAATTTAGTTTTAATCCATCAAAAGCTGCAGGGCAGTCTTGAAAACATCATCATCATCATTAAGCTAGCTGCTATATTTATGTGTTTGACGGCTAGTTAAAAACCCTTAGTGGTTCTTGTGTGGTGATGATTTGCTTAACTGATCAATGTATTTCGATAAGCGGATAAGGGCAGTGTATTGTGTGGTTTAATATATTCTATATAAGACTGTTGAGAGATTATATACATACTTCCTTGTTTTAATACACAAATCGACCTGGGGTATAATAAATTCTAGAGTTTAGTTTAATTTATGGCTTTTCAACATGTTTAACTGAAATGAATTGTTTTTCCAAAGCCATTATCACAAAAGGAGTATTTAATTGAAAATTCAAAAGCATTAGCTATCTTTTGGTACATATCTATATGTACCAAGGTGTATGTACAATTATACGGGCATTTTGAATTTCGACCTTATAATTGATTATAGAAAAGCTTTCTGAAGACCAACATATTGTATGAATAGGGTATTATGTTTATATTTACCACGAATGTAGTTTATTTGAGGTGTAAACTATTCAAGCATATTATAGATCCCGCAGGAACCTGCCAAGTTTAGTTAAAGGATAAGATTTCAATTGAAGAAGATAAATGATGCTGAAGTCATCAAGTCCCAATGCATGTTAGAGATGGGGTTGACGTTGTATTGGTTACAGGGTGAATTATAATTTCAGTATGTTTATTTGGGTAAAAGACATATTTATATATATTTTATGTATTGTGTAATAATGTCTGCAGTTGTAATACATAAATAAGTATGTTGCTTACGTGGGGAGCAAAGCTCCACCAAGGACCTTCCAACTAAGAATTTTTATTTCTATTTCCAAGTTAAGGGATTTTTCTTTAAATATGTTTAATTCAATTAGAAGACCATTAATGGAGCAAGCAATGGTAGAATCCTTTTTATATTTATATATGAGGCCATGAGTGCAATAGTGGCGTAACCAATAATATAATTCACTTTAGAGCTAGAAGAGATTTAAAAAGCAGGTTTTCTTTAAACATTCTTTGTATTTTTCCTCTGACATTTTTTGATTAAACTAACGTTGAAAAGTTTGAAAAAAGACATATTTTGTAGGGTAAACTTTTTTTAAATTCAACATCATTTTGGAAAATTCTGCATTCATGGTTTTCTTTAAAAAATTAAGAAAAACGGCAAATTTGTTATATTTTTTTTTTTAATAGTTCATATTTTAAAAACAAAAGATCATATGCACATTTTTACTTACTTTTTAATGATTTTACTCTTCGTCTGATTAAACGTCAAATATTTCGATTGGAACACTTGTTGTTGAAAATGTTTTATTTTTTTCGAAATGTAACCACTGAATTTTAAGCCATTTAACCTTTGAACTTGAAATGGACATTTTCCTTGTTGTGATATTTTCTTCAAAAGATTTTGTGGAAAAAAAAAATCAGATGAAGTAATTTTCACAATTTCAAATGGGTTTCTCTTTCTGGCCGAGGAAATGACGTTAACCTTATCATCTGGGACGAAGATGTCTTAATAAAATTTTGTATTCTTTTCTATTACACCTATTACACAAACTATAAATTTATGGTCCATTTCTTAAGCCATAAAATCGGGATGGGATGCCATAAATTGCCACATCAGTAAAAGTTGTAAATTTCTATTTTGGGCCCACATTGGTCAGAATACATAATATTTTTCTTAGACTGTGTTACTACGACATTTTAAGTCATTACGACGCTATTTTAAATAAATTATTTTGACTTTGAATATTTATAAGGCAAAATTTAAAAACACTGAATAATTTTCATCATTTTTAAATGAACAAAGAGTGTACCTATTGTTTTTTTTTTTCAAGCTTTCGAAATTTTTTATTATTACACAGAGAAAAATGAGCCATAAGATTTGTTTATGAATTTCGTGGAAGAAGAAAGTCGTATTACAACAGTGGACCATTATTATTGAACATTCAATAAAAAATAGAAAAATTTTATTTTTACATTATTGCTGCATATTTAAATGAGTTTCTTTTTAAAATCTTATTAAATTTCAATAAATATTCCATCATCAAATCAATCCGATTTTTAATTTTTTTTTGCTAATTCTCAAATTTTTTTTCAAGGTCAAATTACGAGACTTTGATCACCTCAAGAGGGTAGTTTCTTTTCAGTAATTTTTCAGACATGGATTATTTTTTTGCATTTGAAATATTTTTTCAAGTTCACAGGAAGTACTTAAAAATCTTTTAGAACCTTTTGAATTGTATATTTTTGGAAATTCCATAAAAAACGTTGTGTTTTCTCTAACCTTGAAAAATAATTTAAAAAAAACTAGCTGACCTTAGATGGTATAAACAACCACTCACTTTCTTCGTCATTTGATTTTTTTGACTTTCGACCACCCCGGGCATATTTAAGATAGGTAACAAATTTTTTTTTATCGATTCCTATCGTATTAATATAAATTCAATTACAGAGATGCTGTAAAATACAACACAATTTCAGAATAAATTTTATTCAATTTAAAATATACATTCGTGTTCTCTATTCAAACATACACATGCACACCCGATAATATTCAAAATAAAGCAACACTCTGTTGTTGGTACATAGATGACAAC
Organism: Syrphus vitripennis; assembly: GCA_958431115.1. Lineage (NCBI taxonomy): Eukaryota > Metazoa > Arthropoda > Insecta > Diptera > Syrphidae > Syrphus > Syrphus vitripennis. The sequence goes on from OY288108.1 coordinate 32,643,534, forward strand.
GTCATGTGATTGCAAAATCCTTTTTCACTAAATTCAATTTAAAGTTAATATTTTTGCATATTTACATAGAAGAAGTATGTCGTTTTTTTTTATAAAAAAAAATATACATAAATGAAATTTAAAGTGTCTGAGTGAAAAATGAAATTTTCTTTTATGGCAATAGCTGGGGATATAATATGAAAGAAAAATAACACAATTTTTTAAAATTGCCAATTTTCATACAAAATTGAAATTTAATCGCTATAGGACAACATACATTGTGTAGAGTCGTTATAGCAGGTAGGTGTTATTGAAATAAAATACCCACAGTAATTTTCGTGAGTTTTTAATGGGTATATCAGATTATTGAAAGAATGACTTTTGACATACTCCACGTGATAGAATTAGTGAGGTTTTTTAAAATATAATTATGATTATAATAGTTAACCTTTAATAATTATTTATAAGAAATAGGATCGCTCTGCTCATTTAGAGAAATCGCCACAAAAGAGATTTTTAGTTTTACTCAAATCTATCAAGTCTATTCTTAGAAGCCTAGGCATAGACTTCTGCAGAAATCACAAAATAACATAATATTTAAGTGTAAAATTTATTTAAAATATTTTAAATGGTGAAAGAAAAATTATTATTCAAATGATACATTTATATCTTGGGCCTGTTTCACAGAACATACATCACATACAACATACAATAATTTCTCGACCATATGTACATCACATACAATTTTCTGTTTCACAGATTCCATTGATGGGTTGTATGATATTTATAATTGTTGCATTTGATGTGTGATTTGACATTATATGCATTGAATCCATCCTTTATTGACATTTGTTGAAAAAAGTATGAGCGTAAACAAAAATATTTTTTAAGTTTAATTTAGTTAAAAAAGTGGAAACAATATTGTAAGCAATGAATATCATTTTAAACGACGCACCGTTAGCTGCAGCTCCTTTTCTGTCTAAAAAAGAAATTTAAAAAAACGCAAAGCAAAATTATTATTTAATTTCATAAGCAACTTACTTTTTTGTAATTTCTTTTGTTAGCGCGCATTGCCCTGGCTCGCACAAAACCTGTTGAAACTTAAAATTTTTTTGATATAACAACAGTATGAATTTTCAAATACATTGTACACATACAAATGTATGATAAAATTCTGTGAAACAGGATACATACTGGAAGATCATAATCGATTCCCCTCACTTACATTTGTTTTATGACAGCGTTGTTACAAAAATTCTATGAAACAGAAAAGATATATAACAACAGTTAAAATCATATACATTGTATGTAATGTATGTTCTGTGAAACAGGCCCCTGGAGTATAAAATTTTTTCATCAGGCACAAAGAATACTTTGTGGAAATATTTTACTTTAATTTGACCTTCACTTATGAGTAAAATGAAAAATTCAAGATTCAACTTTTCTAAGCTAAGCAGATAGAATGCAGAACATTACGCAATCATTCAAAAAAACCGACAGTAAACACTTTTCGGTGCAAGTACATTTTCTAAAATTGCACTGTGCCAAGTTCTGCAACCAATCAAAATTGTAGATGCATCAATACGAATTAAAATAGCAACAATTGTATCAAGATTTAAAGCAGGGTTTGCATGAGAGGGCACTCTAAGGAGATTATTTCCAAGGTGAGCCAAAACTCGGATTGCAACAGAAAAAATGTTTTTGGAAATTTGCTATTTTTCAATGCCAGGGGAAAGCAACTGACCCCCTTGCCCCACAGTAAGGGCGCCTATTTTTTTAGATGAAATATTTTGAAATTTAACGCAAAAACAAATTTTTTTTTAGTTTTTAAATTTATTTCAAAACTAAATTGACACGTATTGGGTTAATATGTGTCTGAACTATATTCTCAACATCTCCCGAAATATAGCTTTCCAACACTATATAAATTTTATCGAAATCAGTTGAATACTTTTTTAATAAATGCTACCACAAAATTGTATTATGTTCAGATAGATACCGAAAAGCCGAAAACTTATCATATACATTTTTGTAAACTGATTTTTGAAATGAGATTTAAAATCACCCTTCAATTTTTAATAATAAAATTTTTGAATTTTTGCTTTTATGTGTATGTTATAAAATTATAAAACTTGCATGCAATTAAAAAAAAAAAAAATCACTTCAAAAACTATTTTTGAAAATAAAAGATTCGGTACTTGAATATGTACAGTTTTGATCTCAAACTTTTTTACTTAGAAAATTTTCGAAATATTTTAGAAAAAAAAGGTAGGTTTACAAAGGTATGTTGTGTATGTATATTTACAAATTTAGAATAAAAACAAAATTAAAACAAAAATTAGAAATGTTGAATTCGATTTTTTTTTAAATCCGAAAAAAAAATTATTTTTTTAAAAAATTATATAGGATCTCCTTCAAAAAATGTTGATTTCTCTCAAAAATTTATCAAACCGCATTGAGAAAATCGGAAACCAAAAATCCCGTTCTATGGCAGGTACCGTTATTACCGGTTTTTTCACAACACTTCAAAAAAAAAAAAAAATCAAAATCATCACAAAAATTTTCGAGATAATATTTTGTCCCAACTGTTACATGACCGTTATTTATGGAGCTAAAAAAAATTAATTTTACCTCTAGCAAATTACCTAAAAACCTTATACATGCACCTAAGAAAAATTTTTACGGAATATTAAGTAAAACAAAAATTGTATTCAAAAATATTCCAAAATGTTTAACCGGGCAACACTTTATTATGAGTAATATTCAATAATAAAGATTTTTATTTTCCCCAAATTGTTCTCATTGCAGTAACATTAAAAATACAAAAGCAAGGAGTTCCGATTACTCGTACGAGATAAGTAAAGTGTTCTCTATAATATTGACAGTACATTTTATTCCAGAACCGTCCTTCCCATGTTCGCAAGGTTATATTGCCTACAGTATTGCTTTCTTTCTGTCAACAGCGAAGCTCTAATACAGAAAACGATTAAAAATATTGCCAGGAAAATGAGATCCTTGCGAAAGATTATTTTGGATTCCCTTTGCCTAATAAGAATAAAAGACAAGCACTTTTCCTAAAATTATAAATATTACTATGCCAACATTAGAGATCAGCCAATGTTTGCTATGTTCTTTCAAGGACTACTGCTATACAACAGGAAGGAAAGCTTATAGCCTACAATTCAGAATAAAACACCTTCCTTGCAGGGATTAGTTAGTATAAAATACAAATAACAACAACAACAAAAAGGATTTTTTTTTTTACCACATAACAGAAAACTAGAGGAAAAGAAAAGGCAGATTTTGCTATAATTAGTTCGGACCACCTTCATGAAGGACACCGGAGGGCTCTTAATTTATATTATTTGCCCGGTAAAACTGCGAATTTTATATATGTACATTTAAAAAACAGGAATTTAATTATATTAATTTTGAAAGGAAATGAGATGGAAGCCCTTGTTTGCTTTAAAATTACATGACAGAGGGTTGAGAATGTTGAATTAATTTACTGGGCGATGGTGCTCAGAACAGAAGCGTTGCGGACTCCAGGATAGTTATTTTAAGAATTTCTGTAATATAATAAAAGTTCGGGAAGGTTTCCTTTTTTTTTTTATTAAAATAATTAGTTAATAGTGTCATGAAAGAGTTAAAACTGGAATTGAATTGGTTGGTTTGCCTTTCGAGATTTTAATCAAACTTAACTTTAAATTGATGTGTTTTTCGAATTACTGTGACTGTGCGTTTGTATGAGACAAGACTAACTTTAAGGCATCGAAGACGAGAGTGTACTTTTAAACGAGAGACTTACTTGTTCGTTTCTAGTTATTAAATCTTTCAAAACTGTGTTTTAAAACATAATATTACACAATAAGGATGTTTTAGTTTATTTAGGGACGATACCGAGACGAAACTGACATTTTTCACTTTTGACAAGATTGCGACGATACTTCAAAAGTCTTGTCTCGGTCTCGTCACGACAGCCCTAATCACGAACCAAGACATTTTCATTTCCATTTTCACTTAACCGTAAGTCCAATAACTTTTGTTTTCGAAATAAAAAATTTCTATACCTACTTTGATTAAAATGTACACAAACAAAAAAATAATTTTTACCTTGCAGGAACTTATGCAGTTGTACGAGAGAAAGAACAAATATCCAACGTAGTTAGTATTCTATGCAATTTCACCGGTACAGTTTTTGTATGCAGACCACGTGGCCACTGATGCACATGCACAACCTAAATGAGTCTTTGTACGTAAACTGGGCACGGATTTAACTTTTTTTTTATTTGAACACAAATGCTAATTCAAATGATGTTGGGAATAAAGGTGAAAAACTACCTAACCGCATGGACCACTACATTTAAATTGCGCTAGCTTTAGCTTTTCCTTTAAGGACATTCAAATTATTTATAAAAAGTCGCTATGCAGCATAATGCAAGCAGTGGGGACTTTGCAGTTTTTTTTTGTTTGGGTACTTTCTGAGTTCCTAACTACATTACTTCTTAGTTTTATTTTATGCTTATTAGTTCGATGAAGCTGGGAAAATTAATTTAGATCTTGTAAAAGAATAATAATTTGTTGTGTATCTATAGGTTAGAAATATGTTAAGGGCTGTGCACGAGATTGACAGTAGTCGCTCGGTTTCGTCTCGAGAAACTGCTTCTAGAATAAAATGGTTGCTTCTCACTTTTCTCATAAAAAAATTAAATCGGAGAAGTGCTGAGTTTTTACCAAGACGAGACTAAGACGAGACTTAGCCAAAGGAAACTGGGACTGAAAAATCAACAGAGCCAACAACTGACTTAAAATTATGAAAAAGTTTATGAACGGTTATAGATGGGCTAGGTATTTTTTTTTTGTTGCATACTGACAAAGAAATTATTGGAGAGCTAAAAAAAAGGTCACAAAGCTGAAAAATATTGCCGAAAGTTTTCATTTCCGATTAAAAGAGGCCATCTCGCAAATTATAGAAAAAATGTAATTTAATTCGGAAGCTCATTTTAATTTGAATTACATCAATTGTTTTGTTGTTTAAATTTTATGCAAATTAGCTTTGTCAATTCGAAATTTGAATTTTTATTTTCTATGAAATAATTTCCGAAGAAAAAAATCAAAAAAAAAAAATCAAGCCACAAGTCCATCCTACAATTTACTTCTTAGAGTGCATTATTTAAACAAAAACAAATTTTCAAACTTAAAATTTTGGAAAAGAAAAATAAATTAGCATTTTATAAATTTTAAAGTAAATTTCACTTAAGATTTTTAAATTTAGTGTTAAATTTCACTACAGTTTAAATAATATCTAAGTAAGTTTAAAGTCTCACTATTTTCCAATAATTTAATAATTTCATTTTTACATGCTAAAAACTTGCAAGTTTTGGATTCGTGCAAAAAATCGAACTCGAGATATTAATCAGATGATAGAGAACGCAAAAAAAGTGAGTACCGCAATATGTCTGTCTGTTTGTCTTTCTGTTCATGGATTTTTCGAAATTGAAAAAGGAACTTAATTTTAAATATTTTACACGAATTCTGAAAAAATTAAAAAAAAATTTAAACATTTTCTTAACTTCTGTGTCCGAGGATACTTTAAAAAAAACATTCCAGTACTACCTTGCATTTTTTCAAAAGGAACCAGAATACGCCTCATGTTTAAAAAAAACACCAAACCATTGTTTTTTTTTCACTTTATTTTTATTTATTGAATTTAAATTTAGTTAATGTTAAAGTCATGCAGAAAGTCAATAACCTCCCATTTAAGTAAGTCAAGTTTATTCTTAAGAATAAGTGATTCCATCTCAAAATAGACCTTCTATTAGTCCCGTTTCTGTGTCAAGATCAATATCATAAATGCAAGGTCTTGTTGGTAATCCAGGCATTTTGGATATCTCTCCACACGATGCAACAATAAAACCAGCTCCCGCAGAAACATACAAATCACCAACGGTCAGGGTAAATCCTTTTGGGGCTCCTTTTATCTTCGCATCTCCTGTCAATGACCCTGAAGTCTTAGACATACAAATTGGAAGATGTCCAAATCCCTTTTCGTTGAGAAATTTAAGTTTCTGCTTAGCTTCTTCAGTTAGAACAACTCCTGCAGCTCCATACATGCACTTCGCAATTGTATTAAGTTTGTCCAACAGCAACATTTCAGGTTTGTACAAGAAGTTGAAAGTTGAATTACTATCGCAGGCTTTGATAACAGCATCAGCAAGCTCTAGAGCACCAGCTCCTCCTTCGCTCCAATGAGAGCATACAACAGCTTCAAATGCCCCATCTTTGATGGCAGCTGACTTGATTAACATATGTTCAGCATCTGTATCAGAGCTATGGCGGTTAATAGCAACTACAACTGGCACTCCATACATTCGGCCATTTTCAATGTGTTTCAGCAAATTTGGGATGCCATTTTTCAAAAGCCCCAAATTCTCTTCGCTGTATTCTTTTTTCAATGGTGTACCAGGTTCAACAGCTGGTCCACCTCCATGCATTTTTAAAGCACGAACAGTTGTCACCAGAACAACAGCATTTGGAACTTTTCCCGACGATCGACATTTGATATTGAAGAACTTCTCCATTCCAATATCAGAACCAAAACCAGCTTCAGTTACAACAAATCCAGTTTCACCTACTAACTTAAGTCCAATTTCATCGGCAATTATCGAGGAACATCCATGGGCTATGTTGGCGAACGGACCAGTATGCACAAGAACTGGTGTGCCTTCTAATGTTTGCATTAACGTTGGTTCTAGAGTGTCTTTTAGCAGAACTGCTAGTGCTCCTGTGATACCCAAATCATCTGCTGTTACTGGACTTCCTGCCTTGTCGAAGGCTACAATCATTTTTGATAGCCGGTCTTTCATATCCCGGAGATCTTTTGACAATGCAAGAACTGCCATTATCTCACTAGCAACCGAAATGGTAAATGAAGTTTTGCGAGTCAGGTTTTTCTCCGTTGGTGATTGTCCGATTGTAATTTCCCGCAGGTAGCGATCGTTAATATCCACAACTCTGCACCACGTAATATTATTTGGATCGATATTCAATCGAGCGAATCTTTCCAATTCATCGGGGGTAAGTGAGCTAGGATCAGTTTTGTTGATTCCGAGTTTTTCTAAACGACGTAGTTGAATCTTCGAGAAGTTACGTTTTCCCTTGATCGTTGGGACCAGTCGATCATACAGAGCTTGAGTTTTCTGTGTTGCTTCATGGAACATTCTTGCATCCAGCTGAGCTGCTAGAAGGTTATTTGCTGCACTAACTGCATGGATATCTCCAGTTAAGTGAAGATTAAAGTCTTCCATTGGAATCACTTGCGAATAACCCCCTCCAGCAGCTCCACCTTTGATGCCAAATGTTGGCCCTTGAGAGGGCTGACGTAAGCACGCGATAGCATTGCGTTGTTTGTGAGCGCACAAGGCTTGAACTAATCCAACTAGAGTGGTACTCTTACCTTCACCCAAGGGAGTTGGTGTTATTCCAGCAACAACAACATATTTTCCATCTGTTTTACTTGACAAACGCTTGGTGACATTCAAGGAAATCTTTGCTTTCATGCTGCCATAGAGGGAAACTTCGTCCGGCACCAAACCAATTTCCTCCGCCACGATCGAAATGTGTTTTGGTTGCTGAGACCGCGCAATCTGAATGTCAGATGGCACCGGTTTCACAAGTTGAAGCCCCAATCGTTTTATATCCCAACAACTGCGTAAAGTTTGGGCCGCAGCTTTTTTCGCTGACAGGACGGTATTTTTCATAAGCATGACTACGGTCATGGGTCCAACACCACCGGGAACTGGAGTTATGAAAGAAGCAATACGTTTGGCCTCGTCGAAACAAACATCACCTTTGATGCTTTTACCGCTCTTCTTCGACGGATCACTTACAGAGTTTATCCCACAATCAATGACTACTGCACCGGGTTTAATCCAATTTCCCCGAACAAATTCAGCACACCCAATCGCAGCTACGAGAATATCAGCAGTTTTGGTAATTTCTTCCAAATTTACGGTTTTCGAATGGCAAATAGATACAGTTGCATGGCTCCACTTCAACAGCTCAGCTACAGGTGAGCCCAAAATTTGACTTCTCCCCAACACCACCGCCCTAGATCCAGCTATTTTGAAACCAGTACTCTTAATAAGCTCTAGGCATCCCGATGGTGTACAAGGCACAAATCCGCTAAGATTTCCAGCAGCCAAACGACCCTTATTAATTTCATGCAAACCGTCAACGTCCTTATCAGGAGACACACTATTCAAAACCTTATTCGAATCGATTTTAGTATCACTTTCCAATGGCATTTGCACAACTATACCATGAACTCGATCATTCTGATTAAGTTCGTGAATTTTCGATAACAATTCTTCTTCGGTTGTGGTACTCGGGAATTTAATGTGACTAACTTCGATGCCAACTTCGGTGGCAGTTTTGATTTTCATGCGAATATAAACATTAGAATCTTCTCGATTACCAACTTGAACAATGCGAAGTCCCGGCCGAAAATTCGGAAATTCACTGGAAATTTTCTCAATATCACTTCTCAACTGGAGTTTAATTTGTTCAGCAATTTGTAAGCCACTAATAATTTTAGCTTCCGATTCCGACATTGTGTTTGTTTAATCAGCGAGAATAGAGATAATATTTTTCTAGTTCACAACGCGAATCACAAAGACCTACTAATAATGAAAAGCAAAGCAATCTCAATTTAAGACATGCTGCATAAATATTGATACACAACAACGGACCATACAAAACAGGGTTATCAAAACAAGGGTCACGTAAATAAAAATGTCAACAGATAATATTATTATTTTCGATTTGTTTTGAAATGTTTGGCAAATTTTAAAGGTACTGATAACGGACAAATAACATTCTATTGTGAATATTTTTTTAGAATGCTAGGAGATTAGCTAATTGATGATGATGCGATCATAGAGCATAGCCGTAGCTTAAATATTTTTTGGGAGGGTATAAATAAAATAGAAGTGTTTACGTTATAAATGTGTCGTTCAAATAAAATTATGTATTTTATAGATTATTTGAGGCCGTCAGTGCAATAGTGGTGTAACCCACTTTTTGTCAAAAATGAGTTTTTCATGAAAATGGGTCCCTTAATATATCTATTTTAATACAAAAATAGTTTTATGCAGCTATCTACACTCAAAACCAGATGGCACTCAAAAAGGTGTTATTGCATTTTATAATTTGATCATAGTTTGAGTGCAATGGTGGCATAACCTTCATACTTCTCTTAGAAACTGTTTGCTTTGGTACAGATTGAGACCATTTACTTTGGTATACATAATATGGGCAGTGAAAAAGTTCACATGTATGTTTGGAATGAGTTTACAGCGTCAAGGGGACCTCAAGAAATTGTGTCTTGTTTTATGCATTATTTAAAACGTACATAGGGTGTTCTAAAAAATTATGTATTCTGTCCAATGTGGGGCCAAAATAGAAATATAATACTTTCACTGTTGTGCCAATTTTTGGTATCCCATCTCCCATCCCGATTTTGTGGTTAAAGAAATGCACCATAAATTTTTAGTTAGTGGCCATTCCTATTTACCATCTGACCAAGATTTTGGTTTAATAGAGAAGAATAAAAGAATTTATAAGCATATCTTCGTCCCAAATGATTGGGTAAATTTCATTTCCTCGGCCAGAAAGAGAAACCCATTTGAAATTTTGAAAATGACTTCATCTGATTTTTTTTTTCTCAAAATCTCTGGAAGAAAATATCACAAACAGGAAAAGTCCATTTCCAATTCCAATGGCTTGAAATTCAGTAATTACATTTCGAAAAAAATAAAACATTTTCAATTTTTTATACATACATAAGTATTCCAATGAAATTGATGTTTTACTCGAAGAGGTAAATGTAAAAAAGAGACAATCCGTTGATATTAAAAAACTCAAGCAGCTTGAGGAACCTAAAATGAATGATAAAAAACTAAAAGACTTAATAGAACTGCTTCAATTTATACCACCAATCCATCACTTTTTTTATAATAATTTAAAAACGTCAACAGGTGCTCCAATTGAAAAATTTGACGTTTTATCAGACTAGGAATAAAATTATTAAAAAATAGGTAAAAATGTACACATAATTCTTTGTTGTTAAAATATTGAACTATGAAATAAATAAAAAAATAATATAATAAATTTGGCGTAACCTTTCTTTTTTCTTTATTTTTAATGAAAACCATGAATGCAATAGTGGCGTAACCCACTTTTTTTTCCAAAATAATATTGAATTTAAAAAAAAAAAGCTTGCCCTACAAAGCATATCTATTTTCAAACTCTTCCACGTTTTAAGATTATTCAAAAATGTCAAAGGGAAAATACAAAAAATGTTTAAAGAAACCCTGTTTCTTAAATCTCTCGTAACTCTTAAGTGAATTTTATGGGTTACGCCACTATTGCTCTCACGGCCTCATTTCTTCTTGAAAAAATAAAGATTGAAAAATCGGCTCTTAGGCCAGTTTTCATAATCTCCCATGATTTGGTAATGCAAATAAAATAAAATAGAATTTTCTGAGTTATGAACACTCATAAAGTTATGAAGCTTCAAGTTTAATAAGATTTAAAAACAAGGAGGCGTTCAAACATTATTGCGGTAAGTTATTTGCAATTCTTTTACCAAATGATGAAAATATTAAACAGTGTTGCCAAATAATTAAATTTTGAATTTGTAATGTTTTTGTTCAGTTTTTTTTTAAGTGAATTTTTTTTATTTATGAGTGATACATTTTTTTTTTAATAGTATCATGTTTTTTCTGCATTTTCCCATATTGCTGGGTTATATTTTTTTTTTTTCAATTTTATTTATTAGTGTCCGAGTTTTGGAGCCATTGTGAGCCTTAACTGTCATCTATTAAAAATTAACTAACAAAATTAGAAAAGTTTAAAAATATTCTAGATTATTATGCGAAATGTTATTTGAATAAAAAGAAATTATGCAAAGTGTAGGTCATTTACGATGAAACAAAATAATTAAATTATTTTAATTTACCTGAAAACCCCTATGCGGCCCCTACAGCTACGGCTATGATGTTGATAAGTTTTCGTGACGACAAAACAGCTATGTTTTTATTTTATGTAGGTATTTTTGTTTATAAACCCAAATATAATAACAACGCGCAAAAATAATCATCTTCACTTCTTAGCAGAGGTTTTATTATCTATTTTTATATTTAGGTAGGTACGTGCAAAGACAGATATGGTGTCAATTTAAGGGCCCGTTTTAAGTCGTGACCTGTGATGATGTAAATTGACCGTGGTAAATTGCCTCTACCTTGCCTTTGCTCCAATTGAATATATAGCTACAAATCTTGAAAAACAATTCTGGAAATTTTATTAGTTAATTGAGTATGGGGGTTTATTATTTTATTGTATACCTATTGTACGTTTATATGTATATTTATAACTTTTTTTAATTAGGTGTAGGTAGGTACTTGAAACTTGGTAGCTTGGGATAAAAAAAAAATATTATCTGGAGTAAAATAAGGTATATTTATTTATATCAAAATAAACTATTTTTGAATTGCTAAAAATAAAATAGTTCTTTTTTACACATACATATTTTTATAAGATATGTTTCATAAATCTACTAAATATGTCGTTCGCGACGGCAACACGTTTGAAATGCAAAGTGTCATAAGTTGAAATTTTGAAGCTTTGAGTAAAGATCCCAGCGCATTTGTGTTTGCTACCCAAAAATCATAACAAAAGCTCTCAAACTGACATTTTGAGAGCTTTTTTTATATTTTTTTATTTAAGAAAAACCCTTTTTCTTTCAACAGTAGAACAACATTTCTTTAATTTAATAATTTCTTTTTTATTTATTTGTTTTTGGTAAATTATAGTAGATTTTTGTTCTGCGAATGAGGTACATAACTAGAAGTTTTTTTTTGTAAAAAACGCCGTTTTGAATATAGGATTTTCCAAAACTGGTTGTGACGACAATAAAAAAATAATAATAAAAACTTAACCTCAATAAACCACTTGAAATAAAAAAAATAAAAAGTTCCTAGCTCCACGACTTTTTGGAGTTATGTTTTTCAACTATGACGATTTTCTAGTTGAAGTTATGCACAACACTGATTGGAACATGGACTGAGTGAATGACTCAATTTTTGTGATCTTTTTTTTCGGAGAAATCTCCGATCGGAGAGAAGTTCCGATCGGAACGTTTATTTTGTTCATGGTATCCGTATCGGAATAACGAAATAGACGCATACCAACGCCTCTAGTTGACATGTGTCTAATTCATAAATTCCATTTTATTTGTTTGCGGAACTTTTTTCACAACAATTTTGCTGTCGGAGACAATCGGAACTTAAGCATCGCGTGTATTTCACACGCGTTGCTCGGATTTTGACATTTAATCGCTAGGCATCGCATGAATTCGAGGCACGTTACTTCGATTTTAAAAGTTTCAACGCATATTTCGATTTATTTCGTAGGACTGTCCGATTTATCGATCGAAACAGCTACCATGATACAAAATTCGTACATTTCGTAGAAATCGGAGAAAGTTTCGTTCCGATCGGATACGATGATAGGGCCCATATAGTTTTTTTGAAATTTTTGACAATTTTTGTGGCTTCTTTTAAGGGGCCATATGCATAAAGGGTAGTAAATGCTTTTACTTGGAAATGTCTGCTCTAGTTAATGCAAATTTCCCACTAACTAGCACAGCAATTTACAAGTAAAAGCATTTACTTTTGTTTATGCATATATGGCTTAACATTTTTCTCGGCAAATTTTCACAATTAATTCATTTAAATCAGAACTCAGAAGATATTCTTCTTCTGGCGATTTATGATCTCGAGTGGGAACACTCGCTCTACAGCTTCACCAGAAAATATTTGTACTTAAATTAAATGCTTAAAATTTGCTTTTAACGAAATGTATCATGAATGTTGAAATTTGAAATCAATGAAAGTTTTACTATCACAACTTCTATGAAATATCATAGAACTTTATTAAAAATTTATCCAAATACAAAACAAAACAAATAAAACTAACCACACAAAATAAATTATTATTAATTTTGTGAAACACTCGACACTCTCGTAAATTGAGGGTGGAACTTTTCAAAGTTTAAATTGTGTTTGGATATAATTGAGAATTTTCAACAGAGGAACGAGTTTGTGCAAACAAGAGTTAAAATTTGCCGTTTTGCCAGGTCGCAAGTATGTGCATATAAAAAGTATGACTTTGCACCAATTAATATTCTGGAACTAAAACGATGAAAGGTTTTTTTTTTAAACATGTCATACTCAAATTAAAAGTACTTATTTATTTTGTTCTCGAAAATGCTTTAAACCTTATGAACAAAGATGACAGTTTCAGAATTTCGATTTAATTTCTGCTGATCAACATTTTATGAATCAAAAAAAAAAAATCAAAAGCAACCACAAGTCTTTGCAACAAGATGAGATACCAGTTAGTTCATAGCTTATTCTTTGAGGTTAGAGATATCTAATGTCTAAATGAATCTATGAGTCAATTCTTAGTTATGAATTCAAAAATTATTCAATTCACAAGGAAACCTTAAAATTAATTTGGCATCTCTTCGCCTTATTCGTTGAATATTGCAAAATAATTGAGTGCCTAATAAAAAAGGCTAAACAAAAAATTGTCAAATAACCAAACGCAAAACAACAATATGCTAAATAAAAAATTACAAAGCTGCAAAATTCTAATTAAACAAAAAACTTATAATTAAACTTGCGGAATAATCATTTGCTATATGATTTAAAAATGAAACGTAATTTCCAAAACGTAAAATGCAAAATGACAAAATGCCAAATACAAAAATTGAGGAACCAAACCACCGCCAAATGTTAAATTGCCAAACAACTTTCACAAAAACACTCGGACGGATATGGTGTCCATATGTATGTATCCATTTTGGTGTTTTCTCCCAACAAAAAGTAATCCACAAACTAAAAAGTATTTTATTCAAATAATACAATATGACCCAAAAAGTGTTTTCGTAACAAAAAAAATAAAATTGAGTGTAAAATGTTTATTAAGCTTGCTTGAAACATGCAGCTTACAAAAGGATTTACCTTTTCTTTTATTAAGAGGGATCTTAATTTTAAAGATACAATTTGACAAAAAATAAAAACGTATCATGCAGATGAATAATATGAGGATAATGATGATGTCGTTGACATCAAAATCTTCTTCGGGGACCGCAATGCAGAGTTACACAGTGCCCTCATAAAGAAGGATTTCCTTCAGAAAGGTCCTCGCATACATATGTACCTATAAAGTACACACACGCGGGTCTTATACAATATACATATGCTATAAAAAAAAAGTATGATGTATTTCAGGATCGGGATAAAACAACTTGTGAAAAAAAATATTTTTTTTTTTACTTAAAAGTAGTATAAACGTCGTCGTCGACTGAATAAACATCGAGGGCAACATTATGCACAACATAAAAAGACAAACGTACATACATATACATAAACATATGCATAGGTAGTTTTTTTTTTATTTTGCAGTCTTTAGAAGAATGTTGTTGCAATGGAATCAGCCTTATTTGATAAGTAAACTCTGTTTTATTCAACAGGATGAATATTATACTCTTGGAGAAATAAGCATTTTAAAGTTAATAATGCGCATTGAAAATATCCCGACGTTTACTCATGTATATAACTTGCCTTATGTTATATGAAGCACATTGAAGTTAGCGAGTTAGTTATAGTCTACAAGTAGTTCACGTGCATATACAGTTTTTGAGATGACTAACGTTTAAAAAAAAATATTTTATCAATGAAGTACGTGTTGCCAGACTTTTTGGTATAATGAAGAATTTTTGCAAAATTTTTTATTTGAAAGTACAATCCTTCCGGTTAATAATGAAAAATAATTTCATTCAAATGGCTGCCTCGGCTGGCCATGCATGTAGCCTACACGATCGGTCCAATTTTTAATCACATTATCGATGTGATTAACTGTAGTTCACCAATGGCTTCATGAATATTGTCCTTTAAAGCGTCAATTGTCTCTGGCTTGTCGGCGTTACACTTATCTTTTACGGCACCCCACAAATAATAGTCCAACGGTGTCAAATCGAAGCTCCGAGGTGGCCAAACGACATCAGATCTGCGGCTGATAATATGCGATCTTCAAAAACAAGGCGCAAAACATCGAGTGTAGCTTCGGCTGTGTGGCACGTAGAGCCGTCCTCTTGAAATCAAATCCTCCTCTTTAATTTTTGTGAACAAATATTTGTTCCGATAACGATCGCCATTGACTGTAACGGCTGCTCCTTGCTCATTTTCGAAGAAAATTATGCCTCTGGACCAAAATCCGCACCAATCGTTTTATGTGTATCGGCTTTTCAATGTATGCGTGCGGGTTTTTTGTGCCCCAATGCGACAAAAAAAAAAACGTAAGATTGCGGACGCGTTATAACGGTTCATCAAACAGATCAGACATCTCGTTCAATAGTTAATTTTTATTAAATTGTCTTTTTGAAATCACTCTTAATGGAATTTGCTTTTGAATTCAATCATAAGCAAAAATCTTGCCTACTTTTTCTAGGGTTCTAAGTGTTATAATATTTTCATTTAGTGTTTTTAAAAATTTCACGGAAACTTTTGTTTAATTTTCCTTAACACGAATCAAACTTAATACACTTTGAAAAATAGAAAATACTGAACCTTGTAGAAGGGCAAACTTTCTGTCTGCTTTTCCGATGCCCATAAATTTTATATGTGGATAATTTGAATAATACCTCAAAAACTCACCTCAACTTATCTTGGTTAATTTATTTCTCTCGCATAACCCTCAAGTGATCTCATTAAAGTCGTTATATTCCACACCGACTTAAAAACAAAAAAAAATCTTGATAAAAAATATATTTTTTTCCCATCCATCATATTCCACCAAACATTGTGTCAACATTCAACAGTCTTCCTCCCTGTGGCAAAAATATAATAAAATTGAAAAAAAAAAAATACAAGAAGAGTATTTAAAATCACTGATGCTTAATATTTGCTTCCTCTTCAAAAAAAAAAAAATCATATTCCAATTCCAACCTATAAAAACATACAAGAATTTAAAATAAATTTTCTACCTACCCTTGTGTTGCCAGCATAATCATCAACAACGTTTTTGTGTTCGTCTTTAACGAACAAAAAAATGAAATTAAAAAAAAAATGAAGCAAAATCCTACTTTGATGTTTCCTTTAACGGCAGAATAAATAAAATAGCAGAAATATTTCATTCCGTTTTTGTAAGGAGCTGGAAAGTGGTAGAAACAAGAGACAATTTCCGCCGTTATTAAGTCAATTTTTTATACACCAGGAAGCTTGAGGAAAAAAAAAATAAAACAAAAATTAATTTAAGGCAGGTCCATCATAAGGATTGAGGTCGTTGTTGAAGAAAGACGGATAGAAAGAAAAAATCAAGAACAAGAGAATACGTAAATGCAAAGCACGATAGTTGAGGCCATTGAGTTTAGCTTTAGATGGATGTATTTATGTATGTTCTGTTGCTTATGATATTCGTCAGTTCGTCGTCGTTGTTATTTTTAGCTTAAAAGAATAAATTGTTAAAATAATTTAAAGCGAAAAATAAGGATTTTTAAAAATAAAGAAATATTTTTACTATCGATGTGATGTTAAAGTTAAACATAAGGATCTTTTTCGGTTTTCAGTACCAAAAAAATGTCACTTTTCATTCAAAATCTTAAGTGTTCATAACTCGTAAAGAAATGCACCTGGAAAACTAAAAACAGCATTTCTGTAATCAAGGGAAGCACACCTTTTTATAGATTTGAGGAAAATGAAATTTTGTAATTTTGGTCCAAACCTAAAAAATTTTCAATAAGGGTGAAGATTGCATCTGTTTCGGTTTTCAGTACCAAAAAAATGTTACCTTTTGTTGAAAAATTTAAATCCTCAGAACTCGTAAAAAAATGCATCTAGAGAGCTGAAAATAACAATTCTGTAATCTAGGGAAACAGACCTTTCCAATGATGTATGATTATAGATTATAGATTTGAGAAATAGAAACTTGAAAAATTTTCAATCGCCGTTTTAAAATCCAAAATATTTACTATGAATTTTGTCTTAGATCTCAGAAATATATATATTAATTTATTTTAGTCCGTTTTATAGGTACTGGACCAATGGCCGGTTGCATCAAACGGTTTTGAAAAATTTAAGTCTTAAAATGATGTTTATTCCATGCAATACATCATTTAAAATTAAAGCTTTTTAAATATTGGTGCAACCGAACCTAAGTTTTTTAAAAGAAATTGGAGAACCTTCGCTTCGAAAGTTTACAATGATCGTTATCACAAAGATGTGTAGAAATCACTCTTTTTGATGAGAAAAGTGCTCTCTCTTGTATTTTCTTGTAATATTTTTAATAGTTTATATTAATTTTTTTTTTGTTTTTAAGCTGAGCATTAATTTTACGAATTTTTATGAATTTATAGTTCATTGAATCAACGAATTGTTCGTTCTTTAAATTTCAGTTTAATGTTTTTTGTGACTTAATGTTATGTTAAATAAAATTTTTTTGTAGAATATAAATTGAAACAACACGGTTTTTTTATTAAAAATAGATATTCAAACAACTTCTGATCAGGTTTTTTTTAAACTTTTGGGATATATCAGGTAGCTGGTACATATGTATATGATTTCTATGAGGAGATAAAACTAATAGGGAAACGTTTGTCTCTTGAACATTCCCATCAGTTTACCTTTGTATATATAAACTATAGTACTCTCGTGGCGTAAGTCGAATGGGGCGACATCTATAGTATGCCGGCAACCCTTACTCTTTTTTTTTTGCGGAGAGCTTATGGAGGTTTTAAATGATATATATTGATATTTTTTGGATGCAATTATCCAAAAAATAGTCTCCTCTTGCTGCTACCACCAATTTTCGACGCTTAAAGACTCCCCAAATCGGATTTTACCCCTCAAGTTTTGCAGCGCCACCACAAGGGTCCATGCAACCCTAAAAAAAACTCGCCATGATAGTACTTTAGTTTATATATACAAAGAGTTTACCCAACTTCCGTACCTTCAAGTGCAAGGTTTTCCAATCCGAGGTGTTACTTTGATATTCAAAGAAAAATGCCATTTTTTGAGATAAAAGATCGCTTACATAGCAATATCCTTTTCGTGAAATTTTCCATCACCAAATCACAAAGTGGCTGCTGTATACCCTCAATAGCTTCAGGAATTCCATCTTTGAAGTATTGAACCGATGCTGGGCTGTTGGCGCTGACCATATCTTTCAAGTGGCCCCAAAGGAAAAAGTGCTAAGTCACAAGATCTCGGTGGCTAATTGTGATCACCTCTTCGAGAGATAACACGGTCTGGAAACTCTTTCCGTAAAAGATCGATGGTTTTGTTGCTTGTATGGCAAGAACTGCCATCTTGTTAAAACTAAACGTTGTCCGGATCAATACCATCCACCCGCAGCTGTTGCTCCAGCCTCATTTTCGAAAAAGTAAGGTCCAATGAACCCGCCTCGGGACCAGAAATTGCATTAAACAGTCACTTATTGAGGATGGAGAGGTTTTTCAACAATAAATCTTGGGTTTTCCAAGAACCAGATGCGACAATTTTGCTGTTGACGTAGCCACCTATGAAATTTAGGATCATGCATTTCAAGGACGCAATCAGCAAAGACACAAATTCTTTGTTTAAGCGTGTGTCACTCCATTTTTATCAATGTCGTATTTTCTACATATCATAAAATAACAGCTTTAAAAGTGACAACTATCGAAATAGCAAGCTATTCAAAATAGCACCGCTTATTGGAAAACTCTTTACAATACGAACTTGGAGTGCTTTAACCAGCTCTATATTTCCTCCCCATTGTAACGTTGAGATATTGAAAATCAATTATCATCGGTTTCTTCTAAAAGTTCCTTCCCTACTTAAAAATTGCTCAGTCTCAAGGTGGCCCTAAACGACAAACATGCTCGCCGAACATGTTCGTGCTCGCTACATATTCGTCGTGTAGGAGCTATGTAGTTCGTGAGCAAACCTCATTTTTTTGCTGTGAACTTTGTTGTTGCACTTCTTTGTCGCACATGATCCTTGGAGAATCAGAATTCAGAACGAAATGAATGTTCGCAAAGTGTGTTCGCTGTGTAGGGGGAAACGCAAAGGAGCATGTTCGTCGTTTAAGGCGACCTTTATTGGGCGATATGCTTGTCTGAGTGAAAGGGTTCCATTGCATTGCTTGTCACCTTTTCTATTTTAAAAATGAAGGTCATTCTAATTGATTCTAGGCCCAGCTTGCATATTGTCCGTTTCTCCTAGATTTAAATTTCTTCTCTGTTTCGAAATAGGTTTCAGTTTAATAATAAAATTAATTGCAAAACAAAACCAAATAAAGATAACAGCATCCGTATATGTGACTAAAATTATCAGTTAAAAAAAGAAATCAACCAAGTCTGACCTCTCTTAGCATTTTCATTCAAATAGAGAAAATAGCTCATCTCTTAATATCGACCAGCTGGTTCATCAACCAGTCCAACTTTAGTAGACTATAGGTTCGTGCTTCGATAACTAGTTTTCTTACCTAATTTGACTTCTCATGATATTTTCCTTATATGGAGAAATGAAGTTTTATAAATAACTTTGCTAAATTAAACACTTTGCTATTTTTTTTTCTTATATTCTATTTCAATTTCATTACCACCCAAACTTGAAAAGTAAGAAGTGTTAAAGTTTTGGCTTGTGAACTTTTTTTTATCAGTAAATGGAATTAGCTTTTAGTTGAACTTTAGTACAAAAGAGAGGAAGGGTATATTTTCGTGAAGTCATAGAGCTGAAGTTAATTCAATACAATAAAAGCAATAGGTAGACATTAAATGAAATGTAGGTTCAAAGTTATATTTGAACACATTTAATTAAGGTAGTTATACCATCATACAAGTCAAAATGCAAATTCTGTGGAAATGTAAAATTTTTGTATGACGGGCTCCATAGGGTCGATAATAAAATCCAACTTGTTTTATTTATTTAAATATTCTCAACTAGCAAAAACATATTTAAATTTTATGTACATAGAAAATAGTCCTGGATTAGGAAACAAAAATATTTTTATATTTTAATGAGGCGTTAACATTTAATAGGACATTTTACAACTTGTTGATATGACATTACGTGCGATGTCACACAGTAAACAAAACAATATCCTTTTGTGTGAGCACATAGAGCTTATTAAATTTAAGAGCCTCTTAAATTTTCCTATATAATATCAACAATATACATATACATACATACATATGTATACCTTTTCTACTTGGAAACTTTATGGAAAATTAAATAACATCATGAGTTTCCTTTGACTTTGGTTATATTGTTATGATGTCACCCGACCAAGGTATCTGAAATTAATTTTTATTGCTATTCTCACAAAAGGAAGGATACAATAATATATAAAGTGTGCAATAGCTATGTGTATTTAACATTGTTTGGAAGGGAAATTTAAAAGCTCATATCTCAAAATAATAAAAAAAGAAAAACTATAAAAAATTAATTTATTTGGTTTAATGAAATTTATATCATTCTGTGCATGTGTTAAAGAATTTTTTTCTAGGGTATGATGTTTTTGTTTCATTTATATAGGTATATCAGTTGTTTCAAAATTTAGAGAACTTGAATGTCCTGAATAAAAACGTAGGTACATAGTATTTAAGCGGATACAAACAAATAATAGGACGCAACACTTATTATAAAAACATATTGTTTGATTGCAGGCAGACAAATTTGATGAAAATGAAATTGAAAGAGAAAGAAAAAGGCTACAATGTACTCGTATTTATACCCAGACAATCTAAGCCCTTGAATCAAAATTTGGAAAATATTGTTTTTTTTTTATTTTTCGGTACCAACAATAAAGGTATTTTATGATTTTTTCAAATCCGATTTATGATATCTTTTGTGAAGAATAAAAACAAAAAAAAGAATTTCTTTTATTTTCAAACTTCTGTTATAAATATCTCAATATTTCAAAAGTTGTTACAGTTATGGAATTTTATGCCAAGTACCTAATTGTTGATTTTAAAATTGCGATTTTTTCACTTACAACTAAAATTAATAAAAAAAATAAATATAAGTTGCTTCAAATAGAAAAAACAACTGAGGCTATAAGTGCAATAGTGGCGTAACCCATAATTCACTTCAGATTTAAGAAACAGTTTTTCTTTAAACATTTTTTGTATTTTCCTTTTGACATTTTTTGATTAAACCAACGTTGAAGAGTTTGAAAAAAGACATATTTTGTAGGACAGGCCTTTTTTTTAAATTCAACTTCATTTTGGAAAATGTAGGTTAAGCCACTATTGCATTCAGAGTTTTCTGTAAAAATTAAGAAAAATGCCAAATTTATTATATTATTTTTTTATTTCTCTCATAGTTCATACACAACAAACAACAACAAATAATTATAAGTTCACTTTAACTTATTTTTTTAATCATTTTGCTCTTCGTTTGATAAAATGTCAAATATTTCTGTTGGAACACTTGTTGACGTTTTTGAAGTATTGTAAAAAAAAGTGATAGATTGGTGGTATAAATTGAAGCAGTTCAACTAAGTCTTTCTTTTTTTCACATTTTTTATTTTAGGTTATCCCAGCTGGTTGAGTTTTAATAACGGGTGATTTTTTAAGAGGTTTAGAACTTTAAAAAAAAAAACACAAAAAATTCGAAAAAATGAATGAAATATTTATTTGAATCGATAGTTTGAATCTTGCAATTTAATGTTTAAAGATAATTTCATGCAAATGTCTCATGCAATGCGTCTCAGGTAGCCCATCCGCTGAGTCCAATTTTGGCATAATCTTTCACACATATCGGCCGGTATCTCACGAATGAATGCATGGATGTTGGCTTCCAGTGCGTCAATCGAAGCGGGCTTGTCCCTATAGACATTAGCCTTGACATACCCCCACAAAAAATAGTCTAATGTCGCACGATCTAGGCGGCCAATTGACTGGCCCGAAACGTGAAATTAACTGTTCACCAAACTCGCCTCGCAATTGCGCCATTGCTTCGCGTGCTGTGTGGCATGTGGCACCGTCTTGTTGAAACCACATATCATGCAAGTCAAGAACTTCCATTTCGGGCAAAAAAAAGTTTGTTATCATCGCTCGGTAGCGTTCACCATTGACAGTAACGCTGCGATTCGCATCATCTTTGAAGAAATATGGCCCAATAATGCCGCCGGCCCATAAACCGCACCAAACAGTGGCTTTTTCGGGATGCATTGGTAGCTGTGCAATGCTTCTGGCTGATCTTCACTCCAAATGCGGCAATTTTGCTTATTTACGTACCCATTCAACCAAAAATGAGCCTCATCGCTGAACACAATTTTTCGATAAAAAAGCGGATCCTCGGCCAGCTTTCCAAGAGCCCATTCACCAAAAATTCGGCGTTGTGGTAGGTCGGCTGGCTTTAGTTCTTGCACCAGCTGTATCTTAAAAGGCTTTACGCCCAAATCCTTCCGCAAAATTTTCCACGTAGTGCTGTAACAAAGGCCTAACTGCTGGGAGCGGCGTCGAATCGACATTTCGCGGTCTTCTGTCACACTAGCTGATACGGCCGCAATATTTTCTTCACTACGCACAGTACGTAAACGTGTTGGTGGTTTAATGTCCAACAAAGTAAATTTAGTGCGAAATTTGGTCACAATCTTCCGAATAGACTGCTCAGAAGGTCGAGAATGCCGACCATAAAATGGAAGCAGCGCGCGATGAACATTTCGAACCGAGCACGAATTTTGATAGTAAAATTCAATAATTTGCAAGCGTTGTTCATTTGTAAGACGATCCATGGTTAAATTGCAAACCAAACTGAAGCTGTTTGACAGTGACACAAGGTACTAAACACACGTCAGCTGTCAAAACCAGTGTTGCCAAAACCAAACCAGCTAAAAAATCACCCGTTATTAACGGATTGACTCTTTTATACTTATAACCTCTTTGAAGAAAACATCAGTTTCATTCGAATATTTTAAAAAAATTGAAAATGTTTTACTTTTTTCGCAGTGAATTATGTATGGTCCATTTCTTTCGAAGTAAAATGTATGGTCCATTTCTTCAACCATAAAATCGGAATGTGATACCAAAAATTGGGATAGCATTGAAAGTTTTATATTTCTAGTTTAGCCCCCACATTGGTCAGAATACAAAATTATTTTCGTGGCGGGAGTAGAGTGATCAGTCACAATCTAAGCAGTTTCTAAGAGAAGTAGTTTGAAGGTCACGTCACTATTGTATCAAACTATGATCATGATTTGAGTGTAGATAGCTGCATAAAAAAAAGATATACATATTAAGAGAACTATTTTTGAAAAACAGTGGGTTACACCACTATCGCACTGATAGCCTCAATTATAAAGTAGCCATAGAATCCATAGACACAAAATTGGTGCACTTAGGCGTATACGCACTTTTTTCTGTTAGTTTTTCTTTATTTATTCTCATTAACGTATTAATGTATACATTAGGTTGTTTCAATAAACAGGTTCAAGGTGTTAAGCAAACACGTCTATAAAAATTTTAGTCCATAAAGATTAATTTGTAGACGTTCTTCAACTCAGTTTTAAGTTTTCCATAGGAGTTGCATGGAAAAACATGTTCTTATTCAAATTCTTATATTTAATAAAAAAGTAGTAAGAATTGTTACAAGAAAAAGTTAAAATAATCCAAACTATTTTTTGATGAAAAAAATAAGTAATTATTTGTAATTAAAGCCTTGTTTTTTGGACTAAAAATTAATTGGATTTAAAGAAAATCTGGATATGTGCCCTAAGTATCCTGTGGGACTGTGGGTATCTTTTCAACCCATTTAGGTGAGAGGGGCAATTTTCAAAAAAAAAGGTAAAGTTGTCTAAGTTAGTAGTAAAGTAAAATAAAATAGTTAATACAAGTGTTTTAAATTAGTTAAAAATACAAAGTAATTGACCTTATGTATGAAACCTCACTTGAAAATAGTATTCATCTTAAAGTACAAAAAAGACAAACGTTGATCCCTGTTTTCCTGAAGGTCAAAAATACAAAATCGAACTTATTATGACGAGTTTATAAAATGTTAAAGTAAAGATGTTTTACCAAATTCAAAAATGATTACCAATTATGGCAGGTAAAGTTTATAGCTATACTTGTAAGATACTTTTAATACAATTAAATTTAATGAGAAAATGTCCGCATGAATTGACACTTCTTTTATCAATTTCCATCTCATCATCACAGCTGAGGCGCACAGACGAAAAACCTCTACAAACATTTTGCAATTACAGCGAATTCTTAATTTAATTAGCGAAATTTAATGAAATAAAATATCACATATACTTACCGGCACATCGGCACAAGAAACACGCGCCAACAAACTCGAATTCAAACTCCTTCCAGCCCCCCAAAAAAAAAATACCTACTGTCCCCTTTCGTTTTTTGTATGGTGTCAGCTATAACACCAACACAATCATAAAACAGGCCCAAGCTCGTCTGCCGACTGAAAAAGCTTAATTTGGTACGCGCGACTTCATTTAATGAAATAAAAATAATTTCATTACAAAGTCCTTGCCATACACACAGGAAGTTTGCTGACAATTTGGAATATAATTTTCAATTTTAAAATGACTGCGGAAGAAATAACCATCATCCAGAACCTCGCGATGCTGATGTGGATGTCTCACACCCATGGCTTTTTTGACAATATTCTCCAGAGTCTACTCTAGACTCCAAAACGCACCCCAGCTTCACACTCTTGGCGCAATTAAAAAAGATATATTAAATTAGCAGACGAAAACTTTTTTTTGTTAACGTCAAGCAGTTTCAGAAGAGAAAGAACCCCTGGAATAGCGATTGCGGGAATAATAAGAAAGTTGAAAATTTCCATTCAAATAATACCAACATATACTTTTTTATGACTCCTGTCCTGCCGTTTTGTATTATTTCAAAACAAAGTAGGTTCTTCTTCTGGTGGTTATAGCGAGGAGCGTCAACGATGTGGTGGCGATGCGGTGTTATGGTGTGGGCATGTGGCAGAGAAATAGCACATTTAAGTGACATTTTTATAATTTATAATTAACTATTTGCGCAGTTATATATTTCTACGTTTTAGTTTGACTCAAACCAAATTTAAACTTCTACCACTTCAGGAAGTCTTAGTTGCTATAAGCATCAACAAAAGTTCCAGAATCGCTTATGCAAAAAAGTTTTGTTTGCCACGTGTGTTATCCTGAAAATAAGATTTTTGGTGAAAAGTTATGAAAACCGCTGTTATAATGTTGACAATTTTTAATTGGAAACTATGAATGCTGTATTGACAATCGCGTTTTTAAAATACCAATACAAACTGTCATACTAATGATGTTGTTTATTAATATAAAAATTTTCAGTTCATAATCACCAATTGCCTCCATTGTTCGGATACGCCGCAGATCGGAGAGCCGATGATTTTGACATAATTGGAAGAACACAGCGTGATTTCAGCGGCACGTTTGTGAAGAAAACGCTCAACACCCACGTCTTGGCCAAAACGTCACTATAACTTTGTGGTACCTAGACGCCACTATCAATACAGACAATGACACCAACTCTGGCCAAATTTTGTTTCTTTGGACTAAGAAGGCAATTGAGTATCAAAGTCCTCTCTGGAGCAACTAAAGTTTGTACTTATCATCCCGGTTCTTAGATATGGTGCAGAGGCATATGGACTTTGTCAAAGGTAGATGAGAACGCTTTAGAATGTTTCGAAAGAAGAATTCTTCGTCTTTATAAATGAATGGAGATTGGAGGAGAAGATAACTACAAACTTTACAGCTTTAAAGCGGAACTGGACTGGTGAAGGAACGAGTCAAGGTCCAACGACTTAGACATCTGGGTCATTTGGGGCTCCAGCCCGGACGGCGCAATAGAGGAAGACCATGATTAAGGTGGTGAACGCTTATGGGAAAGACCGCAAGCAACTTGGAGTGAGAAACTGGACAGCTAGCTAGAGACCGAGCCGGCTGAACAAGCATGTTGGTTTGAAGCCCTGGTCTGACCCGAACTGTAGTGCCACCTTAATTAAGTAAGTAACCTGATTTTGATCCTAAGCTCAAAAATAGTAGTAACTTTTAAATTAGCACGTTTTGAAACAATTTTTTCACCATCTGATAGGTCTGTTTTTTATACAAAAAAAAAGTTCGTAGATCACACTACAAAAAGTAACTTTTTAGCACCGCTAATCCTGCTCTATAGTTATTACGAGAAACGAGACCAATGTAAGATTGGGTATTTTCTAGATTCAAATTAGGGTGTCTCATTGTTCCAAAAAAAATACCGGAAAAATGGTAAGTCGTTGCCGAGACGAGAATAAAATTTTTAACGTTGTAGTCCGTGGCAGAGTGGTTAATGAATATCACTCTCATGTCGGATGTCTGGGTTCGCTTCCCAGCCTCGTATATCTAAAAACAAATTTTTTTTGTGTAGATCTCCCCATTCCTGCAATAAGATGTGCACGCACAGGAATGGTTGAGCATTGTTAACTCACTTAGGCCCAGGTTCTTCATGGTTCTGTGGCGCTATCAAATTTATTTATTTTTTTTACTCCAATTGTAAGGGCCAGTTTAGTTTGTTAACAGTGGGTTAAGTTTCTGATTCATTTTTCAGAACTTCTGATTAACTATAACCAAGCACGTTTTTCAGAACTTCTGATTAAATGACTTTAATCACCCGAAATTGGATAGTTACTTAAATTCATGACTCAATCCACGGGTTCTCTAATAAACGTGCATGTCACAGGATTTACAAGTTGAAATAATCATGGATTAAAGATAACTCACTTTCAACAAATTTTGTTTAAGTCCAGCAATATTCCAATTACTATAACCATACAATGATGGATGCTTTTGCAAAAAAAAAAAACATCTATGGTGACTGGTATACAGCTACCTACATGTTGCCTGTTTTGTTTCATTTAGACAATGATCCGAAAAAATCTAAACAAACACTTCTATTTGTCACTCATACTAATTCATGATTAAATGGCGGAGTAAGGAGACAAAATAAATTTGTATAGGATTTGTAAATCCCTCCAACAACTGCTAACCCAAATTCCCTTAAATATGTGTATTTAATTTTTATTTTGATAATTTATTTACCCCATCAAAAAGTGGATATAATTTTTCAGTGATAAACAAAAAATGTTTTATTTACCTACTGCGCGCTGTACAATTTAACTGATATTATGGATTATAAGAGATAAAAATTAATCAAATTTCTAATTACAAAAGAAAAAACATTACATTCCCTTAATTTGATGAATGTCACTTAAAAAACGACTATAGGGATTAAAAATGGAAAATTTAGCTGTCATTTATTAGGTACATCATCAAGGATGAGTTTAGGGAACACCTATGTATATGTTTGAAACTGTTGTTTAACATGTGCAATGTAAAGTGTCCGCCCGTCTATACCTGCACTTTCCTTGTCACCCAAATTAACACAAACATGATAAGAACTTAAATAAATGAAGCGTTTAACTCGAATCAGCACTTTAAGGGTTTTTTCCCCAACATTTCCTCCCCCTCATACATCGTATAAACATCACAATTTAATATTGAGTTTCTCTTTATCGAAGATTATGTAGGTAGCGGCTATATATTATTATGTAGGGCAAAGGAAGAAGGCATTTGTGATGGAACCCCTCATACAGGATAACCTTGATTTATTTTAAATAATCAAGATTTTATCCTTGAAAGTAATACACTTAATGTGCGCCGTTTCTACCAACCTACCTGTTTTCGTTCCTTTATCACATACATACATATGTATACATAGGTATGTACTTTCTTTTGTACATTTTTGCGAGTGAGACACATTTTGCAACCTCATTAATTCACTTTGCAGGATGTAATCACATAATAAGGGGAAAGGAATTTTTTTATGGTTGTATAACAATAACAAAGTGAGAGTCGTTTAACCGTTTTATGTTGCAAAGTATCGCGTGGATTTACAACATCATTTTAGATAAACTAAGCTTTAGAGAAGACAGGTTGTAAGAAGTGATCGTTATCAAATTGGGAATAAAATATTTTTAATTGGCTTTTTTATTTAATTTTAAAAATACCTACCTTTTTTGAAAAACGTTATTTTTTATGTTTTTAATAACTTTAAAAAGTATACCTTTGTATTAAGAGCAGGTATTTGGTATTCAAAAATGTGTTTTGAATTAATAAGACCATTGAATTTGGAAAACAAAATTAGTACTCAACAATGTAGAAATAAAAAGTAAACAAAAAAAAATAAGTTTTTTCTTTCAAAGTATGTATTGAGTTTTTGCTTGAAAACAAAAAACAATTTTTTATTTAATTTGCATATTTAATACATTGAGACACATACATACATACATGCAATTTAAATAAGTCAGCCCACACTGAATAAATCAAATAAAGAAGAAAAATAAAAACTTTTTACTTTATTGCCTGACTACGAACGTTGTACATAAGCTTACGAAACAGCACACAAATTGAAATGAGCAAATAAATCTTTTTAAGCAAAAAATCAAATAAAATTCTATTTTATTCACTCCATATGAAAGCAGAGAATGTCAGTTATGATTAGATTGTTTAGTTTTTAAATTTGAAATTATATTTTTGCGGTGGATTTTGTCAATTTAAAACATTTAGTTTTCAACGTCACATGTACTGTACATAATTATGAATAAGACAAGAATACCGATGAGCTAGAGCTATCAAGTTCGTCAAACATTTATTTTGTTTGACTTATTCTCATTCAAAGATGTATGTACCTAGATAAGGATGTTCGTGTTTTTTTTTTTGCTTTATAATGATTTTTTGTTTGTGTATGCTTCACCAGATTTTTTTAATCAAAAAGATTTATTTATGTACTTATTTTGATGTGGGCTGTTCTATAAGCTCATTATGTATGATTTTTGAACTAGATATTTATTTGACTTATTCAATTTGCACAGACTTATTGTGTTTTATTTTTATTTAAAGCACTTTGTTCTATAAATTTAGAGCACACGAAAACTGAGTTTCTGCTTTGTTTTATTTACATGGTGCAGGATAAGGCGTTTTTGCTTTGTTTCTTTTAGCTATATTTGGTGTAGATTCAACATTATTAATTATTTGCAAGAACAACTTCATTTAAATAGTTTACCAAAAAAACAGACCTCTGACCTTAAAAAAAAAAAGACTTCAGGATTATTGGAAGGTATTTTTATTGTTTTTTTTTTACAAAACATTTTGACAAAATTTTTATGTTTGGCAATGCCAATTCTGACAATTTTTTTTACAAAGTTTTCTTCTGCTCAGATTTTTTTTATTTAATTTATGTAATTCTTTTTGACAGTTTTTATTTTGGAAAAATTTATTTTTGGAAGAATTTTTTGGGAGTTGAAAATTTGTTTCCAAATTTTTTTTTCTTTTTTCCACATTTTTTGACACATTACTTTAAATTTTTTCTACTTTTTGATCCAGCATTCAAGAGCTATGTAGATTATAGAGCATTCGTTCATATGACAGTTGATTGCAAATGAACCCATATTTCGTAGCATCACATTTAAGAATTCTCATAATCAGTCAGAGCTTACAATGATACGTCATAGATTTTTAGTGACGATGACGGTTTGAAAAATTTCAGTAAGGTTGTTCAATTAAAGTGGCTTACAAGAGTCAACCCGGCAATCGAATATTGAGGTTAAATTTTTCTACTTTGACTTCGTTCAAATGTTTGCTACTGTTGTCAAATTTATAACTAAAAGTCGATCCGACAAGTGGTTTGAAACAAAACTATATTCCAAAGTATTTACATATTCAAAAAAACTACAATTTTGATAGGATGATTCAAAATTATCAAATAAAAGTGTCCGAGGGGAAAACCAGTATCCTATGTCAATATGTATTTCAATTGAAGGCTTCCCCAAACCTTTGCAAAAGCGATGCGAAACAGTTTTGACTACAAAGAAATAATAACAATAGGGTGTTTGTCGTCGTCCCCTATTGTTTCGCATTGGTTTGAGAATGTCTAAGACTGAAATTTTCTGAGAAATTTTGAAAACTTTCACAAATCAATTTCTTTACAAATTAAATTTTTTTACAACTTAATCTTAGTTTGAGAAAATTTGAAAAAAAGTCATTAAACGAAGGTTGTTTGCTTACTGCAAATTTTCAAAAATTTCTGTCCACAGTTTCTTGAAATTCTTATTTCGAAAGATGTCCAAGAAATACCTAGATTTCTAAAATGTTCCCCTAATCTCCCAAAAACAGTTATTTTTATTACGAGGTATCGAAAAAGTACCAAATTTAAACTAAAGTGTCCCAAAAATCCCTGAGCTGAGACCTACCTGGAAATTCAAAACTATTAGTACCGAAAATTATTTAAATATCAATTATAACAGATGAAAGAGAAGCAATAAAAATTTTAATTTTGAAAATAAATTTTAAAATTAAAAATTTAAATAAAAACAATTTTTAAATTCTCATACAATTGAAAGGTGTGATAGGTGAGGAGTGAGGAAAAAATGTGATAGGAGATGCCCCTATTTTTTGTGATTGACAAATACAATCAGACGTCAATTTACTACGTGAACTGATTGATTCCCAAAATCATGACTATTATTATCCATAATTTCACGCCCCGAAGATATTGTTTTTTTAAAAATCAATTACATATTCAATTCCAACATTTCGAATCAAAGTCAAAAATTAATAATATTCGTCAACACTGCGTAAATAATTAAATTTTATTCTCGTACTAGAAATTTTTTTTTTGATTAAAAAATGTTTTTAAATGAAATCATTTTATTATGCTGACGAAAAATTTACTTTGCTTGTAGTCAATGAACGTATTCAACTTTTTCGTCGGAATGCCATTGAGGCTGGAGGCATTGACTGACTGTGTGGCGATGGCGATGGCGTTGCTGTCGTAGCTCAACGCAAGGATTTTTCTGTGAATGTTAATTTAATCAATAATTGTTTGATCTGATCTGAGGTTGTTCGGTATGTGTTGTGTTGAATTCCTTCAATTCTGATGTTGTAAATGTTAATATATCTCTCGAACACAAAAATTTCGAGACAGGATAAGGGTTTTTTTTTTGTTCATGGAATGAAGAGGTACATATGTATATGTGTTGGTATGGAAATCTGCAATTTACTGAATAAATGAGTTTCGAATGGAATCGAAGTTTTTGCGAAATCACATGGAAGTTCTCCTTTTATTTGGAAGGAAGATTTATAAATGGAATTTGGTTTTTCACTTTAATAGGATTCATAATTGAAATTTTAAGTAGAATTAAAATGGTAACGGATCAAAAGTTGAATTAATTGGGAGGTATACTCGTACATGCTTTCATAGATGTACAGAGGTGTGAATATTAATTTATCTTATTCGAATTATATTCTTAAAGAAAAAGCATAAAAAAATAAAATATTAAACACATTTATTAGCCTATAAATGAATAGAGCTGTTTCGAAGGGAACAAATTCCAAAAAGGGTTTTTCTGATTGATGCCTCAAATAAAAAATACTCCTTTTCTGAGAGAATGGTCAACTTTTAATATTTTTCGAAAACTAATTTGTGAATTTAACTTAAGAGACTTTTTGTAAAAATATTTAAGGAAGAAATAATTTAAAAAACCGGCCTAAAAACAGAAAAATAATAAATAATAATAAATTGTTTTTATTTGCTTACTAAAAAAATAGGCATTTTAATAA
Organism: Syrphus vitripennis; assembly: GCA_958431115.1. Taxonomy (NCBI): domain Eukaryota; kingdom Metazoa; phylum Arthropoda; class Insecta; order Diptera; family Syrphidae; genus Syrphus; species Syrphus vitripennis. Next base: position 32,675,250 of record OY288108.1, read on the forward strand.
AAATAAGGGCGCTTTTCTAAAAGGATAACGAAATTATAAAACGAATCTTTTGACATTTTTTTGGGAGATATCGTTAATACTGTCTCAGAATTTTTCACTGGTTTATAATATGTTTTACTAAAACAAATGCACAAAACACAACAAAATATTACCCAAATCCGCGGAACATTTGTTTTATTTTTAATAACGGTTTTTTGAGAACGGTTTTTTCTTAACATTTCTATAGGAGGTACCGTTAATACTGCCAACTAATTCTAATACATTTAAAAAAAATTATCCATATTTTCGGTGCCGTTTTCAAGAAATTGGAAGCTTTTGAAAAAGGTTTTTTAACATTTTAATGGGAGGTACCGTTGATTTCAAAAATAAAACTAAATTTTATTCAAATTACTAAGGATAATAAAAAAAAACTTATGGCTCAATAGCCGTTTTTGAAATATTTAATTCAATTTCATTTCTTTTTTCACACAAAGAAAAGTTTTCATGAACCATTTTCGAAAAAAAATAAAAAATGTATTGAGAGTTAACGGTACCTCCCACATTCGGATTTTCCAAAGAAGGGGAGAAAAAATGAATGACAAAACGAATCGACTTTGTGGAAAAATAATGAATGAATGCCTACGGCCCTGGGACCTCAGTTTTTAGCCTTCTGCCAATTATTTTTTGATTATCGTTGCCACGTGGCAGCGGTATACGGTATTCGAATGTTTGCGCTTAAAATAAAAAATCTCAGAAGAAGATACTCGGATATCAGGACTCTCAGAGATATTAAAAAGTATCTACCTAAATAGAAACAATACTTTGTTATAAATAATGCCCTGAATGAAATATGAAATATATTCCTCCCCCACTTACACACATCCTAAAAGTATATACCTATATTTGCTCGGAATTTAAAAATGGTTTGATTTAAAATAAAAATCTCAATTTTAAATAAATATCTTGTTTCATTTTAAATTTATATTTTTTCAGGTTGTCCAAGTTGTTAAAGAGAACACTTCATGCATACATCAATGTAATTTAATTAATATTAAATTTGGTTTTGAAAAACTGTTGTAGGTATCTTTGTGTAAAACAAAAAATTGAACGAGTTTAATGAAACTTCTTGTTTCATTTATTTTTTGTATAAATCAATTATTTTCCCGAACCACACATATTGACAGTGGGTGTTTTTTTGTGCTCAATAATGCGGACATGTTTTATATTTTTTTATTTTTAAATTTAATTCGATGTACTGGCGCTTGTAAAGGGAAATGTTCATTCTTGAATTGACATTTAAATTTTATATACACAGAAACAGTTATATCAACATTCAGTCAATTTATGAGCAAGGAGTTTTGCAATTTGTGTTCGATTTGGTTTTATTCAAATATTTTATTTAAATATGCCACAAAACATGCTTATACGTATTATACCTATTACTGCGACATATTTTTGTTTTTCCTTACACGATTGGTGATTTTTATGTTGAAAATGAAAAAAAAAATAATAAATGCAGGTTTTTTGTTAAATAATTTTTCCTTTTGTCTAAAATCTGAGTTTTGAAAAACAGTTTTTCTAAAAGTAGGATTACAAAAATTCAAAAAAAAAATCCCAAAATAGAAATTGATGGAAAGTAGGTGACAAGTTCAAGAAAGTTCAATAGATTCGAAAGAAACAGAACTTAAAAATTTTGTTCAAAGTCACTAAAAGAAAACATATCAAATTCAAAATTTATATATGGGCCCTATGGGATTACCGGTCTAGGTTGTTACATTTTTGAATCAATGTTTGCTATCTATCAGACTATTCTAGGTTTGACTTGAAATAACTTTGGGATTTGAAAAAGGGGATTTAATGCAATTTTATGAAAATTCAAAAATCTTTAAGATGTCATTTTTGAATATTTTTTGAAATATTTGGAACAAATTACAAAAATCACAAATTCAGAAAAGGGGGGCTAACTTCACACAAATTCCTATGACGCACGTTTAAGGCGCTTCTTGTGTAGGACGCTATCGATAAGCGAAAAGAAATGAATCATCATGGAGTTTATGAAGAGGTTCTTCGTTTAAAATTTAATAATTAAAAAAGGAACCTACATATCTGAAAATTTGCTGTTCGCCCAACAAATTTGAATTTAAATTAGTAGATAGATTCTGTCAAAATACCCTAATAAGGGACGTCAATAATATTTCTTTACTAAGCCAATCATCCACAAGTATGTGAATCTGTTAAAAGTTTCAAGCAATATAAGGAAGTGAGTCGTAGACAAAACGGAGCCCTGAGGCACACCAGCAATCATTTCGTGGGCATCATACTTGAAATACAGCTTGATGAGAGCTAATTTCTAGTTCGATGAAGAAAAGAATCGTTCTTAGTAAAAGTATCGTATTTTTGTTTAGAGAGCTTGAGGCTGAATTCCATCCAACAACAAAAGTTATTTGGACAGGCTGGACAAGAAGCAGGAGCAGTTATCTATACAATTTAGAAGAGTAGGCCCGACGGAAAATTCGTCCTCATCCTCAAGCACTCAAGTACTGGAGTTACCATCCTAACGTGCTGTAAGAAAATTGGCTTTCTTTATTGAGTTAACAGTAGACGAGTTATTAAAGACGATTATTGGAGTAAAGAGCGAAGCAGTGTTTCGCATGTTTTCTTTTTTAAACATTACGTTGACGTTCCTTGAAACATTTTAGTACCTTTTTTCTAGCTTATTTGAATGTGTTCCTTTTTTTCAGTATGATTGGATTTGTAGCAATGGAAACTAGTTTCCCTCGCCCTGATAGCATCTTTAAAAAACTAGAAATCTCTCTTAAAGTCTTAAACCAATGTTTTGATAAATATTTTTTTTTTTGCAAGAAACTATAAACATACAAACCGTAAAACACCACCAAAAGTAAAACAATAAAATTGCAGTTGATTGAAAAAGTTTGCCTTTTAGCAATTTTTTTTTTTGTCTTTGTTAATTTATTTCGTTAGAGGCTTTAACATTTATAGTATAGAGTTCTAAATACAAACACTTTCCATTTTGGTGCTGTACACGTATCTATCGCGCATACGAACAATCGTACACACGTATGAAAGTTTGTTGAAAGCTTCATTTCAATTTCCGGTTTCATCGGCAATGCAATATGTGGCACTTCTCTGTCCTGCTATTTCTAAACTCCGCGAGAACAAACTTTTTCAGCACTAGATTGTTGGATTGTAGTTGTAGAGTTGTACCATTGGGGTGTTGAACCCTTGCTTCCGAACACCAACCCTCGGAATTCTATATAATGGGTTCTGTATGCGATTGGTATAATATTTGCTTTGGCGAGGTAGGTACAACCATGTGTATTGCAATGCGAGTAAAATTTCATTCTATTAACGGTAGACCAGCTTTTAGGTGTTTCTTTTTTTTTTGTAACAGTATCAAGTTAAAGTCACCATACCATACCACAGAACATGCTCTGCAACAGTATCTAACCACTATGCTATTACAAACTCATTCTAACGATGCTATCTTCTTCACCATCATCGCCAAATGCATCCATTTGAAATTGCTATTGCTGTTCCCTATCTGAAGTAGAAAATCTGTCGATGGGGGTATGATGCAACAGTGAAGCTTGGATTGTTGATTATTATTATTTTTCAAAAAAAAAAAATATTTTTTATATTTTTATTTTGGTATGTTGGATGTACTTGTATATTGTATATGTATGTATTGTATAACTCTCGAAGCATGAAATCCTAGTTCAATTCTGTCTGAGTGAGCACTGTGCTATTAGTTCTTTTTGTAAATATTTAAATATAAAAACATCAAGAGGTGGAAATAAATTTTAAAGTAATATATACCAACTGTCACTTTTATTTATATAAAAAATAACAAGTTCCATTTTGACTGATTGGCCAAAATAATGATATTTTTTTTGAAGTTAAGACAATTACTATGTTCTTTTAACACAAATTATGCGAGTATATTCTCACTTAGTCCAGTAAAATAGTGTTTTTTACTTGCAACTATAGGCGCCGAAAAAAACTTGACCTTACTATGATAGGGATATCAGAAAAAGTGGGTGCCCTTTAAGCTACAGTGGGTGGATTTCCTTGAAACTTGGTGTATAATTTGTTTTGGTCCGTAACACCGCGCCATTAGTTTTTTTTTTGGTTTTTGAAGACCAAAAATAACGGTACCTGACATAAAGGGTGTCCCAACAAGAACGCAAGATTTAAATTTTAAATAAAACGCAGATATTTAAAAAAAAATCGCGAATTCTTTATTATATCGTAAAGTAGACAGGATGAGGTTATGTATGGAACAACAAATCGGCAGATGGCAGCCGCTAATTGGGTATTGGAGAGACAACATGGAAACGCTGATTTTGCCGATAAAATCATCTTTGTGACGAGGCCCATTTCCATCTTGATGACTTCGTCAATAGGCAGAATTGTCGCATTTGGGGCGAGGAAAATCCTGGAGTGATTCACGAGAAGCAAATGCCATCCTCAACGTGTCACTGTGTGGTGTGGATTTTGGGCTGGAGGAATCATGAAATGAATGTGGAGGGGATGTGGTTTCAACAAGACGGCCGGCGCCATATCTCATACAGCCAGAGAAACAATTCAATTGCTATCGCGTATGTGACAGCAAAGCTGCGGCGGCCATCTACCCGATGTGTTGTTCTATACATAACCTCATCCTGTCTACTTTACGATATAATAAAGAATTCGCGATTTTTTTTTTAAATATCTGCGTTTTATTTAAAATTTAAATCTTGCGGTCTTTGTTGGGACACCCTTTACATTTTTTTTGGCATTTTTGGAAAATCAGATTTTTCGTCAAAAGGTTTTTTTTTTTTAATTAAATAAATTTAAATTGGCTCGCTTTTAACATAAAAAAAATCAAAATATGGGAAGTAACGTGTAACCGTAGATATAACATAAATTTAAGAAAAAAAATTAATTTATTTTTAAATAAAAAATTAAATTATTTTTTGAAAAATAAATATTTCAAAAACGACACGATACATATTTTTGAGGATTGGCCAAAAAACTGGTTTTTTAAAATGTTAATCTTTGAAACTTTGAAAAAAAAATTAATTTTATTTTCGAAGACAATGTTATCTCGTATCCAAATTTTCAAGAACCGTTTTCAAACATTTAAAATTTCTCGAAAACAGAATCAACAATTTTGATCAATTTCTTTAATCGGTATAAAACAATAAAATAATTGAAATTAAGACATTATTACCGCTAAGAGAAAATTCGTTTTCAAAAATGTTTTATGTTTTATAGTAGATAGTATACCTACATACCTATTCAATTGTTTTTAAAAAAGTATCTTGAAAAAAAGTTTTGTATAAATTTCAAAAATATATATGTAGATATTGATTGTTTTCTTTAATTCATTTTTTTTTTCAAAACTTAAAAACAAAAAAATATTTGTAAATTTATGTATTGAACACTTTTTATAAATTTTAGATGCTTTTGTATACGAATTGTGATAAGAATTAGACTATCCATTTTTGAGGAAATATAATATAATTATTCGATAAAAATTAGATTTGCAAAAAAGGTCAAAGAAATGTATGGCAGGTATTATCAACTTTTAGGCTGACAGACAGACAGACACACAGACAGAATTTGCAAAATCCACTTTTTTCGTTTTCCCTGTCAAGTTTGACCATTCGATTTTTTTCACGAGCTCAAAACTGTGCCGGCTTAAGTTGGCCACATCGTGACAGAATCTTAATTTTTTGAAAAGTCTAAAAAGGTGGTGCTTTCTTTACGCATAACTTTAAAGCTTGAAACAAAAAATTGAAATTTCTTTGAATTTTTCTTTGTTTCAGTGTAATTAATTTTTTACTCAAAGTATCACTTATCTCAAACAAACCATTTTTTTACATAACAACTAATAACAAAATATATAGAATAACTTTTTAAACTTTAATCTTTAATGAATATTTCAAATAAATTATACAAAGTACCCAACCATTTTGTTTTTAAATATTTTGATGCAATCAACTAAATAAACAAAAAATTAGCACATTGCCTAAAACCATTTAACGGACTGTAAAAAAGAAAAATTCTCATTTCAATACTGCATTATTAATTTCATTGCAATTTTGAAAACAACTATAGATTTTTTTTTTCTAATTTAACATGCCCATATAGAAGCACTACCGGACCATTTCCATAACATAGCCGAATCACCTATAACATCATCGCACCGAAAACCTCCCGGCAAAAGTGGATTGTGGTTTAGACACTTGACCAAACACATAAACCGAATTTGTTCACTCATCCAGAATTCAATTAGTTTTTTTTTGTCAAAACAATGGACGGCGAATCCTATATGTAGAAACACGTTAGTTGTTGCAATGCTATAAGGGCAATAGTTTGGTTCTTATATGCGGGTGCTCCGCAGCTAGAGAGTGCTCACGCTCACGTCCCACCATCATCATCATCATATACATAGGTGCATGAATTATTGCTCGGATATTAGGCACAGCAGTGTTCAGATGCAGAACCCATCCATGGCTTAAAACTTCCATAACATCCCATTAGAGAGTTTTTAAAAAAAGCAAAAAAAAACAAACTTGCAAATCCGTTTCAGATGCGGACGTCCGCCGCTATAGCGAATTTGTTCACAGTGGTTGAAAATTCAATTTCATCACTTAATACAGATTTTTGAAGTATTATATGCCGCAGGCAGATATACGTCTGCGTTCAATTATAAATTCAGCTCAGACTTAGGCTCTTTTGATATAATTGAAACAGAGAGCGATAGCTATACTTTTCATATTCTTATATTACTCGTATGTGAAATACAAACAAAAAAGACCGTTTGTTGTGTTTTTCCCAAACTTTTGAAAATTGAACAAAACAACTTGAAAACGAATCGATAAAGACGAATTTTAGAATTTCCCAGTGTGAAGTATCATGACATTTTGAAATAACGAAAAAAAAATGTATTTTAAAACTGAACAAATTTTATTTGGAATTTTTAGATTTAATTTTTTTTTTGAGTTTTTTGTTATCAAGAAGTTTTTCAAAGCTACTACACAAAGGAGATTTACAGTTCATCATTTTAGTCCAGGTCTAAAATGCCAATGGATAACTTTAAATTGGGAATAAGAACTTATTAGATAGAACTTTGAATATTCACCGATATCTTTATTCGTTCTTAAGAAGATGAACGAAAAATTTATCACTTGATTAAAAAAAACGAACAATGTTTTTAAAAAATTTTTAAGTAGCAGGTAGTGGTAGTCGCAGCGACACTTGGGGAGTTACAATCTATGTTCATCATTTTAAATAAACAACAACAACTATTTGTCCTATATAACCAAGTTTTTCAGTGTTTTAGGGTTGCCAACTCCTTGCTTTTGTAAAAGCGGATCTTAGTTATTATGTGTAAATTTTAGTTTTATTGTGTCTATTAATAATAATCTATATAAATAAAAATGTAAATGTTCGTTTGTTCCTAACCGCTAATCTCCGAAAGTTCTTAACCAATTGCTTTGAAATTTTGACACAACATTGCAAAAAATATGGTGTACGTTGGGCATAAAAAAACAACACTCACTAAGAACTATATTTATCAAAAAAAATCTACATAATATGTATATAATTAAATAAAAAAAATTCAGTTCGGTTATCACAAAAAATTTAATTAAAAAAATTTATTCCAATTCAATTCTTTAAAGAAAGATACAACAAAAAAAAGAAAAAAATTGTGTACCACATTGTTGAAAGGTAGGTACGGTTTATTACTGCTTATCTACTTCGTTACATTATATTCATTCATGTAAATTTTGGGTTTTTCAAGACTTTGAAAATTTGAAGAGCGAAATAATCAATTTTGGAAATTTGAAGACCATAATAATCAATAATCAATTTTTTTGGCGGAAGAGGAACATAATCGTTTAAACGTTTTATTATTTCTTATTTCCTAGGTATGTACAATTTTGGTTTTTTCCAAGATTTGGAGAACCAATTTCGTTACGTAGAATGACATATGACAAGTGACACTTGACATTACATATGACAGGTGACAAGAGACAAATGACAGGTGATAGATGACAGGTGACAGAGGACAAGTTACAGATGACAGTTGAGAGATGACAGATGACACATATAAGGTGAAAAGTGACATATAACAGTTGAAAGGTGACAGTGCCGTCCATCCCTTACCAAAATTAAAAAAATTAGCACTATACTGAATCGAAAAAAAAATTGATAAAAGTTTCGTAAGTACCTACCTATACAATAAAAATAAATTTATTCAAAAGCGACCAAAATCAAATCAAAATCGAAGCTCCAGAATCTCATGAAGAGAAAATAAAAACAATCTTCTGAAGATGACTCAACCTGGGGCAAATGTCGATCCTGTCCAGATCTAAAAAGCTCCATCCTACATACGAACAATCAAAGAAATCTTCGACGAAACTGGTTCCAGAAGAAAAACGAAGATGATTGCGAACGATTAAAGCAAAAGAAATCGTGCTTTGATTGCGATGAAACCGAGTAAGATTTCAGAATGTGTCCGAAGCCTCTAAACAATATAAAAAATTAACAAAGCCAAGAACAGCGTTTTGTGCATTTACACCCGGGCCAGGTCAGCAAGTAAACTGAGAGAGGCGTTAGACAGTCAAAATTTAGAACTTCCATTCTTCTTTTATATGAGCATACTGGAATATCCGCCGGGGTTATAAGAGGATGCCAGGGTAGTCTATTCTGGGATATCGCATTTCAATTTTGAGGTATAAATAATTTTTTTATACATCAAATTTAAATAAATTCTAGAACTTTAAAATTTTGAGGTCTTATAGTACATAACTGTGCACAAACGGAGTACCTTAGTTTAAGGTATTTAAGATGATTTTTTATCAATTTTTTAGGAAGCCTAAAGTTGATTGCCCAAGCGAAGCCGGGGTTGGCCCGCTAGTATGTATTAATAATAAATTAATAATATTTTTTTTCTAACTCTATACTGTACGAATTTGAATTTCTGGACTAAAATTATTTATGCGCCGTATAAGTTTGAAATTTTCAAATCATCAATTTGGCCTAAATGGCCAAACAATTCTAACCAACACTTCTGAATAAATCACAAACATGTTTGTCTTTTATACAATTTTTTTTTTAAATAATTTACTTTATTTGAGATAAAGTTCTGAAAATGTTAAACTTAAAAAAAAACAACCTTAGCTTAGGTAGCTAGCTATGCCAAATTATACTTTAACTCTTTTATCACGAAAATCTCACAAAGCGCCAACTATACATTTAAAAAGTGTCCATCCCAAAAAAATGCTTTAAAAAATCGGTATATCAACTGGCTTAAGGAGCTTGATTAAATTAGGAAAAGTTAAAGTCTGTAAACCGTATCGAAATGAAAAGCAAGGGAATGGAGTTTGGTCTTACCTCAGAAATCGCTTGGTTGGATCAACATAGGCAAAGAGAATTTTTGGATCGCCCCAAGGAGCCGGTTTAGATATTTTGTCTATACCTACACAACACATTCCAATATTTTAACTCAATTCGCAAAATACGAAACATAAATTCCCCCAAAACATTTTATAGTATAGTCCTTAATTTGAGCTTGACAAGCATTTTCTGAAGAAATATATTCTTATCTGGTTCTCCATGAACAAAACACAAACCATAAAACCATTTTAAGTATCTTTCTCTCTGCTTATCTTAAACACGTTTGCTAAATGCTTGTTCCTTTTGCTATGTTTATGTTCCTTATCTTATGGCAGTAAAACTCAAACGCCTTCAATCCAAAATCTTCCTTCTATATTATAAGATGTATATATATTTATATACCTAAAGGTAGAAACTGTACGTAGATATAGCAAATGTCCTTTATTCTTCCTTTGGAATCATTCCGCAAAATTCATGACAATAACTCACCTTGCCATGGGGTGACAAAATGAAATGAATTCGCCAGAAGCAAATAATTTATCTCCATTCCCTGAGAATGTTCTCCTTTCAACAGTTAATTAACAAGAGGAACAGAAATTTTACCAAATTGTGGGTGTAACTGGGGTGCCATAGAAACGCGGTATTCTGGTCTGTTGGCCATAGGTATTCCTGCCATCAAGAGGAAAGGTATATCTACCAGAAAAATTATCATTAAAGCTTAGATGGCTCATTCGTTTTTTGATAGGAGTTCTCTCGATGGCGTTAAAGAAGGGCTCTCATTTTTTGGCAATGAAACTAAATTCTCTGGGCTCATTAAAAACGCGAAATAGCCTAAATTATTACTTGGACAATAATTATGGCAATAATGTCAAAATAAGAATAGGCTGGCTTAGTTAAGAGGTGCTTGTATTTTATTGTTGAAAAAAAAACTATTTAGATACCTTTTTCGGAAACATAAAAGATAAATTTAATTGTTTGGATTTTTCCTGAGGTAAATATTTTACTTTGCCATGAAAACACCTTACATTCTACAAGTTTATTTTGAAAATTAGATGTTTCAATGCTTCTTCGATTTGAAGGTGTTTTTGCATGGTTTGTCATACTTGCAGCTTGCTGCCTGTGAGATTAATTTATATTGAAGGTTTTTTGAATGAACAACAACAACTTGTGTGTGTTACCACCAAGTTCAATGGCTGGAGTTATAGCTATTTCACGGGGACCAGTCCGATCATCAGACTTCTTTCAGTGGTGCTAAGTCGCTTATGTTCAATTAATTATTGAAAATTGCCCGAGCGAGGCTTGAACTCATGATCTAGCGATTGGGAGGCCGACGCACAACGCATCGCACCACCGCAGTCACTTGTGAATTTATAACACCGAACCGGTTTTCCAATTATCAAGTTCAATTAATTTTGTTCTGGAATACTAGCTGCCTGAGTTAAATCTGAAAATTTTTCAATCAAAGCATTAGTCAACTTGAAAATAAGACATGAAATAACAATTCTATTTTTATTAATAAAACACTTAATATTTTTCATGATTTATGCTCGTTTTTCAAAAATCGTTTTAGAACAATTTGAGTTTTTGACGTTGATACAAATTTGAGTGTTTGTAAGATCTATAATTTAACACCAAACAATTATAAATTTAGCCATTACATTTTAACATAATGTGAATTGTTAAGTTGGCAACACTTTTTCAACTGGCGGCCATTTTAACAACTGTTAACAGCTCCAACAGAGCCTACTATAGTCTGTAAAAAGCTTTCCAGAAAACTCAGCTTAATTTGCTGCTGCTGTACAGGACCATGGTCCTGCCAGTACTCACGTATGGATCCGAGACTTGGGTGCTTAGCAAAAGACACTCCAACTCCGACCTCTTAGCCGCGTTCGAGAGAAAAGCCTTAAGGAGAATTTTTGGCCCCATATGTGAGGAAGGACGATTCCGGAAACGGTACAATCATGAATTGTACGCAATCTACCTTGAAGCAGACATAGTGATAAAAATTAGGCTCGGTAGACTCCGGTGGGCAGGGCACCTAGCTGTCATGAGTGAAGAGGAACCGGCTCGGAAAGTCCTTTCTATGGTAGACGGGAGCGTGGCAGACCATGCTTGCGCTAGAGAGATGGCGTAGACTAGAACCCCCGAAGCCTTGGGGTTGGGGTGCGCAACTGGATGGCGTTGGCTCGAGACCCGGGATAGGTGGAGAGACTTGTTGAAGGAGGACAGGACCGGACCCCGGTTGTTTAGCTGATGATGATGAAATTATCTATGTTTGTTTAGGCATTCATCATGAATAGAATGACAACTGAACAATGCTTCGTAGATTCGGTGAGTGGATCTTCAAAAAACTGACTGTTTGGTGTACTTTATGGGATGGTGGAATCATTCAGAACGTTGCAGTCAATGGTGATCGCTAAGTTTCATAGTTCTTCCCCAGTTGAACAACTATGCTGAGCACGGGCTGTGATTTCAACAAGACAGCGCAACATGTCACACATCGGGTGTCACAATTGATTTATTGAATGGAACGTTTGGTAACCGGGACCCGTGAATTGGCCTCCAAAATCGTGCGTTTTAAAGCCACTAGACTATTTTCCGTGGGTAAATGTAAAGTCGCTGGTCTACGCCGATAAGCCCGAAACGATCGACCACTTGGAAGAAAACATTCGCCACGTTATAGGAAGTTGGAAAAAGTGATCGAAAATTGGACCTCCAGATTAAACTACGTCCGCTCCAGCTATCATAAGCCAGAAATCATATTTAATTTAGAATGACAACTTCATGTCAATTTTAAAAATTCATATTTGTTTTATTCCATTTCAATGTTTTACACCTCTGGAAAAAAAACACCCTTTACAACGCCCAGTCCATCCTTAGATTGTTGTATAACATTCCACATTATTTCCAATTTTACAGTCTTCTTTAATACCTATTTAAATACTTTCGTTATTAATGTTTGCACATACTTATTAAGTCCTTTTAAAATGATATACATATGTACATTTATGTAATGTACTAACAGTACATAGGTACTTGCCTTGAAATAATGATGCCTTTTTGATTCTACCTAAAGCAGAGGTTTCTGTTGAAGGTTCCACTGCGGTATAAATATCAATGGTTTGTTTGAGTATAAGGTCATTAAGGACTATTGTTTGAGATTATACTTTGGCATTAACTCTCTATACTATAAGGATATATCATTTCAAGTGAAATTTAATTAATTATTCACGTTGAATATTGGATGTAACTATTGCAAATTATACAGTAACCCTATACCTCATAAAGTGATTGAGAATATTGTTTTGTGTTGACATAATATGCATCATTTAAGCATTAAATCAACTATATTGTAATTTAAAGATATAATAAGATGTCGAAATTGAAGATATGGATTGAAGGATTAAAGGACATTAAACATTATGTTTGTATTACGTATATATGCAACAAAGTTAGTAGCAGTTTTTTCTTAAGAAGAGTATTCCTTAATTACTTACTTGGGTCATCAGAATTATTATATCAGTTAGTAACTCCTTTTGGGATATAGGCCTCCATTACTGCTCTTTCACGCCATCATTGTGAACGGTTCCTGGAAATGTATTTCAACTCTTTCGAACCCTTCCCCGCTCGCGCTGATTCCTCTTCGACCGTTCTTGGCCAAGTGCTTCTAGGTCGGTGGCGTTCTCGTCTGCCTGTCTGAATGAAGGGGCACAGCGGCCTTGACTTTCCAAGTCACTGCACCTACATGGTCTTTAAGCTCATAGAGTTATTTCTCCATATTTGGGAGAGCAAAAGCAATTTAAATCGCAATTTAAAATCGCTGAAAAGATATCCTTCCAACTTTTGAGTTGGATTTCATCCCAAATTAGCAGAGATCCGTCTGTGTCTTTTACTAGGTGGATACCTCTGGATACCTGTCAGCTGTTTGATAATTCTCAAGACAGTTCTACTGTCACACCTACTTGCGGTCTCTTTTGTTTCTCTATCACGCCCCTCGCTTTGATGAACTTGGGCATTCGGATTGTTTCTTGAATTCTCCAGCCTCCAGCTGCACGTAATCTTGCAGTAGCCACAATCAGGTGGTGGTATCGTTTAATTAAGGCTGCTTCTAAATTTCTGATTGATCGTGAAATGATCAACAGTTGCTTGTTTGGTCTGCCCGTCGACACCCAACTAACTTTGTGCTATATCTTATGTTCAAACATGGTCACTTCTATAAAAAGGCGACTGGCATTGTAGAAATCAACAAAGCGTTCGCCACTGTCGTACCGACTGCCATCATTATGTTTTTCCATAACATTCTTGTTAAAACGGTTATTGCTTGTGTTGAAGAAAAAGGATACACAAACATACAAAAAGGTCCCAGGTTCAATACTAAAAATAAAAAGAAATGACAAAATTATGAAACTACATATTGTCAAATTAATGACGTAGTTTTCGCAAACGGGGCTTTTAGTTTAAGCTTAAGTTAAGCTTTTCATAAAACAATCATCGGGGTTGCCATTGACACCATCATCATTCATCATCATCGGCTGGACAACCGGGGTCCGGTCCTGGCCTCCTTCAACAAGTCTCTCTACCTATCCCGGTCTTGAGCAGACGCCATCCAGTTGCGCACCTTAAGGCTTCGGGCGTCCTGGTCTCCGCCATCTCTCTAGCCCAAGCATGATCTATCACGCTACCGTCTACCATAGAATGTACCACAAAGGACTTTCCGAGCAGGTTCCTCTTCATTCATGCGGGGTTGCCATTGAACCATTTTTTAATGTTTGCGTAATTTTTAAAAAATATTTTTTTGATTTTATTATATTTTTGTGGTTTCTAAATTTTATATTTTTTTTAGAATTGAAAGATTAAAAAAATGTTAATTTTAGTCTACATTTTTGGAAAAATTTAGAAAGGATAGATTTGAGAATCTTTCAATTATTATTACAAAATTTATTATTTCCGGCGAATCCACTTTCGAGTTGCTGATAATTGTAATTGTTTTTCTACGCGTGAACAACTTTTGGAAACATTCACTTTTCGATTTAAAAAAAAAATTATTGGAAATAACGTTTGTCTATGTTGTAAAAAAATTTCGAAAATTTCGAAAAATTAGCAATCGGCTGACCATTTTTTTTAAAAATAATTTTCCATGGTATCAAATATTAATGTTCCATTTCCTTGCATTTTTGATTAATTATTCAAAATTTTGGTACATCGATTGACATGTATGTAGCAGGCACGAAGCGTGACTTTTTTGGAAGCGGAAGCACTTAACGTTGAACTTAAAATTAAAAGTCATTTATTCAAGATCATATTTTTTTTATTACTAAATCCAGTGCTGTTCCAAACTCTTTTTTCATTTTTAATAAAAGACACGGCCAACAGTATAATTTATTTGTTTTAAGACAGCCCGATAACCACGAAAAAGTTTCATAGAATTGCATTGAAAAATGCCTTGTACATCGCTTTGTAACGGTGTTGATATTAACAAATGGCTTCGGTCTACCACCGTCTATTATAATTTTTTTCTCATCAAATGTTGTCGACGAGAATGGTTTATTAATTAAGCTTTCAATTATACAGTTGCAGGTAATCATTTTGAACAAAACGCTAAAGAAAAAAGAAATCCTAAACTACTTACACAAAACATTTACAGTTGACAATGCGATTTGCACACTACAGATAAAAAACATAACACGGAACACACAAGTGTTAAATGAACTTTTCTACCCCTTTGTCAATGAATAAGAAGAAGCAAATAACTCAAAACTCATATCTCTCCTTTCCTGCTCTACTTTTGTTTTCACAAATTTTCATAATGAGTTCACTCAATTCAATCTTTACTTCTTATGTGAACGCCAAAAAATTAAAAAATTTGCTTTGAAGGAGATTGAGTGAGAGTTGAGAGTAGGCGATATATCAGAATGCCTAGCTGGTATGCATTCCAAATATTTGTTTGCAAGCGCGAGTTTATAATGGAGTGATATTGTGCATTCCCCGTGGGCATTTGCTTTGAACGAAACTGAGTGAGAGGTGAGAGTAGGCGATATACATATCAGAATGCCTAGCTGGTATGCATTCCAAATATTTGTTTGGAATGTGAGTGTATAATGGAGTGACATTGTGCATTCGCCGTGGAATTGAAGGGATATTATGAGTTTTTGTAGTTTTAGTTTTGCATTGTTTCGAATTAAAAATTCTTTTCTTAAATCGAATAATTTTTTCAATTGCTTAACGGAAGCACTCATTCCACTCAATATATGGACGCTTCGTCCCTGGTATGTAGTTAGCACACCAACCATAGCGTTCGAAAATTCCGAATTTGGCACATCATTAGAAATTATTTTAGAAAATTTATACAAACTACTTATTCTAATTATGAGCTTTGCCCAAACCTAGAGTAGGTTCGCCAACTACATGCAAGCCTTTTTAAGCCAATTAATTATTAAACATTTTTCATCACCTATTTAGAGTGAATATACATATTTGTTTTTTATAAATATCAGAAACTTTTCCAATTTTTTGTTTAAGATATCCCCTAACTTCACCAAAATAGACGTCATGTGAATTTTCATGTTTCTCAAACAACAGGGACTGGTAGCCGCCGGAAATGGATTAATATAATGCTCCTAGCAAAATCAGTTTTCTTTCATTTTCATATCATACTCATACACTCTTTCTCCAATACGCTTAGATTCCAAAATAGCTATCTATGAGGAAACAAAACAAGCAGCAGGCCCCTATGCTTGAGGGTCTCATTTTGTTAAACCTACTTATTAATAAAAACAAAATAATTACTTGTTTTGTTGAAATTTGATCTAGGCACAATGTACTTATCATCAAGATATGATAAAACTAATTTGGTTGCATTATTGATTTAAGCAAGCAAACATATCTTCGAAAACAAGTTCCAGGGTACACACAAATCACCATATACAATAATATATAGATATAGAACAAGTTTAACAGCGAAAATTCCATCAAATTTTAGGTTAGTTTTTCATCAACGTATGATTTGGTTATAAGGACTTTAAATCACTTAATTAGATTTGTATAATTAAAACAAAAATCATTTTGTCTATAACAAATTAAAGTTTAAATAAAAAAATATAGATTTGAAGTTGAGTGTTCTAAAAATGAGAGAAAATCCCACATTCGATTGTTCACTTTATTTTGTTTTCGTTTTTGCAAAATCGATAAAGATTTTCCGTTGTATTTTTTTTTTTCTCAACAACACTAAAATATTTTTGTTCACATTTTCGAATAATCAATAATGGCAAATAAGTTAATACTCCGTGCAACTTAAATAATTATTGAAAATGAAAAATTATAAAACAAAATAAATGTTTAATCCATGGAAAAGTTTTGTAGTTATATGAGAGATGAATTCTATCTCCTATCTAATTTTCACGGAAACCTTAAGGGAACTGCAAAGCGACAGACAAAATGTGCATTATTTGGGAGAGTTTTTCGAATTCGGGGAAATTATTTTCTTGTTCTTTTTTATTTTGGAAAAGGGAAAGCTTTGCTCTCATAGGATTTTGAAATCTAGCATATGTATTATGGTGAAGGGGATCTCTAAGAGAACTTTTTGTTTAAGTGTGGTAAATTTAAATTTGACTCAAAAAATGTATACTACAGTACAACAAGAATATAAGAAATCTGGAAAATTCAGTTCCTGTCTTATAAAGTAAATTTTGTTCAAACCTTTATCAACAATAAAAAAAACTTATTTTAAAATGGTAAAAAAGACATGTTATTGAATATTGTATCACTGTTCACAGGCATCCGGAGAGTGGGGCAAGGGGGGTCATATGCCCTCCATTGGCTTTGAAAAATACAATGAACAGTTAAAAAATGTCCCTCCCCTGGAAATAGTCCTACGGTTGCTTATTTTTGAGTTCTAGCAAAGATTGGATTGTCAAAAGGCGTTTGAACTTGATTTCTTAGACCAGGTTGAAATTTTAAAACCGAAAAAATTACAAAATAAACATTGTTTGGATTGTTAATAAAAAAAAAACGATTTTTCTTTTATCATTTACAGAATTATGGAAGATAAAATTTTAGGATACAGAATTTTTGAAATTAAATTTTTAAACTTATACAGAATGCAAAATTTCGGAATAGAGTATTTGGTAATCCGAATTTTGACACTGACGAAATTATGACGACAACCCTTCTTGGATTTCATATCAGCCAAGCACATGCTTGTACCAGTTTTGAAACAACAGCTGAGCTTCTGAAATCGGTGAGTTAAGTTAAGAACTTGAACCAAGGTTAAACCACGTTTGTACATTTACCCTTAAGAGAAGCGTTTAAATATATTTACGCAACATTTTGAAATCCAAACAAATTGTTGAATTTTTAAGAAGCAACAACAACAACAAAAACCAATAAAATTTATCCGTGATTTTATAAGAGAGCATAAAAATAAGAGAACATGATAGATAGAACATGCGCAAAAATAACATCGTCTCTAAAGTTAAAGAATATTTGAAAAAAATATGCAAAAAAAAAAAAACAACAACAACATCTAGCTCTGAAGGAAATCCGACAGGTGACGTCATTGTTGTGGTAGACTTTTCTTATGACTCTATTCGTTCATTAACTATTTGCTCACACACATAAAAAAAAAAATATAGGTATGGGAATCAACTTATCTGAATAAAAGTGATTTCTTTTTTCTTCCTGTACGGTAAATGGATATATGTCTACGATATGACGTGTCCCTTAAGGAGAATATAATATTTGGATTAGAAACATAAAAACACTATAATATTGTGTGTAAGTATGTATATTATGATTCTCCTTGGGGAGGATATTTTCCTTATATATACCTATCAACATCGGCATGTTAATTTATTCATATTATTTTATGAAAAGAAAATGTGTACTTTCTTGGAACAATAAGTTAAATGATAGAAAACTTTATTCAATTTCATTATGTTAGTAGCAGAGGTTATAGATAAAACTTTGGAATGGGAATGAAAACTTAAATTTCATCAAATTTGTTTATTTAATTTTAAGAACTCACATATACTCGTAGGAGTACATATTTACAATGTACTGTACAATGTACATTAGTATTGATGGAACTGTGAGTGGTAATTACATTTTGACTTTGTGGCAGTTGTTCACATTGATCAAAGTTATGACTTTACTTGGAAATTTAAATGGTTACTATGAAATAAGGACAAAAATCCTCTGAGGGTTTTCAGGATTTAAGTGTATGTAGCTCAATACTGTACTATAGTCTGTCAAAGCTCTTCAAATCCAGAAATCTCATCATATCTTCAAAACTGCTGCTGTACAGGAACATGGTCCTGCCAATACTCACGTATGGATCCGAGATAGCAAAAAACACTCCGACCTCTTAGCCGCGTTCGAGAGAAAAGTCTAAGGGGAATCGTTGGCCCCATATGTGAGGAAGGACGATTCCGGAGACGGTACAATCATGAGTTGTATGGCAATCTACCTTGAAGCAGACCTAGTGATAAAAATTAAGCTCGGTAGACTTCAATGGCCAGGGCACCTAGCTCGCATGAGCGATGAGGAACCGGCTCGGAAATTCGTTTGTGGTACTTTCTATGATCGACGACAGCGTGGTAGACCATGCTTGCGCTGGAGAGATGGCGTAGACCAGGACGCCCTAAGTCTTGGGGTGTGTGCAACTGGATGGCGTCGGCTTGAGACGGGGATAGGTTGAAAAGGCCAGGACCGGACCCCGGTTGTCGAGCCGATGATGATAATGATGTACATAGCTCAATGGTCAACGGGGCCCAAAAAAATCCTTCAACCATGCACTGGAAATATAAATATTAAAAAAAAATTATTGCTAAAACAGCGTTTTTCGGAGGGCCTTTCTTCCCAAAAGAGTTAATTTCCAAGAACTAATACCCACCAAAATTGGTAGTTGGTTTTGCTATGAAGCACTCTTTTACGGAGGATCATAAGCCCTTTGAGGTTTTGTTGGAGGCTCTCTCGGTAGTAGCATCAGTTATACTACATGAAATTTAGCATGAAGAGCATGTTATAGGTATGACTACCATGAAAATGATTGTAAGGTCAATTACTTGTCAATTACTCGAACATTGTAAAGTTTCTTGGAAAATATTGTAGCTATGTGTCTCATGCCATTCTGCGAAAAAGGAATAACGTCCATGTTAAAGCAGAACACTGATTTGAAGATCGACTAATGGACTGATTGTCCGCCCACAATGCGATTGAGAAAATTCATTTGTGATTGAAAATTTTTTTTTGGCACTGTTCTTTTGAGCAAATTCTTTTTTTGAGTAAATGAGTAAATGGGAATGAACGCACTGCATCGGGATTAATATTTTGAGAATGCTATAATCCACATATTCATATTTTTATGCAAGCGAGCATATCCCTGATGAAAGTTATTCAAACTTAAATATTTTGAGGAGAAATTTTGATATTTCAACGTTTCTAAAACCTGCCTTCTAAAAGTTGTGATAAAATAACAAAAGTCCTTTCATTTCTCAAAAAAAAAAATAATAAACAATAGTATTAAATTCCTCATAATCACCAAGTAGTATCAATTTACATCCCTTCGAGACAAAAAAAAGGACGAAAAATGTGAACTTATTTTATCGTGCGAATAGAAATTCAAATTCCTCACCATTTCTTCTTCGTGTTAAATCGAAGGAATATGTATCCTTGTTAAAGTAATGCAAATGAAAGCAACAAAAAAAAATACCCAAAACTTTCAAAAGGATATACAAATACATATTGTGATATGAAATTGAAAAGAACCTCAGTTTTGAATGTAACAATTTGCCATTGTATTATCTCAACCAGATGAATAAGATGCTAAAGGACGATGATGGCGATGACGATGACGACGACGACGACGTCAAAGGCTTTTCATAGTCAGGAACATTTTCATGTGTCCTCATAAAGAAAAACCCCACAAATCCTTTTGCAAAAAAGGTCTTCTCTATTCACAAAAGATATTTTTTTTTGTGTGTGTCTGTCTGTGTGGTGTTGGCGGTGGTGATGGTGCTGGTGCTGGCTGCTGGAAAAAAAAAGAAAATGCCACAAACAATAACTTGCGACGACGAAAGAAATACTAGGGCAGCGGTGATACAATTTTTACAACCATCAGTTAACTAAAGGATAAACGAGATAGAAAATCCTTTTTGAGGTTATCAAATAAAAAATATCGTTTCCTAATATTTCATGAAAGTATTTCTTAGAAGTGAAACTACTTACAGTCTGAGTCATTTGATTCATGTTGAATTATTTTTATTCTCTTTCCGACCAAGAAATTTATTCAAAATTGTGTTTTTTAAACATAAATTTGAATAATTCATTGTAAATTTTAGACAGAATTAGAAAAAGACTAAGTCATGATAGAACGATACCAAGACGAGATTGAAACTTTCAAATTTGACGAGACTGAGACGAAACGTCATAAATCTCATCTCGGTCTAGTCTCTTAGTCAGCTCGCGCAACTCCGTTAATCAGAAACAGCTAAGAGCATGTCCAGTAAACATGTTTTTTTTTTAATTATAGGTGTATTGGGGTTCTAAGAAATTTTTAAACATACAAATTGTAAGCAAAAAAAATTCCACAAGAAAATTTCGAAAAAAAATTATTGTTGATACAAATCTCGTTCACAATTTTTTTACTAAAATAAATTTTGTTAAAATTAATGACAACAATGATTGATCAAAAAAATCTATTTCAAATGTTTTATGGACAAAAAAATTTCATTCTAAAATAAATTGTAATTTTCAAAAAAAATTATCAAATCAAATTTTTGAACCATTTTTAGAGATTCATCTCATCATTTTGCCAAAAAAAGGTGACGAAAAAAAAATGTAAGCACCTATTATATAAAACTCGTTCAAAAATGTCTTAAAATAATTTTTCCCGAACTATGTGTTATAAGTGAAACATATATCAAAAAAATTGTCGAAGAAAACATTAGCCGTGTTTTATGAACAATTGATAGCAACTCAGTAAAATTTTTACACACAAACAATAACAAATAAATTTATTTTCACTTTTTGTTTTGCTTAGAAACAATAACAAAGTTTTTATAATCACTTTTTTGTTATTGTTTTTGTGTGTAAAAATTTTTGCTGAGTTGCTATCAATTGTTCATAAAACACGGCTATTGTAAAACATAATGCTTGTCAAAAACATAATTTTTAAAAAAACAATTTTTTTTGTCCGAACATTTTGAAGACTTGTTAATTTATTATTCAAATAAGCTTTTAATGGCATTTAGTCCACAAAACCGGCCTCGTCAATGAGGTAGCTCAGGTTCACGTGAGTGCACCTCCAAATTTCGGTATGAAGACAACTTTAACTTTAACTCACTCAATAGTAAAAGGACCTAAGAAAGTAAAGTGAGTATGAGTAATTATAGTTATCTTTCAAAAATATTATTTTAATTTACAAAAAAGGGGATTCTAATGTGAAGAGACCAAAAAAAATATGTCAACTTAAAACATAAACACTAATCAGTTGATGCTGAGTGTAAGCAACAGAAAAAATTATGTAGAGAAATTAGCATTTTAAAAAGCTTATGGTGTAGGTATGTGGGAAATTTGGTGAAAACACTTCTCTACATAACTCGTAAAACATACAAATTAGTTACGAAGAAAAAAAAAGAAGAGAAATCCAATCCCTTTTCATGAACACCAAGCATGTTTCTGGTGTTCCTCAGTTCCTCCTTCTATAGTGTGTCGTATAAGTTCGTGACGACTCAAGTAACCTTTCTTATTATTGCTATACGTAGCGTAGGTATATTTGGAGGTAGAGATTTGAGGAACATTGCAGTTGTCATTCAGAACTATTCTTTCGACATTGAATCCTACGATGATGAAGGATATGTCTTCCCAAGGAAGAATCTTATTCATATGAGTTTGATGATGATAATGTGTGATGCTGATTCGCATTTAAATTTTCTGAAGATTGAGGTGCAACCTCAATACAGGACACAAGACACAACGCATATTCAATTCTATGTAGTGTCATTGATGATGAGAAAGAAGAAAACATGTTTGAAAGGTCAATGTATGATGTGATGTGATGGGTTTTTTTTTATTTTTTTTTTTTTCAATATCCTTCATTCGGATTCTGTTGCTTTTTTTCTTATTTCTTCTCCCGTCCTATTCTATAAGCCCTTTCTAGGGAACATATTATTGGTGATTCCTTTTGATGTCAATGATCGGTTGGGACTTTAGGTCTGAGCGATTATTGAGTTCGAACTGAATGACATTGAATGAAAAAGCTCCTATACCATTATATGAATGAAATAAAAAAAAGGGATAAACGGGAAAAAATAAGGAGAAAAAAAAAGTTGGGACATTGATAGAAGGATACATGAGTATTGAGAATATAGGAGGAGGAATAAAATTGCTTGTGTGAGCAACTTTATGGCTTCTAAATGGATTAAGGAAATAAGATGTTTGATTGAATTGTACAGATGGATATATTTTTTATGCGAATGATTTTTTTTTCTTTTACTTAGATATTTTCTCATTGCTCAGCAAAATAAATTAATTTAAGAAGAAAATATGTATGTATATGATATAAGAAATTTTGTGTGAAAGAAGGTATGTATAATGTAGCTAGCTATACCCACATAACAGTTATCTATATTAAATGAAATGAAGATATACTCGGCCATGAAATCTATACATTCACAAAAAAAAACGTTGTGTATTCGCTGACGAATCCATCAACTTAAGAAATGAAACAAAAAACGACAATATTTGTAATATTTTGCTTTCTTAAGAAATTTTGTTTTAAATAGTTATAGAGAGTTCAAAAGAAATATTGAAACAATAAATATAAAAGGAGTCTGATGATTGTCTGGCAAGCATGAAATAGCTATAACTCCGGCCAAAAATAAAAATATAAACGAATTAATATAAAATTAATTCGTAAAAACAATTGGTGGTAGTGCCTTAAAGTTGTTGTTGTTGTTCACAAAAAAAAAAAATTCAATGCAATTGACGGAAGAATGGTTAAGTCTAATAAACTGACATTCTATGTACAAAATAGTACAATAAAAATAATAAAATATTTGGATTTCAGTAAGAATTCCGTCAAAATTCGGCCAAAGCGAACGATTCGCTGACACAATTAACAACAATAAGAACACATTAAGTTCATTTTTTAAAGTGATTTTTTTGTTGTTTTGTGGGTTTAAAAGAATATAGCTTTTAAAACATTTGCCCAACAATTCATTGAATCCTAAAAGTTCGGAACTGAAATTTGTCTCGAAAGGGATTTAAGTTTTAAGACATACCTTACACAAAATCGATCCTATGAACTTAACTTATTGTTCCAAGTGGACAAATATCAGAAAATTTCAAAAATTTGTTAAAATAATATTCTTTAAAAGGCTTCTACCAAATGTTTTTGAAAATCTTAAATTTTTATGTGCATCGATATTTTGTTTATTTTTAGTTGACTTAACCAAATGCATTTTTGCAATCAAGTCATCTGGTGGCAAATACGTGAACTCTAAATGAGTAATAGTGGAAAAGAATGTTGTATATTATTTTCCAAAATTAGTGACATTTTTAATAACTTGATTTGTAAAAGCATTTGAAGAAATTGTGTTTGCTTAGTAAGAAATATGGCAGAATTCGTATTATTATAATTACACAGTATTGTGAAATATACAAAAAAATTGTTTTTTGCACATATCTCGAAAACGGTTCTTTGAAAAAAAATATGATTGCATGGGCCCTGAATAAGATACTTATATGGAGTTTTTTTTGTACTTTATATTAACATCGAAAGGTTCAATTTTATGTTTGAAAAACACAGTTTTCAAATGATTTTTCTTTCCGGAAATACCACAAGGCTCTCGGCTAGACTAAGTACAATAAATACGGACTCGTCTCGGTCTTGTTTCAGATATCTAGAAGATATCTTTGGGATCGTGATTTCACCCTTTTCACACCTCTCCAGAATTCTTGACGAAATTTGCACCTTCTGGCGAAGTCTTGCGGTCACCTTACTGCTCATAATGCATGAATATACTTTATGAAATTATGAACAAAACAAGAAGTTAGGAATTAATTTAATTATAAATAAAGCAAATACATTTTCTGTCACTACAGTCCCTTAAAGAACCCGGGCCTTATTAACTTACAAGTTACAACTTCCATTCCTGTGTGCGTGATGATATTACAGGAATGGGGACCTATAATTTCATGCTGAACTCGAAGGGCTAGGGTGAAATGCACTCTTTGCTTGATAATCTTGGAAAATTTGTCAATTTCTTGCAAGATGCAGCAACCTGTGGAAAAACCTTTCTGCTTTTAGATTGGTGAGGCTGGGAATCAAACCTAGACCTCCGGCATGACAGTCCTATGCACAAACCATTACGGCACGGGCTACAAAAGTTAATTTAATGAGTCATTTACAATTGAAAAGACACCCGTAAGTTAGAAACATGCATCCTCAGAAAGTTATTGTTTTTATTTTAATACGATTACTCTTTTTTCTCCAAACAAAAAAAAAATCTTAATTTTGTACAATTTTTGAGAAAAAGGAAAATTTAAAAAATGTTTAGAAAAATTTTTTCGCAAAAATTGTGGAAATTTTTCAAAAATTGCAGTAAAATGTTTTTCAGATTTGTCCCCATCGCCTGTCGTAGCAACTCCAGCCTGTCCTACCTGAGTGTTAGACAAAACCCCCACAAATGTAGGTACCTATTTCTTGTGAGATAAAGAGTGAACCAGCCATAATGGGTTCATCAGGAATGGTTGAGAGTATGTTGTAATATAAGTCATTTAGTTCTCTACGAGTTGTCAGGCAATCAATATTTTTAATTATTTATTCATAAAAACTTCTTTCGGGTGATTAAACTTTTTATCAAAAACAATAAAAAATAATGTAGTCTTGCAAGTCAAATCATTTGATATTGTTTTCTAAATATAGCAACAATCAACAAGTTGTCAGCCGATATACACTTTTGGAGTGGATCTTAACGTACCTACCGGATGAAAGCTCTTCAACAAATAGTTTAGAATGTATTTATTTACTTGATTACAAAAAGAAGATTAAACAATTTACTACTTATGTACATACTTATAAAAAGTTATTTCATGATAAACATTAAAATGTTAAATTTAAAGCTTTTTTGTTGCCCGATATCTCATACAATTAAATAAAAAATTGATAGCAATAGCAGAAAGCAGATGGAGGAAATATAGCTCAAAATTAATCTTTGAATTATTACCACTTACTTTTTCGATAAACTAAATTTTTAGTGCAGTCAATTGGATAGAAATTTTTTACTTTTAAGTTTGTGACGAGTTTTTTTTTAAAAAACATTTATTCTTAAATTCGCTGTTCCCTAGTTCAAAGGATCAAATGTGTTGTCGGCGGCGGCCGGAAAATTATTCTTGTAAAAGTAATTTTATAATAAAAAGGAACGGCACAACAAAGAAAAATCTTTCTTTTGATAAAACATTATTTCTTAACGGAATTATGTAATGGCACCACCTTCGCCTGGAAATAATATTCCATTTTACGCATAATACCTACATAAGTCCTTTATTTTCCAATTTGAAATACGCATTTCCTTAAAATGCCATCAAAATCATTATGCCAGCACTTTCTAATATAATTAAAACACCCACGCTTGATATTCAATTAACAAGAACCTTCAGAGAAAAAAAGCTGCTGCCTCTAAAGACTAGGTACAACGATTATTTTTATTATGGTAATGCTTTCTATAGACCGTTTATAATTAAAAAAAAGTAGCAATTAGAACATTTTAAGTTGATTAGGTACAGTTAAAATTAACTACTTGACAACCAAGAAAGAAAATTGTTGTAAGGAACTATACAACTTTACATAACCATATAGACTGAAAGAAGGAAGCCAAAAGCCGTTTGATAGTTTATCGAACTTGGTCCCCAAGGTCACAGTCTTGTCTTTTTGTCGAGAAGATTTTTTTCTGGGGACGGGTCCTTGGTTTTTATTCCAAAATTAAGTAAAATAAACGAAAGATGAATGATAACACGCACTTTTTTATTATCAATACAAGTTTTTTTTTTTGAAAAACAGAATCTTATATTTTTTTAGAATCTTATATTTTTAAATATTGAATTTTGGCACTCACAGAATTTTGAATTTAGAGAATTTTGAAATACAGAATTTTTGATCTGAATTTTTTGGCACATACAGAATTATGACTCCAACCATTTTTTTTCTACTTAGAAAAAAAATTTTAAATTTTTTTTATTTTTATTTAGAAACTATTAAAATTTACATTGACAAATTCGGGTTTATTTTGTTTTAAGTCAATTCTTTAGATATCTGATATCTTTTTATGAATCAAATTCCATTCTGGGAAGTCCTACACTACAATTCCAAGTCTCACCATTCAATCAAATGTTTAAAATTCTATCCAAAAAGTATGATATCTAATACATAAAATCAACAATTGGCAACAGTGATAAGTGCAAGTGGCGAGATCACTTTCAATTGAATGACTTCTGAAAGCTCATTTAAAGCTTTTAAAACAAAAGTTTGGATTATATTTGAATTTATCAGTACAAATTCATTGACAATTTGTGCAATCTCATTGGAAAGCTGTTTATTTTAAATTGATAACAATAATAACAACAAGCCATTTGCTTTCAGTTGCCGGTTTGCCTTCGTTTAGGTACATACGAGTATACCTAGTTTTTGTGTGGTGTGATTTGACAAAACTGTTTACTACAATTTATCTATCGAAAAAATTAAAAATGGGAAAATCAAAAAGTGAGTCCAATAAGAAAAATTTATTATTGATATGATAAATTGAGTTTAAATAATGTTTCTAAGATTGTCTTATCATTAATTTTTTTTTATTTTGTGATGTGAAAGAGAAGCGACTCTTTTTTGATATGTGTAATGTGTATCTACCTTTTTAGAGTTACCGCAAATAATGATATGAAATTATGACGCGATAAACTTGTTTGCTCGTAATCGTGATGTTTTCCTTTTTTTTTTAATTTTTTTGTTGTTGTAAGAAAGTGTGCTAAAAAGAAAAGTTATTGACTTGAAACCAAATTTTATTTAAAAAACATATTGATAAGTGGATATAAGGTAATTTGTAAAATTAGTACGCCACACTTTTAGTGAGTTTTGCTTTTGAACCGAGGACGTGATTATTATAAAAAAAAAATTTATTAATAAATCGATAAATGAAAACACAAAAAATTTAAATAGGTACATGAGCAGAATATTTGCTTTTGAATTTTGTGTTTGCAGAATTAATAATCTCTTTCTATGTTAAGTTTCTTTGATAAGCCGAACAATAAATAAATTTTGTTTGTTTTCTTAGATAAAAAAATAATTAAAATATTATCTACTAATACAATGTATTATGAGGTGTACCTCCCAGACATTTTTTAATACAAAGTTGCTATATGGCTCTTGTAAATAGAGGGTGAAAATGTTAAATATAATATTTGTCTTACGGAAACTACGTCAGAATATTTTTTGAAAAAAAAAACGCCAGACAAATTTCAATACAATACAGATACCGATTATTCGTCAAATTGCTAAGCCAAAAATCGTGCACCTTGTCGGATTGCGATTCACAAAATTGGTGGAAAAATTTGAGCTGTACAGACAAGTAAGCGATGTGATGAATAAAATCCGTGCACGTCGCTCTAGAACAACTGAGAAAATAGCTGTGCCATGTTTGTCCATTTTTCATCGTTCTTTCGAATTGGGCATTCCACAAACGTCATTAGACCGTATTTTGTATAAAGACTTAGGTCTTAAGGCTTATTAAGTTCAGTTAACACAAGATTTCAAGCCGGCCTATCATAAACAACGTCGTGTTTTTGCTGATTGGGGTCCTTGAATTGCATGAAAATAATCCGGAATTTTATCGAAAAATCGTCTTGACTGATGAGGCCCATTTCCACCTCGATGGCTACATCAACAAGCAAAGTTGTCGCATCTAAGGCTCGGAAAACCCAAGATTTATTGTTGAAAAGCCTTTCCATTCTCAGCGAGTGACTGTTTGGTGCGGTTTATGGTCGGGCGGGTACATTGTACTTTTTCGAAAATGAGGCTTGAGCAACAGCTGTGGTGAATAGATTGCACTATCGGGGATGGTATATTAATCTGGATAACGTTTACTTTTAACAAGATGGCGCTAAGTGCCACACAAGAAACAAATCTATCGATCATTTACGGGAAGAGTTTCCAGGCGGTGTTATCTCTTGAAGAAGTGATCACCAATTGGCCACCGAGATCTTCTGACTTAGCCCTTTTTTTCAAGGTCAACGCCAACAGCCCAGCGTCGTTTGAAGACCTTAAAGATGGAATTCATGAAGCTATTGAGAGCATACAGCAGCAGCTTTGCGGTTTGTTGATGGAAAATTTCATGAAGAGGATACTGCTTTGTGTAAGCGTAGCTGTGGCAGCCATTTGGCTTCTTTATATTGAAATCAAAATAACACCTCTTCTTGGAAGACCCTGTATTGAAGTGATTTTTAAGAACTTCTACGAGTATCACGTGATTTTTTAAGTTTAATCTATTAAAGAATTTAGAATTTTCAAAAATTAAAAATTATATCAAAATTTCACCAAAATTTTATAATAATAATTTTTTGATAATTACTTCTAAAGTTTTTCAACTTAAAAGGATTCATGCTTCAAATTTTTTTTTTCTATTGCGGTGATTATTGAACACCCTTTCTAAGCAATTAAAATTATTTAAAATTAAATAAAAGAAAATAAAACCATAAAATGTTTTTTTTTTTTTCTTCCAGAATGTTGCAGTGGTCCTGGTTATGCTACACCCCTTGATGCCATGAAAAATGGCCCACGGGAGAAGTTGCTGTATGTTATTACAGTACAGCCAAATCTAGATGAACCGCATGGAGACTATCTGTCTACAATTGATGTGGATCCAGAAAGTCCAACATACACCCAAGTGAGTTCAAAAGTTAAAATGTTTAACAGATAATGTTAAATGATAAAAAGTACGATTGATGAAATCATTATCTTATCGCGAATCGTGAATCATGAATTATGATACTAAATAAAAAAAAAAGTTGTTTAGTTGTTCACTTTATCTTTACAATTAAGTAAGATTAACTGTTATCGATATAAGAACTAATCTCGAAAGCGACGCACGTGACGTTTAAAGTTACATATTTTATTTTTTCATCTTCATAGATTATTCATCGAACCTTCACCAATCGCAAAAATAATGAACTTCATCACAGTGGCTGGAATGCCTGTTCCAGCTGTCACTTGGTCGATGAAAATGCATCAGTGGTTCCGCAACGAAACAAACTTATTATGCCAAGTTTGATATCGGATAATATTTATGTCGTTGATGTTGCTACCGATCCCAGGAAACCTGAGATCATCAAAGAAATCAGTGGAGATGTTCTGAAGGAAAATAATGTCACAGCTCCCCATACTGCGCATTGTCTTGCCAACGGCAATATCTTGATCTCGACCATGGGTGATAAAGATGGTAACACCAAAGGTGACTTTATTCAATTTGACTCGGAGTTTAATTGTTTGGGAACATGGACCAAAGGTGATAAGAAGGCAATTTGTGGATATGACTTTTGGTATCAACCGTACTTCGATGCTATGATATCGACGGAATGGGGAGCACCAAAGTTGTGGCGTTCGTAAGTTAACAAAAATGATCATAATAACTCATTTATTAATAAAACATTTTAGAGGTTGGCACCAAGATCATATTAAAGATTTCACTCAATACGGTTGTCGTCTTAACTTCTACAAATGGTCAACTCAAACCCTGATTCAAACCATTGACTTGGGCTTGGAAGGCGCTACTCCCTTGGAAGTTCGATTTCTACACGATCCCAAACAGCCACAAGGATTTGTGGGTTGTTGTTTAAACTCCAAAGTCTTTCACTTCAAAAAGAAGCCCAATTCCGACGAATTTACAGCCAAGATGGTCATCGATGTCCCACAGAAGAAAGTCCAAGGATTATCTGCAGAATATATTGGAGGAATGATGTCTGATATCCTTATTTCTTTGGACGATCGATTCTTGTATGTGAACAATTGGCTGCATGGTGATGTTCGTCAGTATGACATAACAAACCCTGAAGAACCAAAGTTGGTTGGTCAAGTTTTCCTGGGTGGATCGATTTGTAAGGATTCAGGAGTCAAAGTGATCGAAGACAAGGAGTTGACGGTAATTTGTCTCAGTTGATTTGGATTTACATAGTTTTATCGATGATTTTCTAGGAACAACCACCAGCTCGCATTATCAAAGGTCGTCGCCTAGAAGGTGGACCACAAATGATGCAGCTGTCTTTGGACGGGAAACGTCTTTATATTTCAACATCTCTGTGCTCACCTTGGGATAAACAAGTAATAAAGAAACTTCTTTTTTTTTAAACGTCATAAATATAAAATCATTATTTTTCAAAACAGTTCTATCCAAAAATGGTTGCCGCTGGTGGAACCATTGCAATGTTAGAAATTGATCCTATAAATGGCGGAATGAAGGTGAATGAAGATTTTTTGGTTGATTTTGGAAATGAGCCGTATGGACCATCGTTACCCCATGAAATTCGTTATCCTGGCGGTGATTGCACTTCTGATATTTGGTTGGTGCCCGAAGAAAATTAAGTAAATAGAAATTTTGATGTTTTGTGATACATTTCCATATTCTTGTAACAGTAATAAAATCTAATAAAAAATAAAAAATTAGTTATCATTTTTACTTGGGACTGTAAGTATCTACTAGAAAGGGCAAGTTTTTGATTCGTGAAAAAATTCGAATTGGATGTTTTGATCAAACTGGGGTCTTGCAAATCTGCCTGTCAATCTGTTGAACTTAACGTATCGATGGCTTTTCTGGAAATTTGGTGTATAGTGTTTTTTGTACTGTATCTCCTCATTCTGTTAATTTTTTTGAGATCAAAAATACGGTAACTGACATTTTTTTGTCATTTTGGAAAATCCAATTATTTTCGAAAATGGGTCAATGAATTTTAATAGATGTTAACTCTTTTAATGGAAAAACAAATTTTCAAAATGCGGGAAGTACCATTCCAGTTCCTTTTATTGTAATCAAAATTCTTATGTGAAATCATCAAAAATTTATTGAAAGTATTCAATATTTTCGAAAAAAAAATTCAAAAAAAAGTTGAGTTTTGGAAAAATAAAATAGTTTTTTTTTTTAATTAAATATTTCAAAAACAGCTCAATATATGTTTTTGAAATTTAATACAAAACGTTTTTCTTATAGATACAATCTTTAATAATTTGAACAAAAATTAATTTAATTTTTAAAAATAACGTTACCTAACGTAAAATCTCAAAAATCTCAAATTTCTCGTTGAGGCAACTGCGTGTGTAACTAGTTTTAGTAAGGTCCATAGGATCAAATGTGTGACCCAGTATTTCATTAAATTTTTTAATGTCACTTAAACTCATAGTTTGTTGTTACTTATCTCTACGATAAATATTTTGAGAATGCATAATAATGAAAAAAAAAAAATGGCTTGTTGTTAATCCTTTCGTTTTAAGATTCTTCAATTCTTTATGTTTTGAACTTATTAGAGAATTTTTGTTTAACTCAGAAAAATTTTCAACTACAGCCATTTTTGACCCAATTTTGATTTGAATTTTTAAAAATTTGTATTCCAACATTAAGCACCATGATGCATTTCTGTTCGAAAATTCTTTGGAACCCACAAAAAAGTTTTATTTTGCTTTACTGAGGGCTATTCTGGTTATATGATAAAAAAAAATAAACAATGAAAAGTTTTTTCATGGAATATTATTTATCATAGTAATTTAGGGGATTAAGAAATCGAGTCGAAATCGAGCTTTCAAAACTCAATGCTGCCTTCTGTCGTTAAAGCGACATGTAGGGGAGGGTGGGGCAAGAAGCACCACTTAAGCTTTAGACGCTCCTATTTTTTTTTCTTTTCATAAAAGAGAAGCAAATATTTTTTTAAATAATACTTTAACCTT
Source organism: Syrphus vitripennis (assembly GCA_958431115.1). Taxonomy (NCBI): domain Eukaryota; kingdom Metazoa; phylum Arthropoda; class Insecta; order Diptera; family Syrphidae; genus Syrphus; species Syrphus vitripennis. Next base: position 32,707,615 of record OY288108.1, read on the forward strand.
TGAACTCCAATATAGTTAGCAATCACAATAGTTAAACAAGTATATACAGAGATATATACATATATATGACCTTACCTCAAAAGTCCGTTTTGCCCCACTAGCGGGGCAAAAAGGACCTTTAAAAGGGGCAAAATGAACCACTGATTTCAATTTACTTTGATATTGAAAATAATCGTCATGGCATTCAAAACACTTATATTTTTTTGAAAGTATTAAAAACTTAAAGTATAAAAACAATAAACAAACAAAGGAAGCGTAGAAAAATAAGTAAAAAAAGGAACGAAACAATAAAATTAATATTAGTTTCAAAACTATAATTACAAAAATAACAAGCAAAAAAAAAATTAATTGAAATGAGAATTTTCTCGTTCTAGTTTTTTTCCAGTGTTGTTTAATCGCACTTTTCGAATTAAAGTGGCTTTCGGGATCTTGCCTTGAGATATCCAACTTTTTTGCTTTTGATGGCATCGATAGCTTTCCTCAAATCTTCTTTGCTCCAAGTAGCAGCTCTATTTGTTTTTCGAACGTACCTATGTATGTTCGAACCATCTTTAAAAATAAATGTTAAAAAAGAAGTAGAATTTATCTTGTGAGGGTCTTGGAGCAAAGCAGACTTATCTTAGAAAGTTGTTGCTTTGCTTTGAAATTGGAACCAGTACGTCGTGGGGCAAAACGGACCAGTAGTCCGTTTTGCCCCACTACGTACTGGTTCGATTTACCCCACAAGAAGTTTTTTTTTTAAAATATTTTTATTTTTTTTTAACTATTTATTTACTTTTATGTTCAGCTTTTTTAAACAGCACAAAACGATCACAAGCAATAAAAAACTCACTAAACAATGGAAAGGTCCAACCTGTTGTTTTGGATCGGTTTTGAAAAGTGGTTGTTTTTTTAACAGATAGGCCGTTTTCAAACTTTCTTCATTTAAACCACAACTAACTTCAGTTTTTCAATGAAACTAAGGGATGTGTTGGAAAAGTAGGTTGTTCATAAGTTCTCATCATTGAATATAAGATGGAGTTAAGAACCACGCTAAAAATCGATTTGGTTCTTTTTGCCCCGAGGTCCTTCTTGCCCCACTCTCCCCTACCCCCCTGCCATTATATGAGTGGCACTTGCATCGAAGAAACTAATCAGCTTTTGATTTTAATTATGTGTATCACAAACCATCTTTTGTGGAATGATCACATACTTAACGTCGCCAAAAATGCCACAAGATGTTTAGGTTTCCTTTGGAGATGCAAGAAATTTTTTTCCCCTTCTGATCTGGCTATTATCTATAAAAGTTATATACGTCCAAATCTTGAGTATAACTCACATCCCTGGGCTGGTGCTTAAGCAACTTACTTCAGCCTCTTGGACAGTATACATGAACCTTCAAAATGATCGGAGACAAGAACATCATCGATACTTTTACGTCACTCGAACACCGACGTAACGTTTCCTGTCTCTCACTCTTTTATCGTTACTTTTACGGTAAGTGCTTAAACGAAATAGCCAATTGCATTCCTCCCCTTAAATGATTCAACCGCAATACTCGCGCTTCCAGGAACGCTCATCGGTTTACTCTTGAACAGTTTCGGTCGTACTGTGAAGTACAGGGATTCGTTTTTAACCGTACTACGCGAATGTGGAATACCCTTGGAAAAATTTGATGATAAACAAATACTTATCATTTTATCATTGAACCAGAATAGGGGCCCTGTTGTGTAGTGACTGAAATAAACCTTGCGAGAATGTGGATGGAATCGTTAAAAAAAAAAAAAAAAAAACAATAAATTCAACTACATCCAAGTTTCTTTTAAAAATATATTCATTATTCGTATTAGAAAACGAAGTTAGAAAAATTAACTAACGTTATTTTCTTTAAATTTAAAAGTCATCCCAAAATCATCCATACATCATTCAGTCAAAAATTAAAAAATTGTAATTTAAACGTGAGAAGCTCAAAATCCATCCATGTCATACCATGTCCACTGTCTAGCGTTGCATCATTCCAATTTCAAAACAGAAGATTTAACAATGTCCGCATTCACCAAAATGGATGTAAGCTAAATTTCCAATAACCAACTATACTAAAAGCCTTTGCATCATGTGATGCATGCTGTCCATTTATATGGCTCGATTGCACTGGCAATGGTTTGGCGTATATGGGTGTTGCACGAACTTCTGTTAATCTCATGTTTCACAATGTCGAAGATAATGGTTTTGGCAGGGAAATGCTTTTCTGATCCAGTTGTGCTATAGCCACGAATTACGACATGATGACGACGAGATAAAGGATTCCATCGGAGTAGTACCTACAAATAACGTTGACGATGACGACATTGTGAAGGGATATTGAGAGCCTAATTAAAATTCCCACGATGATAGCCATTTAAGGCCGTACATCGTTGAATTGGCCTCATTAGCCATTGGCCCAGATGTTCCGTATGCAAGCGGTGAGAATAGCATGAAACTATAGACTAATATTGATAGAAGTGTTCCCATTAGTATGTGCTGGGTCCATCTTGATAAGCGGCAAGTTAAATAGTTGAACATAATTCCTGAAACGAGAAGATTTTGGTTTTTAATTTAATTTGGAGACAACTTTGAAGTTTAAATTTTTTTTTGTTCGACTTTATTTCCAATCATAGAACTAACTTTAAAAAAAAATGAATTTAAAATGTCGTTTGGTTCGTCCTTCCCGTTTGCTGTCTATTTTGTCGTACTCTTCCTTATCTAAATTATAACAGGTATTGCTTTTAGAGAACTAAAACTTTCCCATTTCATTTCATTTATGCTAAAATGCCAAACCTAACTAAACACAAATTATTCAACAGCTACTAAAATGGCCACCAGTTAAAAAAAAATGGACTGACGCCTGTTTTGGCCCCATATGTGAGGAAGGACGATTCAGGAGACGGTACAGTCATGAATTGTACGCATTACGCAATCTACCTTGAAGCAGACATAGTGATGAAAATTAAGCTCGGTAGACTCCGTTGGGCAGGGCACCTAGCTCACATGAGCCAAGTGGAACCGTGTCGGAAAGTCCTTTTCAGTACATTCTATGGTAGACGACAGCGTGGTATATCATGCTTGCGCTGCGCTGGAGAGATGGGGTCCGCAACTGGATGGCATCGGCTCGAGAACAAGATAGGGGAAGAGACTTGTTGAAGGAGGCCAGGACCGGACCCCGGTTGTCGAGCCGATGATGATGATGATTATGGATTGACGCCTGAATAAAGCTTCCAAATTCTGAAAATTTATCCCGATCCCGATTTTTATAAGAGAATTTAGTTTCAAGAAGAAGCTCACAAAACTGCCGTATTTGGAGCAAATAAAATCCTCAAGTGTATGTTGAGGCTCACTTACATTTAGAAAAACTGACTGTTTGGTGTGCTGGTTGAATCATTGGTCGGTACTTCTTTAAAAAAACGCCAGAATGTTACAGTCAATGTCAATCTCTATAGAGCCATGATTTCTGACTTTTTCGTTCCTCATTTGAAGAACCGTGAAGCGTATAGGAGCTTTGGTTTCAACAAGATGGCGCCACGCAGCTCGTGCCACAATTGATTTATTGAAGGAAACGTTTGGTAAGCAGATAGTTTCACGTTTCGGACACCTGAGCTGACCTCCAAGATCGGGCGATTTAACGCTGGCTAGCCCGAAACAATCGACCACTTAGAGGATAACATTCCTAGCGGTATTATCGATATACGGCAAAAAATGTTGGAAAAATTTATCGAAAACTGGACCTCCAAATTAAATTACGTCTAAGCCAGCCGTGGCGGTCATATGCCAGAAATCATATTTAATATATGATTTTAAAAGATTATCTTTCAAAAAAAACACCTTTTATAATTCTATATTCTTGTTCTTCCCCTTGTCCTCGAGCTTTTTATTCTAAATTTAGAAAACAATAAATTCAATAAGTTCAAACACAGTTTCACACTTGCACACATTATTTCTACTCACGCTTCAATGTCATCAATTCCTGATAAATTTATTGAAAATGCAAACACGCTATATTTTATTATAATATAAACACAGCAACAAGTCTGCATCTATTAACTTTTCTAACCTAAAGTCTTTACTCCTACACGACTACAAGCTACAACACTGAACCAGAAGCTTGCCTGGAGTATTTATTTTTTTTTTTATAAAATATAATTTTTTTTATTTTTTAAAATTGAAAAATTGCTCCTTGAATATCGTGTCATTGAATCAAGAGTTGCTGCATTGGATCATATCCAAGCATTTTGCATAAATTTCATTGAATTCAGAAAATAAACGTAGCTAGTTATAAACGTTATTCTGTTTTCAGCGAGAAGCATTTACGTATACGACAACGACAAGACTCCGCTACAATATCTACGATGCGATGTCGACGATATAAAATAAAATTGATGTATTTTTTTGCTAAATTCAATTTTGTTAATATATTTTTATCATGCACCTTAAGCGGTGGAAGAAAGATTTCTGATCATTGAAATGAAATATTCACTCACTGTCTTAAAAATGTGAAAGTTATATTTTTATATCAATATAGTAGATACATAGAGAAGAGTTAAAAAGGTAAATTGATGTGTTTCTTGAGAAAATTAGCTTTAAAGTTATGAATTTGCATGAGGATTGAACATATAACAGGCAACAAAGTAGAAAACGGAGATGTCAAATATTTTTGAGTTTTCAAAAGCTATGAAGTAAATGAGTATGACGAGTATACACGTTTTTAGTATTTAATAATAATTTACACTTAAATAAATAAAATTTCAAAAAAAATATTTATCAATATTCAAATATTTTTTTTGAAAATTTATGCATAGGATAATTTACGTCAAACCGTTGTTTTACATGTTAAGGGTTTTCCAAAAAGAGGTGTTATTTTGAATAGCCCGCTATTTCGGTAGTTGTCACTTTTGAAGCTACAATTTTTTAAAATTTGACAAGAAGAAACTACTCCATTCAACTACGCTTCTACAACGCATTGAAATTCACTACAAAAATGGTGAAAATTTGGCAGAGACGGTTCGTAAAACTAAAACATTTTTTGATCGTCGTGTCGTGAAGCACCTTGTCGGATCGCGATTTAGAAATTGGCAAGCTGTCTTTACAAGTAAGCGATGTGAAGAATAAAAACCGTGCACGTCGCTCAAGAACAACTGAGAATATTACTGCTGTATAGCCCAAAGTGTTGAAGAAAATCCAGGTTTGTGCATTTCTCGTCGTTTTGGATCCGCAATTTCATCGAAAATCATCTTGATTGATGAGACCCATTTCTATCTCGGTGGCTACGTCAACAAGCAAAGTTCTCGCATCTAATGTTTGGAAAACCCATTATTTATTGTTAAAAAGCCTCTCCATCCTCAACGAGTGACTGTTTGGTGTGGTTTATGGTCCGGCGGGGTCATTGGATCTTACTTTTTCGAAAATGAGGCTTGAGCAACAGCTGCGGTGAATTGATTATGGCCAGAATTGAATGGTATTGATCTGGACAACGTTTACTTTCAACAAGATGGCGCTACGTGCCACACAAGCAACAAAACCATCGATCTTCACGGGAAGAGTTTCCGGACCGTGTTATCTCTTGAAGAGGTGATCATCAATTGGCCACTGAGATTTTGTGACTTAGCACCTTGCGACTTCTTCCTTTGGGACCACGTGAAATATAAGGTCTACGCCAATAGCCCAGCGTCGAATGAAGATGGAATTCATGAAGCTATTGAGGGCATACAGCCGCCACTTTGCGATTTGGTGATGGAATATTTCACGAATAGGATATTGCTGTGTAAGCGATCTTTTATCTCAAAAAATGGCATTTTTCTATGAATATCAAAATAACACTTCTTATTGGAAAACCCTGTAGGTAAAATTAATAATATAGTCAGTCGAAAACGAATTTCAAAAAAGTACCTGCGATTTTGGTTTTCAATTTCACATAATCGGTTTGAGGGATTGCAATACAATTTTTGATGAAATCTTAATTTTATTGCATTTAAAAAAAAAATATTTGAACATTTGAAAAAGAAATGATTTTTTTGGAAAATTAAATATTTTGAAAATAGGTGGATAATATTTTTAAGTGTATACCAATTTTTTCTCTAAAAGAAATTTAGTATATAAAAACTGCTTTTTCAAAAAAGCTCTCAAATGATTTGAAAAAAAAAAATAAGTTAATACGGTTCAGTTAATCTTCCACAAGAATTGCCCTCATAATTAATTTTGTTCTCTTCTACAACGTAACAATTTGAAGTTTTATGATATAACTCAAATCTTAACACCTGAAACACTTTAGCCTCTGTCTTTCAACTTTTTATATCTCTTACATTTATCTTTCTTATAAAATAACTTGAACTATCCAATTTTACAAAACTTAATTTGAAAAACTTTTCACAAATTTTCACAAATTTATATTCAAAAGTTTGGAAAACCCTTTGTCAAACACTCAATCTTAATTCTTTTTTTTTCTATTTTTTGAAGTATAAAATTGCACAACACTTTGTGAGTGAACCCTGCCAAATTCAATAATAAATGTTCGGCAAAATATCCATCATTGAACCGATAAAAAAAAAAAACTTGAAGTTTTCTACCCATTTTTGCATTTTTTTTGCTTTGTTTTTAAGCTGAAGAAAATTAACCTGAGCGTGTTTAAGTGCGAAACACTTGCATTGCATTGCTAAGCACTCTGATGATGCTATAAAGAGAGAGAGAGAGAGAGAGAGAGTGGCATCATTTACGGGCCAGCCCACGATACTGAAGCAACGCCTCGCCGTCGTCGTCGCCGCCGAACCACGCCGCCGCCGTCATCCGAAAAGGACTTAACTTTTAAATTAACTTTGTGAACTTGTGACAAATTTTCGTAATAGAACTTTCATAAAAGTTCCTTAAACCCATCCGGCTTAAAGCAACAAAAAAAAAGGAAATATACGTGCAGGACTTTTTCTTCCTCAAAGAGAGTGAACGTTCTAAAATTTTATATAGCAGGTACACATTAAGGACTCTACTTTGAGACAGACACGATAAATGAAAATTTCCTATGTCCAAACGTCCATTTATTGGAGCTTTTACTGTACCTGCCAGGAATATAATTTTTTTTTTTTTTTTGAATTAGGTACAAAAACGCTTAGCCCTTAGTTTTGATAAACGGAAAAGTTGAGTGGAAAGGTAAAGTTTGCTTTTAAAGACCACTCTCTGGTTCGTTGGAATATAAACACTCACCTGTAAGCATTGAGTTGAAAATCAGAGCTGGGAAATAGTGATGGAAGTATAGGACTCGTCCCATTGCCCAAAATGGCAAATAATGCAAAACCCATCCGAAGAAGAGCCAAGTAGCGCCGTTGAGTGATTGCCGTCCAAGTTCTATGAATGATATTAATAATTACTGATTCAGTGTGAAGTAAGGATTCTAATCAAACAAAGTTCAAAGGTTATTTGATAAGAATGATTTTAAAGTTTTATGATTTTTTGTCGACCATATTGGTTTTTTTGTTGGTTGCTCTTTAAAAAAATTCACAAGTTAATGACCATCTTTTGGTCCTTTTGGCAATAGCTAGTTTTTATTGTCAAAACAATGAAATGAGAAACAACAAAACAAAACGAAAATGGCAGATTCAAAATTAAAATGTTAAATTTTAACAAAAAGGCTCAACAAGCGCTTAAACTTATGGCCAAGAATTGCGCTGAGCACCCGATTTCAAGGATCTGCACGTAGTAGTTGGCAAAATATTAAATGTGAATAAAATTACCATTCTCTTCGCCGACATTTCCATTGTTGTTATTAGCACGGGCAGGAGCTGAAGCTAAAGCTCCAACAGGAGTAACACTCCTGCTTTCTCCATTGAGATCCTCCGTGTTTGAGGCAGTGGTGGTAGGGGTGCTGGCATTGGTGCTAGATCCGGTGACGGTGCCAGTAGCAAGAGCAGTAGCAGTGCCAGTGCCATTTAAATTTTCAGGACTTCTTAAGTAGAACGTGTTGGAATGTCCTTGTAGTAGTTTATTTTGTTGCTGCTGATGCTGATGCTGCCGCAGTGGGTGGTATTGCTGCTGCTGCTGCTGTTGTTGTAGCTGTTGATGGTGGTGATGCCGTTGTCCTTCTCTTCGGCGTTCTTTAACGGCAGTAATAAAGAAAACGATTAAGAACAGTGCCAGGAAAATGAGATTGCTCCACCAGATTATTGGATTCCCTAATAAGTATATACGATAAGCAGTGCCTGAAAAGAATTGCCCCTGTTGTGTTTTTAAGGGGTGCACACACCATAAGAAAAACGAAAGAAGAACAAAAAAAAATATATATATAACGGAAATTAAGAATATTACAATGAATAAAAAATTAAAACAAAAACAAAAAAAAAACACCAAGACAAGACAAAGGAAATAAGAACGAATAGCCAAAGCTATATTTGCAAACTCTGGAAGATGATGCTCAACAACAAACGAAGACGAAGTGGGATATCACCATAATTAGTTGAGACTTGAGAATTCCTATCCTATAGGTACCCCAAAAGAGAAAAAGAGAGTCCTTAATTTGTGTTATTTGTCAGTGAAATTGGTAAGTTTAGCTGAAGCGGGAATTTAATTATATAAATTTGGGATTTAAGCACGGGAAACGCACTTCAAGTTGGATTGTTATAGAGTAGAGGGGACTCTACTATAAGACACTTCACTTGCTATTTAGGTATACTTTTTGCTTTTTGGAAGGAAACGAGGTTTTAATTAGGAAGCTGCCATTTCCTCATAAATGAAGATTAGTTAAATTTTGAGAAAAAGGAAACGAATATAAATAGGTAAAAATACCTACCGTGAAATAATGACACACATTTATCATGTTTTTTTTTTAACAAGGAATAAAATTGGATAAAATTGGATTGTGAATATTTTCACAGTATCTATGTAGGTACATAACTATCTACAGGTAACGAGTAGATATTTTCAAATAAAATAGAAATTTTTTTGGGATTAATAAATTTCCTAGTCAACAAAATTCAAAACTTTAAAAGTGATGAAAAGTAGGTTTTATTTTCTTCTTCTTCTTTTATCGGCAACTGCCGTGATTTAGTAGGGGGACCAAAACTCTCACAATCCACTGTGGGTTTCGCCTAGCTGACCTCAGAAAAAGCGGACAGGCCTCCGAGTTTTGGATTGTTCCATGTTTGAGACCAACTACATGCAGGTGTTGTTACAGTGCTTGAGGCTGCCTTTCTTTCGCGACAGTATTGGAACGTATCGTCTGCTATTGCCTTTTGAACTGGGTTTTCAGAGCAACTATTTTTTACATATCTGTACCAACTAACACAGTCGTGCTGTATTTTTTCGAAGATGGTATTGGTGATTTTCTTGCTTCTTTGAGGTTATGTAATAATACTTAATACCCTTCCCTAGCGTGATAAAAAATGTCTGTAGCTCGACCTAGACTGCCATTACGACTGGAGCGATTTTATTAAAACTTTAGAGCTAATCTTTTTTCAAAGACTTTTTAGAGAAGAAATTTAAAGGTAGAAGTCATATAATCTTAAAAAAAAAACATAAATATCTCGAAAACCGATTCTACGATTTTGCTGAAATTTTTCCGAAACTACATACTTCGTTAGTAAATTCAACATTTATGAAGGTATTCCAATTCCGGATAAGGTACAATCATGAATTGTTCGAAATCTACCTTGAAGAAGACATAGTGACAAAAACTAAGCTCGGTAGATTCCGGTGGGCAGGGCACCTAACTCATTCTACATTCTATGGTAGACGACAGCGTGGTAGATCATGCTTGCGCTGGAGACATGACGTAGACCAGGACGCTTGAAGCTTTGGGGACCCCAAGTGGATGGCGTCGGCTCAAGACCGCGATAGATGGATAAACTTGTTGAAAGAAGCCAGGACCGGACCCCGGCTGTCAAGCCGATGATGATGATGATGATAATCAATATAACCATCAAGCTGTTCCAAGAGCTTATATTCTCATCTAAAATATTAGTCAAGTGAAGGCCAGATTTGAGCAACAATTTAAGAAAAAAATCACATACATTTTGTGAAGAAAAATTAACAGAGCCATTAACTAATATAAAGAAAAACAATTTTTCCTTATAAAAATCTCAGATTAAAAATAGGCCTGTTAACATATTCAAAGATTAAACTTGATTTTAGAAAACAAAAAAGGACAGATTTTTATTGCTTTAAAAAAATGGTAGGTATGGTCCTTTTTTCAAGAAAATACTCTTATTATTGCCTTTGAAGAGGTTAGGGCTAGACTGAGACGAAACTAACTCTTAGGCATCCCAGACCGAGAGAAGAACGTGTCATTTTTGGTCGAAGACTTACCGGTATTTCCAGCAAAGAAAATCATTCGAAATTTGCGTAGAGTTGAATATTTCAATGTAAATAGTAGGCAGCGTCTAGATTCAAATTAATGTTTTTCATATTTCTCACAAGAAGTGAGGAAACTAAAAAAAAATTTTGTACCAAGACGAGATGTAAGTTTAGTTTTATGAGGCCCAGACGAGATCAAACATTTTCAAAATTAAAAATCGAGATCGAGAAGAGACTGTACGAGGACAGAGAAATATTTTGTTTTGTCATTAGTTTTTTTTTAAGTCTGAGTTAAATTTAAATTATCCTTATTAACTGGACAAAAAATCTTTTCAAGACTCTAAACCCAAATTTTTAAACGCTGGCATTTAATGCTGAAATTTTGTACGAAAACAAAATCATAAAAGCTTCTGGAAAAACTATTTTTTATTATTACCCTTTTTTCCAAAACTATTAATTAAGGAGATACTCTTTATAAGCACACAAATCAAGATGGCGACCAACCTTGATGGACATTAAAAACAACTAAGCACAAAAAAGTTGTATTTAAAAAATAGAAGATGCTAATGTTCACTGTGGCGTATACGTGTTTTTTTTCTTATTTTTCTCCCAGTGGTTCTACCATGATATATATTTATTTATTTGATTCGTGAAAAAGAAATATTGAAATTGCAGTTTTAACAGACAATATGATGGAAGGTAACATCAGTACTTCCCGGTTTCTTTAATTTTTTCCTTTTCTGCCCTCTTCATAACGGCCTATAAAAATTCCCATCAATATTCTTAAGAAATCAAAAATTAAAAAAAAAAAATGTTAAAAGTACCTATAAATCATTCCCTATTACTCTTTCACCTTAAAGAAATTCCACTCGTCCCAGAATCGATAACCGAAATAAATTCAACCTAATTTGGTAAAAGTACCAAACAAAAAAAAATACCACCAAGAATAGAGCTCACACAATCTAATCGTTCTCAGTAAATTTTAATAATACCACATCATTTGTTATCCTTTTTCTGCATTGTCCCTTTAAGTCAATAACATCAGTCCTAAAATCACATAATACCTCCTCATGGTCTCTATGAACGAACGAACGAAGGTAAAATAGGTACATACTCGTAGACCTTCATACAATTAGTTAGCTCAACATCTTGGCTATAGGGTATACACATAATATAGCTTTTTGTTTTTCATTTTAGCCATACTTGCTCCTGCAACAATAAATAATCGTACCATTTTAAGTGTGCTAAAAAATTCTCAATAATAAACTTCAATGGACACCCTAACGACAGACACAAATTGCTATCGTTTGTTTGAAGAGAACAGCAACAAAAAAAAAAAAAACACCACCGGAAGTTCCGGCACGTTTTGGGCACACCAAGCTGAATTTAGAGACACGTCTTTCTTGTGCCAGCAGGTATGCCAGGGCATTGAGGACATTTTTAACATTCTTCATATTATACGAGTTTATGTAAAAAGGACCTTTTAAGAAAAACAAAACCATCAATTTCAATATACAAGAAAATCCCCGCATCCATTATGGAGTTTCTGACTGATCCTTTAAGAATTTTGGCACCGAGAAAGAAATTCAGGAAAATACGGAAGAAACGCATTTTTTCAGTTTGATTGTTTCAAAAGTAGATCAAAAGGAAATTAAATCAAAACCTCTCTTTGCCACAAACATTCTCTCTTGCAAAACCGAAATTTCAATTTAATAAAAGTCCAGTGGGATATCAACTCAAATACAAGCATGTACACATTCTCCTTCTACATATATAAATAACATACCCGGTAATTAATAGGCCATTGCCATGGTCTGCTTGTGACTTCACCCTCCTTTGGTTTGAGGCCGGCATTGCCTTGAAACATCACAGCATGTGATTCAATGAATCTTGACCAGAATCCTGGAGCATACACATGAAAACTCACGCTGGGCACTATAGAAATTGGAAAATTACCCATTTTATCCTTGTGGTATATAGAATTTAATTTAATATTGGAAGGAGATTGAGGGTGGATTGGGGGGTAGTTTAGTTGTTTTGTTATACTCACACTTTTTGTGAACATTATCCTCAACATTCCAATATGCATTTCTATCCCGCAAATTCGGATTGCAGGACACCTCTTGCTGTTCGAAACCCCACTTTGGCAATTGTAGTCCTGATGATGTGAGTGCACAATTTTGCATGTAATGGACAAGAAGGATTTTTGTTGAGACAGTTTGGACTATATCTTCATCACGTCCACCAAGGATGACTACTCTCCACACATCGTTTGCATCACCAACGCCATCCTTGGAAAAAAAAATAAGAAATGTTTTTATTGAGGGATTTTTTTTTTTAATTTTAAGAAAGTTTGAAATTTTGAAACTGGACAATAGAAATTAATTTAATATAAAATTTTACTCCAATTTTACTTCGAACTTTTGAATAATAGTTTTGAACTTAATTTTATATTTGAATTTCGAAACTTTCTGGACCAATTAATTGTGTTTTTACTACAAAGATTTTTATTTGAAGGACTGACGTCAATGACTGAGAATAACACGTGTTAAGAAATGATTTTCAGTGTTGCCACTGTATGTAGTTTACATTTTTTTTTGTTAGGTTTAAAACAAAAAAAAAGGATCTGCTATCTAGTGGCCAGATTCGTAACGGAAAACGGCCATGCAGTGTCTCAAAAAATAAGTCTTTTGAAATATTTTTCAGCTTGACTAAAAATTTAAGTAACTTATGTGGTAAGCGTTAAAAAACAGGGTTTCCTAATAATCATGGTTCCAACTGAATATTTTCATAGGCCACGGCAGGTCTGAGTAGTCCTCAGAATTTAGTACATATGCATTTTATTTAGATCAAATTACGTTTTTTTTGCTCGTTTTAAGAATTTAAATAATAACTTATGTATTCTTTCTTTGACATAATTTTTTCTACTTACATTTCACAGTTTCATCAATTTTTTTTGGATTCTCTAGAAGACCATAAAGGAAGCTTAAATCTGAGTTTTTCGAACTGTAACCATCTTAATTTGATAAGTCAATTTTATATTTGCGTTTTGCGTTCAAACTGAATATCAGAACAAATGTTTCTTTCCGGAATCGATAAATTCGAAAAAAAAACAAGAACTTACAAAAAATTATCTTTAAAATTTTGTTTCAAAAATTTATTACAATTTTTATTTTCCTGATTTTTTTAAAATCATTGTTTAGGCGTCCACTTTTCCGTAGAATCGGATTTTTCTTTTTCGATTTTCGCATTAACGATTAGACGAATTTTGATCAAAATAGGTTTTTATATGCATTTCAATAATATTGCATATCAAAATGATTTTTGAAAAAAAAAACTTTATTTTGAATTTTCAATATTTTGAAAAGACGTCGAAGTTTTTTTTGAAATTTTGGTCTTAAGTGTGTCTTAATAAAGACTTAATACTTGCATACTAATCGTTTTTAATTTAAATTATTAGTAAAATTTATAAATAAAAAATTATTTTTTGAAAAACGGATCTAACAATTTTTGATTTCTTACCTGCGACAAGTTTGCGGCAAGTTTTGGATTGCAAAAAATTGAACTCGAGATATTAATCAGACCTAACATTGCGATGATAGAGAACGCCAAAAAAGTGGTTCCCGCAATTCTGTCTGTCGGCCTGTCTGAACCTCGACCTACAGCCTAAACTACTGAAGCGATTTTCTTCAACAATACATACATAAAGTTTTGGGGAGATTGTCTAGAGAGGAAATCGAATTTTTTTTTTAGCTCCAAAAATAACGGTACCTGTCATAGTACCGTTTAGACAAAACATTTTTATCTTGAAAACGGCTCTAACGATTTTGATGAAATTTTTAAATCGGGCTTTTCAAGTAACCTTACTAGTTTAATCAAAAATATTTTCGAAAAACCGTTATTAACGGTACTTGCCATAGAACCGGAATTTTGGTTTTCGGTTTTCTCGTAAACCATTAAACGGATTTCGATGGAAATTTTCGCATAATTTTTATATAAACTTAATAATAATTGTATGTCAAAATGTTCAGTAAAATTTTTTTACTTAAAAAAAATCAATTGTTTTTGAAAACTCAATATTTTGAACATTAATAAATATTTTTTTTTATTTGATTCTAAAATAAATATGTTATCACACATGGAAGCAAGTACGTACGACACAGTCGTGCATTTTATTCTATGATGGTTAAATCCAGCCTTGTATTATTTTTTTGTGAAATAAAAACTTACCTCACCATATCCAGTAACTTGATGATGTTTCTTGGTCAATGGTGCTGGAACTGCATGCGAATGCAGATTTCTCTTAGTCGGTACATGTTCCAGTCTTACTAAATCACCATTTTTAAGCATTTTAAGTTCAGAAATAGTTTCCTCATTGTACGGCTTTATGAGCCATTTGTTGTTTTCGTCCTTGTGAGTATATGTGGTTATCTGCAAGGGAGAGAAAGTACGAAAAACATTTTGTGAGTTTTATTGTTAAATCTTTTTCGAAAATGAAATCCACTCGAAAGTTTTTTTTTTTTTTTTCAAACAGAAATAAAGTTAAAGTGGAGTTGAGTGTGGAAATAAACTAAAAAAAAAAACTAGTAAACTAACAGAACCAAGGTTAATTGAATGAAAAAGTTGTTCCTTCACCACATTATTAAGAAGTGGAATTTCAGGAATTTGTGTGTGTGTTTATTTTTATTGCAAATATCTGCCAGTAAAAAATGTTTTTTAAGGCTTTGAAAAGTTAATTGTTTTTTTTTTTAAACTTTTCTAAAGCTCAATCATGTTTATTTCAAAACTGTTGCTCAACTTTAAATAGATTTAAATGAATTTCTCTTGATTGATGCAGTGTGACTGGCTCGTGGAGAACCAAGCTTAATGACCTACACCACAAAACCAACCATTCCTGTGCCCCTAAAAGTCGACCAGGAGTATAGAACTGGCGGGAACCATCACATCCTTGCATTCAAATTAAATGGCTTTTAAATCCGCCATAAAAAGTCTATGCCCAACGGGAGTAAAATTACATCTGGCTCAGTCTGTGACTATTAAAAAAAAAAGTGAAAGTACCTACTTAATAAAGGCACATCAATGTTATGGAAAACGCAGCCCACTATATAACCACCCACTTTATTGCTTTAGCACACACACGTCACTGGTAGTGATGTGCTAGACAATAGATCCTACAGAAGCCGTAAATCTTTAAACTTCGATGAAAACATCCTGCTTGGGAAAATGTTTTAATAAAAACGTTCGGCCCTAAGCCCAACGGAAGCTTTTAATGGTTCAACCCCATAATGCATATAACATTGCTACGTCGCGTCGGGCGTCACATAGTCTGTCGTCATCGGTATATAGTCCTCCAAACCGTTCCATCACAAAAGCTATTCTTCAATTTTGTGTTTTTCTTGGTTTTGTTTTTTTATAGTGATGTGAGTTTGGGTCATTAAAAGAATTTAAAAGCTTGGAGCAAAAATAACAAAAAAAAAAAGGAACCAACATCAATCCCAAAGGACACTCAAATAGACACACATGCACCAAACGACTCGGCTGGGATATGATGATGCTCTGCAGGATCAGTATAAATACCTACCGCCTGCCCTGGCACTTACCTGCTGTTGTCGGGCTCCAACATTCTTCGGATATAAATGGTAATGCGAATGTAAATATCCTCCTCCAGTTTTATGGTTTTTAATGGTAACGACCGAGCCATATGCCACCTCGCGTGGCATGCTAACATTGTACAATGAATTGCCAATGAGCCGGGACTGGAATGCTGAGCTATAAAAGCCGTCACCGTTGCCGCTGCGATTCAGTACCGACAAGTGGATGAAGAAGAACACCATGTACAAGAAAATTGGCCATAAAATTAATGCAAGAGCACGACAAAATGTTTGCTTTATAGTTTCCACCTGATAAATAGGAATCGTTGGGTTTCCAGTTCAGGATCGTATCATAATGTACAGCATATCATCATATTGACATCGTATAGTTGCAGTCAAACATGAAAAAGATGATAAAATACAATAAAATTGAATTAAAGAGTGTTACAGTTAATGATAGATTATAAAACCTTATGAAATACTCCCATAGATAAATATTGCCAATTTTTTTTTTTACTAGCTGCCCGATCCCAACTTCCCTCGGATTTCAGATTCATTAATTTCTTGGTTCCAAAATGTTGGAGATTGCATTTGACACCTGTCAAACTCAGCTGTCATCTGTAGTGTCACAATATTAGTTGAAAGTTTGCCAACGCTAACATATCAACACATATTATGGTGATTCAATTGTTGCCCATTTACCCAATAAGTAAAATTGTGGAAAAATTTTAAGAGACTGGAAGCGTGTCTGATGTTGTTAGGTCTGTGTATCATCGTATTGCACGCCAAGTCGAAAATTTTGCTGTTGCAAGTGCAAGTTTGCTAATCATCCGAATTTATCGATTTTCCTGCACTCTCACCAATGGACATGTCGTACACCAAAATCATGCGATATGATCGTTTTTATGTGAATGCGAGAGCCTAAGTGAGCCTCAACCATTCCTGTGTGCGTATTATTGCAGAAAGGGATTAACAATGCTTTGCCAAATTCGAACGGCTAGGGTGAGAAACACGATGGACGAGGCTGGAAATCGAGACGAGACCTCCGGTATGACAGTCTTACACACTAAACATTATGGCGCGGGCTACTATACCGTAGATCTAGATTACAAACCATCAAAAACTAACATTACTCAAGATCAAGACGTTATGACCGAGATACCAATATTTGGATTTTGGATTTTCAGGATTTTATGTTTCAGGATGTAGGATTATCGAGATTTTGGGTTTTAGGGATTCTAGACCTCACAGCCTTGTATTACTCACTGGCTTTACACCTCGGTAATTAGATCGATTCTGGGGTATCTGTATGGTGGAATTGCAAAAGTATAGGGATCAGCTTGTATTTCCACTAGTGGTGCACTTCGCTCAAACCCCTCCGCCGCACTGGACATTCTGCTGTATCTGATACCCCTAGACCTATTTAGCAAACAAACTACCGCGAGCACTGCACTCCGTCTTAAGGCCTGCTCTCAGTGGTTCAATAATATTATTGTCCACACCGTTATCAAGTGACATTGACCACACCGTTTCCCGATTACAATTTAATAAAAATTTCCAAGTGACCATCCCTTCGAGATCCCAGTGGGAAAACGATACATTCTCGTATGATGAATCGATTCACTTCTACACCGAGGGATCAAAAACTGATGACGGGGTTGGTGGCGGCGTGTAATCCTTTCTGATCATTGTAGCGTATTCCAGGCGGAACTTTTGGCGATTAAAGAATTTTTATCTTGGTTAAAGAAAAACGTGTTATCAATAAAAGATATTCGCATCATTTTTTTTGGATAGCCAGGCGGCTATGAAATCTTTGGACTCTATCTCCTATCTCCTCAAAGCTCAAACTCTAAAACAGTCCTAAGCGGCCGTTCATCTCTGGTGGAGATGGCGCAATATTTACCTCTATTGGGTGCTGGGGCACAAGGAAACTCCAGGTAACGGTAAAGCTGATGTTCAGCCAAAAGTTGAACTAGAATACCTGTGTTGACATAGGTATACCCATCGCTACGTGCAATCTCATGATAACGTGAAATGTAAAAGAGAGAACAAACCTTAGGTAAAATGACATCACCACCTGTGTGGCTACAAAATTAATGTGGCCAAAACTTGATATGAAGAAAACCAGAGGTTTGCTTTTCCTAAACAGATTGCCATATTAGCTCCTTAATATAGGCGTCATTAGTGGACACTGTCTTATAGTGCAACCCGTCTTGGTGTGCATGCAAACAACTTCTGCAGAATCTGCATGGACAAAGAGGAGGAGGAAACAATTCGACACCTTCTTTGTACATGCCCTGCTCTGTCCCACAGACGTAGACTCCAATTAGAAGAATTCTACTATAATGATCCTAGTGCTCCAGCAAATACTAATATTAGTAGCATCACACGCTTCGTAAGAAGCCTAAAATGGTTCAATGAGTAAAGAAGTATATCTTACTGATCCTTGTGGTACCACAACGGTGTGTGGGTCAGCCTTTCGCTGACCGCCACGGTATCCTTACCTAACCTAACCGAGACCTCACGACCTCTAGACGGCCTTCAAAATAAACTATAGTAAAATATTTTAGGTGTTGTTGTCGTTTTTAAATATTTGTTTTCTTTTATAATTAATTTTTCTATAAAATCGCCTAATGGGCCACTTAAACGGGTGAACAACTACACAGCCTATGCAAATCATCCTGAATGTTTTTTTAAAATTACATTTTAAATGTAGTCCTTTTCTCAACAAAAAAAAAAAGAAGTCTATGATAATTTTTACATGAATGAATGAATGATAATGGGTATAATTGCACAGCGACCTTAAGGTCTATTGTGTCTCCTTTTTTGATCTGGATGAAGTTTCACATCTACAGTTCATCCTCCAAATTCGTTCCTTTGAGGAATTTAAAAATTTGGGGTATTAGAGAATGTATTTGGTTCTCGTCTATGTGGTACTTCCCCAGATGTTTTTGTCTTTGATGCACTAGTGCATCGCATCCACCTATTATGTGGTCAGGCGTTTCCTCATGAGCATCGCAGAATCTGCATGAAGCACTGCTCACTAGGCCAAGGATACTAAGATGTCTACGCTGTTTACAATGGCCAGTGAGGAGACCCGTTATTCTCCTGAGACTGTTCCTGCTAAGGTTGATAGATACAGGATAGGAATCGTTCTCGGTTATAGTTCCCGAGTAAAAGTTTTGCCTGTCTCAGTTTGGGGAGTTCTTTCCAGATTTTTGATCTTTTTGCCTCCTTTTCTAATTTGATTTCGTTTTTAATCATATTCTCCCCTATGCCACAATAGGGTTCTGGTCCCGTTAGCGGTGCCATTGCTCCTATTTTTGCTAGGGAGTCAGCCTCTTCATTGCTCTGAACACCGCCGTGACCTGGTACCCAATGTAGTGTGACTTTGTTATCCTTGCCCAGTTCATTAAGCTTATTCACACATTCCCATACTAATTTTATAATATGTAGACTGAGACTCATACGTAACATTTTTTAATGTCTAATCACCTAATACGAGTATGTAATTTCTTTCCTTCCTCAAAAATATATGAATCTTATCTCATCTCATAATTGAAGAAATTATCATTTAACCCTGCTCGTAATTTAAAGGAAAACAAGGATTATAAAAATAAAAGTACCCATACCCATTCAATACATGACATGATTATTTTGTTTCAATAATAAAAAAACGATTATACTCACGAGAGGTTTCTCCAAGTCACCAAGTATAACCCAAAGCTCACTGACCGTATGAAATCCAACCAGCAAAACAATGAAAAGGCCAACAAATTTCACACTTATCGTACAAGCTAGCATGGTGCCGGTAAAATATAACCAACGCCACCACCTCCATGTGTACGACTCACCACTTCTTGTCACCTTAGAGATCTTAACCATGCCCCAGACAGAGGCTACCATGAAGCACAGGAGTATCGGATCCAACAGGATATACTGGTTGAGGGTGATGAGTCCCACGTCTGTGTATGACCGGAAAAGAATTACACACCGCATCGAGTTGAAGTAGTCGCTCAAATGGGAGTATCTTACCGAAAATCAAATAGGCTGTCGCCACAAGGGCTGCCTCATTGGATCCGGTGAGGTCGTGTACCGTGTCGAAGGCCATTGGTATGATAAGGGCTCCCAGTGTGGTGCAGAACTGTAAAATTGATGGCCATGACCATTAATATGAAAATAAGTAGATCCAGGACAGAATCTAAAATTAAATCTTACGTAACGCATTCCTTCGTAACTGGTGCTGTTGTACTTATCGCCAGGTTTATCAAAAGGGTAGGTGCCATTGTATCCGGTCAGGTAGCCAGATAGGCCAATTAACATCTGAAATTGTATTTTAGTTTGTATGGATATTAAATTTTGTATAAATGTAAATGTTAAGGGTTAAATGGAAATATTTTCTATTTTCAAATGGGAGATCTTACGCTTACCTTGCCAAGGGGTGGATGGACGTCGAAGAAAAACGTCCGGTTGATGTACCAACTGCCCATTTTTCCGAAATGGGTTTCGTCCCAGCTGAAAAATGTTTTTAAAATGATAAAATAATGAGAAATCGATTTTTACGAACTGAGAGAGATGGCTTGGCTACCGACGACGACGACCGACGATGTCTTCTGTTTGTAGGCGGAAATGGAAAGTTGAATGTTGACATTGGTGTAACGATATGATTATTTAATGGGGTGAGATGGAGTTCGTATATATTCTTGTCACGAACGTCTATTTCTGTGTCAAAAAGTTATTAGATTTGATTATGTTATAGGGGTGACACGATTCTGTTTTCTGTGTTTGGGGGTCATTCACGTTTTCGACTTTAATGAACTTAAAGTTTAATGTTGTTGTTGAATTTTTTTTTTAACATGTTATAGGTCTGGGGGATTTATGGAGATTATGATGGCTTTTGGATCTTTTTGTTTTTATTGCTTGGATGGTTTTGATTGTAGGATTATACTTAGAAGGATGTTAAACAAAATACAATGTTGAAAAAATGAATGAATATAAATTTATTATTGGACGCAATAAAAGTTAGCCCTTTGGAAGATATTTCGGGGAGTACAATTTCCATAGCAAAAAATATGTGTTGCTCTTACAATGCGCCATTATTTTGGGTTGGGAAAGTAATAATGCTTTTTAATGATTCGTTTAAACAAACTGAGTTAAAAACTTTTTAGATTTCTACGTAGTTACCAAGCCACCCGAATGCAAGGTTATTTGATTGTTTGCATTTTAGAATACAAACGGTTTATTTGTTTGTTACCATAAAATGTATAGTTTAGGACTGAATATTTAAAATTAAAAATACATACAAATTTGATACCTTGAATTAAGGGGATTTAAACAATGAAAACGCGCTAATGTCTTTCTATAAAAATATGTTCAGTTGTTAGTTACGCACCTAAGGTGCCTATGTCTCTTTTTACCTTTAACTTATTTTTCCCCGCTCGAGCACCACTGTTTCTCCCCTAAGGGAGCCGATATAAACTTTTTTTTATTAAAAGTAGAAAATTTCAAACAGAAATGTATTTCAATATTTTTTTGGTTTGACATTAAATTTTTTTTTTAATTTTTTTCAGTTTATTGACCCTAGGACCTTCCGATATGGCTAACAATAGCAAAATTGGTGCGATGAGGACCACCCCTACTGCGGGCTTAGAAGAAATCCTCAATCTCCCCTTAGATCTATCTGTACAAAAATCAGCAGCAAACATCGCTCTTCGGCTAAGTCAAACCAGTATCTGGAAAACTAGTCCAAGTAGCTGCTATTCTAACGAAATACGTAGGCAACAACATCTGTACAGATTATATGAATTCTTACTTGGGTTTCAACAAATCTTTTAGTACCAGCTTCCCCAATAGATTTGATTTTGAAAACAGTGGGCCCTACACTAATGAGTCGACTTTTACCATCAGGAGCAGGGTTCTTCTCGGAAAACCTTAATTTTGCCAATTTATTCAGGCTCCCCGACCATAGCAGCGTCTTCCAAGCTGAGATCTTGGCAGTGAAAAACGGCGAAATCACACGCGGACATCACTTTTTTCATTGAAAGCCAAGCAGCCACTCAAATCAAGTCTTTCCCTTCCTATCCTATCCTTATCCTTCACGCCCGCGCTGTGTTGATATATACATATAAAGGGTAAACCAAAAATCCCCTTGAGCGCGCGCATATTATAAAAAAAAAAAAAAAAGTCTAAGCTTGTTTCTAGCTGTCGCGAAGAGCTAAAGGTTCATGGTATGCAGCATAATGTAAGACTCTGCCGGGTTCCTGTCGTGGTCATAGTGGTGTGCCAGGTAACGAAAAATCAAATGAACTGGCTCAGCACTTGAACCCTCTCTCATAGACCATAACATAGCATAGGAATCCCACTATGCGAATTGAAACAAAACGTCGGTTACATTGTTGTTCAAACATCCAACGAAAGATGGAAAAATGGAATGGAAACCTAGAATACCACGATACTATGCATTGCCTTGATACGATAAGATCCCTTATAATCATAATAACGGGACATAACCTCTTTGGCAACCATAAAAAGAAAATGGGGCTCAGTCCCGATGATCCCGATGCAGAGGAAATTACCGCTCACTTTCTCTGTCATTGTATATCACTCTGCCATCCTAGGAAGAAAACCCTAGGCAACTGCTTCTTTAACGAATTAGAAGAACTAACAGAAATCTCAGGCAAAAGCTTACTGAACTTCGTCAAGACCTCCAAATGGCTAGACGAATCATAGGATTCATATAGGTTAATATTACAAGGAGTTACAATACTTCAACGGATCTACATCGATCTAAGTGTGACGGTATCAAAACCAACTGTAAGTCTATTAAACCTAACCTAACCTAAGCAGTCAGACTAGCATGGGTCTTCAAAACTAAAAACATTATTTCCGAAGGTTTTTGGTTTGTCGAATCCAAATTTGAACCCATAAAAATTCCAGCACGTCACTTTTTTGAGATATCCTCTTTTAGAAATTGCAAATTCCTTGAGTATTTGAGATCATTTTATAGAAATGGAGAATTTTTTCAACAACATTTTTTAAAGTGTCGTAACATTTTTTGTTTGAGATTTGAAAAATTAAATAAAAACTTTTTTTTTTGCTAATGGTGTTTTTGAAGCTATAGTACAACACATATTGTTTCCAAAAAAAAAATTAATGCTTCTCAAAAGTAGCACTTCCGTTTTTTACAACAGAGTTAAAATTCTTTAAATATCTCTTTTACTTTGAGATGAATCTCTTGTTGAAGGCTATGTTTTTGCATGTTTTATATTTGTTTTGAAAATTTATTATTTTATAAAATTTAAAAAAAAATTGTACAAACTCGTAACTCAATTATTAAAATATATTTCATATTTTTCTCATTGCTGTAAGAGTAATCGAAAATTCTCTAGACTATTATATCAACTAATTTGTTTCTAATCCAGACAAATTAATACCAACCTACCTAGTTGTTCATGTGAACTAAATCGATAAAAAATTGATTTTACTCCTTTAAATTTTTTTTAAACTTTAGTTCAACACAGTGCACAACACTTTCAATAAATAAATATACAACATGTAACTCCTGGATACTACAATATCCAACTCAATTAAACAGTTCACATTTTACGTTTTCGAACAGATATATTTCGCAAATATTTTTCAACAAAATTAATCCAATTAGTGATACTTGATACTTTAAGGCATAAGTCAAGTAAGTGATATACCGGATTTTTGAAAGACGCAATTAATTTAAAAGACATTACATTATAATTTTGAAAATCAACTATATTAGAAACTCATTGCATTTAAAAATATTTTAAATACTCTGCAATTTTAAATATCAACTTGACTCAATTATCATGAATAAATTAAATTAAATGAGACACAATCTTCTCTTCGTGGACTTCTTGTTCTTCCTAATTACTTTTAAACTAGTTAGCAGTCAAGGCACTTTTGATTTATTAAATAGCAAGTAGAAATATGAAAGTTTCCACCAATGAGGGTTGTTTTTACAAAAAATATGTGATCATTACCTTTTTATGGGTCAATTAAATTTTCATTCATTATTACTATGTTAGTTTTTGCTTAAATGAAACTGAATTTTATCTGTTTAAGAGACTACTAAAAAGGGGAATTTAAAATACAACTAGTATATTACTTTTTAAAAATTGGTAAGATTTCCGAACTAATCAGGTACGTCACATACAAAACTATTCATTTCTCACAAATTCATCTTATTCAAACAAACGTCAACAACAGAGATCAATGAACTAGGTCAACTATTTCCGCACAAACAAAAAAACAACCAAGAAAAAGAAAATCTCTTACCACACATGATCAGGTTCAGTGACCTTGTAGTATCTCGTAGCTGCAGTCAGAACAATTACCGCACCAAAAATAATCCACCAATTTCTAAAACACACAAAAAAAACAATTTCATAATAAAAAAAAACCTCAAGTTCTATGCTCAGCTCTTTTGTTTCGTCATCATTTCTTACAACTTTTCGATATCTTTTCCATTTTTTGCTACAGATTTTTCATCATCACGATCTTTAATTGAATTTTCACACTTTGTATCACTTTTATTGCACATTTTATTACTTAATAATTATAAAAAACAATAAAATAAATAAATATTATAATAATTCTAAACTAAATCAACTTAAACAATTTTTTTAGCGGAATATCATTTCTTCTTGTTAATGATGACGACGACAACGTGTGGCAATCATTTGAAACTAATGTGATCAGCTGCAAGTAAGCTTCTTGGAATTTGAAAAAAAGAAATCAAAGAAACATTTGGAATGCAAAAAAACTTGTTCTTTTATTGGAAGTTGGAGAGAAGAGAAAAAGAAACGATATTCACTCACATTTAAAAAGTGAGAGAGAGTAATTGAAGAGCTGCAAAAGAAACAAGAATTTCATTGGGTTTTGTTTTAGTATTTCTCTCACTTAGAAATTTTCTTTGGAAGCTAGAGATACAAGAAGTGCAATTTGATGAACAAGTACTTTTTCTTTTTTGCTCACCATTTTCAATAAGAGTTTTAACCTCTATGTTGTTTTTGTTTTGTTAGGGAATGATCAACCAGCAATGCCAGAGGTGTTAAGAAATTGTGTTTTGGTTGAAAAAATAACATAACGTAAATGGGTTAGTTGAAAAAATTGTTATTGTCCGCGAAAGTAAACAATAAAGAAGTAGGCTTTTAAGATTTTCTTTTAAAATTAACTTCGGCAAACTAAGGGAATGAAATTATTTTTACATAAAATTCTAAAGTATTGTGCTGTTAACAAAATTGATAGTAATTTACAAAATTCATTATTTGAATTGTTGAAATAAACCAAAAAAGAAGTTTGGGTTCAGAATTGAATTTATGTATTTATCATAAAAATACGAATTTTCCTAAAGTATTAAAATTTTTTCGAGCGGTTTTTCAAAAATATTATTATTATAGAAAAAAAAGATGTTTAAGTTTTTAGTATTTGATATCATACACTTTCATAAATATTGTTTAGAAAAATCCAAAAAATATTTTTTTTTGAAAATTTTTACAGTAATTTAGGTAATTTAATCATATCGAATTTCTTTTTAAAAAAATTGTATCACAATCTGATAAACCGCTTATGAAAACACCGAAGACCAAAACTCTGGTAGGTTCAAACCTCATAATTTTAATTAAGTATGTACATACCTATTCTAAAAACAAACTTCACTTGAACAATTGGAGCTAAAAAACATTAAGTTTAAAGAAAATCCCTCCAGTAGCTTAGGCTGTAGGTCGAGATTTGCGGGACCCACTTTTTTCGCGTTCTTTATCATCGTAATTTTAAAAATGGTTGAAAAAAATAATGCATGGCAGTTCTGTCATTTTTGTCAAACGAAAAGATTACTTTCTTTTTAATTAAGGCAGCGCCAGTTTTTAAAACATGACACTACAGATGAAAAACATAATTTCATTCATGCTCAAACCAACACGAATTCATTTTATGTTTATTCCCTACCAACGACTAGATGGCGCAGGCAATGGCTGATGGTTCATGTATAAAATAAAAATGCACTCCGAAGTTTCGGACTGCATAATATTCAATTTTTGTACCACCTTTCCCTGCTATAATTATAATAAATTACAATAATTTTATTTTCTAGCATTTTTTTTTTAATTTCAAAATACAATAATATTTAAAACTGTTTTCGTTTTGCAGTAGAAATTAAACTCATATAAAAATATAAAAATTAAAACTAAAAACATTTCAACATAAACATATTTACATTGTATATTATTATTTTGCTTTATTTTGTTACAAAAAAAGTTTTCTCAATTTCCCACGAAAAAATGTCTCGAAAACAAATACACGTGACGGTTGGCCTTAACGATATCGAAGAAGAGAAAAATCAATTATTGCTTGACAACGAGAGTCTTATCGATAAAACAAAAACAACAAATCATACAGAAGAAGCTGATATGGGTTTGAGTGAAAACTGTAAGTCTGGTAGTCACATTGAAGTAGTTTCTAAGGAAGAGTCCCTAAGAATGGATGAAGAAAAATTGTCATCAGAAGATCAAAATATTCCTGCCAAACGCCGATTGTGTGTTGAAGATTTTGTTGCTTCTTATGATGATGGCCGCATTGACTTGGCATATCCGGAACACTTGGAATTCAAATCCTCATCGGAGTGCTTTCCCCAAAGTTATTATACACTTTCTGGGAAAGAAAGATTACTTTTGCTGTTTGCCGAGAACTTCCGACGGCAATTTAATAGTTCGTATCCCAATAGAAGGCCATTATTATTGGCCGTTAAAAATGAGTGTGATGTCCAAGTAAGAATCTATAATGTGGTAAAAGGAGTCTATATTTTTTCATATTTCTTTTTTGTTCTTAGAAACTTGTTTGTACAACAATTCGACCAACTGCATTTTTATTTCCATCATTGATCTCAAGCTTAGAAGGATGTGCTAGCTTTGTTGCAGATTTTATTGAATATCAGCCTTTGGAAAATCCAGGAGCTTTGGTAAGTTGTTTATTTAATGTTAATTAATATTTATTAAATTATTTTTGATGTTAAAAAAATATATTCTTGTCTTGTTTTGATTTTAAAAAATGATCTCTTATATGGGTTTTCGTCTTCCCACTTCAGGCCAAAATTTTGATTTTTTTTTTCGAAATACTGCATTTTTAAGTACAAACTAATTTTGATTTGAAGAGTTTCAAGCTTGACGTAATTAAGGTCATCTGTCCAAGAAATCGTGGCATTTTTTTCTGTAAACAATTAAGCATACTTTTGCTGTGATATACCTACATAAATATAATCGAGAGCTGGGTTGTTTCCGAGCAAACTGCGATGATATTTTTTCCAAGGTGCGATGGAATATACATAGATTTCAACAAAATAAAAATTAGAAAAACTGTCGTGTTTCTCAAAAAGCCGTAGTAAAAAAATTGACAATGTGTTCATTTTTAGAGTAATGTTTAGAAACTTCCAATTTTCCACTCACTATCTATTCAGGAACAATTAAATAATGTAAAGTCCTTAAGCCTAAATTTTAATATCAAATATTTAAAAATTACAAAATGAATATATTTTCCAGCTTTTTTCATAAACTTTACATTTAGTTGAATAACATCACCGCATACGAGTCCAAATTTAAATTTGTGAACAAAGTTGTACCTTTACTACATCTGCCTAAACATTCACAAAATTGTTTCTGATTCATAATCGTGTTTGCTGCATGTTACCTCTTGCAGTTTCAGGGATAAAATTTATAATTTATCAATTTTTTTGTAGGACATTGCTATTTTTTGAATAATAGCTTTTTGTATTTCTTTAGGTTTATAAAAATTTATAAAATCAAACATCTTTCTATGTTCGGTCTAATAATGTCAAAAACATTTTTAAAATTTGCGTAAATTGTTTGTCAAATTAGACATTTATATTAATTCCAGATTTGTTTAGGTTTACGTCGAATCAAAACTTTTTATCCAAATTCTAAATGAAATTGTGCTTCTATTAGCCTTTCGGAATCATCAGAGAACTGTTTCAAACTTGTATTCACTACTTTTTTTTAATATTTATTAATCATTCAAAATAAATATTACCTAAATTCATAGCACACATATTAAAGTTCATATTTTCCGTAACGTTTTCAAAATGCGTCAGAAATTATTATGTTCTCAAGACCTATATTTCAAAATTCAGCTTTGTTTTTGTTAATTTTGAAATTTTAGTCTAGGAAACTAAATTTCTGAAGCTTGATTTTGAAAACATTTCAAAACATATTACTTTTGACATGTGTATTGTGTATTAAATGTACCTTAACTCTTTTATTTTGGAAATTCTTCCGATCAATTTTTGTAAAGTAGCGTTAATTTTACTAAGAAATATTTAAAAATTATTGGAGCAATAGAATATTTATGGTTTGCCTTTAGCTTCAAAGTCAAAGGTAAGTTAAAATTAGATAATTCTTATGGAAGAAATTCGATCAATTTTAAAAACTGGAAAATTAAAAAAATGTATTCATAAATCTAATTTTACCTCGTTTTTAAAGCTTTTATTCGTTGATCAAAATTAAACAATATTTCCCAAGCAGGCAGATTTCTACAATTTGGCCGTACAATTAAAATCTGTCAAAACCATTGGGCTATGCTAGTTGGGGAACATGGAAAAATCTTCATATTCATTATTGTAATTTAAAAAATAAGTAATACCGAAATTCGAAGCAATCCTTAGCAGACATTTTTAACTCTCAATCTTTATTTCTCCTAAACCAAAAAGCTAATATATGTAGTTATGTACAGTAAATAACAAATTAAATAATTATTTAATATTGTTTGTTTAGAAAGCTAATGCCTTCATTTCTGGTCTCAAGATTATGCTCAAAAAAATTGACAAATATAAAAAATAATTTAAGAATTTATAAAAAAAAGTCTATGTCTGGAACCACTTAACCTTCTATAACGATGTAGTAACACTTTAGATGATTCATATTTTGTCCAATATCGCAGAAATGATGTGTGAAAAAATCTCTATGATCTTGGGAAAACTTTAAAAATTCATATAATAAAATCTTTGGGTGACCAATTTCTGAAACAAATACTTGTTGATCAACATTTAAAAATTAGGTTCAACTCATGTTTTCTACCGCAAAGTACATGGCTGGAATTACAGACTATTTTAAGATTGCTAAGCCTATCATCGGATTCCTTTTGCATTCCTATTTAAGTGGAGTTTATCCATTGTATTTTCACTCATTCATTTTAATTTAAAACATTTTGTCCGACCTCAGCAAGAAAAATCGAACACACATGATCAAACGTCTTTTGAAATATACGATTCTAGAAATCATCCAGGAGCCGGCACTGGCACTGCAGTAAAGAAACCAACTTGCAAACAAAATATATTCGATTATGAGGATGCTTCTATTTATCTATGTATATTTTATAATAGCCCACATTCCCAATCTTGTTTTTTTTTATGGACTTTTAATGAATTTAGATTTTATTGGAGGAAACCAAATTATAGCTTAAATTCTGTAAAACGTGTGCAGATTATGTAAATTATTCATTATAATGGTTATCATTAATTTTAATCGATCTAAAGTTTTATTTATCAATGAAATAGTGCTTAAGTTTACTGTTAAGAGCAAAATAAAATGGTTCCATACGTATTGGCTTCAGTGAAGAGTTGAGAAAATGAATTGAATCTGTCTGAAATACTCGTTGAACTTTTTCAATTTCAATTTTCAAAAGCAATTTCAGGTTCGGACATCAGCTCTTTTGTTTGAGGTGTTTAATTTGTGTATCTGCCGACAAATTTATTTTTATTCACTCCTTCCTCCTTGCATTTATATCTGGCACTATTATAATAGTTAGAAGAGTGAGGAGCGTTGAGAACCCTGATTTTTTTTCATTTAATAGCCATTTTCGATTCATGAACTCAATCCAGGCTAATCGTCAGTTCTCCTGAGCTTTTATGCAAATTTATCATTTAAAAAATAAAAACACCTTTCTTCTTGGTTTTATAATTTTTCATATAATTTATTTTCTTAGATTTTTCCTGTTTCAGTTTTTTTTTAACATTTATCCAACGTTAAACAATACCTTACAGACTAATTAAAATTCAAACTAAATTGACTTTTGAAAATAATAAATTACATTATATAGTTGGATCTCATGTACAACAGATACTATTAAAACTAAAATATAAAACAGACAAAAAATAACATTTTTATAATTAAAAGAAATTAAAAATTCATATTATAGTTACATAAATAATAAAAATTTATTTAAAAGTAAAAATAAAAATCAGGAATGTTATTTGTTTCATAGAATTTTTGTAAATAAAAATATTTAAAGTAAGACTTTGTTTACATCTAAGAAGTTTTTTTTTTATTAAATTTTTACATAGATAACTTTTAGTAGGTTTTTTTATTTAAGATTTTGTGAGACTTATTATTGACGAAGAGATCCTTGGAATATGTAGTTCGATATATATATTTTTTTTTGTTTTAACTTTAGTTTAGTTAAATGTTTTTTTCTTGCATCGCGGGATTTACGTCTTTTTTATGATACACATTTAAATAAATTTGCTTATTCAATTAATTATTTTGTTTCTCATTTAAACATTTAGATAATGATTTTTTATTTGAGTTTTGCCTTAAGAAGAGAATCTATTTTGAATTTTTTTACAGCTATGTATTTAAGATTTTTGTTTTTTTTTATTTATATTTTACAAAAAGGATATTCAAAAATGTAGAAAAGTCTTTTTTTATATTTATTTATTTATTATTTTTTTGTTTGTTTTATTTTCAATAATTTTTAATAATAACTATTTAAATAATTTAACTAACAATAACATTTTTCTAGGGAGTTTTTTTTGTTTTTTTTTGTTTTAGTTTTTTTATGTATTAAATTTGTTAATTAAAATTCTAACATCTACAAGGAATTAATTATTTATGGAATAAAGTATTTTTTTTTATTTACAGCTATAAAATAGTTTTGGCATTTTTTTGTCGATATAATCGTGGGTTTTTTTTACAGTTTATTTCATTTCTTATTGATTAAAAAATTGAACTACAAATCGAAAAAAAAGAAACAAAATTTACAAACAAAACAAAAATTAAAAAACTTCTTCATTCAACTCATTTGCATCAGACGGCGGTTCTTCTTCTTCGGTTGGTGGTAAGCATACTTCCGAGGTAACACTTGATGCAGACTCTTCGATAGGTTCTTCATCTACTTGTTGTTCCTCGTCATCTTCGTGATCGTCGTCGTCGTCATCAGGTTCAGGTCGGAAAGGGCTACAATCAGTGATTATGGGTTCAACAGTTTCGCAATAGGGATATAAGTTGTACGTGCTTAGTAGAGTTGCTGGTGGCGAAAAAGTATACCTATGATAATCTTGATGCCACGCTAATAATTGGTCCTGGTCTCGATCACGTTGATCTTCATATTCCTCATACAGTTCGTCTTCTTTGGCCCAATCTTCAACAATTTCTGTAACCTCTCCTCCAACGTCTAACGCCAATTTCGGTTGCTCCTATTTGCGACGGCGAATCTTCGCCACTTTGTTCTCTTCATCGCTGTCTTTGGCCTGTTGTTTTTCATTGCCAGATTTTATCGCAGATATGAGAAAACGAAGCTGCATCAATTGAACAGATGTAACACGAGGATTACTGCAATTCTCAAGCCATTTAAGGAACTTCTCGCCATGTTCGATGGCTTCTATGTCTTCACAGTCCGACGAGGCGTATTTGGCGCGTTCCTCTTCGTCGGTTTTGTTGGAATTATTGTTGTTGTTGTTGTGGTTATTGTTGTCATGGTTGTCATTATTGTTAAGACTGTCGCTGTTATAGCTGGCGTCACTTTCACTGCCACCACCAACTTGCATGTTATGACTGCTGCTGGCACTACTATTGTTCTCCAACTCACGATCATGATCTTCGACGTTATCCGCAGAAGCTTCATGGTTATTTGGAGTTGTACCATTGTTGTTTTGATTCATTTTGTACAACAAATTGTCGAGAGCATCTTTGGAGGTATTTGTTGAAACCGTATCAGCTTCAGACTTTATTATAGGGCTATGTGATGGACTTGGTGTTTTTGCGGATGAAGACTTCGCTGATAAATCTTCAGGTTTTGAGTTGCTAGTAACTTCGTTGTTGTTGTTATTATTGTTGATGGCATCAGTGCTGTGCGGAGAACTGGATTCTTTGGTCAGGTGGGAATAGAGGATGTTCTCGAAATGGGGTTTCATGCTGCCTCCATCGATGGTGGTAGAAGATGGCTGGAGAGCACTGTGTGGAGCTAAAGAGTTCAAACTCGCTCCGAATGCCTTACACCAGTTGAACCATGCCGAGTTTTTGTCGTCGAGACTTCCAGATGGTGTAGAGGATGGAGTTTGCGGCGTCAATGAGATTGGTGGTGTAGAGGCATGGCCGTGCTGCTGGGGAGTGGAAGAACGTATTGGAGGACTTGATGAACTTGGCGGGTTTGGTGGGTACAAGCTGTTTAGGCCCAACATAGCCTGCTGAGACTTCAGCCAATACAAGAGCGGATCATCCATGGCTGGCATGCCTGCACCTAAAGAAGGTGCCAAAGATGGAGAAGGACATTTCATCTTATTATTCTTTTCATTTGCACTCAAATTCAGACCATAGCTATCACTTCCAGAGTTCTTTTGTTTGGCCCAATTTTTGACTGATAATCCTTGCGTGATTCGGTCACCGTCATTGCTGCGGGGGCTGTGCATGGGTTGTGGCTTTGGTTTGACATTTCGCAGAGAGTTGGGATTGAGGCCGTTGAGACTAGACATTGTTGCAGCTAAGCTTGGATTAAGCTGAGCAATCAAATTTAAATTCGAAGTCAGCTCATTGAAGCTGATTGCTAAGGGACTATGTCCAAGACCGGTCAGTCCAGACAGATGACTCAAGCTCGACAGAGGGCTGATGGCAGCAAGTGATGGATCGTTTTGTCTAGAAAGATCAGCCCCATAGCCTTTGTTTTTTACACCATTCATAGCTACCATTTCGGCATTCTTGAATGCATTATAGTCGGGACCCAAACCATTGAAACTTAAATCGGACAGAGCTTTGTTTGTACTGAAGTCCAAACCATTCAGAGGGCTTCGTTTGTACCCCAGGTCTTCATATTTAATTTTGTTGGAGAAATTCAATGGCATTGATGGGTCCATCTTTTGACGCTTTTCTGGAGGTCCTCCCAGAAGAGCAGCAGCAGCTGCAGCAGCACCATCGACAAGCTTGTCTGTTAGTGAATCAGCAGCCATTTTGTCAGAGGCCGATTGTCGTGACATGAAACGCAGTTTATCCTCATTTTTACACCATCCACGTAGTGTAGACTCCGGCACACCGATGTCACGAGCTACTGAAGCCTTCGATTCACCATCATGAATCCTCTGAATGGCATGAATTTTGTCGCTAGGGGTCAAGCTCCGCAGGGGACGCTTGCCCTTCGTCGTCATCCGGATATTCATTTGTTGGTATGTGGATATATCCAACTTCAGGCCGTTCAGCTTTGCGGACGGGGAATAAATATCTAAAAAGAAAAAAATTATTAACTAATTAATAAAAATGCATAAAAACTATATTTGCAATGTGCATACAAAAAAACCAACTTATGTAAATTGAAGAGAAAATAAAAGGAAAACAACAACAACTGTAAGGCGTAACGGTGTGTATCAAACAGAGCGACGAATCAGAATGTGTTTCGCGTTCGCCTGATTAAAAATTCAAATTGCCCCTCGAAACCGAAACACACAACAAAAAAAAAAAACAACGTAAATAAAAAACCCCGCTGAACGACAGTTGAAGAAAAAGGATACGCCTGCTGCCGCTTGGCTGATATACTTAATTGCTCGGTGTGATGAAAACGCACACAGTAGATAGACATCCATCCACAGGATATACACCTTGGCAGGACAAGGATGCTGTGCTTGCTCGTCTATGTCCTGTATATTCAGATTCACGCACTTCAGCCTAAAATCTGAGATATTCAAAAATAGCCGCGCCGCTGGCCGCAGCCAAGCAATAGAACCAGCCAGCCGCCACCACGACTTCGAAGCTAGTGCACGAATGGACACTATAAATGGCGAAGGAGCACGTGGTTGGCTGCTGCTGTAGCCACCACAACAGCAATTCGGATTCTCCTGGATGATTTATGTTTTGTTTACCTGTTTTGTTTTGTAGAAGTGGTGGTAACGGGGACAGCCCTAAAAACAAAAGAAAAAAACCGAAATTGCGTTTGTAGCGGAGAAGGATGCATACGTATTGTCTTCAACTTACATACACAATTGCAATCTTCAATTGGTATATGTTTATAACTGTAGAGTTAACGGTGTAACTCCGCCCAAAAAGTGGCATGAGGTGGTTTTTGTGGACCAGTTTGATGAGGTGGTGGTGTATTGGGTGGTAGGTAGTGAATGGAACCTGTTTACCATGCGCTAGGATTTTTTTTTTTTTTATTTCCTTTCTGGTTGGCTTTTTTTTTGTTGTGCTTTTTAGTTTTTAAGGGGAAGGATAGATTAAGAGAGTTTGCTTCTCCTTTTTGGATGCATTTCTCTTACTGGAATATTGTTTGCAGATTTGCTTTTTTTTATGGATCTGGAATAGTTAGTTATATGAGGTTTGCGTATTTTGGAGATGCTATAGAATGGGGACTTTTTTTGTTGTTGTTCGCAAAGGTCAAATCTATGAATGAATACTTTTTTTTTAGAGAAGATGAGTGTGGGGAGAAGAATATAGAAGATCATGTTGGTGAGTTTTATCTTAATGTACATACATACGTAGATGGCCGGTTTTATAGTTATGGAAATAGTTAGATGGATACAGAGATGAAGATATATGTTTTGTAGCTATAACGAGTGCCTATGTAGTTAGATAGAAATAAGCAAAGGAATATTGTTTTTCTTCAGTTTTTGATTCATTTTTTAAGCTTTTGAGGAGTTTAGCGTAATTTTGTTTAATTATCTTTTGCGAATGTATTAAATAAATTATCATAATCATTTAAATATCTGAATACCTATACCTAAGTGTTCAAAAAAAAAATTAATAAGTTGAAGGTGATTTTATCAAATCCATTTGAACTTCTCAGTTTAATAATATCGAAAAACATCAAGCAGCGGATGGAAAAACTTTTGTATTTTTAAAATAAGCTGTTCAAATTATTATACCTAAATCTAAAAGTTGTGCATCATTTTAAAAGTTATCAGACTCATTCTTAATTCTAAAAATCTAAAATTTTGTATTTAAAAATTCTGAAAGTACAACAATTTCTATTTTAAAATTCTTTGTATCGATTCTTTAGCCCAAAAATATCACATTGAAATTCTTTATTTTGAAAATTTTGTTAATACCTATTAAAAGAAAAACAAACAAAAACAACAAGATTTCTGACCGAAGAAAAATGTTGTATTAAACCATAATGAAGAAAAAGTTAGTGACCGTTCTGTAAAAATGTAAACTTATTAAAACAATAAGTTTTTCTTATTATGTATTGATGTATGTATATATTTTTAAATAATTCAAAAATCTTACTTAAGAAAAATATTTGAAAAAAAAATAACCCAACTTAGGTATGTGAATCTTATTATTATTTTTTTTTTCTTTTTAAAAAGGGTAATGAAATAGTTTAAAAATTTTGTTTTTTGTGCCTGTAAATCATTTAAATTCATCAAATTTATAAAATTTATTTGTTGAATTAGTAATTCTAGTTGATTCAAGTAAATTTATTTCTTGACCCAATGAATATTAATTTCTTAAATTTTCAAAATTTGATTTTCATTTATAGGTATTTCAGATGCGTAGGTTCTTACTATTTCTTTTCTATGCTCAACTATTTTTTGGTGAAAACTGTGATGATTTTTTTTTTAAATTTTAAACAACTATGAAGCTATGTTTAATGGAACAAAACGTGAATTGAGATTTAGACAGTGAAAATTTCGTTAATAACCGCTGTTCATTGATATAATGAACGATTTTTTTTTTTCAATGACCACCTCATTTTCTATTTGAATAATTATAATCATTTTTAACATTTTAATTATTATTGCGAGTTCAATAATTGTTTTTTTTTATAACAAGTAAAAATATAAAAATAGGCTAGTTTGTTTAAAACTGATCATTTTAATGCATGATTATTTCAAATCTCAAGTTCTGGAATGTGGAAGTGATGGATAAGTAATAATTCACCCAATTAAATTCAACCAGAAGTTAAATCAGAACAAAAATCCACTGTTTGCAAATTGACTCTTAGTATTCATGGAAAACTAACTAGGGCCTAGTAAAAAACTGAAATCTTTTTTTCACCTACAAAAATTGTGTAACCATGTACTTTCGACTCCCTTACTTGTTTGTAGTTGTTTGCCAAAATATATAAAGAAGATAGCTAAAATTTCATTTTAAAATTCCATATAGACAGAGTCTTAAGTTAGAACTGTTATGAACAAATACTTCCAACCAAAACAAACAAAAAAATTAGATTGCAACCAAAAAAAACAACCGATGTTAGTCTTTTTATAAAATATGGATACAGTTTTGGTTGTATTTGAGTCTCCAAGATTTCTGAAATATATGTTAACTTATTATTTTTTATGTACAAAATTTCACTTATGAGCTTCAAACCTTGACTCTTCATATGGAATAGGCTAATAATTGTACTTAATTTAAGTAGCTTAAGGAGATTTGAAGGTATCTCCCTTTTATCAAAGAAAAGGTGACTCAAAATAAAAAGAATGGGGCATATTCATAGTCGTCTGACAAGTTGTTCTTTTGTCTCTTCTAAGCTAACCTGCAGTTTATGTTATTCATAGACAATTTAGACCCGAGCTTAAAGATAAACTGGAGCTCAATCCTTAAAAACGATTGACTCTTTGACTAAGTTGTTTTTTTCTATCTCTCTAAAAATGGATTGGATGTCAATGGATTGACAGGCAATAGCACTAAAATTGTAGTAGAATTCTGTTTTTTACTAAACAGAGCTGCCAAATTCTTTATGAATTAGCAGCTGTTTCTAACCTGTGTGTTAACTTAGGACTCGAGTTCAGTAGGACTCGGTTCTAAAGCTTGACCATCAATATGCCCCAATATGTTAAAAATTTCTGATATATGTATTAATATTAAATAGTTTTTGAACTATTTGCCAAGAGCAAATGCTTTTTTAAGCTCTAAGAAAACTATTAATTTTTGAATGAAAATATTTAATCCTCTTAACTATAATTTTCCCTATTTTGCAAGGTAGAGTTGCTCTTCTTAAATGTCTAAACTAAAACATATATATGAATATTATGAAAATCTAAGTAAGTAGGTTCCTCAAACTTTATACACCTTCATAAATATTAAAACTTTAAAAAAAAAAACTTTCCCTAAAAAAAAATGAGAATTTTTAGGGACTTGCCATACCTACATATATATAAAAAAAAACTAAATACTGAATGATCGGAAAATACCTATTTACCTTCAACTCGCACAAAAAAAAAAAAAAAAATATGTGTGCCACGTGGGTAAATTGTTTTGTATTTTTTTTCCTCCTCATTTTTATTAAATTCTTTTGTTTTGTTTTGATCATAGTTTTTTTTTATTTTTTTTTTGTTCCTTCACTCCCACGCCAGACAAAAGGATAACATCACTTAACATCATTAAGAAAATGCATTGTAAAAATTTAACAACGTATGTTTTCTCTCTTTCCATTTTTTTATGTATTTCTTTTTTTTTGCTCCAGTCAACACACAGAAACACATAAGGAAATATCCTGGAATACCTATACCTACCTATCTAGATACTTTTATTTTTGTATCTTCAAAGAATGTAGACTGTTGTTTAATAAAGAATTTTTCTTCCTACCTACTATCTACATGATCCCCGTTAGTTTTGTCCCAGAAACAGAAGAATAGAAACCATATTAAATAGGACCTCCATGTAGATTGTAAGGTATATAGAATAGAGAAGAATCCTGGATAGTCCCTTGTGTGAATTTATGTGTATGGGTTTGTGCAGTGATTTGTTTCCGATTCATATAAAAATTACAAAATGTTACCACAAAAAAGAATACAATAAAAATAATAACCAAAGAATATATGTAGGTACATGTAGAAATAAAAGAAGGATAATAATGACGATGTCCTCTTGGCTAAACTCGACTCACATCCCCCCTCCCCCCTGCCACCTTCTCTTGTTTGCTTTGCTTTTAACTGCAACCAGACTAAACACCAAGGAATTCGCCGGAAAATTAAAGCAGTCACAGTCTAGGAGTTGATTTTATGTGGGGATATAAAAATGTTTATGAGACTTTTATGTAAATAATCAGCTGATTTTTGTACGTGACTTTTAGGATTAATACTGTTATATTGGTTGGAGCGAAATTCGCCGCCCTTTTTTAATTCCCCCCGCTACTCCCGCTCAACCCTGCTCCCAACATATTCGCCTTCACATCACATAGTCACAGTTCATGTCCTTTTTGACTGTCTGCCAGTTGAGGTCTGGAATGTGAGAAACTGAAATGCATTATGGTGTTGAAGTTGGTAGAAGGAAGCTTCCTTCCATACCATAGCTATATGGATTACATATGCATTGGAGTAGATATAGGAGTTGGAGTTTATTTTTATTTTTTTGTGTGTGTTTGTTTGTTTGGATGGCCGGGAAAGGATCCTGTATAAAGTTTGTGCGTTTGTTTACTGTGTGGAGAGATGTTTGTTGTTGTTTTTTTTTTTGGGGAGTATGTGTTTGGGTCAAAGGAATGAACTGCTCGTGTAATTTCATTGCGGGCGACATGCTTGCTTCGTCGTGTGTTGACTATAATTTTGTGCATTAGCTTTTTGGCCCCAAGTGCAGTCAACTGGTGTCCTTTTTTTGTTTGTTTAAATAAAAAGGCGATAGCTATGATGTAGTTAGAGGAGTTCTCGTAGCTTTACGGAAGGTAGGTATTTTTTTGGTAAGAATTAAATTAATGATGGTGATGTCCTTTTTTTTTGATAAGTTAAAAGTTTGTCGTTTGATACCTTTTTAGGTAGGTACATTCAGTATGAAAACGATACACGGTAATTTTAGGGATTAATGCAAATAATTATGTACTTAAAAAGATACAAGTGTTATAGGTAGCTAGTTAATATGTTAAGAATTATAAGTATAGCTAGGAATTGAGTTCATGGAAAATTATTTACCTACCTATGTAGATACCTATGTAAAAATAGACATAACGCGTAGACAATTTTCTTTGTTAAAATAATTCAGTTTAAAACGTAGAACGAGGATTCTATTAACAATTGAGATTTTATTTCAAAGTGGATTAAGTGCATTTTTGCTCATAGCTCAAAAAGTGCTATGAATTTTTTTTTAGAAGCGCTGCAAATGACTTACATTTCGTAGGAAAAAACAAAACATTTAATACCTATCTGTTTTTGTTTTCGAAATATCACATTTCAAAAATGTCTGATAACGTTATGCTATCGGACACATTTGAAAACTTTATTCCAACAGAGAATGTAAGTGATTTGTGGTAAAGTCATAAAATCAAACTTTCAATTTTTCGATTTTTTAATCCAAAGCTGTAACTGCATGCAGGTATAGCTGAAGAACTGAACATATTTAAATTATTTTTTATTTTATATTATTTATTATAGTTTTCATTTTACAAGTCTCATTTGCAGCAAATATAATTTATTTTCGCGAAAAAAAAATTAATTCTTTAGAAATAATTTCACTTTCCGGAAGGATTAAGTAGTGCCTTTAACTAGTTTTTCAATAATACTTGAAGGATTATTATTCTACTTAGGTTACCTACCTATCACCACCATTTAAGGCAGGTGATGGTCAATAAAATGAATATATGCAAATAAGCATAAAACCATGATCACTGTTTTACTACCTTACCTGGAATGGTCAATTGTTTGTTTTATATAGAAATATATTGCGGTACCTATATATAGGTACATAGATACCTATAAAACATATAATATTAATCATCAGGTGCATGACGGAGTAATTTAATCTAGATTTACAACCTCTTTCTGAAATAGATGTAATAAAAACAATCACGTCATAAACCAAAACCGCGTTTTAAAAGAATTTCAAGAATTTCAACAAACTGAAAATTTTCTTTAAGTAGGTGTATAGTAATTTTGGATTATTTTTTTTTTAGTTTTTATGCAATATTTGTATGAATTTTAGTTTATGACAATAACATTTTTGATAAATTGATCTGGTAATACATTTTTTTAAATGTTTTAAATAAAAGTATTTAAAGTCGCAAAAAATAGAAATTTACAAATAACACAATGTATTTTCCTTTAACTAATTTGTTTTGCTGATTTTTTTAGTAACTATTTACTAACACTATTTATTGAACAAAATATTTTCATAAAAATATTTAAAGCTCAAAATTTTAGTACCTACGATACATTTTACTAAAGCCAGATACGAGTAAATGCTCTTTTAAGCATCATGCCTAACTTCAATGACACTTTGAAATTTATAAATGTCAAAATAATTCTGTGGAATTCGTATTCTCAATTCAAAACGTCTGCATTTCAAAATGCTGTAAATCTAAAATTCCGTAAGTGTTAAAACTCAATTTCCGAAATTTATTTCAAAATTCTGTATTTTAAGATTTTGAAAAAACGAAAATTCTGTATTCATTAACAGAATTGATCAAAGTGCGCACTTTTTTTCATTATTTTACATACATACATGCATGAAATATAAGTGTATTACACAGAATAATGTTCATTCAGAATGTTTAATTCATATAGGTAGAGAATTTCGGAATAGAGAATAATGGCCTGCTCCTAATAATTATAATTCGATTGTTCGTAAATCAATTTTCTAAATACCTACCTATGTACCTACCTAAAATTCTTCGCTATGAAAATACTTTGGAAAAAATATCAACAAGTTTTCTTAGAAAAGTTAATTTTACCTCTGGGGAATTAGGGTGTACAAAATCGACTTGATATAGGTAATCAGGGCTGGCATTGACAAATTTTCCTCCAAAATTTGCATTTTTGATGCACTTTGTAAGCCTGCATTTGGCATATTAAAATGACAGCGCAGTTAGTTTCCTTGGAACATTTCTTCTTCATTGACAATTTTTGAAGAAAGGACAAATTTCGGAAGAGTAATAATATCAGAATTTTGAAATATTAAACGTTTCAGAAAAACAACACTATCGTTCTATGAACA
Organism: Syrphus vitripennis; assembly: GCA_958431115.1. Lineage (NCBI taxonomy): Eukaryota > Metazoa > Arthropoda > Insecta > Diptera > Syrphidae > Syrphus > Syrphus vitripennis. The sequence continues at coordinate 32,748,650 of OY288108.1, forward strand.
ACGTACCTATTTGATTTGATTTTAAAATAAAGTAGGTAGGTATAGTATTATCATTTTTCAGTTGTTTAACCTATTTTCTTTCATTTGTTTTATAAAATAGTTCTAGTTCAGTTTTTAATGAAAAATTTTACTATTCTATTTAGAACAGATCGAGTTCTAAAACTGATATCACAGAAATATCAAAAACCTTCTACACTTACACTCAGAAATCTAAAGAAATACCAATAAACTAGTCTAATAGTTATTTTTATCTACGAAGTTATCGATAATTTTACGAAAGTAAAAAAATCAACAATAATTGCTATGTTTAACCATAACAATTGTTTGTTTGCAAAAATTGTGTTTTTGAATTCAGTTGCACTCTTTTTAAAGCGCATTCGAAATAAGTTTGAACTTTATCTAGTATAGGTATAGATCGAACTTATTTCTCAAAATAAAATGTTTTGGTCGTTTTAACTTGTTCCGAATTGTTCTATTCCAGAGAACTCAAACAGAAAATTTCATAACTACCAAACTTGGAAAAATAGAAGATATTAAATGCTCTAAACAAGTTTTTGATTGTTTTTCAAGTTATGTGATTTTTTAACTTCCTTCTTTCATCTTTAAACAGAGGAAAAAAAACAATTAATAAAAATCATTTAAAAATATTTCTAAAGAGAAATTAAATCGATATTAAAGATGTGTTGACATTTAATAAGATTAATAAGAAAAACTTATTGCTTCATTATGGGTATTATCTAACAAAACCTCAAAACACATTCATTGATCAGTGAAACGCATAATTAATTAACAATGCAATAATAATACCTATTCATGTTTCTGAGATATCGTACATTTTCTACAATTTGACGAAGAGTCTCAAAAAAAAAAATTGGTTGATATAAATTTGCACTAACATTTTTTTTTGCATTATCATGAATTTGATCTTTGGAAAAGTTGTAGAATCTCGCGATGGAATTAGCTTTCTTATTTCAAAAACATGGTTTCTCTGGATGCCTGAGAGCGGCTAGCAAGATGTTATTTATCGTGTTAAATTTTGAAGCCCCACTCACTACGAAACACATTCTGAACCTAACCAATAACCTCATGAATTTTCTTTTTGTTGCACAATCTGTTCTTATGATTAATTCAAAACTTACCTAAACCACAAAAAATCCTGGAACTATTGTGTGCTCTGCACACACTTGATGTTCTTGTTGAAAAATGATCGCTGATAATAGGTATCCACAACTGATCGCACAGTGGCACACAGCAGCACTTTTTTTATTTTTAAATATATTTTTGTTTCCTTTTTATTGCAACACTTGTTGTTGTTGTAGTTGTTTTGTTGTGTACAAATTAATATCAACCAAGAGATTGTCACAAATTCTCTTTGAGAATATCACTCAACAGAGATAAGAAGGAGAAAGAATTGTTTTCACAAAAAAAAAGTTTAAAAAAAATTTAACCAAAAATTCGCACAAAAAAATCATAAAAAAAACCTCAACACCGTAAATTCGCGTGTTTAACTTGTTGTTTTTTTGGTTTGCTGTTTGTTTTTAATTTGCCTTTCGTTTTCTTAATTGGTCCAATTAATTATTTCACTGAGTCTGGAATTTATTGTTGTTGTTGGTTGATCTGTATTATATCACTGATAATCAAATATTATTTTTGATAAGCTGTTTGTTGTTGGTACACATGCTTTTTTTTTTGTTTGATTTTATTTTTTGGCACACAAAGGAGATCTTTTTTCGTAATCCTTATTTAATTTTTGTCAAAACACAGAAATATTTTTTTTTAAATTAATTGTGTTGGTTAGGTATATCCTTTTGTTATTTTGAATTTTCACACAAAAATATGAATCCCGAAATTCAAATTCCGTTTCGCGAATGTATGTTAATTGTTGTTAAATAAAAAATCAACAAAAAAAATAACAAAGTATTTTTTTTTTGTATGTTTGTTAATCCTTTTGAAAATAACTGCACATAAAATTGACACACTGAATGTTTATGTGTTATAAAATACCGCACACCGCCTTTTCGTGTCGGCAGCCAAAAGTACAATGATTAATAGCGACGACTTGGTGCCGGATTAAAGGCATCTGCAAAATCAGGAGGCGAAGGCAAAGGCAAGACAACGACTACTAACATCCACCATCAGCGCTGGCAGCCCAACAGAAGAAGAGACGAACGGAACTCAGAGACCATCAACAACCACCAAAACACAACTCAACTCAACTCCTTAATTCGCTGCTTCTGCTTCTGCTTCTATTGTTTTGTTATGTTCTCGTATACTCGTCCCGTTGTCGTCCGTTTGTTGTTTGTAGTATAGTGTCATGGAGTTTATAAAGGTACGTTGTACGGTCTTCTATAATATTGCTGTGTGTGACCGTTATTTAGTGTTTTTGTTCTTCTCCTCTTATAGGTTAGATACGTTCTTTCGCTTTCGCCGTTAACTCACTATAAATGTACACTCGCGATATTCTAGATTGTGACTTGACTGATCGACGAACAAGTCACGTATGGATGATGGGACGACACGACCACGACGAGGACACCGACCAAAAATTTCCCAACACTAAATGTACGTAGTACAAAACGAAATACGGCGAAGGATGAGACGCAGGGGAGACAGGACAACAACGAAACGATGATGATGATAATACGTACGAGTACGTACGAGGCGAACGAACACAAGCCAAAGAAGAAAAGGACCTACTAATACAACGGTATATTTTTGCGAAGTAAGGTATGAGGATGGAGGGCGAGAAAAGGACTATATGGAGATGGAGGACATGTGTGAGATGTGGGGACGACGATGACGGCCAAGACGAAGATGATGGTGGTGGGTAGAGGCAACGGTACGTTCGTTGTTGTTGATGATGATGATGATGATGCTGTTTCGGACGATGCGATGCGTGCGCTATATGCCACGACCACGATTCCACACGGTTCAGTCCAGTTAGCGATAGAAATTCTAGCCGTTTGGCATTTATTCCCGTTATTGTCCTATTTTTTTTTTTTATTTTCTTTTCTTTCTTGATTTTCGTTTTTCGCCGAGTATTCCGGTTTATTTTGTAATGATTGTTTGTGGGCAGCGTTTTGGTGGTGGTGGGCGATGCGATGGTTGGGTGGAAGAAGGATTTTTTGTTTGGCTTCAAGCGCGACATTTATTATTATTGCTGCTCTGTGTGTTTCTCGCCACTGCCACACACATACAAAAGTCTATGTCCTTTTCTTCAAAGTTTATTTTGGAGACAAGTACCTATGGCCAAAAGGGGTTGTGATGGGTGGTTGGTATAGTAGGGGAGGGGGAGAGTAGAAGAAGACGCGCACATTTGACATGTTGTGCACAACGAAAGGATAATAAATTGAGAAGGCGAGAGTATGTTGTATATGTTGGTATAATCTTGGTTCTCTTCTTCTTATATTCGCAATAGCCTCTCTGATGATTCTTCTTTTGGTCCTAGTTTCTGTGATTTTCTTGTGTGTTGTTTCACTTTGACCAGTGTCCATTCACAAATACAAACAAACATTTACCAATCTCACACACACACTCAGTTAGAGACAGTTATTTTCATATGTTTGTAGTTGTGCTAATCATGTGTGAGGAGGATGAAAAAGGACGATTAGAATAGGACTGGCATATGCAAAGTCCTTGTTGTCGTCGTTGTTGATTTCGTGTGAGGATTCTCTCTTCTTGGACGGTGAGCAGCAGCATCAGCATCAGCATCGGCGACGGCGGCGAGTACAAGATGTTGTCCAGTCGTTGTGTATTTGTTAGGTTTGAGTCTTGGGTGGTAGGTGGTACGATGGTGGTGGAAGAGCATGCCCAGCGCCAGCATCCTTTATGTCAGTTTCACTTGATTTCGCGCTGCTGGTCAGTTGTTTAGAATATGGCGATTGGAATGGGAAGTGGGCATTTATACGCGCGTGTATTTTACCATTTTCTTATTTAGAGCTTGGACGGGTACTTGGGTTGATATGGATGATGCAGAGGAGGATGGGTGGGTGATGGTTGGGTGGTTTGTATTGCTGGTCAACAAAGAGACTTCTTCTTTGTTAGTGATGTGTGTTTTTGAACTTTAAAGTGTGTGTGATGCTTTTTCGAAGTTTTGGTTATTTTCTCTTGTGCTCGTACTCGTAGGTAGGTAGGTATCTATGTGTCTTATTTGAGTGTTCTTTCATCGTCGTTTTCTTGGTTCTTCTTATGCTCTCTGGCTTCGCGAAACATGTGTGTTATCCTATATGTAAATTGTGTGTCCACCAAAAATATAACTCTCAAGTTTAGGTCTAGATAGGTAGGTATAGTGGTTTTGTTTATGAAGGATACATTTTCATTTGGGGATGGTTTTTTGTTGGAAAATATTTTATACCAACACAAATAGATATGTGTTACTTTTTTGTCCAGTTTGGGAATGTACCTACAAAACAGATATTTTCTACTATAAAACCTTCCTTATCCGCCCCTTTTTGTCCAACAGAGCGAAGCACCTCAATGATTTGAATTTATAAGACAAGAGAGCGAATGGTGGTAGGATATACATATCTTGAGTTCCTTAGAAGAAGATTGACCATTTGAGTTTAAAACCTCCTCACACATATGATATTATTACAATTTGTGCGTATAGTAGGTACCTACGGACTTTACCTTATGCGTACGCATAACATTTCGCCGGACTTTCATCCAGAGACTTATTATTGTGGTGCTTTGTGTGAGTGCGTACGTGTGCGATAGCTAGGTATATCTACCTCTATGTGTTTTTGCAATTTCTCCTTACAATAATTATTTATCCTTCGAGCTCGCAGTGGTCAAGTAGGTACCTACCTAACTTAAAAAAAAAATTATATAGGTATTCCCATGTTTATCCCCTGGGACTATCCTACTGTTTAACCAACCTTTTCTTTTTTTTTTGCTTTCTTTTATTTTTATATTTTTTTGCTATTCAGCCCTCTTGTTGTTGTTGGTTTTATAATGCGATTTGCGCGTATACAAATGGTGTTGATGTCCTTTCACCTCATCCTCGTTGTTGTAGTTGTTGTTTATTGTGGAAATGTTTGTTATTTCTTGTGTATATATTTGTTTAAAATTGAAGTAAAAAAAGAAAGATTTAACCCCTCGTTTTGAAAATCCCGCTTTAATCGCGTGTCCTTTTTTTCGTTACCTATTTAGTTCTTTTTGTGTCTGTCGTTGGTTATAATTTTTTGTTCTATAAGTTTCACTAGTTCTTTGAAATTTGCGGATGACCAGAATAAACGATTTTGATAATTTAAATTTAAAATTAATAACGGCGGCGCGAATAGAAACAGAAACTTAAGCACAAAAATTTTATATCCTTTCGCTACAAAGTTTGGGAAATATCTGAGTTAGAATAAAAGAATTCATGTTGAATATAAAAACCGAGAAAAATAAAAACTAAAAAAAAAGAAATAATAAAAGCAAAAAAAAAGGAACCAAAAACTATCGTCCTGCTGCAAAGCATCACAAGAAGAATATGTGTGCAGAAGTGGCATCGTAGCTATCTATAGAAGAAGCGAGCACTTTCATATATCCTTGCTGTCGTCATCATTGCTCTGCCATATGTGTGTGTGGGGAGAAGGACTCCTCTTTTTATTTTTAAATCCAAGGATGTTGGTGGAGGTACCTTTACCTCTTTCTACCCATCTATATCTATATGGGTATGGGTACCTCTACTCCTGTTCTAAGTTCAAATAGCCGAGAATATGATGTTTTTTTCTTTATTTTCTTCCTTCGTTTGGAAAGGAACACGTTTTAATGCAGCACTGAATGAACAAAAAAAAAGAAGAGTTTTCTTGTTTCTGAATAGATTTGTATGAGGACCGCAGCATGGGTCCTTCGTCTAGTCATGTGTCCAAAGCACAAGACAACTTAAGCCCCTAACTTTCGTATATCTATGTACACCGCATTAACCCGCGGTAGAATTTCTTCTTTGGCGCTTCTCAGCAACATTTGATCCTTTTTTCCTTTCCTTTAAAAAAGTTTTTAAAAAATAGTTTTTTTTTGTTCATGGTTTTCTTAACTGTATTTTTGTTGTTGTTGTTGTTGCTGTTGCATGTTGGTTGTTTTCGTGTTTGGATGGTGAAAAATTCTTGATGTGCTACGTTGATGTTTAAACATAGTTTTGAAAGTCGTTTTTTTTTTTTGCTGCAATGTTGTAGGTGGTTGTTATTTTATTTCCATGGAACTAGTGATGTAGGATTATGTATGCAAGGTGGTAGAAGGAAAGAAAATAATTATGCTGAACTATATCCTGTGCATAAGTATGATCGTGCATGTATGAGCTTCTGGTATATTGTCTAATAATGTGGTACAGTAAAATTTTTACTTAATCCGTACTTCCGTAGAACTCAGCTAAAAATAATAAAATGTTTGATTTATCATCTCCAATCACATTATTTAACAATTTCCATGTTCCGTCCAAGTAAATCTGTGTTCTTCTTTTTCATTGAATGTTAATTCTTAATTCTTCAATCTTGTACAGTCTACATTACTCATTTTTCACCCTTCCTTCTTCACTCTTCAGTCTTCTTTTTCTTATCTCTGCTTCAGCTTAAGGCTACACTTGCGTGGTTCCCCGGATGGACCTTAGAAAACATAAAGTCTCCTCTCCAGGTTTTAGATTGTTTGTCTGAGGCCTGTTTACCTATGGATTTTTTTCTCAAACAAATTTTCTTTGGATCTTCCAAGTCTGAAATCTTGAGGTAGCTCATTTATTTTTTTTGATCAAGGAGTCTTTGGTAATACCTTTCATCTTTTTTTTGTTTATTTTCTTTTCGCGCTAACGCGGTACACATCTCTCTCTATAAAATCCATTTTGAATGACTTTAGGGTCCTTCACCTTATTGATAGTCAAGTTTCCATGTTCTGTTTCCTTCAAGGAAGTGGTGATAAAGTGAAAGGAGCATTGAGCATGGTCAAAATCGTGCGTTCATAACTAAAAAAAATAACTGTGGTCACTTAGGCGTATACTTGATTTTCAAAAAGTTAAATTCCTTAATTAAACAGGTTGTGTAGTAATTACCGCTCAGAGAATCGAAAAACTTAAAATTTAGTTTTTTGAGAAAATTGAGGTTGTTTCTCACATTTTTGTACAATATGAAGAGGACATGACTTCTTAAAATTCTTTTTTTTATTTGTACAAGAACAGTCAGCAGTTTTTGTCTGTATGGATAACAGGTTTTCCGTAATTTATTGTAAAACACATTTTTCACGCATTTTTAGATCACTTTTTTTTATTACTTTTATATAATGGATATTTTTTTCTTTTTTATTACTAAACCCCAATCTGTTTTTTTAAAAACACAAAACTTTATTTTGGAAAAAAAAAATTTATGATTTTATTCAAATATTCAATTTTTTGGAATTTCTTTTTTTTCAATTAAACATGAATGATATCAAAGTACAGATGAACATGTACGAAATTCTCTAAAAATTGTGAATTAGATAATTTTTTCCGTCAAATCATGTGTGCACAAGCAAACATTTATTTCCCAAAATACTTAACTCATTTGTTCCGAATAAATTGACCAGCCTAATTTCAAAGTTTATATTGAACATTAAAGACTTAACATAGAATTGAACTTAAACATTATTTAAAAAAATGAGAAATTGGAAAATTTTTGCATGTCACGTCACTAAGTTTTGTTAGAAAACTTTAGATTCACACCTTACAACATAAAACATGCATAAACTCAAAATTACCTCACAATTTGTGTATTTCAAAAAAAAAAAAAATTAACTAAAGTAATTGATCAATATTGACTTGAAAATTCGAAAGCAATATTCATATTTAAAAAAATTCAATTCAATTGCTTGGATATTTTTTGAAACTCAAAAAAAAAATTTTGGAATTCAGGTCATATCTGCTCTAGAATTTTGAACAGAGTTCTTAAAACGTGCATTATTATTTAATTTTTTTTACACTCTATTGCATGAATTGTTATAAAAATTGTTAAAAAATTGTCGAATTTCCTTGTTTTGGTTATGTATATGTACTTAATGCATTTCAGCTCTCTCCGACTTTTCTCCAGTTGTGCTGATTCTTTTTCGAACGTTCTTCTCTAGTACGTCTAGAGCGGCTGGCTTGTCTACCCGCTTGCGTGAAAGGGTTCCATTGTACTGCTTGACTCGCAATGTACTCGTTGCCTTTCAAAGCTTATGGGTCATGCGACAATAGAATCCTACTTACATCTTCGTACGATAGAGTCAATGGGTTCCTGGCCTGTTCTATCGTTGGAGATACGGTTAGGCCCTAAAAGCCTCAACAATTTGGGACCACATTTAATTACGAACGTTTGACAAATGATGTGATCTTCCAAGACCTTCTTCCATAAAGAAGCAGAAGTTAAATAGGGGATAATCAAATCTTTGACAAATAATAGTTTTAAGCGGTCAGACAATATAGCCCACAAGATTTTATGAGCAGCGTTTAGAAAACTAATTCCGCTGTATTTGGTAAATGTCAGAGTGTCTTCTTCTTAGTGGAATCATATCCTTAATCAATCTCATTAAAGAAATGTATGGATCTGTTTTCAGTTCCAAGCCCAATATTTTATTTCATACTTCTCTTCGATGCTTAAACTCATGCTTAGAAGTGTTGGCGAAAATTTCTACAAATGTAAAGTAAATTGAAGATAGCTTCACAAGTCCAGCTCTGTTAACGAATCCAACAGCCAACTCCATCCCTTTCGCTTTAAAAAAAAAATCCTTTCTTCGTCTTCTATGCTACCACTACTGAACCTTCACTCCCAATACCAAAACTCTACTAGGTATATTTTCTCATACCCAAAAATCCATCACACATGGTCAAGAGAGATCCAGAGCCGTTTCTCTAGAAATAGGTACATGAGGGAGAAGGGGGGGGGGGGGTAGGCAATCCTATCTAAACACATCGCAGTTTACAGTACAAAACAGCGACGGTGGGATATCCCGTTTGCTTTCTTTTAAATTGCCAAAGGACAAGAATCCCCCCATCACTGATTATCCTGCACCTATACTCATATAAAATCAAACGCCAAGTGTATTCACATATGACCAAGGCTTGCACGGACTATGCGGACGCTCCACATTTATCCTTTTCCTTCGTCTTCACGTATTGAATCTGTGGTGTCAGAGTGTGTGTGCTAGATGGTGTGTTGGTGTGAAGGAGAGGTGTGTGCAGTCGGACGGGCAAAAACATTCACGTGTAAGGACGAATGTCCGCCAGCATCCATCTTTTATCTTTGCATGAGAAACTCAAAGTTGTTCAGAGGATATCTCCAAACGAGATTCGAGATGATGTGTGTGAGTGAAGATGGGTGGGTGGGGGGTGGGGGGTGTGGGCATCGAAATAGAATGGAATGGAGCTTGAGTACACATGAATGTATATTCGCCGCCATCGCCATCGCCGACGCCGCCGAATCCTTGTGCTGGCCATCATTAGATATGTGAAAGGAGAAGACGTAGACATGTGGAAGAGAAAATAGCCAGCAGCGATTCTAACGAAGCGAAGCAGGCACACACTGACACCATATATAGGACGGGACAACATCATCGTCGTCGTCGTCCTTCTATACCCAGTCGTAGTAGTTATCGCGCGACTACCCTCGCTATTTTATTCGCGTCTTTCGTCCTCACTGCGGCAAATACATGTGCCATGATTGAGAATGGTGAGAGTTGGAGGCGGGGGCGGGGGCTTGGAAGCGGAATTCTAAGGCCATTTATGCCTATCAGCCGCCACATGGATACATTATGTGCCGATAGATTTTTCCGTGGGGTGCGAGGAAGAATATTGTTCGTTGTCGTGGGTTTTCGTTTCATCCGGTTTCAGTGCGGTGGCGACATAAGGAACTAAAGGAACAGAGGGGATTTTGTGTTCAATTCTTATACAGCGAAGGCAAAGTGTATCCTTTGATTCTATCACAACGGTATCCCGTAGATCTCAGCGGATGTATACACACATAAACCTACCTACAACCAAGGTGGACGAAATGGACTTAGCATCCCTTTTGGGTTTCCTTTCGAAATTCTTGCACTGACTCTGAGTGTAGGAGAAGGGGTGGTGGTGATGGTGGGTTATATTTTATGGCAAGGGATGGGGACAATTTTGAGTATACCTACTGATACTCTACGAACGTTAGCCGGACACATATTTGTGCACCGAAGCAACGATTGAGAGGACGAACGAAGAACAACCGAAGAACGCCCGCCACCGCCATCGGGGGAATGAGGCATGGTGAAATCGGATGCTTGTCAGAGAGTTGGGTCAAGCGAAGGAACATGCAAAAGACGAAGAAGGAGAAGATTCGTAAAATTAACGTAACGTTTTCGGGATGGACGAAGAATGAGGGATGAACGAATACGTGGTCAGCGAACAGAGAACCCGCTGCCATCGTCGTCGTCGTTGTTGGCCGGCCGGGTTCAGAGGGAAGAACAAGAAGAAGGTTTAGTGGGGTGGTGTCAGATGTTGACGAACGAAACACTCGTGGATATATTGGGAGAGCTGCCAGTTGGAGTGGGCTATTGGTGGTAATGGTATTTCTATTTGATATGGGTCGAATGTCCAGTCAGTTCCGACGAAGAATTTCGCTTTGCAAATGTCCAGTTGTTGAAGCGGACAACAAACTGGACAACTTGGTTGTGGGGAAGGGGCACAAGAACGAGAATTGGATGGGCTAGGTTATACCTAAAGTAGGTTTGTGAATATAGAAAACGACGTTTGTTCGTCGTCGTCGTCTTAGCATCCAACTTGGTTTCGGGGTTGTTATACAAAACAAATATATATACACATATGAAGGTATATATTCAAACATAGGTATATGTACCTACGAATCCGACACATGACGCAACAACGAAACGAACGAACAAACGTCCACTCGAAATTAGCCTCTGTGGATGACATCCTTTGTGCTTGTGAAGTTCCTTACGTTCGGGCTTAAGTTCTCCTCAGGTATAGTGCTGTGCGCCATAAGAAACGATTCTGAAATAAATTAGACTATAGGTGGTGGGGAGGTTAGATTGGTGAGGAGAGTGATGGTTTTGAAGGAGTTTTTCGGTAAGAATGGAATGGTGCGTTTTTAAGGTTAGAAAAGTTGCTGAATAGGACCAAATATACCTACATATGAATAGGTGGGCGCATAGTTTTACTTGCAACAAATTCAACACACAGTGCATGAACATGTGATCCATTGTTTTGTATAAGGTGCTGACGGTGTGGTCTGTAGGTATAGGTTGTCAAAAGAAATAAAGAAATAAAAGTGGAATGAGCAGGCAGATGCTCTTGATGGTGACTTTGGATTAAGGATTTTTGTTTAAATTTTGTTGGCTAACCAGGGAACGTTTTATATGTTTTGCTTAAGACATCTAAACCTAACCTAACTGAATTAAATTTGAAAATTATAATTAAATGGATTAAGTTTACTTACCTCTGTGACTGTTTTTATTCTTAATCAAACACAATCATGGAATGACTATATTTACATTAATGAACTTAGCTTGAAATGAAAATTTCCTAATTTCGCAAAAGTTAAGCTTTAAGCTCGTCAACCGGGGTCCGGCCCTGGCCTCTTTCAACAAGTCTCTCCACCTATCCCGGTTTCGAGCCGACGCGACGCCATTCAGTTGCGCACCGAACGGCTTCGGACGACCTGGTCTACGCCATCTCTCGAGCGCGCAAGCATGTTCTATCACGGCTGTCGTCTACCATAGAAAGTACCACAAATGACTTTCCGAGCCGGTTCCTCTTCGCACATTAGGGCTAGGTGCCCTGCCCACTGGAGTCTACCGATTTTAATTTTTGTCACTATATCTTTTTCAAAGTAGTGGTAGGTGTAGTTTCCAAAAACTGTATGTGACAAAATTCTTTACTTGAAAATTCTATAAAAAAGCTTCTTTTCCGTTCACTTCATTTTCCCTCTAAAATTACATATTTCTTGAGTTCTCTCGGCTTTGTTGGTAAACGTCAATTTTTATGGCATGGCCCATGGGTATACTATACCATACCTATACCCAGTTCATACCAAGGGACAGTTCATACTAAAAGAAAAAGAATATTTATGGTTTGGGATAGTACGAAGTTGGGTGTATTTTGCATTTTGGTATATGAACTGTCTCCCGGTATGAATGGGGTTGGTATGGTATGGACTGGTATGAACTATGGCGGTATGAATAGTCTTAGTAGGGGTTGCGATCGATGACACGAATTTGTACATATGTATATCAATTAATTTAAGTAATTTTGACAAATTTATTTTTTTATCTTTAAGAAAATTTTGATTTGTTTTTTCTTATGGATTTATTCACTTTCTTATCAAATTATTTAGTTATGACTTGATTGTGAATAACCAACGTTACAAGCCAAGCAGCTGCTCAATTCCAACAAAGCCTACTATAGTCTGTCAAAGCTCTTCAAATCCAGATATCTCACCATAACTTCAAAACTGCTGCTGTACAGGAACATGGTCCTACCAGTACTCACGTAATGATCCGAGACTTGGGTGCTTAGCAAAAGACACTCCGACCTCTTAGCCGCGTTCGAGAGAAAATTCTTAAGGCGAATTGTTGTCCCCATATGTGAGGAAGGACGATTCGAGAGACGGTACAATCATGAATTGTACGCAATCTACCTTGAAACAGACATAGTGACAAAAATTAAGCTCGGTAGACTCCGGTGGGCAGGGCACCTAGCTCGCATGAGTGAAGAGGAACTGGCCCGGAAAGTCCTTTGTCCCAAAATCCAAAAAAATTTCAAAATTTTTACAATTTTGGGAAAATTAAAATTTAGAATTATGTAATAAAGGAATTTAGGTTAAAATTGGGGCCCACCTCAAAATCAGTATTGCAAAATTCTGTATTTCAAAATTTTGTATTTTAAAGTTTTGTAAATCCAAAATTCGGTAATTCTGTAACAAATTTCCCCTACAAAAAATCGTTGCTGACTAAAACTCTATTAAATAAAAGAAGTGTCAAAAAATTGGCCGTTTTGTCAAAAAATAATGTACAAAAAAAATTAATTAAAAAAAAATGTGTTTTTCTGTCAAGAAGACTGAGACCACAACTTTCCCACTTTACTGATTCCCACTTCAGGAAACGTCAATCTCAATAGGTCACCCGGTTTTGGATTGTTACATGTCATGTTTGATCCAGGAGTTTTCGAACCTGATTCCTTCCGCGATATTGGAAAGTCGTGTGCAATTGCCTATTGAACTGAGTTATTAGGGTAACTTCATTGTCATGCTGTATTTTGGCAAAGATGGTATTTTTGACGTGAAGATTTCATCAGATTTTCTTGCTTCTTATTCGATCACGCTTTATCACTTTTGCCTTCATGTGAAGCATTTGCATTTCTGCTGCTGTCAATTTATTCTCATATACTTCTTGTAGATTGTCCAACTCTGTGAGCCGTATGTAAGCGCTTGACGAACAACTATGCCGTGAAAGCTTTCCTTATAACTTAAGGGGCATTTTTCGATCACAGAGGACGGCAGAGTTTTTCTTCCACTTCATCAACTTTGGCGATGTTTGAAATCCTCATCACAAGTACCTTCACTATTGATCACAGATCGAAGATATTAAAACTTTAAACAGTGTTCGATATAGATATTCAAAATATTCGATGTTTTTCGTGCTAATGCAGCATCCATATCCCACCAAAACATCCACCAAAATAACAAGTTTTCGTTGTGAGGATTTACGATCGGAAGAAGATTCGAATTCATTTTACCAAAAAACCTTCCGAAAATATAATTTAATTCGAAGAAGGAAAAAAAGTTTAATTTTCCAGAAGAGTGTAAATTTCTATACAAAGTTCTTATTTTAACTTTCGAATTAGTAGTCATATTGGCCACACCATCATTCTTAACAATTTTGGATTCATTCCGGATCGCTTAGACTACATCACACCTCAATTGGTGTTCGAAATTAATTTCTCGACCTCTGTTCCATCCAGTACTGTACGGGAGGACCGGAGAATTCTGGACAGTGAATCTTTACACTTCTACACTGATGGTTGAAAAACCGACGATGGTTTAGGAAATGGCATATTTTCGGAAAAACTGAATATAAGTTATTAAATCTCTTGCCTCTGTCACTACTAAATTAATCACGGTCCTAGACTGCCAAATATCTCTAAGGGAGATGTCTGAACAGTTTGATATTCACCTCATATGGGTGCCGGGACATAGTGACATTCCGGGCAATTGTACAATCACTCCTTTACGACCAGAAAGGAACAACATAGGTATACCTATCGCTACATGTAAACTCATGCTAAAGCAGGATGCTTGAAAGAAAACCAACCTCAGATGGACTCAGAGTAATACCTGCCTGGCAACGAAACAAATATGGCCTAGTATAGACTTGAAACGTTCAGAGAGGCTGTTATATTTAAATCGACTGCTCTCTCAGTTAGAAAGAAACTCCATCTATAGGAGAATTCTTCTATGAGTACGTTAGTTATCTAGCGAAAACGGACGCTAAAAGTCTATTCCTATTCATTAGCAGCTCCGAGCGATTCGGCTATTGAGTCCCTATCTTGCTAGTTGGGTATGGTATGACAATGGATGGGTTTCTTGCCCGACAGCCATTTCAACCAAACCTTACCTAGGCTTTAGGGTATCCCAAAATTGCTCGAAGTTTGCTGAAAGAAAAAAGGTAGGTATAACATTAAAAAAAATGAATCTATAAAAACAATAACTTTGCTACCTATACCAAGTAAAACTTAAAATTTAATGTTTTTTTTCTGAATCTCGGTATCACGTTCACTTGCCACATGGCTTACAACATCCCCAGCGAAACTCATAAATCTATAATTTTTCTGAAGAATTACACTACGTAGCTATTTTACCTGTTTTAAAACGTGTAGAAAAATTATTGAATATTAGTGACATACCTTACCTACATATAACCAACCCATCGATACTCGTATTTCCAAGTAAATATGAAAATGCGACACCATTAACAGCGTTCCATCTACAGCCTAGCACCTGTCCGCGTAAATTCAATACATCCTAATAGGATTCATAGAGTACCTTACTGAGATATATGTATATTCAAATAGAACTAGCCATCATAAAAAAAAACCTGATTGAATATTTCTACCTGGACTATTAAAGGTATGTCAGTATGTTAATTTAACACAATCAAAGATGTTTCATAGTATTGGCAGGTACAGAATTAAGTTGAAAAACCATTTTTGAGACGTAGGTGCCTGTTTAGCAAAAAAAAAAAAAAATCGTCATCATATTGTAAAATGTAGAAGAAAAAAGGTCCTTGAACACGTGTTTCGAGTTTCTATATTATACCTATATATGTTGTTCGATTGGACGGTGATAACATTTTCTTGGCACCCGAGAGCTAATGCAATAAAAGAAAACAGAAACACCCTCCACATGCGGTCCACAGCACTCACTACCATCTACATTTTTATATAAAGCGAGTAAAGTACATTATGGAATCCTTGCAATTCAATGCGAAAAGTCGCGTTAAATCTATTCATCCGTGAAATGGAAGGAGACATCTTTACATATCGCTGTCATTACCATAAGTAGAATAGAGGCGCGACAACGGATGAACGAACAAAAAAATTGAATCCTCAAAAAAAAATTTAGATTTGAAAAAAAAATCATGTGTGTAGTTATGTATTTAAGAGAACAGTACATAATGTATTTTTACAAATATATGTACCTGTGTAGATACACACAAGGAATAAAAATTAAAGGATTTCTCTGTTGGTTTTATTTAAGAAGAAAATCGTATTAAAACAATGAATAAAATCTTATATTGATTTAATAATTATTAGTTTAAAAATGTCATAACTCATTTTTTTTCGAGCATTTAACTTGGGATCTTCTGAATCCTAGACGAGGAATCTGTCACTGTGCCAATTTACAATAGAAAATTCCAATGTTAAAAGGTAATTACGTTAACCCACAGTCACATACAAAAAAAACATTGCTATGTCTGTGCCTGAACTTTGCATTTAAATTGATGTTTTCTAAGTAAACTATTTTAAACAATAAGTTTTTCTTATTACTGATGTAAATGTGGTTTTCTTCTTAAAATGAAGATAAATTTCAATAAGTTTTTCTTCATTAATTCAATGAGATTTACCTATTGGAAATATTTGTATAAACTAGCTTGGCTTTTAATAAGATTTTTAATAGTTTTTTTTCCCTGTGTAGAAATAAGTACATATATATTTTTAATGCAGATGTCCACATATTTATATTGAGAGTTAAAGTGGTGGGCCAACAAATTACGCGAAATCGCCGGAGAGAAAAATCAGCCAGGGGACGAAAATTAAGGATATCTACCCTCATCACATCCCATCCCGTAACACTACACTTTGCCTTACATACATACACATTTTTTTATGTGTATGTCCATTTAAATATATGTATATTGTATATATGTAGATGTGGCTATATAAATATGTACAACTATCTGGAACATTATATAAATAAACCTGCTGCTACTTTTACCGCTGATGCTGCCGCCACCACTGCCGCGACTACAACGACGACGACGCTTTCAGGACACTACCCTCTCTTATGTGGCATTTTGGCGATTTTCTTGCAATTACGTCTCAGCCAGACACCCTCTTTGCCCAGTCACGTTTATCCCTTTTTCCGTTGAATGTCCTTCGCGACAGAAAACACGAAATCTCTAACTCACCCCATATCACCATTACCATCATACCAACACCATTTCATCCCATATACCGTATCACAACCCATCCCGCCCACCATCCCAGGACCGCGGACATCCACCAAAAAACTAAAGCAATCAATATATATGTAGGTATAGAAAATAATAGAGAAAGCAAAGGATATACTCGTATAGTATAATATCCTGCTGTGAAATGTACGTATGTCCTTTAGTATGTATGGTCCCTGGCCTGGCCGTAGCGCTGAGTTGGCGATGGCTATATATGGCCATATGTGTGCATGTGGGTTCGCTGTTAAGCCGATAGCCCACCCATACATATACTTGACATTAAATCGCGTTTCGCGAAGTCCTCGCTCGCAAACTGTCCGTTCACATACGGGAGAAGAAATAAATACAGCAAGGACGATGATGACAAACAGACGGACGGACGCGACGCGACGCGACGCGACGGTCTGTCGGTCGGACGGTTGGATGGAAATGGTGGTGGTGATTATGGTGACGACGACGATGACGGTCGATTCGACGACGAAAGTGCCCGAGGAAAGGAAGAATACCAGAGACGAAGGAGCAATCGTCGTCGAGCCGTAGGACAGAAGGATGTGTGTGGAAATAGGGGGAAAATGAGCAAAAATAAATGCAAAAAAAAAAACTAACAAAAAAAAAATGAACCCCAAACGGAATATACGAACACGACACAAGATGTATAGAATAAAAGAAAATTGGAGTGAGAGAGACGACATGGGACGAAAAGATAGAAAATCGCTTTTTAGGATCAGATCCTTTTTTCCGTGGATATTTTCTAGCTGATGATGCTTCTGCTGTGCTGATGCTCTGCGGACTGCCGAGGACAATGGGATAAGAGAAGATTTAACATTTTACTACAACAACTGTTTATATTGGTGTTAGAATGGAAAACCTACGTAAAAGTATAGATATAGGGTAGGTATAGGTTTGTGTTCAAATAGAGGCGACTTTTGCATGATTTTTTTTTTCTCTATATCTTTATAGATAAAATGGACAAGAGGGTGAAGTATAGATATAAGGACAAATATTTAGAACACAAACATGAGACGAGCAAAACTAAAATACGAGTAGATAACGATAAAGGTACAAAATAGTTGACAATTAATCCGGTTTAAGTAGAAAAGCCAAGAATGGATTTATGTTTTAAGGTAGGTAGTTAAAGATAAAAGTCGAGTGGGTATAGGTACTTTACATCTCTTACATAGGTTTACTTTTTCGCAGTTTTAATTAAGGTCTGAAAAATTTTAGTATTGAAATCGTCCCGTTTTAGTTTCTGATTTTCTTTAGGCAAAAATGGTTATCTTTGTCCCAATTTCAAAATCCCCAAGCTAAAAACCAGAAACCAAAACCCCATCAATTCCAAAAATTAAAATCCACAAATCAAAATACACAATGCCAAGATCCACAAATCCAAAATACTGATCTATGTGTAATTTGTGTTCAAGGATTAATTATAATACAATGCAACAATCAGCTTTTTAAAGTTATAGATAAAGTCTTTTACAAAAGAATATAGCGAGGGAGTTTTTTTGGCTTTGTGGATTTTGGAATTACGGATTTTGATGTGCGGACTTTGCTCTTGAGGATTTTGGTTTATAAATTTTGTGGTTTTTTGATTTGTCGTTGCCTCTTGCAACAAATGGACGCATAGGTTAAGTCATCTTCAGATACTAGAATTGAAAATAATTTTGGAATAAGAGGTTCTCTTCATGTGTGATTGTGACAATATGTTATGACTCTTTGAAAAAATTATAGACACCTTTCTATAGTACAATTTGTAGAGCTTCCAATGGTGTCTTCTTCACAACAGTCATGTAACGAAATATTGTCTTCTATCCATCGCCAAACACTTCGGACAGGACAGGTTAGTGCAAGGGCTACGGTGCACGTTTTCTTTGAATCCGCTAATATTTCGCCAAATTGAAGTACCAGTTCTTTTAAGCTATTATTTACCTTAAGATGAATTAACTAAGGGTCGCTGCAGTAGATAGTATTTTTTTGTGGATGTACGACAAAGCTAATCCAGCAACAGGGAGAAATAAGCTAGAGTCTACATATCGCAGGAAGATGAGAGAAGTTCACCATAGCGTCCATTGTGATATGCGTCACATCAACGCAAGCAGAAGACGCTGCAAATTAGGTTAAAACACTGAATTGCAACTTGAAAAATATTTTAACTAAGTTTTGACGAACGTCAACAATATTTCGTGACCTACTGCATCCGCTAGTTGAGAGAGGTTGAATAGAATCGAGGAGCTTTCCTGAAGATAAGAGTGGGAAAAAGGAATGGTTGTCAAGCTCCAAGGGAACCCAGAATTTATTGAATACGAAAACTGGAGAGGAAGTTTCGTATTCGACGTCAAGCAAGCACATTAACACCTTGTTGAATATATAGATCACCACAACACCTCCTGCTGTTCATGGACTTCGAAAAAGCGTTCGACAGTGTCAAGAGAAAACTAATCTGACTAACTTTGATCCAGAGGACTATACCAAATGAATTGATTGCTATTATCAATGCTACATCAAGACTGCAAATAACACGTTCTCGGTAAGAGAAGATTGTAAAAAGATTTTGAGATCGAAAGTGGAGTCAGGCAAGGCTGAATATTGTCACCAATACTATTCCTGTTAGTGAATACTGTACTGTGAGTTCGTTGAATGGAAATAAAGGAGTTCAGTGGACGCAGCAATCATGCCTAAAATATACCTGGAGTACTTCTTCTCTGATAGGATCCTTTGGATTTCCATCAAATGACAACGAATTAGATAGAGAAAATTTAACCGTTGTGCATAAAAACAATATTGCAAAAACAAAAAAGATCAGCCTTCAAGTAGATACTTCTTGGCAACCATTTGAAAAATGCTCAATTACTTCAGAGTACTGTGTCCTAATTATTTAGAAACAACTCTATAAACTACCTTAAAGATTATGCTATGCCTTGCCTATTCCACTTAAATGTTGAATCCGTTCTTCTTAATGGAAAAATGCCGTGTATTATATCAATGTTCCTTTATAATTCGCATTATTTTGTTCATGTTGGGGAAATATCTTGAGGGGAAGAGTAAGAAGAAGGTGAAATACATCTACAGGAACCAAAAACGATAGCGTGTGGAGGGAAAGAATAATCCTTTGGAATGGCCTGGCCATATATGAAACCTCGGACTAGATGTTAAAAATTGGTACTGTTGAAGAATGATGAAATTTCACAGAAATTTTGTTCACTTTTTAAGCATCTTAAACTATGCAATAGTGACACAATAACTGTAGAGCTTTTTAGCGTTACGATGCGTGGTGTTATCAATTTCAATGATGACCTCAGGTTTAAGTCCAAGTCTCGAGAGACTTGAATATCGTGCCTGGGAGTATTGTGGAGCCCCTTAAAACTTCTTTTAATACTTTGCTCATATTTTTGAAGAAAAGAATCAAGCCTGCAGTTAGAAACTATGCTCCAAACATGAACTTTGCTTTCTTCAAATTATAGTACAAGAAGAATTGAACAGTAGATAACAATTAGCAGTAGACCATTATCAAAAAGAATTTTTAGATTCCATTGGATGTAGCTGACGTTTATTGTTAAAAAGTTGCCAAAATCACCTGTTGATTTCATAGTTTGGGACTACCGAGTGATGGATTATTGTGATTTAATCCTTCCACCTTCCATGTTTGCTTGTCTATCTATTCCAAAACGAGGCACAATTGTGTTTTTTGATATAATTTTCAAGTATCATAGTGAAATGTTGAAGTTAAGGCCGAATTAAAGTTCAAACACAGGACATTCCTACAGCTTCAGCTTTTTTGCAGTTTTCATAGTTCCTATTCATAAGCTGAAAAAAATCGTGATATCAATCAAACATGCTTTCGAAAACCAACCCAGCTTAGAGCAATATTCAGTTGAATTAGAAACTCCTATTGGTTCATTTTTCTTCAAATTCAAATACAACTCGCCAAGAATGCTTTAGAACATATTTTTTTTTTCTTCAAATTTAAATTGAAAAATATGAAAGAAAAACAAACGATGACTTTCAAGAGAGACCAGAAAAAAAATAAAGCATGCATTCTATAAAGGAACAACACTTCAACACACAGGTAAAAAGAATTCAACTCTTCGGTCGACTCTAAAACTGAAAGAACGAACTCATGCAAATATGTTAACCTGTCCGTGGCTGTCATGAATCTCCCACCATCATCAGCGCCTTTTTTCTTTTCGGACCAACGAAATGCAGCAACAGCAACAGCAACAGCAGCAGTAGCAAGTCCCAAAATCAACAAACACAAGTTAGTTTTTTTGTGAAAATAAGGTTCACATCACTAGGCGTATCCTTTTCGCCGCTAATACTCATCTAAGCCGGCCGGAGAAGCTGCATCAACGAAGAATATCTCCACTTCTATCGTCCTTGTCCGCACCATTGCTGCAGAGCGTGTTGTTGACTCGATGACCAGAAAATCTAGAACGTTCACTCTTCAAATAGGAACATATCTCTTCTCCGCTATTATAAGTATATACATTGCAGGGATGGTGTACCTCTATTCCTTCTGGAAAAAAAGAGATAAGTCCTGCAGAAAAGTATGAAGAAGAAAAAAAATCCACGCGAAATTATTCAAGTTGCCAGCCAAGCTATATATATAGCTAGAAAGGTGTATATGCGTCTGTGTCGGGCGTTTTGAAGTTGCCCTCTTCATATACGATACGGTGATATGATGATGGAATTGCAGACGTATGTTTTTGGCTGAATTCGTGCACCTTAGTCGTCAACTTGAAGTTTTGACTATGAAATCCAGGATATGCTCTCATCTTCTTGAATACAAAAAAAAAAGAAAAACAGCGAATAAATAAACCGAAAGGCATTCGAAAATAGAAAAGAACATAGAGCTGAGGTATACAATACACCGATCCTCATTCCACAGATGCGAATTAGCACATGGGGCAGCAGACAAAAATAAAAATAAAGGTAGGTACCTAGAGCGACACAACAAACAAAAAATAGGACTTCGTCCTGAAGGATTTAGATTATTATCATCAGACTGACTGAAATCTCAAATCTGAATAAGTAGTGAAAATAGAAAATTAGTTGGCTTGGCCCGGCCCGGCTGGTCTAAGGCAACAGCAACCATTCAAATTATTTCCAAGTCATTAAATTCAGCTATATGAATAGATGAACGAGTAAGCCACTTGGTAGCGTAGTGAACTGGTCTCTGTCTTCATAGCTAAACATCGTAGAAGGATTTACTGTTGATTTTTGTGTGTGTTTTTTTTTGGAAAATCTATCTTTTTCCCAACAAATGAGCCTTGGTCCATCTTTAACATTCCAAAATTTAAAAAAAAATCCATCTTTTGATTTTTCAAAAGAAAATTTTAATTTTTTTTTTCAAAAATTCAAAAAATATATTTTTTTTGAAAAATTTTGATATGATATTAATATCAAAATTATATTATGAAAATTTTGATCACACCGTTTATGAGAGGTTATAAGTGAGTTGTCAACCCTTATTTTTGGAGTTAAAAAAAATTTAAATTTTTTCTCTGGTGAATTTCCTTAAAACCTTAAGTCAAAAGTTTGAAGAAAACCCCCTGAGCTTAGGCTGTAGGTCGAGGAAAAGACAGACAGCTAGATGGAATTGCTGGACCCACTTCTTTTCACAGCAAATTTTTAAATTTTTTTTGGAATCTCTTAATAAAAACAAGTACAGACCTTTAATATGACGCGACGGGACCAAGAACAGTCTCGGACTCGTCTTGGCCTCGTCTCGAGAAACGAGTTGAGACGAAGACGAACTTTTAGCCTTCCGAGACAAGAACAAGACAAGAGTCTAGTTTTTAGACTGAGACTTTCAATTTGTTTCTATTAAAGAAAATAATTCGAAATTGTGTTTTTAAAACATAAAAATTAAAATTTCAATGTAAATATATGACAGCTTCTGAAATTCTGAATTGGTAACAGGACGAGATCGAAACGAGACTTAGTTAAACGAAACCGAGAATAGACTGAATTTTTTTCGAATTTAAAAGAGACATTAAAATTCTTGTATCAGTCTCGTCACGTGACCAGTGCTTGTCAAACCAAATTTTCTGATACATATTAAATATTAGCGTTTTTACTTTGTTTGCTGAGTAGGTAAAGTGCTAAGTATTGTATGGGGCAAGTTTCAATCATTTCAAGGATTAATAATTTCAAGGATAGAGAACGCAAAAAAAAATGAGTCCCGCAATTATGTATGTTTGTTGATCTGTCCTGACCTGGAGTCTAAAGGTGGCCCTAAACGACGAAAATGCTCGCCGAACTTGTTCGTGCTCGCTATATATTCGTCGCGTTGGGGCTAGTTCGCGAACGGTTCGTTGTTGGCGAAACATTTCGATTTTCTCGTGTTCGTTGGCTTCAATGTTCGCCGAGTAGGGCCATGTTTGCGAGCAAACCTCATTTTTGTTGTGAACTTCGTTGAGTGCAACGACTTGCTCTTCTTTATCGCACATGATGTTTATTCTTTGGAGAATCGAAACCAAATGAATGTTCGCAAAATGTGTTCGCCGTTAAGGGGAAAATTCAAACGAGCATGTTCTTCGTTTAGGACAACCTTAAACCGTTTGAGCAATTTTCTCCCAGAATTTGGAGTCGAGGCTGTTAGTTGATTCCATTGAGGAAAATTAATGGTGTTTGTATTGCCGTATGGTTAAGTAAGGTTAAAATGGCCATTAAGGCAACATTTATTTGTCTCAAAAACGGCTCTAAGGACTTTCATGCATATTTAACTCAATATTTTATAAATTTTTTTTTTCAAAATCGGTTAGATATAAATAGTTATTATGAGAAATATTTTGAATTTTTTGCTTATGGCTTCCATGTGACTGGGGTGACCCCGGCGCGGCGGTGCAGTGAAGGTAGTGCTTGACTGATGTACATAGGTAGGCTAGGGGTAGGTTTAAGTTTTATTTTAAGGACATAGTTTGTAAGTTTTTGAAAAGTTTATATTGAAGTTAGTTTTTTATAAATTTTCTAACAAAATAAAGACAAAAAAAAAAAATTAGTTCATAGGCCGAAATGCATTAGCATAAGTAATCATGAATTCCTTAGAGAACCCGTTTATTGCCAGTAAGTTAAATTTAAGTATAGTTAAGTAGGCTAGTTTTCTTGAATTTTGTCTAGTATGTAAGTAGATATAAGTTAAAAATGAATAAAATTTGAATTAAAAAAAAAAAAAAGTACCTAGTGCTTGACTGCTACCCTGGATGTGTGGGTTCGATCCCCATTTTAGGCAGCAATTTATTTTATATTCTTTCAACTGAACGCCACTCCTAGTATTAAATGAGATAATCAAAACTTAATTTCTCAATCCACTGTGCCAACAAAAATCTGTTCTATCCTTCTATTCCTTCTAGCATTGCCTAATTTAAAAGACCCTATAGGTCTTACTGGCATATATGTATTGTATAATTACGTTTGCGTGTTTTGTGCGTGTGTGTGACTTCACAAAATATACCTAAGTTCTTAGACTGAAAACAAAATTCAAAAAATAACCTCACAATAATAAATTTTTAATTAAAGTTGTGGGTTCAAAAAGTCTTATTTTTTGAAGCTATTAAAAATCTACCATTTTTGTCGTTTGTTATTCAAAAAGCTACTAATAAATATTCGATTTTTTTCGAAAACATATGAAATGAAGGTCTTAAATTAATAAATGTCGTTCTTCTGTTAAGAGACTAGGAATTTTTCGTTAAATATGAAACGACATAAGCGCTCTCAAGGTATTAGCTTACTTTTCCAACGACGAAATTTCGATAGGTCTTAAAATCACCTTGGCTATACTTTATAACTTGTAGTTATTAGCTTTCAATCTAAAACTTTATATTGTACTTTTTTCTATATAATGACAACTAAAACATAATGTAATGCTTTTATAAAATTTTACTTTCAATTCGGACCTACCAATTTTAATTTTCTTAAAATTTTGGTACCTATGTATTTTGTACGTTTTTTTTTTAAATATAGGACGTCTGTTGAAAAGCAATTTGTGTTAAGTTACAGACCGTCAAACAATTTCTTAAACCTATTTATGAAGTACTTAGGTTTCTGTATCTCCTATACAAAGTGTATAATCTACCTGACCAAGTTTTACTTATAGCTGCTTTATTTTCTGTTCAATTCCTTCGAGGATTAGCCAAACTAATTTCTTACCTCAAATCACAATTATATACCCAAATATATGTAAGACTAAAAATATATGCATACAGCTAAAAATATGCCATTGTTTTGCATGTCCCTTTAAAATCATCCATCATTCTGACAGCATTCCCAAAAGTAACGGCTCTCTCTTTTTCAATAGGAAAAAGGAAAAAAAAAGATAAAAACTGACACATAAACAACAACAAAAACATTCATACATACATATACTCAATTGGAAAAACGTAGCAAATCACCGCGAAAAAATGCAGAATAGCCGCTGCGCTGGTAGTAAATGGATTCTCGTTTTCGGGTATGAATGCAGTTAGCTAGGTAGGTGGATATTGCGTAGAGCTAAAATATTATAATAATACTTACAACGATGCACTATGTGCACTGTTAATGGTATTATCCCGGTCCCGGTTTCGCACAAATATATAATATAATGCCATGGACATCCTGCTGTTATTGCTAAGAAAGGACCGCTTACTTTCCGCTTGTGTTGTCAATTTAGGAAGCGTCCAAACAATAACACCATGTCCTCTGCAATTACCCGCACCTTCGCCCATTATAATATTTGAAATACCACCAACACTAACAAAATACACATAATATCGACTGATTCCCTTTTGGCATTATATTTCATTCTCTCGTCCTTAGCTGATTTTACTGTGTTCGTGTCATGTCCCTTTTTTCTAATTTTTGGCGGTTTTCTGATACTAATAATTTCGTCCTTGCAATAATAATATTTTCCATGGGAATGGGTGTGCGAAAGTTTTTTCAAGGATAAAGATATAGATGAAATGTGCGAGGGATGGTATTAAAATGGCGCCCATACGAGTCCTTTCAATCTATTCAACAATAGGAAAAATAACAAAAGGAAAGGGGGAAATTTGCTGGAAAATAATTTAGATCGCGAAAATAAGGAACGGAAGTTGACAACTAGAAATTCACAGGATTAGGATTTTTTCTATGTGCAACAACAACAAAAAATAGCTCCGCGTCGCGCAATGCAATCAATGTATCCTTCCCACTAGAAATGTCTCAATTTTGTAAAAAGGTTTCCTTAAGTTTTCTATATTTTGGTATAGCGAAAAGGGGAATAAAAAAATCGCATATCGACAAAATAAAAAAAAAATAAAAACTCCAAGGATATAAGAATAACCCTATCTAATGCTGATCCCTTTTTCTTTTATTTTCATTTAATTGGTGTGTTTTCTAGTTCTTGTGATTTCGATCCGTTTTGGTTCGTATTGTGTGTTCTCGGTTCGAGAATTTTGTTATGAATTATTTAGTGCCATTGACACGGGTCCTTTTCTTACCATAAACCTATACCTTCCAAAAAAAAAAAAAACTCTTGCAAATAATTGCTGCAGAATGAGTGTCCTTCGCAGGTAGATTGCAACATTGATCGCCCAAGCAGCGTGCACGCAGATCGTCCCTAATGGGAAGGTTTGATCACCTTAATTCCTTGAAAGGCTCTCTCCTATTGTATTATTATTTTTCTGTTTTTTTTTTTAGACATTTAACCGTGTTCCTTTTGCTTATTGGTGTGAGTAGATATTATAGAAAATGGGAAAAACACTTTTCGCGCGTTTTTTTTTTCTTCCAACGAACGTCCTGAAAGTGCGATGCACAAACAATGCGATTTTTTTTCTGTGTTGCTCTTGGCAGTGAAATTTGAGGATGTTTTAATGTTTGTCGGAGGCATAAATAAGTATACATACATATATTTTGAAGCCGTATGAAAGAACGGAAATATCAGTTAGATTTATTGACATAGCCGAATTGAATGAAAGAATTCCAAGTAATGAGTTGAAAGGAAGGCGGATATAATGGCGACAGCTAACACACGTGAATTAAGTTTTTTGCGTTTGAAAGTTAAGGGCGTTGATATTAGAAATTTATTGCATTTAGTTTTGGAATTTGGTGAATGAAAATATGATTTTTTTTTTTAAAGATTCGCAAAGGCCTGAGGCGTATTATGAAAATTGGCGTTTGATTTGTTGTTATTTAAATTTAACTCGTTTTGCATTTAGTTTGATCAAATTATGTTATTCCAAAATTTCATATTTAATTATGTACTCATGATGTATGGATATTTTATGTTATAATAAAAGGATTTGAAAATATACAATGAATCTATCAGAATAGTTTCTTGTCTGGAAAAACAATTTCTGAAAATGTTTGTTTCTTCCTTCAGATTACGAGCGATATGCGGAAAAACTGAATTTTCTAAGAAAACTTATTTAAAAGGAAAAATTTAAGCAAAAATGCAAGTTAAAAGTTAATTTAAGTATGATTTCTGCCATATGATTCCTGGACGTAATTTAATCTGGAACTTCAGTTGTCGATCACTTTTTCAAAAATTCGTAGCCAAATATCGGGAATAATGAAACGAATGATATCCTTAACCCATTTATTACCAAAGACATTTAAAACTAAAATTTTGAAATTTAGGTATCATAACTTTATTAAATAGTATTAAAGGAATACAAAAATAATTTTTTATTTTTTAAAAAAAAGTAGGAAGTGTAGTTTTTAAGCTGTACCCAAGCAGGTACAATGGGAACATATGGTTGCTAATTTTGTACATGAAATTTTTTAAAGCATTCTTTTTCGACACACAGTACTATGTCGCAAAACTCACAAACCCATCTTACTCGCATGTGGCATACTCTGCATCTAAGAGGCTTTTCAATTCTTTTTGGAAAATGGTGACCTTGAGATAGAGCAACGCTTGTAGATATAGAGCGTTTTGATGTCGAAGGTTGGAGAATTGTATATCTTCTAAGATAATATCGAGCAATATCCCTTTGAAACGAAAGCAAGTCACCTTCGGAATCAGCTGCGACTTTATATAGTTTCCAAGCGTTCACCAATGTAGAGCTGAGCATTGAAGTGAAGAGCGGCCACCACCACTTTTTACCTCGTATTTTGATTTTATAGGCATTGACACACTGGTCGTGTAAGTCAACGCCACCCATTCCATTATTATAATCCGCAATAAGGTTCGGCTGCTGAATGAAAACTTTTCTTTTTTCGGCTGATGACCAACGTTTGACATAATGCATGGGCTGGATAGTATCGAAGTTTGTGCCCATAGTAACAATACTATTATCGCTCCATTTTACAAAAAGAATATTATTATTTACGTCGTACACGTGCTCAAAATGTCCTCTTTTATCCTTCTTGAATTCTTTTTTCAGTTTCAACGGACATTTTTTTGTTCGATTTTCTCTTGCTGTTCCTGTAGCTCTGAAGCCCTTTTCTCTCAACAATCGCAAAAGCTCATGAGAAGTAAAATAATTGTCGAAATATATTATATGATCAGAAGGAAATGGAACTTTTTCTAGAAGCTCAAGTACAACTCGAGATCCTAGTGGCATTTGTATCACATCAGCGTTCACATTTTTTGCCCCACAATAGGTATCAAAATTATATAGATAGCCACAACTGCTCGTCAACATCCAGTTCTTGAACCCGTAACGAACAGGTTTTCCTCTTATGAACTGTTTAGAAGAATGGTGGCCAAAATACTTTATCATTGCTTCATCAATGGATAATTTTTCTTGCATGAAGCCCCATTGTTGATATTTTTGGCACAAAAGATTCATAAGCGGTCTGAGCTTTGCCATTTTGTCTCGAGCATCTAATTGATTATTGTCCGCGAAATGAATGTATTTTTTTATCTCATAAAAACGATTTCGCGACATGTTGTTTGCTACCAATTCGGTTCTTGTATCTTCATCTAATTTCCAATACATGGACTCCCTGAGCATTGAGTGGTATCCACTGTAAAACATAATGCCTATGAAAATTTCCAAGTCTTCTTTTTGGAAGTTGAGGTTATGATGATTATGTTGAGAAGCATAAAGACTAGTTTGATTCAAGATCAATTCCACCACCTCATTATCAAAAAGTGTTTCAAATATTTCGACTGGAGACTTATTGTCTAAAGCACATTTCATATTCATCTTGCTTATCTGAAAATTATTTGAACGATTCATCGTCATATCCGAACCTCGTTTAGACCATCGTGGTTGGGTTTCACGTTGCCCAGACATTGAGGCTCTTATCACTGATAAAGGAACATCGTCCTCGCTATCAAAATCCTCATCCCTAATGAAAAGTTCAATGCTACCTGGAACATCATTGGGAATGTGATCGTTATCCAAATTTTCAGTTTCTATTTCATCCTCGTCTGTGTTGTAATCTGCGTCTGGTGGTATAAATGCAATGTCAAACCCGGCGTTTTCATCATTTTCTTCGATTGCATTTATTGCGCTTGGAAGATTATCAAATCTTCTTCCATAAAATAATGCTGTTGACAATGCTTTGAAATCCATTCTAAAAAAAAAAACTTGTCAGTTTTTCCCATTGTACCCAAGCGGGTACACCTAACTTTACGCGTACTTACCTAGCGTAAAAATAAACGAACACTTGTATTTTCACTTTTATCTGATCTTATTATATATTTTTTAACTGTTTGAGAAAAAACAAAATGAAAATTGGTAAAACGAATATTTATTCTGTTCAAAAATATAGGCCAACCTCAGAAAAACAGAGAAATTCGCAATGGCACCTGATGCGGAGTAACAAAAAGCATCACCTTTGTATTTTCTTTACAGTAAACTGCACGCCTACTTTTTGAAAACATGTCAAAGGAACAAAAAAAATTCATTTTTTTTCAAAATAAATTTGAAGAAAGACAACGGTAAAACCATAATGTTGTTCAATTTTCTGTACCCAAGCGGGTACAGTGGGAGTAAATGGGTTAAACTGGTCGACGAGCTTATCGGCGTAGACTAGCGACTTCACATATCTCCATAGAAAATAGTCTAGCGGCGTTAAATCACTCGTTCTTGGGAGGCCAGTTCACGGTTCCGAAACGTGTAACTATGCGGTTGCCAAACGTTTCCTTCAATAAATCAATTGTGTGTGACATGTTGCGCCGCAGCTAATGCACAACATGGTTTTTCAAGGAAAGAAAAAGTCAGTTATCATGGTTCTATAGCGGTTGCCATAGATTGTAACGTTGAAATGCCAAACCAAGCCAAACACATATTATCACTTAACAGCTCTAAAATGGCTGCCAGTTAAAAAGTGTTGCCAACTTAAAGTTCTATACTTTATATAAGTAAATGTTGACAAAAATAATTCTGAAACTTTCTTTTTAAATAAAAAGGTTTTTTTTTTTAAACTTATCACTGTTCCAAGTTTTTTTTTTCCTATCCAATTAATTAAACTAAATAAGTGGAAGAATTTCCATGGTTTTTTCGTCATTTAGTCTTAACAGATTAATAAAACGTTCACAAAAATTTCATTGGAAAACAAATTTACTAGTGTGGTTTTTTTTTTGCAATATTTTGTTGAAATTTTTAAGAATCATTAAGAGAATGAAAATTAAATGAGAAACAGCTTCAGCAAAAATACAGTTTGAGATTTTTATATGGTATCCAAACGAATTCAAACAAATTTATCTTAATCATCTTCATCAGTGAACAAATTTTACTGAACTATACTAGATATGAATTCGAATGCTAACACCAAATTTCACTATCACGTCAGGTTTTTGAGATAACCTCAAGTGAAAAAAGTTTAGAGTTTAGAAGAAAATCTTTATTATGAATACTTTAAATCGATTTCGATTTGATTTTAATACTACTTCGCGTACCTTCTGTTCATAATTAAGTGTTTTTATAATTTAAATAATTATAATTCGAATTCTTAACACTTGCCGCAGTTCTGTTTTTAGATATTTGAAGACCTTAAAATTACAAATATGTGCCCTATTTTTAGAAACCCTATTTACGTTATGTAAAGTTGAGTATTTGTTTAAAGTCCTTTTAAAATGGCAGACAAAAAAAAAAAAATAACAAAAGAGGACAAATAGGTGCATAGCATGTGTTAGTGAAGATTATTTATACTTCAACATCAGACTGCATGTTTCACGTGCAAGTTTTCCACTTTACAATTAGTTAGCCGCGACGCGACGCAACGGTAGCGTAAACAATTAATGTAGCATTATACTGAGACTGAGACAAAACCAAAACAACAACAAAACAATACCCTCATGGGAGTACACAAAACAAAACAAAAAAAAAAAATATAAAAATTCCCAAAGGCATTTTTATAGTTAGTTTCTTTGTTTAATTTGCAGACAAAATGTTCATGTGGAAGACAATTCCCCATTTATCATCCCTGAAAGTCCATCACATTTCAGCCAGCTCAGGTTAAGTTGAATGTTCAAAAAAAAAAAAAAACTAAACTATGACGGGGTACAATTATTCCACAGGATTCGCAACGCTATATGGCATTATAGTGTCATGGTAGCAAAGTAGCTTTGCTTTAAAAATCAAATTTCCTGGATTTTAACTTTAAGTTACGACAAGGTGGTACTATTAATTTATTTAAATAAAAAAAAGTCAGATAGTTTTATATTTACCCTATATGAGTTTTTTTTATTGAAAGCTACGGAGGAAAGCAAAGCAATATTTAAAAAATGTTGTTAAAGCAGTGGTACCGTTGGCGTATACGCACTTTTATTATTTCGTAAATTTTTAATACAATAATCGAACTTTTAAAAGTACTTGGATTACGTTTTTTTTATTTTTGGAGGTACATATAAAGAATTGAAACATATTTGCTTTGCCTCTGAAAAATTTAGTAACCTGATGCTTTTGGGGTGACGGACAAAATCCCGAAAACCCAAACTTGTTTGCTCACATGAAACAATTAGTTTCGTTTAGTTTATTATCTACGATCATTCATCCACAGATTATATAATTATCTTAAACTTACAATGAACTCAAAGCTAAATTTAATTTAGATTTGAAAACTTCCTGAGGCATTACTAAATCATAATTGTCATCATATATGAGGTTAAATATTTTAGTACACCTAGATATTGGATCACGTGAATCATAGGAGGTACTATGAGAAGGTTCCCATAATAGGGGTCTTAATCTTAATGACCTCTGAGGTGCATACAAATTGAAAAGAATTGATTTCAAAAAACCTTCGAAGAGCAAAACAATTCAACAATATTCAAGTATAGGTCGAACTAATGAACAAAACAGAGATTTTAATGTATAAGGATCATTATATTCTAAAGAATTCCTTTTCAAAAAGCCAAGTGTTGAATTAGTTTTCGATTCTATTCGGTTTATAGGAAGATCAAATGTCAATTTACCGTCAAATATCACACCTACATAAATCATTAAACTCATTGACGATAACGATTGGCTTATTAGAAAAGGTGCAAAAAGGAACAATATGAAAAAGAGTTCTATTAAAGAGCATACATGTAAATTTATCAATTTTGAGCTGCAGATCATTCAGAGCACACCAATTTGAAAAATTATCTAAGTCATTTTGAAAATAAGAACAGTTTTTTATATTCTATACAACTGCATACAATCTAAGAATAATTTGGCAAATCATTAACAAAAGTAAGAAAAGAATAGGGCCTAAATGGCTTCCTTCGGGAACCCCTGAGCTAACTATTACCATTTTTGAAAAAATGTCACCAATAGGCACAATTTGCTTACGTCCATATAAATATGACTTGAACCACTGGAAAATTTAACCAATAAAACCGAGGGAATTAAGTTTCTTCATTTCTTGAGTAACACTTCAATATTGACTCTACTAAATGCCTTCACGAAATCTGTGTAAACTGCATGTAAAATGTTTATTGAATATGCAGCCTCATCTTCAATCACAATTTTTGATGGCGGAAAAAAAATTGTTTTGGCTCTATCTAGGCACCTCATTACCTACACAGATTTTGTATATGATAATGGCTCATGACAATGATCAGAAGGACTTTTTTCACTTCATGAGTTCCTAAATCATTTAAAATTGTACTTAAACGTGCTTTACACAACTTTTTTTTTCCTTTCCTCGCATTCCCAGTAAAACACTTCTTTATATTTTTTATTTAGGTATATGGTAACTGTAGCCATAAAACAAAAAAATTGCTCAAATTTTTCGGGACTTCGATTTCGAAATTTTCGGGATTTTGGATCTATGTGTTTTATTGTTACATTAGTTATGATAAAAAAAGACAGCAAACCCCACTTTAAGTATTTTTAATAAATTTTGTTTTTTGAAAAAAATATACAAAATTTTTATAATAATTTTATTATTTTTAAAAATAAAAAAATGCATTTCATGAAGAAGTACCACATCTCGATACGTAACGTCAGTGGTCAAAAGACGTTGAGTGCGTAAGTGCGCACGACTTCTAAGACTGAGCAAATCTGATAGGCGTGGGTTTGAAGCCTATAAAGTTGTTCTTCAAATAAAATTTCGAATTAAAAAATGAATAAATTAATTCGTAAAAAAACAATTGGTGGTAGCACCTTAAATTTGTTGTTGTTGTTCACAAAAATTCAATGAAACATGATGTTTATTTAATATTTATATGGAATATGAAAACAAACTATAGAAGAATATATTTAATTTATCACAGCATAGGTAATTATAAGGTAAACTAAGTTTGTATAAAGTATGAAAATTCAATGTCACATCGCCTGATGAGCCTGGATAAAAAAAAGTCAAGTCGCTCTTCAAACAAGGTACAGGTCTACTCAGCTAAATATGTACATTCATAAAGCAATAAAATTGTAAAGCATTCCATAAAATAAAAATATATAATACATTTTTATTCATCCTTAAATATCCTGCTAAAACATCAATAAATCACAACCAGATTACTATTGTGCGATTTCATTCGATATTATTAAGTCAAATTTATGACAAAAAAAAAAAAAAAATAACAGTCATTTGTTTCACATTTCAATGCCCACATTTTCCAATTTGATACACAATAGAATATTCCATGAAGAAAAACATAAAATTAATTTTTATTTTAGGTTTTGTAAATAAATACTCGTACTTCAAGGTTAGAGACTTTTCCCAAATATTTTTCAGATAAAAACAAACAAAATACTCACTGAACAAACATGCATCACTTCACCAATTGCCCAATATCCTCTGGGGCATAAAAATTGACAAAACAAAAAATCAAGCAGGTCCCTATATTTTGGACAAAACAGCAGCAGTCCTTTTTTTTGAAAAACAACTTATCGTAAAAGTTCGCGGAAGAGAAAAATCACCACAATATAGCTTTACGACTTGTCCTATATAAAAAGTCAATTCAAATACCTACACCATAAATCACACAGGTTTGATTGTAAATCACACGTAGAGGCCGTAAAATCACAGGCACACACTTTCCGCGTTTTAGTGTGCATCATAAAGACGCGATCCGATCAGGCAGCCCTTAGCTGATGTGATTTAGGGCATGCGATTGATTTACAAGTACCGGAGAATAGAAATAAAATGAAAAGACGACGAAGAAGAAGATTCCTTCAAATGGCCATAAAATCAAGAGGTAATGTTCGTCGTAAAATCACCGCGCGAACATCCTGTCAATGCCAAGGATGTGGATGTCTTTTTGGAAAAATGTCTGAATTGAGAAGAGCGTATGCCCACACTATAAGAATCACGCCTTATCCAGGTTGTGCTGCGGGAGTCGTATATATTTTATGGACAACAGGAGTTGAAGGGTATAATCCTGCAGACGTAACTATAAACTATTGACCATGCACAGACACACACATACACATATGGCTAGATTGATGCACGTTTTTCAATAAGGGTCTTATCGACTACAACGTTCGCCGGCAATTAAATACGAAACCGATGAAATCACACATTCCATAAAAATGTCCTTTTTACAAAATGACTTGCATTAGAACTGTCATTGTTGTAATTGCGTTCGATATAGTGATGCACATTGGAATCATCCATTTCGTCACGCTTCTATTCATTATACCTACAGCGAGCGAAGGAGAAAAGACCAAAACCATCTTATTGTTGGTAATTGAATTCGGCGGAAAATGGTTTTTTGCTCGAATCATCAACAAAAAAAAAATCGTCCTTTACTGAGAGATACTCTGTTTGACATGTTCTGCGAATGCAGGAAGCGAATACGATTTTGATTCTACCCTCACAGCAGCGGTCTGTCGCTCACAGCAGGCTTTATTCTTTTGAGCCTTGAACGAAAGTACAAAAATTTCTTATTGCGATTATTGCGCGCTACGAAAGGTGTGTGCTATGTTGCGCGACTTGGTGTCCTTTTTTTTGTGCTGTTTCCTCAAAAATTAGGATCGCATTTTTATTTTATTAGCTTTGCTGCATGACAGCATAACCATTTTGGTACCTTTTTGATTAGCAATAGTAAATTTATATTTCGATGATCCTTCCTGAAGATGGATGCAGAGAAAACGAGAATTTGACGGGGGTAAAAGGATTACAAAAAAACGTTCGTTCGATTTTGTTGCTTCCCTTATTTTCCAATATTCAGGCAGTTTCAAAATTGAATAATGTATGTTTGTACTTACTTATATGTAAGGTCTCAAGGGAAAAACAAGGAAATTAAATCGCGTACGGTCGTTTTTCTGGGGATAAAAATGTGGTATTTATGAGGATTTTAAATTTTTGTTTCCCGCTCCGTTTGTCGTTTGATTTTGAATGGGAGAATGACGGTTGCAGATGTTTTATTTTGATTTTTTTTTTGTTCATCTGCAAATTGATAAGATGTCTTCAATATTTTTTGGGATCAAAATTGCAATGATGAATTCAATTCATTTAAGGATTATCAGATATGGAGAACAATGGAAAGTGATGTTTATTGGTTTTTCTATATTTGATAACTATTTGAGAATACTTTATTTGCAATGTACCTATGTATATTTTGAATCTATTTTCAAAGGGCGGAATTTATGCCATAAATTTTTTCAAAACATTTCATATGAAATAAAGATAAGTAAGATGAGTTCAACAGTATCGCAACCCACTTTTTTTCGAAATGAGCCTTTCATGGTCTGTTTTAATACAAAAATAGTTTTATGCAGCTATCTACACTCAAAACTAGATGGCACTCAAAAAGGTGTTGTTGCATTTTATAGTTTTATCATAGTTGTAGTGCAATAGTGGCGTAACCTTCATACTTCTCTTAGAAACTGTTTGCTTCGGTACAGATTGTGACATTTTGCTTGGGTATACATAATATGGGCAGTGAAAAAGTTTACTTGTATGTTTGGGATGAGTCTACAGCGTCAAGGGGACCTCAAGAAATTGGATCTTGTCTTATGCATTAATTAAAGAACGTACATAGGATGGTCCAAAAAATTATTATGTATTCTGTCCAATGTGGGGGCCAATTGTTGTGCCAAAAAATGGATTATTTGACAAAGATTTTGGTGTAATAGAAAAGAACTCAAATTTTTTTACGATATCTTCGTCCTAGATGATTGGGTTAACGTCATTTCCTCGGCCAAAAAGAAAAACGCATTTGAAATCGTGAAAATGACTTCATCTGATTTTTTTTACAGAATCTCTCCAGCTTGAACAACCTAAATATAAAATGATAAAAAAAAGAATGACTTATTGGAACTTCTTCAGTTTAAACCACTAATCCATTACTTTTTTTACAATAATTCAAAAGCGTCAACAAGTATTCCAATCGAAATATTTGACGTTTTATCAGACGAAGAGTAAAATCATTAAAAAAACAAGTAAAAATGTACATATAATTTTTTGTTGTTAAAATATGAACTAGGAGATAAATAAAAAATAATATAATAAATTTCGCGTAACCTTTCTTTTTTCTTTACTTTTACAGAAAACCCTGAATGCAATAGTGGCGTAACCCACTTTTTTGCCAAAATGAAGTTGAATTTTTAAAAACAGCTTGCCCTACAAAATATGTTCTTAAAAATCAAAAATGGCAAAGGGAAAATACAAAAAATGTTTAAAGAAAATCTGTTTGTTAAATCTCTCGTAACTCTGAAGTGAATTTTATGGGTTACGGCCACTATTGCACTCATAGCCTCAAATATTAGTTGAAAAATTATAATAAGCCCAAATAAAAAAAATTTAATAATTGAAAATTGTTTTCCAATAAAATTATACCCATTAACATATTTGGTTAGTGCAGTTAAAATTCCAAACACATCAAAGAGTCGAAATTGAAAATACACAATTTTAAACCTTTTGAATAATTGATCAACAATTTAAAACTACTTAGTCTTTTTCTACCGTTGACTCTTTTCTTGGGGTTACTGGGAAACAAATTTAGTCGAAAGACAAATTTTCATCATCAAAGAAAAAAACTACCGAAAAATAATTTGTCAAAAAAAATTGTAAAAATACATTGTTTAAGAAAATACTTCGTAAAAATGTTTTGTAAAAAACCAAACAAACTGGCAAAACAAAATTAGTCGATCAGAGCAAGTAAGTTCAAATACTCTTTTAGCCGCGAAAATAAGAACTGGTCAAGAAAAAATAGTAAAAAAAAAGTTTTATCAAATAATTTGTCAAAAAACAAAAATTTGGTCAAAAAACTTTGAGGCGAATACGATAGATAATATAGGTGCCAAGACTAAATAATGGATTTGGTTGAAGAGGTAAAAACAAGCATTTTTTACCAGAAGGGGCGGTTTATAAAATGAAACAAAAACTGTTTAAACAATGCTAAAGCTAACAATTAGATGTTATACATTTTTCAAAGCCAAAACTGTGATACAATAGCGAATGTTCGTTCGAATGAATAGCGAATGTTAAGAGTTCTAAAAAATAAATAGTATGTTATAATAAAGTTTAGAAAAATTATACTTAGAACTTGTTGTTGCCAAATTTTGAGATAAAAAGTAATTTTTCAGTAACATTCCGTTAATAACTGTAAATTTCCCCTCTTGACGGTTTTTTGCAACTTCAATTTCGTACCGAATTTGTATTTATATTAATAATGTAGTCCATCTCTCAAAACTTCTGCTCTATAATCACAGCCCTTTAGAAGATAACAATCAAATCCAATCAAAACAAAAATTACCGTTACTTGTGTTTGACCACATAACATTTGTACATCTCTGCACCAAAACATTTCATTTGATTTATATGTCGTGCAGATCGGTTGAGTATTTACGGAGAAAAACGTTTTGGCCACAACGTACTCACTCATACATAAATGGCTTGAATTCAATTTCAAATCTTTGCGTTTCACTCACTTAATTGAAAGTAAACGTGGTAAGTAGAAATGACTGAAAATCTAAAATCAATATAAATATCAGTCGAAAAGAACAACACATCCTAATCCAATAGTTTCCAATAGTCAAAAAGTATTCAATAAAAAAATATCAACAACGAAAATACTCTTCTGCATAAAGTGCACATTTTAAGTTTTCACCAAAGTTGGTAAAAAAAAAATGCAAAATTTACCCCCAATACATTCCATCAACTAAAGCAATTCAACGTCGAGAAATACGAGACATCAATGTCGTCGTCATAGTCGAGTCCTCGCCGTGTCGCGTCGTCGTCGTCGACAATGAGTCAAATTAGGACAGAAAAGAAAATCTCAAATTACGCGAAAGTCTGCAGACGTATACGACGTACGTATGTAATACAGCACACAGGATTTCTACGAACTCTCGTATTCTCCGTGTACTTAAAATGTGTGTTCATAAGCCTCTGCGTCTCTAAATGGGTGGAAAAGGACAAAAGCATACGTAACAACAACAAAAAAAAAAAAACTGAAAAAAAAACGTGAAAAAGATTTTCGCATTGCAAAAACACGGGTTCACAGATCCTTATAATGATACATAATAAGCGCGATATACACACAAGGACACATTCGCTTCTAGAGAATGCTCTGAGTTCTCATGCACATGCTTCCCTCCAGCCATTCCATTCCTTCAACCATCCGATTCCGACAGATAGCCGCAGTTGTCTTTCTTCATCCGTGCTTTGGCAAGTCGTTGTCATCCTTGCTGCCGCTGTGCCGCGCCGCCAAGGGTTGACACAATTGAGTCACTTCCACTGAATTGAAAGGGGGCGACCGAAGAACTAAGCAAAATAACGAAAATAAAAAAAAAAACGGAGTCATCACATGTATTCGCCGTAAACCCATGGTATATCACATTCCGCATGGATCTGCATGTGAGTGCCGTTCCGTTTTAGTCCTAAAGTGCGATTTTTAATGGTGTGCGTGTAAAACAATAAAACCCGCGCCAAATAAGCGTAATAAGAAGAAAGACAGGAACACGCCGCGCGCGAAGAAATTCGAGGAAAACTTTGCGATTCCCCCATGTGAGACCATACGTGATGTAAGGACATGTCGCGGGGACTATAATCCCATCCACCCCACTCGCACTTTCCTTCCACTCTTGGCTTCTCAACGCCTGCCCTTCCCGCAGCCAGCGGCCAACAGCTATCCCATTTGCAGGGAACAGGGGTTTTTACTTTAAATTCACTATACCTACATTATACAAGGGTTGAAGACACCATTATCCTTGTGCTGGACGTTGTTGTCGAGCGTTGTTGTCGTAGCTGGGCTGGTAGCGCGGCGCGGCGTGGCGCGGGTGAATGGATGGATTTCCCCGAAGGTTCACATATTTTTTTTTTCTGAAACGGGACTACAGCACTACATATATTATGTTATGTCCTGTTCGGGCATAAAGAAGTAAACGTGTATGCGTGCGAGTCGCCATCATACGCACTTCTGAACAGAGCACACACGCTCGCTCGTTTAATAGCATCAGCCGGGCTTAGATATATTTTGTAAATAATAGTTCCCCATGTGAGTTGAGTCTAATTAGTTAAGTTGTGCTGTAACGCGCGTCGCCCGTGGCCATTTTTCACCCGAAAAAAGGTTTATTTTTTGTTGCCTTTCGTATATATGTATCTACTTACAACTATTTTTCTAGACTTTTATCCCGAATTCGGTTTTTGTATATCATGCTTCATGTGCCTTGTGCGTATAGCTGCTCATATGTGTATCTTTGGGGGGTGTGAGCTGTGGGTGGTAGATGTACACATATCTGGTGGTTCATGTGTCATTTGGGATAGAAGCTTAGATGAGTTTTTTTTTTTTTTTTTTTTTTTTTTTGTGGAGGGTTGGGGGTGGTCGATGGTGATGCTTATCCACGGAGAAGGTTTTCCACTTTCACTTTACGTTGAATGAAATTAGGACCGGATGTAAGTATTTTTCTTTTCTTTTTTTTTTTGTAACTTATATGTGCGTTGGAAAATGTATACCTTTTACATTTATACGCACTTTTTGTGTAAGAGGGGGCGTGAATGTTGGGCGATTTTTCTACTTTTGACCGTGTTGAAGAGAAGGAAGATGAGGGTAGGTATATGTATTTTGTTGATGGAAGGTGATTGTAAATACATATATGTATGTATATATATTTTTTTTGATAAACCTGTACAATGAGCTTTTAAAACTAATGACTTACGTTTGGAAACTTCAAAATTTTGTCCAGCTACAGGGTGCTTCAAGGGGGTCCAGATATTTTTTACCTTACATGTAGTAATATTTTGTTTAATTTAACTACATATAAGTAACATACATATATATGTGGCTATGAGTGCAATAGTGGCGTAACCCATAAAATTCACATCAGAGATACGAGAGATTTAAGAAACAGGTTTTCTTTAAACATTTTTTGTGTTTTCCTTTTGATATTTTTGATTAATCTAAAAACGTGGAAGAGTAAGAAAAAAGACATATTTTGCGGGGCAAGCTTTTTTTTTTAAAATCAACATCATTTTGGAAAAAAAAGTTGGTTGCATTCATGGTTTTCTGTAAAATTAAGCGGCAAATTTATTATATTAGTTTCTTATTTCCCTCCTAGTTCATATTTTAACAACAAAAAATTATATGTATATTTTTACTTGTTTTTTTTTTTTGATGATTTTACTCCTCGTCTGATATTTCGATTGGAACACTTGTTGACGTGGTGGTATAAATTGAAGCAGTTCAATTAAGTCTTTCTTTTGTTATCATTTTTTATTTTAGGTTGTTCAAGCTGGTTGAGTTTTTTAATATTAACGGATTGTCTCTTGTTTATACATTTACATCTTCGAGTAAAACATCAATTTCATTCGAATACTTACAAAAAATTGAAAATGTTTTACTTCTTTCGAAGTGAAAACAGAATTTTAAGCCATTCAAGCTTGCAATTTGAAATTTCAAATGGGCTTCTCTTTCTGGCCGTGGAAATGACGTTAACCCAATCGGGGAGAGTACGATAACTTGGGCGCCGAAAATTGATAACGGTTTTTTGTAGAGGGGTCCAAAACAAGCATTTTTTACTATAGGACGGGGGGGTCTATCTTGCCCCGTTTGGGCGGGAGGGGCAATTTTATGAAAAGTGTACTAAAAGTAAAACAAAAATCATTAAAAAATAACGGTAATACTTACAGTTAAGTTTAATGCTGTTTTTTACAGCCAGTATTTAGTACTATAAGCCACTTTTTAAATCAGGCAAAATATATGCACAGTTTTCGAAAAATTGAGTTTCAAACACAAAATTCGGGGAAAAAAAACACAAAAAAAGAAGTTTGAAGTGTAATTTCTCAAAACCATAAGATTTAATACAATTTTTTTTTATAGAATTCGGTGCTCTTATTGATTTCTTATCAAAAACTGAAAACTAGATTATTTTATGTCTTCTAGTTTTCGAGAAAATTGAAAATTATTTATTACTTTTTTATGAGATTTTAGCTTTTTGACTGCATGCCTCTCATACATACCTCAACTGTTTATACGCCGTAATGCTGGGTGCAAGCATTGTTTTCATGTAAAAAAGCCTACATGGACAAGAAATCTTATATAAACAACAACAAAAATAAAAATCTCACAAAAAAGTAATTAGTAATTTTCAATTTTCTCGAAAACTAGAAGATATAAAATAATCTAGTTTTCAGTTTTTGATAAGAAATCAATAAGAGCACCGAATTCTATAAAAAAAATGTATATTAAATCTTATGGTTTTGAGAAATTACACTTCAAACTTCTTTTTTTTTGTTTTTTTTCCCCGAATTTTGTGTTTGAAACTCAATTTTTCGAAAACTGTGAATAAATTTTGCCTGATTTAAAAAGTGGCTTATAGTACTAAATACTGGCTGTAAAAAACAATATTAAACTTAACTGTAAGTATTACCGTTATTTTTTAATGATTTTTTTCCACTTTTAGTACTCTTTTCATAAAATTGCCCCTCCCGCCCAAACGGGGCAAGATAGACCCACCCCCCCTCCCATAGTAAAAAATGCTTGTTTTGGACCCCTCTACAAAAAACCGTTATCAATTTTCGGCGCCCAAGTTATCGTACTCGTGCCACCCAATCATTTGCGACGAAGATATCTTAAAAAAAATTTGAGTTCTTTTCTATTACACCAAAATCTTTGTCAAATGATCCATTTTTTGGCACAACAATTGGCCCCTACATTGGACTGAATACATAATAATTTTTTAGACCATCATATGTTCGTTCTTTAAATAATGCATAAGACAAGATTTCTTGAGGTCCCCTTGACGCTATAGACTTAT
The DNA here is from genome assembly GCA_958431115.1 of Syrphus vitripennis. Classification (NCBI taxonomy): domain Eukaryota; kingdom Metazoa; phylum Arthropoda; class Insecta; order Diptera; family Syrphidae; genus Syrphus; species Syrphus vitripennis. The sequence continues at coordinate 32,790,883 of OY288108.1, forward strand.
CCCAAACATACAAGTGAACTTTTTCACTACCCATAATATTATGTATACCGAACCAAAAGAACACAATCTAAGCAGTTTCTAGGAAAAGTATGAAGGTTACGCCACTATTGCACTGATAGCTTCATATATAGCATTTATTAAAAATAGACATTTTTGATTTAATACGAAGCTAAAAAAAATGTGTTGTATACTACATTGTACATTTTATTTTATTTTATTTTATTTTATTTTATTTTATTTTATTTTATTTTATTTTATTTTATTTTATTTTATTTTATTTTATTTTATTTTATTTTATTTTATTTTATTTTATTTTATTTTATTTTATTTTATTTTATTTTATTTTATTTTATTTTATTTTATTTTATTTTATTTTATTTTATTTTATTTTATTTTATTTTATTTTATTTTATTTTATTTTATTTTATTTTATTTTATTTTATTTTATTTTATTTTATTTTATTTAGTTTGATTATTACTCAGGTAAAACCTAGAAAACAGTTGTACATTTGGGCGTATGAGCACTTTTTTTCCTTTCAAACAATTTTCCTTTGTTTGTTCGCTACTCCTTTAATTAATTTTCTTCTTTAAAGCTTTTTGTATTTATTACATCATTTTTTGAATGCGAATCACCCTGTGCACTACAATACCATTGTTTATAAGCTTTTAAGAAATCATTCAAAATGAATGATGCTACGTGAAAGGTTTTATATTTTACTCATGCATTTTCTGCGAATAAAGTTATTATTTTTTTCTAAACCTTTTGTTTTTGTGATGTCATGTACGAAATGCGGTCATTTATGGAAAATATGATTATTGATTTTTTTCCACTTTTTCCACTAGAACTATTGAAACTAGAACTACTATAATTCCACAGATACATTGATAGCCAAGCGGCAAAAAAAGCGATTTCTGCCAATGTTATTAAATCGAAGCTTGTTTCTTGTTGGCGCGAAGAACTGAGGGTTCTTGGCACGCAGCATAATATTAGATTCTGCTGGGTCCCGGGGCACAGCGAGATACCGGGTAATGAAAAAGCCGATGAGTTAGCAAGACAAGGATCAGCGCTTGACGCTAGTCAAGCAGAGCTAGTCAACATCCCACCCTGCAACATTAAAAAGAAAATTTTAGATTTAATTCTAGAAAAATCCAATGAAAGGTGAAGTCTACTTGACACCTGTGATACTACTAGGAAAATATGGCCCTGCTTTAATAAGCAGGAGACAGACAAAATTATGCAATTTGGTAAGAAGTCCCTTCGCTCTCTTACGAGCATAATCACCGGACATAATTTACTGAAATATCATAAATTTAAACTGAAACTCAGCACAGATGACTTATGCAGGGGATCTGTGTGTAAAAGTTCATAGTTTTTTTTACAACATTTTTCGAAAACAACAACACTCAGAGAAAAAAATCATGTTAAATCAAACAGAATGTTCCCATGTTAATATTTTTCAACATTTTTGGCAGTGTTAAATATTTAACCAGAACTTTTGACAAGATTTGGACTAACATTTTCTAATGTTAAATTTACTTCTTCCATTAAAAATAGTTGGTGTAGCAAGATACGTGTTGTTAAAATAACAGGATGATCATTTTATATATGAATGAAAATTCACGGTGGTTATATTTTGTCCATATAATATATTTTTTTATCAAAATAGCCAACAATCTTATAAAAAATGTGATAATGGAGTATTAACCTAAAAATACAAAGTGTTAAAAATATCATATAAATTTATTAATTGGAAATTTTTTAATATGATGTTTTGTGTCTTGTTAATTTAACAACCCCTTTTTCAATTTCTTTGTTCATTCAAGGAAAACAAGTTAGTAATTTTGAATCTTTGTTAACAATTTTAAACCGTTTCTGACAAAATTTTTTCTTGTCTTTTGACTTGCAGGTGTATTATGGTGCACTTGGTGTTATTAGCATTCTTTTTAGTGCTCATTGAAGAATCGTAGATAGAAGAATTTTAAGATTCAGGACATATGGTCTGGAAATATAAATTTTGTACCAGGTTGATTTCAATACTGACAGGATGAGTGGTTGGCGTATTTTGCAAATTGTTCTAGGCTGTATAGCTTAGGAAAAAAAATCTTTGTCGGTTTTAATTATAACTTTATCGCAGGCGTCTTTGAGAACAACTTAAAAACTTGTCATTCTTGTTTATTCTATATTTTTCAACTTCGAAAAATATGTGTATTTTAAAACAATGGATCAACCAGTAAAAATAAGAAATATTTGTAAGCGAATAAATTTAATACTAAACTTAATTTTTCTCCCGTTTTCGATTCAGCAATGGTAGTATATTTTTCGTGACCAGCGAGTTAACCTTTTTTGCAAAAAAAAAACCTTTTCACCCACCCAAACTTGTACCACCTACATATACCCATTCCCATACAGAAAAAAACTACCATACACATTTATTATAGCCAGAAGTTGTGTCTTTTTATTTAATAGAGTTTCTTTGGTCTATAAGCATAGAGCATCGGCTATACACAGCAGCAAACTCCTGGATCTGACATCGCAATTTCCCTGTCACGTCTCGTCCTCTAAGATGGTCATTTTCTATACTTGGAACCATTCCCACCATGCCCCAGTATAATACTATTCCACACTCGCCTTTGTGCTCCTTTTGATAAGGCCACATCTGCGGACACATTCGCACCGAGGAGCGAAGCTTTATTTCAAGTAAAGGATTTCGATACCAACGAAGGACAATGATTCCATCCGAACTTATAAATAAACACAATGGACAGCCATTCGACCACTACACACACCACGACCACTACTCTGCTACTGCTGCTGCTGCTGCTGCTGCCACCAACATGAATGCAAGACTCACTGTCGCTGTGCCATTACCAGGATAACCAATGAGCACCTCCACACCCACTCTCATCTAAAGCACCCAATTTATACCCCCCCCCACCCAACTCAACCTCATGTGGCCACCACCTTCACCAGATTAGATTTAGCCGTTTCGAATTGGTCTCTGGATTGGATTCTTTGCTTCCAAGATGGCATCCGCAGGCACTTCTAAGGATGATATTCTGTGCTTAGATGATGCTCTAGCTCCTGCTACTGTGGGTGAATTAATATGTGCGTTTGGTTTGTGGGTAGGCGCACAGCACACATATTGCGACCGCAGGAATGAACGACATCACACCAGGACATTGCTCAATTTAGCTTGGTCACGACTGCGACGCTGAAGATAACAAGGCCAACAACGACGACGACAACGACAACGATGGCGACGCCGACGCCAACAGCCTCCAACTACACAAGGAGATTCTTGGAATTCAAACAGTCGCCCACTCGGGCTGCGGTCGCGGTGCACAAATTTAATAACCTATTCACAACACACATGCACACATGCAAACCATCCTGATGATGTCCTGTTGAAAAATATGTAAATCAATATGTTACATCTACTTTCATACACATACATGTATCTCGTGGTGCATGGAGCGGAAACTTCAATATTATGAGACGTAAGACATAACATGAAATTTTTATACGTAGGTTCGTTTTGGCGACGAAGGTCTACTTCTTTCTGTTTTCAATACTGGAAGTGTTGGTTTTATTTATTACTTACGATAAAGCTCTTATTATTAAAAAATGCTTAGTTATTTTCTCTCATAGACTACAACATAGAAATGATACGGTAACATTGTTGTTCAGAAATCCAACGAAAGATGAAATCTCCTAGAAACTTGTGTTAAGAAAAGGGCCGATAGGATTTTAATTCTTAATAAACCTTCGTTAAAATCCCTTATAAACGTAATAACGTTTATAGAAAATGGGGCTCTGAACCGCTGATCTTTGCAGAGGCTGTTATGACGAAGATGAGCATGAAGACACTGCTCACTTTCCTTGTCATTATCCATCACTCTGCCACACTAGGAAGAGAGCCCCAGGCAACTACTTTTTTAAGGAATTAGAAGAACTGTCAGAACTCTCAGGCAAGAGCTTACTTCGTCAAGACCTCCAAATGGCTAGACGAACCATCGGATTCATAGTCTAACATTTCAAGAAGTTACAATACTTTAGGGTATCATAATGGATCTACATTGATCTAAGTGTGACGGTAACAAAACCAACTGTAAGCCCAATAAGCCTAACCTAACTATTCACTTAAAATATTAATATTTCAATTTTCAAAAAGCAATAACTATCAAGAAAATTTTGTTAAAAATCTAATAACCATAAATCTAATTCCCCATTGCTTTTATCGTTTGACTTTACGTGGGGACTTTAACCTACAAAATATTTTACTTTGATTTTAGCGCCACCTATTGTAACATTGTCTTAACTAAACATACATTTTTTTTTGCAACTGAGCGCGTTCTTTGGTTATGGCTGTCCATGATTTGTGATGATAATAAAAGGATTAAAGAGGAGATACCAATTCCCATTGGTTTTAAAGGTAAAGCACTCCACATTCTTGTTGTGGAGCTAGAAAAGAAATCTTTATATTTACGAGTGCGTCCGGAATTTGATACGAATTCCTTAAAGTGCGAAGAGTACTGTTGAATTGTTGATGGGAAGAATGCAACTGGCTGTTTCATTTGTTACTGTTTTTATAAATAGCGATGAAATAGAGAAAGCCGTTAAATATTAGGACGGAATTCCAAAGAAGTTATTGTTTCTGTTATAACTCTGTCATGTGATGGACATTCCAAGAACTGAAAGGTTGTTTGTTTCTTCAATACAAGTGTCACTTATGGGTAACGATAGAAGACATCATTTTAGCTTTGAAAGTATTGAATTCTACGATTTTTTAAAAATCATTGATGAAAATAAGGAAGAGACAGTAGGATATAAAATGGAGCACTAGGGCACAGGCACAGCAGCTTTTATTTTTTTTGGGTATCAGACTTAGAACCGTCAACGAAACTGAATGCCCGCGTTTTTGATAAGAGAGCATAATTCCAATAATCTCACTCTCTCCAAAACGATTTAAAAATTTTTGTGACTGCTCGGTCAGATAAACCATCAAATCAGTGCCTCCTCTGCCAGAGCTATTTTTCATCTTAATACAACCATTTTTTGTAAAGCTACTGAAAAAAATCTTTTTAAAAAAATCGTCCCCTCAATTTTCTTTTGGCTACTGTGTTTTGAGCCAAATGGGAGCTTTCTATCAGACGAAACTGGTATTTGACTCGAAATAATTTTTAAAAAAATTAACTTTTTTCAGGAACAAAAATGATATTTATTTAAAATTGTGCTGTAGTAAAATCGCAGCACGAATACAGTATTTGCTTCGCCTAAAGCAAGTAGTCAAAATCAAAGATTTTCATAAGAAAAAAAAAGTGAGATAAAGAATTTTTATTTAATTTTTTTTTTCAAATTTTTTAAATTTTATATAAATCTGTGAAAAAGTTGACAAATATTTCTATTATCTTCTAAAACACATTTGTTCGTCTAATTGTTTTCGAAAATATATGAAAATTATTATCTATAAGAAACTGACTCGAAAACAAGTATTGTGATCAATAACTGGAAAATCATTTTTTCTCTTCTTTAAGAGTTTTGGCGAAGAGAGAAAAATATTAATATTATCTAAATTTTTTTAAGAAATTTTAAATTGTAATAGTAGCATTTGAAAAAAATAATTTGAAGAAAAATTTAAAAAACAAAAAATGTTTTTTGTTTTTTTTTCTCAATACGAACATTTTTCAGTTAACAGTTCTTCAAAAAGCTCTATGTTAGGTAAGGTTGAAGTGTAGCTGTTAGTATAATCTGACACACTTAGACCAGGATGGCCCTTTGTGATACCACATGAATCTAGAGATTTTTGTTCTCCCTACTTCTTGAACCATTTTGAGCTTCTTATGAAGATTGAGAGACTGTTTATTTTTTTGTTAACAAGATCGCTGGGATCGTTGAAAAAGTATTCTCCCAAAAGTGAAGCCTACGTCTTTGGGATAGAGCAGGGCATTTACAGAGAAGATGAGTAGTTGTTTCTTCCTCCTCTTCATCCATACAGCTTATGCAGAATTCGTTAGAGAAATACCCAGCCTTGCTGTGTGCTTTCCATTTAGACAGTGTCCTATAATGAGACCTATTACGGAGCTAATGTGCGATCCATTTAGGGACAACAAGCATCTAGATCGACTCAGATTGGCCAGATCTGCTTTGTCGCCACACAATTAGTGATGGTATTTCACCTAAGGTTTATTACTCTAATGGTATCTTGCACTAGCTTGAGTTTCATAGGTACCTATACCAATATTTTTCATGCATGGTGCAATTGGTAGGATAGTTCCATTTCTAGCGAGTTCATCAGCCTTACAATTATTGCCTTTATGTTCCTGTGGCCCGGCACCCAACAAAGACTGCTGCGTCATCTCCGCGAGAGATGATTGGCAGTTAAGGGCTGTCAATGAGTTTATGGAGACAGAGTCAAGAGATTTAATGGCAGCTTGGCTGTCAGAGAAAATGCGGATATCAGACAGAACACGCTACAATGATTAGGAAGACGGAAGGATAGGCTTAATTTGAAGCTTGTCGGAGTACACCCCACAACCCACTCAGTCATCAGTTTTTGATCCATCAGTATAAAAGTGAACGCAATCATCTTCAAGGAATGACAAATTTTTCCAGACTGATCTGGAGAGTATTGAAACCTGAAAGTTCTTGCCAAACTGAAGTCGAGGAATAGATTAGTCGATGTACCTAGGGATTGTTCCTAGTAGCTTCGGAATGACAGAGTGGCCAATTTCATAGTTGATCCACTGTGAGCAATCTTTGAGACTAATAGCAGTGCTAGCAGCTGTATGTTGGCAGAATATCAAAAAAATATATCAAAAAACTCTAAAAATTTTTGACCTAATTTTTTTGGCTCGTGTAAATAAAGTGCGTATACGACCTAGTGTACAGACGTTTTGACTATAATGAGCAGGTTTTATATTTCAATAAAATTAAAATGAAGTCCATCGATTTTGATAAGACTTTAAGGAATAACTATTAAGTTTTGGATTCGTAAGAAAAGAATAAACTCGAGATGTTAATCAGACCGCCCAAAAAGTGAGTACTGCAATTCTGTCTGTTTATCAGTTATTTTTCCAAACCTGGAATTCAAATTTTAGATGATACCCTTGAAATATAACGTTAATGATTTTTGAATCTTTTTTCAAAAATTTGTATTATTATGATAAATCATTAGATGGCCTCTCCTATTCCGTTTTGAGCTCAGACTTTTTCAAAATTCAAACCTGATTTCCATATCAGCTTAATTGAGTGTGAAATTGATAATTTGTTCCATTTTATGAAAAAAATAAAATGCTTGCAATGAAAAAAATTATTTTAAAAACAACAGTAACAGTGAAAAAAAATTTGAAAGCCAGAATCGCAACTGCTCGAGTACTGAAACCAATTTATTTTCTCTCACAGTTTTTGAAAAAATTGCAGACCATTAAATGTTAGTCCTTTTTTATGTTTGATCAAAAAAGGAACAAATCTTTTTTGATAATTATTATACATTATACCGTTATTTTTAAAAAATATTTTTTATTCTAAGATATTTTTTATAAAATTCACAAAAACACTAATTTGGGGCTGGATTTTAACTTAGCCGCCATAATAATGAAATGAAGTGTAGCTCGTCACCAACTTTTATATGAACAACTTTCAAAAGTTGGAACAAGCTCTATACAAAAGTGCTCATGATTCTTGTTATTTGTAAGAGAAAATATTGCAGTCCAGAATCACACCACATGGGGTAGTAAGTTAAAAAATAATAATTTATTATTATTCTAGTATTTTGATAAAAATTCGAATGCGCAACGATGAAACTTAAATTCTAAATTAGAATTAAAACAAGTCTGATTTTAAAGACTTATAAATTTCAATTTTCATGTGTTTTCTTAAAGCTTCTTTTCACCATCATTTTTTAAAAAAATTAAAAACACCCAACTGGCTCAAAAACAGATATAAGTTTAATGTTAACTACATAGATGTATGTGACGACTGCATGGACAATGACCCTTAAACGACATTTAACCAAGTTTTTACAGTTTGTTTTTTTTTTGTCATTTTTAATTTTATTTTCTTACATCCTATAAAATAAAAAAAAAAGTAGTATAAACTTTTACTTTCAACATTACAATGTGTGGTATGGAGCTTTTTTTTTTCGTTTTGCTTTGCTGCCACATTTTTACCCCAATACTCGTTTTAAGTCCTTGAAAGGATTCTTTTTATTTTTTTTTTTATTTTTCATGTGTAACAGAATATGTTTATTTCTTTTTATTATTTTATTTGCCATTTCTCCATTCCCTTTCATTGAAGGTTAATTCAGTAATTTCTGGTTGCATTTTCCCTTCTTTTGCTTTTTGAAAAATTGTATTTAAAGGGTGGCTAAAAGAGCGTTGGGGTATAGGGTATAGCCTTCTCACACCCTCATATTGCTTGTTAGTAGTGTAGTATAGGTACCGGCAATAATAGTTTAAGTGTGGGTAGACGGTAGAGGAAGAAGAAGAAGAACACACTAAAAATGAATGAAACTCTTTTTATAGACGGCAAAGTATAGTATAGAGTCTAGGACGATATAAAATCTCTGATAAAAAAAAAAAAAAAATAATAGAAGAAGAAAAGAATGAACCGTTTCTATGGGTAAGAGGAAGTGGTTGGTGGTTGGTACCTACCATACTACTGTACTCTTTCAAGGCTCTAGGATAGAAACCGAAAGGACATAATAATGTATAATTTTTTCAAGCAAACCATCTTGCCCCATCTTATAGCTATTTCCAAACTGGGGGTCTTGTCCTCTCTGTGTCGTCCTGATTATGTGTATTTATTTTTTTTTTTATCGTTGCCATTGTGTATCTAAATATAGCTATCATCATTATCATCACCATCATCACAGGATAATGATGTGACTCTAGAAACTGAACTTGCTGTGTGCAGCATTGGAAACGTTTTGTGTAAGTTTTTCTCTCTTTTAAGAAGTTTTCCGTTTTCCAAACACCAGAGTTTCAATGTCAGTAGGAATATAAACCTACCTACATATTATACAATAAACAGGATAAGGGGTGTAGTTAGGCAAAAGGCAAAGTCTTCTTAAGGATATTATATGTATGTACGAGGAAATAAAAATAAGAAAGAAAAGTAATATAGAAAAAAAAAAACATAATAAAATAAAAGTAAACTTTTGTGGATTGAATAGCTCCTTCGAAGAATGCTGATGAGAAGGAGCAGGAGGAGGAGTAGGGGGGGTTGATTCGAAGAAGGCACGGAGAGAGAGAGAGGGAGGGTTTTTACGTCTGGAAAGGCAAGCTATATGGACGAGGTCTATGGCCCTTTTTAATGTTGCAACACTCTTATGTGGCACACCATCATCCTTGGGCTTAAGGAGCACCATGAATGAATGAAAAATTTATTGCAAGACTCTCTCAATGAGTGTATAGTATACAGAAGGTCGTTCTTCTTCTTCTTATTTTTCTTCTATACTTCTTCTTATATGCTTTTCTGTTACCAACCCCCCCTTGGCACAGTGGGTATAGTAGCACCCCTATTTAGTATTTTTCTTTCTATCAAAGCTCTAAAGAACACTCTTTTTATAGGTTTATGTGTATGCAATCGCCATACAGAGAGTTAGACCAAAAGACAGACAGAAAAAGATACTGCAAAAGCATTGAAATGATGATAAAAGAACCAAGGAGGAGGGAGTCCAACAAAAACTAAAAGAACACAAAAAAAAAAATGGAAGCTGAAGAAAATTTTTTTTATTGCCACATAAACCAGGCATTGAGTCGTGTTAGTAGGGTAGAGGGAAAGGGGGCTACTGACTGGCTTGAGGGTATGCAGGAAGCAAAGTTCAACACAGATATCATTATATTAAAAAAGGATAAAAACTAACCTAGGACAATAAAATTCTGGTTAGAGATGCCAGACTATACATTCATAATGTATTTACATTATGTACCTACCTATATATCTCTATGGGTAGATATGTATTTTTATATGTGTACCTTACTACCTACTTCTTTTTCGTCCTCGTACCTCGTACCTCCTGATGACAAAGGGCAAGCAAATAGAAATAGCAGACATAGTATTATAGTTGTAGACTCGAGTAGAGTATAGTAAAAATGGTTATAGAGCCCTTATAGTACCTATGTATGACTATATTAATGCACGAAAAATCGGTTTTATGATTCAAGGACATAAATCTCATTATAGTTAGTTTTTGTGTGTATTTCTTTGGTTTTATTGGTATTTTTCTACGGAATATAGATATATCTATACATTTAGTATTTTATTTTTTTTTTGGTTTATTTTCTATTTAAGTAGAACAACTTTCTCTGGTTTGCAAGTAGAAGAAGAAGAAAAAGAAGTTATTGTCCCTTTTGCAACGTCAGAGAGAAAGTTCTATATAAATAGATATAAAGATTCTTTGGGTGCATTTTTAGTTCTTTTGAAGCTTCTATATGGTTCGGTTTCTCTGTCTGGAAGGCAGAGAGAAGTCGTTTTTTTTTTATTTTTCTATTTTGCCGGTTTGGCCCAGTGTTTATCTTTTGCTTTTGTTTAAGAATGAACTTTATGTAATGTAAACATTTCTATGTATATCTACTTATATTAGGTATATAGCTGACATTGAAAAGTAGAGTTTTCTTGAGGTGTTTTTTTTTCTATTTTATTATTATTCTTCCTTTGATTTATGCGAGTAGTAATATTGTTTATTATGGAAGAAAGTATTTGTTTAATAGTTTTACGAGGAATTTTGTTGGTTTTAAATTAATGCATTGTGTTATATACTTAAACTTATTCTGGTATGGGCAAATTGAATTAAATGGCTTTAACTTGTTATTGTTGAAGTTTTTTTTACTTTGACAAAAGATTTTCTTTTTTAAGAATTATTATTTATGAGATTTTCTGTTTGTTTCTTATTTGATTTACTTAAAAATCTTTGGAAATTAATCAAATGGATGATGAATGTGAGATAAAGTTGGGTGGCGCCTCTGATTTTAAGTGATTGTTTTGAAAAGTTTTGAATTTTATTATTGATGTTAATATTTATGTTTAAATTAAAAAAAAAATATGTTTGAAAAACAAGAAGGAAGAAATAATTTTTTTTTTACTTGAAAAAGATGTATTCAGCAAAAGATTTCTGAAGGTCTTGAAGGTTCGTTAAGAAAAACTACTCTCAAAATAGAAGAAAAACAATAAGATTTTTCTATAGTGTGACCAGCAGTTAAAAGATTTTTTTCTTTGATTTAATAATTTGATTTTTTTTTTTCATTTAACCTAGGACCTTACTTTTGCCATAAAAGCTAGGGGTGGTTGTGAGACCGAGACGAGATTTACTTCTTTTTTGAACCAAAACTTACGGAGGGTCAAAATTTTCAAAATTGTGTAAATTGCTTCTAATATTGGTAGTTTCTAATATTTTCACGTGATCAGGCTATATAGGAAAGATTCTGAGTTGGTTCAAGACTGAGAGGAGACTCAGTCAAACTTAAAGAAAAAAAAAAAAAAAAAAAAAATACTTATGATTTCTTATTTCTTTATTTGATTTGTTTAAATGAGCCCAAAATGAAATTTTGAGATCAAAGCTGCACTGTTTTATCGTTTTTTGTATTTAAAAAAATAACTATTAATGCATACCAGTTTAAAAAAAAATTGTTTTTTAAACTGGTATGCATTCAATAAAATACCTACACTTAAAAACAAAAATTGGATAAGAAAATATTCACCTTTTTCAAAATATTGACTTCTCAAAAAAAATTGATTTTTTCCAAAATTCCAAAAAAATTATTAAATTTTGGTATGGGAAGTTATTAATTAAGATTTTATAGAACGTTTTTCATAAGATTTCATATTGCAATTCTTCAAACTTTTTCTGAGAAAATCGAAAATAAAAAAATTCGAATCTATTGCAGCTACCTACCGTTTTTAGAAAAATATTTTCTACCCAAATAATTTTGATTACTTATACAAAGTCCGTTCCATTGAAAAATTGAATCAAAAACGTTAGAACCAATTTCAAGATAAATGTACTTATGTTTTGTCTTTACGATGAAGTGCGATGGACCATTATTTTTGGAACCAAAAAAAAAAAAAAAAGAATGACAGAACCGAGATTTTTCGCCATTAATACAAATGGACCGATACATTCTCAACAACGCATTGAAATTATTAAAATTCAATATAAAAATGGTGAAAATTTGGCAGAGACGGTTCGTACTACTAAAACATTTTTTGGTCGTCGTGAAGCACCATGTCCGACGGCGTTTCAGAAACTGGTGGAAAAATTTGAGCTGTCAGGACAAGTAAGCGATGTAAAGAATAAAAACCCGTGCACTTCGCTCAAGAACAACTGAGAAAATTCGTGCTGTAGCCCAAAGAGTGGAAGAAAACCCAAGTTTGTACATTCCTCGTCGTTCTTTGGAATTGGGCATTCCACAAATGTCATTACACCGTATTTTGCTTAAAGACTTGAGTCTTAAGGCTTATTAAGCTCAGTTAACACAAGATTTCAAGCTGGCTGATCATCAACAACGTCATATCTTTGCTGATTGGGTCCTTCGATCGAAAGATCATCTTGATTGATGAAGCCCATTTCCACTTCGGTGACTACGTCAACAAGCAAAATTGTCGCATCTGGGACTCGGAAAACCCAAGATTTATTGTTGAAAAGCCTCTCTATCCTCAACGAGTGGCTGTTTGATGCGGTTTATTTTCGGGCGGGTAAATAGTCCTTTTTCAAAAATGAGGCTTGAGCAACAGTTGTGGTGAATAGATTGCGCTATCGGGAATGGTATTGATCTGGGCAACGTTTACTTTAAACTCAAGCAACAAAATAATCGATCTTTTACGGGAAGAGTTTCCGGACTGTTCTATCTCTTGAAGATAGGTGATCATCAATTGGCCACCGAGATTTTGTGACTTAGCACATTGCAACTTCTTTCTTGGGACCCTAATACCTACTCATTGTTTAAAGCCTGCCCTAAAAATATTGACAAATAATATTTAACTAAAAAAAAACAGCTTGATTAACGTAAGGTAGAGTACATAATCACAAAATTTGAAAGACGTAGATTATTGGAGGCAACATTCCCTACTACTTCTGTCATACTGCTGACAACACAGACATTGCAATGATATTTATATTTGTTTGTCAAAATCATTCGCTGCAGTTCTCACTCTCAAAGGAGGACATTATATTTTATTTGAGACCAGCCAGCGGGACACTTTGCTTGAAAGCGGAACTATCACGCCGAAAGCGCGATTTATAATTCCTTTTGAGTGTAAAGTGTGAATATATCACTCAATTGACTTTTGCTGTTAACAAAGAAAAATACACTATGGCGTATGCGTATTTTTTCAGTTGGTACGGTAATTGGGTTTTTTGTACTTTTTAAACTTTCAGTTACAATTTAAAACGATATTTTATTAGTTGTGCACTAAAAAAAAAAAAACTAAAAAAAAGACTGTTCGGGAAGGAGGGTTTATTTATCATCTTCATCATTTACAAATACTGCTTCGTATTATTTTCTTAATAAATACATATCGGTTTAAAAAAAAATACTTAAATCTAATTCTTGGCATTCGATTTATAATTTATAGAAAGACACAATTATTCTGAAAGCAAAATAAATGTTAAATTTTGAGGAGGATTTTTAAATTTATTTTCATTCATCTTTTTTTTTAAGATACTGTTCTAACTTCTAACTTTCAACTTTCAATAAATACATAATAATAATTAAAAAAGAACAGTATCTAAATATTATTATTACGTCAATTGAAAGTTGTTAACATAAACCATTTTTTACCATTTAAAGTCTCAAAATTATCAAATTATCTTTTCTTACACAAAATCGTTGTTTGCGACCTATAAATGCTACAATAAGTTTTTTTTTCATTATCAAAAATATATTTTTCAATTAAATTTAAAAGCGTTAAATCGGTCGGCTACATAAAACTTTTGGCACTGATTAAAAACTTGCCCAAATAAAAAATAAAATAAAACTTTGGGATTGGATTGGGATTTTTTGTAGTGTTGTAGTATAATTTTTCATTTCACAGCTTTGGGTAAAAATTTATTATCAAAAACAGCCCACATTTAAATGTAAAGAATTTACTCTCAAATGGAACCATTTTTTGCAATGAAATACTTTCCCTAATTTTAAAAAGAAATATCATCTCAAATAAAATTTAAAAAGGCCAAAAAAATAAAAAAATTTTGAAGCTTAACATAATAAATCTAAAAAATTGAGTAGGTATAAAATAACTGCATAGAAAATGGATCACTTTATTTAAACTATTGATGTCTATCTTTGAGCATTAAATTAGTTTCATAGTTTTGGGTTTAGTTTAAAATTTTAAAAGATTATTTAAAAAAAAATTCAAAATAAATAATATTACTGTACACTTATTTGTGTTATCAGATTTTTTATATAAGAAATTTTTTTTTTAAATTTTTCAAATGTTTCCATTACCATTTTCATTTTGTTTTTATTATTGCATTAGAAATAAATTTTATGTTTCGAAATATTGGGGCATTTTTCATTACCCAAAACTGCCCAAAACCATGAAAAGCACCACAAATAACACTAGCTTACAAAATTTTGGGTCACCGATGCTACCTAGAGAAAAAAACTTTTATTTACTAATTTGTAAAAAAAAACTTGCTGATAACGAAAATGGCTGATATAATAAATATTTTTAGGAAGATAACACTTTCTGCTTTCCAACGGTAGGTTACAACTACATTGGTATAGAATCCAAAAAAATATTTCTTATATTTTTTTTTCTATCCACACGGTTCAATTCAAAATGATAAATTTTCAAAAAAGCTCGAAGAATTCGATTTTTATAAATTTTAGCAGTTAGGATCGGTGACCCAAAATTTTGCAAATTAGTTTAATAAAAATAAATCACTTTCTTAAATTATTACGATAATTTTTTGGGGTAGTTTAGTATTTCTGCTTTGATTTTTGGGGTCTTTTTTTATCCTAAGGGCTCTTTTTCCATTTTGAAAAGAAAATTTTTTTGAACATATATATTTATATTTGAGTGGTTAGTTAAATCTACAAATAGATAAGACCTACGAAATTGAGTTTTGTGCAGGAAATACTTAAAAGCAAGGTTTTATAAAACCCATAGCAAAAAAACGTATTTTTTTGCAACAAATTAGCATTCTAAAAGCTACAAATTTTGATACTAAAATAAACATTATATAATCCCATCTTTATCCACTAACCTACAGTCTTTGAAAAACTGAAACTAGGGGTTCGCGCTGCATGTCAGTATTTAGAAAGCTACATTGGTTATCAAGCTACAAATGTGATGTTTGCCTATCAAATGCGCATTCAATTAGTTTTAAATTTATATAGAAAAAATAATCGATTCCACCAAAAATTGTGTTTCCGTCAAAGACAAGGGAAACACGATTTTAATCTCACTTGCCTCTTAAAACATTATATATGTATTATTATTATTTTTCTCTAATTAAAAACTTCTCAGACGTTTGACCAAACACAACTGCTTTCTATATTTAATTTATTAATTCTTTAAACTAAAATCATAGAAAACTAATTTCAGTTTCCAATTGGTGTTTCAAAAATTTGAAAAACCCCACAAATCTACATGAATTCAACTCTCTTGTTTTAATCACTTTAATATCTTGCTCATACAAAATTGGTTTTAATTATAAATTTGTTTATACAATTTATTTACAAAACATATTTTCATGTGTTTTCCTATTCACAAAATATAACAAAGCTAAACAAAATGGTTCAGAAAAAAAAAACTATAATCCAACCCCAAAGCTCTCTGTTTTTCTAAGCATTTTTTAAAGATCAAGTGCTGAAATTTATTAAAAATGTCAAGACTTCTCTCGTTCACCTTTTTCAATTTAATTTTTGACAAAAATATTAAATTTTTCCATAATTTTCACTAAATTTCATAGAAGAGTAGGTGATGGGTGCCCTATAGGTAGGTATCTTGGGTACCATGGGTACCCACCCAAGCTCCTTGAATATTGTGATATTGCATAAAGTTATACACTTCTCGGCTTTTGTTAAATACCAGTCTCGTGGATTTTATTTAATAATTTACATGCACACAAACCAACAAAACCCAGAAATCTACTGCCAAACACCCAACACCACACCCATCTTAACCGCACTTTCGGACTAGAGCTCTGGGTTAGCCCTAATGTGGGCATGGGTTTTGAGTTTTTTGAGAAGAAAAGGAAGGGAGGGGAGAGGAGAGGAGGAAGCAAAAGCAAGTCTTTTCGAGAAAAACACGGTCACTAACTAAAATTTACTTTTCAAAAAGATTTCCAAGAAGCCTTTAAGCAATCGCTTTTCAATATTCATAAATGCACAATGGTTAGTAGAAGGGTATAAAGGTGGACTAAACTGAACTCCACTGGACTGGGCAATGGGAAGCTTTTTAACCATATCGCAGAGAAACTTCGAGTGTTTTGTATCACGAGCTCATTTACTCCTTGTTCGGTTTTGGTTTTTGGTTTATTTTATTTTTGGTCTTATTTTAGTTCTTTTTTTGTTTCTTGTAGTTGTTAAGGATAATGAATACATGGAAACACCCTGAGAGTAGAGAAATACAAAGTCGATGTAAATATGGGATAAATATCGAAAATTTTAACATATATACGCATTGTACACAACGACAGTAAAACCAACACTCACACATACACAAATTTTCATTTAAGCATGTGAAAAGCTGAAATTCTTATCCTGGACATAACGAACGAACGAACGAACGTCCGTCCGTCCGTCCATCTACCTTTGTCCAGTCCAGCGTGTGTGGTTTGGTTTTAGATTGCTTACTCGCCTTCTTCTTGTTCTTCATCAGCACACCCATTTCTTGACCCTTCTGCTTGCCTCTTTGGGAAGCCAATCCTTTCCGTTTTCTAAACCTTTCTGGTGGAAACTTTAGAAATTTCCCTCGTCATCGTAAACCTATATATGTATATACATATATGTAGATCAGCATCAGTTGTGTATAGTTGTCGTGGTGATGGTTTGGTGGAGGTCCTTTTAAGTTTTCAGAGCGAAAAGGAGAAGGACGACGACGACGACAACAACGACGACGATTGAAAATCTAAGGAGTGGACCGCAGCGCATATATGTACGTGCACACGTCTTACCTTATTCAAATTTTCGGTCCACAAAATCTGTACACCAACGACGACGACGACGCTGCCGACGGACGGCAGTGGCAGAGAGAGTCCAGTGTTCGAAATAGTCATTAGCATTTCTGTGAAATTCCCATTCCCATTCCCCAGTGCCACCAAATGCACCAAGGGATGGAATTGGATTCTTGAAAATGGCCAATCCACGTGACCGTCACCCCTTTTTATCGGCTACGAGTATAGGGCTAACATTTCCTTGTGGTTGGATGGTGAAGAGGTCCAGCATTAGAATGGTTTCTCTTAAAATAACGTCCATCCACTTCAGGAGTCCTCTTATCGTTGGTCGTCGTCGTTGTTGTCCCGGGATATAAGCACTTCAACCATATCGGAGCTCCTTGTGCCGCAGTGTATCGCAATCGCAAGGCAATATCGCAATCTATCCCGCATTAAATTTATGTAACACAAATATAAATGGGGAGGCTGAATGTGGTGGCTAAATTGCTTGAGGAGGTGTGTGGTAAAGGTTGGGAATTAAACTCATAAACCTTAACCCACCCGAGAATTTGTAATGGACATACACATGACGTATGGTCCTGCTGACCAAGAAGGAGCTAGGGGAAAGCAATGGAGATAATGAAGAGATATAACAACCCGAAACATTTCATCCAAGTCAGTATCAAGTTTTTTATTAACGAAAATTTTACATAGTTGCGTCTAATATCGTAAAAAAGATTCAAAACACTAAACAAAACTCAAGACAAACACAAAATAATTCTTAAAGACTAATATTTTTAATTGTCTGCTGTAAGGGCTGAGCACGAGGAGAAACCATGACGAGGTTTTTGAAGTCTCGTACCGGCCTCGTCAAATTGAAATTTCAATTTTAGCTTCTTATCGATTTCGTATCGTCCTGGTACAACTTCAGAATTTCTCCGCTTTTGTATTTTTTTGGGAGAAAAATGAGAACCAACAATTTATTCTAGAATCTCAAAATGATTTTCGGAAATATTTTAACTGACGTTGGCAGGTTTTTAGTGACTTGTGACTGTTCAAGAGCTGCAATCATAAAATGGAACGGATTTAATACAGTCGCAGCTTGATCTTTGAGCTATAAGAGTTTTTGCTACATATTTTGAACCCAGAGCCTTTTTTTTCAACCATCAGTAGAGGGAATACGTACTTCCAAAATATTTAACATGTTTTCAATATCTCAACTGGTTGTGCAGAAATATCTAATTGCCCGGATTACGAAGATCGAAGGCGGATCCTTTTTGGTTTTTGTAAGCGAACTTCATCTGAACAGTCCTGAGGTCTCCAACCCATCATCATCATCATCATCGGTTCGACAACCGTGGTCCAGTCTCGTCTTGGCCTCCTTCAACAAGTCATTCCACCTATCCCGGTCTCGAGCAGACGCCATCCAGTTGCGTACCCCAAGGCTTCGGGCGTCCTGGTCTTCGCCATCTCTCCAGCGCGAGCATGGTCTACCACTCTGCCGTCTACCATAGAATGTACCACAAAGACTTTCCGAGCCGGTTCCTCTTCGCTCATGCGAGCTAGGTACCCTGCTCACCGGTGTCTACCGATCTTAATTTTTGTCACTATGTCTGCTTCAAGGTAGATTGCGTACAATTCATGATTGTACCGTCTCCGGAATCGTCCTTCCCCACATATGGGACCAACAATTCTCCTTAAGACTTTCGCTCGAACGCGGCTAAGAGGTCGGAGTGTCTTTTGCTAAGCACCCAAGTGAAATCCTCCCTCCAGTCGATAAACCTGCGCGCAGAACATCACTAATCACAAACAGGAACAATATTGGTGACAGTAGGCCGCCTTGTCGAACACCACGTTGGATTTTGGAGCTTCTCTGAAAATCTCCTCCTGCTGCCTAATAAAAGCAATCATTTTATTTGGAATGATCATGCTGCCCAAAGAATAGATTCTCTACTTTCATTTGATGAAACTGAACAATCAACGTTAAAAAAGGAAAGCTGAAGAAAATGTGGCCGGGATGTTTAAGCTAAAAAATAATTGCTGGCCCCAAATTTCAAAATGGATGCAAATTTCTTAAGCTTTTGTTTTAGGTCATTATGAAAAGATTCTTTTAAAATTGCCTCGCTAATGACTTTAAGGTTATTCATTAAACTTCATATATCTGAAGTTTCCGATTTTTAAATAAATAAAAGGCTGACTACGAAAATAGACCAAGGGTCTATACTACTAAATTTTTTTATAAGAAAAAGAAGTATATGTACATAACTCCAACTGCAAATGCCTCAATTTAGCTTAGGACGCCATGCAGTTTAACACAAACTAAGTGAAGTCGTAGGTAAAGTGATTGACAACTCCAACTATATACACTCAATCACGAAAGTAAGTATACACTAAACCTAATAGAAAGCAGATTTATGGTAAGACCGAATTTAGAAAAAACGGTTTTTCTTTTGGGAAAACAAGATTCAGAGTTTCGAGTATGTTTTTGGCAAAAGAGACAGTGTTTTTCTGAATTCTGTTTTACCATAATTCTGCTTTCTATTAGGTCTAGTGTATACTTACTTTCGTGACGGAGTGTTGTACTTTAATAAAGTTTTGGTTTTGATTAACCTTAACCCATTGTGAACAAACTAGCCACAAAAATAATATAACTATTATTAAAATTTCTCTTAAATTATGTTGGGTTAGGAGAGAGGGGGCACTTTGGGACACTTTTTACCAAAATCCCTCTAGATCACTTAAAAATTGGAGTATCCCTTTGATTTTTGAATTATATTATGGCTTGGTATATTGCCTTCCTAATTGTTTTTTTCTTTTTTTTATATTTAGCGCGCACTAAAGTTTGTCCAAATGTGCCCCGAGAGGGTTTTTAGTTTCATATTTTTTTCAAAAAGTTGTTATATCACAACACGAATTTATAAAACAATTGAATACTATTTATGCGAAGTTTGCAGTTCGTTTTATCAAAAAATTCTTCTGTTAGGTTAGGTTACCGTGGCAGTCAGTAAAATGCTGACCCACATAGAGCATTAAGATTGGTCCGTTGTGATACCACAAAGATCAGTAAGATATTCTCCTTTACTAATTAAACCATTTTGAGCTTCTTACGAAGCATGCGATGCTACTAATATTAGTATTTGCTGGATCACTAGGATCGTTATAGTAGAATTCTACTAATTGGAGTCTACTTCTATGGGATACAGCAGGGCATGTACAAAGAAGGTGAGGAATTGTTTCCTCCTCCTCTTTATCCATGCGGATTCTGCAGAAGTTGTTTGCATGCACAACAAGACGGGTTGCACTATAAGACAGAGTCCACCAATGACACCTATTATCGAGCTAATATGCCAATCTGTTTAAGGAAAGAAAACCTCTGGTTTTCTTCTTATCAAGTTTTGGCCACATTAGTTTTGTTGCCACACAGGTGGTGATGTCATTCTACCTAAGGTTTGTTATCTCTTTAATATTTTGCGATAGCATGAGTTTGTCAGCTCTGTGAGCTAAGACAGGTGTTCTACTTTCACTTTTGGCGAGCTCATCAGCTTTACAGTAACCTCGAGTGTCCTTGTCTCCCGGCACCCAATAGAGGTGAATATTGACTGCTGCGCCATCTCCACGGGAGATGAACGGCAGTTTAGGACTATTTTAGAGTTTGAGGAGACAGATTCCAAGGATTTGATAGCCGCTTAGCTATCCGAAAAGATGCGGATGTCTTTTGTTGATAGCACGTTTTCCTTCAGCCAAGATAAAACCTCTTTAATCGTTCAAAGTTCCGTCTGGAATACGCTACAATGATCAGGGAGGATAGAAGTTTAGTCTGCCAGAGTACACGCCCCCACCAACCCCGTCATCAGTTTTTGGTCCCTCGGTGTAGAAGTGAATCGATTCATCATCCAAGAATGTTCCGTTTTCCCAATTTCCAATTGGATCGGAAATTTTTATTGAAGTGTAATCGGGGAACGGTGAGGTCAATGTTATTGAACAAATTCAGAATAACGGTGTGGCCAAGTTGTTGAACAAGTGAGAGGAGGCCTTAAGACGCAGTGCAGTGCTCGCGGTCGTTTGTTTGCTAAATAGGTCTATTGGTATCAGATATACAGCAGAATGTCCAGTGCGGCGGAGGGGGTCGACCGAAGTGCTAGTGAAAAAGCAGAAGTCAAAAGTTTATTCCCTAATAGATTTCTTAATGATGTCCTACATAAACTGCTCCTTTCTCCACTATACAAAAAATGATTTTTTGGGCAGTCAAATAGATATTGGAAGGATTTTAACAAATTTTTGAAAGATTACTGATTTTTAATTTCTAATGGACATACCTTAAAAACCTGAAGTTAAAGGTTCCAAATTTAGATCACAAAAAACCTCCCAAAAAGTCAATTTTAATTGACCTTAAAATTTGGGCAACACTGTATCTATGGTGCCCTATCGCATCCACCCCCTTATCACCAATCAACTATCAACTTATCAACATATATACAGAAATACTAAATGTAAAAGCTAGACGTTACTTAAATGCATTAAATATTTATTACGAGTTTCTTTTTTGCTCACAAACACTTTTTTCTTTAATTATTCCTATTTTCGAGATATTTCTTTGCAGCAATAGATTTTGTAAAAAAAAAATTTCAAAAAAGTAAAGGTTTCGAGAAACTTGGAAAAAAAATTGAAATTTCAAAAATCTAGAGTACGAGTTCAAACTTTTGACACTTTTTAAGAAAACAGTATTGTAATAAAACTTAAGGGTACCATCGCAACAAGGATTCACAGTAGGTCAATTTATTTATGTACCGTTTTTCACTTTACAATGTGCATTGTGCATATTTAAAAGAAATTCAAATTTCGTAATACTTCTGATTTTGTTTTGAGTTATGAAGATAAATGTTTTTCATTTTGTGATGAGTGTTGCAATTGTGTCAATTTTCGGTATAGGGCTCAGGATTGTAATTAATTAAAAAAAAAAAAAAAAAAAAAATTTGTCAAAAGAAAAAAAATGTTGAAACAAAACAAAAAAAAAATTATAAAAGAAGTAAATTACAAAAAAACGTCCAGAGGACGCAAATATTCAAAAAAAATGTCGAACTTCTATAAGAAACGATACGAATAATAATACATATGGACTCTAACAGTCGCTCAGGCTTCAAATGGTTCAAGAAGTAGGAAGAAAATTTCTGGATTCAAGTGATATCACAATAGGCCAATCCTTGGCCTCAGAGTGTGAGTTCTGTTGACAGCCACGTCAACCTTACCTAACCTAATCTATCTGTATCATATTTCTCCATCACAAATAATAATTCGCACTGAAATGCAATTTTGAAAAAGAACTTTTTCATTAGTCCAAAAAAATTGACAATTTTGGTAATTTTCGATATGCTAAAAAAATGCTGGTGCAATAGGGCCCAGATAACGAAATGTCGTCGGCTAATTAAAACGGAGCCAAAATAAAAGAGAAACTAACAATCAGCTGAGCTAAATAAAATTTTGTAAAACGAGAGCTTTCCCAGCTAATAGTAATATGCAACATAAAAGGTGCAAGGCATTTTGTTTTCGATAGAAAAACTTTGCGGGTTGATTCAAAAACCATAACAAATCCAGCGAAAAAAAAACTATTGTCATCGCCGCCATTAATTTTCATTTATAGAATTGATTGAATAGAATTTTTTCAAGTGCATTATCTACAGATTATCAGCAAAACTTGATCTGCAGTTATTGAGAGTGCACAGTTCTCTTTATTTCTTACGACAATTAAGTCAATAGAAATCAACGCAAGAGTACAGAGTTTGCATATTCAGTTCTTACGGGGTGATTTTAATTTCGTTTTTGAAATTTATTACTGCCTATCGCTTGCAGGATGATTTTGGAAACATCTGAATTTTTGAATATTATGAATATTTTCAGACCTTGGTGTTGAGCTGAAATTTCGTTTTTTTTTTTTTTTTATATAGACATATAATTTGCTGCACCAATTTTTCACTAAAATTTTCAAATAAATATCTCATGATTTGGTAAATCAAAGTAACTTCAACAAGGTGTTATTTATAGACCATCAAAATGTACTGGCTGCCTCTGAGGTCTTTGACAGTTAAAATCCGCATTTCGTTATAATATCTGCTATTGTTCTTAAATCAACCAGTTCCATGAAATCGAAAAACAAGTATCATATGCGACTAACAGAAGAAGTTGGCAAAGTGATGTAGAATAGTCGGACACCAACATCGACTTCAGATGAATTTGGCATCAGAAGGAATAGAAATAGCGTCGGCGGCTGCAGTAGTGGCAGTAGCATTTCACTTGTTCTTGACGGAAAAGAATGATTGGTGTAGGTATATCCTCTGGGATATGACTTGCACATTCTGCTATAACAAGCGCACACACACACACACACACAAACACAACCAAGAACAAGCACTTAGCAAATCTACTGCGGAGCTGGAACTAAGAACCAAAATGCTGGTTGATTCGTGCTGGATTCGATATATGCATGCATACTGCATACCACCCGTTAACTGGACATTGGTCTTTGGTCACATACATCCGTTCTTGTACTGTGTATACCTTTAAGAAGTCCAAGTTGCATGATGTTGGCAAAATTTGAAATTTTGAATGCGCGCGCTCACACAATCCTTCTTACGTACCTACAGGACTACAGTCCCTTGTTTTTGCTTTGCTGCACCAATCTATTCTACATATCTACGACTTCTTTTTCTTGTTCTTGTTCTTCGTAGTCTACTATTTCTACACATATCGCTTCTAGAGGGTGGTCGATGTTATAGAAGAGGTTCCATATGCCTTGAATGCGATATCCTTGCCAATATCCATCCATCCACCTACCTCAATCAGGAGGTGGTAGAGATGGAGAAACACTTCCCGATTTCTAATTTATACACACACATGGTATGGGCTTGGGTTTCGGTCTGGAGCTTGGGCATCGGCACAGCAGTGATGCTGATGATGATGATGGTGGGCAGTGGAGTGTGTACGTTCCAAGAAAGGATACAAAATAAAAAGAAAATCCAAAATACATCCCTTTCTGATGCCCGCACTCTAGGAAAATCTATAGTCTATGTGTGTAGGTATGACGATGAGTCGTCGTCGACTATACGACTACGACGATGACGGACAGCAGATGCTGCCCCCAAACCAAAGAGTTTGGTGAGCTAGTGGTTTGGACTCTTGGACTGTGTTTTCTCTGGGATCTCTGATGGTTCTGTTCTATTCTTCTTAGACGTGCACATAATGATTTTATAAATACACAAAGTCATATACAGCCAGCACACAAGGAGTTAGTAATCGTATACATATAGGGATAGAATCTGGACATGTAGCACTCGCAATGCGGACAAGAAGGAAACATGGCCATATACCTTAGGTGGACAGCATCTATGCTTCTATGCATGCACTGCACACACTTAAGAGCCGTTGATGTTAGAATTTGCTTTTGCCGCTGCTTTCGGTCGCCGACACTGCTGCTGCTGCTGGTTTCTAGTTGATGGTTTTGGTGGATCATCTACTCTTTCCAAAATAAAGACGACATTGATTATGGTGGTGGCGGACATTGACATCGAAAAGGGGCAACTATTTGTCTTAACATTTTTTTTTAATAGCCCGTTCATGAAAGTTATCGACAATTGTCGAGTTGGAGGTAAGAACTTTTTTCCAGAAGTAAAGTGAAGTGATTTTTTAAAAATGATATTTAGAAAATCGTTATTTCTCCTTGAACGCTATTGGATTTTCACAAAAAAAAGCGTTACCAACCTATGTATATAATCATTATCACAGAAACACCCGGACGTATGCTTTTTCTTTCATAGAGTCATGGATCTGCTTCAAAGGAAACAAGTAGGAGAAATCCAAACAGACGAATTAGAAAAGCAAAGGCTGCGTTTGGTTTGATAGCCAAAATATGAATAATCCACGTGCTTCTTTATGGATAGAGCACTTGAAAAGTTACAATTGATTGCTGTCACTAGAAAGCTGCGTGCGTAATTAAATATCTGATTTCTTGAACAACCGTATCTCCAATAATGAATTTCGTACGAGAACAGGTCACGAACTTATTGACTCCATCATACGAAGCCGTAAGAGAGAGTGGACTAGCTATACGCTTCGAGTCAAGCAAAGCAATGGAACCATTTTAAGCAAGCAGGCAGACGATCTAGAAGTACTTTACAAAGAATAGTTAAAGAGGAATAAGCACAGCTGGATAAGGGCTGGAGAGATCTGAAAAACATAGAAGATAGTGAGGCCTCTATGCCCCACAGGGGAAACTCACAGACCTAAATAAGTAAGTTAAGTAGCCCGATGCCAAATAGAAGTTTAATTCTTATAGAAATATCTATTTTTTCATAAGACAGCTTTACAAATTTGTATGATACCGTATACATGGCACCCCGTTTTTAATGGATAACCGTGCAACTGGTGATAGAAGGTGTTAAAATCGCTCAGAAAATAAATATAAAAATATTTCTCTTGTGGTCTCCAGGGTATAATTTTTCTTCAACGCAGAGTTTAAAAAAAAAGACTTTCCTTAGATCCAATTACTACGGACACGAATGATACAAAGTAGTAAGCTTCTGAAATTAATATTTGCATATAAAAAAAAAGGTATTTTTTTCGCCAGAAGTTTGAAAACTTAAAATAGCAAGAATGTATATGCAAAGCATAAGTAGGCTTTTACCCTAATCCAGCCATCCGGCAATTTTCTCGCAGACAAAAATGTCTCGTAAATGACTGGAATACAATGCAATCTCTTAAAAATGCCGAATGAATGATTGTAATAAAACTCTTATTCTTATCAATTTTGCTGAAAAATTCTTAATTTCCACAAAAGTTCTCGTCTTGAATGCTTTGGAGAAAGTCTCGTCACGTGTTGGACTGTTACCGATAGTTACTGACATGATACTTCGATTTCCCGAAGCCGAAACAATACTGCTAGTCATTGCATGTATCTCGTGGCCCTGCTTTTGTGTCCATTTCCTCCAAGAACTCATCACTCATTAAATTCGATCAATTTACTCAAAAGTAGGTTACTCCCATTTATTAGTTACAATACAATTCTGCAATAATTATAAAACACAACTTCACCTATAAACAATGTCCCTAAGCTTCCACAATTTCTATGTTTTCTTCGATGTAAGTATGTATTCGATATTTTCGTAGAATTTTCCATTTTCCAATGTCTATACCTACTCAGAAATTGTGTGTTGGATCTCAAAATCTAGGTAGATATTTAAAATATTAAATAGATTTCGGTCCCACTGTGCCCACACAAGTGAGTGCTTTCCTCCTTTCGTATTCTGATGACTGGCCACTGTGGAGAAGGTGGGAAATATGCGAAAGCCATCCAAGCAGGCATAAGAAGAAAGATGTGGATCTAAGGCTCCTTTAGCTAATGCATTTGATGTGCTGTGCAGCTGCATACTAGTGTAGTCCTTCACTGAATCGAATGACCAGGATTATATCGAGTGTGGGTGGTCTTAGGAAATCAAACGTGGGTATGCTTATTGCGGCAAACAGTCACGACTCTGCCACACAGCATACAGCACAGCCAAAACGACGACGACGCTAGCTTTATAAAGAAGGCTGATAGTGCGGGAACGAGGACGAGGACGAGGACGATAGCGTTATAGATGGAGCGACATACATCGACATTGGCAATTCGAACCAGTAAATGAGTGAGTAAGCGAAATTGCGAAGTCGTCGTTGGTCGCCAGGGGATGGGCGAAAGGAGAGAGGACTGTCCGTTGCCAAGGATATTGTCAAACACGACGAACGTCCACCACCATCACGTTATACTATAACTGTGCTGTGCACCAATTTTGAGGAAGTTTAACGGTACGTCTTAGGGGATGAGAAAAGAAGAGTTCAATCCTTTTGGCAAGCGGACAACGAAAGGCGATGCTGCTGATGCTGATGTTGATGCTGATTCTGATTCTGCTTATACTTCTGCTTCTGCTTCTGCTTCTGCTTCTGATGCTGGTGCCATGAGTTTCGCTCTTGAATGCATCCGTTCTAAAAGTTTGCATAAGAGAATGAAATAGAACAGAACTGCTTGATTCTGGACAGCAGGAGGACAACAACGACTATACGACTACGACGACGACGATGATGACGACCAACGATATTAGGAATACAATACTTCTTCTTCTTCTTCGTCTCTTGTTCAGTCTCCTCTATAAGGATTGACCAGAGGGTGGTAGTTGCTGAACTCAGACCATATTGAATACACAATCGCCGCCGCGTGGTAGCCATCTTGACAAAATCAAACCAGGTAAGCTTGTCTATATTGTAACAACGAACGTTTCTTCTACCCATCAGTTGACTCCCACCTGAAAAACTACTATCTGCAGAGATAGATGGGCAGCTGGAAGTAGAAGTGCATAGTCCTCTGCTGCTCATCTTCATCTTTGGATATAGAACACGATATTAGTTTTGACCAACAACAGTCGGAATGAGTCTTGGGGATATATTCGATGCATTTCGTTTGAAGTACGAGTATGTATATAGGACCAGTTCGGTTGAGCTTTTGCTTGGTTAGCATTGCTTCTCTTATAATGTCCTTATCAATTCTGCAGCTGGTGTTTCTTATTCTTGTTCTTGTTCTTCTTCGCAATATCCTTGCTCCTTGCTGGGTGCTCTGTGCTGTATTCACCCGAAATCTCATTTTCTAGTACGCTCTTTTCAGTACATAGCATATCCTGATGGTACGTAACGTATATCTATGTGAAATATAATCATTTGGTGCATATCCTTGCAGATTCGCATGTAAATAAATTTCGCCCGTATTTCTATATCTTTTATGTGTGATGAGGTGCCAGTTGGAGTTTGGGGGGACTGCGAGTGAGTTAGAAAATAGGGGAGGCCTTTGCCTGGTGCATGATGATAGAAAACCTTACAGAGAATGAGAGAGGATGAAAATATGAAGAAATTTAAGTCCAGCAACCGTAGCTATGTAAGGGTGTATGTGTTCTGTAGAAATCCTCCTTTAGCTCCACTTAGTATGTGAAGAGATTGAAATGACCACTCCGTTGCTAGGCAAAGCAATCGAAGCAACTATGGCAACTTTAACTTAAAGATTCGTTACCCATATTGTATTATATACAAAAATATCTAAGGTATAAAAGATAAGGGAGGGGATATGTCGAAACTCAGGAACAAAATCCCTTACAAGGAATTTATACGTGAGCTGTTCAAAGGCGTGTTCCGGTGAAGATTAAAAAGGTATTTATTTCGGGACCTAGCCGCTTTGACTTTGGTATCAAGGAAATCATGTTCTTGGTAAAGACAGCAGGCAAATTCAAAGAATCACCTAAGTTTTTTGTATGAGAAAAAAATGTTCATTAGAATACTTATGTAGTATGTACTGAATTTTCTTTGTTTTCAATTTCTTAACAAAAAAATCATAATCTTAAAAAAAAATAAAGTTACGCAAAAAAAAAATTTACAAAAAAAGTATGTTTCAAAAAACATAACATTAATTGTTTAAATTAACCAAAAAAAGAATAAAATAAAAAAAAAAACTTTAAAAACGAAGATTAAAAAATCTTTACAAATGATTCAAAAAATAAAATAAAATGCGGGACAAAATAAAAAAATAAAACAAAAATATCATTTGCAAAGTATTTATGAAAAAGCCTACAAATCAATATTTGAATTGCCTAATTAGCCAAAAAAAGAAGTTAGAACTTAAAACTGAAGATGCCGTCGATGTATCGTAAGAACACGATTTTTTGAAGAAATCAAAAATCGTTAAAGCAATTTTTTTTATTAAATAATTTTTCATAAATAAATTGGTAGTGTCAAGAGGAGTAATTGTGAACAGGGGTAATTGTAAACACACTTTATTCTCTAAAAACCGTTTATAATTTGAAGCATGCCATGACATTATTTTGCATTATGTTGACGCATGGAAGGCGTTATCTATCAAGGGGTTATTTGTGTTATGAACGTTGACGTAAGTCATTCATTTTCTTCGTTTTCATGTTTTTTAATGGTCTTTAAAATTGTTTCAAAACAAATAAAGGAGATCAAAGTAAGTTAAATTTTATATTTAAGAAAATGAAATATATGTGTAAATGCATGACATATGTTTTTATTCTTCTACACAACAAAATTTTAAAGTTATTGGCTGTTTGTAACTACCCCATTATTTGTCTCTTATGGGTAAATTTAAAAACAGAAATGGAGTAGAAGTGAACATTTTGGGGTAATTGTAAACATCCTTTTTCAATGTCTTTCGTATTGGTCTAACAATACTTTATATCAAAAAGATGCCATTTACATATCAACGAAAAACCACAGCTCCATCATTCACGTCAGAAGATATCCTCCATGCTGTAGAAGATGTGTGCAGAAAAACCAAAACATATCGTAAAGCAGTGAAAGTGTACGCTGTTCCAATTTCGGTTGTTTATAATCGAATCGGTGTGGCAGAAAAAATCCTGCTGCCATTATATCTCGAGGCAGAAAACCTGTACTGTCTTCAAACGAGGAAGACACCATTACAAGATGCCTTATTTCCATGACAGACGGTATTGGAATGTGTATCTGTTAGTGGAGATAAGCTACCACAGCTAATTATTTTAAAAGGTGGCGCGGTTCCTTCCCGCTTTAAAAGAGGGCTGGGTGAAAGTACCTCAGTTTTTCCATTGGATCTCCCATGGACTCATTCTTTACGTCCAAAAATTTTGCAACGAAAAAGGTAAATTAGACCAAACTGCTATTCTGCTCTTCGATGGCCACTCTAGGCATATCAGTGTTAGGATCGTTGAAGAGACTTTAAAAAATAAAATACGATTGATGCGTTTTCCAAGTCATTTGACAGAAAAACTGCAACCGATCGACAAATGTTGTGGAAAGCGATAAAATTTTTGTTAATATGTATAAACCAAATTTGTAGATTGTTGCCAGAGCCAAAAACAACTGTTACTTACTATGGATAAATGTGAACATCATTATTTTGATTTATATTCTTTATCATGTGATTTAGTTTTCATTCTGTTCAATTTTGTACCAATTTTTTTTTATTCTATATGACTTAGATACCAAGTTCTATGTTTACATTTACCCCATATTTCTGGTTTGCCTAAAAAATGACGGGGGTAATGAAAAATAATTAACAAACACCATTAAAATTTATTACTTTTTAATAGATGATACAATCCAAATTTAAGTTGCATCAACAAAAATATTCAATATCGCATGGTTAAGCTGTTATAAACACTACAACACTACACTTCACCCTTTGACCCTACGCAAGTTATTAGAATTAAATAATAGGTACATACTTAAAACCAAAAATTCAGAATAAAATATCTATTCGTTTTCAAAAAACTGAGTTTTCCAATAAAAATTGTTTTTTTTTTAATACAAACAATTTTTTTTTTAAATTTTGATATGCAATATTATCAACACTACTCTGTGCCTCCTTCATAGGACATTTTATCACAATCCGTCAAACCAGTTAAGAAAAAGGTGCCGTTAAAAAAGTTTTTTTTTTAATGCTTTTTGAACAAAAATAACCTAATTTCTTACTAAAACCATCATTAAAATCGTTATAGGTGTATCCAGATAATTATGTTTTGTCTTAATGGTTTTTTGAAGAAAAAAAATTTCTCCTTCTCTATTAGTATTCGAAAAATGCAGTTTATTAGACTTATTTTTAACTTTTCAATAAAATTTTTTTTAATTTTTGAGTTGACTTACGAAATTTAAAATTTCTATAACATAAAAATAATTTTGTTGTATATTGTTGAAAAAAAAAATTGATTTTTTTTAAACTACTTATTATGAGTCAATTTTTATTTTTAATAGAAGTAACTCGCTATCTTCACTGGGCATAAATAGAGTTTTAAATACCAGCATAAATAAATTTTAATATAAAATAATTAATTAAAAAATGTTTTAATTCCATCCGAAATAAAAAAAGAACTTGCAAAAGCTTGATTCTGACTTTAAATGAAATTTATTTTTGATGTATGTACTTAATTTTAAAATTTAGTAATATCTAATATACTTGAAAATATTTCTGCTTTGAAACACAAGACCTGGCCAAGCAACTTCCAAGTAAATTGACGTCGGCAATTTAGAAGCAAATTTTGAGCAAGCGATAAACTATCTAAATGATTCCGCAAACCACAAAAACGACGATACTTTTAAGGTCCCATCAAAATGAAAGAATTTTATTCTCGTCCCGGTCCCATATGAATAAGTGTTGTCTCGGTCTCGTTCTGGTACCAATTTAGTCTTTTTTGAGCGAAAATTTAGAATGAAGCATTTTATTCTAGAGCCTAAATAATATTTACAATGAAATATTCAATTTTATGTTACTGAAAAAACAACTGAGACTCGCAGTATGATTCGGTCTCAAAATTACAGTAACTGACCTAGACTTGTCTCAATTTCGTAGTCAGCCCTAAGCCGTCTACAGGATGACCAAAGACCTCGCCGCTGTCCACAGCTCTAAATAAAATCTGGTAAAAGACATCACAGACGGATCAATGCTAGTTTCGGATGGGGGCTAGCTCATGTTTCTTAGGTTTCAAATAGCGTTTTCCCCCAATGAAATGGGTCAACTGTGGTCAGCGGAGTTGAAAATAAAATAATAGGGTTGCCAAACTGTAATTATCACCAAAACTGTTCCTGTTTTTGATTAATAAAGCATGCAGCCTTGTCGGCTAGAAATGGAGGTATTCAGAGGATTCTGAAATCATACCTCAAATCATAGACGCAGACCTATGACGTATCAAATGACAAGAAGGGAAGAGAGAAAAGCTGACATCGTTGAACTAAAATCGCTTCAGCAAATACAAAAAGGACCTACCGTAAATCTTTTCCGTCTGTTCAACTAGATATTTCTGGACAACCAATTAAAAATTTTGAATATTTTGTTTACTAAAGATAGCCCTAAACGACGAACATGCTCGCCGAACTTGCTCGTTTGCGTTTTCCCCTACATGGCAAAAACATTTTGCGAACATTCACTTTGTACCAATTCTCCAAAGAATAAACATCATGTGCGATAAAGAAGTGGCCGATCAGAATTGGCCGATCAGAATTGGAAAAGCAAGGCCTACGAATGCTCTTTCCAAAATATGGCCAAATTACTTTATTAGCCAACAGACCAAGATAAGATTGTTCCACTCCAATGATGAGTCCGTGGTGCTTCTTTATGGTTACACCACTTGGAAAGTCACATCCGTTGTCCTAAGAAACATTTGTAACTGTGTGATTCATTCATTCATACTCTTTAGTTTAGTAAAATTTGTCATCACCTAAGTTCCAGATTACCTCCAATATGAAGTTGAGTTTTCGCAACGATGTTCAATATTGCTATGTAATTCAAAGTTAAAAAGTAGATATAAAGTTGTGGTTATTGTACGTTCTTAATAGATGTTGTTGGCATATCATAAACCAACCCAATCTAGTTAATACATCCTTTCATCCTTTTAAAACGAAATTTCCCATTTCATCGGCCATAAGAGCGCCCTCTGGAAGGCAATATATGCAAAAAAAAGAAAAAGATCTCCATCCACTAAGTCATTACCCGTAAACACTTTTATCTTAAATCAGATTAGTCTCTAACTACTTTGTGAGTTCACTCACCGTCGAACTCTTATCAGTGCGGTCGCCAGGGCTCTATCCTTTACCTTCTCTCAAAAATATCATATAGGTTTGGTGGATAAGGCCATTATGCATTATACGATATACCCCAAGCTTTCACATATGAGTTAAAAATTAAGCAACACAAAGGCTCAGGCAATGGGAGGAAAATGTGAAAAGGAAGCTGCATCAACAACATCATCACAAGACCAAGTAAAAGACCAAAGAGTTAGAAAGAGAGAGAGAGAGAGAGGGAGAGGGAAGGTTGAAAAAACAAGAAGAAACAATAAAATAATAAAAAGAACAAGAAATATTCTTTTAACGACTAAAACTAAACTCTCTAAAATACGAAATAGCAAAACAACAACATAACAAAAAAAAGAAGAAAAAACGAAATAAAACTTCTCGTATCCAGAAATCCTCACAATAGACCAAGTTGAAGAAAGGGTAAAAGCAACCCACACCCCTTACCTCTTTAAGCCCCCATCCACGCCCCATTTAAACAAAGTATAGAAAAAGTCCAGTTTTTTGAGTTAGCCCGGGCTAAATAGCGCTCACGGGGTGTTTTCAAATTGCTGTTTCTCCTGTTCTTCACTTAAAAAGCTAAAGGATTTAGAGTATAAGGCTAAGGGTAATGGCAAGGGTATTTAATACTTTGCATATGCAACTCCCAGAACTACCTGAAAACCTCTCAAGTCCCCATACAAGGGGAACCAAAAGATGTGTAAGTCGACGTCCGTCGTCATCGTCATCGTCATCGTCATCGTCGTCGAAGTCTTTTTTGCACCCACTCAGCTGAATTCGGCCCCAAAAAGAATATTCTCAAAGACTGTATATGGCAGGGGCAGGGGCAGGAGCATCGATGGGGATGATTTAACTGGACCTTGTGAATTACTTATTTGTTGTTGTTTTACATATCCGCACCGCATCCTACTCGTACCCGCTTTATATGTTTTTTAGCTACTTGTGAGCGAAGGGAGTGGAAATTATTTGATAGTTAAAAAGAGAAAATGCATGTCCTGGCCGAGTGAGGTTGGGTAGTTTGTAGTTGATAAGTATCCTTCGGGGATTTTTTTTTCCCTTCTTTTTCGTCTACATACATAGAAGCTGAAGGATTTTTGTTTTGTTTTATTTTGTTTGTTGTTTGTGTTTCACATGTGTGTGCTTTTTTGCTTATTTGAAGGTAGAACACATAAAATCGCTGTCATCATACTTTCTTTGCATTATATAAAGTTGATGGGGATGATGGGGGTTTTTAGAATTTACAGATTAGAAATATGAATTTTTTGGGGAACGGTTCGCTTGAATTAATCTGAAGCGTTTACGGATCGTGTGTTCTAAGGACTGCGCTACTGCTGTGATTCTGATTCTGATTCTGATTCTGATTCTACGTCCAGGACCAGTAAGTAACATGCAAAAATAATATAAAGCAAGGGTTTGAGAAAAAGAATGCAGTCAATCCGTTGTAATTGTCATATTGCGGCTGCCTTTCATCCATTTTTTGATTCATGTGCAATGGCAGATGAATTTTTTTATTTTTTTTTCAGCAGCAGTTTTCTTTGGGTTTTCTTTTTATTTTTATTTTTTCTATTATTTTGTATGACGTTTTGCGATGCGATTCCTACTCTTTCTTTTTTGTTCCTCTAATTTTCTTTCCTTTTTTTGGTTTATTTTAAAGCAGTTTTGTTTTTGTATTTTGTTGGAAATAAGGTTTTGTTTTTATTTTAATTTTGTTTTTGCAAAGCGGATATGGACGACGAACTCAAAAGAAATGATTACTCAAAAAGAAATACGCTGCGCCATATTTTTATGATGCTGTTGCCCCTTTCGGAGGATGTTGATGATGAGATGCGATGCGATGACGCTGCAATGGGTTTCTCTGTTTTAGGTGGACTTTGCTGCTGTTTATTTTTTTTTCTTTTTTTCTTACATTTTATTTATAATTTAGTGTACATTTTTTTTTGTTTTTGCTTGTTGTAATTTTAATTTATTTTTCTATTATGTTTTGCTGTTTTTCGTTCATACAAAATAAAAATGAAAATTTATTTGCGGCCAGTGTAGTTATAGGCTGTTATAGATGAAGTGGAGATTTACTTCTTGATTAATTATTTATTGTTATTTTTCCTCGGGCAAAAATCTATATTTTTCTTCCCATTTAGTGAGTGGATTTTGCAGCCCAGAGTTTGTAGCCCCGAGATTTCAAAAAAGTGGATATCTGTTTTCAAAAAATTGTCATTGTCATTCTATCTACGAAATCCGTTTTTTTTTCAAAATTGCGGTAGCTACATTTACTTGAAAATTACGAAAAAAAACTTAACTTTGTTATTTTTTGTCGTAGAAAACTAATTTGTGCATGTAATCTAGATTTCTAATGGTAAAACAACAACAAAGTTGTGTAACATGCGTAACTTGCTGGTATTGGGAATTTAGTGCTTACCAGGTTAATGTGTATTGAAACTTTATCACTGAAAAATACTCTAAAGTGAAAAACTAGTCAAAACCTCTCCTATAGCATGTTGCATATAGCCTTGTTGTGCAACACGTTTAGGTTCACAAATCCCAGTTTTATAAAAAAAAATGTATTATGAGAGATTAGGTATTTAAATAAAATAAAATAATTGAAATCACGACTTCTTCTTTTCAGCAAAAATTTATTATAACATATCTTAAAATTATTTTTCACATAGATTACTATCAATTTTAATAATATTCGACAGTTTTTAAGTATACAAAGTAATAAGTAAGTAGTGTAACATGAAAATGTCTTACAGTATGCTACTCCCAATATTTTTTTTTTTGCAGAAAAATATATTTTCAAAAATATGACATCTCTAAGTATAGAGTACAAAATTCTAAGATTGAAGAACGAATGGATTTTTTTTGAAAAAAGTGTGAGGCAAACATTTCAAATTTTTTCTTAGATTTTTCTCTAAAAACCGGAATCATTTTTAACGCATTATTCAAAAAAATATCCGATATCTTAAAAAAAATTATATTAGTATATTTGCAATGTTCACACAATAATGCTTAAAAAGAATGTCCTAAAAAATTTGTTTTATTTAAAAATGAATACAATATAAATAAAATTTAAAAAATGTCCAAATCATTTTTTCCAAAATTAAAAAAAAATCAAAAAACAAAATTCTTTTAGAATTTTTTGTTAAAACTCTTAGAAGGATAAAATTCAGAAACTGCTAGCGAGTTACAAAATTATTCTTTCCAATTTTTGTTTAAATTTATTATTTTCAAAAACTAAAGCCATAGATATATATGTAAATTTCGAAAGAATTGTTGGACAAAATATTTTCTCAAAAACTTTGCAACAAAAATTTTATTTTTTGTTTTAAAACTTTTTTAAATGCCTTTGAAAAAAAAAATAGAAAATGGCGCAAATGGATATTTTTCTATTTACATAAATGGTTTACCGTAAATTTTTTTGAATAACATAAGATTTCATATTTTTGTAAAAAACTATTTAAGTAAATTTTAAATTTCCTAATTTAATAATACAAAATAAATTTTTTTATAAATTTTGAAAAAGCGACATTAAATCCAACTTTTTATACCTAACGGTATTTTTTCAAACAGTTTTTTAGTGTTCCCACTTTGCATATGCAAAAAAAAAGGTTGTCCAAAAATGGCTGTGAGAACACTCTCAAGAGGAGCTGTAGCATGACATTTAAAAAAAATGTCTTCAAATTTATTTTACTCTAAACAAAAACTTGACTTTAGGTCGAAAAACACTGCTTCAATTTTTAAAATGTAAACCTGTTATGAGTAGAAGATACCAGGGAAAAAGTAATAGCATTCTATGATAACATCCTGAATGGATTCAGTCTCCATTCCCAGTCTACAAAGCTGCGTACTACCACTAATCAGCACAGTGAACAATAGTGGTGACAATATCCAGCCCTGTATGACCTCACTCTGGATTTCAAACTCCTTTGATCGTTGATTTTTCAATAAATTTAACTGCCTATATTCGAGACTTTACTAAAAGTATTAAAAAGTAGCAGAAGTTATTTGAAACACTGGCTCTGAGAATGAAATTTACTCAATATATTTATAGCGAAATAGAAGAGCAGGTGTAAAATTTTTGGAATTATTTTACTAAGTCCATCTGTTGCATAAATATCCTCAAACTGAATGAACAACAACTGAGTCATGTACTTTATCCTTCAAACAGACATAGAGACCAATTTTGCAAAAAAAAAAAACCAACAATAAAAACAACAAAGTAAAATTTTCAGATGAAAAAGATTCTAATGCAAAAGTAGTTGTAAAGCAAATAGCGGTGCACAGTGCATTGTAGGCATAAAAGGTGCATAAATATAATGTCTCTTCAAAGTGCACTCTGTGCTCATCATTATTTATTTTTTAGTTATGGGACTGTTTTGTTGGCTATGCGGTAAGGTGAGTCCTTGTCGCTCTGTCTCTCTCTTTATATATTTTAATTTCTTCACAAAAAAAAAACATAGTTGTGGGAGATAGTGATGGGTTGAGCGAATATCATTCAACCCATTTCGCTAGCGCATAAAGTTATTAAAAGAACACAAAGTGAGAAACATCATCATGGACGACTATTGTTTCCGTTTCGAGGACATTGTTCCTTTGACGCATTGCCGCGTAATACCCGCTGCCGCCGCCACCACCATTTTTTGTAATGCTAACGACTGCTCTGGTTCAAAGGCTTTATTATTTTTCATAAACATCACTGACGAACTAAAAATATATAACTGTAGGATATAGTTTCTCTTTTGAATATTGATTTAGAAGCTGATAGGTCTTTCAATTAATCCTTTTCTGTGCAGAAAGATCTGGGTCATTTATGTTAGAGGTGTATTGATTTTTATATTTTTGTTGTTTTCAGCCCCCATGCCTGGTATCACCCTCAACCTTACTTCGTCGTCGCTGTGGGAACAGCTTTGAAATGGCCACTTTACTATGCAGTATGTTGATTGGAGCAGGTTTTCCTGCTTTGGTTGTATCTGGATCAGCCAAACAGGATACTGTTAATAACGATCAGCGAAATGTTAACTATTCATTGCCAGAAGATCAAAACTACCCAAAGGATCAACATGAAGGACCAGAAATTGAGATAACCAAAGAAAACGATAAATATAAACTAAAATCAAAACCTGATTTGGTGAGCCACTTAACTGACCAACTTGAGCAAATGAGACTAGAGAAGGAAAATCAGGAAAAAATTGAACGGGAAGAAGCAGCAAGAATGGAACGTGAGGTGAGTTAAGTCACTTTAATTCGTGCTTCATATGATTTTTATTTATTGTTCCAGAACCAAGAAGATGAAGCTTCATTCAATGACCCTTATCGCCTTTCCCACTCTTGGGTTGTGATAATCCAGAATGCTCCTTGGAGCTGTAAGCCCCGCACAAAGATCGTAAACGAAGATGGCGAAGAAGTCGATGCTCCGCCAAGTGCAACATTTATTGAACCCTCTACCGGATTTCAGCACGATACTTCAACCAAATCCTACATTCACATCGAAAGCATTTGGAATCATCTGAACTATTACGTCAATTTGCAGCCTTGTCGCATTCGAGATATGAAATGGGATCTAAGAGACACAAGCCATTGGGAACATCTCTTAGCAGGAGAGCCACCAGAAATGCGAATTCAAGAGCAATGTTCTGATGAAAATTTAACTGATGAAAGTAAAAAACTATCCATCGAAAAGCACTTAGACATGGGTCGATCTTGGGTTGAAAAGTTGAATATCAGTGACAAGGAATTCGATGAAAGATATCCAAATCTTCATAAGGCAATTTATTACCATCGCGTGTTGCATGAGAGATTTTCGAATTATAATCAGCCTGATGGGAAAATAATGCAGGTAACACTTTTCTCGGATGATAATTATGAAGTTCCCGAAATACGCTGGGATTGGTATGAAAATCGAACGGATCTGCTGACAAAAATTAAGTTTGTCTTCTCAAGTGGACAGACAGAAGAATCATTTATGAAAGGAAGACCTGATTCTTTAAAACGTAATATTTTTAATAATTATTTATACTTTTATTGATAAATATAAAGTTATTAGATTTTATTCATTATGTTGATGAACGACAGCCAAAGATGTTGCATTTCTATTCATCACCACGTTTGGACTCAATGCGATTGTGTGAAGTGCATGAGAAAAAAATTGTATTACATTTTGAAAAGACTCCAGGATCGTGAGTATACAGTAACCATTTGTTGGAATATTTTAATAAAAAAAGTTTTTTAAATGACGTATAAATCTAAATTCACAAAAAAAAAATAATTTCTTTAAACTGTTTTGATAATTTTTTTTTGTTCAAAAACCAAGCAGGGGAACTTTAAAAATAAAAACTAATTATTAAATTTTAATCCTAATCAAATTTTTTCGATATGGTATTGATCAAAAGTCTTTGAAAAAAAAGTTTTTTGGGAAATTTGAACATTATAAAAATTACTTTTTCTCAAATAAAAACTCAACTTCTTTATTATTAATTATTTTTTAAGATTTAAAAATTTATAATTCTGAAATATGGTTTCTCCATGATATATTTTTTTGAAAGTATTTATATTTAACTAAGCAATATATTGTTTTGAAATTGTACTTTCAAATAGTTTTTGAAACATAATCTTTAATCGAAATTTAAAAAAATGAAAATGAAGAATGAAGTTATCATAATTATTTATACAATACGAAGTAAAAAGAAATCATGTTTTTCCAAATTGGAAAAATTTGTTCTTTTTTTTAATAAAATTCAAATCAGTAGATTTTATGAGCGATGCAATGTCCTTTAAGTTGCTCCAACATTATCTTATTAGAATTCAATTTGAACCTATAATGACTTAAAATTATTTAGGGAATTTTATAAAATTTTGAAATTTGTTTCATCATCATCGGCTCGACAACCGGGGTCCGGTCCTGGCCTCCTTTAAAAAGTCTCTCCACCTATCCAGGTCTCGAGCCGACGCCATCCAGTTGCACACCCCAAGGCTTCCGTCGCGTCGTCCTGGTCTACGCCATCTCTCCAGCGCAAGCATGGTCTACCACGCTGCTGTCTACCATAGAATGTACAACAAATGACTTTCCGAGCCTGTTCACTCATGCGAGCTTAATTCTTGTCACTATGTCTGCGTCAAGGTAGATTGCATACAATTCATGATTGTACCGTCTCCGGAATCGTCCTTCCTCACATATGGGGCCAACAATTCTCCTTAAAACTTTTCTCTCAAACGCGGCTAAGAGGTTGAAGTGTCTTTTGCTAAGCACCCAAGTCTCGGATCCATACGTGAGTACTGGCAGGACCATGGTCCTGTACAGCAGCAGTTTTGAAGTTATGGTGAGATTTCTGGATTTGAAGAGCTTTGACAGACTATATAGTAGGCTCTGTTGGAATTGAGCAGCGGCCCGCGTATTTCTTCTTCTAAATTATTATCGGCTGCTACTATTGACCAAAGGTATTTGAAGGATTGCAACACTTCAAATTCGTGGTCCGCTACCTTGATTGTTTGACCAACTGTTCTTCTCGCATTCGACGCCACCATGTACTTTGTTTTAACAGCACTAATGTGCAGCCCCAGATTTTGTGCCGCCTGCTCGATCTGGATGAAAGAATCGTGTACCAACAGCTTGTTCGGTCCTTCCGATGATGTCAATGTCGTCTGCGTAAGCCAGTATCTGGCTGGACCTGTTGACGAAGGTCTTTCTTGTTTCCATGCCAGAGTCACGAATTGCTTTCTCCAACGCCAGGTTGAAGAGGAGGCAGGCCAAACCATCCGCATGTCGGAGGTCATTAAAGATTAAAGATGTTGATTGGTCTGGCTCTTGATAGCAATCCGGCTATTTTTATTTGGCTTGTTACATTAGTCATGGTCAACCTACAAAGTCCAGTCAATTTATTTCAGATGCCGAATTCTCTCATGGCTTTGTAAAGTTCTACCCTGGCTATGCTATCATAGTTATAGTTTGTGTGAATACAACAAAAAGTACTGCGATATTTAAATGGTTACATAACCGATCCAAATTACTTCGAGTGATTAGCTCTACCTCTAATCTAAGCCCAGTCATTCACGAAAAATGGAAATTTTTTACTCGAGACCAAAAAACAAAAACATAATCTTTTGAAACCACAATTTTTTTTATCTTCAACTAAACCCAAAACATTTTCAAACAAAAATGTTTGTTAAAAGAATTTTTTTTAAATTATTTCGATATATCGAGTACCTAATGAGCTTGAAAAAAATGTTATTGATACCAATCATTTCTTATATCAGCATTCAGCATATTAGACCTGCATTAGATAGATAGATAGATAGATAAAATTCTTTATTTCTTCGATTATATATTGGAACGAAAAACTGACTTTTAAAACCCATTATAATTTAATAATATTAGTCCATAAAAAATACTTAAAACGGGGGAATTCCCATTTTAAATATCGGTTTCAAATCGAATAAAGAATAGCTGAAATAAGCAAATAAAAATATTTTATTACTAACCATAAAGTTTAAACCAGTTGAACATTCTCAATTTACAGGTGCTTCTACAAAGAATTCATTACCAAACACTCAATGTATAAACTACTGGTAATATTATAATGTAAATCACCTATTTCCAGTATCTATCATTTTTATCTTCCAGGAAATCACCGAAAAATTCCAACGAGACACCACCAAACCAGCCAGCGAGGATATAGCGATTCGTTCATTTCTACTTTCAAAAAATAAAATTCTTCTGAAGTTCCACTATGTTTGTGGTGCACTTACTGCCGCAATCAGAGAATTCATTAAACCACCAAAGCCGGATTACGGTCAAGAGATTATCTTCGATCCGTCATTCACAAAGGGATACAAGGTGTGTGCATCAGCCGAGCAAGTAATAATCCTTTCCGTAGAATTGAACACACACAATATTTTGTTTTTTTTGCAAATAATTTGTTCATACATATACATATATTTCTGTGAAGAAAAAAATGCCGACGGCATTAACACACATTCACATTCAAAAGAAAATATCCTTCGTCCTTTGGAATGATTTTATCCTTTGAAATAACATCTCGATTTTTTTTTTGTGTTTATTTGTTATTTCAGTTTGGCGATTCGAATCCTGATCCTACCGAACTGGAACTGTATTTATTGTTGTTGGAACAACTGAAGGCCGAAGAAGCAGCCAAAAAGTCCTTTGACAAAATCACTGACGAATTAAATAGTATTTTCGATCGAAGAAAGCGTGAAATCAAACATACGGATTTAAAATTCTAGGCATTTGATCCTTTGCGAAATGCCACTGCAAGGAAACTTCGCCTCGAGAGGGTATAAAGTCAAACACATCCACATAATCAAATCAGTGTGAATTTAATTTAGAATGACCTAATTAGCTGGTGGTAATGAACTCTCTTCCAGCCGTCATCGTCTTCCGTTCGATAAATGC
This sequence comes from Syrphus vitripennis, assembly GCA_958431115.1. Lineage (NCBI taxonomy): Eukaryota > Metazoa > Arthropoda > Insecta > Diptera > Syrphidae > Syrphus > Syrphus vitripennis. The sequence goes on from OY288108.1 coordinate 32,833,006, forward strand.
ATTCATATCCTTGTAATTGGGTATAAGGATGTATGTGCTTGGCTACTGTTTTGTATAAAGCCACACCACCCCCCCCCCCACCTCATTATATATGTTAATTTCAATTTGTTTACCTATTTAGTGCATTATAGGGATGTATGCCTCTGTCTGAGAGTTATAGAAGATATGCGAGTAGGCAAAGATATGAGAGAGGACTCCCATAGGTGGTGGCTATTTAGATTAATGCATTTGTATTACTTGGGAATATAATATGAAGATAGTGTCACTCTATTGTATGTTTGCTGTCCCACTTCTTAATGCAAAATGGAAAGCATCAATATTTGGGGAGCTTAATTAAGTTGTATAGTAGACACGATGGTTATGTGCCAATGCCGGCCGGCCGGCTTTTGTCCCAAGGTTCTTTGTTCAAGGACCTTGAACTTAATTAATTTAATCTTATATTAAATTCCTGGTTATAGGTACACCTTCCCATTAATATACATTATCTAATAATTTCTCTTTAAAACACTGATTTAATATCTATTTATTTTCAAGGACGAAATGGAAAAACAAATTAAAAAGGATCGAAGTGCAAATCTTCCTGATTTCTTGGCTCCATATTTGGTGCCATACAATGGACGTACTTTGACGTATCAAGAATCCTTGACAGCTTATAATGCGTGTTTGAATGACTTGAAGACGCGATTTGTATCGCTTTTGAATGAACTGCAACGACGTTATGAAGATGTATAAGTTTCAATTCTTTTCTATATAATATTTATTTAAGCTTTTATTGTTTTTTTTTTGTGGGTCTATTGCAGTTGACGGCTGAAGCACAATCGTTGAAGAAATTTTTGGGAAAATTTCATAATAAATTCGATGACTTCGACTATGAACGTCTATTGCAGGAATCAAAGGATCTCGAGTTGAACAAGAGAATGGTGCAAAAGAGATTAACGATTACACACGAAGAAGCACAAAAGAAATATGACTTGGTCAAGCAGTCATTGCTCAAGGACAAACGTCTGCAATTGAAAAGTATTTCAGTAGGGAAATAATATTATGAAAAAGATGATGTCCATGGATATAAAAATAATAAAAGGGATGAAACATGACAATGTCGGAAATGGCTTTAATTGAGTGACATAATTCTGTTTCTATTAAATCAAAATGGTGAAACTTTTTTTTAAATTTCATTGGAATAAATTAATGTGTGTTTCGTTTGAAATATTGAATATATTTATGTACATATTATGTGTTTTGAAATCAGTATAATCGTATATACAATAATGAAGTGACTTAGAAATGCTAGAAAAATCATTACTTGGCGCTTCTTCAACGCACTGTTTTTTTTTTTCTTATAAATTATTCACCTTTATTGAGGTATTTATTCCAAAAAGTTTGATCGGAGAAAATGTTTGCTTCGAAAAAAGACAGTAAATGAAATTTTATGTTTCTAAGTTAACTAAAATAATTTGATCCATATGCGAGTATTCACTGTCTCCACTGATGATGGGACCGAAATTAGATTACAACCATGTAGTGTCAGGAAAGCAAAGGCTTCTTGCGAAATGGGTTTGTAAGAAACAACTCTATCAGCTTAAAAAAACACTTTACGAATAATACATTCCAATCTTGTATTCTCCGCAGGCAGGCAGACGGTCCGGCTGATCTAGAAGAATTTCTCGCAGAAAATGTTTGAGATAGCTGAAATACATCTTCACAATAACCTTACACGTTGGCGCGTATGAGAAATTGTTGCTCTATATCACTAAGGAAAACTCACGGAGCACCTATGAAATGAAGAAAATGTCACCTAAAAAATTCTATATGAATCCTATAGTCGTATATCGATCTTAAGATTTCAAATAAATTAAAGTCTAAATAAAAAGTAGTTACCCTTACATTTTGTCTTTATTAATCAGAGCCAAGGGGAAGTGAGAAGGCTTTTAAAGGAAGTATTGAAAAGATATACCCAACTTAAAAATTGATTTGATTTCCCATTCAACAACTCCCATAGTTTTCACCTTCGACCGATTTTTTTTTAAACTTTTGATAACTTTTTCAAATATCGTTTTCAATCCAAGATGACTGTTAGGTTAGTTGCTTACTCCCCATCACCAAATAATAATAGCTAAAACAAAGAATGAATTTCAAAAAATATATGACCAAGAGGATTTTTCAATGTTCTATTAACAACTGAACAATTTTTCAATCCTTTCCTCGTCTTAAGTTAGAGGCACTTGTTGAATAAATTCATTTGTCTTTGATGAAACAGCCATCTATGCTGAGTTTTCTACCCCCAAAAACTAAGTATGCAGCTATATACCAAGTCAATTCTATATTTGCATATCTCTCAAAGCATATCATCATTGAAAACAAAATTAACCTTAATCTGATTTTCTCATATAGCTAGTTTATTTTTTCTCACAAAAGTCGACACTCAAATATGCGGTGTTATGAATTATGATTTATGTGTCTGTCCTAAAGTGTTTTCATACCAAATATCCCCAAAAAGTTATTTATATCGTTTTCATTGATAATTCAATTCCAACATGGCTTATAGTCCTCTCGAATGCCGAATAACTAAATTATCATCAAAACAATAAATTATCACATAACTCTCCTACAAGTTAACATATTTTTATACTTAGCAGAAAAAAAAATCAAACCCACATATTTACTATCATCATATTCATACAAAAATGCATATAAATAAGCAAACACTCAACAAATTACGACTCACAGCACAGCATCAGTAGTATCACCATCATCATCATCGTCGTCAAAACAAACACATCTTTAATAGATCGTAAACAGTCAAAGCGAGCACAGAGAGAGCGAGAGAGCATCACACCGACACCACGCAAAGGACATAAAAAGAAGCTCTATAGAGCATTGAAAGGACCAAAAAAGAAAGAAAAAAAAAAAAGAAGGAAAATAAACTATAAGAAACATTTCATAAACCTCACAAACAGCAAAGACTTTCGAAATCCAGGAACCATGGAGGAAGCAGGAACAAGATGAAGACTATTCCAGTCATTCCGTATTATACAGAGACGGGGTAAATCATGCTCTATTAACAAATTACCAAACGATAAATCAAACCATCCAACAAACACTTAACTTTATTTTCAATCATATAAATTTTATTATCGTTTTATTGGATGCGAGAGAGAAAAAGGAGCTGCGGATGCGAGAGGGGTTGGATGATGATGTATTTCTTTTTTTCTTCTTTTTACTTTCATCCTTGCAAGTGCGCCACGCCGCGCCGCACCGGCCGGCTAGGGATACACATGGGCCTTGGAATATTATGTCGACTTGGCACTAAACCTTGTCCCAGAAAATGTCTAAGAAAATTAGGCACAACTTGTAAGCACACACACCCACTGTAAGTATGTAAGTGGGCAGGGGTTGAGCGTGAAAAAGAAGGACATTCAAAATGACTGCAGGACGAAATACCGGTGTAAGATTGGTAAGAGCGTTCAAAAGAAAGTCCAGCTTCATCTTCGTCAAGTAAAGAACAGTGGGACAAATTACACAGGTCGACAAAAAAATTATTTTTTTTTGTTTCTGTGTTGAAGTGGCGATTTTCTCAATCCTGGTATTGAATTCTATATAACTGCATCTTTTTTTTTTTTTTAAGTTTGTTTCTGCACCTATTACAATGATAAATAAATATTATGGGTTTTCAACCAACTCTAAGGTTTAAGTGTTCTCGGCAAGAGTAAGATAACTGTAGCGCTAAGAAATGATAACGGTTTTTGTAGAACACTTCTACAAGTATTTTTTTTACTATGACAAGGGGGGTCTATTTCCTCCCGTTTGGGCGGGAGGGGCAAATTAATTAAAAAAACTATTAAAAATGGAAAAAAAAATATTAAAAAATAACGGTAATACCTACAATTAAGTATTATACTTTTTTTTAAAGATAATACTCTATTCTATTACCCAGTTTTTACATCAACCAAAATCTATGCATAGTTTTTGAAAAAACTAGTTTCAAACTCAAAATTTGATCAAAATTAATTTTTTTTTCACAAAAAATCAATTCGGGTGCTTCCGCCGTCTTACCTTTTGAGTTTACCGGTATATAACCAATGACATTTTTGTAGAAGAGAGTTGGGGCAATAATTTTGTAGTACATTGTTTTTTGATGTTTTGAAATTTTTCATCATCTTTTGCATTTAAAAGAACAAAAATAAAATTGAAATTTTCTTTCAATCAACTTTTTTATATTGAAGGCGTGGCCCCACCCCCATGGGTTCTACACAGAATGTAGCCTCAAGTCTCATGGTAATTTTAAGCCCTTAACCTTGAGGATCGAACGAGTAAAATCAAAGTTATGATTTATTTAGTTAATTAATATCAATTTTTATCAGTTATCTCCCTTTAATCCATAATATCAAAATTCTAGCTATAAAAACAAACTTTTTCAGGTAAAATTTTTTTATAATTAGTAAGTGATGTAGGAGCAACAAGAAAATCATATCAAGAACCCAGAAACAAAAATAGTGTTGACCTGTGTTATAAGGCAAAGTTAGGCTCAAGTCGTTATGTTGTTTTTTACTTGTTTGAAGCAAAACTAAAACTATAAAAACACCAATATGTCTTTGCACTGTGCAACCTGCAGACTCCAACATTTGCTTTTGATCTTGTGATGGGCACTTCTCCGAACGGCTCAAACTGCTGACAACCTACAGACTAAAGTACTGAGTTCGAAGATTGATGTCAGCACCATCAGTACGTAGACAAGGACAAAATCTGGCAAAGAACCACCGCCATCTTGATACCGGGTACAACTATTTCTCCCAATAAAATTCAAGACACACAAAAAGACCTTGAGTGGATCGATTATCTAGAGGACTTCTTAGATATTTAACGTCTGGTGTGCTCCTGGTTAATCGTGACCAGGGCCAGAGCACAAGAGTGGGGACTCACAGCAAACAATAGACCAGTTCGAATGCGGGAAACTAAGGTTATGATGAAAATGTAGTTGCTATTTGCTGTGACTGCCCATAATATGTACTCACATGCTGCTCAACATTTCTCTCAAGGAACAAGTCTCTCTATTGGTGCTGATCAGCAATAGAAAAAGCGATCCAAGCTCCCAATTATCTTATAGGCCCTAGTTGTTTACGTAGACGGGACAATGTTAGGGGGAACCAAGTCCTGCTCCCGTTATGATAACAGATGTTACTTTCATCAATTTTTTTGTAGCACAAAGAAAGTAAGTTTAATGGGCTAGAACTGCATTGGAAGTAGAGCAGGCCACGAAACGCAACTACCAAGAGCGCTGGAGGTCGCTGGGAAACTGCAAAGTGGATATCGAGGCTGATAAGAACTTTTTCTGAGACTTTCTGAAACTTTCAAATAACCCAGTTCTTTCCTGGACTTGGAAAAACGCATAGCTTACCTTGCCAGATTGCAAATTTCCCAGCAGACTATTTGAATCGCACTTATTTCAGAATATTGATTAAACTACCATATTTTTTAAAGGTCTTCGAAAATTTATTTTTTTTCCAGATTTGTACATATTTTTTTACTTTAAGAACCAAAAAAGGAGTCTTCGTCATAGTTTGATAGAAAAGAAGACAAAATTCAGCAAAAAAGTTTATGAAACATCCGAACAAAAAGACAAAAATTGGAATAACAGAAAAAAAAACTAAAAACATTAATGTTCGTTTTGATTTAAGCTTCCAATATTTTTGACCAATCAAATTTATTTCAATTTTTTGATACAAATGTCCCACTGTGGGCTAGGCAGGCATTACATCTCAACCTACGCTCATCTCTCCAAAAGCCACAGTAACACAAAAAAAAAAATAGTGGCAGAAGTCCTTATAGAAATAATTTTTATTGCTCATTCGTCTTGTGCAGCAGCAGCAGTAGCAGAAGGACAGTGTGCCTTAGAAATGAAGAAGAGAGCACACATAGAAAAGAATCAGGAACAAAACCGCTTCCACCTCTAGCCATCAACCAGCCACACATACCCTTCTGGATTTGTGCCCATGCTAAACGAGCATTCACCAGACAAAGTATGAAAAAGAAAACAAAATGTATAAATACACTTTGGAATGGAATATAAGGGACGATGACGATGACGATGAAGAACCAAGACGACCATTAGATCTAGCTACCATACCCACATCAGCCAGCAAAAATATAGTAGCGGGAGCAAGAGCTATACGAGGAGGAACGTAATCGTTACATAAAAATTTTATGAGATTCGATAAAAACATGGCAACAACCTGTTGTCTGTCTAGATGTGCCTCACTGTACACTCTCTCCTACTCCAGTCATGGGTTAAGGACAAAATTTTTATACTTTTATACGTCCGCTCCCGTCCGAGTCGTATGTCTATATAAAAACTAAATCAGGTCCTTAGTCCAGTGATATGTTGCAATTCATTCATTTTATGTAGATATTTTTTTTATATCATTTTATTTTTAAATAAAAATGTGTTCAGTCGGCATAATAAAAATTAAATGGACTATATATTTCTGGGAAGGTTTTTTTTCTTCTTCAGGTTTTTCTGTTTAGCAATTTATATTAGCTGGAAAGTAATTGATATGGAACTGTGTGTGGCTTGCTGGCTTGTGTCATCAGGAGGTGTTTAAAAATGACAGACAGATGTTAAAGGTGCAGAGTCAATCAGTGATTTGTTTTCGTACAAAAATTAACTATTCAAGGTGGTATTTTTTTTGAAGCCCTACCGATGTACCATATTCCGAATAAAAAAAGAATTAGCTGATGGTAAATTTTCGAGTCCAGAAGAGTTCTTACACCTTACAATCACACTTGGCAATTTTTACGAATAAAAAAAGAATTAGCTGATGGTAAATTTTCGAGTCCAGAAAAGTTCTTACACCTTACAATCACACTTGGCAATTTTTTCTAACTTTTAATTCTCAATTTTTTTTCTAAACAATATGTACCTGTCTAAAATAGTAGGCTTCGCCAGCAACATTCGAAACAATCTTGGAACTCTACATAAGGTTGGGTTAGGTTAAGTTGAAGTGGCTGTTTTTTGGGAAATCCTACAACATTAGACCAAAGTTTGGTACGTTGTTGATCAACCTCACTTGTTGAAGCAGTTGGAGCTTCGAATGAAGCGTAGGAAACAAGTGATTTCGGAGTTTTCTAGATCGCTGGGAACATTGAAGTAGAAGTCTTCAAGATGGAGTCTTCGTCTTTGTGATAGGGACGGACAGGTGCATAGAAGATGAGACACTGTCTCTTCTTCCTGTTCGTACCTGCAACTCCTACAAATCATTTGCAGGGGCTCCAAGTCGAAGTGTATGTCTCCCTATAAAGCAGTGTCCAGTCAGGACACCTATAACGTCGTTAATATGCAATCTACTCAAGGAGATCAGTTGTTCAGAGCGTCTGGCACTAAGTTTAGACCAAATTAATTTAGTCGCTATACAGGTGGGGTGGTAAGTTATTCCACCTGAAGTTTGTTTTCTCTATGGTATTTTGCTTTAGCATGACCTTGCATGTAAGCAAAGGCATACCCACGCCAGCTTTGTGAGCCAGCAGAGGTAAAGTTGTTCCTCTTTTTGCAAGTTCGTCGGCTTTGCAATTTCCTGGAATGTCTCTATGGCCCGGCACTCAGCAAATGTGAATATTGAACTGTGGGGCCATCTCCGTAAGAGGTACAATTATGAATTGTACGCAAACTACCTCGAAGCAGACATAGTGACAAAAATTAAGCTCGGTTGACTCCGGTGGGCAGGGCACCTAGCTCACATGAGCGAAGAGGAACCGACTCGGAAAGTCGTGGCGTACCATGACAGCGTGGTACTTGCGCTGGTGAGATGGCGCTCGAAGCCTTGGTGTGCGCAACTGGATGGGGTCGGCTCAAGACCGGGATAGGTGCAGAGACTTGTTGAAAGAGGCCAGGACCGGACTCCGGTTGTCGAGCCGATGATGATGATGAAGCAGACTTCTTCCATCATTAGCATATTCTTGAACTTTTTGATTTTCTTGCTGAGCCAGTGCAGTCCATAGAATTCCACAAAATACCTACTCACATATATTTGTTTTGCCTTTAATTGGAAGCTTATGTGCAAAAATTATTATTTGAAGCATTTATTGATCATATTAATTTCAAATTCGAAAAACACGTGGTTACCAAAGGTTTTCGGTATTAATCAGATTGTAATATAATTTGAAAAACCAAAAATAATTTGCTTCATATTAAATACAGTCGATTCCCTCTGGGTCGAACTTTCACTAAGTAAAATTTTACTCAACTTTTTTTCGCTTTATTTTCGGATTTTCTTTAATTCAATTAACATACCTTAACTCATATTTTTTTAAGAATCATTTTTTTTAAAGCAATATTGATATCCTGAAAAATGAGGGAGTTGAATGTGCAAGAGCTGAAGTTTCACTTCTTCGGCTTTTTTTATTTGAGTTCCTATGCTTCAATTCCAATCATAAAATAGAATCTACCTAACTGTATAATATGTTATTAAAATGGTAGCTACTTTTGAAACACTTTTTTCTATGTAAACAACATCAACGGAAATTCAATTTTTTATGTTTTCTCTTTAAAAGCCTTTTCTCTAAGTTCATTCCCATCTGTGACCAGTAGCACCACACAAATTAAAACCACCAAATGATCTTGGAATTTGAAATCGAGACTTCACAACAAGAACCCTCTTTTTCATCACTCAATCCATTAATAATAAATAAATAATAAAATAAAAAAAATGAGAGTTCTCCTCAGATGCCTCTTTAACAGCCATACCACCGTCACGGTTGCGTATCAAATTTCATGAATCCGACTCCAATGGAGACGACAACGACAACGTCGACGGACAGTAATTAAATTACGCATCACTCATTTTCGCGCATTTTCCACATCGCGGCGTTAATTCTTCATATTTTTTTTGTGTCTCATCCTCTTCATCATTATTCTTGGTGTTCCATGTCTCATGTCGCCTCAACATCCATAGATCCAAAGATCAAAAAAAAAAAAAAAAACAACCAACCAACGAAGCCCCGCCAGTACAAAGAAATCCAGAACAAAAAAAAAAATGTAAAAATCACTTGCCGTTGCAATTCCAATTGACGCCTGTTGACTCACCGTGATGTTAGCCCAACCCAATGTGAATGCCTGCCACCATACGGCGCTCTATATCGGCACCTGTTGCGCTCCTCTGAAGAGCCACCTAACTGACTGTTGGCCTGACCGCCAATCCTGTCTGCCAGCCTACTGAATATTAACAGTGGTCTGGTTTGGATAAGAGTTTGAGATGGAGTCGGTTGGTACTCGCTATAGCCTGAAGCAGAGGGAATGGGATCCGTTAAAAAAGAAAAAAAAAAAAAAACTTCGTTAAAAACAAGGATGTGACATTTTGTGCGAACCAAGCGAGTGAATTGGAGTCAATGCGAAAAAAACGTTCAGCAGTGAAAAAACGGTCCATCAAAGCTGTTTGCTCCTACTCCTGCTTCTGCGACTGTGTGTAGAACTCGATGCTGCTGCTCCTGGTCGTGATATCACCCGTCCGTTTGTTGTTGGAGAGTTAGAGAGCACTGCGTTTGGAGGAACTTTGGTGCCATAAAGACCACACCAATTAAGTGCTGACCTATGCGTCGTCGAGTTGATCGGTGGAGGTGTAGATTGGAATGGTCGGAGAGGTCGGGTCGGCAAACGGTGCCAGTGGTTGGTGTCGATGGTGGCCCTGGTCAGTTGATGGAGTCCACGATTGCTATGAGGGAAGACGAAAGCGGCGGCGTTGGCATGTTGTGTGCGTTGTTAACTCCACACTACACACGACTCTGGTATAGTTCGTCCTTTGACGGGAATATTTTTAGTGATTCACAGGTTGTTGTTGAAGGAGTGTATGTGGCAAACAGGGACTAGGTACGTATACTCGTACATATACCTCAAAAAAAAAAAAAAGAAAACATCAAAAAAACTGCAAAAGCTGTCGGTTGTTCTATATAAAGGACTCGCAACGCAACAGGATTGATGATATGGGTGCCTGAGAGGGAGAGAGACCTTCTATATGCAATTTGCATGGCTTCCTACGGAATTGCACTTTTATTCACTTTGTCGCTGTGGCATGCTTTTGTGTGTCCGCTGGCTGCTGGGTAAAAGTCGAAGAATAGCTGATGCTTTGTATGATGATGGTGATGGACAAGCGGCGATATGTGTGTTGGCCAACAATGCAGATTAACTGATGTGCATCCTGTTTTTGGCATACCTCTAGGTACTCACAGTCGAACAACACACGGACGGGAGCATGCATAACTAGACACAGCTGTTGTAGTTTGACACCCGGTTGATGGTAGTAATTAACATATTTAGATGGGCAGATCGACATTCTTCGTTATTCTCTTCGTTTTTTTTTTTTTTTTTTTTTGAGTTTAGTTGGTGTTTTGGTCACACGATAACATGTTAATCGTTTGATGTTGAAAATCACCACACACCACGTGTTGATGCTCTTACAATGGGGGGAGAGTATAGTTATGTGCTTTGTGAAAACTTTTTTTGAACTTTTTTGTTCAACTTTTGACATAATAACATCTCTTGGGAGGTTAACATGAGTGGTGTTGCTTTTTTTTTTTTGAATATCACATTTCAGCGGAAGCTGGGGATTTTACTACCTGCATAAATGGATTTATTTTTTTTAGAGAAGTTTGTGGTATTTGGATGCTCAGTCCATCCTATATGAAACCGAAAGTGGTTCATTTAAAATAAATACTTGAACTAGATTTAAATCAGTTTACAGTTATTTTATGAAGAAGCCTCGGTCTTCGAAAAAACAATTTCAATGGAAGGTACATAATACAGTTTTGAAGAGGATGATCATTCTAAAGGCTTTAGATAAAAATGGAGTGTAGTCCACAAGGATATCTATTACAATGAAATTTTTCAAGAAATCAAGATTCGGAAAATATCCTAATTATCAAGTAATTGTCGTTTTGTCCCGGCTATCTCACTTGAATTCATCATTTGATAAGTGAGTGAGGTCCATATCCTCATCATTCAAATAGTGGTTTTTGTTTTTTGAAAAAAGTCTTTCAATAGTATTAAATAGTAGGTTAAGGATTCCGAAAACAGATGCCGAGATCATCGACATTTTGAGAAATAACGCTCGATGGGCGGCAGATGGGATTACTCCTAATTACCTTCAACTCCAGCACTTTGGCTCAGATGGTTAATGTATCATGTCTTTCGAAAAGTTGGGAAGTTCATCCTCGATCGTGAAGCCGGAGCACTTAAGCCACGAAAGGGGGTTAAATCTTTAATGTGTAAGGATCATTTGTTTTTCGAATGCCTGGAAACCAAGAAACACCACCCCTCTTGAATGTCGTCGATGCTTGTGATACGAGCCGAAGAGCAGTTTGAAGCCCCAGCGGAATTGCTCTCCGGAGAAGTCCCCGGAATCGAAGTAAAAACACCTGCTATTTTTCCTCGTTCCTTCAGTAACTCTGTATCCATTCCAGTCACCAACAACACCTGTTTCAGCGGTTTTTTTTCGATTTTTTTTTTAATTAAAAAATTTAACTTTTTCCAGAAGGATCATTACCTACATCTTGGTAATTTTTATATAAAGCTATGTATACTTTTTAGAATATGGCTTAGTGAATATGATTTTCAAATGCATTGACATTGTGACAGCAGTTATTGTTTTTAAAATTGTCGATTTTAACATCGATCGAAGCATAAAAAAATCGATTAAAAAATTAACAAGGGTTTCGCTGTTTTTTAAACGGAATGATATTTATTTTTCCACTGATAAATTTTGTAAAAAGGGTTTTAATAAATGTTTCAGTAAATTTCCGAAGTGGGGAAATCATACAATTTAGCTGTTTAAGACTTCTGCAACATTGGTTAAAGTTAGAAATATTTTTTTTCATATTTCCTTACGCATTTTTAGGGCCATAAATTCATAAAATTATGTATAAAAATATTTTTTGTCTGAAAGTTCTTTAGAACCCGGGAATTCTTGAAGAATTGGGAATTTGGGTATTATTTCAGTCCTACCTTTCTTACAATAATAATTCATTAAGAAAATTTTGACTCAAACGAAAATACAATTATACAATTACAATTTCTGTAGCAGATACTAGATTTAATAATTTAACCCTCGTTTTCATAAAACCCTTTTTCCTCAAATGACATTTGTTCCATACAAAATACGTCATTTAAAATTTGAAAGCTGGTTAAATGTTTATGAAATTGGAAATATAAGTTTTTTCTATGTCCCAAAATCGAACCCGAACTAGCCCTTTTAACCAATTAATTTTTTTTTTTGGAACTGCAATCAAAGTACGTATCAAGACACATTTCAATATTAACTTGGGGGTAAAAAATTAAACTTTTATACTTCTAAGACAAATACTTAAGTAGTGAAAATACTTATTTTTAACATTGTAAACAGGCAATCCTGAAACACCTAGACGCTTCAACAATTGATAGTTTGGACTTAATCTCAAGACAATGGAAACTCCTGATAAAATTTTAGCACTTATACCTAGTGGTTTCATAGTGCTTAATATCAATGCTCTGGAGATTAATTTTAATTCAAAAATATTTCTTAGAAATTTTAACTAAAGGGCCATTAATTTTTCGGTTAAACTTTTATTTTATCATAAAGTTTGAACTTTGTCATTAAGTGTGAAAAATAATATCATTCAAATGGTTCATCATCATCGGCTCCACAACCGGGTTCTGGTCCGGTCCTGGCCTCTTTCAACAAGTCTCCCCAACTATCCCGGTCTCGAGTCGACGCCATCTTGTTGCGCACCCCAAGACTTCAGGCGTCCTGGTCTACGCCATCTCTCAAGCCAGCGTAAGCATGGTCTACCACGCTGTCGTCCACCATAGAATGAACCACAAAGGACTTTCCGAGCCGGTTCCTCTTCGCTCATGAGAGCTAGGTGCCCTGATCACCAAAGTTTACCGATCTTAATTTTTGTCACTATAACTGCTTCAATTGTACCGTCTCCGAATTTTCTAGGGAAAATTTGAGTTCTTTTAATTTTTATTGCGTAGAATTGGGGGTTATTCGCGTGAACACGATATTTTACATTGACCTGGAGAAAAAAAATTTTACGATGTAAAAGCGCATGATTGATAATTGGTGGCCAGGAAACTTCTCAAGTAATGAATCCAAAATAAGTCATGCTGTGTGGCATATTTCCCAGTTGTATTACTACCATAGATTTTTCAATTGCAAAATGCATTACAATGATGCACGAAGGCCTTGCGATCACCACTAGGACGGTAATGCCTGAAAAGTAAGAATCACCACTTTTGTAGTAAATTTTAACAGTTTTAACGCATTATTCGATTGTTAAGCGATTCATTATTGTAGTTGGCAAATATCCATCTGAGTTTGACAGGTTTGATACCATAGCTAAAATGTAGAAAAATATTTTTATTCAGGACAGGGACTAGAAGTTTCGTTATTGTTGTTTTTAAACTTTTTAATTTTTTGTTTATTGGCTTAGACCTTTACTCTACATTAAATGAGATTAAGCAAATCGAACAGATGATCTAGAAGTATAGGTAAATCTACAATACCTGGAGATATTCTAAATTGGGCATAATGGAGAAGATTTTTTCGACACCATCGTCCATTACATAATATTGTTCTTCCATATTAGACAACTCAAGATTTCTGGAAAAACACGTCTCCAATAGCATATTTACATAAATATTTTGGTTCTCTGTGCATTTGAAGGGTCAAATATTCGATTTGTTTAATTAAATTTTGGACAAAGAACATAAATGTGCGGGTAAATGCAATGCAACATATATTTGTTCTATCTCACCTAACTTGCTATTTTGGACATTTTACTAATATGTATCTTAGCAACTCCCACAAAAGCTCCAACGAATTTTGATTCCTCTAAAATTGCCTTTTCTTCTTGTTGTTGTTGTTGTTATTCTTCTTCTTATGGTCATTGCATTCTATATGCAGCTAGGTTAGTCTCGTAATTTAGAAGAAATTCCTTAGGGAAACGCATCAAGGATTCAAGAAGATATAGAACATTAGAAAAAAAAACGTAAACTAAATACTCAAAGGATACCTAATTCCACACTTAAGGCATAAAGGATGAGCTGGTGGGATTGTGGAAGGAGGTGCTGCTATAAATGATGATGATAATGATGATCTCAATGCGCATCAAGCGGTTGGTTGCAATAGGATATATGTTAGTATTTGTATTGCACACAAACAAATATGTATATGTACTTTAGTGCCACTACAGTATGCAATTAGGCACTCAGCTACGAAAGATATAGAAGAAGAAGAAGGATCTTCTAAAATCCCTAAGTCGGTTAAATTCATCCTTTTATGATGAATTTGGTTTTTGGTCATTCATTTGACTTGCACCCCTCATTTAGGTAATATGCAGTGTGTGTGTGTGTGTGTTTGGAGTTTTCTTCAAATCATACCCCCAGAATACTGACCAAACCAACAAGAACAAGGATGACGATGACGAAGACTTTGGACGTTGGATATTTTAAAAGGAAAGGGGTTTGGCTTTTGCAAAATATTTATGGCAAACCAGCTTATGGTTTAGATTTTCACAAAAGCCCAAAGATAGAGAGCCATCATCTATATAGCTTCAGAAGGAAGGTTGGGCCAAGAGAACGATGAAGATTCGGGGATTCATTTATGGAAGAGGTCAAGCTCTTTGAACATGGACAACAAAGTCCAGCCACAGTAACATCTCATCTCGCAGAAGGAAGTCCTCTCGAGCTCATCATCATCATCATTATTATTATTATTATCATCGTCGTCGTCGTCGTCGTCGTCGTCGTCGTCGTCATCTTTTTGCTATATAGCAAAGTCTCATCTATTCGCTTTGTGTGCATCTCTTGTTATCGATGCAAGGAATCCTAGGAGAACTAATGTAAATAATAACCCAAGGTAAATGTATTATGTTATCCTTTTGTTATGATCTCTAGCTGAATGCAAGTTGCCAGGAAACACACAGATCTAAGGTTGAATGTGTGATTTTCTTGTATCTTCTGCCACATATTATTTCCCGTGTTCTAACACCCTCCAGAGATACAATTTGCATTCGCTTCAAACTGATGATGGAGGTGGGCAAGGGAAGTGGGGGAAGTCTCTTATTTGTATCCAACCATTTTCAGTAAAAATCCTGGTCCAAGCTGGTCTTATGTTATGATCATAGATACAAAACGCGGATGGCTACTAATACCTTGCTGATGAAGCCGCTAAGAGCTTCCTGAGAAATTTGTTAAGCTTTTAAGCGAGAGCATACACACATTCTGGTGATCGAAGAACATACACTTGATATATGAGTAAAACCAAAAGCCTCAGTTTATTTTAGCATATGAAGGTACCTAAATACACGAAGATTGGAAAAGTACAGGCAAGCAGGACCGTAGTTAAGAGACAACATTTGTTTTCAGTGTAGTTAAGTTTTTCTACACGAGCGTCGAACTTGTCGAGTTCTGGAAGCTGAGTAAGGTTAAACATTCTGAAGATCACCCCCCCAAATGAGGGCTTCTTTCCTATCCACCATCGTCTCCTTACTTCCCTCCCATGGATATATGGCGATAAGGAATTGAGGTTATTCAGGTCATCGAAAGGAGTGATGTAGGCACAGATGGTATGATCTTTTCTGATCAACGGCAGGTGGTAAAATTGAAGCTCTTGGCTAGTTTCTGAAGTCGCTAAATTGGAGTTGAATAAGGTTCATAGAAACCGAATTATTGTGATAAATATAGAGACTATTGCCCTCTGGTGGAGACTGAAGGTTTAATAATGACTTGAAATGTGAATATAATTGGGTTGCCTCAGCAAGCACTCCAATACATACACCCTAGAAGGCGAAACTATGGTCAAGACTTTTGGCCATATTGATAAAATTCTCCCATCTATAGAAGATATTGCATCCAGGTCATCGTCGTCGGCTGCAGCTGAGTCTTCTCCGAAAGTCAGTATCTTATCAGATATATTGGCCCAATCGGAGATCCTTCCAGTGAGAACGGGTTTGAACATTTCAATGGGACATACCGTTATTTTCGAAATTTAAATTAATGTTTTTCAAACTATTAAACGATAGTATTGAAAAAAATGGTTTAAACAATTTTTTTAAAACATAACAAAGAGCCGTTTTCGATATGGTTTGATTAAGGGCGATTTTGCATTAAAAAAAAAATCGAACTCTAACGACCTTATACATTACGATTCTGTCTGTCAGTCCATTCTTCAACATACAGCCTAAGCTATTGCAAGCGATTTTCTTCAAATTTGAAACTTAAGGTTTTTAAGGTAATTCCCTTGAGGCAAAATTGAAATTTTGTCAGCTCCAAAAATAACGGTACCAGTCATTGTCTCGTCTTGTGGCCAGATGTAAAGGGAATCCAAGATATGAGAAGGTACCTCGAATAATATGATCGATAATTTATCTTATGAGTGACAAGAGAGAAAAAACCGAACTAGAAGAGGAGGTTTGAGATACGAGTTTGTGGATCTCGAATGATATGAATTCTTTCACGAGTGCCGATTATTATTGTGTCTTGGGTTTTTTGGCATTTGCGATGTTGTGTTTCTATCTTAGTTCACTCTTTTGATGTTGAAATGAGAGTTATCTTAAAAGTGTATTTCTGTTCCGCTTTTTCTGCTAGGTAGGACCATAATCATTCGAATGGTTTCAGAGCATCTCGAGACATCTCGATTACAATCGATTATTATACCATTCGAAAGCGCACATCACTGTGCATAAAATAAAAAATAATTTTCGAATATCCCAAATATGAGTATGACCTTGACAAAAACAGCTCGAAAAAAACTATGGCGTGTCCGGTGAGATCCTCGCTGAACTTATATGAATAGAGCTGAGGTTGATAGCTAGGCCCCTTCCCTTCTTTGACAGGCCTGAATTTCTATATTCTATGTTTTGGTTTTTGGAGCTTGTTGTGCTGAAAACGTGCGAGCATGTGGAAGGATATTTCACTTCGTGAGATATTCCATATACGAAAGACATTGCTTTAGGTTTTGCTCTCCTTTTTGTCATCATCATTATCATCATCATCATGAAGATGGAATAGGTGATGGAGGAGATACAGTCATGCTTGACCAACTATTAGGATAAAACATATATAAATATATCTCTACATCAGTTCCTTTTCGTATATGTATGTAAACAAATATGTATATGTATAGATTTAGGTAAATATAGTAGGTAGGTATTATAAGGAAGAGGGAGCCCTGCGAATTTTAGCAAGCGCCATGGATTTTCAAAGACGTACCGAAAATATTTTGTACCTCTCTTGGACTTTCGGATAACTTCCAAGTAGAAGAAGAGCGAAGGAGATGATGTGTGCACCATTTTATGGGTGGGCCTGGGCACTGTGGCACACACAAATTTTCCGATATAGAGAGCTAAGTCACTCAAACCATGCCATCACAATCACCATCACCGGCCATTCGGTGGTTGCCTAGTTGCTGGATCTTTTGGATCAGTTAGGCAGTAGCGGTAAAAGCATCCTTGCGAACAAGGAATAAATTGCCCATTCCTCCCCCCCCCTTCCCTCACCCAACGGCTTCCTTCACTTGGTTGAAAGAGTGTATAGTTCTAACATATATACAAACACACACACACATACATATACATACTTACATGAGTATACTCTTGGTCTTCTGGTCAGTTTTCCATTTGAAAGGCTTGAGTTCACTTCACTTCGCCTTCACACCACCCAAACCCACGATGACGATGACGACGACGACGACGAACGGACGGAAGGTCCTGTCCCGTTCAGCTAAGAACCAACCACCACCATTGCCACCACCCATAGAAAGGCATAAAAGGAATTGTGTTGGTGTTTATCTTCCTTCGTATATGGCCAAGTGTGTATCCTTGCGAAATTCATCTGCGAGGATGGCATTTGCTTATATTTGGAGAAGGTATACGTGTGTTATTTTCTTCTTGTCGTACCGTTATATTCGTTTTTTCTTTTTTTTTTTTTCTTTTTTCGTCAAAATCGTCGTCGTCCTGGTCGTCATCCTGTGCATTGTGAGTGAGAGGATATCTTTAAAGAGGCAGTGAAGGGTTCGGGCCTGAAGAAATATCCGGTTCGCTGCCATGGCAGCGACGACGACGACTATGATGATGATGATGGGACAGAGTATAGAAATGGCCAGAGAACATGTGGGGGATGGGAAACAAAGAGACGTTCTTCTAAGCTATACAACAACGACGACGATGACGACGACGGTAACATTTGCTGACCAAAAACCCAGAGTTCCACATCAAATAGCCAACAGCATCAGCAGCAGCTGCCCACTATTTAGAAGTGGGATTTAGTGTGATATAGGTGGAGGAGTATAGTATTTGGGATCCTTCTCCATTTCCCATACCTAATTTACGACAACGACGACGACGACTTCGTAGTTCGTGGACTCTACAATGACCACGATGCTTATGTTGTTTCTCCTACCCCAAGAATTGACGCTGCCAGTCCCCGTAGTCGAAACTGATGCTGATGATGATGATGATGATGACGACGAAATTTCGTACGTAAATTGAAAGGATATTACATACGAACACATGCATAGCACATTTATACAACCTTCTTCTTCTTCTTCTTCTTTTATACCTACCGAGATGTCCAGCAAGAGGATTCAAAGAAGAAGAAGAATAACTAGAAGAAGGGAGAGATATGTGAAAAGTTAAGGTTGAGGATTTTCGTAGAAACACTGGAGATGCTGGAATCCTTACGTATATTTCATTGGGAGAGGCAAAAAGTAGCGGCAATGGCAGCGGCAGCGGCAGCGGCAGAGTAGGCAGGCAACCAAGCAGCAACATCAGCATCAACATCAGCAGCAGCGGATATGGAAGAAGGACTCTTTGAAATGGGCAGAATGGAAATGACTTGGTTTGCTATTGGGCTTGACCCTTTGAAAACCTTTTAAAACCTCAAAGTGTGTGTATGTATGTATATATGTATATGTACCTACAACTCAAATGCTCCAGATATCAATATACACAAAATCATGCCGAGTGTATGTTGTATTAAGTCGAGTAGATATATGTATAGGTACATACCTATAGCTATGTAAAAAGGAGAGTACAAAATTTCTGCCGCGGCAGCCATTTTGATTTCATACTTAAGATAAATTTTCCAACTTTCCTTTTTGGTATGTATATAAACGAGTATTTAGGTATATACCTACCATATACCTATATGGCCAAAAAAAACAACAACAATAACAAAGGAGATGTTAAGAAAATATTTGAGTAATTTGTGTTCCCCCTTCCCCCACACTCGTATGAAAAACAGAATTCCCAGTGAAGTGGCCTTCAACTTCCATTTTGCTTTTTAACTAAGAAATTTAGATTTTTTTTTGTTTAAAGTTCTTCATCTATGTACAATGGAAGAAAGCTCTCTAATTTCTAAAACTTAATTTATTCGTTTCAATCAGTCAGAAGCATCCGTCAGTCAAATTTTTACATTATACATAAAAGAGATGACATTTTGAACCGATTTTGGTTAGCCGGTTGACAACGAACGTTGTTGGTTATGATTTGGTGTGAAGTGAAGAAGAAAGATGACTTAAAATTAACTTTAATTGACAGATGGTGTGGTTAAGACAAAAAAAAAATATACTCATGCACCACTGTTATGAAAGAAAAAAAAAAGACGGACACGAAGGCCAGGTTCTGATGGACGGATGAATTTGCTTTAACACAGAGTATCAAATTCGCAGGAGCCGTTTCGACGTTTTTTTTTAAGTTTTTTTTCTTCCATTAGGTATTCGCTTGTTTGTTGAAAGTATATAGCTGGACAAGGACATGCCACCGTGTTTCTGGCGGATTAAATTTCCGCCACCGTTAAATTTTTGTCATTTTTTTTTTCGCTGGTAAATTTGAGACTTTTTTTTTGTAGAGAGTGTATGACAAAAGTATATCTACATACACTAACGATATCAATTTGCTGGCTGTTTTGGTTAACTGTTTTTTTTTGTACCCACTCGTGTGTTACAGAAAGCAGTGACAAAGAAATTGTAGGCTTAGTTTTAGCAGGAAAAAAAAACATGGTACATAGTAACGGGCTTAGCTATTAGTAAAAAAAATTCCAATTAAAACACGTGATCCTCTAAAAGATGATTCAGTTCATTTCTGCACTAACAGGTCAACTCAGAGAACGTAGAGTCTATGGAAAATTTCATCTTGGCTGAGAGAAAACGTGAATCGGATATCCACTTCTTCTCAGGTAGTCAAGCAATCCCTTATTCTCTCGATTCTTTCTCTGCCAAATCCATCAGTGCCCGTAGTTTTGGATCATCTTTTAATTCAATGGCAGAACAGTTCTTCACTTATTCTAAGTTTACGGGAAATTTTAAATCCGAAATAGACCCATTACTCACTGTTTGGAGTGAAGATAATCATCAATTGTTTGTTGAGGCACCGCTACATCCAGAAAAACTGACTGTTTCACGATGCTGGCCAGGACGTTGCAGTCAATGGTAACCACTATAGAGCCATGATTAGTTTTTTTCCTCAATTAAACAACCATGATGCGTAGGATCTTTGGTTTCAACAAGATGGCCCGACATGCCACACAGCTCGTGCCACAATTGATTTATTAAGGGAAACGTTTGACAATCGCATAGTTTCACGCTTGGGACTCGTGAATCGGACTCCAAGATCATGCGATTTAATGCCGGTAGATTATTTTCTGTGGTGATATGTGAAGTTGCTAGTCTACGCCGATAAGTGCAAAACGATTGACAACTTGAAGTGCAACACTCGCCTCGTTATTGCCGAAGTATGGCCACAAATGTTGGAAAAGGTAATAGAAAATTGAACCTTCAGATTAAATCAATTCCAAGCCAGCCGTAGCGGTCATATGCCAGAAATCATATAGTACGATTTAAAAAAAAATATCTTTCGAAAACAGTCAATTTCATGACAATTTTAAAAACTCATCTTTGTTTTTTTTACATTTTAAAGTTCTATGTCTCCAAACTGCTGCTAGACCTTTTAAACAGGCATCTCAAATAAACTGCCTTAACATTATTTCAGAATATAAGTTGAATGTTTATTTAACTGTAGTCAGAATCACTAGAGAACTAGAACTTATTGGTTTTTTTTTTTTGGAATGAAAACAAACGGTCTTATTGTAACTCCATTTGGCCAAATATCATCCGTTTTAGTATCAGGATGGAAATTAGAGATGTGAAAGCATTTTAATTTTCTCATTACCTTCAAATTATTTCTTTGACCTCTATTTCCGGTAATTGTTGATGGTCTTTTAGTTGGTAACGATTCAGCAACACCAGTAACAGCAACATGATTCAAACTGGCTACAGCAGCAGCAGCAGCAGCAACATCATTAAGGGGATCTCCTACTTCTGCATTCGCAACATCAACATCAGCAGCATTCACACCTTCCACAGCAACAGAAACATCTGCATACACTACAACGACCTCAGGAACAGTTGGAGTTTAGTTGAATATTTACATTATCATCATTCTTCTCTGAATTGGGAGAGAGTTTTGACACCACCACTATATGAAGACCGAGATGATGAGGGGGTCGGAGATGAAGATAGTTGACGGGGAAAAGAAGAAATGCTGTAAATGTTTATTGTTGTCGAATCAATAATCGTTTGCTTAGTTTAAGAACTGGTAACACGGGGGGTTTCACTGCACTTGGATTATCAGAGAAGAGCTTTTCAAATTCAACCTTATGATCCAAGATGAACCAATAGAATTTTTTTTATTTTGGCTATGCAATTTTAAAATGAAATATATTTACATGTAGTACACCTCCAAAGTAAATTTTCATTTGATTTAAGTGTATTGTGATCAGATTCACTCAAATTTGCACAATTAAAATGGAAAGGTAAGCGACAAAATCCACAATAAATCAAATCACTGCCAAAAGTTTTTTAGTAACATAATTTCTGTACAATCTGACCAGAACCTCTGAACTAAACTAAACCCACTGCTAAAAGCTGACCCTTATTTTTGTAAGACTTACTAAAGGGGCCCAGAGCCTCCAGTACCCCTACCCCCTACGCACCATCGTATAAGGTTCCTGGAAATGCATTTCAGCTCCCTCCGAATTTTAGTTTGCTCATTCCTTTTCTAACGCTCGTCGCCAAGTGCTTCTATGTCGGCCTGCTTGTCTGCCTAACTGAGTAAAAGTGTAACATCCCCTTCAAAGTTCCACAGTCACTTACGTCACCATTAAAAATTTCATAGGTTACTTGTTACTTATTCATCACTTCATAACATAACCTACATTCATTTATTCATAATATCACTATTTCGGTAGCTTCATCGAATCTGAGCAAAATAGTCCAATAAATATTTTCAATATAAAAATTGAATTTTTCTCTTTAAATACAGCCAGATAAAATTATTAAATTAGTAAAAAAGAGTTTCGCAAGTCCATTACTGCGAAAAAATCAACTACTTATTTTGTAATTAATGTAGTTTTCACTCAACAGTGCGGACCTTATTATTGGTTATTTTCTGGATGAAAACTGGTTCCAAAGACGAATTTACTTTCTCATCACAAACGAAAAATTGATGATGTTTTGCTTATTTTTAACGGATTCATTCCAAAAACTACGGCTCACTGTCCAGAAAGAAAATTACAATGCGATAGCTTTTCTTGATATCAAAATTTTTAGAGCAAGATAATCTCTTCTAGTTTGGTTTGCACCAACTTCAGGCCGACTAGACAGCCAACATATTAAATAAAACCTTAACATAAAACTTAAATATTTGTTTCAGCGTAAATATGTATAAAAAATTAAACTAAATTTGTTGTTAAAATGTAACCAAAACAAAATCACTTAAGCCCCAAGACTGCAACCCGAATCCTGATGGCTTTTTTAAAAATGTTGTCTATGCTCCTAATTTGACGATCAACAAATTAACGCTAAAACATGAAAAAGTTGCATTTATGTTAACCTAGATATATTTTACATGAATTTCTAGTTTGACCAATTTCGAGTTATAGATCTCACTCAACACCAACAATTCTGCCAAAGTAACAGTCGATAATAATCAAATGCTATCGAATTTGGTAATCCTCTACATTCTAAATGTGTCCAAGTTCTTCAAACTGAAAAATCAAGCAATCCCTCCAAAAGTCAAGAAATGTATATGCAACAAATATTATCTAACTGCCAAAATTATTTCACCGAACAGTGGAACAAATCTGTACATCGTTTTGGAGAAAGTAAGATTATTGCACTTGATTTTTCTAAAGCATTTGATAAAGTTTGGCATCCTGCTCTGTTATCGAAAATGCGTGCTTTTGGTATCTATGAAACCCTTCTTCGTTGGATTAGTAACTTTCTTTCGAATCGTTCTATACAAGTAGTATTAGACGGATTCAAGTCTGAAACTCACATCATAGATACTGGTGTGCCACAGGGTTCTGTTTTGTCTCCGACCCTCTTTCTCATTTTTATTAATAATCTCCTGTCTGCAACTACTAACAAATTAAATTGTTTCGCTGACGATAGCACCCTTAGCTTTTTATATTCGTTTCCAGATTCACTTCCCTGCTCTTCAGACGTGGAACTGAAACGGCTAAATATGATAAGTACATTAAATTCTGACTTAGACAGCATTGTACAATGGGGAATAAAAAATCACGTAGAATTTAATGTTTCGGAAACTCAATGCTGCCATCTGTCATTAAAGCGAGACGTGCCATTATCTATGAGTGGCACTTGCATCGAAGAAACTAATCAGCTTGCGATTTTAGGTATGTGTATCACAAACCACCTTTTGTGGAATGATCATATACTTAACGTCGCCAAAAATGCCGCAAGATGTGCAGGTTTCATTTGGAGATGCAAGAAATTCTTTTCCCCTTCTGATATAAAAGTTATATACGTCCAAAGTTTGAGTGTAACTCCCATCTCTGGGCTGCTTCTCCAGCAACTTACTTAAGCCTCTTGGACAGTATACAAAGATGAGCCTTAAAATGATCGGAGACAGGAACATCATCGATACTTTTACGTCACTCGAACACCGGCGTAACGTTTCGTGTCTCTCACTCTTTTATCATTACTTTTACGGTAAGTGTGCTGATGAAATAGACAGTTGCATTTCCCCCTTAAACGAATCAACCGTAATACTCGCGCTTCCAGGAATGCTCATCAGTTTACTCTTGAACCCAATTTCGGTCGTACTGTCAAGTACAGGGATTCGTTATTTAGCCGTACTACACGAATGAGAAATACCCTTCCACTTTCTGTCTTTCCTTTCATTGTGATGTGACGAAATTCAAGACTGATGTTCACCGACATCTCCTTTCAAATCCATCCCTTCTTACCTTAAGCTCGAACTGTGTCTCTGACATACAAAGGGTACATACAATCCCCTTGAGCTAATTATAAAAAAAAATTGCCGCAGTAAATCTTTTAAAATCTACATTTGTCCAAATTCAAATTAATTTCTTGCAAAAAAAAGCAACTGTAAGAATATCGTGAAACTAGAAGATTCTGTAAAATGATCGAAATTTTTCTTAAGTTCCTCTAAAATTTGTGAATTTAAAACTTCCGAATATTTTCATAACATAATTTGGAACGCACCAAAAAAAGATTAACGAAAGTCTTTTCTTGGGTAGATTTTACGGCTACTTTCTTTTTAGTCCAACTCATTTTCCCCAATTTAGTCATTAATACAATTCTATCATAAATTGGTATTTTAAGCGAAATTTTTGAAACAGAATTTAAATTAGTCTAATTTTCTTAAGCCATTCAAGTCAATATTATACGTCATATAGTTTTATTTGTTTCAATAGGATCTTAAATTTCAAACCATATCATTATACAATATACATACCCCGCATAGTTGTTTGGCCAATTTTGACCATGTCACCCTCTGTTCTAATCAACAACAAGTTCTTCATATATTTAATTAAAAGTGTTCTCACCTTAACCAGATCCTAATTTATGGCCAAGTTCATCAATGAACTGACTGCGACTAGGGTAGGTACGAAGTATATTATACACCAAGAAGGATGAGTCTCCACATTACCATCACCGCACCATACCCAGCTTCCTTTCGATTAAAGAAAATCAATGAGAAGCGGAATCGACAGTACAAAGATGTTTAGTCTATGGTATAGACACAATTACGATGGAAGGTATGTTAGAAACTTGCAGCGAAAACTCAATCAATTGGTATTTCAAACCAACGACGACGACACGCCAGCGTAATTTTTTTCTTTACTCTCATCGTCCATTTGGCCAGCTTAAAATAGAAGAGAGATGGTTTAGTGGAATTAAAGGCAGATCTAGTATATGGGGTGGTGAAAGAAGAGCAGTGACAAAAAAAAAATGGGGGGCAAAATAAATACCTTAACAACCGTCCCAACGGGCGGTAAATTGATTTTCAAAAAATGTCCCCGTGCGAAACATCGAAGCAAGACGTCGCGTCGTCGTCGTTCTTTACGATTTTTTATTTTTGTTTAAAACACACAGTTCAGCTTCTCCTAGCCCCCAGATCCTTGAATAGGTGAATACAGTAGTGTTGGAACGTGAGTGAGTATTTTGCTGTCGACATCGGCTACATAGACGTGTCGCTTTTAGTCATAGCAGTTTGCCGTCAGAAAAGCGATTTAATTCGCTTTCTCTAACGATCTTCCTCCTGCCGTGCAACACGACTCAGGACTCAGGACTCACTCACTTATAGAGTCCACCCACCTTTGGCCGAACTCCGTACACAACACAAACACTACCTCGAATGTCCTTATTGAATTCTATATTGAAGTATTTGTCGCCTTTTAACCTCCCTCCATTGCCCTGTTTTGTCAAGAATGGTGTCTTGTCAGTAGTTCGGTCGGTCTCATTTAGTTTGCTCGATGACGACGACGACGACGACAACATCGACGGTGTCCGTGTTAAGCAGGACAACAAAGAAAAAAAAGGAGCTAGCAAGAAGAAAGGAAAAAAAAATAAGCGAGTGTCAGGAAACACGTCCGGGAGTGAGTAACTTGTATTGAAAAACTCAAGCAAACTGCATTGTGGTGGGTGAATGGGGGAATGTGCTTTGCGGGCCTTTACTAACAATCTAATTTCTTCATGTATCGACTAACGCGAGATAGCAAGGACATCACATCACTTCCCACTATGACTACCTATACTTTACGATAACACATCTCTGAGATAAGAATTCTCACAGGGAGTTCATATAAACATCACGGGATATGTCATGAACTTGTCTTTCCCGGCGTAGTCGGCGACGACGATGACTACGACAACGGCGACAGGCTACAGGCAATATCTGCAACATACAGCATACAGGTCGAAATAAAGGCGAATTTAATTAAAATCCTGATTATCCCGTGGTGGGTTGGCTACATTTGGAAAATTGCAAATGGACGCGTGTATGGTGTAAGAATATCTTGGTGAGAAGGATTTGTTCATTTGTTAGTGTAATTCAATTTTGAAATTGATGGTAGACCGCATGCGAAGAAAGATGTGAGCATGCGGTCAAGCTTTAACATTATCTTTTGGAAAAATATGGTTCCCAATAAATGGTTTATCCTCTGGCTAAGGCTTTGAATTTAGTGTCTGTAATGACTTGAATAAGTTATTCTGTTTTACTTTACCACAAATTTTCGATCATCAGAACTACCGTTGTGCAAAATTACAGAATTCTTCGATGTCGGGAAGCGGTTCATAATTTTTAAGATCTGTCAATCACTCAGTTTTGGACTTGGGATACTTGGTCAAGTACTTTTAGGTTACCACCGCTCGTTTGACTCACAATGCCATTACAAAAAATATGTTTTGCTGAACTGTTCACGCATGAAGTTTATCATTTGAGATGCGGTTGTGCCAGAGAATTCTCAAGATGTTTCACGGACATATTTTTACGAAAGTTTGCAGCTTTCAATTGACAATCTTCCAAGTGACTTTTGGAGTGATGTACTCCTAAATAAGAACGGGTTCAACACCTGTATCTTAGGAACATTTGCTGAATCGAAACTTAAATATTTATGTTCTTTTCACTACGTAAACTGTCCTTAGTTCTTAAACTTATAGGTTACAGAGTTGGTTCTCCATATTTAAGACAGCTTACCGAACGTAAATTTCGTTTTCCTGATTAGACTCTAAGAACTATCTAGATCGGTTCCGCCATCGGCAGATATTAAAAGCTGTCTACCATCTCTACTCGTTATCTTAAAATGTGTACTTGATCAGATGAGGAAGTTCCAAGGCTGATCCTTTTTGCGGTCTTGATCTCATGCCGACGACTTTAGCTTTTCTGTATCATTGTTGAAAATTAATGGATTAATGGAGATTTATGATCCTATGAGAGAGCAAGCATACGTCGTGCTTGTAGTTCAATGATTTGAGTAGTGATTGCGAATTCCAATGAATTACTTCATTTTCAATAACCCATCAACAGAAATAGTATTGGTGACAGTATACAGCCTTGCCTTATCCCACTTCAAACTCCTTTCAAAAACCTTAATGCCGGATAGATAATGTCGAATGCCTTTTCGAACACGAAGGGTTTCGAATATGAAGTGGAAATCGATATTCAACTGTTCCACGATGGTCCGCAAGGTGTTAATGTGGACAAGAAGATTTAGTGTAGAGTCCAACTTTTTAGGCGTCTGGTTTCACTTTGAGGTCGTCTTTAATTAGTTCCAGTAAGGTTCTAGTTTTGTTAGGTTTTGAACAACATTTCGAGTTGGAGTTTTATTTACGAATGGAAGAGTTGCCATGTGTCTACACAAATATTGAGTTTTTAATCTATTTTTGTTTTACTTTCTGTACATGACATAACATAAACTCTATACCATAGTAAGAGGAAGAATTGATCAAGCATTTGTCAAAAGTTAGACTTGGTTCCACACCTATCTAAATTAGCTACAAAATATCTTCACATGTACAGAAAAAACGTTTCCATGGACTTTATCTTTTAGCCGACTTGAAGCGTGAATGGGGATAATATTAAAGTGGCAGTCGATACGATACTATTTGTATGTTGTGTCCCTTTCAAAAATATCATCTTATTTTAGGATATCGAAGTATTTCCGCGAAGGAGCAAACTGGCCTTCTCGTACATATCATCTATTTTCGATAGCATCCCGCTGGCGTCCCTCGTCCTTCTTAAGCTTCACAAAATCACCCATATCTGACATTTATATATTATGTATTAAAGTTCGTATAGACATTCGAAGAAGAAAAAAAAAAGGATCTTTTACGGTGACATACCACGAAGGCTTCTTCTTAACTATAAAATCGAGAAAAAAAAAACAACCCCCACAAGATACTGCTCAGGGAATTACGTGTGTCCACCGTCTCGTTGTCGTTATTGTCGACGTTGTAGTCATAGTGGTATTCGTCGTAGCTAGCACCCCCACCCCCACCCGCACCGCTACTGCTGCTGGCGATTTCACATGTCCTCAAAAACCATTCTGAAAATTCATCCGTCCCGTTTCGTAATCCTACAACACAAAACACGCACGTTTCAATAAAATTTTTATACAAACACACACAGGTCCTTCCATATAGGTAAATGTACATATATCTATATGGAAAAAACCAAGTTATCCATTTGGGACTAACGACAAGGACGAAGGCAATGGCTATACTATATACGGCTACGACAGCAGCGAAGATTTGACACGGGAACACACATTTTCGGACAACGCAACGACGCGCACAAGGCGATTTTCCATAATATCCTTGTGCATTGTATGCGAAATAAGATATTCCTCCCCAACCATCAATCCAATCCGTCTACCCACTACCCACCTCCACTCCACCCCCTTGGCAATTTCCTGTGTGCTTTCCTAACGTCAAAACGAATATGTTGGTGAAGGGTACTTTCGTTCGACTGTCCGTCCCGTCCATTCGTCGCGTTGGCGTTGTTTGTATGGTTGGCAAGTATACGTTATATTTCTTCCAAGGACCCAAAATAGGCGATTTTTTCTTCATTTCGCAAAAGGACGAATTTTTTTTTCCTCTGAATCCCCGTTTCTCATATCTTTGCCGCCTACCTCGCCCACCGTCGGTCGCACCGCGCCATCGTGTGTGTTTGGTTTTTTGCGCGCGTGTGATGGGCTGCGCGTTATTTATTTTCCTTTAGCGCTTTTTTGTCCGCCACCCTTGGGCTTAGGTTGGGATATATCATTTTTTCGTGTTTGGTCCTTTTTCGTCCTGCCATAGCTGCTACTGATGGTTTTTCACATGTGAGTGGTGTTTTTTTTTTGTTCGTGTGTCCTTTTTTTTTGTTAACAATGTACCACACATAAGATGTGGAATAAATTGGAAAAAATAAGACGAAGAAGAGGAGAAGATTCTTAGGATAAAAGAAGGCTCACCACTGCATGACGATGATTACGAAAAAAAAGAGGTCGACAGAGGGTGAAGCGGGGGGAGGGTGGGTTTGTGATGAGGGGAGATGGCCAGCCTTAGATGGATTTTCTTTTTACCCTTTTGGGAATTCTTAAAACGGTTTTTTTTCGTGTGTGGGTCCAACCGTGAGCCCGTTTGACTGAAAATGAAAACGGACATTGGATGGACAGAAAAAAAAATATCGAATTTACCAAGGATGAGAAAATATTTTTCATCTTTCTCAGAATGGGGTGGCCGTGCGTCGTCATCGTGTGGGATAGGGGACTTGGTTGGGTTTGGTCACTGATGCTTGCGTGTGTTATTTTCATCTTCATTTTTTTTTTGCACTTTACAGTGTGCTTTGCATTGGTGAATTTGTGGAATGGTGAGCTTTTTAGCCAGCAACAGAAAAAAAAATTAAATAAAAGAAAAAATGTACATTTCAGGCATAGACCTGGTTAGAAGATCCCGTCCCGATCCCGACTCACAATGGGGTGCAATGCCGCATTGAATAATTCATAATGTGCGTTCATCCCTTTAGGCTTTTTTATACATTTTATTTTGTTTTGCTTCTCATCTCCCAGCAACAACTATACGAACTGAAGTGTTTTGTATTTGCACGACCATCATCATGAAGAGCCGCTTCGCTGTGGAACGGTAATTTTTAGAACGTTTTACTCAAATGAAGACTTAAACGTATCGAATTGTGGTAATTTTTCAGGGCACTAGGTACTTATTTTTTTTTTTTTTTTGGTTGGTAAGTATAGTTTTTTTTTTAGATTGATTTGCCCTGTTTGACCGTTTTGGTCAAAAAAAAAACACACCACTGAAGATATTAAAGGCATAGCAGTGAAATGAAGAAGAATGATTCAGGATAATTTATAATCGAAAACATGTATTTGTGTGTGCGGTCTACCTACACAAATAAATTTTAAGCTGAATAAGTGAGTAGGTAGAGTAGATATCCTTTTGCTTCCATTTTCTTTTTTGTTGGCCCTTGGGGAATAGGTTCATGATATTATGAGTGCTTTATTTAAAAATTGAAAACGTTTAGTTTTATAAAGCTTCAAGCTATAATGTATCTAATTTTTAAAAGTTAAATCGAATTTAAAGATATCTTAATTTTCCTTTTACAAATATAATTCTTGTAAGACTGAAGCATTTGTATTTTTAATTATTAATTAAATTAAGGTAAAGTAAAAAATTAATTTAAGTAACAGCTTTTTCAGAAACTTGTGATTTA
Organism: Syrphus vitripennis; assembly: GCA_958431115.1. NCBI lineage: Eukaryota > Metazoa > Arthropoda > Insecta > Diptera > Syrphidae > Syrphus > Syrphus vitripennis. Next base: position 32,863,567 of record OY288108.1, read on the forward strand.
AAAAAAAATTACTTTCAATTGTATTTGGTTTTTAATTTAAATCAAATTCGCCATTTATTTGATAACAAACACATTATTGGTATTTTGTCAGCTTCTTACAATATTTATATTCTTCTTCTCCTTCAACCGAAGTTTTTTCCTGATCTTGAGTCTGTGGACTGGAACCATTATCTTCCACTCCAATGCTTCGCCAACTCTCCTAATTGTTGGGTTTGCCGGGTTGAATTCAGAAAACGTCAACAAGCCTCCCGGTTTAGTTCCATGTTTGAGGCCAACTAAATGCAGGTGTTGTTGGGACGTAGAGACGAAGAACTGCCGTGTGGATCTTTTCGTTTTCAATGAAAGCAGAAAATGGACAACACACATATTCAATCCTATTGTATTTATGTTGGATCTCTATACAACATCGATAGCTCCTTTGTTAACAAAGAATGAATGCTTCGCTGGTGCATATCTTCTTTAATTAGGCACCTTAACTTTCTTTTAACTTGCTTGTACATTGCGGATTGGGAGAAAGCAGTTTACCTACACTCTTTAAGAGATGACAACCATGAGATCCATGTCTCCCAGAACTCCGAGGGTAATTCGTCTAGCACAATCGCGTTTCAATTTTTGAAGTTTTTCACCACAACAATTAGGTACTTCTTTAACTTTGACGTCGGCGATTACTTCGTTGTTAATTAAAGCTCCTAGAAACTTTGGCCTCGAAACTGTTGATTTAAAAGTAGTTCGTAATACTTTCGCTAAAACGAATAAAAAACTGTAGAAATGATGATTAATATAGGCACCGAATTTATTTGCTGGTGATTTCAATGCAATAGGTTCCGCTTAAGTTTTTTTTTTACATTTTTAAGACAGAGCTAAGGTCTCGCCGAGGCAAGCCCTATATTTTACTATGAAATCTTATGGGAAACAACCAAATACCGGAAAATGTATTTCAGCTCTCTCCAACTCTTCCACAGCTGTGCTGAATACTCTTAGACAGTTTTTCGCCAAGTGCTACTAGCCCCGCTCGTCTGACTGCCTGCAATTCACTCGATACTCTTTTGAAGCGTTTAGCCTGCCACTTTCATCTGCAATACCACATGGATCAGTTGATCAACCTTACACGTTGAACCAGTTGGAGCTTTAAATGAAGCGTAGGAGACAAGTGATGTCCGCAGTTTTCTAGATCGAAGTAGAGGTGGAGTCTTCATATTTGTGATTGGACAGGACAGGTGCTTATAGAATATGAGAGACAGTTTCTTCTTCCTCTTCGAAGTGAAAAGCAGTGTCGAGTCAGGACACCTATAACGTAGCTAATATGCAATCTACTGAAGGAGATATACAGGTATTGATGTCATTCCAACTGTAGTTTGATCTCTCTGTGGTATCTTGCTTTAGCATGAGTTTGCATGAAGCCAAAGGCATACCCACGCTAGCTTTGTGAGCCAGCTAGCCTCCGTTCCTCTTTTTGCAAGTTCGTCTCCTTTGCAATTTCCTGGAATGTCTCGATGTCCCGGCACCCAGCAAAGGTGAATATTGAACTGTGTATCCATCTCCGTTTAGAGATGATCGACAAGTAAGGGCTGTTAGTGAATTAGTAGAGACAGAGTCTAGGGATTTTAACGCGGCTGGCTATCTACCAAGGTGCATATGTATATCAGTTGTTGAAAGGATAAACTTAAGTCAAGTCTATCGGAGTATACGCCTTCACCAACCCCATCATCCTATTTTTGATCCATCTGTATAGAAGTGAATAGGATTAATCATTCCCAAGTAAACCTGGATTTTTTTTCCCGAAACGAGACTCTTTGCAAGACTGAGAAGAGACTGAATTTTTCCGATTCTGTCGAGAATAATAGCAGATTTTAAAATCTCGTCTCTTGGTAGCTCAACAAGTGGACCTCATTGTTTTTTTTTAATATATTTTTTTCTCTATAAATATATTACAATTTTCTAAACGTTTTCAAAATTTTGAGTAAAAAATGCACTAACAGAAACTATAGAATGACTCATCACTGATCACCCATTCAAATATTTCAAAAACTATTTTCAATACAAGATACAATTACCAAACAAGTCACACATTACTCGTACAAATTTACCATCATCTTTACTATACGCATAAAGCAAAACCCATTTGGCAAAACACGTAGATATCCATCAACAACAAATTATCCCGATTACAAAACCATAAACGAACCAATAAATCGAGGATTTTATTTAATTAACTCCTCATGATTTTATTAGCCATCTTAGACAACATATCCTCCAACCCTCCAGTCCTCAAGACGAAGGTAGATTCATATACATAATAGTGGGGTAGACGTTTTCGTAATCTCGTTTTTATCACTTTTTTTTCCCTTCTTCAAGTCTGGTCTTCTAACTGTCTACAAGCAGTGTTCAAAAAGGACCTAACCAAAAGGTATAATGTTGAGTTGGCTCTCCAAAAAATACATAAACGCAATCGTAAAAGAATTTAGTGACGATATAACACATCATCAATAAATGAACGTAGTTAACATAAAATTCGCACTCGTAAAACATAAATAAAAATAAAAAAAAAAAAAGACTAAGACTAAGAAAGATGTTCTTCAAAGATGCGTTCCAAGACATCGGTATATATAGATGTGGTCCATCTTTAGTCCATCTGTCCCGAAAGCAAACACACATCATGCAAGCTATAAAGAGCTATAAAACTGAACCACAAAAATCCATTGTATATTATACTGCCGGGACCACGACCCAGAGAGTGAAGATGAAATACGAGCGAGCATTGAGGTTGTGGGTGAGGATGAGTGTGGGGATTGGTGGACTGTGGAGGTTCCATTAAAGAAGTTCAATCTGTGGAGAATCTTCTATGAAAGTAGATATCGTTTCATTCATGAGTATATATGTAGTTTTTTTTTCTGAACTTTTCTTTGAGTAAAAATTGTTTTGAAGAAATTGAAAGTAAGTTTTTCAAGAATAACGCAACAAAACTTTTCAATGTGTACACTGTACAATGTACATCAAGGAGATACTCTTTTTTTGATTTTCTTCTTTTTTTATGGCAATTAGGATTTAAGGATTATTTATCTTGTAATGCTCATACCTAAAGTCATAAATATAACTTAACTGTTGTTGTACATAATGCAACAAGTGGATACTTATAAGGTGCGACAAGACCTTTCTACGTGAAGGGTGAGTTTAAAAAGCTATAAAATGCATGACTAGGTCGCACGTAGTACCTCTTGCTTGAAGCGATTTGGTTTTTCAGTAAATAAAAAATAAAAGAAAATTGTTTTTTCACAAACATTCTTTAAACTCCGTTAAGTGTAGGAGGTACATGAATTTTTAACATAAGCATGTATGGAGCTAGATATGGTAATTTACATAAAGTGTGACAGAAGATTATAGCGAATGTGGTGAAGAGGGACAAGAAAAAACTTCATCCGTTTTGATTTCGAACTTTAATATGGATTGCTAGCGAAGGGAGTTGTTCACTGGCTTCGTATGCTACTTAGTCTTGGCTCAAGTCCTAGTCACGGCGAAAAGTTTTTTAATTACTATGAATGGAATAAAGCCTAAGCACAACATAATAATGAGCCTGATGATCGAGGTGGCACTCGTGCAACAAGCAGTTCTAGCCCTTATCGTGGTAGAACAATCAAACTTTTGTTGTTATATTTACAACTTCTTTATTCATAAGATCGTGCCGTAGCTTTAAGGCAATTTTTTTTCCATAATTTTGAGTTTGGAATTTTCAAAAACTTGATTTAAAAAGTAAACTAAAGAATAGATTTCTAATTTTTAAAAATGCTACAGCCTATAGGTGTTTTCGTTTTTTCTCGTTTCTGCTAGAATGGTCACACTGGTTACTTTTTTACGCTGGTATATCTTAAATAAAACTAGTGTTTGTAGACAGTAAATTTTTTTTTCAAAAAAAAACTTTTATAAAAATATTTAAACAGGTAAATTTAATTTAAAAATGACATCAAAAGTAATACAATTCGATACTATTTTTAAATTATTGCTCACTTTTTTTTTTTTGATAAAGAAAAGTAGTTCCTTGATATGTTTGATATGTTGGAGGAAAAGTTTCAGAAATAATTTGGTTGACATATTTTTGCCCGCAAGCTTCTTCTCAATTTCTTTTTGAATTCTTTATTTCAAAAACGCGTACACAATTTTGTAGAAATGCAGCTTTAAGTGTATTCCAGTTTTTAAAACATCCATTCCTTCTTATTTTTATTTCTAAGAACGACCTCGAAAAAAGATGTTTACGAAAAAAACGTCAAATTTCGAGACAAACATGTTTTGTCTTAAAGAATATGACAGGTACCGTTATTTTTAGAGCTAAACACAATTTAAATTTCGCCTGTAAGGAACCACCTTAAAGCATTAAGTTTCAAGATTGAAGTAAATCACTTCATTAGCTTAGTCTGTAGTTCGAGGTACAGGCGTTAAGACTAACAAAATTGAGCGACCCACTTATTTTGCATTCTAAAACATCCCGCCTCTGCCGGCAAAAAAAATATAGTCACTTTTTACTTTAACATTTACTTTTGCTATTTTTTCAAAATAAAAGTTTCAGTTCTTTTTTTTCTAAGTACCTACTGAAACTGAGATTGAATTTTGATAAGTCAACTTTTAAAAACAATAAGTTTTTTCGTGGTGTCCCGACGAACACATGTAGAAGTAGTGCTTCACTACTAACTTGAGCGTGTATGTCCAACTTACTAGAGCAGACAGCATTCATTTCTATATTCCCTCAACTGAAAGTCACTCCAAAACCAAATTTCTCAATCCACTGTGCAAACAAAAATCTATCCTGTCTTTCTAGTTCTCAAACATTGCCTTATTTAAAAGACCTAAACTTCTACTGTCATAAATATGCTTGCGTTTTTTTTTTTTTTTAATAAACTACCAAATTCCCAAAACATTACATTCTATAAGAAAATAAGCTTTTCATAAAGAAAATTGTCAAAACTTTAACTTGGTGTCTAGTGTTTCCAATCCGAAATTTCATGCTTCCGAAAAATGAATATCTTCTTAGATTATGTTTACATAACGTCACTTTTATATTATCTGAAGAAGAAGACACAAATCACCATCAAACCACCCACTTTAGGTATGTACTTACATCAATGTTGTGCTTGTGGTAGCAGAGTAGAGTAGAGAGTTCCTCTCCTTAAACAAACCGACACGATGACGATGTGGCGCTTACTGCCGCTTCTACTAACCGTCTGAGCCATAAAAATATACTTTCATTCTCTCTATGTGCACTTGTAAGAGCTTGTAAAAAAGTATGGTGTGCTAGAAATGGGGCTGTTGGAGCATTTAGTTAGTCACAATCAAAGCCGGGCCAAGCCGGTTCCGGCACCAGCACCGACACCGGCACCGGCAAAATGGTAACAGCAACAGCACAAACGGGCTCAACAAGTGGCTCATAAAATTTAAATCAATTCATTTATGTGTTTTTGTGTGTTGTTTCTTTTATTCTCTTCCTGTTCCTTCCGGTTTCAAGGAGCACTATAGCCCCCCAGATATAATACATACAACATACATGCATGGTAGACGGAGAGTTTTTTTTTTTTTTTTTTGTCTTTTTATTTGATTCTGTTTTCTGTAACATTATTTTTTTATGTCAACGAATTTCTGCATTTTTATTCAATTTTTTTCCTGTTACTTTGTGTGTCTGGTACTGGTGGCGAAGAATATAGTGCCATCCTCAAACAGATTCAACTCCGCCGCAACTTCTGACTCCTGAGCTCCTGGATATAAAAACTTGCAGGATTTTCGGAATGTTTCGCATGAAATGTGTGTGTCCAATGGTTTTGCAGTATATTATCATTGCGTTTATGTTGCTCGAGGTTTTTCGTTCTAATATTTTTTTCCGTAATAAGGACTTGAATGGTTTTTATTGTCCTTGGTGGTGCTTTGCTGTTAGACTGGTTGTTAAATATGTTTTACTCCTATGACTGAAAGTGGCTCATTAAAATAGATTCGGTTCATATACACATACAAAATATATGATTGTCCTTACTAAAATGACATAGGAGATTGTATGTTATAGTTGGACCAGCACGGATATGGCTTAAGTGATGAATTCGTATTGCGGCGTTTATGGTTGTAATGCGGACATTAACAATTATAATGTCCTGTTGCCAAGAAGAGATCATGCAGTGGCGGTTTGAGGTTAAGTGCATATTTATGGAAGAGTTTAATTTTATGAAGGTATAAGTAAAAGGATTTTTTTTATCACTTTTAGGTTTGAAATAATTATAAATGCAATTGATAAAAAAGTGAAATTCTGTTTCACAAAATTTGAAACTTAATCTTAAATGTTTTAGAGGTATATCTTCCTTTGTTTGTGAAAAAACTTAGTACTAAAAATGGCGAGTATTTTTTAATGTTGCCCTGACCCTAGTGGTGCAATGCATTTTTTAAGGTGCAGAATTTGATTGGGGGTAGGAACAAGAGATGACCATTATTTCGAATGCCATTACCAAAAAAAATCAACTAAAACCTCCATAAACCCTCCGCAAAAAAAAAATTGAGAAAGGGTTTCCCCCATACTTTAGATGTCGCCCCATTCGACTGCCACCATGATACAAAGTGTCTTCTTGTGTACGAGTAACTTGTTAATTGGCATTCGACAAAGATGATCTTTGACAACCCATCCTAACTCAATATACTACCATGCCAATAAATTAACGATTACAAATAAGTATTTAAACTACTACTTTATTTATCCTTAATAGGTACTATTTTTTTACATTGTCCCGCGAAACGCTTTTCGCATTTAAATTATATATTTTTTTTTCTTTTTTACATCTTCGTGCGTGCAAGTCCTTTTTCTTACACTCTGCAAACGTAATGTCTATTATTAAAATAATTACCGACTAACTGAAGCGTGTTATGTACGTCGTATAGTAATAAAACTTGAGGCCATACCAACACTTTAAATTTGCTTAAAACCGCGGTGTGGCTTAAGAGTATTATTGTAGTCATTATCGTTGTGAATTTTGTTTTTAAATAATAATTATCAACGATAACATTTTTGAAACAACCAAATCTGGTGGTAAATCGAAAATCAAGAATTTTACTTGTCAGTTTTGCTGCAGTAATGAATAAAATTTTGAATACCTAATTAAGAGCACAACGATTTGGAGTGTAATAATAAAATTATACATATTTTTGAACAGTACTGATTGATTGATTTTATGATCTACTTAATTATGTAGGTAATGACGAAATATTTTTTACGGAATTTTTTTTCACAAAGATACAGTTAGGCGGTTTAAAAAAATTCCATGAGGAAAATCTTTTTTTGGACAAAACTTTGTTTCACATTACATTTTGAACAAATTTTTTATATTTTGCAATTTTTATTTTTTGAGAAATTTTCATTTTTGACATTTTTTAACAAAATTTATTTTTGAAAACATTTGTTTTTTTACTGTTTAAATAGGTATACATTTATTCTTTAAATATGGATAAAATATTTTTGTATTAAATCCGAACTATATTCTTGAGTAACTATTTCACTTGTCATGAAACCGGTGAAAAAAGATTTTTGTTTTTGATGGTCGAGGCTGGGAATCGAACCCAAACCTTGTGATGCTTTTTTCCTTATGCTGAGGTAAGCTCGTCGTGTCCAAGGTTTTTCCGAAGAAAGCAAAGTAAAACTCGGATAAAGAAGGAAGAACTTGCCAATTACCAGTTATAATCTTTTATTGACAATTAAAAAAAAGGTTTGGTTTACAATCTTACAATACTCTTATTCTTAAAATAACTAACACGGTATTTCATATAATATAAAGGTGGTTCATAATCTTACAATACTCTTATTCTTGAAATAACTAATACCGTATTTCATATAATAGCAAAGCTGTGTTGTGTATTTGAGCTACAGGAGTAAGCTCAGCCCCTGACATTCATTTAGAAGAAATGAAACGGGGACAAAAACGTTTTAGGAATCTAAACTCCAGCCCAAGGCTATTCCAAGGGAAAATTACTTTGCCCTTACTTCCTCTGAAGGAGAAAGAGGGATATCAACGGCGGCGGCACAGGAATCTGATTCCAGCCCAAGGCTACTTCGAGGGAAAAAGAGCTAATCTACCACTACAATTTCTACTAAAAAGAAAGGTCTGGCTTAAAAGCACACTTGGTACTTTGAAACACTAGGTACTATAAAACACTAGGTACTATAAAAAAGCGACCTGTAGGGATCGGTAGTTTGTTTGTGATCGCCGGAACCTTATTACTCTCAACTTGCCAAATAACAGATATAAGGTAGTTTCACCGACTGATAAGCTTCGAATTGCTCGGAATTTCATTCATCCTCAAGTTGACTTTTCAGCTATGACACAGTGTGAACTATATTGAGGTAAAGTTAATTTTACTTAAGCAATACACACTGCTGCTGAATGTTGCTGCTGGTGACGTAGTGTCGCTGGTAAAAGATGGGTAAATAATGGGCTGCTATTATCGGTTGTTGTTGTTGTGCGGATGATTATTTATTTAAGGTCCAGCTGCAGGTTGGTTGATATTGCTGGTTAATTAACTGGTTCGGTGGTGGTCGGTAAATAATTAGGTTACGGCATATGGGAGGGGCTGCGTAAGTGTAACGCTTTGTTACAACCTCCGGCATGAAAGACCTCCACAGTATCCATTATGTCACTTACAACGGAAAATAAAAATTTAGATTTAGATTTAGATTTTTGTATTAATTTCAAGGTTCTTGAACAAATAAAAATATATAAATCAAATTGTGTGAACATATTTTATAATAAACGTCGCTTTAAATGCGTTTTTTTTTCATTTAGATACTGCTTTCATTTCATCCTTTTTCGAACATTTTTCAACTATTTTTTTTTGCTGAGCGACACTTTTTCGACTCATGATACTTTGCTAAACAACAACTGTCATATGCATCTCCTTCAAAAATATAAAAAAAAATAATAAAAATTCCACAAAATAGTGCCACTGACTGACGCGTATCTTCAATCAGAATGATGGACACAATAATTCTCAATTCGCATGCAAATCCGATACATCCATACACAAAATATCGCCCAAAGGATGTTTCCCGTCAAGACATATATTTTGAAGGCATCAACTTCAAAAGCAACAACTCAGAGCAGAAGTTACACTTTGTGTTCGAATCGTCAATAAAATTGTAATCCGGTAAAACATACGCGAATCCCCCTGAGAAGACAAGTGCCCTACTTATACGGATCGATGTATGGTGCTGAACTTCTGGCACGAGATGAGAACCGCACCAATCACCACATGATGTACCGAATTGGCATATGAAACAGAGGCACTATATACGACTAAAATATCCCTCTGTATGCTTCCTATTCTGCAGGCTCCACAGATTGTGTGTTGCCCTTTTCTACATGAATCTCCTTGATGGAGCAACTTTGGCTGGACTGTGCCGTCATGCTACTAAACTGTTCGCAACAATGATCATGAGAAATTTCGCGATAATGAGTGTGGAACCGGCGAAGAAGCCTTAGTGTAGCCGTGGTGACTTGATGGGCTTGGGATTGGGATGATGGTGGCATTTTCTTCTTGTTGGTGCTCTGCTAACCGCCAACCACGAGATTTCAGCTTCTTCCTGTCATCTCAATTGGTGCGGTCTCTTCATGTCCATCCTCTACAATGCATTTGCTTTAGATTTTGTTTTTTTTTTCCTTCGAATTGACGGATTAACCGAAAGAAGAGCAGAAAAAAAAATTGCTTCAAATGTCAGAGGATACAGAAAAAAAACCAAGTTGAATATACAAAAAAAAACGTTGGATGAGTATCGACATGTCCAGAGGCTCCCATAAGAACTCAAGGTTGATTCCCTCTCTCGCTGGTGGATGGATGCAATTCAATCTCTTGGCGCTGCCACAATAATTCGTTCGGCGGAAATTACGAACACGCGATTTTTAATTTTCGCATCGCACTCGTACGCTTGGGTGATGTTTGCTGCTGTTGTTGGTTGTGTTGTTGCATGGGACGCAGCAGCAGCAGCAGCAGTCAGTGGTGGCGCGACCAGAACGATGACGCGGTTTTGCAGAGTTTCGCAACAAGTAGTAGCCTGTGGTGGTAGCCAACGATGAGTGAATTTTCGAGGAAGAATATGCAATGACATTGTGTGGCAGGTTTTTTGTGCGTGCGTAAGTAGAGGATCAAATTGCTTAGAGACGTTTTTTTTTTTTGTTTTGTTTTGTATTGTATCTTCGCTGGCGGCGACGATGGCGGCAGCGACGGCGACCGGAGTCGATGGTCAATGGCCTAGGACTTGGCTACCTATGAACATTATTTAAGCATCATTTTACAAACTTGTCATTCTCTTGAAAGGCAATCTAACGTTTTGAGACAGTCACTGTTGAAGTTGATTTGAATAACTCCTGATAGATGCCTTTAACAAACAATTTTGCTAAAAATATTGGTGTTGCAGAGATGAGGCAGTCGTAATAAATAATTATTTTAATATGCAATATAATTTCAAAGTACCGGTTGTAACCAAAAGTAACGTGATTTTGTGTTTTATAAATTTAAAAGAGATAAGCGGTATTATATTTGACAAGTATAGATACTCAATTACTTCCGAATTCAAAAGTTGTTAAAAGCTTAACTACTGAACCTTCCAAATCCAAATAATAAAAGCAGTTTGCGGATTTTGTCAAAACCAATTTAAGGTATTATTTTGATATTCAAAGAAAAATGCCATTGTTTGAGATAAAAGATCGGATGTTTAGAGCATTCACCAAATGGCTGCCAGGGCTACACTTTCACAGCAATATCCTTTTCGTGAAATTTTCCATCACCAAATCGCAAAGTTTGCTGCTGTATGCTCTCAATAACTTCATGAATTCCATCTTTGAAATCTTTAATCGACGCTGGCTGGGCTGCGGCTGTTGACGTTGTTGATGATCGACTGGATTGAGTTCCATTGTTATATGAACTTTATAACCGTGAAGGCCTAAGTCTTTAAGCAGAATAGAATACGGTGTGATGCCGTTTGTGGAATGCCCAATTCTAAAGAACGACGAGGAATGGACAAACCTGGATTTTCTTCACTTTGCGCTTCAGCAGCAATATTCTTAGTTGTTCTTGAGCGATTCACGTGCACGGGTTTTATTCTTCACATCGCTTACTTCTCCCGACAGCTCAAATTTTCCACAATTTTCTGAATAGCGGTTCGACAAGGTGCTTCACGACGCGACGATCCGTTGCACGACACAGGGCCTCCACTGCTCCTATGCGTCGCGGTATACCTATGTTTCTAGACATGTATTTCAGCTCTCTACAATTGTTTCCTTTTCTAAAGTAGTTATTAGTTAGCTTGTCTGCTTGCTTGAGAGGGCACTAGTTAGTTCAATTTCATCGTCAGTTTAGACATTACTTCCAAGATATTGAAAATTTTCTACCATTTCTTTTGATGGTCCAGAAATATCTTCTTGAACAGATGAGGAAGTTTCAAGGCTGATCCTTCATGTTTGTGCAGTTATGAGACTTGGTTGCTTAGCAAAAGACACTCCGAGCTCTTAGTCGCGTTCGAGAGAAAAGTCTTAAGGAGAATTGTTGACCCCATATCTGAGGAAGGATGATACCGTACACGGTACAATCATGAATTTTACGCAATCTACCTTAAAGCAGACATAGTCACAAAAATTAAGCTCGGTAGACTCCGGTGGGCAGGGCACCTGGCTTACATGAGCGAAGAGGAACCGGGTTGGAAAGTCATTTGTGGTACATTCTATGGTAGACTGTAGCGTGGTAGACCATGCTTGCGCTGGAGAGATGGCGTATACCAGGATGCCCAAAGCCTTGAGTGCGCAACTGGATGGATGGCGTCGGCTCGAGACCGGGATAGGTGGAGAGACTTGTTGAAGGAGGCCATGACCGGAACCCGGTTGTCGAGCCGATGATGATGATGAAGTGGTTATCGATACTCAACGGACCGTTCGATGTTGTATTAATGTGGTCCACATAGAAAGATCCAACCGCGATGGTCTTTCATTTACTGGAAGATGATTATTACTATTGCTTTAGCATAAGGTCTCCTGGTCTCCTTTTTCCTTTTTTTTTTTTAACCTTGACAATCAAAACCAATACTTCGGAAATTTATTCGTTTTAAAGCTTTCGCAAATCAATTATAATAAGAACAACGTGTTATGTCGTTCATTGGTGTCGTCACCAAGTAAAAGCATTGAATTCCAAAAAGCATCTCTAATCTGTAACAAAAAATAAAAAATAATATAAAAAATGGTGGTACTTGCATCTGATGTGAATTTATAATGAAAATGCAGAACGAGACAGGTACATTAATTTACATATCTTGTTAAGTCGCTAAAAATCTCTGCTAGACGTTTTATCCCTGTTTTAGCTTCTCAGGTCTCTTCACCCCCACATTTAATCGCAACATGTACCTAGGTACTTTCACCAATCGATTAAATTAAAACCACCGTCATATCAAGGGTCATTCCTTACTCAAGTGCATAATAAACTTTTCAGTAAACATGCAAGTAAGGATCTAAAGTTGAACTTTCATTGACAACCAAAGTACAAGCTCTCCGACATATCCATGACGGTATAACCGCTAAATTGAGCAATTATCCCTGCACGACCGACACTAATACGATGCCAAGCACATCATCCATATAGCGAGTGGGCACTGGGATTGGATGGAACATAAAAAAAAAAATATGTATATTTACATGCAGTGATGGCAGTTCGTGCAATTGCTCCTTGTTTGCCCCGCCAAACCAAACCAAGCCTTATTGCTGTCATGGCCGTCGATGACGACGACAACGGCAACGACAACGACGGCGACGACGACGACGTCTCGCAGTCGCTGGTCCACCACCAGGGTCCACCACTACGACAAATGTCAGCCAGCAGTAGGCGCCATATGTCAACTGGAAATGAATAAGCGCAGCAGCATTGGCGGCGGCGGTGACTGGCGCGAAGGACCAAATCCTTCCGCCCCATTATGCAGTGATGCTCTTGGTCTGGAATGGTGTGGTGCGGGCCCAACAAAATCAATGATCGGACGGCGAAACAGACGGATGGACCAGAGCAGATAATTCCACTTGAAGGCACACAACAAACGTAACCTAGCCACACACACGTAGCCGTGACATGAAGAAGCATCCTGAAGCCTGCAGCAGCCTTTAGCAGCCACCACACCAACCCACAACCCACAGCCAGCGAAGTACTATATCCTTCTTAAGATGTTGGAAGGATGTGCTGCTGAGCAGAATCAATGTACATGAGTTGTGTGTGGAGGTCGGAAGACCCAGGTTGAGGGCAAGCAGCCAGAGAATTGCGGTGGAACAACGACACATGGACAGCAGCATGGTACACAGCATAACAGCGATACAAAAAAAAAAGATGGTGGAGGTGGCGGAATATAGGGTGGGATTGCGGTACATTGAAAACTTCATATCTCAGCAGAACAGTTGCTGCAGTGGCACCGACACTTGCAGCAGAAGCATTCGTGGCAGAAGGAGCATCATATGAAAAACCCGCATCATCGTGGAGGACATGCATGAAAAGTCGCCCTATTCAAGAGACACATAAGGAGCGAGGGAGACAGTGAGAGAGGGAGAGAGTAGTAAACTAGAACAACGACGCTATGACGACAGCGACAACGACGACGGTGGCGGTGGCGACGACAACGACGGAGGTGGTAGTAAGAAAAAGCTGGTAGACGCGAGCCTTGTTTTTTGTCATTTTTTTTTGTAAAGTTTTTCTTTTTGTATGCTAAGGGTCTTCATTTTTGTGCTATTTTTGCTATTGTGATGTGTGAGCAAAAAGAACGACGCGCTTGCAAGGACAATGCATGGAAATTCTCCATATTTTTCTATATGCCATCATTGCTGACGACGACAACGTTGGCTGGCGGAGATGAGTCCTTTCTTTTATTTAAGAATTTTCTTTCTTTTATTTTCTTTTCGGAAAAATAAAAAAAAAGGATTCTCTCTTTTGATCGTGGCATTTTTTTGTATTATTATTATTTTTTTTTTTTTCAAAAGAATTGGCAACCAATATAAAAGGTCATCCTGTTGAGGAGGAATTATTATGCGGAATGGTCAGCAAAGCACGGCATAAGGCAAGGCAACATATTTATGAAGATGCCTAACGTACTCGTACATATATATTTGAAGCCTTCTCATATACAAAACTTCAAGTGGCATATTTGTGCTTGGTTTGCATTTGAAAGTAGAGCTAGGTATGCCTTTAGTTGGAAGGACGAATAAAAATAATGTTAGGTAGGTATACATAAAGAAGACTCAACTCGACTCGATATTAAAATTTTCTTTTGAAGCAGTTTGAGTTTGACTTGCCCCGTGTGTTGCATGATATGAATGCTAGTGTATCGTATATCATCATCGGAATGTTTTTTTTTTTGTTTGTTTAACTAATTTGAAAATAGAGATGAATTCCATTGGAGAATTGGTTGAAACATCACTTCAGAGTCTTATGACTTTTAATGTTAAAGTTGTAAAAGGGATTAATATTGTATGTATATCTATAGGCTAGGCAATTCCTTTAAAGGAGGCCTTTTGTCAGTTGGAGTAATACAAAATGTTTCATCGAACCTACAAACGGTATGAATCCAAGTATGTACATACATGCAAGTTCAAGGGAGATAATTATAGTTTTTGCTCAACACAAAAATGCAAAACAAGTATGCTACGATTTTTTTAGCTTCAAACAATCTTGAAACTAACATACACTCAGTCACGAAAATAAGTATACACTAGAACTAATTGAAAGCAGTATTATGGTAAGACCGAATTCAGAAAAACGCTGTCTCTTTTGCCAAAAACATACTTGAAACCTCTGAAGCTTGTTTTCCCAAAAGAAAAACAGTTTTTTCTGAATTCGATCTTCCCATAAATCTGCTTTCTATTAGGTCTAGTGTACGCTTACTTTCGTGACTTAGTGTACATACAAGACAAAGTGAAGTCTGAAAGAGAAGTTCAAATTTTTGTACTGGTAAATTGGAAATGACTAAAGTATGTTCCTGAGTCAAATGGAGATTTTATAAATAAGATTGTAAAGCGTTTACTTATCCGATTGAAAAGGTTAACAAAAATTTTAATGATACAAACTAAAAAAAGAAGAAAAAAAGCATTTCTGGCAGTCATTTTTTTAAGTGTAAACAAATCCAATTTTTATTTAGAATTTCTATCAATTATAAGGTAAAATCAGTCACTTTTACAAAAATAATACATGCACAGTTGACAAATTAATAAAAATACAAAGTTTTATAGAACAAAGTATCCTTGGAAAGTGAAAAAAAAAAGTTTTATGCTTTATGCATATGCAAATCCAATTCACTTAAAATATTTAAATTTTTCATATACCTACCTTCTGTTTATTATTATTGAAATAAATTGCTTTTGGAATATCATCTTAATATTTTTTAAATTTTTCTATGAATAATCAAAATACACTGAGAACTGAAAATATTGTTGAAAATTTATAAAATTATAAAAATAAGAAATAAAAATTGAAACAAAATGTCCACAAATTTACACTAAGAAAACTATACTAAAATCTAAGGGTATATTAAAGAAACTTAAAATAAAAAAGATGAAAATCAAAAATTGACCTAAGAAAATAAAAAAAAAAATCTCTACAAACCTGTCTCGAAAAATGTAGACTTACATCACCCATATGCTGAATAAATTTTAGGTTTCTAAAAAAATCATAAAAATCAAAAAACTACGTGGATAACGGGTTCCCCGAAGATTGATGGTCAGTTACGATTTTCAGCATTTTAAGGTTTTAATTTTTACTACCAAATGAGTTTATTTTACAAAAACATGTTATTATGTTCCTATACTTTTTCTTTTATTTTTTGTTAAAAAAATATTTAAATACAAATTCAAAAAAATAAAAGTTCAAGAAAAAGTAGAAAATTGGACTTTTATAATAAAAAAATTTAAACTTTACGTGACTTACGTTAAATGCTTATAAAATGTGTATATGATAATAAATTTCATTGAAACCGTTATCCACACAGAAAAGAAGTTGTTTGTTGGATACAAATTTCTAAAATTTTTATAATTTCTCCTTGAGTTTTAAGTTTGTTGAAAGTCGCTTTAGTAGTTTGGGCTCTACGTTAAGGTACAAGCAGACAAAACTGCTGGACCCAGTTTCTGTCCCAATTAGGTGTTATCGAGTTCCATTTTTTTAAGAATCTAAAACATATGTATACTTTAGTGCATAAGTACCTACCTATGACCGCAAGTTTGCAGGATCTCTCTTCGCTTTAAATGGACAAGAGTATTAAACATTTTGAAAACCAAAAACAATTCAAATTTTTTTAAAAATTATATTTTCTTAAACTACACTGAGTTACAAAAAAAGTGGCGTAACTAGAAATTTTGCAATAATTTTAATACAATTTTTTTTATAGAATCTTTATTGTAGCTGAATTTATATAATAAGGTTTTTTTTCGTATTACTCGATTGCACAATTTACAGAGAAATGGTATTTTCTACCTTACTACTGAAAAATATTATAATATTTATACAATAATAATATCACAGATTCAAAAAAAAAAGAAGGAAAAGCTACAAGAAAAACCTTCATTAAATTAAAAAAAAATACTTATATAATTTTTCCTGAGGAGAGAGAAGTGGGTCCGTGTGATCACAAAAAAAAGATGTTGTTTACATATTCGATTAATACAATAATTTATTAACAATTAACATATGTTCGTAAGTACCTAATTTAATTTACAAAAAAAAATGGGAAGAACTTTCAAATAAAACATTAAATAACGAAAATCTAGTTTTTCATAACTTAACATTTTAGTATTACTTGAACGAGTTTTCTTTCACTTAGAAATGGGTTTTGCCTCCCCTAACATCTATCAATGCTTCAATTTGCGTTGGCATTCCTTGAATAAGGTTTTTTACGATGAGTGTCTCTGGAAGGGCAGGTCGCTGTCTTATCATTTTTCCCAGCAGGTCCCAAACGTGTTCGATGGGATTCGTGTCTTGGCTCATGGCAATAAAGGCCTTCATCTCGATTTCCACTTCTTCCAAGTATAGTCCGTAACGCACCTGGCAACGTGAGGTGTAGCATTGTCATGCATCAGCAAGAAGTCTTCACCAATACCTAAATGGTGTGAATGGAACAACATATTCCTCCAGAATGTTGCCGATATAATAATTGCAGTTTACCAATCCTTCCACGATGCATAGAAATTCCTGCCCACACCATGACGGAGCCTCTCCAGAAATGTTGCCGCTGGGCAACTGTTGCCGAAGAGTATCTCTCACCTGATCTTCTCCATGCTCTGCTTCCTCCATGTTAGACCTAGTGTCATCAGTGAAGAGAACTCTAACCCAATCGGCATCGGTCCAATCTTGCCACTTTTTTTTGGTTTAACTTTGCATGAAATGGATACACAATTTTTGTAAAAAGGTGGACTTTTGATTTTTTCAAACTTTCGACTTTTTTCTATTTTTCTCTTTTTTTGTGCCACATTTTTTTCTTATAAGTTGAAACAACGCCGATTTAGTCGTATAATGTGATATTTAGTCAACTTCTGAAAAGACTTTATTGAACCTTTTTAATGAATTTTTCAGGAATTCTCTAAAATCTCTTTTTGTTGAAATAATCGTATACTGGGCATTTAAATAAATAGGCATCCCTTATCTCCCAACAACAAAAAACATTGAAAAGGTCAAAACTTCCAACTACCTATGTAAGTTTCCGAACTGTGCTTTTTATTTAATTAGCATGACTGATGTTTAAAATAATTCGTTTTCCCATAACATTATGTTTCTATGCAAAAATACATTCGAAGTTCACACGATTGTCCTGTAATAATTCTGAACTTCAAAAGTGCCCTTCTGATTTTATTAATTTTTTTTCTGTCAAATCGCGAATCAGTCGAAAAACCATATCGATGCAGCTGTTTAATAAAATATCCTTTGCGCACGCATAATGTTTCTTCACTTACTTCACCGTATACCTCCTTAAGAAACAAATTGGTTTACTCATGTATGAATATACCTACATATTTGTACATACATAGGTACATATATTATTATTCTTAAAAGGAGTCGATTTCATCAATGCATGTCCTTTTCGCAGTTTTATATATTATGCCATATATACCCCCTCTGAAGAAACAGCATACTCTTCGCATGTAAAGAAAATATTCTACGAATTTGTAGTCGTCCTCCATTTTGGCTATTGTTTCCTTTTCCGCTTCATTTACATCGAAAGTCGCGTACGAGGACTGTGACAATAAGCAAAAAGGACATACCACCACTTGATTGACAAACACGAACGAGCTCAGCGATATTCCAAAGAAAGAATCAAGACAAAATCCCTAAGGGGTAGCGACAAGGACAACGACGACGAAGAGAACGGAGACGGCAACGAGGACAACTTGAAAAATAAAACACAAAGGGCAAAGTGACATTGCAAAATGTGAACAAGTCGATTGCCCTTATTGATAAAGGACGTAGTTTTTTTTTTTTGTTTTTTGTTTCTTCCAAAACTATACGAACACGAAAAACAAGGACAATCGATTCGCATATGTGTAGATGACTCCCAAATAATAGAACGAAAGAATAAAAAAAAAAGTAGCTGACTTGGAAAATGAAGTGCATCACTATAAGCAATCTTATAGTTTATTTTTTTGTATATGTCCTAGAACAACAATAGTGCGAAACTGTGGCACTTTAAATGCTAATTTTTGCTGTCTATTGCCTTCTTGAAGGATTCACACAAGGACACAACATGTCATTCAATCAAAAAGCGCATGTAATCGATACCACTTCTTGTGTTTGACATGCAATTTGCAATCGCATTCGATTTGGTTGCGAAAGGATTATTATTTTGTTTTGTTTGGGAACCATGAAACCGATCCTTAAAACACGATCATTCAAATGCAATCACGTGGAATTTATCACCGGATTTGCATATTTGCGAATTAGCTTGAGAATTAATTGAATTCAAATAAGGAAGGCCAAACAGATTATGACATGTTTTTCTTTTGCGAATTGAGCTATCATGAGCCTTTTTGATCGATCAACGTGACGAAACGATTTGTTAAATTGGATTTTAGGGACTTATTTTGCATACCTTTAAATCGATTCAATCAACTTTAGAAAACCCTTTGTTTACCATTTGCATGCCCTTGATATTATCTGTGCAAAACATTTTGTCATCGTTATTTCGTGGGATAATTTTGTTAGTCCTTGTTGGCAGTTACCTCTATAAGTACCTATAATCTTATTCTGGGAGTGATCCAATATATTATGAAACTATTGCAGATTGATTGATTTCTATTTTGATTTAATCAAGTCTCGTATTTGAGTAAATTATTTTTTATGGGAAATGTGATATGCCTGCATTTTACAATTTGCTGCATCATATGTATGTCTTATTTGGGAAAATTTAATAAATTTCGGGGGTTTGAGGAAAACACAAAAATAGTTGTTGTTGTTGTTGTCCAAAAACTGCATTATCTTAAAAATTTTATATTTTATGGGAAACAAATTTCTTCCCCTTATCATAAACACTCCATAGAAAGACAACAAACTTTGCTCTATCAGCAGCTGAATACGAGATTGGGGTAATTAATTGAAAGTTTATCCATTGCTCTCAGAGTAATTCGCAGTACCCAACACCAAAATGTATTAGGCTTATAAACTTCCGAACATTAATTGTTTCTGAGGTGAAAATACTCAATTTACAAATTTTGACTTTGTTGTGATATTTTTGATGTGAAGCAACAACTTAACTAGTTGACTTTAAGGCGCTGATTATTGCAAATGACCGCAAAACAATAATTTTTCAAAGTTTTGATTTTCTCAAACTTTTTATACAATTGAAAAATTTGAATAATTAGAAAAAAAAACATTTTTTTTTAAATATTTTAGATTGAAATATAACTGTTTCTACAACACAAATTTCAAAAAAAATTATAAAATAAAATGTCCCCAAATTAACGAATAAAACAATTTTGATCATTTTTGTCATGGTGAAGATTAAAAAAAGTTAATTTTATATTGCAGTTGGGAAACTCAATGAAAAAGTGGACAAAATGGAACGTGAGTTTCTAAAATATGAATTTTTGAAAAAAAAGTCAAAAACCTTAAGAGCTGTTTACAAATACAATATGTTATCTATAAAATTTGTGAAATATTTTTATTCAAAAAAACCGGTATGCAAGTCCTTTATTTATTTATTTATTTATAATTCGTTAAATACTAACGTTAAAAATTCTTAATATATACTAAAATCTAAAAACTTAAACTAGCCTGTTGAAAAATATTAATTTGCAATTTATACTTTTCATATTATCATTTGGTGAATTAATACAAGAGCAAAATTTATTATAGATGTCAATTAATTGATTTAAGGGGCTATATGTACACCATAGTTTGATCTGCTAAAATTAGTAGATATTCAATGGTTTCTGGAGTCTTATACTTGAACGCCTAAAACTAAGGTTTAAACTACTAAGAACTGATGGTGATGAAGTTTGTCCGTTTATTATTCCAACAATAAAACAAAACTGCAAGTCCTATGATTTGTCAAAGAAGGAAAATTTATGAGAGAAAGTGAATAAGGTGGTAATGTATGAATATCATGTAACCACGGAAGGCCCCCTTAGTTTTTTAATAACAAAAATATTTGTTTTTTTCAAAACTATTTCTTTTTTCAAAAAACCAAAATGTATTTATGTATTTTGATGGTAATCCATGAAGTCATTTATGAGAAAATTGAAAACAAATAATCCGAAAACAAATAAATAATGCCGCAAGATGTTTATTGTTTAGGTTTCCTTTGGAGATGCAAGAAATTCTTTTCACCTTCTGATCTGGCTATTATTTATAAAAGTTATATACGTCCAAAGCTTGAGTATAACTCCCATCTGTGGGCTGGTGCTCCAGCAACTTACTTAAGCCTGTTGGACAGTATACAAAGACGAGCATTCAGAATGATCGGAGACAGGAACATCATCGATACTTTTACGTCACTCGAACACCGATGTAACCTTTCCTGTCTCTCTCTTTTATCGTTACTTCTAAGGTAAGTGTTCTAATGAAATGGCCAGTTGCATTCCTCCTTTCAAACGTTTCAACCGTAATACTCGCGCTTCCAAAAATGCTCATCAGTTTACTCTTGAACCCAACTTCGGTCGTACTGTGAAGTACAGGTATTCGTTCTTTAGCCGTACTACGCGAATGTTAAATACCCTTCCACTTCTGTCTTTCCCTTTCATTGTCTGGCTGGGTCTTTTTTCACTTGTCCTATAGTACCTATTTTTAATATTTTTTTTGTTTCCCGAAAACAGCTGCAACGTTAGGTAGTTGGTTGAAAAGTTATTTTATTGAAAAGAATTCAAACGATATAAATGAAGTTGTTAGAGCTTCTACTTATGACAAACAATTTTAAATTTGTTTTACTGTGTTCCAACCACTGGACACACCCGTTTTAATTATTACCTTGCTTCTCGAAAGCGGCTTTAGCTTTTTGGATACAATCTTAAGATTTGATTTTTTTAAGATAAACGAAAAAATATTCAGAAATTGAATTTCCGTCCATTTTTACCTGGTTCCGTCCATTTCCACCTGGTTCCTTACATCTTAGACTACGAATGACGTTTTCTTTCAAATTACATACATCACACCCACAAAATTTTACTTTCCGACCACAAAATGCATTAAAGTTGTCGGATATATCATCTAGGTATGTGTTCTATGTGCTGCAATAAAAAAATGTCCTTGTTCATGTATTTATCTATCAATTGTTATCCTGTTATTATGTTTAACACTGTTTTCAATTAATTTCCACGAAAATTCGCAGTTAAACCAACAAAAAGGCCTGGCCTAAAAAAAACATCATCATCCTTCGTCAAATGGACCGTTAAACAAGGTCGCAGCATGCTTCTACGGAATACCTCTACCTTAAAAAAAAGAACCTATTGCCACTAATCTTCTTGACATCTGCTTGCATAATTTTTGTTGTTGCAACTCAATTTTTGTAGAGAATCTAAAAATGTCCTGTTGAATTTCAAATAGCACAAATATACCAACGCATTCCGGTTTTGACTTCACAAAACCACTGCAATCTGAATTCATGTTTCCTCTCTTTTATTGTTGTTGGTAGGCACTACTATATGGTTGCAGTACACGACTCCTACCGCCAAACGATGGATTACAAAACAGAAAAGCCAGAATTCAAAAGAACACAAAAAAAAAAATTGTGGTGTTGGAAGTTCGAAAAAAAAGTAACATACAGCACCACCATCAGACCCTCTGCATAGAGAAAGTGCAAAATCATGCACCGTACAATTGACGCTGCGGCAGCAATGCAATATAGCGTGGCGGTTGTGTCCTTACATGACATCCATCAATACAGGCAGCAGTGCCATCAGCATTCAGGATGTTATTGACGACCTACAGGAAAAAAAAGAAATGAACAAAACAGCGGGATGCATTCGGAAAATGCGCGCTTTTCAATCGCAGCCCGCCTGCAGGCCTCGACGGTGGAATTGTAATCCGTACTTAGGATTGATCACTGCAGATTGGCCGCTGATGGTAAAAGTTGGAAAAAAAGGATAATGAATGGAAACGATAGGAAAACATTTAGAGAAACAATGGAATTGAACAGTGTTTATCGGGTATACTCGTATAATGGCCGCTGATACCCGAGGTTGAACTGGCTCACCTACGCGCATCAGAAGGATCATCCAAAGGACTATATTATAGGTAGAGGATATAGGACTGTATGAATGCAATTGCTGTTGTTAATAAACTGCCTGTTCAGCGGGTATTCAATTTTGTTGGTTATTTATATTTTTTTTTGCATTTTTCGTTGGAAAAGAAAGAATTTCTTTTGTGTAAAGAAAAAAAAAAATTATCAATAAGCATTATCCTTTGGTAAACCTGATAGAGAATCTGTGTGGGCTGAGTGAGAGGATGCATTGTACTTGTTATATCCCCTTGAAATGGATCGAAATTACACTTATCCTTTACTGGTTGTATATTGTTTGCTGGTAATTGCCCAGCAGCGATTAGGATTAGTTTGAATTGCAGCAAGAACTATTGGGGTGGGCTGTAATTGTTGACACGAAGAAGTTCGTGTGAATTTGGTAATATTCCCGCAGGGAAATAGGATATGGAATCAATTTTGTTTTATATGATTTGCGAATTGTTGGTGTATGAATGTTTATATTTGTGGTTTTTTTTTTAGAGGGAAACAATATCTTATAAGTGCACGCAATCTACTAAATTAAATAAAACTAAAATGATATCAGCGTGTACTCCAATTAGGATTCAAGATTCAGAAGAACTTTAATTTGGAAATCATAAGCGAAATGGTTATTTGGGTTCCTAACTAAAAATTTATTTTTTTTTCTCAATAGTATAATTACTATTGCTACATCTTCTGGACATCCTTTTAAGGTAGATCGGCATCATTGGTAAGTCCCTAAGATCTCGAGTCTTGAATATTTCGGAATTTCGTCCATAGGAAGTTCAGGAATCAATATCAATAACTGAATTGGCTATTTTCTTTGCAAGTGAATCAGTATTTAAACCCTAAGACGGTATTTTCTTACAAAAAGAACCTTGTATGTAAATTCCTCGAGTCTTGTTACTCCGGCCTGGCACTCTTCTTCTTATACTTCAACTGATAGTTACAGTAAACATGGTTCAGAGTTTGTGAGACTTGGACCACAACTCTCCCACTCAGGCCCGGCCCAGCCCAAACGAGTGCCCTGCGCAAAATTTAGCTTTTGCCAGGAGAGACAAAAAGAGAAAATCGTGTTTGACAGTAAAAAAAAACCACCCACATTCATTTCGTTTAAAAGGGTTGACCGCTAAGATTGAGAGATTTTGCTTGTGTGCAGGATTTAAATCTGCACAGTCTACATTGCGTTTTTTTTGCAAAATGATAAAATGGTTTAATTCGCATGTTTAGAAATTATTTGATAGTTACTGTTCCGGATTAACTAAACACATTTTTTATCATTAACTTGCTTTGAATTAATTAATTTTGCTATTAACATAGTTTCATTCATTCATTTAATTCTTTTCATTCTTAACTGTTATACAACTTAAATTCTTCATACACAATTTATTGAATCATTGTACTTAGTAAGATCGTAAATGTCAAATCTTATGTAATAATTCTAATGCACGCACCGGTTCTTTTATTCTCCTATTTATTATTACATAATAATTTCTAACGGCAGAGTAATCAAGCTGCGTTATGCTTTTTCTTATACTCGTTCACTTTGAACGAGATCTTCAACAAGGTAACACCTAAAATATCAAATAGGATTGTTAATTGGGTTTCAAATAAAATTTATATTTGTGTAAAAGGCGGTTCTCTATTTTATATAATTTCTTTTCTTTTTTCAATAATTCGCTATTTTGCTAGAACAGTTACATAGAAAAAAAAATAATTAAAAAAAAAAAATAATATGTTAATATAAAAAGAATGAAAACATATGAATGTAGTTTTCTTGTGAGTTTGCGCCCCTGCGCATTTGCACATCTTGCACATATGGTAGGGCCGGCCCTGCGTCCCACTCCACTGCTCCACTTTAAGGCTCTACTTGTATGGTTCACCGGGTTGATCCCAGGAAATGTCAACAGGTCTCCCGGTTTTGGATATAGTTATAAATTTTAGGACAACTAAAAGCAGATGTCTTTGGATTTGTTTGATCCAAAAGCTTTTACGCCTTGCAACCATTCGAAAAATGTTAATTTCAGCACAATAATAATTCATGTAGTTATATCGGTGTTTTAAGAAAAAAGCATAGGCTACAGTTTTTGCGGTGAAGCGGTTACTACAGCGGTCTATACGATGAATCACACTACAGGAAGACTCCCTTTGAGCTATGGCTTGAAAAGATTCCAGAGAAACACCTGAGATTTCGATGCCTACGTTAACATAACTTAATTGAAGAGGCGAAAGCTTCAAGCTGGTGAAGTAAAAGGCGTTTTTGTTATCAAACATGGTTGCCTTGAAGAAGGAAGGTTTAGGTACTAGGTGAAGGGATTCTGAGACAACAAGAAGATGAAGTTCTCCCTTCAGACTTCAAGTGAGACTCCGAAGAAGGAAACTTAGAAAAAGGAACCTGTGACATCGAAATACTGTCCAGAAGAAAATTTGAAGGACATTTGATATCAAAACTGCTTTTATTTATGTTGAACTATCTGTGTATATTTTCATGATTGTATAACCCTAGAAGTTGTGAGCACGGCATTGACAACATCTGCAAATTGAAGAAAAGCCTTTATTCCCTAATACAAGCATCCAGCTGCTGAAACAATTGCTTTAGTGTTATTAAAACCGTTTTCTTTCCAGATCAGTGAAGAAGAGTTCTGTACTTTTGTTGGAATGAAAAACAAAAGAAAAATTATTTTGAGTCTGTCCATTGATGATTGGGCTTGGCTACAGAAGATGAAGAAAACTTTGACGGACTAATTGATTACTATACAGGACTAAAAATCAAAAGGCTCGCACATGGAAGCATCCAACTAAAGCAAACATCCTACGCGAAGAGGGTTCTAGAGAAGCTTGGTTTAGGTCAGTCGAATTCGGTGACAACGCTCGCTGAAGTGTCTAAAGCTGATTCTGGAGTGGGAAGTTGAAGATATTTCTCATCAACCTGTAAAGATTTTAGAAAATGTTCAATATTATCCCTACTGATGAAAGAACTCGACATTAACAAGCGAATCAGGAAACCAGAGACTGCTTTCAGAATGCTGTCCAAAATATGGGAAAACATCTTGGCAATGAACGGTTAAAGAAAAATCAGCACTACTGAAATATATCTCCGGAAGCCGGTCACGATGGAACTTTGGGGTAGTAGATGCCCCGCAAGGTCAAACTGACAAACCAGACCGCACAATAATAACAACAATTTTAATAATCTATTAAATCAAATATTAGTAAATAAATATCTAGCAAGCAAAAAGTCGATCCCTAATTCCATCCAGTCTTTAACTCTTCTTTATATAAAAAAAATAACAAGACTATTTCAAATTTGTAAAATGAAAAAAAGAAAAAGAATAGATACTTTTGTTCTGGATGATGTCGAAACGAAAATGAATGCATATATATCTCTTTCTTTTCAAGCGCATTCAAATTGAAAATGTCAACTTCATGAAGAAGAAAAGAAGACAAATACACATCTCCGCGACCATCACAACCACGACAACCATCCAATGTCCATAAATATTCCACTTGAACAAGTTTCCTCAACTATAGATTCGAGAGCATCTATAGAGATGGCGCAACGAATTTTCTTCTCTTAGATATATATCAGAATCAGCGGGATGAATACAGGACATCGACATATATGATGGCTATGGTCCCTAACGCTGAACTCACACATGTATAACAAAAAAAAAAAAAAAACGGATGATAACAAAAAAATGAACCTAGCTCAGGAAGAAAAAAAAAATAATAGAGAAATACCTTTTACATCTACATCTGTTGTATATCGAATGGTCAAGTTCTGGAAAATCGAATCGATAATCTTCGATATATGCGCGAAACACAGGAAAAAAAACCCAAGCGACAGTTGACGAGAACGGTTTTTTTCGAAAAAAAAACACATCATTCCCCGGTCACCCCTCTAACATCACCGTCGTCGCCGTCGTCATCCGAAATAGTCAGCAACAAAGGACTTTCGTATAGATTTGGTGTACACACCCCGGGCTGGTTGATGTGGGATCATCCCAAGTCTAATGTATCTTGAACCCATCATCCCCCACACACGAAGCAGCAGCTCACAGAAATCAACTACCCCCACCCTATCTCCCTTCAACTCGCCTGATGTAGTCTATCTATATATGCGGCGCAGATTGACATGGCACACAAGCATTCTAATCTAAAGTGGAAGACCCTTACACCCCCCCATCCACCTGCCAGCCGGCATCAACTGTCCAATGTTGAGAAAACGGGAATTTGCACCCGAAAAAAGTATAGGGAGATCCACTCAACTTCCCCCACCACTATGGCAGCCCAATTCGAATTCTAGCAAACGACCGACCGTTCCGTTCAGATGAAAACTGCCCAAGTTTTCCCTCCCGGTGATGTATGCACACATATGAGATGGTCGGACACACAGGACAAAACCTCCACACATCAATATTTGCTTGGGCATGTGTGAGTGCGGGTAAAGGCGGCGCGGCGGCAGCGAACAAACCCACGGTGAAATATCCACTTTCATCTTATTCACGTATCTATCGTCCTCCCCCCGCTAAGGGATACCAACCACGTCCACGTATAAGGACGACCAACGAATTCAACGACGAAAACGACGTCGACGGCGACAAGGACGATGGCCGAATGGTTCTCTGAAGTTTGCACTTTAGTGCTTGCTCGATGGGTCAGGTGGAAGTTTTTGAGGAAGATGGAAAATCCAAAGGAGGCTTGGGAGCTAGGGGAGGGGAAATTTGTTGGGGTTGGGCGAATGGCGAACGTATGAGTATGTATAATAAAAGAGGCCCCCGACCACGTTTATTTTTCGCGAAAATTGACAGGCCATCCCCCCACGGAATGAAATGGAGACGACCGACCGACGACTACGACAACGACGACGACGACGTTTTGAGGACAACGGAGAGGCTGAGTATACACATAGGACATACGAGAATGTTAGAAAAGACAGCGATGGGGAGGAGGGGTTGATATCCTGGCAGGCCATCGGCATCAGCATCGTTGGCGGTAGCAGCAAAAACAGCTACACTAACACAGCATACATATACTCGTAGACTTATATGAGAGTCAAAGAAGAAAAGCGAAGGACATTTCCAGGAGGCAGAAGAAAAGCACGAGCAAAAGGAGGCACGGTGGCGGCAAGGCAACATCAGCGACCGACGGGTGATTTAGAGAAGCGAAAAGTATACGAAAGGACAACCACGGCTACAAGGCTCCACAAACGCGAGATGGGTTTGACAGCGCCAGCTATATATGTACATACATTCATTATATAGGACTTGGTCCATTATCCCCGCAAGGGTTATTCATTGTGGCGCGCGGTGGCGGTGGTCGTTGAATTTTATCCGCAGTGATGCGAATGACTTTTGTGATGTGAAGAGGCTAAAGTCTATCTATTCATCCATCGATGGATGTTGTAGATTGCATGGAGGATGGGAGTGGGGCGGTTCGGATGTTCCGGAGCTTCCGCTAAAACCATCGCTATCATCATCATCATCCCCCATATATATTTTTCCTTCAAGTTTTTGAGTTCGGTATACAAATGTATATCTACAACGACGTATATGTGAGTGTCGTGGAATTTTTGAAGAGTGTGAGTGTGACGCGCGGGCGTTTGATGATGAAACCCGACAAAGTTCAGCGCGCCATAATAATAATTGCGAAGAGTGAGCTTTGGTGTCGAATCGAACGAAGCTACTGTCATCTTCGTCCTTGTACAACACATTCTTTATCTCGTCTTTCCTTTTGGTCGTGTTGTTGTCGACTTATCCTGCAGCGAAATTATCAGCGAATGCTTCTTCGCCATTGACAACCGCATCGATTGCAAAATCAATTTCTTTGTGAGTTGAGTGAGATGGGAGGGGTGTTAAGGGGTGACAATACTGTTAATTAAGATTTGTTTGTATCAATAATCTATATATGCCTTTGTATGTAATGCACTATAGCCTTCAAGGATCAGCGACACAGAAGTTTTGCATGGAAACAAATTTTTACTATGGTTCAAAAATTTGTTACAAAATACGATGAAAGTTGGAAGCAAAGTCTTAAAATCTCTTTCAAAATGTTGAGTAACATCATAAAGGCTTTTAATAGCAGTTGCAATGATTTTTAAATCCAGTGCCTGACAAAAAAAATTCTAAAAGCGAACTTATTGTTCATAGGCTGTCCCGATTTGAAGATGTGCTATCTGTGGATTCTTAACAAGTTCAACAATTTTTTAAAGACTTTATTTCAATAATAATTAAAGAACAAATTTTCCGACTTAGAAACTCAAAGAGAAAAAGCTCATTGTTTACTTTTCTCCGTTTTTTCAGCAGTGATAAATAAAGCAACTTTAAACGGTTTTCGTAAGGCGAAAGATCTTAGTTTAGATTAAGGTGACAGAGAATGAAGAACAAAAATTGTTTCTGTACACTTAAGACCTTACTAAAGGATACATCGTAAATAGGACACCACACCAGAGCTACAATATTCCAGAATGTGGCGGTCAAGTGAACAGTAGAAGATCTTTGAAATATAAGGACCAAAAAATTCCTTAGCAAATATTAAGATGTTTGTCTACGGTAATGCCATTACTAAATAAAATAAAATAATAATGGTCCAATATGACTTTCCTGAGGTACTCCGGACAACGCATTAGATAATGATTTTAGATATAAAATTTTCATAAATACAATCTACAATCATGTTACCTATCTGGAAATCCATATCTTTCTAGTTACTAAAGAGTATAGAGTGTTTAACTCTGTCGAATGCTTTGCTAAGATCAGCGTGAAACACATCAGTCGAAAGGTTTATTATTAAGTTGATATTATTAAGTTGTTGTCCAAGAACAATTATTGACTGGCAATCAAATTGAATGTGGTTACAAGCTACCTATGTTTTTAAATAGCTTTGGTATGCATCATGGCAGTTTTGAAATTCCTCGATAATTCTCAAGTCAAATTTTATTTGCAGATTTATGAAGAGGAGCATTAAACGAGAACTTCCACAAATCAGGAAAAACATCAAATGCCAGCAAATAATTTAATTATGGGTCATTGTAGAATAAATGAAAGATTTACAAAAATATAAAAAAATATAGTGCATGGTTGCTGATAAAAGAAAATCTTCTACTTGTGGATTTTATTTAAGATCATATGAATTTCCAAAAAAAAAAACTTAAGATTTATAGATACATTGTTCTTTATTTCAGCTAGGTATATAATTTTTACAAGTTGTCTTTAATGAAGAATGAAAAAGTTTTTGTATTTTTTAATATCTAAAAAAATTATTTGTAAGATCATTTGTTGAAATAGGTATATATTTTTAAGGTTTTGTTTTTAAGGGCTTTAAGTAACTTCATATACATAAATACACCGTAGGTAAAGCTAATTATTGTTTTCATTTTAGAAACAATTTTTTAAAAACCTATTACCTATATATTTAGATTTTTTTTGTGAATTTTTGAAAAAAAAAATTCTACGGAGCTAGGTATGTATATAATTTTTTTTTTTTTGATGTTTTTGAGTTTTATATTCTTAAGGGTCACTTTAAGAACCTTTAAATGTATACAACGTAAGAGTTAATTTGCCCTTCATTTAAAATTTAACAGCCAAATTAATAAACTTGGAATAGCGAAGGTTTAGGCCTTATTCCGTGGACTAAGCACAAAGTATTATGAATAAAACAAAATGTCTACCAATTGGCGTTTACTATGCTAATCCCCCGAAGAAGGTGGTTTAGCGAAGGAATAAGAAACCAGATGTTTCGTTTTTTTCTTTACTTTTTCTTATGTGAATAGGCAGTTTGTGACGCTTATCTAAAAATAATGGACATAGTTTTTCACTGGCGTTGTAGTACGCACGATTCCCGTATATTTGCGGAAAGCACATTAAAAGGGCGGCTTTTGGGTTACGGTGGTTATGCTTGCACCAATATCTAATTCACGCCTGTTCACAATCCATCAAATTCCGCAGAAGAAAATTACAACATTGCCCACATAGCAACCCGCAACACCATTGAAAGGACATTTGGCGTTTGGAAGTCCAGGTTTAGGTCTTTAGGACATTGCTCACAGGAATGAAAGGTTCTCTTGAAAATGTAAAAACATTGATTGCAGCCTCTAGCCTTTTTACAAAATTTGGCTATTGAATATAACGAAGAACTCGGTAAAATCTTTTACTTTTAAGTTCATTAATAACAGTTATTGGCATTACAAAATGTTTCTGTCCATAATTAGACGACGAAAACGATTATTTTATAAGTTATGCATTGCCATTCCATCAAGAAAACCACCAGCAATTAGGTCAAGAGAGTTCACGCGCAGCATTTATTGCCACCCATTTCACCCATTAGACTACCTAACATAGGTGTGTTTGCTAACGTGAGTTTTTTTTTCGACAAATTTTCATGATTTGCTGTCAAAACCCATACTAAAAAAAAAAACAAGTTTGGGAAACTTGGTAAAAATTTCAAGTTACTAAACAAGCATATTACTTATTGTAGTAGACTTTCTCAAGAGATGTTTGGTAGACGTCACTTTACTATTCCAGGATCATTTTGTTTTTATTCATTGAACATTTTAATCCATAGCTTAACTCTTATTCTATCGTTTAGTAAAGTCGTGGAATAAAGGTAGAATAAGCGGTTCTTATTAATATGGCTGTAAGAATTTAAACATTCGAAAAAAATGATATTTTTGCAATTGTTGAAATAAAAAAAAAGTTTTATATGTCATTTTTAATAAATTTTTGAATAAGTTATTTGAATTCAAATTTTTGGAAAAGACTGAATTTGAAAAAAAATAGTTCAAAATTAAGTTTTTGATGAATACAATGCAAGAAAAAAAATTTATTTTAATAATTGTGATAATACCTTGAGAAGCTTTAAATTTTTGTTCCTCTAACTACATACATTGACAATAAGTGAAGTTTAAAATTTCGAAGTCAACTGGAACTGGTAGCCGCCTCAATAGCTTTTAAAGTATTAACATCAATAATTTTTGTTTAAAAAAATTAAAAAATTAAATACTATATTGGGCACAGAGGGTCTGTTTTCCAATACGAATGTTTTTGAAATACATAGTGTCTACAAAACTAAAAGTGCACAAAACATGTTGAACTTTTCTGTTTTCAATGTAAGACCTTAGCCTGCTTATTTGTAAGACACTAAAATGATTAAAAAAGCATTTACAAAAAAAATTATTTTCTTATCTTAAATAACAAAAAAATTCTGAAATATCCCACAGGAGAACACTTGTGTCCACTAAAGAAACGAGGGCTTTACATTATTTCATTTAACTTATTTGCTAAGTCCCCGTCTTTATTTAAATATTCAACAAAAGTAGGATTTTTAACTACCATTTAAATGAGCAGAATAAAAATTTGATTTAAATTCGCATTCTTCAATACCCATACCAGTTTCAACCTCAGGTCATTAACATACATATAGGTAATATCAAGAAGGTAGATATACCTACAGAAGAGATAGTTAATCGGGTTGAATTGAATAAAACAAATACCTACCTAAGCTGACGAGTCCTTGTTTTGAATAAACTCAAACAAATATTTTTCAGGGCTAAACATAATATTCATGATCCCGTAAGTTATTTTTTATTTAACAGCTTTTAATAACCAAAATCCCGTTTATCAACCCAAAGCAAAAAACAAAAAAATAATCAGATAGGTATAATCATCGCATTTATAACAAAAAAAATTTGATGCATTAATCTAAACATGTGTGAGTGATTGAAAAAAAAATTCACTTAAGTGAGTTTTCCTGTTTGTTGTCCTGTAAAAAACCTCTACATACTTATATGTACCAATTCCCCTTTTGGTTTCGTTAAATCAAAAAATTTCCTCTGAAAAAACCTCTTTTTCACTTTTAAATAACTTAACCCCCAAAATGGTAACTATAAACAGCCGACCAACCGACCAGAATAGAGAAACCCAAACCACCCCTCATTTAAAATAACTCACATCATCCGCTGGACCGGGATTTTCAAAAAAAAAAAAAAAGAAGAAAAATAACGAAATAGTGTTTGAGTTAATAGTTTTGTCCTGATCCGGCATTCGGTCCCTTTTTCTTTTATACCCATCAACAACCCAACCCCATCATCATGTTTTTCTTATTTAAACAAAATTAAATAGCTAGCGTGAAACGGACATTGCAAATAGTTGAGGGGTTGCTGGCTGTTTGTCAGCGTTAGAGAGATAGCCTCTTCCAAAACACACACGTCCCAATATAATGTCTGTTCGTTAGTGGTGCAAAAGAAAAACATCTATACTTTAATATGGTGTGTATACTGTACAACTATATATATACCTATTTATTCTACATATATACATATATATTATAAGCGCGGCAGTCAAATCAACCCTTCGCCACGATATAGTGAGTCCTCGTTGATGCTGATGTGCTATATATGTGTTAACCTTCGTCTTTTGCCAAAGCAGCAGAAATTGTAGAAAAACCAGCGGCTGATAGAGGGGAGGGGAAAGCTGGTAGGTATATATAGTGCTCCAACTTGGCATAACCAGCAGAACCCCACGGACATGGGTCGGCCATTTGATGAAAAATCTACTTACAAACAAAACCAATTTCTTATGCTGTCCACTCTACGTGCCATATCCGCAAAGAAGGCCATGACCACCCCAACCCCCACAACAACCACTATAGCAATGGCGATGGGGTCCCCTGATGGCAAGGATATTCACATGTTGTGCTCGCACTGTATATATTTATGTACGTATAGCACACAGTACACACTATATATACATATATCCTTGGTCACACATGAGACACGCGAAAAACGTGTGTAGGTGGCATTTTCTTGCCATTTCGCAAGATGAAAATAGGAAAAAAATGCAAAAAATTATGGTTTCAGTTGTGTCGTATAGAGTTCATCATGCTAGCATGATTGGAGGATTGTTTGTGATTCATTAAGAAAAAATTGTTGCATGAAGTTATTTAAGTTTTTTTATTTCATTCATTTGCATTCAATTACATTTTATGTCATTCAATCTCATTCAATGTCATTCAATTCTGTTCAACTTCACTCAATTTTAAATTTATTTAATTAAGTTTAAATTTGATTATTATTCAATTTTTGGTTTTGAATTTCAATTGGAATCAATTCTCTGTGCGAAATAATTGAATTCAATACTAATACAAAAAGGTGTTCGGAATTGCTTCATCTAATTTTGATCAAATTATTTTAAAGACAATTAATTTTATTTAATAAAACTCAAATTTATTCAACTTTATTAAACTTCTTTCTGTTCCATTTCATTTAATTCAATTTTCGTATTCAATACTTTAATTGTTTTCAAGCTACATAGTTTATATTTTTAATAACTTTTTATAGAAATTCAATTGTCAATTTTATTCAATATTATCTTATTTCAATTTTCATCAAAGCAATGAACTTCATTATTTCTTTTTATTTCATCTATGATTTGGTTTTATTTGCAGTTTATTTTCTCCAAGTTTCTTTCAATTTGGTTCAATCCGTTGTGATCATTTTTTTAATTTCATTCAAATTTTTTCAATTTTATTTTAATTTCTATCTAATTTATATTTAATTTAATTCTATTCAACCCATTTGTTTAAGCAATATTATATGATTCTTTCTTTTTATATTTAAGATTTGATGAAATGTTTTGCAAATCCATTCAATTTTCTTCAGTTTTATTAAGTTTCATTTAATTTCATGAAATTTCTTTCAGTTTTGTTAAATATCAATCAGTTTCTTAAAAATTATTTTTCCAGTTTCTTAGATTTTCATTCAGTTTTGTACAATTTCTTTCAGCTTGATTCAATTTAATATTTTTTGTTTAAATTTTCATTTAATCTTGATCAATGTACTACAGTTTAAGAAGTTGCGAATGATTTTTAAGTCCTATAACACTGATTTTTCACGACTACAATACTAACCTTTTCTTAGAGCAAGTTTAAGAAAAAAAAAAACAATTACGTATAAATATGTACGATGTTCGTGTTCTTAGAAAGGACCAAAGTCATTTATGCTCACAAAAGCGCGCTGGTCGCTGTCACAAGCAATTTGTGCGCGTCCGTCGTCGTCGGCCCATACGTCAAATACAAATAGATACGCTGAGACTTATACGACCCAACAGACGACAATTATTGTAAGAATAAAGAAGGTTTTTTTTTTCTTCTATTATAATATGAATGTTGTGCGTTGTGGTGCTCGTTTTTGCACACGGTGCGGTGGTGTATATGCTATCATTATTAGTACGTGTACGTATGTGACACACAAGTACAACACACCGGTACAAGAAAAGGGGTGGGTTGGGGCTGTCATCAGCACAGCACAAAAATAGGAGTGGGAGTATCTTTTATTGAACGTATGTCTGGATGTCCGCTAAAATATCCTTGAAAATAGAAAATGATGTAGTTCTTTATGCAATTCTCCGGAATATCCTAAGGATTTTTGTTCAAAAAAATAAAAATACAAATCTCTTCGTCTCCTCCATCTACTTTGACTTCTTCTCCATTATCCTTCAATCAACATCATATGCATAGAAAAAAAAGGATATGTACAGTTTTTTTTTCTTCATTTTTTCTCATGCACGCTACAACCCGCAAGCTATAATACAGCTGAGGCTAGGCAAAAACAAAAAAAAAAAATCCTCGCGTGTCCAACATCCACATAACGGTGGCGATTCTGATGCGGCATTATTCTGATTGATATAGGGGAAGTATGTAAAAACATTAGGTGCACTATCCGGGGATTTAAATTTTCTATACATTGCACAGTGGGGCTTAGAAAACTAAACAATAAACTTCATCAACACATAGGTACAATCAAGTTGTTTAAAAATTAAAGTTTTTTTTTTTGCAAATTCTTCAGATATTTATTAACAATATGCTGCTTTTCCAACAAAACGGTCACCTTTAATTTTGTTGGTTTTTAACTCAAAAAGCAAAAAAAATGGTAAAAATTGATGATTTTTGAAACAAATTAAATTGAAATGGTCAAAAAAAAACCTCTTAAATTCCCTTTTAGCATTTTATAATTGTTAAAAAAGAATCGTTTTTACTTGCGACTATAGGTAATATAAGTACTATAGGATTCGTGCAAAAAATCTAACTCGAAATATTAACCAGACCTAACATTACGATGATAGAGAATGCGAAAAAAGTGGGTCCCGCAATTCTGTCTGTCGGTCTGTCTGTACCTCGCCCTACAGCCTAAACTATTGAAACGATTTTCTTCAAATTTTAGACATAAGGTTTTGAGGAGATTGCCTAGAGGGGAAATCGAAATATTTTTTTAGCTCCAAAAATAACGGTACCTGTCATAGTACCGTTTAGACAAAACATATTATCTCGAAAACGGCTATAACGATTTTAATGAAATTTTCTAAATCGAGTTTGTCAAGTAACCGTAATAATTTAGTTAAAAAATACTCATGAAAAAACCGTTATTAACGGTACTTGCCATAGAACCGAATTTTTGGTTTTCGGTTTTCTCGTAAACTATTGGACGGACTTTGAAGAAAATTTTTCTAGGGGAGGTCCTATATAATCTTAAAAATATTGCATATCAAAATTTTCAAAAAATAGTTTTTGTATTTAAAATAAAATCAATTTTTTTTATTTTGAAAACTCAATGTTTTGAAAACTAATATATATTTTTTTTTAATTTGGTTTTATGTGTATGTTACCAAATACTAAAAATGTGCATACCAACCTTTTTTTATAAAAATACTTAAAAACTTATATATGTATATAAAAAATTATTTTTCGAAAAAACAGCTCTAAAGATTTTAAAATTTTTTTTGAAAATTGAAATATTTTTAGTAATTATTTTGAAAAACAAAATTTTTTCAACATCGTTTATGAATCACTTTTTTTTCTTCTAAATGAACATCATAAAACGTTCTTGTGGTACCTACTATACTATTTATTATTTTTGGTGATAATTTGTTGCTGGGTAAAAATAAATTATTTAAAAACATCAATTTAAATAAAATACAAAAAAAAAATCAGTTCTAGATTTTGAGTTTGAAAATAAATTTTTCAAAAACTATGCACTCCAACTTAAAAAGAAATTTGGCTTTCAAAAGAAGCATAGCAATAGCACACATTTTAATTTTTTTTAAGTGTTGCCGTTGTTTTTCAATAATTATTTAATTTTATAAGCCATCTTGATTTTTTTTTTCAACTCGATCTACCACGAATTTTTTAGGCTAAAATTACAGACTCATTTCTATCTTCACATTTTCCTGCTGTTTGTTAGTGGACCCTAGCCAGGAATCCGACCAATACAGATACAAAAAAGACTGTTGAACTGCGTGACAATACTTACTTTTTCGAAATTTCTTAAGTTTTGCCAATTGGAAGAAAACTCCCGGCCTAGTTCCTCGCCAGGATTATTTTAACATAGCAGCGTGCAGCACCACTGTTTTAAACTCAAAGACGGTCAATGCAGAAATAAGAGAAGAAAGAAAAAGCCAAGGCAATACAAAACGCCACCGTGGATGCCGCTCAAAATACATGTAAGACAAAAAAAAAAAAACAACGAGTAATACAAAATCCCATGGACATCAAGATGATGACTGTAAAAAGGGTCGCTCGCGGCAAAATTTTCCTAGCAATAGATCACATACGAATGTTTAATGTTTTCAAAGGACCCGTCCATCGTCGTCGTCTTTCATCCGCGCGTTCCTTCAATACACACACAATCTATTCCTTTTTTCTCGCATGTGTACTGTACAATATGATATGTATGTATATGAATGGGAGGCGATTGTGTCAGGTGGCCCGGAAAGCGGGGAGTTGGATCTGCGAGGGGACTTATTTGAAAGATGATGTTTGATGCGGACTGCGGTATCTATACACGAACATACTATCGTATGATGGAGGCAAGGGAAAAAAGCCCAGCAACTGGACTTTCCAGCAGCGTGTTTAGGCTGTTTTTTTTTTTTTTTGCTTTTTGCTTTCGACAATATTACAATGAATTGAAATACAATATATACATACATTCCTTTTGCATATATGTACATGTGTGTTGTGTACACGATACACTCATGATGTATGATGGAGAAAAAAAAAGGAAAACAAGGGTAAAAAAAAAAAAAAATTAAGCAAGGGGGCTGATGATGTGAAGAGGAAGTCCATCCGCTGTCAGGATAATAGCGAAAGATTTCTGGACCGTTGCCGATGACTTTCAAGCGAAAAGCATCAAAGAAAATGCGGCTGAAGGATGTGGACGACATGATGTGGAGGGTGAGTTATTTTAGGCCGATGCGGATGTTGGTGCTAGAGACCGCTAGTAAAAAAAGAAAGAAAATTTAAACTTTGAGAGCAGCTAAAGCTATATCGGGATGAGACAGCGGGTTTTGTTCGACTTAAATTTTCTTGTTTATTTTTTTTTTGATTTTTTTTTCTGAGAAAATGAAAAAAAAAAATAATAGAAAATGAAGAAGATCCGAAGAGGAAAAAGATTGAAAACTGGGTAAAAAGGACCCTTGGAGCGAAATTGGATTTTTCTTTTGCTTTCTAGGTTTTCTTCTTATATTGGTATATTTAGAATTGTTGTTGTTGGTTTTTTTTTTGCAAGGGTTTTTTTTTTTTGGATTTTTTTTACATTTGAAGAAGTACCTACTACCTACGTTATTTGTTTGAATGGTTGCCGATACAAGGTCTGAGTCTGATGGCTTAACCAGGTAGAAATTACTTTTTGAAAAAAATAAAATTAAAAAATTTTGTATGCACCTAAACACTCTTTGGGATAAACAGATAAGTATTATTTATAAATTTGGGTACATGAGTCTCATTAACAACCAAATGGTAGATAAGCTTTAGCGCACGAGTCACACTGCAGAGTTCCCAACTGAAGTAGGTGTACACCAAGGAGGCATCTTAAGTCCTACGCTTTTTATTAAAGTTTTTGACTTTCTGTGAATCAGTGAAGATTCTGTGTCTTTGCAATGAGCACTTAATGTATGTAGGTATGAGTGAATGCTCTAGAGGAAAATGGATACTGCATTAGCTGCCATTATTGTAATCCACCCAATCCTGTTACGGAAGTCTGTTTAAATGGAAAAGCGCCTCGCAACTGCTAAAACTTTTAATATCTTGAATCTGTGATCACTATCAAGGAATCTTTTAATTGAGACATAAGACATTGCGTAAGAGACGGGTGGAGGGAGCGCAGCGGCAGGAAAACTTTGCGATAATTTGTGATCAAAAAATGCCCCCTAAACTAAATGGGGGCAATTGTTCAGTTATCTCCCATCCTGAGGACCCTTCGCCAGAGTGGAATAGTCCCAGATTGTTCTTTGAGATTATGGAGTTGTTTCTTCATATTTTTGACAGCATTACGATGCGTTTATTTTATCTTTAGGGCTGTTAATATAAATAGTTTTGTTTTGCCATTCAGTAGAGGTAGTGTCATGATAAATTTTCCTCGGAAATTTCTTTGGTCTTCGAAAATTGGGAACAGGAATAGGCCAACCAATACAAGGCTATAAGATGTAGTCAAAAAGTACCAATGTTTTGATTTTTTGAAGAAGGGAGAAACTCATTCCCTTTTCCCCAATCTTTAAGAAAGCTTCATCTTATGTTGCCTAACCCAAATTTATTCACCATCGACTAAATTTAAAACAGTATCAACCCAATTTTGTATGCGATTTGAAAGGTTTTTGGACTTTGGTTGCTATTAAGTAAGTATCTAGTATTTGCAAAGATGTCTCACGTACTCTTTAACATAGCTTTGACAATTGAAGATAACGGTAAAGAATTCGAGGAGGTACACTTGTTTATGAGAACTGGTTATCCCATGTTCCAAGGCTACGGAGTACGGTACTATGTTGATATCGATCTAATCAAAGACTTTTATATGTTCCATTTTATGGTACTGACATCCAATATAGAAAAAAGGGGATAACACCCATAAGTTGTGCAGTAAAACATCAGGTTCATACAACTCTATTATTCTACTCTTCTCTTCAACGTTAAGATTTGTATGGTTAATTTAACCGCTAAAATTGGCTGGGGTTTTAATTGTTTGCTATAAATCATAATCAATACCTGGAATGCCACACGTCTTCTTGTCAATGTCACTTTCAAGTTTCAACAACAGATTTCCCGCACTCATGTCATTTTTTTCCGCGTGACGTAAACACTTAACAAACCCCTTAGTCCAATTATTACACATGAAATAAAAACAAATCACTGTTTACGCATCCCTCTTTCCATAAATCTGCACATCGCGTTGCGACGCACCGCACCCCATAAATCCAGACTGGATGTGATGTGTGGCATCAACGATTTATTCGCTGTCTCGTCAGACTTGTTCTTTGTCAAATCGAAACGGAACGAAACCAGTCCGATGGACACACGCGCCGCGGATTCCACCGCACATTCACGTGGAAAAGATGAATATGCCAGCAAGCTGCTAAAAAGGATATTTTTCCAACCAAGTGTCATATCTCATATGCAAATGCGAGATCATACAGACGCGAGTGACCTTTACCTGTCGGCGTTGTTCTCATCGTCCTTGTCCACATCCATGTACACGCACAGCCGTTTTCGTCCTCATATCGCTCTATCAGTACTTGTTTCATTGCTGATGGCTGTTTCGTCCTTGATTTTTGCTTTCAGAGCTCACTTCATGGTGGCGTGTGTGTGCTTTATTTTTTTGTTTTCTGGATGAAAAACACACAATTTTCTCGTTGATTGGGGTGTCGCTTCTCGCGTTCTAATTTATGCAAAAATTCTGAAATTCCTGAATCCTGTTTGTGTTGTGTGCAACACGTGTCCTTTGGTAAACAGGAGGCGATAAATCGGAGCGCGAATTTACTTTTTTATGTGTACTCGTACTCGTATATGAACAGGGAAGAAGGGAGCAAAACAGGATTTTTATATCGCTCTAACCGATGTTTGCGTACATACGTAATTGATGAGTACATGCGATAGGGACTGGTTTGGAGGGACTTAAATGGTTGCCGTTTGGAGAAAATTGCTGGGATTTTGTAACCTGCCACTGGGAGGCTGTCGTCCAGACTGTAATTGAGCTGTTAACGATTCCGTGAATACGCTTTGCGTATGCCTTATGATAATATTATATGAACCTTTTTGAAGTGTGTGGGCTTTTTAATATGGCATTTATCCTTTTTTTATCAGCGGAATTTTATTTTGACGCGTTAAAAAGGCAGCAAAATTAAGTAGTCCGAGATGTTAATTGTATTTTGGGAGCGAGGAAGGGTTTAAGGCTTTCTGACAGACTAAGTTAAATATTAAAACCTTCAGGGAGGTGTGTTGATGCTGTCGTGTTAATTTAATTTTTGGAGGATTTATGTTTTGTATAGGTAAGGTTAGGTAGAAGTTTAATTTTTAAAGAGTCCTTTTTATTATGTTCGTATACCTATTTTTACCAAAGTAATGATTCACTTAAGGAAAAAAGGGTAGATTTTTATTATTTTTCTTTGCTTAGACGAGATTTTTTTTTTGGGAATGGAAATACTGCAATATGGTTTGAAAAATCTTCAAAGGTTTTTGGTTTCAGTGACTAGACTACATTCAAAAAAAAAAAATGTCATACGAGTACATATCACGACACGTACTTTTTAAGGACAAATTTCAAACTCACACCTAAGTTCCATCAAAACTTAAAAGGGTCGAGCTATATGGAGCACTCCATTTTATGCTATAGGAAGTTTTAGACAAGGGAAGTGACTTCTTTTCATCACCAAATTATTTCGGATATGGTGACATAGCCGAAAGAAATAATTTTGGTTTAGCGTCCAATAAGGATAAAAGGAA
This sequence comes from Syrphus vitripennis, assembly GCA_958431115.1. Classification (NCBI taxonomy): domain Eukaryota; kingdom Metazoa; phylum Arthropoda; class Insecta; order Diptera; family Syrphidae; genus Syrphus; species Syrphus vitripennis. The sequence goes on from OY288108.1 coordinate 32,905,043, forward strand.
GTTTTATCCCGTCATCAAAATTGCAACCACAGATTGCTTCACTCAGTCATGGAATTAAACGTTCAAACAATATTTTTGAAATTTTTTATGGTTTTCGAAATGCCGTAATTTCGTGAATAGTGCTCATATTGAAAAAAAAAAATTTTAAAGCTTTTTTGAAATGTAGTCAAAAAAAAATTTGCTAACTCAACCAAGTCTTAATTCTGTCTAACTTATTGACAACCCTTAACTGCCAAACATCTCTCGCGAAGATGGCGCAGCAGTTTAACATTCACCTTTGTTGGATGCCGGGCCACAGGAACATAAAGGCAATAATTGTAAGGCTGGTGAACTCGTTAGAAATGAATTGGTAGGATTGCCAATTGCACCATGTATGGAAAATATTGGTATACCTATGAAACTCAAGCTAGTGCAAGATGCCATTAAAGTACCAAACCTTAGGTGAAATACCATCACTAATTGTGTGGCTACAAAGCAGATCTGGCCAATCTGAGTCGATCTAGATGCTTGTTGTCCCTAAATAGATCGCACATTAGCTCCATAATAGGTGTCATTACAGGACACTGTCTAAATGGAAAGCACGCAGCAAGGCTTGGTGTTTTCTCTAACGACTTCTACAGAAGCTGCATGGATGAAAAGGTGGAAGAAACAACTACTGGTCTTCTCTGTAAATGCCCTGCACTATCCCAAAGACGTAGGCTTCACTTGGGAGAATAGTTTTCCCAGCAATCCCAGCGATCTTGTTAACAAAGACATAAACAGTCGCTCAAGCTTCATAAGAAACTCCAAATGGTTTAGTGAGTATGGAGAAAATCTTTAGATTCATGTGGTATTACAATGGGCCAATCCTGGTCTTAGTGGGTCCGTTTATACTGACAGCTACGTCAACCTAACGTAATCTTTGATAATCGGTATCAAATAATTACACAAGAGAGAAGAAAAAGAAGAAGACAGTGGAATTCAATAATCCATCACATCAATGATTTTTTCACAACCTCAGCCTTTACCGGTTGATAACATTTGGAACCTCATCCCGCCTATCAAATCTGCTCCGTTTTGTTTTGGATTAAGTAGGTATTAGGCTAGAAGTATCAGATTTTGATAGACTCCTAAAAGTTTTCTACCATGTGGTTAATCTAAAATTCAGCTGACGGTTGATCAAGAGATTGTCATGTCCCTTTATTGTGAAGAACTACATTTAAGAATTGCTAAAATTACAAAATACCTGACACCCAGTAAATCAATCAGCCTGAATCCTGTTATCAGAGTTAGGTAATGTCAAGCTCGGTATAATTTTTTGTAATAAAAGGCGTCTTTTTTTTCTTGCTAAAAGTTTTTCAGATTCCTGAGGACATCGGGGAGTTTTATCTTTAATATAAGACTGGCTTTTGTTGTGGATTCAAGTCTTGTTTCGAGTTGAATTGATGTGTTTGTTCACATAATTATTGTTCTTTCGTTGGAACTTCGAAGCTCCTTTTTTGGTCACTTTCTAATACTTTTTTTTATAGATTCTTACGTATGGACTCTTCAGGCAGCTCGGTGCCTTGCTAGCTGCCTTCAGTTACGCACTTCTTGTTGGTCTACATGTCCCAGCCATCTCAGCCGCTCTATTTAAGCTTTTCGTCCAGGTCGACGTCGTCGCTGTAGATGTAAAGCCAGTAAAGCTCGTTATTGAATCTTCTCCTCAATACTCCATCCATACAGACTGGACCGAAAATCACCTTGGGTGATAAGCCTGATAATAAAGCGGTACCGTCCTTCTATGCCTATAGTACTGGACCTGTTTATTATCAGGTTTATTTTCTCATCAGTTCATCAGTAGTGAATCCTTCAATATTAGAGGTCGATTGTTGATAAGGAAGTGGTCCGGTCCTTTTACACCTGGCTCCGAAGAAATGGGTAAAGAGGACCTTGTAGTCTAATTAACAATCCAATGAAATACGAATATATAGACCTGGACACTGGACTGGATGGCGTCGGCTCGACACCGGGATAAGTGGAAAGACTTGATGAAAGAAGCCAGGACTGGACCCCGGTTGTAAAGCCGATAATGATGATGAAATGCAAATATCCTCACTATGACAGATGCCCACATCATTTCTGTTTCTAGTTTATTGTAAGCAAACACAAAATAAATTTTTTACTTTGAATCCATATTGCAATTTTTTATCATTACTTTTTATTTTAACTCAATTTCATATAACAAATGTCCAATAGCGGAAACATCATACACAAGTAAACAACTCATTGTATCCGGTAATCGAACAAAAGTAAAGGTATAGATATGTCACTATTACTGCTCCACACTCCACCACCCCACCCTTGGGACTAGTTAGTTATAAGTTTCACTTTAAGTGCTCTAGCGACAGCAGACAACCTACACGTTTGCAATAGTCTACTGAATACGACTATATCTCATCTCGGGATCTGCAACTCAATTGCAACTGCATCAACTACCGCAGCAGCAGTTATAGAATACAGCATCACCCTAACTTTGACGACAACGACGAAGCCAATTCAGCGCATTTTGTAGCACACAAGAAAGGGACTAACTCATACACTATGGGTCTATATATCTCGTCCTCCTCATCATTTCTACTTGGTAGTCTTCTTCGTTGTCGTCGTTGTAGTCATCGTCGTCGTCGTCGTTCTCGCGACCTTATTCTCCAATTTAAACTATTTCCATCATCAGCAGGATTCGAAGGAGTTTCCGTAGCTTACAATGAGTTGCATTCCATATAGTCTCCCCCTTTTTCATTCTCGTAAGCATCCTCATCATCATCATGAAACAACAACAAAAACAACATCATCATCATCATCTACCACTGCAGTGTGAGCGTAAATCAATAAAACACAATCGCGCGCGATTTTTTCCTATACCTACATAGAGTAACTCTCACCACCGCGCCGCGCCTTTTCGTCTTCTCTGTCCCAAGCCATATATAGAGTGACTCTTCCTCAATCTCACAAACATACCTACATATATTATATCCAAGGATATTATGATGGAGATGGAGGCATTTTCCTTCCTTGAAACAAGTGCACAAAGCGCACATAACCGAGTGGATTTCCGCTCAACATATTGCGGAGGATGCCACAAGAGCCTACACTGTATACAGTATACTACAAGAATATGTACGAACAGTGTACAGCTGCCAAGCGGTAAGAGTAGCAACCGCGATGGCTACTTCAGTTGCGATACTATTATAGAAGACCAAAGTGGCGGAAGGGGCCGCCGGCAGCATCTATTCAATGTGAAATACTACAACCAGCCAGCCAGCGCACCTACTACCTACCTACATACTCGTATAAGAAACGAACAAAAAACTGCAAAAAGAAAGAGGGACGGAAAAAATTGCAGAAAACTTGGCCATTATAAGTGGATGTGCTCACATGATAAAAAGAAAGAAACCAGCTCGCCGTTTTGAGAGCGGGTGCCCCCACTTTTTTCCTAACTGGCCTTTCAAAAGAATTTCCTCCGTTTGCGGATTCAGTTGGAGGGAAAAGCGCGACTTTCTTGTACACTTCATTCCGCCTCCTTCATTTCCCTTCTATAACAACATACATATTGTGGATTGGTGGAAGACAAAACATAACACAGGGGTGTATTTGTTGGGTAAGAACACTTTACTTGGAGGAAGATATACCGAAAGCTGCTGGACTCCGACATGATTCGAAAAGTTTTAACAACACATTGTAATGGCTTTCTTTAGTAAATTGGTGCATGATAAATATTGAGCTGTTAATCCATTTGTGTACTTGGAGTTTTTCTTAGCTCAAAAAATAAGGGTACCTGCCAAAATATGGCTCCAGGAGCTTAAAAAAATTCCAAAATGTGGCACGTACCATAAAATAATTTTTTTCGAATGAAAATTTTTATGCAAAAGCATCAAAAATGTATAAAAAATTAAAAACAAAAAATTTTAGTTTTTGAAAATCAAATACATATTTCAAAAACAGCATTTACAATAACTTAAGAAAAAAATAATTTTTGTTTCAAAAAAAAGGGTGTACCTCTTATACCATATGTTAAAAATCTTCGCTCAGTCCCAAAGTGGTCTATAGATTCTACCGTAGAAATTTTTAATCAGTTCGGAGGAACCTGGTCTGGAATTGGGTCCCCCTTGTTTGATGGTGAGAAGACATATCAAAAAAAGGAAATTATAAGATAAAAATATCGCCCAAATAATTTCAATGAAAATTCTTTTTATAAAATTTGGGCGTTGTGTAATTACGGTATTTGGAGGATATTTCCAAACAATTTTTTTTTTTTTGAAAATTTGGCATTATTTCCAAATTTTAATTTGAATAAAACTTCTAAACAAACATCGCTTGCGAAAATCTAAAGTTAATGATTTTAATAAACGTCCATATACGTACTTAACGTCAAAATTAATAAAAATAAAGAAATAACACTACAAGTCTTCAAAGAAGATAAATTGTAGTAATTTGTATTGCCTTGCTATGGACTTTTTAGAAGAAGAAATATTTGACTGTTTAAGGCTGAAAAGCCCGTTATGAAAGTGTTTTATGAAATTGGATATGAAACAATTGGCCAAGAACTAATTTTTTTTTGTATAAAAATCTGAACACAACTCAATTTTTTTTTACACTCGGGCGTATACACACTTTTCTTATTTAATTGATTTTTCTCAATTTTTGTATGAACACGTTACTGTCGTTTTTTTCTTGAAAATTGAACTTCTTGAAAAAAGGAACTGATACCCAGGTGTTTTATCCATATAGGCCTAAAATAATTTTTTTTGAATACGGCCGTTTTCAAATAACTATACATACTTTACCGTCATTGAGCACGGATTCAGCATCATATATGTTAGGTTATGTAGTGTGAGCCACAATGAACGGAATGGATAACATATCCTCGCGGTGGTGGTCTGATGGATGTCAAGAGTCAGGAGAAGGTGGTCTTCTTTAGACGTCCACCGTCAGCGTCGTCGTCGTCGTCGACGAGATCTGTCTATATGTATGTGTGTGTGCGTTTATATTTCAATGCTTATGATTCCTCTATTAGTTGGAATCTTTAGTTGCGGGTTAGGGGTGTCTTTTTTTCCCTATATAGGTAGGTAGAACTTCCGCTGGACTTTTTGTAGGTTTTTTTTTTCTACCTCGCCGGAGAGTTGATGTACAGTACTGCATATGGGAATTGTTTTCTTCATTTTTTTTTTTCGTTTCTTCACCCACTGCCAATCCTCTACCACCGACCCACTGACGACGTCGTCGTCATCATCCTTATAGGCCCCTTAGTCCACGTCCTGTTCTGATCGCTTTGTATACATATTTTTTTTTTCGTTTTTTTTTTCACTGTTGATGTTGTTGTTGTTGGTTATAGGTATCTATATGTGTGGTACTATGATGGCTGTCGCTTTTGTTTCGTCGTTGCTAGGATATGATATCAATGGCTCTTAACCCAAATACAATTACTCATCTAGAGAACCGGTAAAGACACACTAGCGAAAACGAAGGATAACAAAAGGACGAGAGCAATAGCAAAAAAAAAGCGCAAAGTCTAAAGAAATATACTAAAGAATAAAAAAAAAAAACAAGATAGATAAATATATCTACGTGTGTACCAGCAAAACTACGACAAGGATGCGATCTGACATGGAAATTTCATTAGAAAAAGGCGGCCAGAACTTGGAATGGGCGTTCAAAGACATAACGCTATAGTGCACGTATTTTTTTTTTTCATTTCCTTCAATCTTCGTTATTTTTTTTTTCGTTTCGCTAAGAGTAGTCTTTTTCAAAGAACACGAGAAATACGGAGCGTTGAAGGAACAACAACAAAAAAACAACGATTTTCGCTAAAGATTTTCAGAAATAAAACAACACAAAAAAAACGTCCACTTCGCAGCAAGGATGGACAAAATAGCAAACAAAAAAAATAAATCCAATACATATAGTCTACCACGGTGCTGATGTGTCCTTGTGAATAGACAATCTGAGCAACACATATCAGATGATACCACTACATAACACACATCACACACACACACCCTCTCACATGTGACATAGAAATTTATAAAAAATAAATTGTTAGAATTTGCCAATGTTTTTGTTGTGAGTCCTGCCTCGCGGGAAAGAAACATCACATCACCCCCTTGGGCGAAAAAGGACTATAATAAAATAACGACACAAGAAAATAAAACACTCAAGAAATTTTCTGCGATGTCAAGTAGGTTTTTTTTTTTTTTTTTTTTTTATTAAATGACCGAGTTCCTGAAAATCTTTATTTTTTCTCATTTTATGTTTTAAGATTTAAGTGGGTAGGTATAAATATTGAAAGTGAAGTTTCATTTAATTTTTTTTAATTGGTTATTGGTTCAAAGTGAATTTATTTGTAATTAATTTTGTAGAATTTTTTGATTAAAGTGATTAAATCACTTTATAACTATGTATAAGTAGAAAAATAACTCTTCATTAATACATACACTGTTGATAGAGGAAGAACAAATATTTATCTTAAAGGTCTACGCGTAGAAACTAATTTCAATGAATATTTTCTGTTCAGATAATAAGAAGAAGATTCCGGAAACATGATCGGAGTAGTCAATCCAAGCTTCTTGATTCTTGGAAGCCAAGCCATTGTGAAAAAGCAACAGAAAAGAAAAGTCAGATCCTTCAATTCAAATTTATATTATATTTTTTATTCGGTGACAAAGTTAAGAAAGTCGTTCAAAAATTTTGAAAAATATGGGGCATGGAAATAATACTTCCATTGGTTTCAAAAGATTTCCCTTAAAATATTGGTTTTATCATCAAAAAAATCAGTTTTTTTAATCTACATAAACCTTTAATTTACCTCAAATAAGTGTTGAATAAGTTTTTTTTTGTTTTAACAGTTAAAATTTTACAACAGTTAAAATGGAGTTAAAAAACAATTTTACCCAAACAATTTAAATAATTTACAATTTATTAATAAACAACCACTTTGTGTTTGTTGTTTTCTGAATTTTAGTTAATGCTCCGAAAGCTCATTGTTTAAATAATTGTTTAATGTTTTAATTTTATGATAAACCGATATAAGCTTTTAAACAAAAAAATTTGTCTAAGGTTTTCATGATTCATTATGTTTGTGTGAACTAAAGAATAATGATGCTTTTCAATGTTTTTAATTGAAAACTAAGCAAAATATTAGAACTACACTCATCGAACATTTGGTAAACAATTAGATTTTGTGTCAAATAATATGATTTAAATTTTTTTTATAAAATATTTTAAGTATAAGAGTAACAAAACTAACCTTAAGAAAATCTTAAATTCATACATATATTTTTAAATTATGCTCATAATTGTTTTGCAAAAAAAAACTAGAAAATATTTTGTAATAAAAAAGTAGGCAAGCATTTCAAAAAAAAATGTCGTAGTTAACGGTACATTTTACAAATAGAATTTTTTTTTCTTTGTCAATTATTAATTCTGCGGTATTGAAACTTTTCACATTTTTCTAGCCAATTTTTAAAATTTGCTCCACAAAATTTAAATATGAAATTATGCATTCATATCAAAAATTAAAAAAAAATACTTCAATTTAAGCTACATTCGCATTGAAAAATCCTTTTTTTTAAATAATTTAATTGAACTCCTGTTTTAAAAAAAAACTTATTACATAATTAAATATAATTATTGCAGATGCTTTATTTAAAATAAATGGGTTTTCTAGGAAATCGTTTCTTAGAAGTTGTTATACCAGTTCTATATATTTAATTTTTTTATTATGTAGTTGCAGAAAATGAACCTGGAGTAAGATCATTTCAAAAAATAAAAAATTAATTTTACTAAAAACTTCTTCTTTTGCTCAACGCCTGGGTACATGTAGGGACTTTTCAGAAAAGTTGTATAAAAGAGTTGGGCAGTTTAGTTCTTTTAAGTGATTCATCAATTTTTATCAAACTTCAATGATTTTGTTGAGTGGAAGCTTTTAATGAAAACTAACCTCATAACTTAATTCTTTTATTTAGAGCCAGTTTTTTCAAGATTTTGATTCACCAATTTCAGCGGATTAGTTTAAGTTCAACGCTGGTTACAGCATTGAATTGGATGGATTGGATTCCCTGAATTTGTAAGTAAAGAAGTGCTGAACCACGGTTTAAACATTTGTGCAACTGGTATTTACAAAAAAATAAGATGTTTATTTCTAGGAAAATTGCCTTAAAATGGCCCTAAAACGGCTCCAAAACAGCCTTGTATTCACAGTTAGAAAAAAAAGAGCCAAAACCTTTTTAGCCAAATTCTTTTGATTATTCTATCTCGCAGCATAAACTAGGTCGTATCTCAAGCTTTAAGGACTTGGGTGTTCATTTTAGTTCTAATTTAGAGTTCACGGAACATATAAATTTCATTGTTAAGAAAGCCAGCTCTATGCTTGGTTTTATTAAACGTTGGGCAAAGGAATTTAACGATCCATACGTTACTCTCTCTTTGTACAATTGTTATGTACGTCCTCATCTTGAATATGCCTCACAAGTATGGTCCCCTTTCTACGAAACACATAAAAGTCGGATTGAATCAATTCAGCATAAATTCATTCGCTTTGCTCTGAAGGGCCTTCCTTGGACTGACCCGTTCAATCTACCACCATATGAACATAGAATCCAACTTCTGCAAATCCAAACTTTATATCAAAGACGTGTCAATAATGACCTTATATTTATTCATCAACTCATTAATGGTCAAATCGATGCTTCCGATTTGTTAGCTTGCATCGGCATTAACTACCGCGGAGGATCTCACCACCTGCGAAGATTTGAACTTTTACACGTTGATTTCCATAGAACCAACTATGGCTTGCATGAACCTTTGAACCGTATGTGCAGGCTTTTTAATTTAAACAATTTGTCTATCGACTTCAACATGAGTAAATTAAGACTAAAAATTTCGTTTCGAACCAATCAATGCTCCTCTGTCGTGATATTGTTTTATTTTTAACAATAGATATCGTGAATGTCTAGTATTTTGTATATTTTTTTTAATTTTGTTTTATTTTTATTCTTTTTAATTTTTGTAATTAGATATTTTTTTGTGTTGCATGTGTTAGTTTTCATTATATTTACTAACCACTAACACATGCACTTATGATGAGCCTCTTACTGTAGTTGAAGCTTGCTCTAAGCTCACTATAGCAAAGAATCTGAAGTGTAAAAAAAACAAAAAACTTTCTCACTTGCATTGATGAAACTTTTTCCAAAACCAAAGATGGTTCCCAAAAAATATATCCGGACGATAAATTTTAGCAAAAACTGGTTTAAGTGAATATTGATCTATGTAAATAAAATCATTTCGAAAAACTTGAACGAAACAAAAAAAAAAATAAAATGGTGTATTTTCAAAATCTAAAGAAATGACATACATAAATAATTATGGTACCTACAAACTAACTTAAAAATTTTCATTATACTTTGTGAACCGAAAATTGAATATAAAACAGTTTCTGCTTAAGTAAACCTTTTCTGAAGTTAAGCAGTTTTGTTATTAAATAAAATTGAATGACAACTACTTTTGTAACGCACCCTTTTCCATTTCGACTAAAAATTTATTTATGATTTCTTTAATTTATTAATATTACTTTCAGCATACTGCAGCACTTATTACATGTTTAAAAGTATTTCTCGCCACTACACTTACATAGAGTGCTCCATCTTTTCTTTATAAGCTCCACAAAAGTTAATTCCAACTAAAATTGTTCCGCACATTTCGGACATCTGTGATGACGATAAATCACCCCAAAGAAGCAATCCCCAATATTGTCGTGGCAAAAGTAACCAAATTTGGGTGGGTCTTTTTTGAGCGTCCGTCGTTTTCGTTTTTGTCGTCGTCATCGTCGTCGTCGTCGTCGTGGTGTCGTCCCAAAGTCCGAATAGTATAAAACCTTGACACACAAGTTACCCCCACCAACCATCATCTCGCTGTATATCCCAAATCCCAGCTATAGCACCAGCACCAGCACCATCATCAACACAACCCAAAACTATATCAAGTGCCTTGTGCGAGCACTAAAATAATACCAAAAAAAAGGTCGAAATCCAAAAAGTGGGAGTTACACAGGTCGACGGACATCACCCAAAAACTACGATGACCACTTGTCGTTGCCAAAAAAGGTATATCCTTGAATAGACGTTCTGCTGTCTCCGCAAAGTGGAGAGAAAAAAAAAAACATTTTAGCCATCAGGCAGGACGTGTCCACCAACGGGCCAAAGCTTGCCAATATACTAATAGGAGGGGAAGAGGCAAGGTATAGCAAATGACAAAAACAACTAATACCTACATAATATTCCTACAAACATCTATACTCTATCTACACTACACCATTCTTCAACCACTCTCCTCACCGCTCCATAGCACATCCAGGCCGATAAAGTAGAAAGGAGCCAACATTAGCGATGCCAACGGTAACAACGGCGACAGGACACGAAATTGTGCTGGCCGGCAACCGCAATGTCCACCAAAAAACTAAGACTAAGGGAAGAAAACCCAAAAGTCGTATCTACACCCTCACATCCCAGATCCAAGGCCACATCTCCGGAATATTATAATGGAAAATGCCTGCACGTGAAGTCCTTTTTTTACTATGTTTTATCAACTACTACTCAAAGTGGGAATGAGAGGTTGATGGACACATGTCCGAATTTGATTGTGATGTTTGGGAGACAAGATAAAGGCCCAAAATGCCCAAAACGAATAGTGGTTAGTGGTGGAGAAAAAATGTCTACTGAAAATATTTCTTGAAGGAAATAGTGTTATTGTTCCCAATGTTTTAGCCAGTTGCTCAAAGTTCAACTTCTTCCGAAGCTATAACAAAACTTTCGGAATTTTCAAAATTTTTGTCGTTTTTGAATTGATTTTGACACTTCATGTTGTAGAAGATTTAAGAACGAACAATTTCTGAGAATCAGTCACGACAGAAAACTTTTTCTTAAAATAGTTTTTTTTTTTTTGCAAAATATCAACCAATTGTTTTAAAATCAACTTCTTTGAAAGCAGTAAACCAATTTAAGTTTTGTATAGCTAATATTTTTTTTTTAAACATCGACGAAGAAACGAACTATTAAAAAAAAATAGTCCATATTCTTCTAAATATTGAACACCAATGCACTGAATAATCATCTTCCGGAACCCTAACGAAAATGTGGAAATTGCTGATTTCTTAGAGGTAACTAAATCTTTTTACTTCTTGGCTGTTCCTTAATTTATGTAATTTGACAGTAAGTGCATTGACAGTTGTAAACATTAACCAATTTTTTGATGGGATGCACATTGTAATAAATGTATATAAATCAATTTCTCAAAAATTGACTTTTTCGGAAGCAGTTTCATATTTGAGATTTTCTAGAACACAGATATCGTAGCTATTTTTCAATGGAATTTTCGAGCACGTGGTTTAACAGATATTGGGATGGGCTTGCACTCGACAGTTACATTGTGTTTTGTTCAAAAATTAAACTATTCAAATTAAAATCAATTTCTTCCAAACCTAAACTTCCTTGTAAGTAATAAAAAGGAAAAATTCTTATTTTTAAGAAGTTTTCTCCATCATCTATAGCGTTATTATCCTTCAAAAGAATTTAATGGATCATGGTTTAAAAAACGTAGAAATGGAGTTAGACTTGACAGTAATAGTATATTTTGTTCAAAAAGTAAACTAACTGCCCAAAAATCAACTTCTTCCGCAGCAAAAACTTAAAAATTCGATTTTCAGAGAGATTTTATGAAAAACGAAAAATCATTGAAATTTTTCAGTGGAATTTGAGTCACTGGGGTTTGCTGAATCTATGAAAACAAACTAGAAGTTGATGAAAATAGTGCTTTTAATTTCAAGTCATTCAACTGACTTTAAATCATTTTTTCCGTAGCACTGAAACATTTCTCAAGCTACGTTGCCTCGTGCTTAATTTAATATTTCAGCCTTTGTTCACATTGGTTTAGGTAAATATCGCTAAGCAACCAAAATCTATTGATTAGCTAACAGCTCAATTTTCATATCCATTCAAGGAAACACGAGTTTAAATAACCGTGGATTAAACTGTCAACAAACAAGCCCTTAGTCGGACTCTCTTCATAAAATCATCACCGGAAATATTTATTTCTGTAAGTTAGTTACTTCTTTTCTATCAATCACATTCTAATGGTCAAGGCTTTCTACTTGGTTTTTGGAACCAAGGCGTCCAAAGAATCCAGTTTCTACCCTGCTGCAAAAAAACAAATAACCCCAACGAAGTTCTGGACCACGACATTTGGATGGGTTCAAAAACTGGACACTATACTGGCATGGGGGAGGGTTAGCGTGGCAAATCGTACTTTTCGTAGCGCTGCCGCCTGTCCGTCGTTGTAGTCGTTGTCGCTGCTGCCTCTTTGTGTGTACCTCTATACCCTTTATTATTATCCTTCGAAGGATGTCACAAGTAAAAGTAGAAGGACCAAATGAAACTAGTTCGTTTATCGTTTATCGACACATATATATATACAAAAACACACATTTGCTACAATCAAAGCAAAAGTAAAGCATAATACAATATACATGCCTATACAACATAAAACCTATAGCTATACATACACTAGATGTTTCAAGGAGTAAGTATAGGTATTTACAGTTTGCCGAGTCAACTAAACTAACGGGGATATAAATGAGGGTCCAAGAGAAAAGTACCAGAAGGGGTAAAGCCGAAGAAGAGAAAGCAATAGCAACATTCATAGAAAAAGGGGTTCCTGTGTGCGGCCGACCAACATCAAATAACTTCAGAAACTATTTCGCTCCTCGGATGTCCTTTCTCGCATCACACACAGCACTTTATACAACAGCAGAAACTCTTTACACACACATACATATAGGCAGAAGTCCAGCGGTACAGCTTGGGAATAATTTATCTGTGCAAGACATACATTAGGCACATAGATAATGGTGGCTGCCGCTGCCGCTGCCACCGATGTTACCATACCACCACCACCGACCGGTCCTCTTCTGGTCAGTCTCAGTATACTCTTCTATACATCTTGTAGTTTTTCGGGCCACCATCCGTGCCTCCATATCTGCCCGCCCGATAATTGTATTCCGTAGCGAACATCCGCATATTGTTCTTATGCCGAAACCAAGTCAACTACAGTAGACTAGAGAGCCGAGGCTAAGGCCCAGCGAAGGATGTTCTCCTTAGTCCTTACCTACCATCAACCATCGTCGACTGACCCGTTATGTACATAGAAGAGGTACTCTATATCGATGTGAATATAGGAATTTTCGCCGCAATGGTCATGTTATATGATGGCCGACAACGAAAAGGCTGCGACGGCTGATTATTTTCTAAACTTACCACCACCAACCATTTACTATACCTTCCTACATTTTAGCTTCTAGAACTATTTTCTCGTCTTTTCAACCCCACACTCTCTTCTCAGGCAGCCCCTTCTACATCGCTCAATTGGTCATTGCGGATGACACTCTAGATAGGCGAAGGGGTCAGTATGCTTTGCTTATACCTGGGCCTCACCATAACCATGTACAATTGTATACACAACCTTATACATCTAAGTTCCAATCTACCGGGGATATGGACAAAGTTCCTAACTCAGCTGGAATTTTTCACGTACACTTAAGATCTCTCAATTTGCGTGGGGACAGGGAGGGTCTTTTTGAGATGGGTTGAAGTTGGGAGTGGGTGAAGGTTTTGTGGAAGTTACTTTACTATCTCTGCATTTTAAAGGTGTGTGTGGGAGGGGGGGGGGTAATGGGTATTGAATATTCAATGCTTAGATATGGAGCATTTGCCCCGCGCATCGTCGCTATGACCGCTCATATCGTCATCGTTTATTTTCAAAGGATAACAGAAAATGCTCTTGTGATAAAAATCGTCCGGAATTTAAATGAAATAAAAGTAAATAATGAAAAAGATGTAATAATTCTAAAAACAATTTGTAGATAGGCCAAGTATACCAATAAGGGATGCTGTGAAGGGCGTAAGGGTTTATTCCAAGTATAGAAAGGTAGTCAAGGACTTTAAGCTAATGAAGCGTAAATGAATTTATAAAGGTATGCGAGTATGTATTGTATTATATCGTAAATTGGTTGACTTCACAAGGATGTAACAAATGCAAGGTCTTTTAAAAGTTCAGCTTTTTTTTAGCTGAAACAAAAATAAAAAAATAGACCGTTTTTAGTATCCATATGATTTTATTAAGTCTAGAAGACAAGTTGTTGTTGTTCAGGTGAGCGACACATAATATATTTGTGCATGCAGAATAGAATATTCTAAACGGAAGTACTCTTGTTAAAGTAAGAAGGTGCATTTTTCTGAATACATTTCAATAGAAACGTAGAAAAATGCCAATCTGCGAAAAAATTGCAAGTGCTGTTCAATTATCTTCAATTTAGTATAAGGAATATCAATTGGAAAGTCAGACTTGGTTTGAGTAAAAAGTTATTTAAGGTCAAATTTCGGAAATATTGGTTTCTCGTGTATTAAAACGTATTAAAATTTTAGATCACTCAATTTTCTAAAAACAAGAATTTTACACCGACGAACACCGAGAAGATATAGGCATTTCAAAATATGTAGGTTTTCGAAAATGTTGAATTTTTGAGTATAACTCAGAAAATGTAAATGTCTTTTACGTAACCAGTTTCCGAAGCTATACTTCAAAATAATATTGCACCTAACAAAAGGAAAAAGCGATCGGAACAAACAAGATACCTCTGAAGTTTTGGGAAAAGATAGGAGGCATTGAGATGGCCCATGACTCTCAACTCCAAACTTATCTGCGTGACTAAATCCCTTATCAGTAAAGTTGCTTTCGTTCAATCTGCAAGAGGAAGGGTAATACTCGAAATTGATATTGATATTGCAATTGGATGTCAGGTCCGAAAAAGAAATATCGGGATTCCTCAAGAGATTCTCACATTGTCTTGGTTGATTTCGAAAAAGCATGTGACAGACAGCCACGAGATCTGAAATGGCTTGGACTCAGACAACAAGGAGTTTCAGAAGTCTACGGGCAATGATCATGGGCATTATTCGAATAAGTTAAAACAAAGTGAAGCAGGAATCACCGAAGAGTTTCCAATTAGAGAAGGTGGGCACCAGTCTTTAGACCTTTTCTCCTTATAACCGTTCTTGAATTTCTGCTTAAAGTTAAGATGATGGAATCCAAAGTTAATCAGGTATTATTTGCTGACGATGTATTCTGTCCTGTTGCCTTGCAACGATCACTCTTCTTATTGTATGGGTACTATTGTGCCCATTTTGTGATCCAGTCAAGCCTATTACGGACATCTATTTATCTATGGAACAGTGCTTCCCAAGTATGAAAATATGAAATATCTTGGATCTGTAATCAATAGTGAAGGATCTTGTGATAAGGACCTCAAAGATCACCTAAGCGTATGATGGATGAAGAGACGGGAAAACTCAACCATCTTCTATGATAGAAAAATGTTCCTTAAGTTCAAGGGGCAGTTCTACACAGCAGTTCATCGTTTGAATAAGGTTCACAGTGTTGGGAAATGTTTAAGACGTTTGAGAGTTAATAATTGTCAGCAGCTGAAATATAAACGCAGATAAAAAGTGGGCACTAAGACTCCTGAGTCAAACAAATGCACCTAGCGTTTAGTAAAACCTGAGCTTATCAAAGTCTTCAAATTTAATCCTTCTCATTCTAAATGTCAATTTCATTATTTTTATTCTAGGCATAGAAAATTTTATAAAAAGAATGATAAAATGAATAAACCTTATAAATCATTTTCAAATTAATAATGCTAATTACCTACTCAAGTTTAGAAATTTCCTTGATCACCAAAAACGCTGTACATAAATTAGATTTTTCAGTCAAAATATTCAAACAACCCTTCAATTTCAATTTTACCTTGAAAACCCGCAGCAAAGACAAACTTATATCCTTCTGTATTTATGATTGCATCAAATGAACACAAAATTAACATGACACTTTAATAATAACTAGTGATGTCGCTGATGTATTCCGCGGCACGCATTTCTCAACAAAAAAAAAAACATCAAAAAAAAAACAACAAATCCTTTTCATCAAACACTGTTCAACACAAAGTAACACAAAGGTAAAAAAAAAAAATTGAATACATAAAGAAAACAAGAATAACAGTGAAACGGTAAAAATAAATTATTTCGTAAAGGATTAAAACTAATGTCCGTCCATTATGAAAATGATGTCTGGGATGTCGCAGCGAACAATGGCGCTAGACATCAGACTCAAAGCACACTAGCTATATCCTGTTATTTTCCCTCCATTAAATCGCCGCCGGACATTCAATGCAAATGCATCCATCCATCCATCCATCCTTTGACTGCATCAGCATGTTCAAACGATGAGAAAAGGATTCAAAATCCTGTCTTTAAACCGCGAAGTTAGAAATCATGTCACGTAGCTGATGTAGCCGTCGCGCCCGTGTGTGTGGATTTAAAGGACGAACAAAAAATACTCAAAGACAACAAGAAAAGAAAAAAAAAACACCAATCTCCTAGCAACAACAATCCAAACAATCAACGACGATAAAGAAGGATATTTTATCCTTTCGTTTTGACATATTCATTAGCATGTTTATACAGTATTATGTTCTTTTCGCCGTCACTTAGTATCCCGCCACCCATCATGGCATAGCAAATGCGCTTACCTGATGCATTCCATGGTTACCAGTCAGTCAGTAGTTACCGCATAACTTGCTGAGAAGGATCACAGAACAAAGAAAGGGGTTGCGGCAGTCTACGAGTATGTATATGTACAACCCTGTCATTTAAGGACACCAGGCAATTAAATTTGTGATTAGAAAATATTTCTTGTCTCGATTTACCAAACGTTAAACGTGCTAAAGGAAATTTTCCCGCGATACGCTAAGAAACGGATTACCGGGATAGCGCGACGACCCTTGTCTTAAGCTTGACAGTTGATGCGACTTTTCCGCTCGCGTTCTGAGAACGCCTCATGATTTTCCCTTTGTGTAAAGGACCCTGTCAGAAAGTGCAAGTTAATTTAGAAGCTTGATTTATTCGTTGTGAAAACATGCAACGGAATGGCAGCCACTAGACATAGATAACCCATGTCTTCGTAGTTTTTTTTTTTTGTTCTCCAGTTTTTAGACAACTTTCGAATGTAGCTTATGTCTGTCTGATCTACGACAAGGACGATCAAAACAAAGACAATCGTAAATTTAAAGTAAATTGCTGCAAGAATTCTGAACGCACCACTGCATTCGGGTTGGTTTGATGCAAAATAAATCCTTTCGGGTGTAATTAAGTGTGTAGTGATGTTTTCTTTTGGTTTTCTTATATGTTTCTATGATGGGGTTGAACTCGGCAAATAGGTCAGAAAAATAGGTCTGTGATGTTTATACAATTAATTTCAACTGTTTGGCTTAATATGGAAAAAGAAAAACAGCAGACTGCTGGTTTTTGTTTATTTCGAGGCCTTAGAGCCTGTTTCTTCGTAATGGAATAGGTTTCTTATGTTACCTTTAGAGTTTCTGATGAAATATTACAAATCATTCTCAGATATTTGATCACTAACAGCTCAAACTATGGATTCTAAAATTAGAATTGTGGTTGACGATATACGAATTTGAAAATTGAGGGACTAAAGACGCAGAAACACCTTACAAACTCTACCTTGATCCTTCATTATAAGTTCGTTTCATGAATAAAAGCCCTTAGTCTGAGCGTATCTGCGATGATGTACTTCAAGTGAAAACAAGTCAGTAACCCATTGTTCCATTGATTCTTTTATACGAAGTAGTGAGTGGCAGTAAATGCGCTTTGAAAAGATAAATTTCAATTCAAGCGGTGCAGAATAGTGGATTGACCTTATGGTACTGGGAGATGAACGTTAGATCAGGAATCAGCACTGTTGAAGAAAAGTTAAAGAGCGTTGAAATAAATCTGCAGAAACCATAAATGATGGCCGCAGAAATAGTAGGAACCACCTCACTGATGGAATAGGTCCTAGAAACCAATACTAAGTGAATAAACATTAATTCAAATCTTTTTATTCAGCGCGAAAGTTCAAAGGTCAACTGTCAACGAAACTGTAAAATAGTCTATAACAAAGTTTTTTTTATTACGTCCCACCAGCAGTAAGCACTTCCAATTACTGATTGGTGTTGTTTAGTACAACAAAACTGAGAATTGAGAACCCATAGTCATTAAGTCCCAATTATCAAAGATTCCATGAGCTCAAAATGCCAAAAACCAATGATCCGAAAAATGCAAAAACTATAGAAGACCTATAACCATGCAAGTTCAAAATCTCCCAAAAAAATAAATCAGAAGAGAAACTAGATTAAAAAATGTATCAAAAATTAAAAAACCTAAAACCTTTATAACCACAATTTTGAAAATGTTAAATCTACAAAGTTCAAAATTTAGATACCTTAGATTCAGAAACCTAAGATCACAAAAACTCAAAATTTCAAATATGTAAGAGTCCAACTAATGAAGTTTTCTACTTAGAACTTTTGAGGAACATCTCCAATTTTTTTATACCTTCTAGTCAAGTTCCGAAAAGTTCTGGTAGGTTCTGGTTCTATTTTAAAAACTGCAATAAAGATTTTGCTGAACAAAGATAACATTTTTTTTTCACAATACTAGTGGAAGTAATTATTGGTACTTAAAGTTTTTTAAATTGAGTACTTAAACAAAAATTGTTCGGTTAAAGTCGGGGAACTTTTTACTTAAAAAAGTTGAGGTCGTGAAGGTTAAATTAAAACAAGATAAACTTCTGTGGGATGTTTTGGTCTATTTTCCCACGTTTGGGGGAGTTGGAAACTTTCTTTCAAAGTGGACAAATATTATTAAATAACAGAAAAAATTAATACTTAGTTTTTTTTTAAAGTCAGAATCCCAGTTTTCTAAAGTGTTTCTGAATCTAGTTATTTTCATTAATAAAATAAAATAAAGTAAAAAAAAAATAAAATAAAATAAAATAAAATAAAATAAAATAAAATAAAATAAAATAAAATAAAATAAAATAAAATAAAATAAAATAAAGTAAAATAAAATAACTCAGAATTAATCTGTCATTATTCCAAATTTTGAATTGTTACATGAAATATTTAATATTAAACAAAATTCATGTTTAATATTTAACATTTTTTAAATCACAGCAATTGTAAACTAAACAAATTCCCATTCTAGAACAGGCAATTAGTATTAATCGCAAAAAGTGGTCTGTATCTGTTGTTGTGGAATAAAAGCACACATGTTGCACATGACAAACCAAGGAATGGTGTTTGTATATGTATTTGTTTTTCAAACTCATAAATCTATATCGTCTCTCTTATACCACTTAATACCAACTAATTGCTCCAAATTGCTTTCACAAAAGTTACAAAATCATCAACATAACAGGAAGCCAGATATAAAAGTAAATAAAATCAGTTTTATTACAATTTTATTCTCGCTTTTTCAGTTAATAAAATAAAAAAAAAAAACAAATAAAAGTACATACACGAAACGAGACATTTATGTACATACATATGTATATATAGTATAGCATTTTATTTTATCTTTTTTTTCTCTACTTCCAACGAGATGAGGAGCATTGGAAACTTCAACCCTCCTCGGTATCATTAGGTATAAGATGTGAAATGTGAACACACCATGGACTAGACGTATAGAAGTGATGTATAAGGACATCGATAGGTATAGGAACTCCCCACATGGCAATATTTATTTTATCACTTTTTCTTTTTTTTTTTTGAGTGAAAACCGAGTTTTATTTCATAAAGCGAAAGTTATGCCATGAAAATATTCCCGTCCGCAAAAAAATATCCTTTTTGCAAATATTTTTTTTTTCTTTATAGAACGAGCGAGGATACCAATTCAAACGGATATATGGATATTGTGTACGTTCTTAATATTTCACCCATTAGCCGTTGCCAGATTAACATTTCGAGGTCAAGAGCACACCAAACTTTGGTATGGAATTTCCAGTTTATTTATTTATGATGACTCAAATAGAAATCGAAAGGATACCATGTCGTACTATACCGAGAACTATCAGAGTTTGGAGGTGTTTGCTAAATTAATACATACATGTATAGGTAATTATATAACAATATTATGATAATCATATAATTATCACATAGTTAAAAGGGATCAAGGGTGGTCCACTGACACTGAATATTTGATATTGAATGAAGGTACATTTGAATATGATTATTATGATAATTCAATGTATCTACAATTATTACTATATACCGATAGATAATTTGAATATTTGTGTTGGCATTTCGATTAAAGTCAATTTTGATTAAATTAACGAAAAAGTTAAACAAGCATAGGTAATTTAATTCTTCGTGACTTAAATGTCATAATTCTTTGATTTTATTAAAAGTGTTAAAAACATTCAACCAAATTGAATATTAGTCAAGAGTCAGGTCACACTTGGATCTTAATATTTTTAAAGTCTACGGTTGTCATGATTCAGAGTCTCTTGACTGGGACCACAACTCTTCCGCTCCACTGCGTGGACCTTAGAAAAAGTAAACAGTTCTCCCCCATTTTGGGATTTCTCCATGTCTGAGGCCAACTAAATGCAGGTGTTGTTGCACTATGTTTGATGGAGGAATTTTCGGAATAGTGTTGGAACGTATTGGTCGTGTGCTTAGTACCAGCTATGTACATAAGTTGATAGTCAATCTGTACTTTGTCCAAGATAGTATTCTTGATGTGAATTTCTGGCTTTTTATTCGAACATGCTTAGTCACTCCTGCTGTCTCGCGAAGCATCTTCATTTCAGCTGTTGTTTAATTGCTCTCAAACATCTCTTACTTTGTCCAAGACTGTGAATCGTATGTAAGTGCTGAACGAAAAACTTCCTCATAGAGTACGACTGGACACCTATATCTGTCTCATCTTCAAAAGTCTTGTCTCAGTAGAGTCACGTGTCCAGCCTTAATGTAGAGCTTTCCATTCAGCTTAGGGGGAATTTTTCGTTTACAGAAGATTGCACGCTGTTATAGGTGATGGACAAGGACATATCTTATATTTATATTTTACCATAAAAATTGTTCATAGTTGAATTTAAAAAAAGTGTGACTAAAGTTCAAAAACTCATTGTTTTTTCAAAAATGTTTTCTACTTGGTACACTAGGTACTATAGGCCAAGTTTTGGATTCGTGAAAAAATTCGAATTCGAAATTGACATTCCTTAGAAAAAATGGGGCTCGTAATTCTGTCTGTCTGTTTAGCTACAGCCGAAACGGATGGGTGAATTTTTTTGAAAAATATTTTTTTTTATTTTTTCAAAGACCAAAAATAACGGTAGGTTTTTTTGTAGTCTTGTTGAATGGTCCGACTTTGCTCAAAAATGGCTCCGATGATATATTGATTTTAACGTCGGATCTGTTTTTTCGATTTCCCTTTCATAGTAATGTTCGATCAAAATCTCGAGTTCTAATTTTTCTCCAATCCAAATTTAGCCTATAGTACCTACCAATGGTCAAGCCGAGCTTTTAATAGATTTTAACAGTTTAAGAAAAATATATAGAACTCAAGCCGGCCGATCATCAACAACGTCGTGTCTTTGCTGATTGGGTCCTTAAAATGTACGAAAATGATCCGGAATTTCATGGAAAAATCATCTTGACTGATGGGCCCATTTTCACCTCGGTGGCTACGTCAACAAGCAAAATTGCCGGATCTGGGGCTCATAAAACCAATTGTCCACCGAGATCTTGTGACTTAGCACCATGCGACTTCTTCCTCTGGGGTCACGTGAAAGATAAGGTCAACAGCCCAGCATCGATTCAAGACCTTAAAGATAGAATTCATGAAGCTATTGAGGGCTTACAGCAGCCACTTTACGATTTGGTGATAAAAAATTTCATGAAAAGGATATCGCTATGTAAGCGTAGCAATGGCGGCCATTTGGCGTTGATCCGATCTCTTATCTCAAAAAATGGCATTTTTCTTTGAATTTCATAAAAATTACCTTTTATTGGAAAACCATTTATTTAAAGAACTTTTACTATGATTTACAGACCAACTTGGCTTGAGGAAAACAAATAGGATTTTTATCAATGCACCATAAAAGATGAAACCAGCTTCCGCTTGTAATATGATAAAATATACGGAACTGCTTTAGGTATTTCCAGAAAATTCTGCATTATTGATAGAAGATCAACTTATAGCTTATGTGTTCCAGCATAGGTCTATGACAAAGCTGAGATATGATGCGGTGCAGTGATTATCGAAACACTTCGGGAGACGACGGACTTCCTCCAGATGATGAGACGGTCCCTATTGTATGTGCATATTTTATAGAAGAACACACCATCCCAATAATTATTATGTTTACCCTATTCATGGACTTTGGATTCTTGCCCATACCACCAACGACGAAATGACGAAACCCAAGGGGCACAGAGTGATGTAGAAAAGGAGCCATGGAAAAGGCTATACCTTATTAAACAAAAACCATTTAACTCCCCGGCACTCAATGAACACACGGACAAAACACTATTTGCACAAAATGCCGCATCATCCCCGACTGGAGTCATCCACATCCACTATAGGACATCAGCATTTGTGCTGCACTCATCCCAAAGCTGAACGCAAGAGCAGTTCCTATATGCATTAGGATATCGCTGTGTAGCGGTAACTTCCCGTTTCTCATCCTCGTTGGCATATAAGAAAGCTTTTGTATTTCGATGCGTCTTATTCACCAATCCGCTAACTGATTCACCTGATCCGATGGTCACGTCTTCCATGAAAGGTGTCTGGTCTTGTGTCCATGTCAGTGTGTGTGTGTGTGTCGCAGCATCAGGGAGAAACTCGAATCGGGATCAGTTCTCTTCTCCCGCATGGTATTCCTGAATAATCAACGTGGATACTGATACCGCACGGCCACGATGATGTAGATATACTGGACAACGACAATGATGAGGACCAAGCATAAGCAAGCAAGCAAGCACTTTAGTAAGTATAGAAATCTAAACTATATGTAGCAGGTGACGATATAGAGCAACTTCCTTATGTCCATCCTGGCTCTTGGATAAACATATAAAACAAGGAGTAGCCGCATGTATACTACTATCGTCATTCGGCCGGCGTCGTATAGTCATCCAGGAGTTGTGCTGCAGTTTGTGTGCCTGTCCCAGAACAGGCTATACTCCGTAATCGTACATCTCTATTCTGGACATTAGTTGGCATAGCATACCCCAACCCCATCTCTACGTTCTACTTCTCCGTGAGGTTTTTGCGAAAAGGAAAACTCCTCGTTTGCACAAAGGTTGTATTCTCCAGGAAGGCTCCTCGGATGAGAGTCTAATGTGCATCAGTTCATCAGTACATTTGAAGAAGGGGTTTTGCCATGGCCGGGGGATATATGGTGGTAATGGTGGTGATTGTTGCAGATATATTCTGATGGCGCTCTTGGATTCTGAAGAAGATGCGACGGAAGTGAACAATGACGGCGATGGCGATGACGATGACGATGCGATGTAGAAAAGCAATTCTGCTGGTAGCTGTGAGTGATTGTGATTCTGCAGTAGCCGCATATTCTCATACACAATCACATCTACATGTACATACATCTAGTTGTTTTCTGAAAAGGAACACTGTTCGGTCAAGATGGCGATGACCATCGTAGTCTATGCTTTATTTGGCGATGCCAATCTCAATTTTGTTCTGTGGTATTATATACGCTTCTGTGTACCTATATATGTACATTTTTCATCTAACGAAACGAACGTTTGAGAAGCTACATAACCTGGAATTCAGTGATAGTGTGCGGTTTTTGGGCAAATAAAGATATTTCCATGAATATAAAACATTGAACTTTGGTGGTCTTTTGAGACTTGCTACGAGTATTGTGTTATTTTAAGATACTTTGAAATTTAGAACGTTTCAGGAAATAAAACAAAATTGCCCTAAAAATATCTATATACCTAATGTCTGCTTATGTACGCTAACGGTAGTGAGCAATGTTTCAAAAATATTAATAAATAGTAGATTTAAGCTATAAGCTAGGTGCCTACCTAAAAATACATGAGAATACGCGGAGTTCAACCTGAAAAATATTATGTTGCTGTTTTGGACATTGATTCAATAGGAAATTAATTGGTCAGTTGTGCTCACCCAAATTGAAGAATTTGAAGCAATTTTGTATTTTTTAGTTGGTATACCAATTCATGGTTTTAGCTTCTCGCTTAGGGTCGAGAAGGGGGTAGGACCCCAGCTTAGCCCAGCATTTCTTAGGATCTCGGTATTTTCCAGGGGCCTACATTTTCTCTCTTCGGTCAAATTCCAATATTGGCAATTGAGCAAGATAAGGTGCATTAATACATTTAAGGACATAATTATTCAAGAATAATTTGCAGAAGAATACGCTGGAAAACATTTACCCTTCAAATATCGTGCCCCTGTATGTACGTTATCTGTCAAAAGCTACTCACGCTTGCGAACTTGGGCCCCTGAGCCCTCACTTACGCTGATATAATTTGTTATCATTTTCCCACCTCCTAGTTATCCATAATCGAGAAGAACAGTTGGTCAAACAATCAAGAAAGTGGAGCACGAATTTGAAGTGGTGCAATCCTTTAAATACCTTGTGTCAATAGAAATACGCAGGCGGCTGCTCAATTCCTACTAAAGTCTATCAAAGCTCTTCGCATCCAGAAATCTCGCCATAACTTCAAAACTGCTGCTGTACTGGACCATGGTCCTGCCAGTACTCACGTATGGATCCGAGACTTGGGTGCTTAGCAAAAGACACTCCGACCTCTTACCCGCGTTCGAGAGAAAAGTTTTAAGGAGAATTGTTGGCCCCATATGTGACGAAGGACAATTCCGGAGACGGTACAGTCATGAATTGTACGCAATCTTCCTTGAAGCAGACATAGTGACAAAAATTAGGCTCGGTAGACACCGGTGGACAGGGCACCTACATACATAGCTCGCATGAGCGAAGAGGAACCGGCTCGGAAAGTCATTTGTGGTACATTCTATGGTAGACGACATCGTGGTAGACCATGCTTGCGCTGGAGAAATGGCTTAGACCAGGACGCCCGAAGCCTTGGGGTGCGCAACTGGATGGCGTCGGCTCGAGACCGGGATAGGTGGAGAGACTTGTTGAAGGATGATTATGATGATCGTGTCCAAAGGTTGAATGGTAAATCGCAATTTATTGTTTAATTCTTTGTTTTCCCGCAATTGATCGTTCAATTCTTTGTTTTCCGGGGGGGATATTCGAATCATCAGGTGTGGAAAAAAACTGTCGAAAACCGAAAAAGTGCTAGCGCCCACGAAAGAAAGTGTAACAGTTAATAGCTCAGGAGATTCTGTATAGAATATTGGGCACTATTTTGTTCTTTGGCTAATACAGAGACCTTGTTGTCAGGAAAAAATCGGTTAAAAATCAGTTAACAAACAAGTCAAAATATAAATTTAGGGAAAAAAGTTCTGTTGAGAAAAAATGTTCTTCGTCAAAGAAAAAAATGCCGACAAAATGTATCAAAAAAAGAAGTTTTTGTCAGCCTATTATCACCTGCATGCGGAGTAATTGAGACGCCAATTTCTTTCTTGCGCACGTTTCACCCCCATGCCCGTAAGGTACAACAGAACAAATTTTTTTCAAATTGAAAATTTGGTGAAAAATTTCGCTATTTTGAAAAAGAAATGAGGCAAAGTTATTGCTCTAGCCTTACTGTAAAATTATCTTACGGGATGTTCTATTGGGTTAGTTCTCCACAGGTTAGATTCAACAACAAATCTTGGAAACTCATTAAAAACTGTATAATTTTTTCTGCTATTCAAATCAAAAAGTTATGTTAGAAGTTTTTTCGATCCTCTTGACAAATACTTCATTTTTATTGACAAATTAAAACCTCACTATAACATTTGAATAAGACAAGACACTTCATTTGATTTTTCTATTTAAATATACGTGGATTTCGAAATACGAGTACATATCTATGTATTGTATATAATAAACTAGACGACATCTTGGATTTTACTTTGAAACTTGTTCTAACCAAATTCACGTCATCCACAGGATGTTCTAAAATGCGAGCATTATTCTAGTAGACTCTATATATAGAATCCATGTCAAACTATAAACCATTCATATAAAATAAAGTTAAAGTACATAGGACTCTTCTATTTACCACATTGCAAATCAGGAACCCACATAGATATAAAGACCATTCGCAGTCTATGGTTTTCCCAGGGAAAATCATTTAGGAACTCCTTTCGCCTATTGCATATCGTTAAGACTTAGGATATTGCTCTAGCTGTACAGTATATGCGATGATCCACTCCTTGTGTCCGAACTGTATCTGTTATATGTCCTCCTCAATGTCCTCGAGCTCTGCAATTTTGGTTTCTTGATACAACGTATATATGTGTTTAATTTTTTGTTTGATATTTATTTTTTTTTGTTGGTTTGCATCTTGCTTTCTTCCTTATAGAATGTTCCTATATATATACATATATAAAGAGAATGTCCTTCCATACGTTAGGTGTCCTGTTGGTACAAATGACATGCGGACATTTCCAGTTGCACGTCGTCGTTGTCGTCATCCATTGCTTATGGTGCTTCTCAACCCCTTGTTTCTTCTTCCACTTCCACTCGTATGCCTTACTCGTATTCCTTGTGCTCACTAGCCCATTTCAATTATAATTTCTTAGCTGATGCAAAATTTTCTCCAGAGATGGTCAAAATAATTCGCGTTGGTCGGCCATCTTTGTTAGATTCCTGGATGATTTTACTCGTACTCGTATATGCGGAGTGCCAAATGAAACCAACCAACAAGGCTCTGTCGGTGATGGTGGTCGTTCGTTCTAGTGTTCGTCGTTGTCGTTGTCATCATTTGAATTGCTATTGCTATTGCTATCCTGGTCCTGATGCTGGTGCTGGTGCTGTATGTTGGGTCCTAGTTCTGGTGCTGGTTTTCGTCATCATCATTGCACTACATCTTATGGTCAATTCCTAAGGAAATATGAACGCAGAAGGATATAGGTATTCAAGTTGCTGCATCGATGGAACTTTGCATGATGGGAATGCCCCATGTGGTCGGTCAGTCAGTATACTGTTCTTGGTGCATGGTGTCCAGAATCTCTACTCTACATACTTGCTGCCTGCAGTTTACGGACAATAACTATATCATACATATATATACGGAGGCGTGGCAGGAGACTTTGCACCCCCATTAGCTAAGACGAAGGCAAAGAACTACGCCAGGATGCGATAGCTGAGATTAAACATTGAATGAAGATCTCTCAGGTCTCTATATGCATATCTATACTTTACGTATACGAATAGGAAATTGAATTTATGTTCTCTGAAGAAGATGACACATCGAAACGGTTGTAGAAGAACACCCTTTCCATTAGTCGGTGGTCGTTTGCCACCCGATCTTCTATACCGCAAACCCATCCACCCACTGCAATACACATGTCGTGAATGAGAAGCTCTTGGTTCTCGAGTTTATGCAAATGCAAATAATTCTGTGTGCAAAATTACGAAGAAGACGATGGATATAACCAACCAAGATGGGTGGCCAGAGAGCTGGAAGCTGGAGACAGTCAGCAGGAGACGAGCTGAGCTGCAGCAGAGCAGAGCAGAGCAGAGCATCAGCCGCCACATGATGGCCGGGTATAAGGCAATCCTTATATGTGTGTGCGATGAAGAAGAAGAAAACGTGAAATAAACGGATTGCTAAGACCATTCATGCAAGGATATGGTCATCAAGTCGCATAAATTGTACAGCAAATTGCGTAAGTGCACGTGTGTCACATGTGCTGTTGCTATTCCGAGAACACATTCAACACAGCTACAACACCACCACCACCACCCCCCCTCCCTCCCTTTATCTTTCCATCATCTCGGCCATCTTTTCTGTCGTCCAGCAACTCGTCTCCTTAGCTTCGGCCTTTCGTTCATCAGGACATCACACACACTGATTGGGTTTTGTAAAAGACCAGAAAACCATTAAGATGGACTTTAATTACGAACGAGAGAAAACTAAGTTAGGAATTCCTTTTGCTGAGTCCTTGTATAGTTGCTTTACTTCCTTGTGCAGATGCTCAAGCTCAAGCTCAACGAACGACAAACGACGAACACCCAACGAAGTCCACTGATGATGCTTTCGTCGTCGATCTCTGTTTAATATTTGGTCATCGCCTTCGCCATCATCGTCGTTGTTATCTTCGTTGTCGCTGTTCGGCAGTTTCACTGCTGGTTGTTCTGAATTTACCTCTAAGGAGTTCTATTTTCTACAGAACAAGTGTGACCAGATTTATTAAATAAATTTTTTTTAGCCTCTAACTTGATTTAAAAGATGGACACAGAATTCGCCAAGATATAAGGAATGATAAAAAGTAATTCTTTTTGTTCATCATATAAAAAAAACCGGGACTTGATCAAGACGATGGTCTCTTAACAACAGAACAGTACATTTACAATTAAATTCGTCTCTTAGAACACGAGGTCCTACGGTTGTTTGACAGCTACGATTCTACAGAATCCATGTTCCGACGAAGCCTGAAATACTGTTAAGACAATGATCATTAGGAACCTACGGTCGTTCAGACGTCATACTTGCTCATGGACCATTTTGATAGAAAAAGAAGAGGTTTGTAGCAAAGTAATCATATCGATGAATCTGAAGAATCTTCTGGGATGAAAATTCGATCTTCAGTCTTGAAAGCAGCTATCATATTACGGCGCGGCATCAAAGATGCTTTTTGAGACCTTAATGCTTTCATTGGAAGAATGATTCCAAAAATTTTGATACCTTACTTTAGTTCTATGGAGCCTACAGTACTTTAATGTTTATAATTTCTAGAACGCTATGGTCCTTTGAACCCAACGAACTCACACTTTGAAGAACAGACATCCAAGTCTTATGTACTCAGGAGCCTAGGGTGCAACATACCAAAAGGTTTAAGGCTTTGAAGATTATGGGCTCCAATTGTGCCAAATATTTTCTAAGCCTATGGTGTTTAAGAATCTTCCGTGAACCCCTACAGAGGAAGAGGATACGGTTCCTTAGAGTCTATGGTGAATGGTGATACGGTACTTAAGAGGCAATGGTTTCTAAACGCATAAGTAATCGTTTGGAACTAATGAATCAATGATCAAACTGTTGCACATAAAGAAGACATAATGGTTTTTTCAGATATTGTAAGAAATTGCATCTCTAAAGATGCCCGTCTTTTGGAGTCTTGGTAGCAAAGTTACCCTACCAATAACTCAATTGTAATAAAACGTTCCTTTAAAGCGGTCCTATATAGTAATGCAAAAATTTATAGTTCTTAGGATAGGAGCCAAAATCGCTGATGAATTTTCGAAGAGAAAATGGGTCCTATGGTGCTTATGGATCCAAGGCAACTATTGTAATTTCCGACATTAAAGTAACACTTTTAGACTTTAGTGCTTTAGTTGCAGAAAACTTATCAATTATTTTTAGTGTGTGTACAATTTGGGGAAGTAAACTATGCTATGGAGCCTTAGGTAGAAGAAAACTTTTCTATAGAACCTACGGACGTCAAAAATTTATTGCAAATTATATATTTATAGCTAGGCAGTAAAATTATTTTCTGAAGAATATTCGGTAATGAGGAGATTTCCAACAAAGCCAAAGGGGGTGGCCCCTTGCTTGACTGCTTGACTGCTACCCTGGATGTGTGGGTTCGATCCCCAGTCTAGGCAGCAATTTATTCTATATTCCCTCAATTGAACGCCACTCCTGGGATTTAATGAGACAATCAAAACCTAATTTCTCAATCCACTGTGCCAACAAAAATCTGTCCTATCCTTCTATTCCCTCTAACAATGCCTAATTTATAAGACCCTTGGTCTTACTGGCATATACATATATATTTGTCTGTTTTTTTTTTTTTACTGAGTCATGTTTCTAAAAATAAAAAAGAGCCAACAGTTCTTCAGAACCTTAGGTATTTCAGAGCTTATGGTCCTTCTTCAAATGCCAGTTCGAACAATCCATGTCCTTCGTGAGGAATCTACCAATAATGTGTAGAAATCTTTTCGCAGGAGAAATCGACCCTGAAAAACAAACGGTCCTATGCTGCAGACTTAGATGGTTAAGAAGTTCATCTACGTATGAATATAACGCTAGGAGTAAACATATACACCACGAATGTAACTTACTCAAGATCTTGCGAAGAATCTATTACATAGAAGAATTCTCAATAGACATTTCCGAAGGCAAGCAAAACTATCGCATAGAGTTCGAACGTTCGAAGCAGCTTGCTCGGGATTGAGGTTGAATTGAAATCCTTCAATGGTATTTGAGTTTTACAGAAGTGTGTTACATTATGAATTAGCTCATCTGGATACAAATCATTCTGCTGTTAACTGAAGAAGCACTTCTGACCACTTGCGCAAATGCTTAACAATAGTTAATTCAGACTCAACTTCCCGAAGACCAACAACTGTTTTGAACAAAACAAATATGGTCACCTAATAAATACTCGCAAGAACACAATATTATGTACTTTGTATTATTGTATTACACATATATGTATGTATTTGTATGTCCTTGTCGAATCCAGCGAGTGATGACTTCGTAGTTCATTCTTACGGAGGATATATAGATCCTACGAACTATAGACATATAAATTGTAATGAGTACTTATTCGCCGGCTTTGTTCCAAAAGATCTAAATATTATTTTAAGGGTTGTCTGATACTACTATACATTCCTTTAAAATATAGAATCTGGGCGATATAGCTAACACAACGACGAACTGCTCAATCCTTTTGGGTCACATGCAGATGAGAGAATCAATTTTCAATTTGTCATTTTTAATTTGGATACGAATGGACATTCGGTTAATGGGGATGGAGCAAAATCTCTATACTTTCCTATACATACATACATCTAAATGTAAGTTCGTATACATAAGTTTAAGTGGTTCTTGGTTCGCCAAGTGAAACAAGAAATTTATGAACATTTTGTATGGGCTTAAATTTGATATTCAAAAGGGTTTCTCATGCGTCATTCTCATCTATTCAAATGGAACCGAAACGCCGGACTTCTATATCTATAATGTGTTATGAGAAGAAGGTATCAAGTTTGACATTTCACAACCACTTCTCTATCCTACATAATAGTTTACTCCGTATAGGTAGTACGAGTTGGTATATATTTTTACATTTATATCAAACACTTTTTAAGTTCTCAAGTCAAAGAACACGTACGTTATATATTTTCATAGATGATTTTTGCTTCAAAATATTTGTGTGATATACATCATGTTTATGTAGGTTGTGTTTAGAGTCTTGCAATTGCTCTAGGACTTCGAATACGATTTGAGTTTTGTTATCCCTTTTATATTCTTGACAAACTTCGGTAACTATACATTATCTATGTGCACCTACATATGTATCTGAATTTGTTTGATTAAATTAGCCCCGCTTTTGTAGACACTTTAATTGAATTTAAATATTCCCACTGCACACTTCTTATAATTGGTCTTGGTTCGTAAAGGAATATAGAGAATATTGAAATATGATCGAATTTTGCAAAGTCAAAATACGAAAATTTATTATCGTTGAGACTTTTATGTAATTTTCGTATAAGAATATTTTGTCACCTCAAGACGCATCATAAAGCATTTAAATATATGTGTTCTTATTTCAAAGA
This sequence comes from Syrphus vitripennis, assembly GCA_958431115.1. Lineage (NCBI taxonomy): Eukaryota > Metazoa > Arthropoda > Insecta > Diptera > Syrphidae > Syrphus > Syrphus vitripennis. Next base: position 32,936,678 of record OY288108.1, read on the forward strand.
TTTTGAGTATCTTAGATCAACTACTATACTCAATATTTGTTATGTATTGCATTTTCACAAAAGTTTCAACCCTAAAGTTTTGTAGAAGGTATGTTTTTTTATGTTTCCGAATTTTATACTTTTTCATCCTATCATTCAAGATTTAAAAGCGTAGAACAAGATCATTATCTTAAATCCACATACATATTTAAATGGTTGTGACCAGTCTAGTTTAGTTCATTTCAGTGATCGATGAATTTAGTTCAATTTACGCTACTGAGCTAGTTCGTTGATTTTAGTTCAAAATTATTTTTTACAAATTTTTTTTTAACGAAGTTAGTTAATTGAACAACTAATAACCATCAAAGCTAAATATTTCTGTTGTTTGTAAGCCTTAAATTTCCTGTCATTCAAAGAAATTGGCTAGTTGAGGTGGTTTCCATGAAAATTTTTCATTGTTCACACGATTTTGGGGCTACTTAATTTAATTGTTTAGTCTTGCTTTCAAAAGTAGGCAAGTTTAATGTTATGTCATGAATCACTTTTTGTCACTTTTTTGAAATTTTGTCAATGAAACAAATGTCATCAGGAGTTAATCAACATGACAATTTAACGAAACACTATTACATGAAAATTGGATAAATCCATATTCATAACACAGGACAGACACCAAACCAAAACCTACAACCCAACCCATGCCACACCAAAGTTGAGATACCAACAACAACAACCAGCAAGTGAACTGTTCAGATCGAACTAGATAAGTGAACTATAGTTCTCTAATTCTAGTTCACTAGTTGTACTTCGTTCGCGAAGTACTAGTAAACTGGAGACCGAGACCTATTGATTATAGAGAACTAGAGAACTAATGAATTCCAAAGAACTAGAGAAGAGATCCAAATGATGATAAAATGAAATTATGATAGACACATAAATATTTTCAATACAGGGTGACTCACAAAAATATCACAAAATGCTAACTTCGATTGTTCTTGGGTAATTTCAATGAAATTGACATAGGAAATAGCTAAGATAAAATTATGAAAGCAAAAATATTTTCAGTACAGGATGACTCGCAAGAATCTCACAATGAAATTGACAACGGTTATTGTTGAGGACGAATTAGGAGAAAAAAAAATTTCGACAGTATGTTCCCGAAAAAATTCGCTCAGTACAAAACAAAATTGAAACTTTTTTTAAAAACACCCTGTTGGAGCCATTTTTCCTCTTATAATTCTATCTTAGCTTCTAACACCTGTGCTAGATCTTCTTTTGTAACTCTAATTTTCGAAACTCTTCTTTTCAAACCTTTGTCTTTTCGAAATTCTCTCATTTCAGAACTGCACGGTGCTTTCCAACTACTTTTACTATTTCTTCATGACCCAACATGAACAAAAATTTAAAGTATGGTTAGCAAAATTTAAAACTTCTATATAGAACAATTTTACTGTAAACAAAATAAAAATTAATTTCCATCGCCCACCCCCTTTGTGTAAAAAATAGAAGAAACACAAAATATTCATAATCGAGAAGTCAAAACTATTTCAGCAATGTCGACGAAAAATAGTCACATATTATTTAACCTACACGACGACGACATTCTAACAAAAAAAAAGGATGCCTGCGTTATGAATAAGGGATAATAGCCGTAATTTTGGAGACTTTTACTCGCATCACAAAAATAGACTTTTGTTAGAGATTACAAACTTTTAAAACTAATCTCTCCCTCATCGGTCGCTCGCTATACCCTTGACAGTAAAATGCTGCTATTCATTCACATTCTTCCATCATCAAAACTACCGCTTCAACCCGAAGATAATACATACAAAAAAAAGGACGATAATACGCACGCAAAACAGTCAGTAAGTTGATAATATAAAGAGCCCAGTTACCAGGACGTGGGACGAAAACATAAAAAAAAAACAACAACAACAAACTTGGGGAGAAGGACGACAAGGACGATGCCCAGGTTATGTTATTAATAGCATCACACTATATGGCGGTGTAGAACTATTGCAGTGGGACGGAGGGTATAGCGTAAAGGGCGATAGTGGGACATTTGGCCAATTCGAGGGTGGTGATGAGAATTTCGTCGTGAAGAGGAGAGGAGCGGAGCAGGAGCTTGAGCAGTTGTGGATGGTAGAAGTTGGTGTGATAACCCGTACACGCAAATGGCCATAAATATGAAATTGTTGCTCCGGGACGAAGCTGACTATACATCGGCGACGACAATGAGCGACTTTCCTTTTGTCACAAATGAGTTGGGTCATTTTCTGTGTGATTTGGCTCTTATATACCCTTGCTCTGCTGTTCATGTTCATATGTAGTGTTCTGTTCTGCAAATGTAAAAGGATTTTGACAATATCCATTTCTTTTTGGTTGCGCCTGAGATTGCCCTATAATACACCAACACCCACACCCTCTTCCCAACTATCAAAAGCAAAAAGATTTTTGTTTGAATAAGATGTGAAGTATATATGCGAGAGTGGGACATTTCAAATGATTATATTATGCTGGCGGTTTGGACAGGGTGTTATTTTTTTTTTAAGTTGGGGGTATAATTGACAGTTTTTGAGATTGATGTAAGGCGGGATTAGAGTTGACTTAATTCTAACAGCGCGGCGGTGATCAAAACTGGTTTGGGGTCCAAATGAAACAGCCTGTTGTAGCAGGACCTTAACCAAGAAATTCTTCTTCCAGTTAATTACACTCCGATTTTCTTATGTATCCTGGGTTTATGAAATCCCATATTTCAATGATAACTTTTTTGACTAGTTTCCTTTAAACTTTGAACTCGTCAACTGAACTCAAGTTTAAACCAAAAGCTAAACTCTACTACTTCTTAGAACTCCATCAGTCAGCTCGAGTGTCAGCCATCTTTGTTCCATTCATTTCCTGGGACAAAGAATAGGTCGACCAGTTTATTTCTGCACATAATATAATTACCACTGATTTTATTTGAGTCACCCTGTGTTTCTTTAATATTCGCGGGGGGGTATTAGTTTGAATTACCAAATGAGCTGGATATACACTATCTCGAGATAGGGGTTGGATAATAACACTCGCATATACTTAAAATGTTAGCTTGAGGCATTTTACGTTAAAAATGTGGATGTGGACTCTTAGAATCTCATCATTTTGATGATCTGCAATGGACTTAAGAATCTAATATACAAAAGCTACAAGGGTTCGGTTGTCATTTCCATCGTCATTGTCGTCGTTGTCGGTTGTCGCACATATTTTAATAGGCCTCTTTGAGATAATGTCACGCAAAAAGTTGGAATCTAAATGGCGGTTGGTGAAACTATTTTAAAATATAAAGATACACATACGCGATTGTGTTGTTTTGATATTACTTAGAGAAAAGCAAAAGCTTTAGTAAATGAAATGATATGATGGTTGGATGGGTTTGGGTGATGGGTGGGTATATAAAGTATATTAGTAATTTTTGGGTTGGGAGGTCAATCACAAGAAAACACTAGGACAAAAACCTACCCATCGCCATCAGGGTTGTTAATATTATCTATGAAAAGTTGTTGAGTGAAGGGGGAGAAGCGAGTATGTTAAAGTATGACTTGTGAATGTTGAGTATATTAATTGAGATTTGGAAAACAGAAAATTATTCAAATTAGGATTGGGATTTATGATTTGCAGCGAATATTTGACTTATAGATAGATTTTAATGTTGTGTGTATGTCTAAAAATCATTATAATTTGAGAGATTATAGAATCACATATCTGGAGATAATGGTATAGTGGTTTTACGTGGACTATTAACAATAGATCATAATAGGATTCAAAAATCCATGTATGTACATTTTAAGAAATTCAATTCAAAATTCTGCTCAAAAGTTACAGTAGTAAACTGTTTGAAGTGATGGAAAGCAGAGGGATTAATAACAGGGTTTTCCAATAAGATGCTGTTTTGGTATTCAAAGAAAAACGCCATTTTTCGAGATAAAAGATTGGATCGGCACGAAATGGCCGCCATGGATATGCTTACACAGCAATATCCTTTTCATCAAATTTTCAATTACCAAATTGCAAAGTGCCTGCTGTATGCCCTCAATAACTCAATAACTCGTAACTCATGAATTCCATCTTCGGGGTCTTGGAACGGCGCTGGGCTGTTGGCGTAGACCTTTTCTTTTAAGTGGCTCCAAAGGAAGAAGTCGCATGGTGCTAAGTCACAAGATCCCGCTGGCCATTTTGTTTTTCGAGCTCAAGATGCGATAGTTTTGCTTGTTGATGTAGCCACCAAGGTGGAAATGGGCCTCATTAGTCAAGATGATTTTTCGATGACATTCCGGATCGTTTCCATGCATTTCAAAGACACAATCAGCAATATACGATGTTGTTGATGATCGGACGGCTTGAGTTCTTGTGTTAACTGAACTTTATAAGACTTAAGAGTTTATGCAAAATACGGTGTAATAACGTTTGTGGAATGTCCAATTCCAAAGAACGACGAGGAATGGACAAAGCTGGGTTTTCTTCAACACTTTGGGGTACAGGAGCAATATTCTCAATTGTTCTTGAGCGACGTGCATGGGTTTTATTCTTCACATCGCTTACTTGTCCCGATAATGTCATAATTTTTTTTTGAAAATTTGTTAAATTTTATTTTAGCAGTCAGAAAATGTTTCCAAATTTTTTCAGTTGAGCTGATTTCTGTTTGACGGTTCTTCCCTGAGTTCTTCTAATCAGTCGTTTCGCTCGTCTTCCTGCGTGAAAGGGCCCCATCACATCTTTTGACTCAAAAAACACTACCTAATTGTTATTTCTGAGCGTATAACCAATCCTCTGTTACTTGCGTCGTAAAAAAGACAGATTCAAAACTGGACTCGAACAGTTGAAGATTAGGCGTAGTTGTTTCTCCGTGCAGCAGACTTTGCTTTCCCGAATCAGCTTCTAATATTTTTCGTTTTCGCCGTCGGTATAGCCAATACTTCCAAGATTTTGAAAATTTTCTCTATTGATTGTCCAGAAATATCTTGAACAGATGAAAATGGAGATCCATGATCATACGTCGCTTTTCTATATATGTATTTCAGGTGTTTGAGGTGTGATTCAAAAGTCCACTGATTTCTTATATTTTTCGATTCGAAAAAGCTGCTTACATTATTAACAGGAACAGCACAAGTGACAAGCGCCGCCACTCCGCCGCTGGTATTGTAGTTGAAAGTAGGTGGTTCGTCGAGCCACACTGTGACACGTATTGTACTTAAACAGGGTCCGTAAAATTATTCACCATACCAAACCATCTTTACACAATATTCTAATAAATATTTTAGAAGCAAAAATTATTATAACAACAACTTAAAAAAAATTGTTGGTGTCCAAATGTTGGTTCCGAAAATTATTAGATATTTAAATCATATTTGAAAGACAACAGCATAAACTCTCCACCGAACATTAATATCTAAGATGCGAGGAAACTGGAGAAACATAAATAGATTTTTGGTATTTTTTTGTAAAATGTGTTAGCAAGATCTTTCTAAAAAGAATAAGATTTCCATTAAAACTTTCAAAAATTTAATTTAGTCTTAAAATTTACTTTGAGCCTCAGTAAGGGTTTTAAGGTTATTTCGCCATCCAGAAAGGACTGAAAAGATTACATCGTGACGATAGATTTCTTTACTGACGGCTCAAAGATGGATTGTGGTGTTGGCTTAGGGATCTTTCTGAGTCCCTAAAAGTAGCTTAATCCTTTCGGCTTCCAACTTTGCTAGCTTGAAAAACTTCAAGCTGAAGTGCTAGCAATAAGGGAAGCATGTAAGCTACTTAAACAACTTTACAGACAGTCAAGCAGCTGTCAAAGCCATCAACTCGGCCACATCGTCATCTAAATTGGTTCAGCAATGTCGCGATGAGCTTGCGAGCCTGAACATAAACCTAGTTGTCACCTTAGATCTGGGTTTCGGGCCATAGTGCTATCGAGGGAAATAAACGGGCTGATTAGCTAGCCAGGCAAGGATCGGCCTTTAATAGCTCACTTGCGGAAATGGTTAACATTCGTCTTCTTTTCTATCTATCAAACAGAATCAAACCGAAGCTGGAGCAATTTAACCAACTGCATTATATCTAGGAAGATGTGGCCCACCTATAATAAAACCCGTTCAAACGATCATCTATGTAGGCCCAGGCAAGACATAGCCAGGGTTGTTGCGGTATGTACCGGACACTGGGCTATAGGAGTACATGCAGCAAAGTTGGACATTCCTCACAACACGTTTTGCCGTAGTTGTAGTGACCAACTCGAAAGGGAAACGGTAATCCATTTCCTCTACAAATGTCCTGCTTTGGCAAACATTAGAATGCAATTCTTTGGAAAAGCATTCTTTTACGACTTCAACGAGCTATCTGAGACGAAGATCAAGGATCTAATTTTTATTCTCAATGCGACCAAATGGCTCTAACAAACTCCGCTATGAAGCTGCTCTGTAATTCTTTCCCGTTCAATCTTAGGTCAAATGAGTTATGGTATCAAAACGGCGCACTACAGCGCCAATTGTATTACAGGCTAGGTTGCCTTGAAATCGCCATTTCTACCTACCTAAATGACCTTTTGATCTATACTCATGTGTTGTCAGATCCGCTTGTTAAATTTGCTTTAGGAACGAATTCCAAAAGTACAATTAAACGTACATATAGCTATTTGTATAAGGGAGGTATTACTTAATTTCTCTTCTTGCAAACAATTATACACTGTTAATTTAATTAATACGAATTCCAAAAATATCAGAAAAAAAAGTATCCCTTCCCGTATCCATCACCATCTTCCGTACAAACAGAAAATCCACACTAATATGGAAATACCAACTTCAAGAGACAACACCAACCATTCTACATTGGACCGAAATCATAGCAGCAGTCATAGGTTAAAGTTAAAAGCATTGTGTGCCTTTACTCTGATGATGCCTGATGGAGTTCGAAAAGAAAAATAATCCAAATTCAACCTCGCAATCCGCGTAATTGGTATTAAAATGCAGCGCAACGATAGCGGCAGCGGCACTCACCATCACCGTCACCAGCCAGCAGCAAGCCAAACCAACCTGAGCCCATTATTAAGCCAAGAGTAATTAAGCACCATTTAGTTGCCAATGCTCACGACTATATACTTTAGCCGCAGACAGCCAGGCTAGGCTGTGCTTGCTGGCTGACGCTGGCCGCCACCGCCATGCCATCGCAGTCGTGGTAAACAGTTGCGCTGCGAGCATACAGTAAACCACATCTGGGAATCTAATTAAAATTTTTGTATCTCCGATTCACGAAAAAAAAATTGCTGAAAAAAAAATCATGAGAAATTACTTATTCTGTATTTTTGATAGTAACAGCAGTATTGCCAGGCACCCAGCCTTGTCTGTTTTAATTTAAAATGGTGTAATTATAATTATTGAAAAATTTAGAAATGATTACAAATGATAAAAGGAGGCAACAGGAGAGGCGGTATATTTATGAGCTCTGATAGAAAAAAACAAGAAAACATAACAAATATGTAAACAGGTGTGACCAGACGCACAAAAAATATTTTTGAATTTTTACCAAAAATGTGAATTTGTGTATATCCAAAATTCGACCAAATCCGATTATGGGAAATGGCTTAAAATTAACACTAAAAAAATGCAATATGAACGTACTAAAGAAGTTTTGCATTAGATGTTCTATAGGTTTTAGCTTAAGTAAAGCCAAACTAAAGTTCTGAAGTTTGACTATGAATATGCCCAAATGTTTTTGCAAAAAATTTTTGTTTTTTTAGTTTAAACTATTTTTTTTTAAATCTTATGAATTTTTTTTTGGAATTGCAGTGCTCCTTTAGTTTTTAAGTCAAATACTTAGAGGCAGATGTTTAAATGTCTTTTGTTTTTTTAAGATTAAAAATTTTGTGCTGCGTTGGTCCACAGAAATTAATTAAGGCTTAAATTAAAGAAATTTAGTTATTTTGAGATCGTAGAACAACGTTTATAGTTTGAAATAATCTCATAGTTAAACCCACCAATTACTTAAAAAGCGTGACCATTTTTCGGTTCTTTCCATTTATACAAAAATTGCGTTTGAAACAGGAGGTCGAAAAGTTGGATAAATCATAAACTTATCTTCATAAATAATTGATCAAAAAATAGGATCTACGAGTACTGGATTCGACGCAATGTGAATTAATTTTTTTAGAAAATTTTGCCATTCCCGCTTGAACGGGCGGATGTAGTCCCCATCTCTTTAAATTTGTTTCTTTTTTTTTTGGAATAATCAATATGAAAATGGCACAACACAAAACGGGTAATAAAGTAGCTACTTGAAAATCCACGCTCAAAATTAAAGAGTAAAGAATTTTAATCCAAAATTACAAAAAAAAACTGAACTGTAGTTGGACCACTTTCCACGTTATCTCATAATTTAAAACTATCCATAGAACAAGTATATATAGTTAGTTAGTTAGTTATAGTCCAAGCCCTGAACAAAAATGTTTCAAAAAGGAAAACAAATACATACAAATGCTTGTTTTACTAAATATTATTTAAACTGATCAACTAACTAAAACACAATAATAAAAAAATACATATTATGTTATATTTTTTTGTTCATTTTCAACTTTTGTTTTCAAAAAACACCCAATACTGCGTGGTTTCTTTCCTAATGACACAATGCGACTGAAACCGGTTTAATCCCCCTTGGCCCAACTAGCCCAGCTCTCCCCTACTGTAAGGAGACAATAGAAATACATTTTTCAAATAAGTCTCAACCTGGGAGATAATACAGGGTCTGAAGCAATAACAACATTGCAAAAGAAAACCATGAGTTTCTGAGGTAATTTTTAGTCAAAAAATTTAGAGGTCATTTTATCGTTTTCCCTTCGAGATATAACGGTTTCATGTTTTAGTTATTTTTTACCAGAATTCAACGAACTTTTAGTTTTTTTTTTTCATTTATAAACAATAGTCAGCAGTTCTAATTGGCCATAGGACCTTCTCTTTTTACTGCTAACGAATTTTCAGGAATTTACTATCAAAAAATATTTTTCTAGCGTTCTAAGAAGTTGGCTTTAGTTTAGCTTTGTAATCACTTTTTCGACGAAAACTTTTCATTAAAAAAAGTTTTGGTTTTTGATTATGAAAGCCAGTGGGTTAAAATTGCTGACTATTTTGTCTACTTAAAAAAGACTAAAGAATTACCTCTTGAGGACTTCGACTTTCAACGAACTATAAGTTTATTGCGTAGTTCAAAAAATATTAAGTTTATTTAAATTTTTAACCAGTTTGGTTCCAAACATCCTTAGATATTCTAACTTTGCATTTTCGAAACGATTGCAAGTTTTTTCTCAATTTCTTTTTTCATTTCTTTGTTTCCATTAGATCTTATCGGTTTTGATAAGTTTTGCATTTAAATCTGTCAGATTTGGAGATAACATTAATTTAGTAATTTTTATAAATTTTGCGAAAGACTTTTTCGATGAGTTAAATTCGAAATCGAAACACAGGTAATGAAGCTGGACCCTGAAGTTCGTTACAGTTTTTCTTTTCAAAATTCCACGAATAACAAACGTTCAAGGGTTCAAAATAACTTATAAAACGGCAACCTAACAGCACCATGATGAGTAGATATCATTCGAAAATCAAAGACATAAAATTAATTTTTAACTTTTTGGCAGATCGCCATTTATACTAAAATCAAAACAGCTCTAGGTAATATTACAATGCCATACATCAAGACTTTTAGACTTCTAATAAATTTTAAAATAGGTACCAATATTAACATTACCCACCAACAAACCGTAACTTTGTATTTTTCCAAAATAAATTTTTTTTTAAGTTTTTGATGTAGAATAACTTTTAAATATAAAATGTCACTTCCCAACAAACAAAACAAAAAACATTTTGAAAACCCCCTCAATAAAATAAAATTTTCAAATTAGTTCACAATGAAAAACAGTCTCCATAATATAAACAAAAAAATACTAATCCAATTCGAATATTAATTATGGCAACGCCCAAAGAGGAGGCAAAAAAAATGCCTGCTGCATTGCCTCACTGCATGTATACTACCTACATACATTCGTATGTCTTCTGCATCACCGCTAAAACCCTTCATTAAATCCTAAAACGATACTGAGTCGAGTTTGCATTTCAGTTTTATAAATCGTTTTCTTTAATTCCCTTACTCTTCTTGCCCCCCGAAGACCGACCGACCGACGCGACGACCCGGACAAGACGCGGAATGCTGAATTTGATTAAGTGTCCCAAAAAAGGATTGTCTCCCTTCTGTCTGAGTAACAATGCCAAGACTGTGCAACAGCAAGCAAATAGGTTGGGTATTTTTGGGCTCGCACAATCCAATGCACAATGCAATATCTCCAAGGAAACAGCAACAACAAAAAAAAAAGAAAAGCGGAAAAATCAACACAGAAATGGCATCCGTCGCGGAATGCAAACAAACCGATGCCACTGCGGCCAATAATAAAACAATTAATCTTCTTAGCGGTTTACTGCATGTAAGTAAAAGGAAGGATTTTATTTAATACGCGAATGATGAAGGTATTTCTTATTTGCATTGCATTGCATTGCATTGCAAAGGGGTATCCGGTTATAAATCTAAGAAAATGCTGCGCGTCCCTTTTGTTTGCCTACATTTATTTTCCACCACGAGAATATAGAATTGTACCGCGATCCTTGCGATGATCCTTCATTAATTTTTTTTTTTTTTTCCAAATTATTGTTACACATTCTGACATATCTGTTTCACGATCTTGTTTTTGCTTTTCATCAGTCATTAATCACAGAGCCTCAGTGAAGTGAAAACTCCAATAGATAATAATATGTGAGAGTTTCCTGTGATACAATTTTATCCTGCGTAATCCTAAATAATTAGTGAATCATTAATTACAGTGTCTTGTGAGCTTGGGCTATCCGATTTCAAATTTCTGATGGTTGCAAAAAAAAAAAGGAAAATCTAATTGTAGGTATGAGTTGCGTTTATTTTTCTTACCTGGGATGGAAACTTTTGTCATAATTCCTCTTAGGCTAGAGTAAATGTTTGTTTTGGTCTCACACACAAGACAAAAATAAAAAGAAATGATTATAAAGATGAGCCCAATTGAAAGAGGCACGTTATGTGAATTGAGTTTTAAGTTAAAGAAGAATAATAAAATGGTATGGGATGGAATTAGGTAAAATTCATGGACGAGTTTTTGAGATGAGATATAAAATATTAAACAAATAAAATCAACAAGTAAGAGGATTAATTAGTTTTCGTTAGGTATACCTACAGAAAAGCATAAATAATCTAGAAATTGATGAAAGATTTCTTGTTTGTCATTTAATCCGTGCAAAAACTTGAAATCAAATGCATTTTAGTTTGAAAAAAAAAATCCTTGTTGTCGGGATGTGAGTTTTTGGGATAGTTTTCTGTGATCTGTAAGAATTCTTTGTTTTGCAAGATTTGCAATTCCTCGCTTTAATAATTTTTATGGAAGTAGTGGCTAGTTGATGGATGACTGTGATTTCACAGGACTTAAAATCGTATTTTTTAGATATCGCTAATAATTAATCGGTCCTAGCTCAGAATAGTTAAATGAAGTCGAAGCGTTGGCGCCATCTTTACGGCACGTCAGACAAATCCATATTTGAAAAATATATTTCAAGCCGTTTTAGCTACGCAATTTTCTTATTTTAAATACATTATGAAAGAAATTTTCCAACTAAGGTGCACTACGACTTTATACCTCTTATAAACCAGTTCGGGCTTATTCCTCTTTTCCTCATGTATTTGTTTTTATAAATAACTAGCGGGCCAACCCCGGCTTCGCTCGGGCAATCAACTTTAGGCTTCCTAAAAAATTGATAAAAAACCATCTTAAATATCTTAAACTAAGGCACTCCGCTTGTGCACAGTTACTGTAAGACCTCAAAATTTTAGAGTTCTAGAATTTATTTAAATTTGATATAATATTAGAAATTTATTTATACCTCAAAATTGAAAAGCGATATCCCAGAATAGACTACCCTGGCATCCTCTTACAACCCCGGTGGATATTCCAGTACGCTCATAAAAAAGAAGAATGGAAGTTCTAAATTTTGACTGTCTAACGCCTCTATCAGTTTACTTGCTGACCTGGCCCGGGTGTAAATGCACAAAACGCTGTTCTTGGCTTTGTTAATTTTTTATATTGTTTGGAGGCTTCAGACGCATTCTGAAATCGTACTCGGTTTCATCGCAATTAAAATACGACTTCTTTTGCTTTAATCGTTCGCAATCATCTTCGTTTTTTTTTTTTCTTCTTCTGGAACCAGTTTCGTCGAAGATTTCTTTTATTGTTCGTATGTAGAATGGAGTTTTTAAGATCTGGACAGGACCGACCTTTGCCCCAGGTTGAGTGTCAGTCAAGAATCTAGCGATGCCCATGTCTTCATCTTCAGAAGATTGTTTTTATTTTCTCTTCATGAGATTCTGGAGCTTCGATTTTGATTTGATTTTGGTCGCTTTTGAATAAATTTATTTTTATTGTATACTTACGAAACTTTTATCAATTTTTTTTTTTCGATTCAGTACCTATAGTGCTAAGTGTTTAAATTCTGGTAAGCGATGGACGGCACTGTCACCTTTCAACTTTTATCTGTCACCTTTCACCTTATATGTGTCATGTCATTGTACGTAACGAAATTGGTTCTTCCAAATCTTGGAAAAAACCAAAATTGTATATACCTAGGAAATAAGAAATAATAAAACGTTTAAACGATTATGTTTGGTCTTCAAATTTCCAAAATTGATTATTTCGCTCTTCAAATTTTCAAAGTCTTGAAAAACCCAAAATTTACATGAATGAATGTAATGTAACGAAGTAAGCAGTAATAAACCGTACCTACCTTTCAACAATGTGGTACACAATTTTTTCTTTTTTTTTTGTTGTATCTTGTGTATCTTTCCTTAAAGAATTGAATTTGAATAAATTTTTTAATTTAATTTTTTGTGACAACCGAATTGATTTTTTTTTATTTATATTTATGTAGATTTTTTGATAAATATAGTTTATAGTGAGTGTTATTTTTTTATGCCCAACGTACACCATAGTTTTTTTTTGTTTTAAGTATATATGTATAAACATTACCGTATTCGAAAGCAATGTTGTGTCAAAATTTCAAAGCCATTGGTGAAGACCTTTCGGAGATTAGCGGTTAGGAACAAACGAACATTTACATTTTTATTTATATAGATAGATTAGATTTAACACGAGATTGAGACGATACTTACATCATAATAAAGAAATTTATTCAAAAATGGTGCTTTTAAAAATTAAAATTGAATATTTCATAGTTTCTCTTGTTGTTTCTCGTTATTTCTTACTAGAAGAACGATGGTTCAAAAAGTGTCATTATTCAAGAAACCGGGGAAATTGTTCCGTTTGGTATATTTTTTTGTACTTAGTTGATTGAAATTCAGAGTTTACAACTCAAAAATTGATGGTCTCAGTAAAAAAAAAAAATTAAAATCACATTTTTTTTTAAATTAAAATATTTGTTTGGTTTTTTATTTTAAATAAGTATAAATGTAAAAAAAGGGATATTTTTATAAAATTTAAAAGTGTTATTTAATATCTAATTAAAAACTATTTTAAAAATAAAATAAGAAGTATTGTTTTTGGATTTATATACATTTTTGGAGTGTTATTTATTTATTAAAATTTATTTTAAAAGTAAAACAACAATTTTTTTAATTAAAAAAAATCGCCCATATTAATTTCCTTAATTAAGAAAAAAATCCTGCATTAGTCTTTTTCTAAAAATCGTTTTCAATGTTGCCACGTTTCTATAAACATAATTTTGAAATAAAAATAAGTAATGAACATTTTTTGAAAAAAAATAAATTATTAGTAAAATAAATATATTTTTGTTATTTAGTTCGGAGTGTCAAGAGAAAGTCCCAGATAAGACTTAAAATTCTGTAAATAGATTTTTTTTTTGAAATGGAAAAAAGTTTTTTAAATTTTCAAATGGTATTCTTTATTTAAACTTGAATTATAAACGTTTGGCCAAAAATGGACGTGCTATTTATCAAAAAATAGGCCTGAACTAGGTTTACTCTCTTAAACTATTTTAAATGTTGCCCCTTTTCTTTATTAAAAATTTATTAAAAACTAATTTTAAAATAAAATTTAAAGAATTGAATGAATAAAAATCTTAAAAATCGGAGCATTTTCCCCGCGTTCTTTAATAAAATTTATTCGTTTCTAATTAATATCCCAGAAAAAGGACTGTAAAATTGGTTCAGTTTTGGAGCAGTATTTTATTTCATCGAATAACGCCGATTAGCTGAAGTAGATCACTGGTTCAAGCATGAAATTTGCCCGTTATCACACACTAGAATCTCGACAACTTGCGGAATAAGGAAGATATAAAGTGTTGAACCATGGTTTAAATATTTGTTTGGTACACATAAATTATGTATATTCGGTGGGCGTGGAAACCTAACAGATCTAAATTTGAATGAATACATTGAATTAAAATTAGAAGATTCTCTTTTTTTTACTACGTTTAAATAAAAATTAAAGAGTTATAATATTTATACCAAACACCACAAAATTCGGTCTTTAAATATATTTTTTATATCTAATTCCAATAGAGCTGTCTGACAAATTGTGTAAAAAAAACTTTTGCCGCGATTCTATGCATTCCATAATGTGAGAAAATGGATCATACTTATGAACCTGCAAACAAAAGAGCTGATCACAAAACTCTGAAAATGATCAGTGAAAAATAGTTTAAATTAAATTTAAAATTTAAAATGGATAACATTAAAAATGTCAATAGTGATCAGGAAAAAAATTGGGCTAGTATCTAAAAATTAATGCACGAGAAACACATTTTGACAACAACAAAAACGTTGAAATTGAAATGAATGTATGCATTTCTTGCAGAAAAAAAATCAGTTTTCATAAAAAATCAAAAATATTGTTTTCTGGCGTGAAAATTTTAAATTCTTTGCCTTATCACGCATAAAAGAGTAGCTACAGAGGCACCTACGAACAATTGCAAGAATTGTAGTTGCTTTTACGAGCATGACAATGACAACAATAAATTATTATTTTTAAACAAAACCACATGTTGGCCAAAACTATCGCACTTATATCGATACGAATATACGCAAGTGCAATTCCAAGAATGTAATTGCTTCTTAATCATAATCTTGCGGTTTCTCATCCTTCAGGCGCTACCAGAAAAGAACTTTAATTCTCCAATATGACCTCAGTGAGATGTCCAAGTTGTCAATCAGCGATCAAAAAAAAAAAACCAATGGATGGATGGATAGAAGGAATCGAATGGAAACCACTTGCACGCAGTTCGGCGATTTTCGCTCGCATCTTGGTCGAAGAACTTTAACCAGGGATGCGTGCCGTTTTTCTTTTTGACCGTCTTTTCCAACGAAGACACACAATACCTTTAATCACCGTTCAAGGATCGATCTGACGATGACGGCGATGGCGACGGTTGGATTGTTGTATTGAAATGAGCTCCGCTTCAGCAATTCAACGTAAGAAAAGAATTAAAGGAGGACAGACAAAACGAAAGGATGGCAATTAGTTGAACGTAATTTTTCGCATGCACGTCACTGTATGTATATATTGCCTGTCGAACCGTGAAAATATTGGGGACTTGGTCCGCCACTGCCATGCCGCCGCCGGTGAACAGATGTAGGACATGTCAAAATTAAAAATTACAGAATCCGGCTATTATCTCCACGACATTATAATATGTATGTTGGTAAACCTTAGTATATAGTGAAAGAAGCGTGTGGAATGTTTAAGGGACGCTTTTGTTTTGTGTATGCCACACGCTCACGCTATGCTACTACTTGCTGTCGGAGAATAAATTGTTGGCTAACATATTTCGCGATCTTGGAAGTAGTTACGTTTTCTTAATTTTTTTTTAAAAAAAGGTATCCAAGTTTACATAAACAAATTGGTGAAGTGGTATAACTATTATGTATGTATTTATCTCGCCACAATTTTGGGCTATACATAAATTTCAAAAAAAAAATTGGTAATAATTCTTCAAAAAAGTCAATTAATAAAAAGGAATATGATCTTTGAAAGTTTCGATAGAAAAACACACCCTTTTCTAGATAAATAATAGAAACAAGTAAAATAGGAAACTTTAAACAAAAAACTAAGAACTATTTATCAGGAAACTTGATGATAACGTCTCATTAAGAGATAAAACAATCAAAAGAATCCACAAAAGCAATAAAACAATCAAAAGAATCCACAAAAGCAATACGTTGAAGGCTGTTTTTTGATAGGCAAGATTGGTGGTGTAGTAATTAAACGGTAAAACTTGGTAAGTTTTTCGTTCAAAATCAAAAATCAGGAGCGAGATTTTCTGTGACTATAGAATTGATTAAACTCGTCGAGAGTTTTTTTCTATTTTTTTACATTTTTAGACGAGTTTTTATCGAAGTAGTAGTTACAGAACATGGCCATTTGAAAAGGTATAAAAATATTACCAAAAAATCAGTACAATAAAAATGGTATCTTCTTGAAACTTGGTAAAAATGAGTTTTTAAGTACTAGAATAAAGAATCTTAAAAGTTCATTAAAATGAAATGTTGTTTTCTTAATTTTGTTTTTTAAAGTTCTCCAGGTGCTTAAAAAAAACCGTTTTTTCTTCATTTTACTTTACAAAATGCTTCCAGTTCAGCTGCTTTTTTTACCAACGTATGAATATTGATTCTTTAAAAAGTAACATTTTTTTGTCGAACATCGTAAAATCGTTTTTATTTTTATCGCAAAATTGATTCTTTTTTTCAAAATTCAACAAAAGGTAGAATTTTTGAAAGAATTTATGAAAAAATAATTTTGACCCAGCGAGAATTTTTACCTCAAACCGACTTAATTTGTTGGTTATTTGTGAAGCGCTGTTTTCAATAAATTTTTATCTGAAAAGTGATCAAATTGAATTCAAACAAAATGAATTTTTAATATTCATTTACAAATGTTCGTACTATTTTGATATTCTTAAGCAGATAATTTTATTTCAAAGAATTCGTTATGACGAAACAATGAAAAAATGGACCGACACATAAATTTTGAAAAAAATATTATTTTCAAAATTATAGTTTTTCCTTATAAATTGTATTAATCAGCCAAAAGATAGACAAAGTGATTTAAAAACAATTTTTCCGAAAGTTCAACTTTTTTTGGCTAAAAATGTAATTTTTTTCTCAAAATGTTTAAAATTCAATAATTTCCACAGTTTTATTGAAAAGCAAAATAAAATTTTCAATAAATATTTGCATATGTGTGCTATAAATACGAGTAAATATTCAGTTGAAAAATTTGATTTTGTAGAACTTTTTGTAACAATTCTTGTTGGACCAAGTGGTAAAAAAGGGTATAGTTTTTGATTATTGTATTTTTAATAAATAATCCAAAAAACATTTAATCATGTAATTCATTGACGAGTGTCGAAAATTTAAGGGACAAAAATAAAACTACGAGAAAAATTTAGAAAAATGTGAATTGAACAAACAAAAGAATCTTAAATGAACATTAAGACTTACAAGAATATGATATAGTTTTTTTAGGCCTATTCATCAAACCAATGCATAAAGGATAATTCTATCTGGCAGACAGACTTTAGCAAGGCCGTAGCCAGGTGAAAAATATTTTTTCACCTTTATTGTTGTAAACGATTGAGGGTAATAAAAAATCTTACGTTTCAAATTTCAGTTATTTTTAATAATTAGTATTTATAGGTACATAGATATGACGAAAAAAGTAAAAATTGGTTAAAGAAGGTTACAAAACAGTAACATTATCTTACAAAAGTATATCTAATCGCCTGGCCTTCTTTACTGCATAAACATCGATCACTTCCGCGGTATTGATTTCGATATGTCGATTAATTTTACATTAACGCTAATCCAGTTAGCCGTTCTTCACCGGTGGAATTTCTTAAAATGGCTTAAGTCGTTTTAACGTCGAAAAAGTTCTTTCAACAGTAGATCATGTTGATATTGGCAAAGTTGCCAAAATTTTTAGAAGTGTATGTATATTGGGGAAAATATCTTTACTGCAGTCTCCAAGAGCTGTTATTGCTTTCTTTGAACGCTGTCTTTCTTCTTGTTCATGACATTTTGCCTTCCACAGCATAAACTCAGCCTTAAACGTGTCCCAATCCAAAAATCTTTTATAAAATTGAAAGTTTTTTTCGTTAAATTATTCTTCACTTTTCCAAAGTAGGTACTGATGAAGGATCAAAATATACAATTATGATAGGACAGACTTATAGTTCTCAAACCGCTTTTGAAGCTGAGTTATAAAAACATCAGCAGAGGAAGTATCTTAAAATAATTTTCAGGAACTGAGGTATTTACCCGCCCGATGGATGCCTCATTATGTTCGTGGAGTTTTTAAAGTTTCATTTTCATCCAGAATATTTAGAAGCCCTTGCGCAGTCTCAAAGATATACTTATTCAGCAATAACATTTTCTCTATTCTCTATTTGTCACTAGCTATACGTGTTCTAGAATCCAGAGCTAACACTTGGTCACAAGAGGGAGATTGCAAAATGTTTCAGAGTGGTGGTGTATATGAAAATAATATGCTTGAGCAGCACAAACTTAGATATCAAAAAGTCATTGGACAAAACTGATTTCAAAAAACAATTCGCTTTAGATGAGGTTTTAGAATCTTTATCAGTGGTAAACTGTTCCAAAGTAAAAAGCCTTTTAAAATTTCTTTAGACCTTATGAATACATCAAACCATCGAGTTGCACACATTGCCATTAAATTCCGCCATTTAGTTTCAGGATAGTTATTTTTAATATTTTGGTTTTCAAGAAATGTGTACGTTTTGCCGATAGTTTAAAAAAATTCCCAACCGAGTTCAAACCCCTGTAAACCCCCCCCCCCCCCCCTGAATACGGCCTTGGTCCCTAGCGTAAAGGCTTTCAAACTGGAATGACTCAATCATAACATGAGATCCAAATCAGAAATTAAAAACATCTGCGGTGAAATAATTAGTTGGAAATCAATGAAGTTCGTAAAATAAAAATAACCGAGTCTTAGACGAAAATTCCAAAAAAAAATTACTACTTACTTACTTACATTTCTAGGACATGAAAGTGATAATTGAAAACTTGAAATTACAGCAAAATTAAAGGCATTTCAGACTTGAAAACCTTGTATCCATTTTTTTGTTTTTTATTTTGAACATTACCAAGCATATAGCTAATTTTAGACTTCGAACAAGAAAAAAATAAAAATAAATATTCAAGCAGGAACACAATTTTCTTATTGATTTTGAGTCACCCTGTAGGTGACTACTATATTAACAAAAAAAATTAAATTTAATGCATTTGGATGAAAGGCTCAAGCAATAGAAAAAATTATATTATTTTTTCCTCAACAAAACCATG
Organism: Syrphus vitripennis; assembly: GCA_958431115.1. NCBI lineage: Eukaryota > Metazoa > Arthropoda > Insecta > Diptera > Syrphidae > Syrphus > Syrphus vitripennis. Next base: position 32,956,064 of record OY288108.1, read on the forward strand.
ATGACTTCAAATTCAAATTATGAAATCAAAACCCATTTTAAAACACGCAAAAAACTTGTTTCATTTTACCAAAAAACTCAAAAAAATCCCATTTCCATATAACATCCCTGAACTTTTTCTATCAGTCCACCTCCAAAAAATGTCGGTCATTATTTTGTTCCTTTTTTTTTTTTTTTTGCGTTGCTGCACCCAACATGCAATAGGATGCATTTGTTTATAATAAATACGCAGCTATACGCATCCAAAACGTACGCCTCCCATAGGCCACACATCTACGCAGATTCAACGAAATGCCAACACTAACCCTTAGCTCTACGACCCATGCTAATGAATGCGATAGCTAAGATCGTATCTCGCATATTGGCCAAGGTAAGAACATGCGTAGCAGCAGAATAAAGAAGAATCCTCTTCCACCGTCGTCGTGTCGTCGTCGGTCTATCGTCCGTGCTGGATGCTGCTGCTGCTTCAGCTGCTATACTGCACGTATAAATAAATCCACCCACAATTTTTGTTTTCGTCCTTTTTTGGTCCTGCTGATGGTGTTTTTTGTTTGTTTTTATTATTTTTCTGGAGTCAAGCCGAAGCCATGTGCTTGCTCCACTACACAGTCAACTGTCAGAAATGTGCAAGAGGGAATAAAAGTCCTCATATAGCCTCACAAAAACCCCACTTTCCAATAAAACGAAATTCTTTAAAATTTGTTAAGAGAGCGAGCAATCGAGAGAGCAAAAGAGTTTACCATAAGAGAAATTTTGCTACATTTTTGGGGAAATAAAAATAAAACGGGAGCTTGCTCCTACATATATATTATGTGAAAGAGTAAAGAATAACAATATAAAATGAAAAATCCAATACATAAAAATACAGATTATATTAGGTACTTACACATAAAAATTTATAAAAAGGGGAGAAATGGGAGCAAAAAAAAAAAGGAAAAACTGTTGCAGAGAGGCTTCGCAAAAAAATATGTTACTCTTTGTGTTTGTCAGTTTTTGTGGGTGCAGGGTTGTAGGGTAAATAGGGGAGATTGTGTTGCAAAAAAAAAAGGAGGACTTTTCAAAACCTATACACAGGACAAAAGTAAAAGTTGCACAAAACTTGCAGCCACTATTGCCTATTTGTGGGGGGGGGAGAAGGAGGCCCTTTCGTAGGTCGGAATAGGGTGATAGTGGGTTATGGTGCGGGTTGGTTTGTGTGTTGGAATTAAAAGGAAAGGTTTTTGGAAGAATATATATTTTTAGGGAGGAAGACATCGCGTCGTTCGTTTGCTGCTCTCTAGGTCAATGTCGTAAAAGTGTTGATTTACTGTGTCAAAAGTGTTCTCCTTTTTGGTCCTTTTTTTCTATCTGTATGTGGTTTTTACACATTTTTTATTTTTTTTGTAGATTTTTATTTTTTGTTTCTTCTCTTCGTTTCTCTTTCTTGGATTTTTGTATAATTTTTATATCTTTTCTCGTGAGTAGGTGTATATACATAACATAGGTATATATTTTTGTCATGTCCTTTTAATGTTGTTACAGTATTACCGACGGCATATCATCAAGAGTTTTCCACAAAATAAAATGTGTATAGAGAGGTTCTGCTGATATAATATAGCTGTATATGGACTGTATGAGTTGGAGTTGAGTGCATTATCCTTTTTGCTGGATTTGAGAAGATTAATGCGTCTATACACACACTTTGGACCATCAAAAGTTTTGTATTTCAATGTCCTTTCGTTCTTTTGTCTGCTGTCCTATATTTTACTTTTGATTATATACATATTTATATATATTATGTAGTATGAGTATAGGTACCTCTATATTATATGAGCAAAATGAATGCAGTTTTCTTTATTTTTTCTATAGAAAATATTCTTCCTTTTATTTTTATTTTTTTTTTATTGTTGTTGTTGTGAGAGAATTGGATAGACGAGGAAGAGGCAAGAGAAGGGTAAAAGTCTGTGACGTTGTTATGTTATTCTATATATAAAAAAAAAATATAGAAGGAAGGATATTTTGCCGGCATTTTTTTTTCTCCACATTTTCTGCAGACTTAAATAAACTACTTTGGTGCACGTTTTCTTTTCGAGAGAATATACCCTACCCACCCTTTTATACTATGGAACCTATATACTCATAAAAATAAAAACATACTATATCTAAATATAGGTAGGTAATAGGTATGTATATCTTAAGCCACGTGAAAGGGAAAGTTTTCACTTAATGTCATGACGAATGTTACGTTCATGTGATTATTATACTCCATTCACTTATAATGTATAGACGACTAACCGAAGACGTTGAGGGCAGGTTAAAGACAGAGGATGAGGTAGGGTCGTAATAATATGATGTTATAAAATGAGGGGGTGGCATCAGGCGGTTATAGAATAGATAATGTTATGGTAATAATATATCCCCAATCATATGTTTAGTTAACGTGCCCAGACCAAATATGTGATTATTGGGGGGCGTTTAGGGGAGAGAGCAAGGTTGACATACACACACTCAATCTAAGAGTATACCTATAGTTCCTTGAGACAGAAAGAGGAGGAGGTGGAGGTGGGGGGGGGGAAGGTCATTAAACTTTCACCATATAATCAGGATGTCCATTGTATTGCCATTGACTTTTGTTATTATTATTATTTCGTTTTCGATTTCAAGTTCACGTGCAGCTCCCAATGAATAGAACACAGTTATAAGTAGGTCTATAATATTAATACACCTTAAGTAGGGTGGTGGTGTTTTGTCATTACATGATTATATATGTTCGTCCATATAGGTAGGTAGACTAGGCAAACTTAAGATGGGGATAATAATGATGTTTTGCCTAATTTATAGAGGTGTCTGTCTTTCTATATATAGATTCTTTGGTAAATATTTGAATTATAACAGCAATACATACATATGCATATATGATGTGTCTATATGGCTAACAACATAATTAGGTGGATGCAGCAGCATCTTCAGCAGAATCATCAACCATACCTAAACTTATAGCAAAAACAATCTGTTGATTGTTTATTGAGTTTTGAGAGGATAATGTTATGCAAATTGGGATAATGTGTGAAGGGTGATATAATATCATTGAAGGGCATATATGTACAGTATACATATGTAGGTACATTGGGGTGTGAAATGGAGCTAATTCCAAAGTATGTGTATATAAATATAGGAGGTAGGTGTGTTTTCGAATTAACTGTGAAGATTCCATGTTAAACATTGCTTTGATGAAGTGTGACATGTTTAGGTAAATTGTATAATGAATTTAAATGAGAGATTTTGTTTAATCTATGAACAGCATTATATTCAGCAATCAGAACAATTCAGTTTGATTTAAAAAGCATCAAAAGTAACTATAACAAAATTAAAGACTTTAAAACCTAGTTTTTCAGTTCAAGATTAAAATTAACCCCGATTAATTTCAAAATTTTATTGTTTTGAATTTTTAGTACTGCTAAAAATAGCTTATGCAGTCAGCTATCGATTATTTAATTTCCAGGATTAACTAACTCTGGTTTAACTAAGCACTGAAAAACTGGAGCTGGATAAGATTTTAGATTAGATTCGATTTATTTCAGTTTAAAATGTTTATACAATTTTAACAAAATCGTTTAGGCATGGCTTTGCCGTCTACCAGATTGACATTGAATCGAAAAAATAAATCTATAAGTTTGCTTTATATAAATTAAACAATTCGTTGGTGATAATATTTTATTTAGGATTTATAGTTTAAAAGGCTTCATTTAAAAATTTGGCTGCGATAAGACATTGCGGTTTGGTAGTATTTGTATAGATTAGTAAAATTGCTATTCAAACAATCTCTTCTCATTTCGCATAGAATAGGGCAATGTCCAATGAAATGAACGAGATCCTCCTGTTCTGTTAGGTTACATAGGCTGCAGCAAATAACTAAAAACTGGACCTATGAAAGTATTTAACTTTGATAAGATTTACGTATAGAATTTATATCAGTATTTATGTATTCAATAATAAAATTTAAAAAAAAAAGTCACAAATTCACTTTTTCATGTAGATTCAAAATAAATCAAGAAATAGAACAAATTTGATTGTAGCGCTGTCCAAAACTTAAAACTATACATATTTTCTAACCAAAGGTGAAAAAAACACCTAGTTTTTCTATTTTTAATAAACATTGTGGGTCACTAATAAATAAACCAAAATGAGGAAACTGGGGCGTATACTTATTTTTATATTTTTTTTGGCCAAAAAATAAAACTAAATTAAGAAAATTTATATTTAAATATGCAGTTATGATCTTCTCCCACAGAAGAGACCTACGACATGCATATATAATAATAGTCCGCTCAACATGATGCAATTTTTAACATGCCACCAAAATAGTCGTATCTAGCCAAGACAATGCGAGTTGTTAACGGTTATGTAGAAAAAACATGTTAAAGGAATTTTTCAGCGTCCTGAAAAAAGTGAAGTAAATAAACCATCCGGATTCGATAAGTTTTAATTTTGTATGTCAAACGTTATTTCTTATTTTTATTATGACCTAATAACTGAGGCTATCAGTGCAATAGTGGCGTAACCAATTTTTTTTTCAAAAATGAGTTTTTCAAAAAGTATGGTTCTTTTAATATACATATCTATTTTATATAACAAAAATAGTTGTATGCAGCTATCTACTCTCAAAACTAGATGGTACTCAAAAAGGTGTTGCTGCATTTTATAATTTGATCATAGTTTGAGTGCAATAGTGCGTAACCTTCATACTTCTGTTAGAAACTGTTTGCTTCGGTATAGATTGTGACCATTTGCTTTAGTATATGTACATATGTAATATTGGAAGTGAAAAAGTTCACATGTATGTTTGGGATGAGTCTACAGCGTCAAGGAGACCACAAGAAATTGGATCTTGTCTTATGCATTATTATTTAAAGAACGTACATATGTAGGACGGTCTAAAAAAATTATTATGTATTCTGCCTAATGTGGGGCCAAAATAGAAATATAAAACTTTCCCATCCCCATTTTATGGTTGAAGAAATCGACCAAAAATTTGTAGTTAGTGGCGGCCATTCCTATTTGCCATGTGACCAAGATTTTAGTGTAATAGAAAAGAATAAAAATTTTTATAAAGACATCTTCGTCCCAGATGATTGGGTTAACGTCATTTCCTCGGCCAGAAAGAGAAACCCGTTTGAAATTGTGAAAATGATTTCGTCTGATTTTTTTCCACAAAATCTCTACAGCATGATAAAAAAAAAGAATGACTTATTGGAACTGCTTCAATTTATACCACCGATCCATCACTTTTTTTACAATAATTCAAAAACGTCAACAAGTGTTCCAATCGAAATATTTGACGTTTTATCAGACGAGGAGTAAAATCATTAAAAAGTAAATAAAAATGTTCATATAATTTTTTGTTGTTAAAATATGAACTATGAGAGATTAAAAAAAAATAATATGATAAACGTGGCCTAACCTTTCTTTTCTCTTAATTTTTACAGAAAACCGTGAATGCAATAGTGGCGTAACCCACTTTTTTTCCAAAATGAAGTTGAATTTAAAAACAAGCTTGTCCTACAAAATATGTCTTTTTTCTAACTCTTCACCTTTTTTAGATTAATCAAAAAATGTCAAAGGGAAAATACAAAAAATGTTTAAAGAAAACCTGTTTCTTACATCTCGCGTAACTCTAAAGTGAATTCTAATGATTACGCCACTATTGCACTGATAGCCTCAACTGTTATTTGATGAAAATTCTCTACATTCTTTTTTTTCTATTAATACTTTGAATATATAGTTATGACTGTTAGCCAACAGTGAGACATGGTTGATATTTTATGATTTTTTAATTTCTATGTAATTTAAAAAAAAGTGACTCACTGTTTTTGATTTTTGTTTAGTGTTTTTTTTTTCCTTGTTTTGAAGTTTTTTCTCAAAGTAGATAATGAATGGTTTCAAATATGAATAATTCCGCAAGGAGGTTGCGGAAATGATTGTCTCACTTTTTAGCATAAGTGTTTTACTGTTGGTATAACTATGCATATGCGAGGTTGTCTGCTTATTTGTTCTAAATCTTTCTTTGGTTAACGTAATTATTTAGTGAAAAAAAGTGCCTGAAGAGAAACAATTTTAATAAGTTTTTTTTTTTTTTTTTGGAATAGTCATTTGAACAAAAGTGTATCAGTGTTGAGTACCTACGCTATGTTATTTATATTTTCGAAAACTGTTGAATAAAATTGCATATTTAACCTATAAAAAAGAAAATTATTGTCATCATGAAATTTGGAGACACTTTACGTTTACCAAGAGATCTAAGACTCAAGAATCAGAAGAGTCCATTCAAATATTTTGGTTGAATGCCTGTTTTTTTATGGGTAAGGGCAGAAGTTGAAAATAATAGTCTCTCGAGGAAACTAAGCACTATTGGTTTATTTTTCTTAAAATTCAGAGGAATATTCAAAACAAAATTTTATCGTAAGAGTACTTTTTTATAATTTTAGGGTAGTCAAAACCCCCTTTTATGACTACCCTCAAATTGTTTAAACACAGTGCGAGCGTTAGGAAAATAAGTTTGAAAGGAGATATCGATGCACATTGGTTTTGAAGTTCTGAATGTTAAAGTCCGTGGGAAAAACAGAATCAGCTACAGAGTTCTTGTAGTGCTACTAAAGAAAGAATTCTTGTACTTCAGAGTGCGTCTGAAATTGGCCTCACATTGCTTGCAGAAATAGCAATACAACAATGAAAGGCAGAAAATATTGCGGCGGTGCTTAAGAGACGTGAATGTTTTTATTATTTTTCTATCACCTATTTCTATTTTTTTAATCCTACCCAAGATACCGAAATAATTTATTGGAGCACCTGTCCAAATATGGGAATTGTAATTGAGTCATTGGATGAATAAAGGCTTTATATATTATCCCAGATCCGAATGAGAAAAAAATATATTGCATCGTCGGAGAAAACCTAAACATTTTGCATCAATCAATGGTGACGTTTCACATTGGGTACTAACGTCAGTAAAACAATTTATTGGAATACAAGTTTAAGGCAAGAGATCATTGATGTAAATAAGGAAAAGATTCGGAGACAAAACGGAGCCCTGTGGCACACCAGCATTTATTTTATGAATATCAGACTTAAAACAATCCAATACAACTTGTATTGAACGGTCTGAGAGGAAGTTTCTTATCCAACGAAGGAGATAATCATCGATACCAAATGCACGCATTGTTGATAAGGACCTTGGAACCATTGCTTGTATCGAGTGCAATAATCTTGCTTTCTCCAACACGATGTTTGGTTAGATATACCATCAGATCAGTAGACCTATTCCTACTGTCGGTCACTAAGAAGCTTTCGTTCCTCAAATTATGTCTCGAGCTGAAAATTTGAACATAGGGCAATTGGTCCGTAATTTAAGGATGAGGAAGATTCGCCTTTTTTACAGACAGGCTGGTCAAATGCAGTTTTCTATCTGCTTTGAAAGTGCCCAGTAGAGTAATGTTGATGGAAATGCTTACGCAGTGGCTTTGCCAGCGCATAAGAACACCTCTTCAGAGGAGGGATACTATCAGGGCTAGAGGAGGATTTGTATATATCGTGATCCTTTAGGATTCTTGTAACTGCACGAGTGTGAAAGAAAATTCGTTCCATAAAATTATTTACAATCTCAAGTAGAATAGAGGAGGAGTCACTATCTAACAGCGTCGAATCAATAGCAAACTGTATTGCAAGCAAATTAAGCTGACAGCAGGTGTATTATTAAAGACGAGCGTTGGAACCGAGGACGAAGTACTCGTAGTATTTAGATTTTATTTCTAAGAAATGTTACGAAATTTTTACTATCTTTGGGACATTGTAGTATTTTTATTTGTTTTTTTTTCAGTAAATTCATAAGATGATTAATCTGGGTGAAAGTATAACACCCGCATATAGGCGAGAGAGACCATTTTCTAAAAAAATACAAGAAAAAATTTAAAAATATTTTTAATTTTATTTTACTCTAAAATGAGTCAGAGAAAAGTTTTTGTTTTGTATCTGTTGCCTCGAAAAAAATAATTTTATTCCTTAAAATACAAAACTTCACAATACAAAATTCTAGTTGATTAAAAACATATATAGAGCGAGAGGGTATAACAAACAGATTTCTTAACCAACGAAAAAAAAAATCCCATTCTTATGCAGTTTCAAAACAAAAGTTAAAATTCTATATTCTTACAAATAATATGATTTTATAGTTTTATTATCCTTTACAAAATAAAACATTCAAATTTTGAAGCATAAATATAAAACAAAAATATTGTTACTGCTTATGCATATAAAAAACTTTAAACAAAAACTCAAAAAGATAAAAAAACCCAACAACTAAACATTTTGATTCTTTGCACAAACTGTCAAAAACTATCCTAACCAAACTTTTGGGATATTTCTATTGTTTTGTTGATGCGTTATAGTTAGGTACATATACCTATATTTGATTTGTTTTATTTTCTAATTTTAACAAAAACTTTATATCGAACAGTGACCATCATCAGGATTCATCTTAGACATTTTCTAGGAAACATCCTACCACAAAACAAAACCCATAGCCAAGGCATAGGTACTCTGTGTCTTTTATATAATTAAATTTCACTCTAAGAAATTTAATACACCCATGTATAGACTCCACATACACACATATACACACACACACGCACTCACACTCATAAATAATGCTCCTCCACCCATGCTTGCACACCTTGCAAGGACCGTGCCGTGCCGCCCGCACCCGTCCATCGTCATGTAAATATTGATATCCTTTTTGGGGATACATACATTCATATGGTTGGTATTCACCTACCAACATTTTCGTTTTGTGCTTTGGCAAAACCAAGTTTCCGCCGGCTGACGAACGCACCAGTTGACCAGACGGACAGTCAGTCCAAGTGTCGGACGGAACTAACTTAAGCGAAAAATAAAGGACAGATATTAAACGAAAGGATATTTCTAGGCAAACACACACCCACCCAATAGCAAAGAAAAAAAAATACACACGCATACAGCAACCCCTATATACGCACACAATGTTAATAATACTCCATCTTGGTCGATGTCGTACACTTGGTCCACGTCCGTCCGTCGTCGCTTCGTTGTCGGTGGTGTTCACATCTTCTTCGTTCTCGGACTCGAATTCGGATACTTCTTGACCATCTTCAATGTGTACATAGAAAATTTCCTCGTCTATTTACATAAAGGGACTTGCCCGCACTCCTGACTGCCGCGTCCTGAGGAGTGGGTGGAGAAGGGTCTTACAGTGTGGGTAAAATGACCAAAACAGTCAAACAGACTATGCAGATGAATTTGAGTTACCTCCAAGACTCCTACTCCGATATAGATTTTTGCATTGCTTACTCGATGCTGGAGTTAGCTGTAGCTGGAATTGGACTTCTTCTTGTTCTTGTTCTTCTTCTTTGGTGCTGGATACTGCTGCTGCTGCTAGTTGCTCCAGATGGATGTGAAAACTTGACCAGAACCACCCGGTGTTTTCAGTGGTGGTTGGTCAAACTCTATGGAAAATTATTATCGATCGTGTTGCCTTGCGGCCTTTCTATAACAAAACAGCAACGTCGTTCTCGTTCTCGTTCTCGTCTTCTTCATCGTAGTCGTAGAATCATCGTTTTCCAAAAAGGACAAATAAGAGGATTCCAAATATGGTAGGTATAGAGAGAAGGTAGTCGTATTCTAGAGATGGTTGGTTATAAACACGAAATTCTATTCTAATATTGAGCTGTATATGTGTTGCTTTCGGTGCTGGTTTGGATCCTTAGAAGGAAAATCATTTTGTTTTAAGTAAGTTACATAAACGTATACCTCTATATAGAAGCAACCAATCTACCTACCTACATGTTTGTGATGCCATAAGAAAAGAGGATGGAGCAGAGGTCCTTTTTGCATTAGAAAACGGTTCACCATAAAGGATTTTGCCTACTTTTTGAATCGCGAAGAAGAAGAAGACGAAGTCTCTGGATCTGGATGTATAGAGATGGTGCACAATCCTTGCGAGAGCTCATGTGGGTCACTTTAGAAAATTTTGACCACCTTTTTCTATCTCTGTTTCTCTTGGTTCTTTATATATTGTCCTTTCTATTGCTTTCTTGCAGTCCAGGGAGCACCAATCAAGAATTAGTTGTCGTTGGGTTTTCTATACAGAAAATGGAAATTAAGCAAAATTGGTTATAGTATCTTAAAAGTTCTTCAATGCACCACCTACCCATGCTTTATACTAAAGGGTGTCGGTATATGTATGTAAATAATATGAAATTGGGATGTTTGTATTTATGTTGTCATTTGTGCGTACCAACCCACCTAGAAACTATACAAATGTAAAACTTTATGGGAACAATAGTTATTCCCAAATGAAAAGTTTTTGAGGTTAAAAATAAAAAAAAAAACTCAATAAATAGGCAACCGGGCTCTACAAAACACAAAAATAGAAAAATATACAATTATCTGTGACGTGACCTTTTTCTCGAAGATGGTTAGCCGAGGTCAAGATGTCTTACGAGTATAAATTTTCAAACAATGAATTTTTTGTTGAAGATGTTTTCCGGATTGGTCCAAATATGATTCGGAAAATATCCCGAAATTTGGGGGGAAACAACCGCAACGCCATGGAAGTAGTGGCTGACTGCTAACCTAGATGTGTGGGTTCGTGCCCCACTGAACGCCAAAATCTACCCTATTCTTCGATTGCTTCTAACATTGCCTAATTTCTGCTTTCTTATCTGGACCCTAAACCCATTTGCTATTTAATCGAAAATCGTATTTTTTCAAAAATTTGATCTTTTTGATTGAAATTTTAAATGTTTAGTAAAATAATTCATGAATTGAGAACACATTTGAATAGTTTAGTCAGCATTTGAGCTGTTAAGAAGCTATCATGTTTGAGAGAAGTAAGTTTCCGATGTTACAAAGCCAACCCCACTGAGGAAAATTGGAAAAATTTCAAACAAGCTAAAAAGACCTGCAACTTCCATATACCACAAACCAAATTTTTACATGACCAAAAAATAAGGCAAAAAATACTACAATATCCCAAACGCAGTAAATTTTTTTGGTTATTTGCAAAAAATATGCGTAATTGTACCTTCCTCATCGTCGGTTCCAACGCTCGTTTTCAATGATACTCCTGTGGTAAGCTCACAAGGCAAAAGGCAATTTGCTTGCAGCTCAGTTTTCTGCAAATTCGAAGCTGCCAGATAGTGTTATGGCTCCTCCTGTACTTGGGAGCATTAACGGATTCATGGGACAAGTATACTTTCGTACTCGTACAGTTGCCAGTCCTCAAGGATCTCGAAAAACACAAATCCAGTGGTCCAGATGGTATCTCAACCATTGTTCTGAAGAGGTATTCTTCCACGCTGTTAAAACCACTAAGCTTTTTCATCTCTCCTATTCTACTGGTCTCTTGGCGAGTGAATAAAAAACCGCATTTGTCCAGCCCGTCATTAAAAAAGGCGAACCATCTTCACCCTCTACATAACTATCTTCCAATTGCTCTTACGTCTATTCTTTCCAAGGTCATGGAAACGCTGATTAATCATCAGCTTCAGAAATATCTCGCAAAGCGAAAGCTTCTTAATGACAGGCAGTAGGGCTTTCGCAGCAATAGGTCCACTGGTGACTTGATGGTTTATCTCACCTTTACATCGTTTTGGAGAAAGTAAGATTATTGCACTTGATATTTTAAAAGCGTTTTATAATGTTTGGCATCGAGCTCTCCTATGAGTGCATTTGGAATCTCTTCTTCGTTGGATTAGTAACTTTCTTTCGAATCGCTCTGTACAAGAAGTATTCACGGATTCAAGTCTGAAGCCCACAACATAAATGCTGGTGTGCCACAGGGTTCCGTTTTGTCTCCGACCCTCTTTCTCATGTTCATCAATGATCTTTTGTCTAAAACTTCTAATTCATTAAATTGTTTTGCTGGTAACAGTACTCTGAGCTATTCATATTCCTTCTTAGATTCCCATCCCTGTTCTTCGGATGTAGAACTAGAACGGCAGCAAATTATTCCAATGGGGAATCAAAAACCGCGTAGAATTTAATGCTTCCAAAACTCAATGCTGCTTGCTGTGTTTAAAGCGAAACCCACCTCCCATGCCACTACCCATGAGTGACACTTGCATCAGGGAACCTTAACTTCTTTCAGTTCTAGGTATGTGCATCACAGACCACCTTCTGTGGAATGATCACATATTCGATGTCGCCAAAAACGCTGATAAGTGTTTAGGGTTTCTTCGTCGATGCAAGAAATTTTTCTCCACTTCTGATCTGGCTGTTATCTATAAAGCCTTCATTCACCCAAAGCTTGATTACAACACGCATATCTGGGCGAGTGCTTCAATCACGCACCTAAACCTTTTGGACAGAATCCAAAATAGAGCGATGAAAATGATATGTGAAAGAAGTATAACAGAAACATTCCCTTCCTTGGAACATCGTAGTAATGTTCTAGTGAAATAGCCGGTTGCATTCCACCCCTTAAACAATTCCACCGTAATACTGGCACCGCTGAGAGTGCCCATCAGTTCTCCCTTGAGCCCAACTTCGGACGCACAGTTAAGTACAGAGAATATTTCTTCAGCCGCACCACACGAATGTGGAATGCTTAACCCGGCTCGATTTTTCGTACCCATTTCGATGCTCAGACATTAAAAACCTATGTGGAACGGTATCTCCTTTTAACTCCTATCCCATTTCCCTAAACGCCCGTGTTGTGTTAAAACATTTAAGGGTAGTCATATCCCCAAGAGTGCGCGCTTAAAAATTTTGTTTATCATTGTTCCTATTACAAAAATGGTCAGACCAAAGGATGCCCGTTAGATAAATATAAGATTTCTTCAGAGTTTACAAAAAATTCAGGATTCAATCAAATATACTTCAAGACAAAATTGCAAAATAAAATATCAAATATCAAATAACTACTGAGTTTTCAAAAAAAAAAATATTTTTAATTTGGTTAGGGCTGGCCACGGGAAAAAATCTAGACGAGGTTTTAAGCTCTCGTTCCGGTCTTGTCAAAATTGAAAAATTTCAGTCCCGTCTCGTCTCAGTCGCGTCCTCGATCAATGTGTTCCAGAGGCAAGAACCGTTTTTAGCAATTACGGTTTTTTGAAATTAGTTTTTGACCAAATAATAAAGTTTCATATAATACCGTATAGACAAATTTTCGTATTAAGTTTTCGAAGCATTAAATTCTACGCGATTTCTTAATCCCCATTGTACAATGCTGACTTATTCAGAATTTAATGTACTTATCATCATATCTATCCATTTCAGTTCAACGTTCGAAGAACCCGGAAACGAAAATGGAAAACTGTGCTATCGGTTGGCGAAACAATTTAATAGATTAGTAGTTAAAGGGTCGGAGACAAAACGGAACCCTGTGGCACACCAGCATTTATATTGCGGGTTTCAGACTTGAATCCGTCTAATACTACTTGTGCAGAGCGATTCGAAAGAAAGTTACTAATCCAACGAAGAAGGGTTTCATCGATACCAAAAGCACGCATTTCCGATAAAAGAGCAGGATGCCAAACTTTATCAAATGCTTTAGATATATCAAGTGCAATAATGTTACTTTATCCACAACGATGTACAGATTTGTTCCACTGTTCGGTAAGATAAGCCATTAAGTCACCAGTGGATCTATTCCTGCGAAAGCCGTATTGCCGGTCATTAAGAAGCTTTCGCTCTTCGAGATATTTCTTGAGCTGATACTTTATCAGTGTTTCCATGACGGGACGTAAGCGTAATTGGTCGGTAATTAGACGACGAAGAAGATTCGCCTTTTTTGGGATAGGCTGGACAAATGCTGTTTTCCAATTGCTCGAGGTATTGCCAGAGTGGAAGAATACCTCTTCAGAACAATGGCGGGTATACCATCCGGACCAGCGGATTTATGTGTGTTGAGATCTTTCAGGACTCTCGCCACAGCTCAAGTACCAAAAAAGATTTGTCCCATAGAATCATTTACGCGCTCAAGAACTGGGGGAGTCATGACACTATCAGACAGCGTAGAGCTGGCGGCAAACTGCCTAAAGAATAAGTTAGCTTTCTCGAAAGAGCTTACGAAGGGAGTGTCATTGACAACGAGTGTTGGGACCAAGCAAGATGTTTTGTTCCTTATATTTTTTTACGAATGACCAAAAATTTTTAATACCTAAATTTGCAACAGTCATCACAATTAAATAATAATTACTTTAGTGAGATTTGTATCGATCAACAAAAGGAGATGTATTAAACAACTTAACATTGCAAAGTCCAAATTTTAAAAGCCGATTAAACTTTTGACCGTTCGGCAACGTGCTTCTAGGTGAGAGGCTTTCAGTGCCACTAAATTTTAAGGTATTACTGGGTCCAGTTTGTTTGATTTTTCCTTTTCAACATTCATCAATATAACAATTATTAATGCTTCGAAAACTCAATGCTGCCTTCTGTCGTTAAAGCGAGACATACCCCCTGTCATTATCTATGAGTGGCCCTTGCATCGAAGAAACTAATCAGCTTGCGATTTTAGGTATGTGTATCACAAACCATCTTTTATGGAATGATCACATACTTAGCGTCGCCAAAAATGCCGCAAGATGTTTAGGTTTCCTTTGGAGATGCAAGAAATTCTTTTCCCCTTCTAATCTGGCTATTATATCTATAAGAGTTATATACGTCCAAAGCTTGGGTATAACTCCCATCTCTGGGCTGGTGCTCCAGCAACTTGCTTAAGCCTAGGGACAGTATACAAATACGAGCCTTCAAAATGATCGGAGATAAGAACTTCATCGATACTTTTACGTCACTCGAACACCAACGTAACGTTTCCTGTCTCTCACTCTTTTCTCTGACGAAATAGCCAGTTGCATTCCTCCCCTTAAACGATTCAGCCGTAATACTCGCGCTTCCAGGAATGCTCATCAGTTTACTCTTGATTCAGGAATTCATTTTTTAGCCGTACTACGCGAATGTGGAATATCCTTCCACGCTCTGTCTTTCCCTTTCATTGTGATGAACTGAAGTTCAAGACTAATGTTCACCGACATCTCCTTTCAAATCCAATCCCACTTACCTAAAGCTCGCACTGTGTCTCTGACATATAAAGGGTACATAAAATCCCCTTTAGTGCGCGCTAATTATAAAAAAAATTATTGTGAATATGATGGAATTTGTCCCTTTAGCTCCTAATAATTAATTCTCTTCAAAATAAGATTCAGTATATATGTAGATGTTACAGTATATAGCAATATATTGAAATGCAACAAAATTTTTCTATGGTCGATTTTTTTTTTAATTTTGAAAAATCAAAACGCACAATTTTTAAACGATACCAATATCAGAGTTTTCAAAAATGTAAACACTTATATTGTATTTGTTTTAGGCTTCACAGTCATAACCTTACCCTTGTTCCGATTATATAAAACATCACAGTACCCTTCACCCCAAGCTAGAGTTTTTTATTTATTTTTACTTGCGGCCAAGAAACCTGCTTAGTATAGGGCAAGTTTTGCATTTCCAAAAAAATGCGAAATCAAGATTTTGATCAAGCTTGATATCTAATATATAAAATTCTCGTGTCACAGTTTTCGTTGCCATACTCCTCCGAAACGGCTTGACCGATTTTGATGAAATTTTTTGTGCTTATCCGGTATCTATGAGAATCGACCAACATCTATTTTTCATCCCCCTAAATGTTAGGGGTAGTCCACCCCTAATTTTTTTTTTTTATTTTTTAGACAAAATTTTTAATTTCTATTTTTTTATGATACAACATACAAAAATACATACAATCCTCAATTTTCACACTTCTACGATCAACCCTTATTTTTTAATAGCCATTTTAGTAATTTAATCATTTTTCCTCTCCGGTAAAAGAGTATTCTTACCAAATTTCAAGTCTTTAGCTCTAATGGTTCCAGAGATATCGTGATGAATGACTATATACGTGGAAATCTCTTATATACATATATCATATAATTATTGTGACTGTCAATTAATCATAGACAAATAATTTGCAATAAAATAAAATTGCGACTTTAATTAAAGATCTAAGCTATCCTATCTCTCAAGTTGGAAAAAAGCACACATTAAAAAAAAAAAAATATTAAAATCGGTTAAGTAGTTTAGGAATCCATCGCGGACAAACATCGTGAAAGGAGATTTATATAATATGTAATATAGATATAAGAGATTTCCACGTATATAGTCATTCATCACGATATCTCTGGAACCATTAGAACTAAAGACTTGAAATTTGGTAGGAATACTCTTTTCACCGAGTAGAGGTTAGCTAAGAACGGATTTTACGAAATTTCACCCCAAGAGGGGTTGCGGGGTGTTAATTAAAAAAAATTCAAATTTTAAAACTACAGCTCTTATAGGTATTATGAAACTTAGTCAGGATATTCTTTTTGGCATGTTTGAATTTACTAAGAACTAATTTTATGATATTCAACCCTAAGAGGGCTGTGCGGGGGCTTTAAAAATTCAAAAAATTGTATCTTCTAATCTGTAGATTTAAAACTTAGAAACTTGACCAGAATATTTTTTTTGGTATGTTTGAATTTACTGTGGATCTGTGTAAGTCAAAACAATACTTCAATTAAATTTCAAGTCTAGATCTAAAATTACAATTCTATAAAGTGCCCAGCGAAGTGGGCGGGTAACAGCTAGTTTACTATAAAAATGGAGACGAAAAACGTGAATTTCGCAATTCTGTCCTTCTGTCTTTTTGTCACCGAGTCTATCCAGGGCTCAAAAGCCTATAGTCGAGTAGCTGGATTTTCTTCAAACTTGTAAGGTATAATTTTTTTAAAAACAAAATTAATGGCGCATAAAATGTTTGTACCTCTCAAAAAAATTCTTGTTTCAAAAAACTTCCCACCTCGATTTCCTCGAAAACAGTTTTCATATTTTCCATCTTTTTTTTTAAAGCATCAGAAAATTATAAAATAGTATTCAATATAAAAATTTAAAAAAAAAATTATGAAAGCGTTCAAACCAATCATAAATTTCTCGAAAACGAATCGGAGAATTTTGAAAAATATTTTTGTGTGGATGGGCATTAAAACGATCAATCATTAACACCAAAAAAATTATATTTAAATTTTTATTTTAATAAATAAATAAATAAATTCCAAAAAATTTTAATTCGACGTTCAATTTTTTTCTTAAACGATATTAACCCTTTCAATAAAACCAAGTTTTGTAATTCTGTTCATTTTAGTTCATAACCTGCATTATATGTTTGTACCAATTTTTAAAAACTAAAATGCTAGCTTACATTTTTGTTTCTATTTTTTCCATTTTCTATTGACTGCATATAGCAAAAATATATAAAACTCAAGATTTTTCTATTTAGCTTTACTTAATTTTTAAATACATACAAAGGTTATCCCAATTTTTTCGACAAATATCTCAATACGAAAAACCTCCAAGCCCAACTTTGCATAGACATCAAATAATCCCAATCGATTGGCTATTATTTCAAGACTCCATTCAAAAGAAAAAAAGGTTTTTTGCTTCTTGCAAAAGCATTCTCTTAGTCTTCTTCTTACCATCAAAACTGTAATCCATGTCCTTAAAATGCTATAGGTAGAGCTCTAGCTCTATACAGATACACGCACAATTTGAAAAGGTAATATACATTCTTGCTTTTGCTTCGTTTTAAACTTATAAGCAAAAGGTAGGTACATACAATATTGGTCAAGACAAATTCATAGAAAGATATAAAACTATAGCAGTTTATATATGTATGTATGGGCATAAGTAAGTGTAATGTATGTGTGCAGGTATATAGATATATATTATGCAGGCAAGGATAAATCCCTGTGCTTAAGGTGTCCTTACATTTTGAAGATAAGACGTGAACGTGGGTGGTAATGCTGCCAATGCCAAAGCAAGAAGTGGCACCATCAGCTTCAGCTAGCCGGTTCGTTGGTCCAGACATTACTGCGAACAGCATCAGCAGTATGGACCACCAGCGGAACATCGTATAAATGGACACTCCATCTTGGGATGCAGAGGACATAGTACAACAAATGTGGTACCATGTATGAAATATATCTACCCATACGCATCACACATAAACTATGGACTAAGGATACTCTCTTGTAGGTAAACAGTTCGTGACACTTGATTAGATTTTACATTTTTTTAACTATCTCATTAATCGACTTGTATGTTAAGGACGACATTAGGACAAAGCAAGATTTTTTAAATAAGACTGTCAATGCAGAAGTCGATTAGTCGAATGAAGGTTCAACGATATTTGCTTCAACTGGTTAAAAATGGATCATGGAGCTTTGAGTTCTAATTCTTAATTAATTAATTCCGGGAAACCTTGAACCCCAAAAATACAATACCCAGAATCGTTTAGAACCTGTATCACCAAAAACTTTTGTCCCGAAATCCATTGGGAGCTGGAGAAAATATCTGCATCGGCTTGTTATGTAAGCCATCCTTTTGAAATGAACAAGTGCGCATGCGCAAGAAGAAAAAATGCACAGGATATTTGTTCAACGAAATTCATTGACATTATTAAAGGCCAACTCCTTCAGATGGCAACAGTATTATAAGGACTTTCGAAGCTGCTTACATTTCAATAGCTGCAACTAACAACGAAGAAGTCACCGACATCTCTGTCGAAGAAGTAAACGCTTCAGTCAAAAATTCAAAAAAGGGAAATGTGATTGGGTTTGAAGAGAAACCTTCTGATTTATGGAAAAAGATGGAATGATGGACGGAAGCCTGGTCAGTGAAGGGACAGTTACGTTAGACATCCTAATCAATAAGGGAAGAAGAAGCTATACCCGAAATTGTGACAGCTACCGTTCAGTAGCACATCATGAAGATTGTTGAGCTGTTATTGGATGGCAGCTTCAAGGAAAATTATACAGGTCAATGTTGGACAATGTTTGAGACGCTTGAGAGTAATTTGATGGCTGCTGAAAAGGAAACGGAAGAAAGGCGACCACAAAAACTCCTGGGTCAAAAAATACATTCAGTTGGCCTCAGACATGGTGCAATGCGAAACTGTGAGGCATCTCACATCTCATCGTTTTCTGAGGTGAACCCGGTAAATCACACAAATGAAGCCTTAGGTCCCATTCGAGAGGTCCTGGATAGTAACAATTGTCTGTTGAAAAAGAGGAAGAAGAAGTTCTTAACTGCACAAAATCCTCACGAAACACTAATGTCATCTACGCAAACCAAAGTTAGCAATTGGATTTTAATGTTAATGTTTTGTGTTAATAAATCGAGTGGAATTAAAATTCATATCACCTCAAAATAACAAAACCCTAGATCCTGAAATTCTAATAGTGATACAATAAACTCAAAAAAAAACAAAATTTGAAGACTTAAAATTCCTAAAACTCAAAATCCCAAAAAAAAGTTCTAAACGTTTTAGACACTTTGATCAAACAGAAAACTAATAGTAATTATTGGAACATAGTCATGAAATTCAGCAATTCCAAAATCCAATACCAATATCTAGAAAACTCAGAACCCCAAAAACCTATAACTTTAGAATATGTGCTTAAAACAACGAAAATCCTAATTTTCAAAATTTGTTTAAATAACTCAAAATCTCATGAGGAGTTATTTACAAAATTTCTGAAAACCCAAAATCCCAAAATCCAAAACTCAATATTATAAAAAAAAACTGAGAGCCCCGAAAACACATAATCCCGATTACGCAAATGATCAGAAACTGAAACCCTAAAACTCAGAATCCCGAAATTTATTCTCCTGAAATCAGGAGAAAATTTTAAACGTAGATATTTATGATCTCGTACATTTAATTTAAAAATAGGAATTTGTACACAATCCAAAGACACGGAGT
Organism: Syrphus vitripennis; assembly: GCA_958431115.1. Classification (NCBI taxonomy): domain Eukaryota; kingdom Metazoa; phylum Arthropoda; class Insecta; order Diptera; family Syrphidae; genus Syrphus; species Syrphus vitripennis. Next base: position 32,975,906 of record OY288108.1, read on the forward strand.
GTGTATTTGTATGTCAGAATGTATGTACGAAATTAAAGCCTTTTGTAAAGTATATGTAGGCCGAAAGGCCCATCGGTTAGCCAACGTCTCTCATATCCTGCCTTTTAATGGATCGTGCAAGGACTACGATGATGGCAGCATACACATTCTGCTCAAAACCGTTTGCTTCAAAATCATCGTCGTAGTCCAATATGTATGTACCTTACCTTCGTTATTCCTTTCTTCGTTCGTTCGTTGACCATCATGTGTGATTCCAAAAGATGAAAATCCATTTATACCTTGGGGCGAAGAAAATGGGAATGATGGGAACGCGTTTGTCGAGAGCACTTTGTGTATCTTGGCTACAATGAGTTTCTAGCGTTCGTTGTCGTCGTCTTCGTTTTCGTTTTCGTCATCCAATAAAGTCCAAACCGAAGAGTATTGTTACTGCGCTGGGGCTAGTTCATAGGAGTTCGCCTAATGCTCATCCCTTATACTGTCCAGTCCAGCCTGCATACCACACATAAACCTACTCCCCATTTAAGACGCACTTACAAATGCTTTGAGTGATGGTCCTTCGGGGTTGGGTATGGGTTATGGGAATCGTGGGGAAATATGTGATGTGTGCGGGAGATGGGCGTATATAATTTTTGAATGAGTGGCAGGCGAAGTGGTTTTTGATTAATTTTCGGACAAGCCAGCAACGGGTATAGGAGGCAATTTCTTGTGATTCTTCTTCTATACTTCTTCTTTCACTTCTTCATCTTCATCTTCACCATCATCATCACCATCTCTATATCTTCGTCTTGTATTGTTGTTGGTTAAGTTGAGTATTTGGTAGAGAGTTCACCAGTTTGGTTCAAAGTTTGTGCCTCGAGTTTCTTTGGTGATGATTTAAGCGATTTTCTTTGTTCTGCTTGGAAGGACTTTGTCCAATCTTACAACCACCGACCGTTCTTACGTAACTCCTACTATACATATGTATATGCCATTATTTATTTTATACATCTAGGCCACCCCAATATCACCACTCCAAAATCTCCCTTTACAATTTTCATTTGTTAAGTGTGTTGCGGAATTATGTGGGTGAAGTTTCTTGATTGTCCAAGATGAAAATTAAATTTAAGAAAATTAATATTGTTGTTTCCATTCACATTTCAGCATCATACATACACCAACACCTATACCAACTATTCGTAGAGAAAATAAGTTTTTGTATGAAAATTTAAATAGAGATTTTCAAATCTTAAAATTTTGTTTATATAAGATTGGAAAAGTATAAAGGGATTTGATGTTTTACTATTATAGGTACCTATAGAATATATGAGCAAAAGTCATTTATGATTTATGTCTTACGTATGAATTTGATCTCCATGACCTATAATCCATTTATTGCAGAAATGTTTAATTATTTATTTTGTGATAGATATAATATTTTCGTTCTCAAAACTCAACACTTCTTCTATGAAAAATCCAAAGGAAAACCATGAAGCAAAATAAATTCCAAAACTTCTACATTTAAACAATTTCTTGATAGGCTTTAACAGGCATCAGTAGCGGCTCCAAGAAAGGGGCTTGAAGAAACCCTCCCCCCCCCCACAACCTTGAACAGAAAAAAATATTTGAAATATTAAACCTACCAGACGGAAGAACAGAGGATGGTAACAATTATTTGGGGGCTACACTATTTACACGTAGATATTTTTGTTTTTCAAGCCACAAGTGATTTTAATGAAAAAACTATTTCAGTAATAATAAACTGCTGACATGCATGGATACCTACATAAAATAACAAGGTCGGGCGAAACAATTTCAATTTGGTCGGGCAAACTTTTAAAGTTTCAAAAAACCTTCAGTCATCTCTTGTAAGGCCGTCTTGTGACGCCGCCGTGCCGTCCATAATTCACATTGAAATATTCAATTTTATGTACTCGTATTAAAAACAAAACAGTCCACCACGTCTCGGATGCCTAAAAGTTGATCTCGTTGCGGCCTCGTTTCATTTCTCGAGACGATAACGAGACTATCTTAGTCTTTTTTGTTTAATTTATCACCACCACCAGATAGGCAAAGTAGCAAAACAAAAACATAGCACGGCAAAATTTAAAACGTTGGAAATGTTTCCGAACAAGATACAGCCGAACTATTAAGTTGCAGTTTGCCACCAACAGAATGAGGTGTGATCAAAAAGTAAGGTGGACACTCTCTTATAAATGGTACAAGTTATTCCAAGAGTTTCGAGAAAATGTTAACGATGAACCTCGCTCTGGACGCAGCAGCACGTCAAAAACCGACGAAAATGTTCAAGAAATGAAAGAACTGTATTGAAATATAATCGAATTACGATTAGAGAAATAGCTGATGATCGTTGGTTAATGCCAATAAATTAATTTTAACGGATTTTTGAGGATTCGTTCCAAAACTGCTTAGTTTTGATCAGAAGTAGCGCCGCATGAAAATCGCCCAAGGCATGTTGAACGACGTCAATTATGATCCTGATTTGCTCAAAAGATGACGAAACATAAATTTACAGTTATGACGTCGAAACTAAAGCCAAATCAAGCCAGTGGAAGAGCCCAGGAGAGTTATATTTTCAACAGCAAAAAATCGCCGATCACGTCAAAACTGTAAAAAATCGTGACGAGTGTACCAACACAATAAAAAAAAAATGAAACTAGGGATTCACACCTGCACGGCACAGTTCTCAGCGCTGGCTGGACAACTGCGGTGTAGAGTTTTCCTTTCAGGATCATCGCAGAAGATAACAAAACCATTTTATTTAACGTTGTCATCAGAAGATTCTTCCTTTTTGGTCACAGATCCAAGATATTTAAATTTTTCGCATTGGGGAAGCTCTGATTCATTCAAATAGATAAACGGAATAGGCCTTTGTTTGCGGCGGTCTTTTTCCCCGTAATACTGTACCCATTTCGCTACAGAACATCCTCCCAAACATGAAGTGATCATTGCTAAGATGTAGGATCTTATCGCCTAATCGTCAGCAAAAAATAACTGATACATTTTGGAGGTCCGTTGCCTTATCATCAAGCAGATGCACTACAACGCGTACGGAATTATGTCATAATGCAACTGCTTGCTCTTAAAATTTTATGTTGCATTCAGAACATATTTTCATATGATTGCATCGCGACATCAAGCTTGTTTCGCTTACGAACGGTGTATATATAACACATAATTTATTCAATATGCTCTGTAGTTCATTTCTTCATTGACAGCATTGTTTTCTGGATTTTTTACCAAAACAAGAAAAGAAAAAAATGCTTTTTCAAAATCAACCATTACAATATGGAATACTCTTCAGGAATACCGATGTTGTTCCATTTTGATTCTTCTACATGGATAGAATCTTGATTGATTTGATCTTGGTTGATTTATTCGGAAAAAACCTGCACTGGTCGTTAGACAGTCTTATTATTTTACATTAGACGGCCATCCAATAATGGCTCATCGATCTTCTAACGTGTGACATCAGCTTGATTAAACGGTAGCTGTTGCCATGAAATGAATAGTCAGAATAAAAATTCCTTTATTGCTAGCAACTGGTGATAATATTAATACCAACTAAAGTATCTTTTATCTTTTTTAATTTTAATTTAGCCAAAATTTTCGAAGATTTTATTATTTTTCAGAATTATGAGGTTTTTCCAATTTGAAAGTAAATACAAATACTGGACTAAGCACTTTGAAGAACTGGATGAATATACTGCGGTAACAGCGGACGTTTTAGTGCTACATAAAAATAAATTTTATTTATTGTAAACATGTCACGCAAATTTGACTTTGGTCAATGGTGACGCCGCAGCGGTATCATCGACCGGGGTTTTCATATCGTGTTTTTTAAATATATGATCCTTAACAATGAAGCAAAGATTTAAAATCAAAATAAGCTCTTTTATCTGAATAGAAAAATTAAGAAGGTTTTTAATAATTCATTTTTTTAAATTAAGTTAAAAATAAAAAATCACTGTTTGCTTTCGTAAGACGTGCTCTAATTTTTTTATGATATGAAACACATGCACACCACACAAAGAAATGCACAAATACCATATTTTATGTATAAAACAATAAATTAAATAATTTACTAGGAAAAATACTCGAATTTTCCACACCCTGTTTCTTAAGGGCAGATCCACAACCACTAATCTTGTTGACTTTGTATCAACTACCCTTTGTGCTTTAGAAGTAGGAAAAGAAGTAGATGCGATAGCTACTGACTTTAGTAAAGCCTTCGATAAAATATCTCACAAAATAATTTTATTTAAGCTAAAAAAACTTGGTTTTCCATCTTTGATGATTTCATGGATTCAATCATACTTATCGAAACGACAATATAACGTTATATTCAGGTCGTGTAAATCCACTTCAATTTGTGCAACGTCTGGAGTTCCACAAGGAAGCCATCTAGGTCCGCTTATCTTCGTTTTAACCACTAATGACGTTGAACTAATTTTTTCCAACTCAGATCTCTTAATTTACGCAGACGACATGAGAATTTGTAAAAAGATCTCTTGTACCGAAGATTCCAAATCTCTGCCAATTGACTTGGACAAATTCTTTATTTGGTGCCAAAAAAATCTCCTAGAACTCAATGTAAATAAATGCCAAGCCATAACCTATACCCGTAAACGTCCTTCATTATTTCAAAGGCAATATTTTATAAATGACCAACCCATTCCCATTGTAACTTCGATCCGTGATTTAGGATTATTATGTGACCCCCAACTGAACTTTCGCTCTCACATTGATTCCATTATAAACAAAGCTAACTCCTCCCTTGGTTTTATTAAACGCTGCGATCCCTATGTCACCAAAACCCTCTACATGACTTTCGTTAGACCATTGCTTGAGTATGCATCTCAGGTCTGGTCTCCATATCATCAAATTCACATCAATCGTATTGAAGCTGTCCAAAGAAGATTTTTAAGATTCGCCTGACTTAGCTGGGAAGATCCTTTTAACCTACCTCCATACGAAGAACGTCTCAAACTTTTAAGTCTCCAGTCCTTATGCGTGCGCCGAAATACTGCTGATATTCTCTTTGTTCATCAATTACTATCATGTAACATTGACTGCCCCAGTTTACTACAACAAATCGACTTTAATACCAACCCACATCGTTCCCGGTCTACAACCCTATTTCGAATCCAATACCATCGTACCGAATATGGACGAAATGAACCCCTGACAAGAATGTTGAGTAAGGCCAATAATTCGAACATATTTGACTTAAGCCTTAGTAAACCCTCACTGAGATTTGCCCTCCTAAGCCTCCCCACCTAAACCTCCCCACCAAATTATTTAATTTTTATTTAGATTAATTAATAATTAATAAATATTTTTAGACTTAAGTACTTCTTGTTAGACTTAATGACATTTTTTAATGTGATATAGATTTAAGTAAGTGGCTTGTATTAAGCTTATAATAATAAATATAATAAAGACCAATGGGCCACAATTGGCGATTTAATTAAATACCATTCAGCTCATTTTATCTACATATATGTAATACCTACATACCCCCTTGTTCTGATTCTCGGCTCGAAACAAATCCGCAAATTAAATTGATTCACGTACGGATTCAAAAAGCTGTTATCCTATAGTTTGTCCTTTTTAGTTTTATGTAATTTTTTCAACAAATTTGAAGTTTCGAATTTAGTTTTTACTGGTTTCGAAAAACAAAAACGATTTGAATTCTAACAAATTTTTTTGAATTCGTACTAAACCTGCTTAATAAGAGCTGACTATAATTTTAAGCGATTGAGTGAGTTTAATCACCTTCAACCAATTAACTTCGTCAAGTTAAGCATTGCTCGCAGTTAATTTTTGTTTACTTTTCTTGCAATTTTATCTTAGCTTTTGAGTTTGAAAAATAATTTTCTTAAAATATTCACTAAAACAATTTTTTCAAAAATCTAATGCATGACATTTAAAATTTTTCCTTTGTGTTTGATAAACATTTTGGCAACAACTATACATTCCCATGCAAGCAGGTAAAAATAAAAAAATTAAAATCAGAAAGACCACAGGTCAACTGGACAATGTTTGATTAAATGCAATCTGACAATTAGGCTCATTTATAAACATATCCATCTTAAAAATAAGAATCTTCCATTAAGAAAACTACAGTAGGTACATCTGTCCTCGTATACCACCACTGAGAAACTTTACTGTCCCATTTATCACACAATAAGACCGAACAAAAACGAACAAATTATGCAAAAGAATCCTCATACCGGCCGGGTCCTTATCGACCAGTAAATCCTGTTATCACAACACAATCTCTACTAAATATAACAATGGCATATGGGATCCCACAAAAATTAATGAAATCCTTTACTTGCACTCGTCATTATGTGTTGAATCCCGATTAAGGATAGCAATTGCATATAATATTCATAGAGATGGCAGCTAACCGTGAAAAGGATAATGCATTTAGAAAAGATAGAATTTTTCTGGTTTACGAGAGAGCTGCCGTGTTTCGGATTTCGGACATTTCGCCGAGGGTGTGTGATGGAATTATTGTTGTGTCTTGTGTGTTGTGCATGTTTGTTTTGTAGTTAAGGGGTCTTGGAGGTCTCTCACCTTAAAAAACATGGACCTATGTTAAAAGTATATGGAAGAAAAAGAAAGTAGAAAAGTCCTGTATTAAGGATGGAAGGGGGGAATTCATCGGGAAATTTCCGGTTTTTTTTTTTCTTTATTTTATTTTTATTGTTATTGTAAATTTTTATGATTATTTTTATCTACTTTTCTACGGGTTACGCAATCCATTGTCTTGCGAGTATAGGACCTGCTCTCTTTCTTTCTGTTGATTGCAGTGTCATGCAAATATTTTTCTTTTATGATCTTGAACTGTGGCTTGGTCCTTTTTTCTATTTTGAGGGAAATTGTTATTGTTTAGGTTTTTGACGATTATGAGATTTTTTTTTCAAATATGAATGTGAATTATGATAGCAAACAGGATGCGACAAGAAAATCTAATAATAGGACATCTGTTTTGACATTGTTTTGTTTTTGAAAGAAAATTTTGATTGACATAATCGCTTAAGTGAAGAAAACATAAAATGTAGGTAAAAATTATTTGATTAACAAATTGGATCCAACGCGAGGAAAACAGGTCATAAAACAAGAACTAAGCTGGCAAAGTAAGTTGCGTATGTAATAATACTCCCCTACCGTAGGACAAAACGGACGAACTCCGTAAATTAATTTAAAAAAAAAAACCACCGTATCGCAATCTTTTGCAACACCCTTTTCTCATCAGGTGCAAATTGGAGCAAAACTAATTTCTTCTTTCTTCACTCTTCGAATTCCCGCAGTGTCATCATCTATTTATACAATCATCAGTTTCAGTGTCTTCAGCGGAAATAATTCCTGCGATTCGCATGCAATCATAGTCCGTCCACCAGAAGGAAAAAGCGAGAGGTGAACACGCGAAACCTGCACAGAATTATTGTCATCAAGATCGGCACACACTGCGAGAAGACTTGGCGAGGCCATGCGATCGGACAATTCGCATGCCATAAAGTTGCTGACATCTCGCAATCAAATCCACACTCCAGCCAGCGCTGCAGCGTCCAGCCGGCGCGGCACACCGCGTCTTTAACCAAGCAAGCCAATATCAATATGGCGCGAAGTGATGGCATCCGCCCTGGTCGCTACAGCCAGTGGGTGATATGTGGCTCTCTGGGTCCCCAGTATGGGATGGTATTGATCGCTTTTTCTGTTTCTGCAGTAGGTATTGATCCCTCAAAACGACGATCATGCAAGTTGAAATTCACGCGAATAAAACTATCTATTGGCCATATGAGGTCTCTTACAAAAGGACGGTGAAGAAGGAGGCTAAAAGATTGAAAAATTGTATTTAATTCCAAATGAGCTCATTCGCATTTTTCAACCATCACCGACGAAGTCGAAGTGAGTGGCTTTGGATAGTTGGTGTTGTTGTTTTTATTGTTGTTATTATTGTTGGATGTTTGTATGCATATGTATAGTGTTGGCAGGTTTCAGGCTGAAAAGTAAATTACGAGTTGGTATTTATCGCGCGAGCAGGATTTTTCGGATATGATTAGGCGCACGTAAAGTTTATACTGCCCTTTGGCCAATTATATGCATGTTAGGTATTGTGTGTGTAAATCGCGAGATAGAAGTATGAATATGCAATAAGCAACAGGGTTGCCAAATCAATTCTACTGAAACTCATCTCTGTCGAGTTCGCATTAAAGTTTCATCTGGATAAACTGGGTGAAACCGAAACGAGACTTATTTCTAGGAAATTGAAATCAGACCGTGACAGAAATTTTGAAACTTCCCAAAAGTCACGATGGTGCTTCCAGGAAAGAAAATAATTCGAAAATGATGTTTTTAAAACAGCGATGGAATGAGAAAGTTTTGGCCCCAGTCGGATTTTGAAGAAAAGAGGCTGGGTGCGACCCACACTGATAACTTCCCATTTGTGATCTTGAAAACTTTATATTTAGTTTTCTTCAAATAACCAAATTTTCTGCGAAACAAACTTTAGCTGTTAAATTCAAACAATCATTATTTTAAGATAATAATTAAATAATAATTAAAAGCATTTTAATTATTTAAAGAGATTTACGAAATGCACATATGTATATTATAGAGATTGTTGATGTATAAGTTGTTTCCACTTGGCCCAGGAGGTAAACTTCCACGCGTTTTTTTTTAACGAATGTGGAATTTTCATAGTTCTGTTTAAATTTTTGTTTAAAATGTCAGTTAAGTATATGTCAAATATATACCCGCTGTGAAAAATTTTACTATGAATAAAATTAAATAACTGATGGCAAAGTCAATATCATTGCTCGTTCTCAAGATATTTGAGTCGAAAAACCAATTTTACCACTTTTTAGTTTATTTTTTTTTTATATTTTTTGTCAAAAACTGTCAATTAGATATTTGTCAAAATTTAACCTTTCATAAAAAATTGTACTATGTATACAATAAAATGTTTTAGAAGGCACTATCTTTGTTCGTTCTCAGGATATTCGAGCTGAAATAATTTTTAACAGTTTTTGATTTTTTGTAAAAAAAACTGCCCATTCAATATTTGTCAAAATTTTATCAGTTGCAAACAATTATGTTATGTAGAAAATAAAACAAACAAAAAGTCAATATCTTACCCGCTTTTGAGAAATTTGAGTCGAAAGACAATTTATACCAATTTTTGGTAGAATTTTTTGTAGTTTTTAATTTTTTGTAAAAAAAACTGTCCATTGAGTTTTTTTGAAATTTCCACCAGTAGTTAAAAACAGCATTTTTCGTAAAATAAAGTTATTTTAAAGTTAATATCGTTTTTCCATCTAAGGATATTCGAGTTATAATAATTTTTTTTTTAGTTTTTTTGATTTTAAAAAATAACGGTATATTGTTTTTTTTTTAAATTCATATCAAATTTGTATGACGTCATAATGTGTCGAATAAAATTTATTTCAAGTCAATAGCATTATTTGTTCGTGAGATATTTGAGCCCAACCAAAATTTTCACTTCTTTTTTAAACTGCTATAGTAAAAAAACAACTGATTGAATATTAATAAACGCCCTTTCAGCTTCTTTCGAAGTTATTATCTGTAGAACAAAATCTATTTCAAGTCGATATCTTTACTCGTTCTTGAGATATCGACGAAGAAAAATGGTACCAGAACGTACAGACGTACGGACGTACGAACGTACGAACGTACGAACGTACGTACAGACGCACATACAGACATCTCTCTAAAAATGATTGATATAGGCTCTAAGGACCTTGAAACGTCGAGAAATGTCAAAAATTTCAATTTGACAAATCGGACCGATTACAATAACTCCCTATGGGAAGTTAAAAATACGCCGGTGCCGACAGGAGACCTTAACCGGACATAATTTTTTGAGACTCGTCTAGGTATGAATTGAAACTTTCCTTCAGCCTTATGTTTATAGAAATTATGTACAGCTAGCTGCATTACAGAAAAAACTGCAATCCTTACAACTCTGTGTATTTGCAAGATGTTTTTCATTTTCGTTACTTCATAAATGCATGAAGACATTTCTTCTGTTTTGTTTCTTTTACTGTGGGGACGTTAAGGCATGATGACTGCTGACTGCCTGAGCTTCAGTACACTTATAGATCAAGTCCTAAGATTGATTTTAAAAAGTGTTGCCACGGTGATAACATTATAGAACGGTAGGCAGGGGGAGAGGAGCGGGAGGGTTTCTACACCACTCTTATAGGTTTTAATTAAGGCCTACCTTGCATTTCAAATTAACGGGTTAAGACTTTGCATTTTAATATCTTATGTCCGAAGGTAATTTTCAAGAAATGTGGACATTGAGGCAATACTGCCTGATTCGGAGGAGGAGGAAAGAAGATGGACGAATTATTCGACTCAATAACTTGGATTATTAAAGGACCATCCAGGTAGCGCTGTCACAACTGAAATTCTGAAACATAATAGCTGAGCAACAAAATCCCTTTCCCTCAAACGAGTTGGGGTCCTATAGCTTGACATTTCTTATTACTTGCGTAAAATTAGCTGAGCAACAAGTTCCCTTGCACCAATTTCACCTAAAAATTACAAAACGGTGATATATGTAAGTAGTACCAAACGAAAGGTGATACTCTGAGTCCTCTTCAAAAAAGTAAGTTTCAGCTTATAACTTCCACTTCTTCCTATCAAAACAACCTTGTGGAGCATGTGGAACTTGTAGTGGTGCTATCTTGACGTCAAGCTAGTACCGCGACAGATTTGAGGAGGAGGGGAATTTGTTACTCATCCTAATTGCTGCATCTAACTACCAATAAATTATTGGACCATTGGATTTTAGAATTTCCGTTGTGGCGCAACCATCTTGACGGATAGAGAATCTTCACTCTAAACCGACAATAGTAATATACATATGTACAAAAAAAAAATTCATAAAAATTAAATGGTAACTCTGAAATTAATTTATATATGTACCTACTCTCTCACACGCCCCACACATCAAAATCTATCTCAAACGCAAACGCAAAGTCATGTCAGAGATTTGTTGTGACCAGTGTCCAAACGTGGCATATTCTTGCACCTCGCCATCCGAATTGCGTGCAACATCGACTTCAATCCAAAACCAAATCATCCAAACCGCCACAGTATATATCGTCTCAATATTCGCATGACAGAGCAACAGTTTCAATCCAGCTCAAACCAATTCCCAGAATCGCAAAGAAGTTTCAAAAGCAAAACACTCCCCGCACCATCCCCCGACCAATATGAAGACATTGAGAGTATATTTTTCTGGTTCGTGCGTCGGCGGTGGTCATCGTCATCGTAGTCTAGATAATCCTTCTTCCTCTTCGTGTTTTTTTTTTTATTAAAGCAAAGCCACCTATTGCTGTAAGGCTGCACTGCTAGTTGCATTAAGAGTTCCACGTGTGTGCAGCTGATTTTGAGAACGCTATGAATAATTTATAATTATATTCCTCTTCAAAGTTTTTCTTTTTTCTTTTCAATCTCTGATAATGTGTCCCAAATGCTTATGCAATAAATCCCATTCGTATTAGCCCAGGTGATGGGGACCATATAAATGCTCTGCATGATGACATCACAAAACTCAAAAACCCGTAGTGACCAATGATCTTGGACGATTATGTCAACATAATTTTATACTATTGTCCTTAAAATAACTGTCAAGTTTAGAGAACAAAAAAAAAACAACTAGCCGGTTCTAGGACATCTTGGTCTGCTTGATCAAGAAGCTTATCGAAGTATGATGTGCCTATACTGGTAAATTAAATGCAAAATCCTTGAAGGCAGGACAGCGAGCGGCTGAATTTTTTCTTTTCGTTCGTTTTATTTAAGAAACAACCAAGGAAAATAAGGAAGGTATTAACCTCGACATTCGATAAATTTCTCATGCATAAGGGTAAACAAAAGGATCTCAGGCGAAGAAAGCAAATCAAACAAAAACAAACACCCATCAAAAATGTGTCCTGTGGACAAACGACAAAGTTGATTTTTTCATCCCAAAAAAAAAAATCAAAAAAAAAAAAGAGTTATACATAAATATTCACCAATAAACTCATACACACACTCAAACACGCATCCTGACGACCGGACTTGGTAAGCCTCAAATTAATGATTCGTAGATTTATCACATTGTCATACTGCTGTCAGGATATCTTTGGAATTTTCGGGACATCCCGCAGCGGAACGAGTTTGTATGAGAATGAAAAAAAAAAAAAAAAAAAAATAAATAAATAAAAGGATGTTAGCTTCATATATTGATGGAAAAAAAAGGACATATTCGTGGTAAATGGTAATGGTAAACGCAAATCAAGAGTAAACGCCTCACAAACATGTTGTCACGTTGAAAATTATGCGGTGGTGTCCTGTGTGTGCAATTTGTTTGGATTAGTTTCGATTGGGACCGTTTCGTTTGCTTGTCATGTTTTTTTTTTTTTCAGAAAATAAAAGGTGACAATTTACCTAGGACATATTTTAAGTAGCAAATTTGAATGCAAACTCACAAAAAAAACATGTCTTCCATATTACCTTATTTTGCTGTGTTTCGCCCTATCATGCTGGACCAACAGCTTTAACCTTTTAATGTTTGATTAAGAGCCCGGTTTTTAGTTTTTCGTCCTCACATATTGAGGCAATGATCATAGCAAAAAATTGCGTATACGCACGTACGATGGTCAAAAAACGCACAGATTAAAGGCATGGCATATAGATATCTTTAGTTTTTGTGGGAATAAGAGTGGGGGGTTGAATTTCATCTAAAACGAGGATTTCCATTCCACTACGCCTTTGCTATCTTGTTTGTCGTGGGTTTTTACATTAAATTAACCGTAATGCCGGCCAAAAGTAGGTATACTTAACTTATACACGCATCTCTATATTATGTATGTCAAATGTCTATACGGACAACGGGATAAAAAAAAACTAAATCACGGCTTGTGTGTTTCAAAAACGTGTAAGGTTATTTTGGAAGGGAGTGAGAAACTTAAAGTTTAAACAAAAACAAAAACAACATCACTTAATGTATAGTGACCCGTTTCAACCCCAAGCATATTAGTTTTGTTCCTCTCTTAAGATAGCTAGCTATTTGTATATGTAGCTGCTTATATATATGTAAAGTTATTTTACACGCATAAAGGATAATATCATTCAGGGACGGATTTAATATTTTAGAATGGCTACTTATGTAACTATTGAACCCACACCGGATCTCAAAAAACGTTTTATTTTAGAGGTATACACAGAACCCCTCGTTCTGGCGCCCAATGGACTAAAGTGATTTGCGATAAGTGACTGTCATTTGAAAAGCCCTTTGCATAAACAAAATACGTTGAAATAAATATAAAACGTTTTGGTTTTCTAATTTGAATCGGAAATCCAAAAATGAAAATTTTCATCATCTCTGTCACCTAACAACTGATTAGCAAATTAGTACGAAAATAAATTTCTTAACTCAATTTGAAATGAAAATCAGAACAGTGGTGATAATAAATTGCAAGATCCTGATTTCAAAAAAAAAAACGAAAAGTTGTGACAGCTTTTATTTTTCTCTTCTTTATGTTTTTGGGGAGCTAAATTCGAATGTGATTTTTGAAAATAAAATTTCGTGATGCAAGATGAAAATTGAAATATATGTATGTACTTTACTTTTGTTTTTCAACAGTTAATTTTGTATTTTATGGCTTACACTTTAACGAATTTTTAGTACGGAGTTGTAATGTTTACACAAACACTAAATATTTATAGGGCCACTTACACTCAGCCCTGAAACAGCAACTTATCAAATCTTTTACTTATTTATTATCTTATTCCATCATAAATCTGAAAATTTGAGAATTCAAAAAATGAATGTTTCCCAAGATCCAACGAAATATAAAACAAAAGAGCTGATCTTAAAACTTGAAAAAAAACGATCACTTCAATCGATCAACCAAAAATGAAATTTAAATATTTTCCTAGCATTAATATATTTTTAAAAAATATTTTCAAATAAAACATAAATACAACTACATACTTATAATGAGGATTTTCGAATATCAGGTTTTTTCATGTTTCCCAAAAAATTAAGAACTGAGAATGAATTTTTATTTAATTCATTGCTTAATTAATTATTTCTCTTACCTAGTTACCTATTTTTAATTTTAATATTGACCACACCTATTATGGAGTGGAATCCCAGTGTCCTGTGCTAACTTGATGTTCGAAACAAAGTATTCACAGGATTTGGTTAAGATTAATAAATTTAAGCTGGTTCAACGGAGATGTTGATTGAATAATAATAGACAACTTTTATATCTTCTAATTTCCTAATTCGGTGGTCAAAATTATTACTAAAAATATTGTGAAGCGTGTACTTGTCCGATGAAAATCATGAAGGTGTCTTAAGATAGAAGAAAATATTGTTTAAAAAATCGTGAGAAGGGAAACTTTAATTTTCTGTTCTATAACTCGATAAAATGCCTTTACAAAATAGAGACATTGACGAAAATGGCTATTTTGCAAAATGAATGGTTAGCCCAATCCAGCACTGTCTTCTGTCATAAATACACTCACATATCTCTGTCGAAATGGCTTAAGTTTTCTTTGCCGAAATGACCTCCCTCCTCCCATTGCAAAGAAAAAAATCGTTGTCCACAACCCTTTTTGCCCGTCCCGTCACCGTCGTCGTCGTATAGTCGTTGTCCGCTTAGTGCCACAAAAAAGGGTCACTATCCTCTAAATACCTTCCACCCACACTGATTCAATAGACACACATACACACTTACAAATGTAGTTTGTAAGTTTGTTTGTATCAAGAAACAGGCTTAAGCGAATATTTTCATATGTAAACATTGGCAATGGGTTTTCGTTGCCATTATTTCTTAGGTAGGGGGAGGGGAAGCAAAACCAAAGAGACCAAATGGACATCATTTGTTTTTGTTGCTGCTGTTGTTGTTTTTTTTTCTACCCCGTGCCCAGACCAATAGCTGATGCTGTCCTTCGGACACTCGAGAGATTGCGTTTTATTTTACTCCATCTTGCCGGTCGCCTTAACCGAAATGAGGCTTAGTGGATGCCAAAGGTATCCCCAAAAGGCCTAGCAAATATTTTCTACATAACGGAAATATGTAAGTACATAAACCCGATTGCGACATCAATTTCGCCAAGCGCTGGACCATAAGCCCTTTTTACATAGCCTTGGTTTTCACAAGAAAAGGGGTTAAACCCAAGTAGAAAGGGTGTGTGATGTATAGTGGAGATTGTTTCTGCGGAGTTGATGGGGGTAGAATGAGTAATTTCGATTTGGGATAGGGATTGGAATGAGATGACTGACCAAGGCTTTGGATATTTCGCTTATCTCATAATTTTCCCTTTAGCATATTTTTCGGCTTTTTGTTTTTGTTTTGACAGTTTTAAGGAGGAATATCAATATGTGGATGATATCAGTTTCAGTTCGGGCGCCAGGATAAATTTTTCGTGGTCAATCTCAAGAACTTATTTATCGATTTGCAAGCTGAATTTGTATCTGTATATTTTTTTTCTGACAGGTTGGCAAGCATCAGCTAAACAGTAAGCAGGTTCAGGTATGACAAAGAATTAGAAATTTAGATTGTGGTTGTACCCTATTTGGAAAGGTAAACATGAGCCAAATGAGATTGGATGTTGTTTTTTTTCTCTTTTCCATTTTTTGTTGGGATAAAGGGATTACTTTGCAAAAGGCTTGCAGGCAGAAGAAAAACAGAGTGGGTGATTTTTTTTTTTCATGGAAAAATAGAAACTGTTTTTCTTGACCAAAACCCAATTTACTTTTATATAAAAAAAACACTCGCAGATATATAACATGTGTGTAAAATTTAGAAATGTTAATACATTTTTATGTCTACCTATCTCTCTCTCTGTCTGTTTTTGAGGACATAATTTAAGGACATGTTTGCTGATTTTATTCACTATATTTAAAGTGAAAATCATTTAGTTCATATTCATAATATTATTTTAAAAATCTTGTAGCCCTAAGATTGTTTTTTGTAAATTCAAAATTGAACTTTTTTTTTGAATTTTTACCTATTTGCTATATAAATTTGAATTTTCTAAAGAAAACCTAACAAATATGAAATTCAAAATACCTACGACTTGAGAAAATATGCATCCAAATCAAACTGTAACTATTAACAGAAAATATTCAGAGATTTTTTTCGAAAATAATCCAGAAACAGATCTTATGCATGAAATCTGAAAATTTTAATTTCTTAGCCATTTTAAATTTTTTTGCTAAATTGGCCTATTTGGTGTCAGATAGGGCAGAGTGGGGCAAGAATAAGAACAGCTACTTAAACTCCAGACACTAATAACTTTTTAAATATTTCATAAGATTGATCGATTCTTTTGAAAATCATACTAAAGTTTCAACACAACAAAAATTGTTCAACGCATATTAAATAACAGTATATGATCTCGGATATTTAAATTGTTTTATTTAATATAGCGGGCTGTATCTGTTTGAAAATTTAATTTTATTACATCTGTGGCAGTATAACAGAGTAGTTTTAGAGTGTGAAGTGAAGTGTGTTTTTGCATGCACCCCGACTATTGGCATTTCTTCATTAAAAACTGTTTTTCTCAACAACCAGCAATCAAAAAAATTATTAAATTTAAATTTTTTTACGTGCTATAAATAAAATCAAAAACCTAAAACCAACAAAATAAAGAATAAAAAATTGTGGACTGTTTTGGTTGAGGATGCAAAATTTTGTAAGATGAAAATTTATTTAATTTGTTTTAGTTTTAGATTACCTAAATTCTTTTTTATCGGGGTTCTGAGACATTTTAAATACGAAAAATTTAACGGACTTACAGCGATTGATATTTTCTTTGCATCAAATTTATGTATGATTTTATTTCCCGACGTTTCGACGTGGTTACACTTGTCTTGGTCACTGGTTCTTAATTTGTTTTAATTAAATAATATGTTTTAAAATAATATGTTTTTTACTATTAATAAAATTTGTGCCAGTAATTGGGTGCAAAAAAATATTAGGCAATTATTAGCAGCAAGTGTATGCAGCTACAATAATATGCACTGCCAATAATTTTTGCTTTGGGTTTTATTTATTTTTATTTAGAAAATTTATGAAACTTTTTAAGTCACATTCATTTTACCAATCATTCCATGCTTGTCTATGGAAAATGTTTAAGAAAATAACTTAAATTCCTGGCATTTGTTGAAATAACTTATTTTTTCTTTTTCATTTATTATTATACAACAGTTTCGAAAATTTAATTATAATTCTAATTGAAGTAATAACCCTTAGTTGAGTATAAAAAATTGGGGATTTTCTTGACTAAAAAATATATAAAAATAAGTTTGGTGCAGCGATAGTTCACGAATAGATTTTCGAAAATAAATTTTTTTTTTCAAAATTTACAAGATTTTTTTTTTTGTATTATTGAAGCGTTTTATTAAGTAAAAAATTGATAACTAGCTTCGAATTTAAATTTTAACACTAAATTTTATGTTATTAATAAATATATTATATATATAATTTTATGTTTTATAGTAAATTCTTAATTAAACGTTTAGCAAAATTGCAATTTCAGCCATTTTTTTTTAATGCGTTTTACCAAGAAATCAAAGAAACAATCAAGTTTTTGTTCCTATACTTTCTTTAAAAAACTTTCAAATGTATAATTAAGTGCCAAGTAGTCGGAAAATTAAGATTTCCTTTTACAAAAATGGTGATATCAGAAAAACACTAGTTCTTTTCACCTGAAAAAAATGCTATTCTGATCCTACGAATCCCTTCACATTATTTTAGTTTCATTTTGAAAAGCAGAATCGAAATTTTCAAATTTAAAAAAAGCCGAAATTAGCAATTTGTGAGTGATGTTATAAAAATAAAAAAAAAAAAACGTTGCCACCGAGGATGAATGTAGGGAATCTTAAAAAAGAATAAAACAACCACCATCTTGAAGTTCTGTAAAAGCGGCAGACAAAAATAAAGACCTAATAAATCTGCTTCTCTAAAATTCTAAAATTCGATTTACAACAATGCCTTACAACACCATTTTTAAGATCTTCGGTTTCTTTTTTTTTACTACACAGATAACAATATCCAGAAATCCAAACAATTTGCGTTAGCTTTTTAGCAATGACGCTGTCAGTTATCACAAGATCTTATGGCCGTTCTTATAAGCTGCATCATACGTGAATGGTTACCTCAGCTTACGATTTTTGACTGTACAACAGGGCAGCCAGTATATGTTATAAAGTGTTTTGAAGCGATAGGGCGGCATTTCAAAAATTTTATAATCCTAACGAAACATATCCAAAATATCTGATGAAATATTTATAAGCAGCAAAACCTTTAAAACTCTTAGAAAATATTAAGCATTCATTTTATCTGTTACAACTTATAGCACAAAAATGTTACAACTAAAAAAAACCATTATCATCATCATAGGCTCGGCAACCGGGCTCCGGTCCTGGCCTCCTTCAACAAGTCTCTCCACCTATCCCGGTCTTGAGGCGACGCCATCCAGTTGCGCACCCCAAGGCTTCGGGCGTCCTGGTCTACACCATCTCTCCAGCGCAAGCATGGTCTACCACACTGCCGTCTACCATAGAATGTACCACAAAGGACTTTCCCAGCCGGTTCCTATTCGCTCATGCGAGCTAGGTGTTCTGCCCACCGGAGTCTACCGAGCTTAATTTTTGTCACTATTTCTGCTTCAAGGTAGATTGCGTACAATTCATGACTGTAGCGTCTCCGGAATCGTCCTTTGTCATATATGGGGCCAACAGTTCTCCATAAGACTTTTCTTTCGAAAGCGGCTAAGAGGTCGTAGTGTCTTTTGCTAAGCACCCAAGTCTCGGATCCATACGTGAGTACTGGCAGAACCATGGTCCTGTACAGCAGCAGTTTTGAAGTGATGGTGAGATTTCTGGATTTGGAGAGCTTTGACAGACTATAGTAGGCTCTGTTGGAATTGAGCAGCCGCCCGCGTATTTCTTCTTTTATATTATTATCGGCTGCTACTATTGACCCAAAGCTATTAAAGGATTGTACCACTTAAAATTCGTGCTTCGCTACCTTGATTGTTTGACCTACCTTGATTGTTTGAAAAAAACGGTAAATAGCTCACGTTAGCACACAGAAAAGCCACTGGTGAAATGAGTAATATGTCCAATTGGAAAAAATAACAACTCACTCTTAAAATACACCACCCCTGTACGTAAGGACAATGGGCTTCAAACACAAATTTGATGTTGATGAATTAAATCAGAACTATCCCAAGAAAAATGTTTGTGTCGCAAGATGGGTAAAAATTTCAAAATTCAAAAGTCTAGTTTCAAATTGAGAACTGTTAACAGAAAACCGTTACAATTTTTGTTATTTAAAAACTAAACTATTTGGTTGCTGTCTGGATTAAAAATTTGTTAGTGAATGCACAAACCAACTCAGCTGAACGAAACAGTTACAGGGTGTATTTTAATATTGCTTAGAAACAAATTCGAGAACCAACAATCCACTTTAATTATAAACACAAACCAGTTTCATTTAACATATAAATCCGTTAGAGAGCGCTTCAGTATTTATTCTACATTACAATATTTATAAAATCCTTAATCTACTACAATTCAACAGTTATTTTTGAATTTAAATTCTCATTTTCAGTTACTATTGCATCCGGTGTGACATCTTTAAGTTTTTGTTCCTGCTCTATTATAATTATCCCAGGAGTATTCCTTTTAACTTGGCTAATTGTTGTTACGGTATTTGTTTCTTCTGCTTGAAATCTTTCACCTAAAAGTCCTTTAATGATTTTTTTAATTGATTCCCGAAATCCATTATGCCACCAAGCGTAAATAATAGGATTTAACAAACTGTTGCTCAGTCCAAGTAAAGCCAATGGACTAGCTATCGCCACCCGAAGACTATCACAATAGTCAGGATCTGACTTTGGACCACACATAACATAAAGCATCGAAGCTATGAAAAACGGAAACCACGTTATAAAGAAGGCTCCAGTTGTTAGAAGGACAATTTTGATGGCTTTCCATTTGTTGGCACTGTAAACTTGAAGATTGATTTTTGATTCGTTTGTTCTGAAAAGAAAAATCATTAGATATCTTCATGAACCATTACAGTAAGATGAGGTTTACCTTTGAAAACACTTGAATATGGATCTTCGACATTGACTTGGAACTTCTCTATCTTCTTGCAACCGAATGACATTTGGAGTGTCCAATGATCCAACGGAAATGTTCGAAGAAGACGAACCTCCCCGAAAGAGCCGCAGATCTCCGACTTGTGTTCCCTGGTTTTCCGCGGCAGCTTGATGAAGATATGATATTCTGACAAGAGCGTGTTTCAAAATAATACTGTAAAGGACAATTATAAGACACATCGGTATCATCCCAATGGAAGTTGTGAGAAGGACTATTTTCGGCGGAACCAGGACAATAAACCAACAAAATTTTCCATTGTCTGTTGGGTTTCTAAGTCCAAATGCTGGCAAAGAGCTCACTACCCCGGCTACGAGCCATATAGCCAGAACCATAACCCGTGCACGCTGTGTGGATATCAGCCGCTGGTAGTGGATTCCATATAAAATGTACAAATAACGATCGATGGCGATAAGTCCGATGCTGAATACGGACACTAAAATGGAACAAACCGCCATACCTGCAGGGCTAGAAGTTAAAATTTAGAAAATCTTTAAAGTGGTCTTAGATACCGCTAACCTATGCTAACACAGCAAACCATCTCGCTTCGCTGCTCATGGGGGTAATATTCGCCAACAAGAGTCGTTGTCCCAATTAATAAATCGGACAGAGCGACATTTCCAAGAAACATATAAGTGCTTCGAGGTTGTTGTCCTGAAATAGAGAGGTCAATATTAAACAATAGAAATTTATATATGTTTGTAAAATAACCCATATTGGCTTACTTTTGTGCAGGATAAGTCCACTCGAAAGAACAATAAGCAAATTTACAAGAATTATTATGGAACACAATATCGGTATGAAGATGTCGTATAGTTTTAATTGAATCTCCAATGATGCCTGAGGATGGGTTACATTGATTTCCTCCTCAAGACTTTCCATTATAATGATGATGAGTTGTTGTGAGCTTTGGGTGTTGGCTGGTCATGTGTCAAAATTATTCAAATTTTATACTTTGATGAGATGTTTTTGTTTCTATTGATTTTCAAACATGTGGGTTGAATTTGATTGATGGCTATGGTTGATTTCAAAGGACCTTAATATTGAGAAGAAGAAAAATGATATTGTTAAGCAAATACAATTGTGGATTACATTATGAGAGGCTGTTCCTATAGTTGTTAGATACAACATAATTGTTGAAGGTATTTAATTAATTCTTCCATGGGTTTAATAAATATAATAACGTGTTATCGGGTCTTTCTCAAAAACTATTGAACCCACGGAAAAATACGGTCATACAAAATTCTAAAAGCTTTTGTTGGCAATTTTTTTTTTTTTTGTTGAAATAAATAGAGTTTTTTGAAATTCACCCCCTTCCAACTCTACTGAAAATTTACCCAGCTGCTCTAGAACTTGGGTTTTTTTTGTAAAATTACTAAGACATAAAAATGAAGATCCAAAATTCAATTTTTCAATTTTTTTCTTATTTTCCTATAACTTTTCCTATTTGATTTGTTGTCACATAGTTGCTCATCGCAATCAGTAATATTTGGTGAACAAGTCATGCACTTTTTTTTAATACATTATTTGAATAACATGATGAAGGTGATGGTCAGGTGCGAAATTTCTCAAACCTTCTAAGGTAAAAAAAAATATTTTTATGAAATTATCATGTTCGTGCTTTAAACCAATTTAATCATTAAAGATGTTAATTGGCTAAAATTGATTGATAACATAATTTGCTAGCTGGTTGCCTACTCGGTGCGGCGGCGGGCACGCCGAAGAAGATACGTGCGCTTCTTCACCTTCTTCACGAAAAGTAATAAGAAAAAAGAAATATGTATGTTATTAACTTAAAAAAAAAAAACAAATATTTCAGTTTACATAAGCTGTGGGCAGAAAGAAAAATGTGAGAAATTTTTTTAAAACTTCAACAAAATAAGAAAACATACATACCTATATAACATATAATACACATATATGTATATTTAAGGATATATCTTCCGAGCTTTGTCAAAAACAAATGATGTTTCGGAGACCTAATTTTCAAAATTAACAAAACCAATAGATGTGTAGGTATTATTGAAACAAAACGAAGCAAAGATTTAATATTTTTCGAAAATGAAAAAGTCATTTTTTAAAACCATAATAGGATTTTAACAATAATTAATTTTCCTAAAACTAACATTAGTCAGATCTATATTGTAAGAGCTTTCAATACTACCGCATTGCTTACTTAATGAGTGATTAACCCATTTCAATTAAAAGATTTTTTGTGTAATATATGTAGTATACCTACATATAAAGATTTTGAAAATTTTTTCTTGTTTTCAATTATCTTACGAAAAATTGATTTGACACTGCGAATTAATAAAATTATCGAAAATTGTTAGCATTTTTGAAAATAAAAATAGACCTATTTTTTCTCATAAATTATTAACAAGTCATAAATATTTTCTTTTCAAAATTTAAAATTTCTAAATCTTTAAGAAATCACAAAAAGAAAAAAAATCAAAGTATTGCGAGACATTACCCAAACTTTTTTTTAAGTTAAAAAAAAATCAAAACAAAATTCTTTTCAAAAAATTCAAAAAAAAAATTTTTTAATTTAAAAAATGTTTATACAGAAATCTAAACTAAATTTACCTATAACAGAATATAAATTTGAAATTTCTCAAACCAAAACCATAAGATAAAAATCAAAAACTGTTCACAAATTGGAAAAAGCCTCAAAGATATGCATTTATTTGTTGGATATGTTGCAACATCTTTTTTTTGACGCATTATCAACTTAAGCGTACATTATCATATGAAAAAACTGTTAAAAAAGATTTGAAAACACAACAAACGGAAATATTTTTAGAGGTTGAAAAGCTAGACTAAACTCGGCGCTGCAAAAATGATCTAGTGCTGGAAATCAGACGAGACTGTTTTTGGAACGAGACTCACTGAGAGTCTCAAAGTTTTATCCAGTAGGACAAAAATAAAAATCATTCAAAATTGTTTTTCAACATAAAAGTGAACATTTCGATGGAACTATTAGCAGCCTCAAGAATAAATTTTTGTTGTTTTTCACTTTTCTTCAAAAAAAAAAACTAAAACGAACCAGAAACAGACCGAGACGAAATTTAGTCATATGAAAGTGAGAAAAGTCTGAAATTTTTCAATTTTGATGAGACGAGGCTGATCTGATCGGTTTCATCTCGTGTCAGTCCCATTTATAAGAAATCCTCGACAGCGGCGAGTACGGCTAATTGAAAAGAACTAATTATTTAAGGGACTGCATAACAGAAAATGTTTCAAAATAAAAATTCAGCAAACAAACAAAATTATAGGTGGGCTTGGAAGTAATACAAAATACAAAAAAATTAATTCAAATACAATTAAAGAATGATCCGCTTATCTATGTTTGCATAATACTCAGTAGCTAGACCTGTGTCAGTTAAATCTAGAAACAAGCTTAACCAAGGGGTGTTTCTGTTTATATACTTAAGCCAACCACTTCGAAAATCCCTCCATAAAAATATATTAAATCAATCAGCAAATATTTGAACTTGAATTCGTTTTAAACCTTTAATTCCAGTCACACTTCTGTCTAAGCCATAAAAGCTGTGATATTGTGAACTGTGAAGTAGAAACTTATCTTACACGCTTACTTTTTTATTAAGACTGCCAGTGCATGGACTTTGTATAAGATACTCTGCTACCGGTAGAAGTGAATTAAAAATGAAATGAATAAAAATTTAAGTTCATAAAGCTTTTGACACCAAACAAAATCACTCTTGCACAAATAGACTCATTGACTGGCCTTTAAGAAATTCCATTTATTTAAACAGGCCTCATGATTTCAATTCTCCACCCCTGCAACCGATGACTTTGCCATCACCATCAATGTCATTATTCAATTCGTCTGGTCTGCAGTTATTATTTTTTTTTTTTTTTTATTTATTTTTATTTGTTTATATAGATAGGTAAGGTTCGAAGCTACCTATCTACTCTTAATGGAAATGCAATGATTCGATGTAAAATTATGAAAAAAAAGTGTACGCCTCTACACCATCTAGGTTTCAGCGTCTAGCTTTGAATTCATAAAAGAAAAGCAAAAGTAAGGGAAATTTTGAAAAAAAAATTAATTTGGAAAAAAAATAATTTTTTTTTATAGAGACCGGAAGTTAAGTTTTGCCATCATCTTCTCAAAAACGGAAAAGTTCCATAATATGTACAAATGTGTGTTTACCATCTGTGACTTGTTCGACAGCCATTTATATTACTTTACTAGTTTTTTTTTTATTGAAAATGGCGCAAAAGCAAATGGCGTACAAGTTTCACTTTGCAGGGTGATGCAATTTATTTGGTTATTATGTAGGGTGTATAGAACTTTGCAATGGAATAAAAAGATGATTTTTCTTAAATTGACATGAAAATGATAATCTTTTGGCATTATAGTTTAAATATGTATGTTTTCTGGCATTTGACCAATACAGGTCCAATGTTCGATCAATTTTTTCAACATTGGCAGCCGTATATCGGCAATAACGTGGCGAATGTTGTGCTCCAAGTAGTAGAATGTTTCGAGGTTATAGGCGTAGAAAATAGTCTAGCGGCCGGCGTTAAATCGGATGATCTTGGCGGCAAATTCACGAAAATAGAACGAGCTGTGCGACTGTAGTTTCGCCGCGGCGCCGTTTTGTTGAAACCACAGCTCCTGCACATCATGGTTGTTTATGTTCAATTTAGGAACGAAAAAGTCATGGCTCTATAGCGGTCATCATTGACTGTAACGTCAGTGGTGACGCTGTTGATTACACCAACCCATAAAGGACACTCAAATACGGCAGTACTGTTTATTGACATAGCCATTCAAACAAAAGTGATCTTCATTGCTAAACAAAAGTATTTTATGAAAATCGGGATAAATTTGCATAATTTTTTCAGGCGGCAGATTATTCATGTTTAAATGTCAAACCAAACTTAACACAAATCACTTATGTAGCTGTTAAAATAGCCATCAGTCAAAAAAGTGTTACCAACTGAAGATTCTATACTTCTAAAAAAACACACTTTATTAAAATATTTGTGTTTTTTAGTTTCACCCTATGAAATACAAAGACAAAAACAAGTCGTAATCAATTTGTTTAAAGATATGTGTTTAATAATTTTTAAATAGTGTTTTTAAATTTTTTACCATATTCTTCTTTTATATTATATAAAATAATCATAAGCCAAGCAAATATATGAACATGTTAATGCGACGCAACTCTCCACCTTAGGTTAATATTTTTTTTCCTACTCATTTTTGTTTGCTCTTCGTTGATTGAAAATTGAATGAAGATTGCGATGACAGTCGTGGACTACATAGACCTTTACGTGGGTGCTATATCGAAAACAAAAAAACAACACCAAAGATACGAAAAACGATATCGATTCAATAACAAAAAAAAAAATCAAAATTCAGAAGCTATCGTTGGTTGGTCGTTTGTTCGAGAAGGAAAGAACAAAAAATCAAATGTCTTTTTTGTGAAGAAATTGCGGAAGTAACATTCACATAGCAGATCACATTTCCGGTTGAAAAATGTTCACTTTTCTTATACCATTAAATAAATAATATTTTGAATGACAGAATATTTGTATTCTTTGTATTGTGTTTGAATATGAAAAAATCAATCAAATGCAGCCTGCTAAATATTCTAAAATTAACATAATTTAGTTTTATTTTTAGGACTTTAACAAAAATCGACTTGCAATGTTCTTAGGGGTAAATAGAAAAATTTCATTAAAATTGTTAAGGTCATTTTTATGAGTTAAATAATGGTTTTTAACGGTTTTATGATAGATACCGTTGTTTCTGGAGCTAAAACAATTTCAATTCGCCTCTATAATTTATGAACTAAAATTTTATTAAAACAAAACTTAAACAGTAAACAAAATAAGTAAATTTTTTATAAATGAGTGAGCATTTAGTATTTTTTATTCACCAATTTTCAATTGATTTTTTGAAATTTCATTGTTTTGGAATTTTTACTTGTCACCTAATTTCTTTAAAACGGCATTTATTTTTTTAAAATTTAATACCAACCAAAAAACTACATATTTAAAATATTTCAAAATGTAAAATTTTCAAAATTTACAGGTAGAATTTTTGAAATATTAAAAAATGCAATAAAAAGTAAATAATATTGACACAATTTCAATAAGTTGCCTTCTTGAGATGAAAGCTGGTCTTATGCATCAGCATTTGAACATCAAAAATTTAGTTTTAGTGAGTTAATTTTTATAAGGCACCAATTTTTGAAAAATTTCATAATTTCTTGACCAATAGAAAGAAGGATATTTTTTAGCTTCCTCTTTCTAATTTTTGTACAATTTTTAATTTTTATCTTTTTAAAAAGTTTAACTTTATGCATCTTTATATAGGTTTTTTTATTCAGATTTTCGAAAATATTTGATTTTTCGAAAAAAGTGTTTTTTTTCAGAAAAATGATATTGGTTATTTTTTTTTTAATTTAAAAAAAAGTTTACGTAGCAAGTCAAGTTTTCCTTTTTTTTATCTTTTTAAGAGTGAATTATGGTTACTTCAAAAAAAAAAATGTTTTTTGTTTTTCATTTCATTTTATATAATAATATTTTCATTATTTAGTTAATCTACAGGCATAGTTATTTATATATTTATTTAATTTTTTATAAATGTATAAAATAAAATTTGTGGTATTGTTAGAGAAAAAAAAATTAAAAACTTGAGTTTTTCTTGCAAAACCGAGAGTTAAAGATGTTTTCAAATCACAAAAAGAGTATGTGAAGTTTCAATTTTCTAAGTTAATTGGAACAGAATGCCTGATGTTAAACAACTATAAGAGGAAACAAAGGCTAACAAAATGTTGAACGATTTTTAGAATGACCAATGACCATCCTTGTAACAAACAAAGAGAGACAGCACAAATATTATTTTGAATATTAGTTATTTTGATTTAATTTTAACTACAGTAAAAATTTTATTATTTATTTAACACTCAAAAATAACAGCACAGATAATTTTTGTTTTAAACATTTTTAGGGATTTTCCGATTCACATCTTTTTCGGTTTTAAAAAATTGGAACTTTGAAAAAAACTCTATCAAACAACTCACTTTCATTCATACATTGGGTTTTTAAATATCGAATATCAAACTTATAATTTATTAAAGTATGTACTCGTAAGTAAATATTGGAATATTGAAACACCGACGATTAATTTTTTAAATTTGTTGTTACCTACTTTAATTTCGCACTAAATGGTAAACTTATGTCAAAAGACCTTTTTTATTATTCGCAGTAGCCCATAATTCAACATAAAGTATATTTATATTCCAGACTCACAAAATCGTGGAATCAGACATGAAATGCATTATTAAATAGTTTAAACTTTTGTGGACAAGATTCTTTTGAAGCTATGTATATGTGTTTAAACTTATTGATTAACAACAAAACTATTTATCACTATACATTATTTTACGATATTGTCAGTCCCATCGTATTTTCGTTATCACAGTTGTCCATCGCGATATTTAACAAAGGGGTTAACAACACTGACAATTATTATAAATATTGAAAAAGGCGTAAGGGTAGAGGCGAAGTTAATGCTGAAGAGTGTAAACCGATACTGAATATAAAAAATCAAGCTTTCCAGCAATGGTATTTGATACGATAGTAAGTATAGCAGATTTCGGAAACACCTCATGCAAATACTTAAAGCTCCGGATGAGTCTTCGTATATCTATTGGCATACAAATATAATATGTTAATTGAGTCCAAAGCATATTGAATTAAGTCCACTTACTTTTCTATTTGATGTACATACTTTAGCCAAGTGTTGTTATGAGCAGTTAATGATGCACAAAGAATGTAAAACTAATGCACAAACATTGGTTCACATTGTGCTATTTGTTTGATCATGAATTTTATTAATCGAAAAGATAACAACTTAAGAATTTTTAAATATGAGTATTTAATTATTTGAAGCACAAATTAAACTCAAAACGTTAAAAATTTGAAAAATTTTGTTTGCCCTTCAAAGCACCAAGAAAAAAAGAATGATTGTCAAGCTCCTTAAGAAAGGAGATCTTACACAATGTGAAAATTGGAGAGGGATTTGCGTGATCGTCTTGGAACGAGTAAAAGAACACTTTGAAAAGACACTCGCCTCGAACAAATAGGATTCCACACTGGATCTTCCTGTGTGGACCACATTAACACCTAGCGGATCATCATCGAAAAATCGATGATCACCACTTCACCTGCTATTTACTCACTTCGAAGAGGCGTTCGACAGTGTCAATAGAGAATTGAACTGGCTTGCTTTGCTCAGGAGGGACATCCCCGATAAATTGATTGTTGTTATAAATTATACATATGATGGATTCAGATGTAATGTTTTGAATATTGGAAAGAAAAAACAAACTAAACGACGTTTTAAACCTGAGGATCAAAGTAAGTAAGTAAGTATAGCACCAAGAGGAACATTAACTATTTCCGCAAGTGAGCCATGAACCAACCCTTATCGGGGAACCACATCAGCCTGTTCATTTCACTATAAGTGCTGTTGTGATCAAGAACCCAAATAAGAGTACCCTCAAGTTTAATATTCAGGCTCACAAGCTCGTCCTCTGCATTGCTGGACCAATTAAGAATTTGATGATGGGTATCAGAATATCAGCTGAAATCAGTTTAAAGTGCTGTTGATGTTGCCGTAGGGTTTGGCAAAACAACAATTTGGTTCTTTCAGATTCATCGCGATAAAAGATACTAAAGGTTAAGAGATAAAATGTACAGAAGAATACTATCTATACATCCCTTTGGCTAGCGGGTGTCCATAACGTGTTTGAAAAAAAGGACATTTTCAAAACTCCACAAATCTATTGTTAGCCCGCATCCCCCCGCGCTATTAAAAGTAAAAAGTATATAAAAGTAATAAAACTCTATTAACAATGACAGCCATCTGGTGGTACAATGACGTAGCAAATCTTTGTGTTCTACTTTGAGCGAAGTACAAAAGCCTTTTAGACTTTCATTTCAAATAATTGTATAAACAGCAAAATAATGGTAGATTTTTTTTTATTTTTTATTATTTCGATGTCAATAGAGAATGTATCGAAGCCATATTCAGCTGTGTTTGAAAATTAAAAATTCCAATCATCTATTTTTCAATTGAGGATTTGAGTCTGTAAGAAACGTTATTTACGCCTATTTAATCCGCAGAAGATTGAAAATTGAATCAAATTAATATTTGGGAAAAGAAGATTTTGATGACAAAAGAAAGAATAAGAAATATCAGAGTTAAAATAGAGAACATGTTCTCTTTAAAAGAGATGTTCTGGAAACTCTGCCTTTGGCAAGCTCATAGAGTCGCTGTTGTTCCAACGCTAGATGTTCTTTAAGCCTTCCTTAGTTTCTCTAAAATATAATGTTTTGCTACGAACCATACGTTAGGATCGGCTTCATCAAGGCTGCGATCATCTTCGACTGAAAGCTCAACTTTTTATCCGAAAACATTGAGGCCTCCTTAACCCGTTATTCAAAATTTGATTTTCAGATTAGTTTAGAGTCGAGGATAACTTCTAGATATTTTTGTGAAACCAGAACATAATATCAGTTGAACTATGGCTAACTCCTAGTCCACATCACGTGATCCAGTTGATAACTTACCGATGCAAATACATAGTACCAAAACATTTGCATAAGTGACCAACTTCACTCCACATATTTCTAATTTAGCGAGAATTTTATTCATGCCTAAAGAAATAGAAGGTGGGACAGAGCACTACCTTAGGGTGTTCCACCGCTCACGTGTTTGGTCGAGATCATATTCTATGTTCTATCACTCATTATTAACGAGCAAGAATGAAGTCACAATAATGTATATAAGTACTTACTTATGGAAATTGACTGATCAAAGAAAACACACAAAGCTCAGATTACGACTAACTTTATTGACATAATAGAGCAATAATAACATGAAACTTAAAGAGCAAAAACAAATAGATTAATTTACACTGTTATCTAAAAGTATTAATACTTATTATAATTGTTGATAAACATAAGTAATTATTGTATTAAAATTATTTTTGAACTTCTTAATAGAAATTAATATTATTCATATAAAAATAAAAATTTCAGTCTTTTTGCTATTTAATAATATTTACATAAAAAAACAACAAAATTTTGATGAAAATTAAAAATACATTATTTAATTAAAAAAAATCTATTAAAACTAGCAATATTATTAAAAAATGTCTTCCAAACTGATCCCGACTTCTTATACCAGTTTCAAAATCTTCAATTAGAGAGCGTTTTTTATTAAATAATTGCTTTTACCTACTCATAAGTACCTACTTCGCTACCATCAATATAGGAACTCTGTTAAGAGAAGTTTTAAAATCTTAAATCAATTACAATTCAACAATAGTTGTTTTTGGAATCGAATTCTCATTCCCAGTTTCCATTGGTGAATTCCCCGTTACTGCAACGACAACATTCAAACCTTCCTGAAGTCTTTGTTTTTCTTCCAGCTCTGACTTCACTTTGATAGTAACCCTTCTCGAGTGACTTGATCTTGTTAGGATATTAGTTTCCTCCGTTTGAAATCTTCCGCTAAAAAATCCCTTATAAATTTTCTTTACTGCTTCCCGAAATCCATTATGCCACCAAGCATAAATAATAGGATTCAACAAGCTATTGCACATTCCAAGTACAGTTAATGGTCTTGCTATTGCTACTAGAAGACTTCTGCAATATTCAAAATTCGAATATGGGTCACACAATGCGTATAGCGTCGCTGCAATGTAATATGGCAACCATGTTATTAAAAAAGCTCCAGTTGTAAGAAGAACAATTTTAATGGCCTTCCATTTGCTTGCACTGGTAACTTGATTATTGATATTTGATATCTTATTTCTGAAAAAAAAAATACTTTCAAAACACACAAATATTCAAATACAAAAATATGATACGTAC
Organism: Syrphus vitripennis; assembly: GCA_958431115.1. Classification (NCBI taxonomy): domain Eukaryota; kingdom Metazoa; phylum Arthropoda; class Insecta; order Diptera; family Syrphidae; genus Syrphus; species Syrphus vitripennis. Next base: position 33,007,038 of record OY288108.1, read on the forward strand.
ATTCTACGTTTAATTGGAACTTCTGTCACTTCTTGCAAGCAAATTTCATTAATTTGATTGTCTACAGAAGTCCTCGAAGAAGATGAACCTCCTCGAAATCGCCTTATATCGCCAACGTGAGCTCGCTGGTTTCCAACAGAAGCCCGATGTAGAGAGGATATTGTGAGAAGAGCTTGTTTCAAGATAATACTATAAAGAACTGTTATCAACGCCAACGGTATCGCTGCGAAACATACGGTAAATAAAACCAGTTTCGGAGGAAATAGGACAATAAACCAGCAAAGTTTCCCATTGTCGGTCGGGTTCCTCAGTCCAATTGCTGGTAGAAAGCTGATTAATCCTGACAAAATCCATATTGCCAGAACCATGCAGCGTGCACGCTGCGAGGAAACCAGCGTTTGGTAGTAGAGTCCGTACAAAATGTACAAGAAACGGTCGATTGCGATGAGTCCAACGGTCCATATGGAAACCAAAGTTGAACACACATGTAAGGCTGCAAGTAAGAATTTAAAGAACAAAGTCGTAATTTCCACATACTCGTACCTATGCCAATACAGCAAAACATTTCGTTAAAGAGATCCTTGGGGAAGTATTGTATAGCAAGAGTGACTATTCCAATTAATAAATCGGAGAGGGCTACATTTCCAAGAAATATATAAGTACTTCGGGCAGTTTTCCTATAATTGGAGTATTCTATACAATGATCAATGTTTGCATCGTATGCATACTGATTTATATTTTCAAAGTGACTTACTTCTATGAAGGATTAGTCCACTCGAAAGGCATATGAGTAGATTTACAGGAATTATTATGGAACACAAAATTGGAATGAAGACGTCGTACAATTTTAATTGAATTTCCAATGCTTTTGGGTGAATTATATTAATTTCCTTTTCAAGACGCTCCACAATTGTTTCCTCTTCCGTCATCATGAGAGGGTATGGATTTTGTTTGCCTTTGTGTGTCAGCTGATGGTCATGTTTCGAACTTATTCAAAACTTTGATGAACTGTTTTGATGTATTTTACAATTTTAGAACCAATTGAATGTGTAGTATGTTTGTGTTGAAATGGATTGTTACTGTATTGTTATTAAAGGACCTAAAATGGAAAAAGGAAATTTTTAAAATTCAGTGTTAATTTTTTTTTTTTAACTAATGTGGGTGAAAAACAATTAAAAACTTATTTAAAAATCTGCTTGCCACTATTAGATACTAGAATCTGAGTACATTATACTAGCACCTTGCGGCTCATTATAGAACAGTGCGTGGAATATCGGTCACCACTTCGCCTGCTGTTCATGGAACATTTTTTCAAAACACCGCCATTTGTGGTAACCGCCACCAAAAACCGTCTCTTAACCGGATTTTTGGCTTTCAAAATATCTCGTAAACGGTGTGACGGATTCCCATAAATTTTTTAATGATCGATCGCAATTTTTGAAAAAAATATTTTTTCTATTTAAAATATAAATTGAATTTAGTTTTGAAAGCATTATTTTCCGGCAATCATAGCTTTTTTATAATTCTTTTTTAAAGTTTGTTTTTTTGTAAAATTAATCTTGTGTCCTACAAATTTTTTAATGACGAACTTTGTACGAGTAGTTAAAGAATTATAGAACAAACAAAAATTTATGATAGGCGGTACTAATATCAGTGCGCACAAAAATTTAAATCCGTTTTCTAGGAATTTTAGATTTATGAGAGCGGTTTATATACACTACGCAGCCGTTTTTAAAATATTTAATTTTTAAAAAACAAATTTATTTTTTTTTTCATTAAGGTATTGAACACTTTTTCTAAATTTAAAATGCTTTTGCATTTTAATAGCAATCAAATAAATAGCTTGTAAGAAAATCAAAAATCAAAAACTTGATCTATTTGAGGTACAATTCTCACATTTTGGATTTTTTTCATTTAAAGCGAGCCAACATCTGTTTTAAATTATAGATTTTTTTTTCAAATCATCGGATTCATTTTCAAGGTAAATTCGATTTTCCAAAAATTCAAGGTACCGTTATTTTTGATCTTCAAAAAAAAACCGTGGAGACACTGTCCCAACACTACCTATGCACCAAGTTTTAAGAAAATCCACTCATCCGTTCAGGCTGTGCCTCCGCATAGGCAATCAAAATTCAAGATTCCAAAATTTGTCCTATCACCCCAAGTAAAAATGTCCACTTGTTCATTGAATTTATTTTGATGATGGCACTTTTTTAACAAACTTTTTTTTCAAAAATTTATTTTTCTTTTTTTGGATGTATATTATATTAAACAATACTTATTTTTCGTAAAAGTTTTAGATGGCAAAACTTTTGATGAACAAATTTGTTTCACAATTTATGTTTTTAAAATAATTTAATTTTAGTACAGATAAAGTAGTAAAAAAAGTCCTTCCAAAAAATAAATTTGGTAAAATAATGACTTTACCGTGACAATAAAGAATCCAAGGAGTCTATAAAAATGTTTTAATGAACATCAACTTCCCCCTCAAAGTCCTTAATTTTTAATTTAAATTCCAAATTTTGAATTTTAATTATTTTTTGCTGATTTGATTCACTTTTTGTTAGAATATAAATATTATTTTTTTTGCTTGTATTCACAACAAACTAACCAAAACAACTGGATTTCTGAATGAACAACAAAACTTCCTTCTTCTCCAACTTCGTTAAATCTACTGTTTTTTATTTGGACAAGCATTAATCTTGCATGATTTTAATCACTATGATTATGATAAGATTAAAGCAAAACAAAAGCTTTAGTTGGGAGCAGGCCAGATTATAATTTTAATTAAAATATTTTTGATATCATTTTCTATAAGTGTTATTATGCTAATTACGATGATAGTTTGATAGTTGTTTTCCTGTTTCGAATATTATCTAGGTATATTATGCAGTCTAGTCTCTATCGATTATAGGGCAATGGAATAAAAAAGTCACAAATTAATTCTTTTTTTTTGAAATAAAAACCATGTTTTCATTTACCCCATCAATATTATTTGCTGTCTAAAACTCTTATACAGTCTGTTACATTTGATTAACCTCACAGAAACTAATTGAAGCGTTCAAATGAAGAAGGGGGTAAGTGACATTTTTATAGTTTTGAGATATTGAAAGTTTTTGGACTACAACTTTTTTTGAGCTGACAACTGAAACTTTCTAATGAGGAAGAACAATAAAGCACAAACCAATCGTTTAAAAAATACATATGTACTTCATTTAATAATATCGACTTAAAGCTACATATTTTTGACAATTCTGCTTAAGAAAAAATCGAAAATGTCACTTAACCCCTTCTTCATTTCAACGCTTCAATTATTAATTGGAGGGAATGATCGAGTTTTTCAGTCTGTTGGGGGTTTTAAGTAGTTTCGAAAAATTGACGGAATTTCGGAGCAAAACTAAAATATATTTTTATTTTAGAATAGAGTCAAAATTCGTTCTTTTTTTCATTTATTGTTTACCTGTTATTACAAAAAAAAGTTTAGTCACTTTTAACACCCTGTAACACTCTTAATAACTCTTAAAATATTAATTTAAATGAAACTTGATCAACTCGGGCACTTGCAATGTGCTTCTCTAAGCTTAACGTTACAGTAAACTACCAAAATGCTGAAATTCTAGAATTTACCACAGAATTTACCGCATTTCGGGAATTTACAGTAACATATGCATGTATATACTTCTTACCATCTACATTATCAATGGGTTTTGGTGGAGATCAAAATATTTTTCAATACTTTGGTGTCTAGGACTGTTAGTGTTTATTTTGGCCTTGCAACTCTGTGCTTCTTTATAAGTTGCAGTTTATCACTTATATTATTAGAAGTCACATCCGCTGTCACTAGAAAGCTGCAAAGTTTCGTAATTTTTTTGACATCAAAATTGATGAGAGCTCTATGAAAGTTATCCATTAAATTTTTTTTCCATCAACGCTGGAAGCTTTGACAAAAGTTCAGGAGTTGGTCGTGGTGATGTCGTTGATACCATATCATACTTTAACACCGGACCCAAATTTACTGTTAATAACGGATGCTCGATAAAAAATCAACATCCTTGTTACAAACCAGAAAAACAAGAGATCTAGCGAAACCTTTCGTATAGTGGAAGAGTTTCTTGATGCCCAGAATGAGATCTGTAAAAGTCAAGAACAGATAACAGTATCGCCTAATCAACTAATCCATCTTTGAATTTTCTGAAAATGGCGTTGGTGACTTGTGTTGCAAAACCAAACGATCAAGTGGTTTTGTTATATATGTAACATAATTATGAAGAAGCCACTACCAGCTATGATACGTGACTAAAACTGCTCCAAAACTCGTCTTATTTTACAATCTACTAGTGTGGCAGCCCTAGCAACCGTCATCATTTTTCAAAACATCCATCATGGCATCGGAACTGAATGAGCCTTCATAAGCTGAAACGAAAGACAGACCCAGTAGGAATAACCGGAAGGAAGGAACAGCCGGTCCTACGTACATACAATCCACGATGCTTGTAAAAGTGACAGTTGTCAATGTCAACTTTGCTCATCAAGAACAGAGGACAAGAAAGACAGAACTATCTGAAAATTTTGTGTGTTACTAACGTCAAATAAATCACTTGTGGCCTTGTGGGTCAAATGTCTCCCGGAACTGATAACAATTAAAATATCTTATTACTAGAAAAATTCCAAATGGACCCAATCCATTTTGAGAAAAAAATTGTTGAAAACTCCAAAAATACAGTAATCATTGTAACATAATATGAATGTAGAAACATGGCCCAGATAACGTAAAAGAGGTTTAAAACCCAAAAATTGAACATATATGTACATGTTTTATTATTTTGGGTTTCATTTTCATGAGAGTCAGAGTTTTAAAACATTCTAGTTTGCGCGTTTTAATTGCAACACTACTGTTTTCAATTCATTTTTATTATTTAAAACTGTTTATAAACTTATTTTTCATGTTAATACACGTTTATTTAATAAATTAAGTTAAAATAATTTCTTCGGTTATTTTGATTTAAAACTTTCTGTGATTCTTTGCTGAATCACGTTCACTGAATATTATCAAAATAAATAAATACCCGAACTGAGAACACCGAACTTACTACTTCCAAAATTAAAACTTATTTGTTGCAAAAAATTATTGTTTGCATTAATTTTCATTTGAAAGCCTTAGACATTTTTATTCTTTAAACAATTCTATTGATTAATTTCCTAAGTGTTGCTGTATTTTGTTTTTCTTTATTTATTGTTATTACTTCTTGTTTAAATTATCATTTGAAATAAACATTTTTGGATTTACCCCCAAGAGTAAACCAAAAAATTACGTATACTATTTATAATACCTCTTTAAATAATTTGGTATTGGCGAAGTTTTTGTTTTGTTTTACAGAAAATGGAAGTTATTTTTAGAATTGGGCTTTAATTAAAATAAGCACTTTATGTAATTCTAAGAATTAGAAAGAAACAAAATAAAAGAGATGAAGTATAATTTCTTAAATTACTTGGAATCATGTAGATGACTTGATATAATGTCAGTTCCGGACTAATTTTAATATGAAAAATGTGCTCAGTAAATCTTTTTTTTTTGTTCATAGCCCGATGATATGAAATTTAACATGAGCAACATTATTTAAACGAATGCGAGGAGTGATTTTTGTAATATTTTGTAGGTATGTACAAAATGTCAACAAATATTATTTTACATAAATTGGATTATAATATTAACAAATATGTATATACTGGGTTCGGGTCATAATTCTGTATGTGCCATAATTCGGATCACAAAATTCTGTATGTATTTAAAAATTATGTAAATCCAAAATTATTTATTACGAAATTATGAAAAAAAAACTATGTATTCCAAGATTCTGTATTTCAAAAGTCTGCATTTCATAATTCTAAAAGAGGCTGGGTACGACCCACACTGATAACTTCCCATTTGTGATCTTGAAAACTTTTTATTTAGTTTTTTTCAAATAACCAAATTTTTTTTTATATTTTTTGTCAAAAACTGTCAACTAGATATTTGTCAAAATTTAACCTTTCATAAAAAAAGGCTCAATCGTTGTTCGTTCTCTGGATATTCGAGCTGAAATACGATTGTAACTACTTTTCTTTAGAATTTTTAACAGTTTTTGATTTTTTGTTAAAAAACTGTCAATTCATTATTTGTCAAAATTTTATCAGTTGTTAACAATTATGTTATGTAGAAAATAAAACAAACAAGAAGTCAATATCGTTTCCCGTTTTTGAGAAATTTGAGTCGAAAGACAATTTATACCAATTTTTGGTAGAATTTTTTGTAGTTTTTAATTTTTTGTAAAAAAACTATCCATTGAATTTTTTTGAAATTTTCACCAGTAGTCAAAAACAACATTTTTCGTAAAATAAAATTATTTTAAAGTTAATATCATTTTTCCATCTAAGGATATTCGAGTTATAAAACTTTTTTTTTTAGTTTTTTTGATTTAAAAAAATAACGGTACATTGATTTTTTCCAAATTCATATCAAATTTGTACGACGTCATAATGTGTCGAATAAAATTTATTTCAAGTCAATGGCACAAATGAACAAATAGTTCGTGAGATATTTGAGCCCAACCAAAATTTTCACTTCTTTTTTAAACTGCTATAGTAAAAAAAGAACTGATTGAATATTAATAAACGCCCTTTCAGCTTCTTTCGAAGTTATTATCTGTAAAACAAAATTTATTTCAAGTCGACACCTCTACTCGTTCTTGAGATATCGACGACGAAAAATAGTACCAGAACGTACGGACGTACGAACGTACGAACGTACGTACACACGCACCCACAGACATCTCTCTAAAAATGATTGATATAGGCTCTAGGGACCTTGAAACGTCGAGAAATTTCAAAAATTTCAATTTGACAAATAGGACCGATTACAATAACTCCACATGGGAAGTTAATAATATAAAATTCTGGGCATGACAAAAGAAAAAAGTTTTGAAAGTTAAAAAAAGTGCCCAATTTTTTCCATTATCAAAACAATTATTCTTTTATCATTTACAAAATTTTAGAATTAAAACCTGAAATTTGGTCAAATTCAAAATATCAACCAGATTTTAGAAAAACTTTTTTCTCTTGAATATTAGTTGGTTTAAGACCGCTCAACAAGTAGCAGGGACACCTTGTTTTAGAACTCTAAGGTACAAGTATGTAGCTGAAGTTCAGATCAGGGAAAACATTCCGAAAAGTTGAAAAATGTAGTTTGAGTAAAACAGAGTATTTGAGAAAATAATAAAATATTCTTTATCCTCATTACATTATTTCTTCATTTTGTTTTTTTTTTTACATTTTGTTTTAAAATTATTTGAGTTTTTTAACAAATAAAAGTTTGGATTTATAGAATTTAAAATTTAAACACAGTATTTTGGGCCTTAAATAAACTCTTCTTATATTTTGCTTAAGACATCTGTTTCCAGAATTCAGTAGGTATCTCATCTGGTCAAATCGCTTTTCACTTTTTGGAGTTTTCCTCTTCAGCACTAACTTATTCGAATTTGATATCGGCAGAAACTTCTTGGTCAGGTGCAATTATTGAGTCGGAAACTGTTCATTTAAGAGTCTTTAACAATACTGTTGCCAAAGTGTCGTCAGTCATAAGGAGTTGGCCGTGAGCGTTGTTAATGAGTTTTGGTGAACGAACTTTTTTCGCAAAATAGTTGCATCCATGTTCATGTTGTCATGAAACAGTTCTTGAACAGCTTGATTTGCATCAGCAACCTGTGCAGAAATTACCTCAAGCTCCCGATGAATGCTCGTACTCGTACTCATACTCTCTGCTTGAAGTTGAACAAATCTTTTCATGGCTTCTTTCTTGCAACGTCTGTAAACCAATCCGTTCTTTTACATGCATAGCCGGTTTTTTCTATTAACAATCATCCCTGCTTTGGCTTCTTTCTTTATTGTGCCAGTTGTGTTATCTGGCAGTGATTTCACTTTCTACAAGTTTCTTGCAGAATCTTAACTTCTACAGATTGGTTTAGACGATAGAAGTGCAGTAAGACTTCGGGATCTACTTTTCTCAAGTTTTCGGCGTTGTAAATGTGAGGTATGGTTTTCCACTTTTACGAGTCCAAACCTTGACCTATCACTCAATAATTAGGTAGGCTTTTCACATACTTAAACATACATAATGTTATGCTACCAACGTATCAATTGGCAGCCTAATTATATTTTCGAAAACATTTTTTATTTTTAAATAGTAAACCAATAACGAAGCACTCGACTTGATAATGAAATCAACTTAACAATTTTAATTATTGCTACATAAGCAAAAAGCTTTTGGTTTAGCAACTACTCGATACTCGTATTTAACATATGTGTTGTAAGCTATACCTCAAAAACTTTGGTTTGCACGATGAATAGATAACACTTGAGTCTCACAACATACAAACCGGAAAGCATGCAAAGTGGACATGCTGTTAATTATAGATTAAATAATCTTATCACACAAAAGGATGGTTACGGTTTGACAGGATCAAGTGTTTGATAAATTCATGTGAAGATAATGAATTGAAGGCAAAATAATTAACTGCAGATATAACGAAACATAAAGTGTGACTAAAATCAGTTTCAGTAGGTAGTGTTAATATTTTGAGAACATAATTTATTGATTTTGTGCGAAATTCGATTCTAATGATATTGTATACATACCTCCTTTTTTTTTGGAGAAAGTTTATTGATAGAACTATTCAATTTCTCTAAACTATGCAGAGAAAAAAACTATGTATAAAATAAAAAATAATTTAGCAATGTTTTGGGAAGAGTGAATATATTTACTAATATGTAACTGACTAAGATCCCAGGGGCGGCAGTAATAGCTTGTTTTATAACATTTGAATTTTTTGTGTTATTAGATACCATAGTGGGTATAAAGTGTAGACACCAACAAACATTATTTATCTCGAAAAGAAAATTCCAAAAAATATTTTTCAGCACATGGACATGCCTCTAAACACGAGGCATATAAAGTGGCGCTGCACAAAAGTACTAGAACTGGTTGTGAGCTCACGAGAAGAGTAAAGACGAAAACGAGGGACCATAGAAATTGCGATATCCTGGTGTAATAGCAAGATTGTTGATGGGAAGCTTTACCGAAAGGTAAGAAAAACATCATCACGTTATAAGCCCCGCGCCGAAGCCTATAAGGACTATCAAGAGAACATCATGGAGAATTTATAAAGACTACTTCTCCAAACTCAAAACCAATACCGTTGCTAGGGAGGTGAAACAATTCGATTCAGGCAACGCATTGACCAACAATTCCACACACCCGACCTAGACGAAATGAATTTAACAGCATCCAATCTTAAGTCCAACAAATCAGCTGGAGGTGATGGCCTCACTGCCGAGTTTTTTAAAGCGTCAGGTGATGACTTGGTTAGGATTATGCATCAGCTCTTCTGTAAAATATAGCCGAAAGAAAGCATGTCTGATGAATGAATATCAGCATTGTTTCTCCGGTCCTCAAGAAAGGTGATCCTCTAAACCGCGGGAATTACAAAGGTATCAGTCTTCTTAACATCGCCTATTAGATCCTCCCTAGATCCTGTCTAGTTTTGGCATCACACTTTGCTTCATCAGAGTCGGAAAAGATCAGTCCGATACATACAATTGATGTCAAAAAAGATTTTAGACAATATTTTCACAGATCCGTCAAATAACTTGGACTCGCTATTTTGCTAGTAATATTGACATAATTGAAAGAATACAGTTTGATTTTATTCGAGCGTTTGTGAGATAGACGGTTAATGATGCTTCGAAAAAATAGAGGAGAAAATATTACTACAAACTGTATGTGCTGTACAGCGATACTGTCCTGATCAAACGTCCCAGTACCATTGACTTAGGTGACTGGTTCATTGTAGATGATCGAATGGACTCTAATACTCCGACCCGGAAAGTCTTTGAATCGAATCGCGAAGGACGGCGCAGATGACGAAGAACGTGGCTCATCAGGCGAGATGGGACCTTAACCAACTTTGCGTGCTAGAGTGGAGACAAAAAGCTAGTGACCGATCTGGCTGGAGAATGATGTTGGTTGAGGCAAAAACTTTAAAAGTGCTTTTCTTATTTAATGTTGGCTGATTATTACATACCAACCAAGCTGGTACTACCATGTAAAATGAAGATGCTCCTAACATTGTATACCATATGACCTTTTTATATTAAAATAAATCAATTTTTAATCTCATCGATTTAAAGTTAGATCTAAAAAGCTCTTTGCGATATATTTGTTAAAAGCATGTTTCAACACAAATATTTGACAAACAATTTTTTTTCACCCACAAAATTCCATCATCATCGTATCTAAGCCCTCTTGAAGCACTTCTAATGGTTGAACAATTAAACAAAGTACCCACTCAGCTATGCTTGAGTACCGATTAAAATTTACACGGATATCAATAAATGGATGACAAATTGACAACGACGAAAGGCGTGCGAAGTGCATAAAGTAAAGTAAATGAATTCAAACAAAAGTTAAATATGAAGAAAAATTAACTTCATAAAGCTTTTGACATCAAACAAAAACAGTCATTGCACAAATAGACTCATTGGCTAGGTATGGCCTTTCGGGAATTCTGTTTATTTGAACATGCCTCATGATTTCAATTCTAACCTAGCCATCGATCTTTGCTACCATCATCAATACATCGGTTCGTCTAATGGTCTTTAGTTTATTTTATTTTTTGTTTAGCTTTTGATATTTTGTTTGTATATACCTAACTTCTCTTTAAATCTAAGGGAAATGCAATGATTTGTAAAATAATAAATATTCAACGCAAGCTTACAAAAGTGGTTAACCCATTTCCGGCAGCTACAAGTTACAGTTGAGAAAATTAAAAAAAAAAAATTGGAAAAACTTTTGGCTATTCCGAAAATTCGTGTTGCGTTTTCGCAACAATGACCAAAATCGTTATCAATGGTTAAATACAAAAATAAATGAAAAGCTACAAGAAATCTGACGTAAGAAAATTTATACATATTTTCAAAAAATTGAAAAAAAGTTTAAAAACTATTTTTTTTTTTAGATTACAATTTTTTCCTCAAAAGCTATACTTCGGATGAAAATTATTAATACTTCAAAACTGCTAATTCGTTACTTCGAAAATTTCGTATTTCGAACGTGCAAAAATAACACAAAAAATTTTATTTTGAAAAAAAAAATCGAAAAACAAGTATATTTTGCTTACTTCAATTTATCATCAACAAGCCGGAAATGGCTCTTAAGTCGAATTGAGTCAAATAGACTGTACCTTTATGTATAGTATACAGTTGTAAATGTTTCTGTTATTCAACTAAAAAAATACCCGATTCTCTAATATAAAGGCTAAACATTTTAAAATCACCTTAACTGTTTGGACATTTTCTGAAGTTCCAATAGATGATAAGTTTCAATCTAAGCTCAGAATATATTCATTAGTTATGGTTTTTGAGATATAAGTATGTACCTGTTTGAAAACTTAAATCATCTTTCGTAATTTTCTTTTCATCTAAACAGCTGTATTTTTATCTCAAAAACTGTATCTGATGGATTCTAGTTTATCAAGTAAAAAAGCTTTAGAAAACTGTATTGAAAAAACTCCACGGATTGTTTTGAAAAAGTATGCAATCAAAACAAAATGGTTGCCAAATTACACTAGATATTGTGTACAAATGTTTTGTTATACTCATGTACCGCACTCCATCTATTTAAGACTACCTACTATTTTTTCGCAGGCCTATCTGTTCCTCTTTTTAGTACAAAATGTCCGAACAAAGTTATTGTTCAAGTCTAACAAAATAAATATAGACATAATTAATTTTATAAAAATATATTCATGCGACCCAGTTGAGCCCTTAATTTAGTTCTTTTTTTTTTATTATTAATGTTTAAATGGTTTATGCTATTCATTGATTGAAAATTGAATTAGGACTGCGATGACAGTCGTGGTATACGAAATTTACATAGGTGCTAGAGGTGTACAACAAAAAGTGAACAGCAACGACAACCACTAAAGAGATAAATAAATATAAAAAAAAATTATTTATGAAGAAAATAAAAAGAATTATTATTCAGAAGTTATCTCTTCCTTGTTATGTGGTGTGAGAAAAAACAACCAAACAAATTGCGCATAGGTAGGTATGTAGAAAACAGAACTCATAGGAGATTACATTTCCGGTTGTAAGAATTTCAATATACTTTATGTGCAGGGCTGGCCACGAGACGAGATCGAGGGGAGACTTTTTAAATGTCGGTCTCTTAACAATTCAAAAATTTCAGTCTTGTATGACTTTTGCTTGCAACAACTCAGAGATTAGACACTTAGTAATTTTTTCTGGGAGAAAAATGAGAACAGCCATTTTACTAAAGAAGCTGTCAAATATTAAAATGAAATATTCTATTTCATTTTCTCAAAAAAAATGCTCGATAAATTTTGTCAAAAAAAAATTTGCAATTGAAATAGAAATTTTTTTGTACCGCGAGAATAAAAATTGATCAAATGTGAAAAAAACTTTCGTCATCAAAAAATGGTAAAAAAAAAACATTTGTCAAAAAAAAATGGTCAGGGAACAACCAAGTGGAAATTTATTTTGAAAGAATGAAATATAGAGTTAAAAAACCGCACGGCTTACCTCGACGTAAGATTTTCTTTTGAAATTTAAAATTAGATTTTTAAACTCAAGAAAATTGGTTGAAATATGACATTCTGTTGAAACATTTTATAGTCATTCGAACGTAAGTGGTTAGGAAAACAACAATATTTTCCCTCGGGAGAATGATTTAAAAAAGGATTGACACTGAATTGTATAGTTCCATCTGTAGAATATTACCAGTTAAAAAATGAAAAAAAAAACTTATGTCGACTTAAGCTACTCTGTCATACTGCCACAGATATATACTTACTATAATTTATCCAAAACTGTTTCTATTACATATTTATATGAACCTGTACCACCCTATGGTCGAAATTTTACCATTTTTTGTTGTTCAAAAGTTAAAATGACTATTATGCACATCCACTCCAAACTAAATTTTCATTGATATAATTTTTTCATTGATAAATTCCGTGTAAGTAAGGCACAAGTTTCGTCACTACTTATTAATACAACGATGTTTTTTTTTATTGAATTTCCACTTAAATTGCTGTTTTCATTTCTTATAACTCAAACATTAAGTGTAACAAACGCTTAAGAACGTAAACAAAAAATTTTTTTAGTATTCGAAGTCACTTGACAAATATTGTTAAATGGTCACAAAACCTCCAATCAAACATGAATGGAGCGAGCAATGCACTTTGAGAAAATATTCATGGGGTTGTGAATTAATGGACTAACCTGTATCGTAATTTACGATATTGTCTTATGTATCGATATTGGACATTAAGTTCGTTTACATCGCGATATTTGACGAGGGTGAACTGAGGCGACCAGCTTTTAAAAGTAAACTAACTAATGCTGAATTATTAAAAGTTTCATTTTGATCGGGGTATAGTCTGGGAACCTATATCATTCGAATATTTTATTGATTGCTCTCTTGTGTACAGCTTTATCTATTGTTGGCTTTAAAATTATGTTAATTCGGCGCCAAGATATCAAATTTGTTTGCTTGAAAACATCAACATCTTCATCAAGTGTTCAAGCTTTGGTGTTGAAATAGGTGTGGAATTAGGAAGGAATCGATTAAAATAGAAGAAAGATTAATGCGTAGAGTTAGTTTAATAAATGATTCCTCTTATCTTCTCAGCTTGAAAGTTGTAGGTAAAATGTAAAAAAAAACAGATTATTTGTTTAAGGGGAGAGATGTTGTGTAATCAAATCAAAGTTGTATTAAATTTATCAATCAAAGCTTTTATTAGCGATACATCTGCTTGACATTTGTTCAAACACGTTCAAAGTAGATAGACTAATATGTCGAACACGATTGTTTTGTATTTAAAAAAAAGGGTGTTTGTCAATTCTGTCTGTCACTGTCCCTCCGCAACTCCGTCTGACCCTAGAGGCCTTCGGAATTTTTTTTGTTTAGAATGGAAAATCGGCTAAATGGATTCTTAATAACCACAGCAACGTAACCATGTAACCGAAATTTAAATTTCATTATAAAAAAATCATATTGGCTTCCAAATTTCGCTATTTTGAGGTTATGATTAGGGCTTCAATCTGCTGCCAAAATTACAGAACTTCTATTTTTCAATTGTGTTTTTGAACAACAAGAAATGAACCAAATAACCCCGAATTTGTTTTCTAATCACATAAATGTTTTTATAACAGATTTTCTAGTAGTCTTCAATTTAAATATTTCGAAGTTTTAGTAAATATATTTGCCACGAGATGGCTTTTCTTCGAAAATCTACAAACAAAACAATAATAATTTGGAAAAAAATTTTTCAAACCAAATGGAAATGTTTTTAAACCGTGAGAATGAAAATTGGCGACAAAATTATATTGCAAACAAAGTTTATATCAAAAAAAAAATGTCGAATTAAAATTTTGACTAAAAAGTGTTTCCAAAAAAAAATTGTCTGGGAACAACCCCAAGAAAAAAAATCGGTCAAAAAATATATTTTGAATTTTTTGAGAAGAAAAATCGTCCTAGAAAAAAAATACTTCAAAAAATGCCCAAAAAAAATGTTGAGAAAAAAAAATTGGCAAAAATAAAGAAAGTGTCCGAAAAAAAAATGCCCGAAAAATTGTCAAAGAAAAGTTCTTTCGAAATAAATTTCTCGGACCAACCATAAGTTGAAATTGAACCGCCTACAGAGTTGCCCAGTCCATCAAACTTGTGGGTAACAACTAGATTATATGTTATATGTATATGTAGGTACCTATTTTATATAGTTTTCGATTTTCAACTTTTCACGGGTTAGCATTTTTTTTATGTCAACTTTATTGCAGTTTTTTTAAAGGTTTGTCAAAAAAACTTCAAATTTATACATCAAAATAGCTAATTTTTTTCTACATTTTTGGAAAAAATTATGATTTTTGATTGATTTTTTAACTTAAAAAAAAAACTATAGATCAATACTTATTCAAACATTTTTGATTTTATCTTTTTAAAAGTTGATACAGGAACTTCAAATTTATACAGAAAAAAAAAATTAATTTTAATTTTGATTTTTTTCGGTTTTTTTTCGTTTACATATATATTATATTTAAGTCAAGTGGTTTGAATTGATAGTTTCTGAATATTTATTTTCAAAATAATTTTTTTTTTAATTCTAAAATATATATACATTGGTTTTTATTTATTTTTTTTTTTACTTGTCACTTTTAGTCATTCTTTATTTCAGTTATTCATAATTTTATTCTTTTTTATATAATAACCCAATCACCAATATTGTCCGAGTAAAATATTTTCCAAAACTGTACCGTTTGTACAGTTATTTTTAATATTTCAATAATTTAATTTTTAATATTATTCTCGAATCTCCTTTTCACTGTCGAAATTCTCTTGTCCATTTTGCTTCAAAGAAAACGATTTGTGCTGAATTTTCGGCTCTGGCGGACTTGAACCCATCGAATGATTTTCAAATACTTTCCCCAACAACATGGAATACATCCTTTTAACCGAATTCCGAAATCCAGGATGCCACCAGGCATAAATAAGTGGATTTAATAAACTGTTGCATGTAATTAGCATTGTCATTATGGTGTTCAGTGTAAATTCCAAATTGGCACAATACCCCGAAACAGGCATATTCAAGTCACAAAACGCAAACAAGATCCATGTCACAATGCAAGGTAACCATGTTATAAGGAATGCTCCTGTTGTGAAGACAACTATTTTCACTGCCTTCCATTTGTTCTTACAAAATGTTGGTGTTATTGTAAAGGTACTACTGTAGAAAACAAAAATCATTATTAAAAAAAATTATTGTGTTTTAAACTTAAGTACACTTAGGTACCTTCGACAGCAAGGTAGACCAAATGATCGAACTCTGATATCTGGCAAGTCATCATTTTCAGAGTTGGATGTCATTTGCACCTTCCCACGGAACATGCGCAGATCCCTTGCATGTGTCTCAAGGTTGCATACCGAGGCAGTGCACTTCATACGGGACATACTGTTCAAAGCGTTTTTCAGAATAATACTGTACAGTACAAATATGAGGACTAATGGGATAGCTCCAGCAGAAACCAAAAGTACTGCAATTTTTTGAGGAACTATAGTTATAAGCCAACATATTCCATCGTCCATTGGTCTTCGAAAACAAAATATTAACCCAAATGTGATTCCTCCACTGAAAACCCAAATCAATGATACCACTAAATGTGAATGCTGGGTCGTAAAGTATCTATTGTAATGAAGCCCGTATAGAATGTAAAGAAAACGGTCGATTGCTACAAGCCCAATACTGAAAGCTGATACCATCGCCGCTGTAAAGGATATACCTATGTCGTAGAAAAGAATGAATCAATTAGGAAAAATATATTTCAATTACGTATAATAATTTTGAGTTTGAGCGTTTTTTTAATAAGTGGTAACACTGTACATATACTTAAGCTGCACAAAAGTTCGCCGTAAAGTTGATGAGGGTATAAAATAAGAAATAGATTTATAACTCCAACTATCATATCCGATAGAGATATATTGCCCAAATAAACATACGTCGCCCGAGGTTGTTGGCCTGAATATAAGAACAAAATGGTATTTATTTATGTAATTTATAAATATATCTATAGCTTACACAATACACACCTCTTTGTAATAAAAATCCACTTGAAAGAACAACCAAAAAATTCACAGTGATTACGATTATGCATAGACACGAAGTCAAATAATCGAAAAATTCGAATTCATTAAAATTTTTAGTTATATACGAGTGCATTGTTGGAATTTCCTTTAATTATTGTTTGTCGTTATGAGTTGCTTGAAGGGTTGCACATTTTTTTACACATTCTTATCGAAAAGCAAAGCGTTCAATTTTTTAGCGTAATGATAATAATCTAAGAGAAAAATTTTATTTTTTTATTTTAACAAAATAATGTTTTTTTTATTTTAATAATTTTACTAATATAAAAGTATATTATTTATCTGTTTGCTTTCATAATAATTTTTAATTGTGACTATAGGTACTACAAATACTATTGGATTCGTAAAAATGGGGGAGTCGAAGAAAGTGGGTCTTACGAGAGGGTGAATTTTCTTGAAACTTTGTTTAAAATGTTTTTGGGACGTATCTTGATTGACTTTTTTAAGATTTTTTTTTATGGCAAGCATTTTTTTTAATTTCGATTTTTGCAAAAACGATTTATTATTTTAATCAAAATATGTATATAAAATATGTTAAAAAAAATTGTTTTTTCAAAATTAAATATTTCCAAAACATCGTGACATACCGTGGTGGCCACAGAAATAGCACACTTTGTACCTACCTCTTATTAAATTTAAACAAAAGGAACCGTTGAAGTTTCAATTTTAACTAACTCTGTTTTAACTCTACCACTGGATTAAAACAGAATTAGTTAAACCTGCAAATTAAATGTTGCATAACTAATTCCACAAGCTATTTTTTAGTCGTGAATGACACGAAACACGGTCTAATTGTTCCTTATATTCAAATTTAATAAAAATAAAAAATTACAAGTAGGTGTGCTATTTCTATGGCCACCACTGTATATATTTGAAATTTATTAATTTGAACAAATATATGTTTTAGTAACAAAAATACGGTATCTCCCACAGAAATCTTTAATAAAATAGTTTTCAAAAATATCAAATTTCTCGTAAAAGGTTATCAGGTTGAATTAAGGCATTATATAAACAGTGCCTCCCATACAAAGTGTTTCCCAAAAATTCAACAAATACTACGGCTATCATTAAACATATTTTGAAAACTAAATATTTTATAAACATTTGTGCTACGATGTAATGTAATGTTATGTATGTAATTTGTAACTTTAAATTAATTAATGCTTTAATTTTGCTTACTAATTTAGTTTCTCAAAAATGTTTAAACAACTGAATCGGTGAGTGTAAGAAAAGTATAATCGCCATTCGAGGCAATTTAAAAAAATTAATATTTTGAATAAGAATTTATTCTACAATCAAAAAATGTACAAAGAACATTCCCTGATAAATTATATCAAAGAAAAAAATTAATTATTTTTCTGAGGGATATGCACTAATATTAGTTTACCTCAAATTTTCATTATATAGCGCTTCTAATGTACATGCACTCACAGATTCAATTATAGATGGAAGAATCTTTAAAATATTACTGTTACATCTCATTAATGAAAACTGGAGAAATAATTCAAATTCTAAAGTTTTCTTCTTCAACATTTTTTTTTTTTTTGAAAAATCACTGAAACAGTATTTGATTTTTTTTAACTTATATTTTCACGATACATCAGATGGCATCTTTAGTTTTTTACTCAAAATTCTGTTTCAATAATTCAAATAATAAATTTTATGAGCATATGCTTATGCTTTCTCATATTTTTCTCAAATGGCATTCTAACTAGCAACCATCCTCTCCTATTGCATATCGCTTTACCATTTTTAATTCAATCCCACTGTTTTAATGTAATAACTGCTGACTGCTGTATCTTATCTCGTTGCACCATATTTAAGTCAAATCACTTTTTTTTTACTACTTCGCCTAAAACATCTCCATTTCATTCTGGCAAAATCATTTTCATCTACATCATTTTCAATTAAATCACTATTTTAAAATCAATTCAGTATTTTCGAAAATTAACAAACAGACAGACAAATACACTTTCACATTTATAACAAATAAAGAATAAGGAGACTTATGAATATATTTTCATTTTCACTTAAAATTTTTCATTTACAATTTCCAACTTGCCGAAAACATTTTATTTTCTGATATAGCTTAGCTAACAAATAAGAAAGAATTAATAAATAAGGCTGTAATATTTAAGGTCCGGATTATTATTGACTCTTTTGTCTGCAAAGTATTAATTACAATAAAACAGGAACACTTAATTTTATATCTTTCGCAAAATAACCCCTTTATACTAGGAGAGAGTGGGGCATTTTTGGACAAAAGATAAAATTTTACAAAGAAAAAAATTAATATACTTCTTAAATAGATACATTTTACAGTAACATCTCCTCCTTATATATAATTATGAGGTTGCATTTACAAAGATACCAACTAAAGAAAAAAAGATTTAAAATGAAATTGTGTTTTGAAGCACCTCACAGTGGCCCGTTTATGCAAAAGTGCTTACAAAATTCATTTTTCTGTAGAGGGAATCAAAGTTAATAAAATTGTATGATAAGAAAAAAATGCAACTATCTAAATCCTATTATTCCCTCTTGGGATAAATTTTTGTTTAGTACTAAATTTTGGAGCCCCTGTAAAGTTTTTTTTTTTAATTGTAAACATTTAATTAAATTAAATTAATATGTTAAAAAAGCCGTATTTCAGCAGAAGATTTTGAAACAACCCGTAAATATTGTTTTATCTAAATTTACAAACTACATACATATATATATAGGTAGCCTCCGAAATTTCTTTCAAGTGAGAAAGAAAAATTCGTCAATATGAGCCACGGTTCTAATTTTTGTCATCTTTTGGAATAAAAACTCAGCAATCTTCAAAAAAAGAGTGTTTTTTGTTATTAAGTGTTATTGTATTTAATTTCTGTTACTAAACATAAATATTAAAGGTTATGAAAGTTTTTGGGAGGTAAAATACCAAACAACAACATTTAAAAATAAAAAGTTTCCCATGGTGCTCCTCTCTCCCCTATAATGCAATCAGCAAAAGCTACTCAACTATTTTTATCTTTTCTCTTTCAAAAATTTATCTAAGCTTAGTTAATTGAACTAGTCACACCAGTGGCGTAGCTAGCTTTCAAGGGGGCCCGTATGAAGGATCTTTTGAGGGCCCCTTGTCAAATTTAAATTTATGTTATTTAGAGCTAATATTTCAATAGGCAGTAAGCTAGTACATACTTGATCTTCTGATAAAATGAAAATTGTATTGTTCATCAGCCAGATACTCGTATTGCTAGGAATATGAAGATTTGATTTATCTGAGATATCGTTATTCCCAGGAATAAATATTTTCGATGTCAAAAAATCGTCACAAAATCTATTTCCCTCAAATTTTCGATACTTGAAAAAAAAGTTTTTCAAATCTGATAATCTTCTCCCATCGTTCGTGTCCCATATTTTTCAATGAGTTCGAGCTTTAAGAAACTTATTTCTTTTGTTGATGTTGTTAACTCAAGCGTCAAAAATATAAAGCAATCTGTTATTACTTCCGGAAAAATGTATACAAGAATATTAAATTCAATAAGCAATAACTCCGAAAGATCCTTAATATAACGAATTTTCTCATTTGAAACAATTTGATTATCGTATTTACTAACGTATTTTCCAACTTTCTTTTTAATTGTTAGATTTGAAAAGTATATGAGTTCATCCGATTTTCAGACGTCAACATATTACTCACATCATGAAAGCTTTGAAATATCCTTTTAGTTTGAGAAACCAATATACTATCTTAGCAGCAATAATAAACATTGATTTTAAAATTTGACTTCGGTTCTGAAATTCTCTTACCTGTCAAAGTGTCATTATTCTTCTTTTACTTTTGAAAACAATTGTTTATTTGCTAGATCTCTGGACTCGTATTTCTTAATCACATTGGCTGAAATTTTGGGAGTGTTTGAATCTCGGGGCCCCCATATAACTGACACGCCACTGTATTACACTCACTTTCTGCTTTATAATCTAATCAGCTTTACTTAACGTTATGTGTATCCTAATGATTTTTACTCAAATTAATCGATTCAAGTGTGACTTCGCTTGATAATGATTTTAATATCAATATTAATTTATTAAGAAATACAAAGAAAAACTCAATTAAAAATGTATACATATTGCGTTTTTATTTTCACGAGGATTAAAATCTTTGAATTAAAGGACGATTTGAGTGAAAGTCTGATGACCTCTTAATGTTAATAGTAAAACATACATACGTGGTTTGATTTAAACAATCAACTTGATTAAAAATATAAAAAATGGATCACTTAACTAAGATATAGTTAAGTGGAATTCTTTTCAATCAGAAAAATTGATTTATTGAGAAAAAAATCGATTTTGTGTAGAAAAAAGTCTTAACACAGTGCGAAAAATGAAGAATCGAGTAAAATTGAATGAGTAGACTCTTCGATGACACATTCGACGCCAACCAAGCACTGGATCTTCCTGTGGGAATCACAGAATCACCAATTTTACCTGTTGTTCATTGACTTCAGAAAGAAGTGGTCACTACTGACGGTGGAACTGCACATATTATATTAACAGCCGAATAAGGAAAGCTTGTAACTCTACTCAAATATGAGAAAATAAAAATTAAGCAACAAAAATTACGGTATGTCTTACAAAAAAAAAACCTATTTATCTCGAAGCTTATAAATCGAAGCAAAGATTTTGATGAAATTATTTTTTAAAAAGAGCGTTACTAACTAAAGCGCCGGATCTTTGGTTTCTGATTTTCTCATAACTCATTTGACAGACTGCATTCAATCTCAATAACAATGCCCATCGAATTGTGTCAAAAAAAGAAATTTTTTTCAATATTTTATTTTATTTGCCTCTAAGCGTACATATATCACATTATTATTGTAAGTATATTGTATTATTTAAGAAATAAATATTTTTCGATTTTTGATTTTTTTTAAGTTTTTGTTTTTTCGATACATCAGATGATTATACGTAATTTTAAGCTTATATTTGGAATTCAAATAACGTAACACAGAATTTCATTTAATCTCTTATGGATAAGTTAATGGAAATATGCATGAAAGTCCACTGTGTATCCACAGTGGACACTTATGAAATATGAAACTTGAAAATTCATTTTGTTTTAGTCAAGTTCGGACATTTTTCACAAAGCCAACAAATATGGTTCCCTTAATTTTTTTGGGTAGTTTATTATTCCTTATTTTATAGATTCAGATACATCTTTTCTATTTTTCATCTAAAGGCTATTTGGTAAACTTAAATCAACTGCAATTGAGATGTATGAAAATTTGTTTTCGTTTGATATAAAATTTTAACTAGCAAATTTTAATTAAAAGGTACATTTCACGCGAAAAAAAAATATAAATTTAAGCCAAGTCCAAATTTTCACGAACTTCTTCTTCATTGATCCGTGGTAAAATCCTGAAAAAAAACTTCTCCAATTAAAAAAAAAACTGTTAGTTCTATATTCTCATAACATTCTTACTCATTATCAAAATTCTCTTGTCCATTTCGCTTGAAGGAAAACGTGTTATGAATTTTTGGCTCTGGAGGACATGAACTCTTTGAGGGATTTTCAAATATTTTCTCCAGCAACATCGAGTACATTTTTTTGGCCGAATTCCGAAATCCTGGATGCCACCAGGCATAAATAACTGGATTTATCAAACTGTTGCTTACAATGAGCAGTGTCACTACATGATTTACTACAAATGACAAATTTCTACAGTATTGAGAAACAGGCAATTCGTAATCACAAAACGCATACAACGTCCATGTCACAAAACCAGGTAGCCAAGTGATAAATAATGTTCCTGTTGAGAAGACAACTATTTGTACTGCCCTCCATTTCTTCTCACAAAATATTGGCGTTATTTCAAATCGATTGCTATTTTTGACAAAGAAGATTAAGCATTTATTGAAAATGTTCAAATTTAATTGTATACTTGCCTTCGACAGCAAAGTAGACCAAACGATCGAGCTCTCGTGTCTGGTATGTCATCATTTTCGCAGATAGATGTGATCTGCACCTTCCCACGGAACATGCGCAGATCTCTTGCATGTGTCTCAAGGTTACAGACAGACGGAGTGCATCTTATGCGAGACATACTGTTTAAAGCATTTTTCAAAATAATACTGTACAGTACGAATGTGAGAATTAATGGGATAGCTCCAACGGAAAAAAATATGAGTGCGAGTTTTCGAGGAACAACGATTATAAGGTCACATCTTCTTGCTTCCATTGGGATTTGTAAGCAAAATATTGGGGCAAAAGCAAATATTCCGCTGAAAAACCAAATTAATGATACCACACAGTGTGAGTGTTGTGTAGTGATGTATCTATGATAGTGAAGGCCGTAGAGAATGTATAGATAGCGATCAATTGCTATAAGTCCAATGCTGAAACCTGATACTATTACAGCTGCCACGATGATACCTAAAATTGGACAGATTTGATGAGATCAAAGAAACATTTTTATTTTATTAATTAAACAATAGTTTAAGCAATTTTTATATATGTCATCAGATTGCCAGTGAAAACCTGCCAACTCCACTCTCATATTTACAATTCTTACTTACTCAAGGTGACGCTATAGCTCGGGTTGAACTAGAGTTAGAGTTTAGCCAACTCGGTCCTTATTAGTTTTGCACGCCAAGTTGGTTGAAAACATACATATTACCTACGAGCGTCACCGGCGCCTCGTTCTTCCTATTACGCTGCCAGTAGATATTGAATTCATAGACTTTCCGGGACGTAAATTGAGGGCCCATGTGGTCTACATGACAAAGCCTTTCAAGCCAAAGTTCGTAAGAAACAGCTATTGGCAAGAGCTATTCTTCGTTTGAATTCAGGGCTGAATTTATAGTGGCAAGCTTAGGTAGACAAAAGCCTTAGGTTAGCCGAGGCTGCCCTGGCAGTCAGTGGAAAGTTTACACGCTGAGACCACTAGATTGGTCCGTTCTGAAACCACATGGATCTGTAAGTCTTAATCCTTACTCGTCAAATCATTTTGAGTGGAGTGATCGTTTTAAATGAATTCTTCAAAGTGGAGCATACGTCTTTTTTATTAGAGCTGGGCAAGGAAGTTGAGGAATTATTTCCTTCTTCTCTTGTTGCTCTTGTTCCACTTTTGTAGAGTTCATCAGCTTAACATAATGTCGCTGTGGGCCATCGTCCAACAAGTGATTATTGAACTGCTGCTGTTTAAGGGTTTGTGAAGACAGAATCCAAAGATTTGATAGCCGTTTTGCTTTGCTTTTCTTAAGCCAAGATAAACCTTTTTATACATTGGAATATTGAGAAGGCAAAAAGATAAGTTTAATCAATTAATTTATGATCCATCACTGTAGAAATGAATAAATTGGTCTTCTAACAATATTTTGCTGTCCCAATCGGTTCTCGAAGGGAGTTCTGTTGGATTGTAATAGTGGAACCGTGTGGTCAATGCTACTTTCAAATGATCCCAATGAATTCAAAATAACGGTGTGGTCAATATCAGAGGCCATAAGAAGCAGTAGATACAGTGCTCCAGGTGTTTCAGACAGCAGAATGCCCATTGCAGTAGCCGGGCGAAGTACACCACTTGTTCATGGACTGGGCTTTTGATAGTTTATCACAATTTCTTCACTTCTTCACTCTTTCTTGTTTATTATGTTTCCAACTTTGGTTCCTGTCATTAGGTTAACAAACCTTAGGTGGAATACCATCACCACTTGTGTGGTGACTAAACACACATGTTGTTAACATAAGGAGGAGCAATTTTGTATTTATTAGTGAAGAAGACAAGATTTGTTTTGTATGGGTTGACAACCGCATTTGTAAAAGTTTCTTCGAGATGTTAGGATGCTTTCCTGAGACTCAACCACATGAGCAACTCTCCTTTTCTAGAATCAACAGTAGCTCATTTACTACTAAGTTCCGCCTTACGAAGTGCCCCTGCTCACATATTATCTTCCCAGAAAAGTCACCTAAGTTTTAATTGATAATCCTTCTGATCAATATTCAATTTGTCAATTCCCCATGTGACTATCTAGCTTCAAAATTGAGAGCTCAAATGCAACTGCGGTTAAAAGCATCTTCTCCACCTTCAGGTGATTTGTTGGACTTGAGACTCCATATCGGGTTAGTGGAATTGTTGGGCTACATCGCGTAAATCGATTGGTTTCATATCTCTAGGAGTGGAATTTAGTTCATTTTCGACGTTATAGAATTTGGAGAAGTTATCTTTCCATACTTTAAGTATTAAGTGTGGTTCTTCCACCATGTTCTCTTGAACAAGGATGTTGTTTTTACCTTCTTTTTTTGGGAAAAATGGGTCTGTTCAGAAAAAGTGGCTTAGCAGTTTTTCACTCCAAAACGACACTAAGGCTGGGTGTTCGCCGAGTGTTCATATGTTTATAAGACTCATAAGTTTAAAAATCCATGAGCTAATGAAGGAGGATTATTCGAATTATGTATATGAGTCTCATAAACTTATTAGCGCTCGGTGAGTACCGGCCTAAAAAGATATATATTATTTTTTTAATATTCTTACTTATAGTTAGGCCGCACACAAATTCATTGTGAAATTGATGAGGATAGGCAGAAATAAATAGATTCAGAATTCCAACTACCATATCCGACAAAGCAATATTTCCTAAATAAACATACGTGGCCCGCGGTTGTTGTCCTGAATAAGAAGAAAACAAAGTTAGTTTTTTTTTATTTATTAATTTCCAGCACGAAGGCTTCTAGGAACATACAAATTCAAAGCCTTTCAAAATAAGGACCACCTTAAAGTTCTTATTTGGATGCTCCTATAGCTCAAAATACTGGAATAATTTTTTTTTCTTAAATGCTTTTCATGTTTCTATTTTAATACTGTAAGCCTTGTTAAATACAAAGAGTTTACATAGCATTTTCGGAGCATCTCGTGTCGGACTCATTTCGAGGTCAGTAGACAGGCAGATGCCAAAGTTAAACTGGCATATACAGGGTGGTTTGCATAAAGTGTGTCAAAAGGCTAAAGCGTCAGCGTGTAGGTTGAAGCGACTTATAACAAAACCTGTATTGTAAGCCCCTTGGGGTCTACTTACATTTGACAGGTAAATTTAGTTTTTTTTTTTTTGTTCGGACTGATGTTTTTTTAAATTTTAAAAAGTGCAATTTTTTGTTTCAATATTCAATGTACGAGTAGGTACGAAGAGCATGTATCGCGAGCTGGAGAAATTATGTGCGCCTGCTGTTGGTATAATTCATGAATTGCGACATCCGACATCCCAACATGAATAAGGGCGCAACTATTTTCAGAATTGCCGCACAAGGTAGGAAAAATGCTCAGGAGATTAGTTCACTAAAACTAAAAAAGGTTTGCAAAGGTCCTGGTGGTGGCGCTGCAAAATTTGAGGTGTAAAATTCGATTTGGGGAGTCTTTAAGCATCGGAAATTGTTCGTAGGAGCAAGAGGAGACTATTTTTTGAATTATCAATAAATATCAATTAAAACCTCCATAAGCTCTCCGCAAAAAAAAAGAGTAAGGGTTGCAGGCATACATTAGATGTCGCCCCATTCGACTTCCACCATGATAGTACTATAGTTTTCATATACAAAAAAACATGTTATTACCAGTATTGTGAAGAACCAATATCAAAACGGAAAAAGCGATTGGGCCAGACGAGATAACCCGAAAGTTCTGGAAATAGATTGGCGACATCAGGTCTAGACATGGTTCTCATTTCCAAACTTAATGACGGTGACCAAATATCCTATCAGTGGATGGAAGAATATCTTTTCCAATCTACAAGATGATACACGATATCAAGCTGATTTCACACACTATTGAAGATCGTTAAAAGAATGTTTGATGGCCATCTACGAAAATAATAAGGCGGGTTTGTATCGCTTAAATAAACCAGATATGTAATTCAGAGTATAAGAATCAAAATGGGAATCCTTGAACCTTGTGATAACTTCATCAAACACATCTTTAGTGATCGGAAAACGTTCTTAAGCTGAAAGGAAAACTCTTCACGTGCGTCAGTTGTTTTTAAGCGCTTTCACAGCGTTTCACAGTGTTGGACAATGTACTAAAAGTATGAGAGTAAATTCAAGGCGGCTCAAATGAAGAACTCTTTCATGACATAAGGAATGGCAATTCGGCAAAGAGTCAGAAAAATAAATAAAAGAGCTTTAAACAAAAAATAAATGTTGAATTGAAAAATTTATTTAAACAAAAAATTTGTTCAAGTTATTTGCCATCGATAAGCGTATCTTTTTCTTTTAATGAAACGAAAACATTTAAAGCAACCAAGTTAAAATTTGTTTAAACTAACTCATATATAGAATGAATCATTAAGTTGGCAATACATTTTGAACTGGCGGCCATTTTACCAGCTGTTAAGTGATTTGTGTTCAATTTGGTTTAACATTTCAACATGAATAGACTGACGTCTGAACAACGCTTCTAAGTTCTGCAAAATTATCCCGATCCCAATCTTCATGAGAAAATTTTGTTTAGCGATGAAATTCACTTCTGTTTAAAGGGCTATGTCAATAAACAAAAGTGTCACATTTGGAGTTAAGATAATCCTCAAAACTGACAGCATATATGTCACGCAACTCGTGCCACAGTTGATTTGCTGAAATAAACGTTTGGTAATCGCTTAGTTTAATGTTTCCGACCCCTGAATTGGCCCCCAAGATCGTGCTATTTAACGCCGCGCCGCTAGAATATTTTCTGTCGGGATATGGGAAGCCGCTAGTTTATGCCAATAAGCTCGATCGAACACTTGAAGGACGAAATTCACAGCGTTATTCCCGATAGCCCACCAAAAATGTTGGGAAAAGTGATCAAAATTAGACCTCTATAGATTAAAATACATCTGAGCCAGCCGTGGCGGTCATATGCCAGAAATCATATTTAAATTATAATACCAAAAGATTATCTTTCGAATAACGTCAATTTCATTTCAATTTAAAAAAATCATCTTTGTTTTATTCTATTTCAAAGTTCTTAGCCTCTGAAAAAACACACTACTTGTATTATTCATGTCGGTAACATGTTCCGTAGAAATTGATCCACAAAGAGCCCTCAGTAATCGCCATGTTTATTTCAACGATAACTTGATTCAAAATTTTTGTAGGATAGTTATTAATGAGCTATATCAGGGCTCTACCACCCCGCGTACAAGGAACTATTTAAAAAGAAAGTTAATTACCTATAAGTAATGTGTTATACTGCAGCAAAATGTCTACTCCATCATTTTGTTTTTGAATGAACTGATTTTAATGAACAGTTTTTGAAAAACTTTAGTTTCAATCTTAAAATTCAAAATTAAATGAGTCTCATTATTTTGAAATTTTTTTTTTGTAAATATATGTAGATGATTTACAAACCTCTTTTCAACAAAAATCCACTTGAAAGAACAACGGAAAAATTGACTAAAATTATGAAGACACATAAACTTGCGGTTAAGCAATCGAAAAACTCATATTCAATTATACTTTGAGTTGAATTATTTGTTTCCGCCATGATTTTTCAATTCAACGTACATACAAAGGAACATTTTTTCGTGAATAATAATGAAAGTATTCTTCACAGAAATGAAAGACATAAATGGGCTTCACCACCGCGATCCTCGAGAATCAAAATTTTTATTGATATGTCAGCCGAATATTTTTTAAAAGATGATATTATTTTTAAATTGATAAATTAGTATGAACTATGAAATACATTTAAAAACAATCACTCCAAATTTGTCAATGAAACAACTTCATGCTGAATTCTCTCAGAAAAAAAAACATTGGATTTAGTCAATTTCAAATTAGGATATAGTACTTCGATCATTATTATCGGCACGGTGTGAAAGAATATTGAATACTGAAACAGTAGCAATTTCCTATTTTATATCTCGATTTTATATTCTCCCCTTCTACTATAATGGAATGAACGGAAAATACTCAACTATCTTTATCATTTCTTTATCAAAAAATAAAAATCTACCAACCCCCCATTGAATGAACAAATCACAATCACTTTCTGATTTCTAATCTTATCAGATTTCCAAATGATAGTTATTCAAATTAATCGTTTCAAGTGAGGCTTAGATTGACAATTATATTTCTCTGTGTTCTTATTTCTTATTGTTAGAAAGATTAAAATGATCAATTTGAGTGAAATAAACTATGAATGGTATGGAACATACAAATGTACAGTGGTGGCCCAATAAATAGCACGCAGTTTTGTTAACTGTAAAAGTCGTAAATTTTCAGTCGTCTCCTTTATGATTGAGAGTCCCTTGACTGAGTTTGGTAGGGCATCACATTAACTTTCATATTATAATATATGTTTTTTCAGGCAACTACTTTCTAGACAAGTTATGAGCAAAGTGGATCATTGTGTTCATTGCAGCTTATTACAACTTTCACATAAAGCGATCAACCGATTGGTGTAACCGATACAGAACAGTAGCCCGCAGGTCCCAGCAAAATAGAATAAAGAAAACAGTTATCAAGCACACTCAGATAAAAAATAAAAAGTCATATACCTAATAATGGCCCAATTTTTATTTTTTGATAGTTCTGAGATTTCTTATACCAAGAGCGGGGAAATTCTCAGAAACCTCTAACGAAAATATTAGGTAACTGGACGTATGTCTATTATTCTGAAAATATTTTTATTTATATTTTAAGATACACAAATTCTATGCTTACCCAAGTTACATATTCTTGAGAGCATATACTTAGCCTTTTAACAAATGTTTAATTATTTAAGAAAATTATTCCTAAATTAATAAAATTTTAATCGAACTCAACATAAGCTTAAGATTTTATTTAAATTCTTTGGCAACCAACTTTACTTTCCAAATTTAAACAAATTTTATACATACATATGTACGTAAA
The DNA here is from genome assembly GCA_958431115.1 of Syrphus vitripennis. Lineage (NCBI taxonomy): Eukaryota > Metazoa > Arthropoda > Insecta > Diptera > Syrphidae > Syrphus > Syrphus vitripennis. The sequence goes on from OY288108.1 coordinate 33,036,647, forward strand.
TATCATATTCAAATTATTCCGATTAGCAACACTTCGATTTATTATTTTTCTTGTTCTTCGTCGAAATTCTCTTGTCCAATGTGATTCAGGAAATTACTGTCGAAGAATTTTCGGATCTGACGATTGTTTTTCAAGTATTTTCCCCATCAGCGTGGTATACATTTTTTTGGCGGATTTCCGGAATCCTGGATGCCACCATGCATAAATAAGTGGATTCACAAAACTGTTAGTTATAGAAAGCAAACACATCGGACAACCTAATACATTTTTGATTTTTTTACAATACTCAGAATTTAATTCTAAGTCACAAAATGTATAGAAGACACATGCTACAAAGGCAAGTAGCCATGTGATAAAATATGCTCCTGTTGTGAAGACAATTATTTTCACTGCTTTCCATTTGTTCTCACAAAATGTTGGTGTTATTTCATAGGCACTGCTACCATCAAACGGGAAGAAATTATAGGAATAAGTAAGTCATTTGAATATTTGATCTAATACTCACCTTCGACAACAAGGTAAACCAAACGTTCGAACTCTGACATCTGGGACATCGTCATTTTCAAAGCTTGAAGCCGTTTGTACACGTCCACGAAACTTACGAAGATTCCTTGCATCAGTCTCGAGGTTGCTTACAGAAGTACAATTTATTTGGGATCTGCTTTTCAAAGCTTTTTTCAAAATTATTCCGTAAAGCACAAGTATTAGGATCATTGGAATGGCTCCCAGCAATATAAAGAATAGTATAAATTTTCGGGGAAACAATTCCACAATCCCGCACTCTTCTTCCACCGTTGGTTTTCGAAAATAATATGCAGACGCAAGTGCGAAAACTGCCGTCCCAAACCACACCAATAATACCACACAATATGAATGCTGCGTAGTAAAGTATCTATGGTAGTGAAGGCCGTAGAGAATGTAAAGATAGCGGTCGATTGCTATAAGTCCAACCGTTAACCCCGATACTCCTGAAGCGGTAACGTTAAAACCTTAAAGATAACATTCAATCAGATGTTTCTATCTACATATTATAAAAATATAATAAATTAAACTAATTAAGAATTATGTTTAATTTTTTGTATTTTGAAACTAATTCAATTTAAAAATATAAAAACTATACAGCAAAACTTTTTACCCATAATAAAACAGCATAAGAATTCGTTGTAAGATTGATGAGGAAATGTTATCGTAAATAGAGTAATAATTCCAACTATCATATCCGATAAACAAATACTGCCCAAATATACATAAGTTGCACGAGGTTGTTGTCCTAAAAATAACAACAAAAATTTTAGAACAATGCCTAGGCCTACGTTGTATTGTATCACTTAATAAAATTGCCGACCTCTTTTTAATAAGATTCCATTTGAAAGAACTACAAAAAAATTCACAAAAATTATGATCACACATAGACATGCAGCTAAGTATTCACAAAATTCTAAATCGCCAGTGTGTCGCTGTTCATTTTGAATATCTTCAATTAATTTTTCCATGATTTCTTTGACTTATGAAAATGTAAAAATTAAATAATTAATATTTCCATCAATTGATTTATTATTGACAGTATTTATTTTTAGACCGGAAAATTTTAAATTATGAAACTACGAAGGATATTTTCAACACGGTGTTGCTCAAAATCTTTTGCAGACATCTCCCCTTACTTGTGAAATGGCAGTAAACTACTGAGCTGTAATTTAATAACTACACTATGAACTTTAGATATGCTTAGTTTATTGTTTATCTATCTTTTATGAACTGAAGTATGAAAGCTTAATCCAATCACTTTCTGCTTTCTAATCTTATCGGACTTAATGAAAGTTTATGCAATTATCCTGATAAATCTTGAAATCAATTCATTGGAATATAATGCTACCTGCAGCTGAGTTTAGTAATAATTTGTCTTTGTTTCATTGGAAATCAATTTGCATTAAAAGTATTGATCTTTTAGTCACAAGAAGATCACATTTAATTACGGTCAAAAAGTGTGTGATTTAAAAAAAAAATTGAATATTTGAATGTAGATACAAAGTTGTTCTTAATTTTTTCCACAAAAAAAGACGAAACCGACGCACGATGTCCCAGATGTCGAGTACCTTGTTGTTGAAGCTGAAGGTGAGTATTAGATCAAATATTCAAATGACTTACTTATTCCTATAATTTCTTCCCGTTTGATGGTAGCAGTGCCTATGAAATAACACCAACATTTTGTGAGAACAAATGGAAAGCAGTGAAAATAATTGTCTTCACAACAGGAGCATATTTTATCACATGGCTACTTGCCTTTGTAGCATGTGTCTTCTATACATTTTGTGACTTAGAATTAAATTCTGAGTATTGTAAAAAAATCAAAAATGTATTAGGTTGTCCGATGTGTTTGCTTTCTATAACTAACAGTTTTGTGAATCCACTTATTTATGCATGGTGGCATCCAGGATTTCGGAAATCCGCCAAAAAAATGTATACCACGCTGATGGGGAAAATACTTGAAAAACAATCGTCTGATCCGAAAATTCTTCGATAGTAATTTCCTGAATCAAATTGGACAAGAGAATTTCGACAAAGAATAAAAAAAAAAATAAATCGAAGTGTTGCTAATCGGAATGATTTGAATATGATATCTACATTTGTTATAGTTGCATATTTATCAGAGCTAGTTAAAAAATTTTGAAAGTACAGTTGGTTGCCAAAGAATTTAAATAAAATCTTAAGCTTATAATGAGTTTGATTAAAATTTAATTAATTTAAGAATTTAGGAATGATTTTCTTAAATAATTAAACATTTGTAAATAAGCTAAGTATATGCTCTCAAAAAATATGTAACTTGGTTAAGCATAGAATTTGTGTATCTTAAAATATTAATAAAAATATTTCTATAATAATAGACATACGTCCAGTTGATATTTTTGTTAGATCTCAGAGATTTCTGAGAATTTCCCCACTCTTGGTATAAGAAATCTCAGAACTATCAAAAAATATAAATTGGACCATTAGTAGGTATAATGACTTTTTATTATTTATCTGAGTCTGCTCGAAAACTGTTTTCTTTATTCAATTTTCTGCGTGCGACTTTTTTGTATCGGTTTCGCACGTTGTTCATTGGTTGTTCGCTTTTTGTGAAAGTTGTAATAGTGTGTAATGAACACAATGATCCACTTTGCGCATGGGTTGCCAGTGCAGTGGTCAAGTGAACTGTGTTTAGAAAACATTCCTGTTCCTCAAAAAACAAAACATTTAAAAACTTTTGATTTATGTTGTTTTTTATTGAAAAAATGTATTTATTTTAAAATATGTATTTTTATATACGCACTTTTTTCTCCTTAGTCTGTTTTTTTTTAATATTTTTTTTTTAATTTCTTACATTTTTGTTCAATATATAAGTTTTCCGAAAAATTATTAATATTTTTTTACTTCATTCTTTTCAGCTAATATTATGCGTACTCTGATTTTGTTACCTTATTTATCAATTTTGTTGTTTTTTTTTTTTATTAATATTAAATACGAGAAAACAATTATTCTTCTTTTTTTTCATTTAATATTTATATGTATAATAATTAATAATAATTATTATATGATAAAATTATAATACCTAAATACTTGTTTTATCTTAAGTTGTTGTTGTTTTTTTTACAATATGCGAATATCCTTACTTTTAATAATAATATTAATTAATAATATTTAAGTTTTATCGTTTCGTCATTTAAAATATTTTATTTTTCTGTTTTTTTTTTATTTACTTAAAATTTTAAATTTATTGATTCTTTTGTTTATTTATTTTTATATATATATAATGTATTTTAGTATTTGTGTGTGTGGTAATGTATTTGTTTTTCTTTGTATTTGGTATATGTTTTGGTTTCAGTTTAGTGGGAGGAGGGGATGGGCATTTTTTTTTATTTTTTTTTTTTTTGTTCATTTCATTTTAAATTATATTTAAATTTTTGGTTTCATTTGTTTTTTGTTTGTTAATTATGAAATCACGTGGTGGTACAAGTACGAAGTGTATAATTTATTAATGCTTCATGTTTTTCTTTTTCTTTTGTTTTGGGTTTTATTTTAAATATTTAATTTAATTATTCTATTTTCTTTTTATAATTTTACATTTTTACAAATATTTCCGTCAATTGGAATATATTAATTTCTTTTAACCAGTCAGTCGGAAGGCTTTATTCACTTTGATTTTTTACAAATATTTTTTTTAATTTTTTGTAGTGTAGTAGAAAATGTGAAGCTTTAGTCCAAGTGTGTCGGATTCCATTGCAAGGCCTTACAAAAATGTTTTTGAAATTAATTTATTATAAAAATTAAAAAAAAAAAAATTATATAGAAGGTTGAATTGAATGGGTGTGTAGACTAAGGTTATAATGATTGTTTTGGAAGAGTTAAAGATTGGCTGTTTGCTTTTCTACACAGAAAATTCTTTATCCTTAAATATTTCTTATAAGGAAATTGAAAAAAAAATGAGAAAAAAATATTTTGTTTAAACAAATTGCTATTAAATAAATACATTCGTGGTAGAATAATTTTGGAAGGTTTTTTTTTATTTGAAATTATTAAAATTATTATTATTTGAATTTTTTATTTTTAACTATACAATTTTTCTTCATTTTTTTCATATTTTAATTTTCGTTGGTATGTCAAGTGAGCTTCATCACATTTTTACTTTAAAAAGTAATCCTTCTTTCCATTGCTTAGTTTTTTTTTTATATTTTTGTTTAAAATTTAACTTTTGTTTTTTTTTTAAATTTAAAATGTAATTCTTTTTACAGACATAAGATTTTATACAACTTAAAGTTTATTTTTATAAATTTTTTTTTACAATATAAAGTAGTTTCAGACAAAAAATCAATCATTTACCCGTATAAAAAAGAATTTATTTGTTTATAGTTGTTTTTTTTTTTATTTTTATTTTTCAAAAAAGATATACATAAGTATGATATTTTTATTTATTTAATAATAATATAACAACTATATAAATGTAATAAATAAAGAAAATAACAAAAACAAATTTTTACTAAATAAACTGTTAATAACTTATTGATAATGATCCCATTTGTCCTATGCAACGTCCTTCATCATCGAATGTTGCTAATGTCAGGCGGGACAATTTATTGCAAAGAACACCATTTCCATTGTTTTGAATTGGATTTGGCTCTGAAAATATAGAAAAAAAAAACTCAGTTTTCAATATTTGGTTAAGATAGGAAATCTATATTTGAAGCTTAAAGATTGATAAACCAACTCCAAGAAAAACATTTCGGACAAAATAAAAAAAAATTATTTCCGTTTAAACAAAAATTTTGTATTAATAGTCAAATTTTGTCAAAGCTTCTGTAGAAAGTAAATAGATAGCTTAAAATTTTCCTAACATAAGTTTCTTCAAAGTTTTTAACTGGTTGATTTTTAGGACACCAAGGAGGAAGAATAGAGGGACTGCAGGGATTTTCATCAAACTTTGGACTTAAGGTTTTAAAGAGATTCTCTAGAGTGGAAAGTGGGATATTTTTCTTAGGTCCGAAAATACAAGCTGGTTATACAAGACAAAACATTGGAATTTTGTTATTTAAATTACTTAGTCAAAAAATGCCTTATTTTTTCTTTTTAACTTCCCATAGGGAGTTATTGTAATCGGTCCGATTTGTCAAATTGAAATTTTTGACATTTCTCGACGTTTCAAGGTCCCTAGAGCCTATTTCAATCATTTTTAGAAAGATGTCTGTGTGTGCGTGTGTACGTACGTTCGTACGTTCGTACATCCGTACGTCCGTACGTTCTGGTACCATTTTTCGTCGCCGATATCTCAAGAACGAGTAGAGATATCGACTTGAAGTAAATTTTGTTTTACAGATAATAACTTCGAAAGAAGCTGAAAGGGCGTTTATTAATATTCAATCAGTTGTTTTTTTACTAAAGCAGTTTAAAAAAGAAGTGAAAATTTTGGTTGGGTTCAAATATCTCACGAACAAATAATGCTATTGACTAGAAAAAAATTTTATTCGACACATTATGACGTAATACAAATTTGATATGAATTTGGAAAAAAATCAATATACCGTTATTTTTTAAAATCAAAAAAACTAAAAAAAAAAAATTTATAACTCGAATATCCTTAGATGGAAAAACGATATTAACTTTAAAATAATTTTATTTTACGAAAAATGTTGTTTTTGACTACTGGTGAAAATTTAAAAAAAAATTCAATGGACAGTTTTTTTACAAAAAATTAAAAACTACAAAAAATTCTCCCAAAAATTGGTATAAATTGTCTTTCGACTCAAATTTCTCAAAAACGGGTAACGATATTGACTTCTTGTTTGTTTTATTTTCTACATAACATAATTATTAGCAACTGATAACATTTTGACAAATATTGAATGGGCAGTTTTTTAACAAAAAATCAAAAACTGTTAAAAATTCGAAAGAAAAGTAGTTACAATTGTATTTCAGCTCGAATATCCTGAGAACGAACAGCGATTGTGCCTTCTAAAATATTTTATTTTATACATAGTACAATTTTTTATGAAAGGTTAAATTTTGACAAATATCTAATTGAAAGTTTTTAACAAAAAATATAAAAAAAAATATACTAAAAAGTGGTAAAATTGGTATGATATTTTTTATACTTCGATCATAGAGCACTGAAGATCGGAGTAGATGGTTATTGTTATTGGCCTATTGGGGATATACCTCGTTAAAAAAAACGCGTGGAAGTTTACCTCCTGGGTCACGTGGAAACAACTTATACATCAACAATCTCTATAATGTGCATTTCGTAAATCTCTTTGAATAATTAAAATGCTTTTCAATCTTAAAAAATGTTTGTTTGAATTTAACAGCTAAAGTTTGTTTCGCAGAAAATTTGGTTATTTGAAAAAAAACTAAATATAAAGTTTTCAAGATCACAAATGGGAAGTTATAAGTGTGGGTCGCACCCGGCCTCTTTTTTTTAATGGTTTCACGAATGATAATGCATATCAAAATTTTCAAAAATTTCTTTTGGATTTTTGAAAAAAAAAAAATTTTTTGAAAACTCAATAATTTGAAAACGGTTGAATATTAAAAAAAATTTTTTTAGTATATAAAATTATTAAAAAACTTAAAACTTGCACACCACTTTACTTTTTTTTAGTTAAAATTCTTCAAAAATTTTATAGGTACGTATATAAAGAATTACTTTTTAAATTCAAAATTTAGTATTTTTATGATACTGGTTTTAGCAATTTAAATATTAACAATGTAATTTTGTTGTTTATTCTAAAATATGTACTTTATCGTAGGAATTTTTGAAGCCTAAGATTTTTTTAACAAATTTTTTTATCATACATTTTTTCCCAATTTTTTAAAAAAAATTTATTCGATCTTTAGCACCATTATGTATTAAAAAATGTACATTTAATGGCGGTCTGGCAACTGTGCTTAAACTTCAATCAAATCGTAATGCCGTTTCCAAGAAACCAAGATGTAAGAAATGAGGGTGTAAAATTTTTCCTCATAATTTGACTTGGCAGTTAGTATGTAGGTTTATAAGAACGTATTCTTAAAATTTCATCTAAATCCTTTGAACTGTTCTCTTGCAGTAAAGTTATAAAAAAAGTAAGCGTGGCAGTGGCTGAATTTTACTTAAACTATTTTCCACACTTTTAACTGTTAATTAAAATAAATCCTGACAATTTCTTTGAAATCAGCAAGACCGTTTCCGAGAAGAAAAAAAAATATAAACAAGCAAATTAATATACAACGTCCAAGCCTCATGCAACGGGAAGGGATAATATCGACAACAGTATTGCCCGAACCCTGGCTCTGGAAAACAACATGTTTGCAACTTGTCATGTTTTGCTATGAACTTTTGAAAAATACTTTTTTTCTTGATGAAGTACATCATGTTTTGCCCTTTACCCTGGAAGGCATTCAATATTTTTAACATTCGACAATTTCTTTTTTTATGATTTGTTTCTAAATAGATAAAGTTCTCATAAATCTTTATTCAAAGATGTTCGTCTAAAGAACTTAAATCTTTTATCATATCTTTCCTTTTAATTTTCATCTTTTAAACAATATCTTAGAACTTCCCCCTCTCAAAGTCCATCAGAACTGTCTTTCAAAACAAAAACTCTCCCAAACATACTCATAACAGTTGTTTTTTATACCCATCAAACCCAAATTTAAGAAAACAATAGACTTAACAATATACCTCTCCATCTACATAATATATTGAAAATCCATAATTCACCAACCTTAAAGCAATCCAAAGGACAACGACCAACGAAGACGCCTTATACCTAATAATGATTTTAATCTTACGAAAACACACAAAATCCTAAATCTGACATTTGCATCTTCCTCAACTCAATCAATCTCTTCAAAAGCAAATCCCTTTTGGCAACAGTAGAGTATAAATTTGGCTTTGTCCTTACGCTAATTCCTTCGAATAACTTCGATTAAAATTAGTCAATAAATTCAAATTATGTAGGCACATTCATGAGATAGATACATTATTAACAATGGGGCGACATTCTTTAGCTCCAGAGGAATCTTAAAGAAAAAGAGAAGAGAATGAAAAAATACGCCATTCCGAAAGGCGAAAGGGCCCCTGTCAATGTCACCTGAAAATTCCCATTGACTTAATGCTCCATAAATAAATTCTCAGGTTCCCCCGTGCCCGTGTCCGTAGTCGTGTCGTTGTCGTTGTAATCATCGTACTCCTTGGCACTGTCACTGGCACTGGCATGGCTGGATGGCCCCTCTTGGATCCGCGTTATATGCAGGCAAATTAATTAAACTCTCGCAAGGATATCTCCCGATGGTTCAACCTCCAACAAATCTAAAATAAAAAGGAAACGCGGACTGAAAAGGAACAAGCGGAGCGAACAATAAAAAAAATCACGTGCAGCATCCTGAATTAGTGTTGGAAGAGATCCCATGAATAGGAAATGATGAGTGATGCTCTCTCGTGGGATATGGTATGGTATATGCCACTCCTACACCAGCCTCTTACACTTTTTACCTATCCGCACTCGCAGAACTGAAGCTGAAGCTGACACCATATTTTGGACCAGGCATAAGAACATCCTTATCCTATTAGGAGCCTCCATGCTAGAATAATAATTACTTCTAGTGAATTTGTTAATTCCTCAGGATGTGTGTCGGAAGTTATAAATAAATGACATTGAAGAGATTATGCCTGTTGGAGGATCTAGCTGGAATATGGAATTGAAGGTACCACAAGCAAACTTGGGTGAGCTTGTTGCATTAATTACACTCCTTCCAAATGAGCACCCAAGCTTTGTTATTCCACCAATAATCACTACCGCACGCTGCCGCCGAAATATCCTCACATTCGTCCTCGGTAGACGAAATTTAAGGATCTCCTTTTGCAGAGAGGTTGTATGTTTGCGTATATGAAGTTTGCAGGAGGACAGGTTCTGTCTTTTCAAAGATTTTGGTTTTCGTGCATAAGCATTGCTTAACGAGATTAAAGCAACACACAGAAATCGTTGAGTTTGAGTAAAGTTTCATCTTCTTCCTGGCGTAGTCGTCGGTCGGTGTCGCGTCGGTCGTCGTCGTTCGGTGTCGTCACTTTTGTCCTCTTCTTGTGCAAATTTCTTTTCCAGGGTTGTCTTGGATCAATGTTGTATTGTGCCAGAGGCGCTTTAATCGTAAAATAGTAAAAAATTGTAAGAATAGCCATGTCAAGGCCCAAGCAAAAGATTTTTTTGTTTGTAGACATCCCAACTCAATTTACATGATTTAATTTTTTATTTCTTGTTTTGGAACAACAAAGGTTCTGTCAGGAATTTCATATACATATGTACATACATATAAAATAAATTAAATTTGAACATTTTTAAAGGATATCTTTATCTTAGCAAAATTTCCAGGGCTGGACCATTATCTCAAGCTTCACAACTGTATACATAATTTGACATTGGTTGCTTAAAATGCCTCTAACTCTATCCACCTTCACTAAGGATAAATTCGAAGTGAAGATTTTTAAATGCAGTTGTATTTGTTTTGTTATAATGAATACTCGTTTAAAAGTTTATTTACACAAATAACAGGCAAATTTTGACCAGCACGGTTTTTACATGCGATTGTAAGTACTTTTTGGATTCGTGAAAAAATTAGAACTCGAGATTTTGATCAATTTTGAAGTCGAAAAAATTGGATCTCGCAATTCTGTGCGTCTGTTTATTTAGGGCGCTATCTTTTTAAAAAATCAAATATTTCTCGACTCATTTTTAATGTGGGAGATACCGTCTTTAGGTTTGCGATCATCTCAAAACCGGTTCATGAGTTTGTAATCAAATTATAAAAAGTATTCATTGCTCAAATTAAAAAAAAAATAATAATTTTTTGAAAATTAAATATTTCAAAAAAACCACATATATTTTTTAAATGTGGTACAAAACTGTTTTTTTAATATTATCTCTAATAATTTCAACCAAAATTAATTTTATTTTTTAAAATAACGGTACCTCCCATACAAATGTTAAGAAAAACTTGCTCTCAAAACTCTCCAATTTCTCGAAAACAGTTCCGAGGATTTTGATAAAATTCTATGTGTGTATTTGAAATGTTAAAACACACCTCATTAATCATTAATTTTAAAAACCATTTCTATAAATAATTGCAACTAAAAACATTCGCTTGAAAATCTTCAACATTTTAGTCCGTTTTTTTCTTTGAACCTTAATTTCCATGATGTTTCAACTCCAATTAAAATAAGAACATTTTTAATTAAAAAAAAATGTGTATGCTCAATATCGAAATATGACTTCCTGGACATAGCCTCTAAAACCGCAAAAGATTTACCTAAATTATTCAAGACAGTTTTATTATTTCTTATAAACATTTAATAATTATTTAAAATTCCCAACGTTTGCATAAACAAATTTCGTATATTATTCAGTTAGTTCTTATTTCATGTTTCTTGCATCAAACATACAAAAATTTGGGATGAGTCAAATGAAATTGCTTCAAAATCGTTGGTACCTACGATGAAAAATTTCTAGCTTGGAGCAACATTTAGATAAAGGAACATAATATCGTCATTTGTTTATCCATATAAAATAAATAGAAATAAGTTTGCAAAAAAAAATGTGGAATTTAATAAATCGCTAACAACAGTTGAATCTGGGAGAAACTCATTTGATAGATAATTGAATTTTCTTTTAAAAAAAGGTCCTAACCTTAAACGATTAGAGTTTCCATATATGCTGAATTATGTAGAACTTTTTCTTAATCTCATTTCTCAGAACCGAAAATATACAATGGATGCTCTACTCTGTTACACTAAATATTGGAATCTAATAAGTGTAGTGTATGGACATTTAGTCCCCTGAAGGATATGAAAGTCCCTTTCTTTTTTTCGTGAAAATACAAATTAAATAATTTCCTCATCCAGTTGGTCTTGAGTTTTATTATTCCTCCAGGTATTTTCGGTTCTTTCTTTTCATTGAATGATGATGAAGTGCACATTCTTGATAAATGTTAAATTTAAGAGCAATAATTAATTTTTAAATTATCACCATCAACTTTCAACGTCTTTTATTAATGAGAGAACAGAGTTTTGTACTTTAAGCTACTGAGACATCAGTGGTAAACAAAGGTGATTATATACATACATATTTATGAGTGACATTAATATGGATTGTCAAAGGAGGGATGTAAGAAGACTTTGATATGCCAAGTGGGGCTAGGCATGGCTGAAGACTGTTACCAATACTTTTTTTTCGACTGCAAATGGAGGAATTCAATGAACCCTGCAATCATACCTCATGCACTTAGACTGTGCGGATGATACATGCTTTCTCGCTCATCTCATAGAACCATGGTTCTCTAACTAAATGAGAACAAGAGTGGAGAGAGAAGCTGATATCGAACGTCCATTTCTGCACAAATAGAAGAGATGGTATAAAATGAAAGTCCATTTTGTTGTGTCTCAGTAGATGGCGGAACCGAATTAGGAAAAGCAAATTCTCCATTCAGAATGCTGTCAAAAACATTGAGAAACAAATATATTTGGGTTGACACAGAAAGCTGCAAACATTCGTAAACAGAATATATCTTCGATTTTTTGACCCATACTCATCTTCAATCATGAACCATTGATTCTGCCATACGAAGGTAAGTGGCAGTGGACATACGCTTTGAAAGGGAACGAGTGCATTGCAAATGAAGCAATGCAATGGAATGTTCTCAACCAGGCAAAGGAAATACTTGGCTAAGAACGTTTGAAGAGAAACTAGCACAACTGGAAAAGCGCTGGAAAGAGCTGAACTACATCTCCAAAACCAAGAATGGGCAAAAATTACCGGGTTTTGATCCAAATTTCTATGCAGACTTGGAGGTTCCCAAAATGTGGATAATTTTTACTATAACACAAAAAAAAACTGTATTGCTCAAAGATCCAATCAAAGGATAAAAATATAGTGTCATTGTATTTCATACGTGTATTAAAGTAAATCCGCTAAAAACGGAGTAGTTTTAACTATCTAACAAAAAAAAAATGGAAGGTATAGGTAACACTTCTACTTTCATAAGGGTACATTCTATTTTTTAATAGTTGATTGTAACTTTTAACACCCATTAATTTTTTGTTGGCATAATAGTTAAAATTACTCCATATCTCACCACATAAGTCTCAACAGTCTCTATTTGCGAGAACATTTTAAGTTCACACTCTTTATATAAACTATTTGGCTGTAACTTTTTACTTTCCATGTTTTTTTCTTTTTGTTGATGTACATACATAGTTAAAATTTACTAAGTATTCAGAAAAGTTCACACGGCACCATCGAGTATAGTCATGTTCCCTATGAATATGGAACGATTCTTGGCAAAACTGTCTCTTTGTTACCACATCAGCTGCCATAAAGCATCAATTGTTTTCAAGATAGCTAAGGCAGTAACTTTTAATAAATAACTATAATTTATTTGATGCTCACAAACATTTTTAAAATTATTAAAAAATAATTATGTTTAACGAATTTTATTGATAAAATAAAAATTCATAAAATATTTTATTGAATTTTTTAAATTCATTAAAACACAAACTACTATCAGAAGGTGTTCATAGATATTGTTGATTGTTAATTATGCAAATAAAAATATTATTTCAAATTAGTCTTCCGTGAACATTTATCCCCAAGCCAAAAGTATTAACTCATTGACTTTTATTCAGCCTTTAGAATTTGGCTGGATGAATATTTGATTTAAAATTAATTAAATTTCATTGTTCAAAAATTGAACAGGATATTGTTATGTTAGTATATATTTAGCGTGTGTGTGTTTTGTGTAGTTCAAGTAGCGTACTTACGAGTAAGTGCTCGATTATGTCATGAAGAGTCAGTCGAGTTTTTCAGTTAAGGTTTGAAAAATCATGGCAAGACGAACAGTTAACGAAGATAAAATAAAACTATTTTTTTTAGTTTGAATGAAACTTGCACTGTTCCCATTTTCCTTTAAAATTTTAATTTAATTAAAACTATATCAATAATAAGAATTATCCATTACACTCCAGTTTTTTGGGATCAAATTAGGAAAGATTTGTGCTATTACAGGGACAGAATGGGCCAATAGAATTTTGCCTGGTTGTCCCAGGGCAATCAAAAAATTCATAAAAGTTCACGCGTTCAATTTCTATATTTTTCTTAAACCCTTTCCGTCCCTTTTTTTTTTGTTAGTGTTTGTGTGAGAATTTAATGATTCAAGAAATTGAGGTTTGATTCCAAATATTTTTGATTTAAATATATATTTAGAGTCCCACAAATCTCAATTAGTGTAGCCTCCACAAATTTTTGGAAGCTCTCAGAAGTAACAGATTTGTGGTACCTTAGAAACTTAATTAAATACATAAAATTTTATTTTTTGCTTTTAATATTCTTATCAAAATTACCAGAGCCATTTTCGAAAAAAATTTTTGAAGGGGTTCTTAAACATTTTTGTGTTTTTATTCAAATTTTTTAAATATAGTACTAAAAAATCGTTTTAATTTCAAAAACATGTATGAAGACGTTTCTGAAACATTGAATTCTCATAAAATAATTTTTTTTTTAATTTAAGTAGTGAATACATTTAATTAATTCTAGATGCTTTTGTACAAAAAAAAATTGATTACAGTTAAATCGACCGTTTTGGAATCGTAAGAGTACCTCCCACATTTTAAATTTCTTTTGTTCATTTAAAGTGAGCTAACATTTATTTAAATTTATAGATTTTTTAAAATCAGATTTACATAAAGGGGCAAAAAATTTATGTATGGGAGGTAGGTACCGTTATTTCTTATTCTTAAAAAAAACCAAAAAAAAAAAGAAGTTTCAGAAAATACCGCACAGAAAGTCTTTCCTCAATTTTACAAGTTAAATGGATTTTCTATAAAAAGTAACTTATCTCACTAATTCCAAATAGCTAAATTTTGGCACTGAACTACTTGACAATATAATGTAATACGTTTTAATTTTAAATAAGTTTTCATTAAAATTAAGTTTTTTTTTCTAGTAGCCATTTGGAATATTTTTACATAAGTAAATAATCGAAAACTACAAGGGCATATGTAACCGCTGTCACTAGCACAATCCTATATATAGAAACGAAAATAAGAAGATGAAATGCACCCCTGGTGATTCCTTGAAGGTTTTCACTGTGACTGAAGGAGAGCTTGATATAATAAAAGGACATCCCATTAAGGATGTAACACCGATTGAGTCTAACAACAACAGCATCCAAGAGAAGGGTTGGAATGAGGAAGGACTCTGTTTCGGGGTTGTTGAAGAAATGACTAAAAAAAACAGAAAATAACTCTTTAACACGAAATTGCTTTTTGTACAGTGTCAAACAAGCAAAGGACACAACGAGAAGAAATTCCCTAAGGCAACGTAACAATTTTACACAAAACTTGGTCAACAGACATCACACTCGAAGGAGAAAGAACGATACGATGTAGGTACTCACTATAAATACAACTTCGATGTTAGACGACACCGTCGACCGTCGACCGACGACTACGACGCAACAGAGACAGAGATGGAGAATATTTCCCTTGGTCAGATCCAGATGAAATTTAAAATTCGATATCCAAAATAATTTAAAACAGAAAAGGATATTTAAATTTTAAGAATGGGTTTGAGATTCAAGAGAAATTCCTAGAAATCTTATAATTTCGTCATAATTATATTTAGGATAAACTTTAATAGACTACAGTTATTTTTTTTTTTGTATAATAGATGACGATAAAACTTACCATCATGGATATGCTCTGTAACATTTCCATCACCACCTTCTCGTCGTCGTCTCATTTGTTCCGCAAAATGAGCAATTAAGGCATCCATCATAGCCGCTTGTCTTGAGAATATTTGCATCAGTTTTGATATTTGGATTCCGTTTTCCACCGCATCGAACTGGAAAATGACAGAAACATAAAATCAAAAAAATTAAACTTAATGGGATGGAAAATTCTTTTCACAAATACATTTTTTTTTTTTCATTAATAAACCAGCACATAAAGCCTCAGTACATAGTGAGTGTGATGATTATGAAATTCGTATTAAAATTTTGTTGCTTCCAAATCATTAAACCAAAATTAATAAATCACTGGACTGGACTTTTAATTGTGTGGAATGATATAAACACTAGTAATTTCCATGTAGAAAGGGATAACTACAAAATGTGGAGATGTGGAAATATGTTGATAGAAAAAAAAATAAATTGATCGAAGGACGCCACTTTTTCAGAACCTTTAAAGTTTCTCACATTTGTTGCATTGCTGTCCGTAGGTGCATTTTTTACGATTAACGCTTATTAGATTTAGATTCTGGTTTTTCCATTTTGAAATAAATGTATCCTCAGACTTTATCATCAAAGTTCGCCTACGTTATGATAAAAAGTTAGATTCCTTATACGGGACAAATGTGAACATAAAAGCAAACGAAAGTTGGTCGTTCCTCGCTAACTCAATTGAACTACCTACCACTGTTTATAGTTCAATGGAAAAATGCGAAGGAAGAACCTTTTGAATTCAGAGGATTAATCCTTTCTGCTTTAGCTAGCTACGGTGATCCTGGAATGACCGTTCTTGATGAACGTGCTTAATGGTAAGCTTGTGCAAAATTTAGAACAGAAGTTTAAGCTTCCTGACCTACTAATGTATCTTTTAAAAATGAAAAATTACATTAGTCAAAGGAAAAATTCACCGAACCAATAATGGTTGTCAATACAAATCACTTCCAGTTTTCGGATTTATTTGACCTGTTTTTGCATCTTTTTCTAAACTAAGTTTTCATGTTTTTTAGCACCTTCAAAATATGAAATTTAAATATTTAAATAATATCATTGCTTGCCCGTGCATTTTCGCATAGCTCGACTAACATGTTGCGTTTCCAAATCATTTCAAATCAGCGCGAACGTTGTTTTTCTGAGAATATTGTGTTTTAATGTTACATTTTACCAATTAAAAAAAACACAATTGACAAAGTTTTTATTTATATCTATTTAAAAATTTATATCTATGTAAAAAAATGTTTCTTGAATAACTTGAAAAAAATTAATTGTTTTCTCATTTTCTTTTTGAATTAAGTTTTTTTTGTTTTTGACAATTTTTAAAAATCAGTGAAGGTTTTTATATTTTATTTATCTTTTATCTTTAAAAAACATAAATTAAATTAATTTATACCTCTAAGTGTATATCTGAAAGGCGATCTTGATAACAGTCAGCTTGTTACAGTATTTGGTGAGCCTTAGATTTTCTTTTCTTTTATTTTTTTTTTTAATTAAGGCACCCCCATTTTCGGCGACAAAAGCTTAACAAGTATTTAGTCAAGAAATTAATGAAATTAAAAAAAAAATAGTTGGAGTTGTTTTTGAGAAAATTAAGATTTTCTAAAAGACCATAAAAAGTGGTTGACAGATACTGTCATTCTTGATATGCTAGTTTTGATATGGTCTCGATTTCGACATTGTTTGAACTATTATTGACCTAAGATTTACTTTTTGTTTTGCAAATATCCCAAAAATGCAGTGCTATAAAATAACTGATGACCTTGAAAAGCTTTGTCCTTTGAGAATAAATTTTCTATATCTGACCAATTGAAAGCATCACCAACTTTATTGGTACTGTCATATAAAAAGACGCTGCCTTGAGAAGCGAGTTCCAACACTATCCCGGAAGAAACGCATATACGTTCTGAATCATGGAACAATACAAAATCGGGTGTCCTATCAACGTTTCCTAAGGTCAACCCGCGTATCCCACAAGTGAAGCTTTAGTGTGACTCTGGACCATGACAGCAGAAGAAGACCAATTTCCTTTTTAGTAGAATTGCTGACCTAACAGATGGTAGGTATATTGTTTTCACGAACGTCTCAAAAATAATTTTACTCAAAAAATATTTCCAAAAATCCTAATTTTTTTCTATATCTTAAGCATTTTTTATTTTCCGAGCAAAAGAAGAAAATTTCTTGACTGTTATGTATTTTGAAAAAAAAAAAAAATATTATAAACAGCAAGAGCTGATTTTTAGATTAATTTATTATTAAACTATAAACAAAAAATTTTATAGGTAAGTCTTCTTAGATAAGATTAATAAATTTTGAGGTTGTTTTTATTCGTTCCCATTAATTTGTTCTTATGATTTTAAATCAAACAACTTTTGCTGATGGCAAAAACTAAGTTTTCTTTGTCGAAAAAATAAATCTTTTTTTTTCGCTTTTTTCAAAAAAAGTTCAAAATCGTGTCTTGAAGAGTGCTCATATCAAAAACCTTTTGAGAACATGGAAAAAAATCAAAATAATTAAAATTTCGAAAGAGCTTAAACAACTTTCAAGGTTATCAAAAGTATTGTTTAAAATGGTTGTGCCAACACTACGGCAAATCGCTTTCTCTTCAGGTTTTGTATGATAAAAATAAATATAGTGGATGACGGTCATAATGGATGTAAAAGCTGAAGTGTATTTAAATTTACCTATAATCATCATTCAATTAATCAAGCAGAAATTTTTTAGATAATTACATCGTATAATAGTCATTTCCCTATAAAAGCTTCTCATTTCATCAAAGAGCCGTACATCTACTCAATTAATTTTGTCATTCATTAAACCATATCGCATGGCCTCAAACTGTAGGTCATCGTTCAAAGGACTATACCCAGCCGGAAGTATATAGGTACAGGTTCCTTAAAACTAACAATATTCCCTTTGTTATTCTACACTAAAGCTTGCACACATAATTTTATATTGCATATATTTTGCAATGCCCTACAGTCAGGTATATCAATTAGTTCATTTCCAATTATAGATACATAGGTACATCCGAAGCAGCTTTAAACTATATAAATTTACCCAGCTCGCATTTCAGACCGTATGACAATCAATCCTAAGTCTTAAAGCATCAACCTATACCTCAATCACCATTACTCGACCAAGCAATTTTTGAAAATGCTTTCTCTTAGTTTCCAAAATTCCAAAAACCAAAAAAAAAATAACTAAACCAAACTAGAAAGCCCTAAAGAAACACCCGAAGACCTTTAAACCCTTCTTCATTTGCAAGAGAGCATCTATTTAATCCTTTTTCTCTGACATCGAGTAATCTTTTAAGACTCAGATCCTCTTCCAAATCAAACATAAGTAAAGTATATTCTATATATGCAGAATTCTAGGTACAAGCGAACTTAATCAATATCAATAGAGTGAATGGTGATGTGGTGCAAGAAATATATATGGAGTCTCAGCTCTCAGTCTTGATGGTAAATTCGACATCTGCTCGGTTGCGATGGTCCTGATGCTTGGTTCTTCCTCTTAGCAACCATATGCAAACGTGTGCATAGGAAATCCTGAAGCATAAGTGCAAACTCAGCATTATACTAGTGGTAGCGGTGATGGCGATGGCATGGCTGCCGCGGCTATGGCAGCAAGCAGGATAGCAGCAATTTTCGTCAGAAATGGCTGACATGACCTACTTACAGGCTAAATACCCTCTCTCTTATTCGATGCAAGCAGGCATATAAGGAAGAGATGACGACGACGACACGGTAAGAATTCAGGTTGAACAAACCAACAAAAGATAATGTAGAAATGGTTTTTTGTTGAAAAGTACCTTTGCATAATATTTTTTTAGGCGACTGACACTGGAAACAAAAAAATGTAGAAGCACAGCTAAATCAGACCTTCTTTCATTCGTCTTTCTATCAATTAGCATATTCCCGTATTGTTTTGCACATCAGCCAACATTCACAACAACAAAAAGTTGTGTTCGTTCATACAGCATACCACCCATCATCACCACCTTCGAATTTTTATTTTTTTTCCACAGAAAGAACAAAGGATCTGCCACAAGGATGTTGAATGTTTATGGTTTGGTGTATACAGCTGCCATACTGTATACACGTCTTCATTATGCAGTATAGCGAGTAAGAAGAGGCTTTCAATTTTTTTTTTTTTATTTCAAAATATCTTTTTTAAAAAAAGTCACTCAAAAGAAATGATTCTTGGGCTTCAAACATAATGTTGAATTTTTTTGTTTTGTTTAAGAAAAGAACAATAAACAAAGCGTGAATGCCTTGATCTGATCAACCGATTTTCAAAATATTTAAGTTATAGAAGAAAATGTCTGGTCTGATATTTTGAGGCTGATCCTATGGAAAAATAGTTAGAACCTTTGCCGTAAGATCTCAAGACGAAATTAATAGCCACTGATGAGGTGCTTGCTACCTTCTCGATAATAATTGAAAGCATAGAAGGTTAAATGGTTTAAGAATGCATGAAGTTTTTTAACAACAAAAGGGTGACAGGCGGGAAATTTTCAACTTTAAGTCGTTGATTTATTGACTTATATGTACGTTCTTAGAGGATACTAAGAGGGTAAATTTTAAATAGGAAGGAAAAAATGATGTTTTTTTTTAAGTAACTAAAAAACTTTTTCTTTTATTTCTATTTTTATAATCATTTTAAATTTTTCTTTAAAAAATGATCAGTAATTATTTTCTAATAGGAATATTTTTTGTTGTTGGTGGTATTTCTAATAATTAGGCAGTTTTTTAATTCCAGTATTTAATTCTTAGATAATAACTTTGAAGTCTTTAGTAATACAATAAAGCAGTAAAAATATTGCAATCATGATTGCAAACAATAGGAAGTATTGCAATTGTTTTGCAACTTGAAGCGTTTTCATTTCAATCGAGGTATTACAAAATGATTGCATGCATGTAGTGCAATACCTAAAATCTCTGTTAATTACATATTTATGTAAAAATAAAAGATGTTATTGATTCGTTTGTATGGTGGCTGGAAAAACGTACGAAATACACCCAACTCCCTTCAGATTAATTTGAGAGGTTTTAAGCCACTTTAAATGTTTTGTGCAAATTTTGAAATTTTAATAACTTTGTTACTAAGACTGAACAAACGAATTTTATATGGGCATGGTACAATGGCGTAGCGAGGGTTCTAGTCGTGGGAGGGGGGCGACTTTCATTGAAATGCCGACTTACTTTAGGAATTTGCCGACTGTATTTAACATTTTTCGGGTGAAACTTTACTTCGCCACATACACTTTTGAGATATTGCAATGCGAAATTTGGAGCAATGATTTTCCATAAAGCAATTTTAAAATACTAGGAATTATTATTTTGCCGAAAATAACAATATAAGATATCAATGAAAATGCTCCTTTTTTTCATATTTTTTTTTAAATGAAGTTTCGTTGATTTATCGACGAATTACTCAGCATATTTCCGAAATCCGCGATGGCGTTCTATTAATTTTTTTTCACTTTCGACTCCCATAGGTACATTTGTAAAAATTTGCCGACTCGAAAAGCATGGGGGGTTGGCAACCTCCTCCCCCCTACACACCACGCCTCGCTACACCCCTGACAGGATAGAGTGGCAGGTAGACAAACGCGCAAATTTAATATTGCTCCGAAGGTATGAAAGGCTGACAAACTATTGCCAGACTATTGGCGACGAATAGACGAAAAAACGATACAATGTGCTTTAAGAAGCAATGAAAAAAAAAATTTAGATTCCATACAAACTATCGATAATATCTATGTAAATATCGTTTTAAGCTTATCTCTATCCATGTGTTTATGCAGGAATAGCTTGTTGTTAAACATGTGAGTTTTCTTAAGCCCCATGATCGTCTTTCTTTGCATCCTATCGGGGTTTTAAAAAAACACTCTTGGCAATAGTTTAACACATGTTTGACGGTTTTCGTTCTAGATAGAAAATCTAAAACCTAGCATTTTATCTATCTACAGTAAAAATTAAAAAACTAAAAAATAAAACCAGAAATCCATCTTATTCACATGGACTATGTTTCATTTTGCTGGACATGGAAATGTTTGAAGCTCTTCAAGTGGCATTTGAATATAAATCACAATAATTCATTACATATACATAGAAGATAATAATAAATAACTCACCTGTAGAAATATACACGTCTGGCATTCGGGATCATCACTCGCACTCGGTTTGGCAAAATCCCACGATAAGTCTTCATATCTTAAACCCAGCAACAGTGTCTGCAAATCCAACAACAGAAAAAAAAAACACTCATTTATCATCGAATTGGTGATGTGCTGCTGGCAACAATGCAAAATAAGCAATCGTCGATTACACTTACGTATTCCACCGGATCAATGATGAAAATACCACGCTCGTTTATCGCAACAATCACTGAAACATCCTTGTGATTCACTAAGCTCATAAGACCACGAACTGGCTGCTCCACTTGACCATGAAAAAATGCCGCACTGCAAATGCATTGAACAATGCAACAATCAAAAAAAAAAATACAAATATAAAATGGAGAAACAATTTTTATGCGGTGCGGACGTGGGTGGGGCGGTAGTGGTTGAAGGACGTTTGGTTAGGTTGAGGCAATAATACAAGATACTGTACAACAATGTATAGAATCAAACAAAACGCTGAAAATAGAACAAAAGGATAAATGTGGCGCGCAGCAATTAATTGCCACAGGGACACGTTCCCATTTTCCCATGTATTCACTTCATCTGACATCAGGAGTGCGAGAAAAGAGCTTGGAATAAAACACGAACGTGCTTTTATTTCTGCATTTTCTTGCCCAAGATGAAAATCGGCATCGACTTCGGCAGTACGACCGGCTGGTGTGGCGGTGGACTATGCTGCTGCTGCTGCTTTTATCTACTACATCACAAGGCGTGTATATGTAGGTACTTTAGAAGCTAGATGCTCTTAAAAGCTTCCTTTTGTTGTTAAAGCTACATAAAAGTGTGTAGGTATAAGGTACAGCATGGGAATAAGGTGAAAAACCCTCAAAACTCCCCCAACTTACCCTACCTACACTCCATACAGCACACACCAAATGACTCTTTCAGGAACAGAAACAGCATATGGCTTGTTTCATGTCCTGGAACGTGCCTTTTTAAAAGGATAACATTTTGCTGAGCTGCTTGTAATCCCCGTGTATTTTGTTTACATTCCGAAGTGATAGTGCTCAATTTTTTCTAATGTTTTTTTTTTTTTCCTAACATCAAAAAAAAATTAGAGAAGAAGGACACACACGTGCATTGCACTGTGTGTGCATTTACAGTAGGTATAGAACACGCTCGGGTACAAAGAACAGAAAGGACGACCTATTCCAAAGTGGAAGATCTTAATCCTTTTATGCGAGGACGACGACGACGACTACAACGATGCAACTATATTATTGGAGATTTCGTTCTGGTTCTGCCATATGCAATTTCAAAAAACGTTACTTAGGGAATAGTTGGTGTTTGTGTGACATATTTTACGACTTTACTGAATAGGTTAAGGGATATTCTGGCAAACTCACAATTGTTGGAAATTAGTCCATGTAGGTAAGGTGGGTAGGTATAATTGTAACTGTTTTTAACGAGGCATATCATTTGAGAGCAATCAAAAGAAATGTACATAGGTGCAGGTGGATATGTACCCAATTCCTATTCCCAACAACGGGTTACGTTATTTAAATTATTATTTTATTACATTCAAGGCAAAAAGATTTGCAGAATTCTGGGGTTTTCGTATCGAAGGACGTGTCTCGTTCCTCAAATTAAAGTCACGTCTTGGTCTCGGCTCGGATACTCTGAAGCTAGTTTCAGTCTCGTGCCAAGCCGTATTGAGGTTATAGGTATATTGAATGCATCATTTTAAGTCATTTGAAAAAATTCATAGATTCATAGATAATGTTTTCAGGCTTCAGCGATTTCTGAGTCGGTAATTTTTCTGACCAATTATTGAAAGTTTTTGATGGGTTGAGCTAAAATTTGGCTTCAAAATGTTTTTAACACGTTAGGTTTTTGAGATGTTCCCGTTTGAAAATTAATAAATTTATAAATTTCAATCGATCAAAAATATTTCCTAAATTTGAGAATTTTCTTAAATTCATGCTAAATCAAAGACACCAATTTTTTTATAAGTTCATAAACAGTATAAACTTTTATATTCATTCCACCAAATTGTGTCTTTAATTTTGGGACCGATTGCAATTGAAAAAAAAATTGATCAAACACCTTCATAAGAAATAATTTTGGGTTTCTGTACCGAAAACCTTGCGACCAATTGAAATTTATAATTCTTAACTTCCATAAAGATTTTGATACATCACAGTTTATTCATCAACGTTAAAACATAATTAAAAATAAAGATCAAAAAAATTTTGGTCAAAATTCAAAATATAAAAAATAAATATGTGTAAATTTTAGATTTGATAAAAAATACGCAAAAAAATCTGAACAAATTATGTGTTATTTTTCATTGCATCATGTGCAAGTTGAAAAAAATTAGAAATTAAACAAATCTTGATTGAAGGTTGATTGAAGAAACCTTAAATTTTTAGAGCATTTATTTTGGTCATTTTAGAACATTTTTTTCAATTTGATTTTTGCTTATTTTTGAAAAAAAAATTTTTTATTTTAATTTTTGAAAATTTTATTTATTTTTTAAAACATTTTTACATAATGTATGTAATGCATCTAAATAAAAATGACGATATTCCATGGAGGAAGAAAATTTGTGTTTTCTAATAATTCTGAAAAGAGAAGAGCCTTGTGAAAACGCAAAGTGAGTTTTTTTCCAAAGCTTTTCAAAAAAAATAGTCAGAAAGTGAAATTTCAACATTCTAAGTCAACAGTTTGTTTTCTTTAATGAACACCTCATTGGAGAAAAGAACCCGTTTAATATAAAAATATAAAAATTTGTATTCCAATTTGTTGTCGAGCAATTACGATAATTGATTTTTTATAATTTATTGCTACACAGTTTCAAGAACAACTATTTTTTTTCTGTAAAAACATGTATAAAGGAAATTGCTATCAACCTCCTTCAATACAAAACTTCAGCTCAGAAATTTGCATCATCGATAAGATTTTAAAAAAAAAAACACAAATTGCTTGTGCTCCAGATTGCTTTTTCGCACTCAATTCCTAATTGCTTTTCATTCACCTCCCATACCTAACTACCTAAACAATTCCAAAAATCTCATACTCCTAGGACCAAACCCCATTTAATCATTTTCAAATCTTAATTTCCTTTGCTGCTTTATTTTTCCCACCTCATAACAAAAATCCTGTTTATACAATTTTGATTTGGGGTGTACTCTGTATATACGAGTGGTTTGTTTATAAGGTTTCAAGTTCTTTACAGAAACAGGAAAAAATGCAGCAATATCGATTCCCAGAACTATAAGCTCAAAGTATATCTAAATAGGGGCAAGCGCGTTAAAAAGAAAATGAAGTGCACGCTAAAATAATAAAAATGCAAATCAATGCCCACTTTAAGGTTAATTGGAAGTTATTTTGTATTATATTTTTTTTTTTTACTTTTTAATTTTTGTTTAAAAGCCAACGGCAGCACAACGGTTCTGTTCTGTGAGTCCAGTGACGACCCAATTACATCCATCTTAATTCGTTCGTGATTCCGTGTGGTCTACATTTTCATTCATTTGCTTTCACTGTACTCAGTGTATAGCTTCGAAAATAATGATATCACTGTGTATACAAAGCTATATAGAAAATGGAGTCGGAGCAAACAATTATAAACTCGAAACTTGTCTCGAACACAACAAACTTTCCACCAAGAACAGCAATTAGAAACGCGAAAGCGACTTTATTCAAATATCCGACAGCAATATTCTTATATATTCGCGAATCTAGTTGCTAACACTTTTTTTGTGTGTGGGTGTTATAAAGTTAACAGGGTTGAATTCGAACTAGGGTCTTTTTTAAACATGGGCGATAAGTTGATCAAATTTGTAACTTAAAACAGAAATGTAAGAAAAAGGGCCAATCAAAGCCTATACGAAGCATTTAATACAAAAACATTTAAAGTCAATTCTCAGTACCAATTTTTAATTACTTGCGAAAATTAGAATTTGACTTTGTTAAAGGACTCGAAACTTCTAATATTAATATTTTTAATTTTTTTATTTACGTCCTTTAAACTTTAACAAACCAGCATTAATTAAATAGCCTGAAGTTATCACCACTATTGTTTTTTATCAAATGAATACAGTGAAAGCTCTACTTGTGGGCAGCTCCAATAAGCGGACAATCCCCTAAACGGACACATTTTCGTGAACGAACTTCTTCGAAAATCTCATACAAATTACTTTTCTATAAACGGACGCGGACACGTTTTCTAGGAATTATTTTTGTATTAAGAAATGAATTGAGAAAGAACAGAAGATCTGTTCTCAATACAATTTCTGTTTAATTGTTAATATGTAACTAAATTCATACAAAATCTATGATAACCAGACGTGAACCTCTAAAACCCGGACAGTACGATATTACATTGCAAGGTATTTAGGGGATTTCCCAAGTAAGTTGTTGGGAAAGAAATTTCCCTTAACCGTACAGCTTTCATAACCGGACAAAATTTTGGGGACCATGAGTGTCTGCTTATTGGAACTTTCACTGTATACTCCAATGAGCTTAACTGTGTGAAGTTAGCACCGCCATTTGCAATTTATACAAAAAAAAAAGTTGCGCTGTGCTTTTATGCGCTGTAGATATTTTTTTAAACTTCTCCTATATGCGAATTTCAACTTACTTTTCGCCCCTCGTAGATACAAATTCCATAGCGCGGATTTCTTTTTAATGAAGAATGTTAGCATAGGCTGCGCAAATAAGAGCACTAGCTTGATGATTAAAGGTAGTTTGGCGGATTACTTAAGCCAGTTTTTCATTTCGCAATTATTGTTTCGCAACGTTTGTGTCTCAGTTTAACTGTTTTGCATTTAGTTGTTCTGAAATTTCAATTCAGCAAATATTTGCATTTCGCAATGTTAAAGTTTCGCAAATTGATCATTCTACTAATTTCACTTCGCGTTTTTCATCTCGAATTTTAATTTCGCATTTAATGGGAAAAAACATTTCCTTAATCATTGTATCGCATTCTGTTAATTCGTGATTTCGCAATTGTATACAAAACGCGTGTGAACTTTTGCGAAACGATCGCTTTTCGAGTTAATCTAAAATCCAAAAGAAAATTTTCGAATAAAAAGTGTTGCAAATCGAATAAAATCTATTTTTATAATTGCGAAGTAAGATTTCAAGTAAAAATTTCTTAAAATATCGCAAATTTGAAAAACACAAAGTCAGTGCTTATATTTTCAGCATATTACCTCATAACTTTTTTTGGAAAACAGCATTGTTAACTTCACACTAAGGGACTTAACAATATTTATAGGTATTCCATACTTTTCTTTCAGTGCACGATAAAACTATCCTAAAAGTTCTTAAGTGCGCCCCTGTCCTTCCAAGCTTCTGAGTTAACACGCTGTATACAACAAACACGAAACGATGTGCTGGCTTTCTGTGGTGGGTGAACCGGCTTGCTGAAGAAATTTGAACTCTCGTAAATTTTCAAAAAAATGGTTTATAAATGCAAAAGCAGTCTAATTGCAATTAAGCCTTCTTTGCCCTGAAAAATGTTTAAGTTTTCAATTTTTATTTTTTTATTTTATTCTCTCTGTCTGTCTCTCTCTTTCTCACTCTAATGTTATTCCATAAAACATCTTTCCATTTATATTTAAAACTGTTACACCACCATATACCACTGCCATCGAAAACTCAATGCAAACTTTTTGTAGGTAGGTAGATAGAGCGTACAGACCTACAGACATATAGTACAGCAAAACTTCTTATCGACTAAAAACGGCACAACATTCTTATTTCTGTCTGCCTTTCCGATGGATTTGGGTTTTAATTAATTCCATGAGATTTCTTGCCAAAAATAATTAAATAAAAACCAAAAAGAAGGGTGAAGGGCGGAAAAAGGATTAAAATAAA
Organism: Syrphus vitripennis; assembly: GCA_958431115.1. NCBI lineage: Eukaryota > Metazoa > Arthropoda > Insecta > Diptera > Syrphidae > Syrphus > Syrphus vitripennis. The sequence continues at coordinate 33,063,933 of OY288108.1, forward strand.
AATTAAATAAAAAAAAAAAATTGTTTTCAACACTCAGGAGGAATCAGGACCAGGATCATCATTGTCAGGGCAGAGAAGAAAAGTGGGGGAGGCAAAGCAAGGCAGCAAGCAACTTACCCGTAGAAAGGAAGCGCCCAACAAAATTCCAAGTATTTCCTCATGAGTTTCCTCGTCGTTGCTGTCTGTGGCACTCGCTTATATTGTTCTAAAAGTTTGACTTCCGCCGAATTCTTACGACTAACTGGCAACCAGGACCAACTGGAGTTTTTGGCAACGTGTTGTGGCAGAAATCGTGATTGATTCTCTCTGTTTCGTGTATGACGTATAATGGAATGAAAAGGAAAAAAAAACAATACAGAAATGAAATGTGAGACAAGGTGACAATTTGAATCCTGACTGAAAGGAGTCCATCCTTTGGCATGATGGCAATGGCACTCACTGAACATTACTTACCTAAAAAAACTGATTGTGTGGGTGTGCGAATTGTAGGGACCCAATTCTATTCGAGCCTGTATTCCGCCAAGCATGACTGAATGCACAGGCTCCATGATGTATCGACCTGTTAGCACATTGTGTTTTGCCTCCTCGTACAGTAGCTCCAATATCCGATGGTCTCTATTAAAATCGGATCGAGTAAAGAAAATGACAGATAAACAAAAAAAAAAGTTACAGAGGACATTTAAGAATTAAGATTGCTCCATCTGAAGTCTGATGGACATCACTGATTGTGAGAGACAAAGGACTTACTTTATTTTTTCTTCGTCCTTTTTTGAAAAGAACACGTTCCGTTTGAGCATTATCATTGGTTCGTCGTATTTCTTTTCAATTGGATTGCCATGGCTGAATTTATCGAGCAGACTTTGCCACGCTATTCTAACTACATAAGGTCGATGATGGGATTTCAATTGGATTTCTAAAAGTGCGCTGGTCATCCAAAGACCAAATATACTTTGCGCTAGTAATTTATTAGCTATTCCTAATTCTTCACAGCCCAGAGCAGCAGCCAGCATCACTTGCGATGGACACTGGGCCGTTCCTTCGATTTCCATATGTACAGCGATGCGTGACATTAGGTACACGCATGTGGGTATCACCTGAAATAAAAAAAAAAAAAAAATATGTTTTTAAATTACCAATAGTAATTTTATTTGACATTTTTATTCAACTTGTATCTTTGTGAAAAAGAAATAATATCATTACTTGCCAAAGATTATAAGTTTATGTTAAAAAAGTTTCCACATTCGTGGAGTGCGGCTAAAAAAAGTACCTCTATACTTTATGGTACGTTCGAAGTTGGGTGAACTAATGGGGATTTCTGGAACCGCGAGTATTGCGGTTGAACTGTTTTAAGGAAGGAATACAGCTGGCAATTTCAATAGAGTCGTAAAAATGGAAGGGACACGAGATGTTGCGACGTCAACGTCTCCGTAAGATTGTTCAATCAATGAAATCCCAAAAAAAGACAAATTTCCATCCATAGTATGATCTTACTTTTATCGCTAGTATTATCCATACTATGGTAGGTAGAAATGGCGATCTCAAGGCAACCTAGCCTGTGATCCAATTAGCGCTGTAGTGCGCCATTTTGATACCATAACTCATTTGACCTATGATATAAAGTAAAAGATTTACAGTGAAGCTTCACAGCGGAATATGTTCGAGCCATTTGGTCAAAAAGATCAGATCCTTGATCTTGCTTACCAAAGGATTGCATTCTAATGTTTGCCAAAGCAGGACATTTGCAGAGGACATGGATAACCGTTTCCCTTTCGCGTTGGTCACTACAACTACGAAAAAACGTGTTGTGAGAAATACCCAACTCCTATAGGTCAATGTCCGGTACATATAAGGGCCTAGCTAGCTCGTCAGCCCGTTCATTTCCCTCGATACCACTATGGCCCGGAACCCAGATCAGGGTGACGACGAGGTTAATGTTCAGGTTCGCAAGCTCATCGCGACATTGCTGGACCAATTTAGATGAAGATGTGGCCGAATTAATGGCCTTGACAGGAGCCTGACTGTCTGTGAAGATAGCAGCATTTCGGTTTTGGTTTGGGCTTTGTTTAAGTATCTTACATGCCTCCCTTATTGCTAGCATCAGTTTAGCCTGAAAAACGCTAGCAAAGTCAGGAAGCCGAAGGGATCTAACTACTTTTAGGGACTCAAAAAAGATCCCTGTACCAACACCACACTCCATCTTTGAGTAATCAGTAAAGATAGTTGTGTAGAAACCTACCGTCATGATGTCATCTTCCCAGTCTTTTCTGGATGGGAAAATAACCTTAAAACCCTTACTAAGGCTCAAAGTAGGAGTGCAGTAGTCAGTGTTTACTGAGATAATATCTGCAGGAACAGGAATCAATTTCATTATGTTGCTGTGACCGTATGGTCAGCCTATTGGCGCTGCAAGAAACAATGTATTTAATAAAAAGGTCGAGTGGTAGTGGTAGATCCAAAATAACAATAGGCATGTACGCATGGCCCCTGTGGTGCCAACGCAAGCTGTTCTCTGAACCTTCTTTAGCTTATCAATATTATAGGCTTTGCTAAGAACAATCCACCACACAATAGAGCCATATATTGAAGTTGGTCGTACTACGGCTCGGCTGTGTACGTCCACAAAATCAGCTTCGACTGTAGTCCCCACTTTTTGCCGAAAGTTTTGCTGTAGGCGTAGAAGGCAACACGGGCCTTCTTAACCCGTTCTTCAATATTTAGTTTCCATACTATAGTATGGATAGCTATTCCAAAAAAACACGAATAATGTACAAGAGAATTTGGGAATAAATTTAGCTGAAAGAGCTTGAGAATATTAACATAAGAGTATCTAGTTTTCGTTGGGGTTGTGAAGTTGAACACAACCATAATACATGTTTCACAACCACTTCTAGACTAGTCTAGTGAAGTCTATTACCCTTTTTAGTTTGTTAACAAAGAAAAGCAAATCTTTTTATCAATTACATTTTTTTTTTATCAACATTTTTGAAATGTAATATTTCTGTTTTCAGCAACATAAAAAATTAACTGCTTAGGTATCTTACAACTTACATCGATTTTACTTTAAATCATTAACGGAATAAAAAAAAGTTTTTTTTTTTATATAAGTTAAATAAGACACATGGAAGTGAACGTCTTAGAAGGAAACTAAGACATAATCGTACATATGTTTATTAAATATAAATTTCCAAGTAGCTAGTAAAATGTTTTCTGTTTTTGTATTAAGACGACATCTCAATGAAACCTCTCTTAAACATTTGATCCTCATCAAACTGAATTCTTGAAATTGTTGATAAAGCATACCAATTAATTTATTCCATATATTTCAGCTATACCCGAGTCTAGATTTTCGTCCTTAAAATTGTTTTCGTTATTTTAATAGGAACATTTTATCTTTTTATATCTTTTATTTTTTATCTACATAATGGGAAAATCTGTATAGCTAGCAATATTTTTTTTTTATTACACTTAGAGAGGAAAAACGTATAAAATAGAAATTTACTTACATTTTGCAGAGGCCTTGGTATCGACGTCGACGATTTAGCACCACTTGAGTAATTTGTGTTTGATGATGAGGTGGTTGAATTAAAATTATTTGATATCCTTGATGATGAGTGTTGTTGTTGTTGTTGTTGATGTTGAACTTCTGAACTGCATGGTTGCTGATGTGGCTGATAATTTGAATTTGTACTTGTTCCTGAAAGGAAGACAAAAAAAAATATGTTAAATTAAATTTAGAATAAAAATATGAACTTAATGATAAAAATATAATTTATTTAATATTAGGGTAACGTCTTGAAAATTCCAAGAAAACTGTGCTGTCATTTTGAAATGTCTTTGAACTGGATATACGTTGGCGTTTCAATTTTTGAATAGGCTTCATTAGTTTACACGAAAGAAACATTTTCACAAGACGCTTTGTTCTCGCGAATGAAAGGCGAGCACCTGTATTTAGTTGGACTCAGACAAGGAACAATCCAAAAAGCCTGTCGACGTCAAGCTGGCGAACACCGGCCATCAAAAGTGGAGCCTTAGTGTGAAGCAGTGGACTGGGAGAATTGTGATCCTAGTCAGACATACAGGAGGCTCTGGACCACTGTTGGTTTAAGTAAAGAGTGTAGTTTAGAGGTATAGAACAAAGTTTAATAGGTAAACCAAAGTTGAATTTTTTTAATTGACATGAAATAGACTCTACTCAAAAGAAACTCTTTTGGTATTATAATTTTAAATATGATTTCGAATATAAATCGAAATATGACCCCTACGGCTGACTGGGATTAATTTGGAAGTGTAATTTTTGATCACTTTTTTCAACAATTGTGGCCGTATTTCGGCAATAAGGCGGCGAATGATGTTCTCCAAATATTCGATCGTTTCGGGCTCCTCGGACGATCTTGGAGGCCAATTCGCGGGTCTGAAACGTGATACCAAATGTTTCCTTCAGTACATCAATTGTGGCACGAGCTGTGTGACATTTTGCGTTATCTTGTTGAAACTACAGCTCCTGCACAACACGGTATAGCGGTCACCATTGACTGTAACGTTCTGGAAAGCATCATACACTTAAGGGTCATACCGATACCGATATGAAAACCGGGATAAACGACATTCTATTCAAGTTGAAATGTCAAACCAATCTAAACACAAATCACTTAACAGCTGTTAAAATGGCCGCCAGTTAAAAAAGTGTTGCCAATTGAAATTTCAATGTCTCTAAAAAATACACCCGGTAAAAGAGGATGGAAAGAAAAGTGATCTTCTATCACTCTAAAGTGTTCTTTAACTAAATTAAAAAACCATACAAACACGCGATTCAATTAATCAAAAACTTTTTAGCAAATTTTTTTTGAATCACCCTGTTGAAGGAACATTTTTAGGCACATAATTTGTTTCTAAGTATTATTTGAATTTCATCAAGTTCTCCAGAGTGTTTAGCTAATGTACCAAGAGTAATTACTTTCTTTTATGATCAATCAAAGCCAAAGTACGAGTATCTTAAATATTAAAACAAAACTCCCCCTCTCTCTCCTACTCTCTCTTATATCATCATTTATAGACTGATCCCCTCGTAAGTTTGCAATTTCAGAAAATAACTTAAATAAAATCGCAAATTCATTGAATTTAATGACACAATAGTGGCCCATTAAAAAAGAAGGAAAAACCCTCAATAAAAATCAATTCATTAGCGTTTTTAGCTGATGCATCGTAAATGAGTGTCTTCTTTGTTCAGAGAATTTCCAAATTTAATGCCTTTTTTTTTTTTTGTTTTTGTTGTTGTTGTTATTTTTGTTGTTTAAGTCCTTTTGTTTTGTAATGAAACTGAAATAAATTCCAGTTTCAGTTTCTTCAGCTCGTTACTTTTGCTTTACATTGGCATTGCCACTGGTGTACTTACAGCTTGTTCCACTTCTTCCAGTATCTGGTGTGCCACCCAACCATATATACCACAATTTCAATTAAACGTCTGCCAATAATGAGTTCGCTTCCTTTTGCTTTTTATCATCAACGTCGTCGTCGTCGTCGTCGTCATGACATTCGAAATGGATTCGCAAAGAAAGAAGCTCAAAATGGATTTCCCTTCCAGATGGATTCATGGAGATTTTCTGTATTTTTTTGCAATCTGCGGGCTGTGCTGGCTGGTCCAGACCCAGAGCATCGTCAGCAGAGCACCTATAACGAAACAGAACACCATCATAAGCACAAAGCACCACACCATCATCGCACGACCACCAAGTGAAGAAATTCTCCTAGGGCTAGAGCAATGGATTTGGTTTCATTGTTTGGGCGTGTTTCTGTGGTTTTATGCACCACGATGAACGATGATGATCCCTATTCGTTTCTCTCTATCCATTTTGATGGTTGTGTATGCTGTGAAGATGTTTTTTTTTTTTGGGTTGATGCTACTCTCTTTCTGATAATGGTTGCTGCTCGTTTTGTTGAATATTAAACACATCAGAGTGTAACCGTTAATTCATCAAGTGGAAAAATTGATCCATGTTAATCGAAAGATTTATTATCCTGTTTAATCCTTGGAAACAGTCTTAACACCGCACACACCATGCTGATAGATGATATGCTACTAATTTATTTCTTTGGCAATGAATAAGTTTGAGGTTAAGAGATTGGATAAACTATTTATACGAAAGTAAGTTATTGGTTTCAATGACAGTTGTTATGGGAATTCAAAATTTGACGAATTTTGCTGTTAAACTTTTACCCATCAAGCCATCAAGGCATTCACTAAAGCTGCACTTTTGCAAACTGATTTATTAAATAACAATTTAGATCTTCTTACATTTTATTTTAATAACTAGCTATAGAAAAATATCTAGACAATCAATTCCGACTTCTTAGAAAATAATTTGACGTGGCTTGGGTTCGAAAACCTCCCTACGTGAATTTATTAAACTCGTACATTTATGTTAGTGTAAATTTCAGAAATTTTGAAATTCTAGAATTTTCCGGTAAGATTTAAAAATTTTCAGCAACGTTGTTAAAAGTAAGAAATGGTATTCATCAGGTTTGAAGCTGTATAGGTTCAGGTCTATATGGATCATAGTCTACCTTTTTCTGTTCTCAATGGGGACTTTCGAAATCTTACAACTGTGCTAAAGTGGAAAGCTCTAACCTCTGAATTTAAGAGCCACTTTCAGTAGCCAAGGTTATTGCCAAAATCGTCCCCAAGCAGACAGCAGATAAGTGAACTGACCTAAAAGTACTTGGTGAAGAACGTTACGGAGAGGAATTTGCGCAACCGAAGAAGTTTGGAGAGAACTGATATGCACCTTCAGGAAGCGTGGCATGTAGTAGAAGTGGGAGCCTTATGTCCCGCAAGGGGAACCACACAGATCCGAGAACCTAAGTAAATAGGTTCAATATCTGACAAATATATACGCATATATCATGCATAACTCTAAATGTTATACAAGCTTCAAAAATCTTATCAAAGAATCACAGCCAAATGAATGAGTCTGCGGGGTTTTTTAAATTTGCTGTAATTATCTGATTCCCAATAAGTCGATAAAGTTGATTTAAAAGAATTTAAATTTGGCTTCTAATGGTTAAACATTAAAGATTAAGCAACTAGTATTAAACTAAGGACACAAAAATCCAAAAAGTTGAATAAATCATAAATCATAATAATGCAATTCGATTCTTTTATAAAGTGATGCACTTATTACTGTAAGAGAATTTCTCCTGAATTTAAAAGATACAATTTAAAGAAAATTCAAACAAATAGATTTAGTGAAATATTCAATTGGATTGGAAGTTGCATTATTCTATGGAAAATTGCTGCCTTATTCTATGGCAATTCGAGAGAAATTATTATCAATTGTAAAACTGCAATAAAATATTTCCTTCAATTTTCTTAGTAAAAATTTATTGGAAAACTGAATATAATCTAATTTTTCTTTGGAACGTTGAACACAAAAAATCAATTTTCAAAAAAGCATATATGGGGTTATAGGACTTATTTTTGGATGGTTAACCCATTTTCTTTGAAAACCATAGAATATAGAAATATATTTGAATTTTACAAAAACAACTTGATTGTGTTAAAACCAAAGCTGCAGGAAGATATTTCAGGTGTTCCACCACCATCATCAGACTCATTTTATTATACCTCATATTAATTGAAAAACTTTTTCCGTCACCAGGATTCCAACCGATACCAAGGGGTGGGCATACGGAGACAGCCAACAAATCGCTGCGTTACGCTAGCACCCATCGTCTTGCCATCCTAATACAAATTTCTTCGTTTCAATCACATACTATTAAAATGTTATTAGCTTACTGGATTCATAAACCAACAAGTCGCTGAACTTAAGAGATTTTTATTTGAAAACGGGTCAAGAATTAATTTAATTTCAAAGGAAATTTTGAATTTTTTTTAAAATAGGCCTTTGGTGATTTTAACTGAAGCTAAATTTTCATTTATAGCTCGATGCTAAAATTCTTTATAACAATTTTTATCCTAACATGACACCTACTGAAAATCCTTAAAAAAAATCGACTAAAATTTTTGCATTTGAAAATTCGTCAAGGACTCTTCATAGATGAAATGTTTTTTTTTTTCAATTTAGATTTCTTTTTTAAACACAGATTATGATTTTTTGAAAAACACAGGAAATGGTTTTCAATGATGATAAATAGAAATGGAAATCAATTTGGAAATTAAAAGCACCATCAACATTTTAAACGGGATAAAAAAAGTTCAAGAATACAGATCTGCACTTTTCGGTATCTACTTTAAAATTAAATATTTATGATTAAAACCTTTATTTTTTTTTTTCAAAATAACTATTAAAAAACCTTTTTCAATATTTTGTTCTTTTTTAAAGTTCTTATATCGTTCTGCATATATGGTAACATCCCTATTACATTTCCCAGCAGATTATTTTTTTTTCATTTACCTATTGCTTTCATTTATCATTATTCGAACATTTTCCAAATATTTTTTAAAGCAGAATGACACTTTTGTCAGTTTAAGCTTTAGATAAATCCAATACACTAATTTTCGATTTTCATTAAAATGTGTTACACGTAAAATAAGTAAATATATAAAATTGAAAATAAAAAAAACTTCATCTCTTTCTAATAAAATCATCACTTCAAACATTATTTTTATTAGTTTTTCTATACCAACCTAATTATTTTTAAATAAGGATATTAGGTCAGAAAATTTTCCAACATCATCAAAGAGTTGTTTTCACTCAGTTTTTTTTTTTTAATAAAAATATAAATTCCTCTTCAAAAGAATTTTCTGATAAACCTTAAACTGAAATTACGATAGATTTAATTCCTATTTCAAATACAGTTGGTCCTTTTATGCAGATGTCAATTTCTATTCAGGATAGTATAATCTATTTTTCAAGTTAAATTTACCAAACATGAAAGAGGCCTGAATACGATTTCCAATAAATTATTATTATTTTCTACTTCGCAAAAGGTTACTACCTGCCAAAGTGCAAACTTTCCAAAAATTTATATATTCTATTCTAAAAAAAAACCATTTATGTTTAAAAAACGAATAGTACGTAGAATACCATTTATATATCTGAAGACAAAAAATATAAAACTTTAGTAATAGTTATACACCGAGTTCCCTTTTTTAAGTATTCTGCTTGTGGTTTGAAATGAAATAAGTTGAGAAAAAAAAGAGTTTTTTACATAAATATACAAATGAGAACAAAACTAAAAACTTAAAATGTTAACCACTTATTCTTCTTCTATTCACAAAAAGATCGTTGCCTCTGTTTTTGAAACGACTGAGCATAACGACGATACGCCAATTCAAAATTGTTTGGCTGCTTGTTGTAGCAGCAGCACTATGATGTTTGTAATAAATTTAATGTTTCCTTCTTTCTTTAGTCAAAAATATGAAAATTTGTTTTGGTCTTAAAAAAGAAAAAAAAAAGAAAAACTCAAAACAAAAAAGAAAACAACGTTTTAAGTTATTTATTTTTAGATCCCATTTGGTTACGCTACGTTCAACGAACGTCCGTCGTCGTCGTTGTCGACTTTCGACATAGTTTTCTGAAGGTTTTGAATGAATATAATACTGAGGCCATCATCGACAACAAAACAACAACAAACCATGAGCGTCCGCAAAACTGGAAATAAGAGAAAAGCGCAGAAAAGCTGTGCGGAGAAAGTTTTGTTCTTTTATCAGATACACCTTCACATCCGCTTATCGTAAGTCTGTCCTTTCGTCATTTTTTATCAAGCATGTCAGTGTGATGGCATTCACTTTAGTTTTACTTTTTTTTCAACTTTACATAAAGACTTATTTCACCAGGAAAACAGATGCAGTTCCATGAATGCGTTTATTCACTAAAATTGTAAACAAGGAATCCATGAATACAGAGTTCACTAATCAGCGGATTTTGGTTGCTTAGCATTTAATCGAGGATTTACTGGAATTTATTATTCCAGTTGTTCATGATACGTTATATTTAATTCATGGTAATTCCTACGACGCGACGTTTAAATCCTAAAATTTTGTTGCAAAATAAAACAAAATCAGGTGGAATCATATTTTGAGTAGGTAATCATGGATTTTGTTAATCAGCCGACTTCGGTTGTTTAATTAAGTTTGATGATAAACTGGAAAATGGTTCAATTTGTTTAAAACCTATGACCTATTTATTATTAAGGTCCAACTAAAGTAAAAAATATTCGTCGATTATCATAGAAGTTTTAATTATGGATTAAGAAGAATCCATTATAATCAAATTGCAGATTTAAACAACTGTGTACAAAGTTGCTCTTGGTGGGGCAAACTCTAACAAAAGGTTTTTTGACGGTTCTAAGTTCAACTGGGTGTAATCTTCGTGGAAAGAAAGTTTAACAAATCAATCTACTGGAAGTCACTTCTTATTAATGGGTGCTGGTAATCTAGTTTAGATTAGGTTATGTTAGGTTAAAGTGGCTGTTGGTTGGGAAATCCAACACACTCGGGAAATTCAACGTCACTCGTTGCGTAGGATATAAGTGACTTCTGAGTTTGCTAGATCGCTAAGATCATTGAAGTAAAAGTATCCAGTCTTTGTCTTTGTGATAGGGCAGGATAGTCTCTTCTTCCTCTTCGTCACTGCAACTCCTACAAAAATCATTTGCAGGGGCTCCAAGTCGAAGTGCATGTCGACTTATTAATTAGTGTCCAGTCAAGAAACCTACGGTGTAGCTATTATGCAATCTACTCAGGGAGATCAGTTGTTTAGAGCTTCTAGCACTAAATTAAGGCCAAATTCATTTTGTCGCTATACAGGTGGTGATGTTATTCTACCTGTAGTTTGTTCTCTCTTCACATAGATCTGCATTCACAATTTTTGATTTAAGCGATTAACTTCCCGTTCGATTACTTTTTATTTGTCTAAGAAAATTCTATTCACATAAGTGACTCAAAAAGAACGGAGAAAAGGTCAGATATCAAAAATTTTCTGTCCTTTTTTAAAAGAAAAAATCTACTATATTCTGCTGAGATAACTCAGCCAAAAAAATCTAGAAGTTCAAATTTTTCAAAATCTATCACTAAATAAAAAAACTATAAAGAATATGATGTAGAGTCAATTTATTTTTTATCTTCTATTTCATCATGAAGTTCTTTTTATACATTTTCTTCTATCTTCAAAAGTATACATCCTATGGCCATCTAGTTTTCAATATTTGAGTTTCAATGAAACCATTAAATGCTAAAAATCAAATTAAAAACATAAAATTTTGTTACAAGTCAGTTCAAAGAAACAATTTTTTATTTCAAAGTTTTTAGTTTGAAAATTACGAGTAATATTCAAAGAATCATTCCCCTAAATATAATTAATTGAAAAGCGAAATAAAGGCATTTTGCTAAACATTTGCACAGAAAATTTGTCTTCCTTCAATGTTATTTCGTTGTTCCACAAAATTTATTGTTTCGTTCTTCTTTGTTCGATGGTCTTGGTCGTGTCTATTTACATTGATTTTTTAAATTTAAATCATATACAAACCATTTTTAATAAATTGTACCCCATAAAGATTTATAAAAATTTGTGTAGCGAAACCAATAATGTTTTGCATAAACAAAAATAAAAAAAAACATTTGGGTACAAACAAAATCGTGGAAATGAATATTTTTTTTCGGAGAAAAATTGTTGAACTTCCTCCTCTTGACATAATTTTCTTCACATTTCTGCATTGGTGAAATTCATAAAAAAAAAGAACTTGAACGCTTGTAATAGATGTGAAGTGGTTTTGTTTTAAGCATAAGAGAAAAACTTTTCGACTAGAATCTGAAATATGATGATAAAAAAAAAAATAAAATAAGAAAATAAAAGTTTGCTCCATACTCTCCTTTTTTTTCATTTAGCTGATGTGGGTTTGAAGGTATATCGTATATTGTACTCGTAGATAGGAAGGCGTGAGCACTCTTATCCTAGAATTCTAGGTTATAAACATTTTGTAGTTGTGGGTTGGGCAAATAATTTTCTGAGCACGAGAACTTACCTTTATAGTACCTATACCCATTTCTAAGAGTGTTTGCATGAGGATGTTTTTGACACTCGACAATAATGAGGGCTTTAAAGGGAATAGACGAAAAAACACGACACAAAAAACTCTCTCGCACAACATGTTAATGCAATGTGTTGTGTTTACGGGAGATTCGACATGTGTTTTTTTTTTTGTTGCTTTGGAGATTTAAATTTTAGAAAATTTAGCTTGTCTTCACAAAGTTATGTATACGGCTACACACACCTTACCTATATTTTATATGAACCATGAACTTGTTATGTAAAAAGAATTGGCTTAATTTGTTTGATCGTACCTAAAGATACGATTTAACATGAGAATCTAATTTTAAAATGTCACTTCTCCCAATACAAAAAAAAAACTGTTAACTTTGCAAAATGTGCGAAGTTTAAATGCCTACTTTAAAAAGTGAACAAGATTTAAAATTATAGTATATCCTTGAAAAAAGATGCTCCATCTTGAAATGGGGTGTCATGTGATGATGGGGTGTACGATGCTATACGATGCTATAACGATATACTTTTATAATCTTCAAATAATGTGAAAATATATATTTTTGAAGAAATGTCATTTGAGTAATGTACTTATGTACATAGAGGTAGAGGGATACAGAAACACCACTCGGAGGGATATTTAATTTTGAATGTGCGCCCTAATGCTTATTCGGAGTGAAATTGAGATGCTTTATGGAATTTCGTAATCAACTTCAAGAAGATTTAGCTATTCCAAGTGAAAGTTGTACAAAATATATATACATATATATATTTTTGAATGAGTTGTGTAGATACTATTTTTAGGTGAACAGGTTAAGAATAAAATATACATTTTTTGAAAAAATCGAACTAAAATTATAGCTTGTAGTTCAATTAACGAAGGAAAAATTGATGAAAGACAAAAAGGGCCGTGAGTTGAATATAGAAGAGGGGAGGAATATTGTGAAGAATATTTTGAAAACTGAAAAAGCAGCAAGAAGTTAATGTTTTGCACAACCAATTTTAACTAATCAAAACCAGAAATATTGAAAAAGCTATTTTTTGATTTATGGTTAATTCAGTGACGGGATGAGATGATATAAAATATTGGAGATGAAGCCAGCTATTCAGGATAATTCCATCGAATTTCTGTTGAAACTTTTTGGTGTAATTAGTAAAGTGGTTTTTCACCTTGGTCGACAACGTAAAAATTCAAACCTTAGAGGGGTCACATTTAATACCTATTACCTAGGTCAATATGTTTCTGAATAGTGAAACAAAAGTTCCCATAGAATAAAAGTTATGACTGACTGTCAATTGCTCCAAGGCCTTAGCAATTTGAGTAATACTACCCCAAGATTTTGGGCTAAAATTTGACTGTTTTTTTCTTTTAATTTTGGTTTTTGCAATAGTTACAAGCTTATTCCTTCTTTATCATTTTAATTTTATTTTTTTTTCTGTTGTTGTTGACGTGAAAATTAAAAATACTGAAAGCCCAACATTGAAAGTAAACTGCAATATATGTGGGTGGCCCCGGCGCAGTGGAGGTAGTGCTTGACTGCTACCCTGGATGTGTGGGTTCGATCCCCAGTTTAGGCAGCAATTTATTCTATATTCCCTCAACTGAACGCCACTCCTGGGATTTAATGAGATAATCAAAACCTAATTTCTCAATCCACTGTACCAACAAAAATCTGTCCTATATCCTTCTATTCCTTCTTACAATGCCTAATTATTTATAAGACCCTAGGTCTTACTGGTATATATAATATATGTTTTTGTGTTTTTTTTATTTTGATCTGTCATACTAGTAAATTCGAGAATTTCACTATTTCGGAAAATAACAATAACACATACAAATCTACAGACAGAGAATTACTCCAAGTTAAAGGATCCGCGATCCGTTACATTAAAAAAAACGCGAACGCCACACCCCGAGGGGTGGGCCCAACTGTTCGACTTACTATTAATCTCTTAATATCAAAAACCGTTATTTATTTTATCAGTAAGCTTATTTATTTAAATCAACCGTACTCGCACAAGTCAAAACTAAGACTAACTGTAAGTTCAAATCCCCAATAGCGCTTTTCCTATCTAATGTCCAGTTCCCATGAATATTATGCTGACCCGTTATAATGTCCAGTTCCCATGAATATTATGCTGACCCGTTATTTATTGTCTTTCGCGTGCACCCAATAGGGTGTCAGATATCCAGCCAGTGCGTTCACCTCGATTAGCCAATAAACTGCTGACTCATCTGGGAACAGGTTTGTGCATGTCAAATACAGCTAAGCCTAAGGCGGGCTGTATTGGATGGTCATAACTCCTCCCCCTTCGAAAATCTACGTCCCGTAGATCTTAGGTGGCCTTAAGGCTAGGCTCTCGCTTTTGTTAGGTCAGGGGGATGAAATGGCCGGAATGCTGGGTTTAGCGTATATCTTCCGACAGATGGTAAAGACGATAGAAGCTCCTAGTAAGAGAATCACAGCTTCCATAAGTATAGATAATTCAAACTGTTGGGTTAAGTTTTTCAGAGTTTTGATATTCCGGATGCTGAGCTCGTGGACGTATCCAAGGTCAATCTCATCGTTTTGCTTGGTGATATTCATCAGCGCCGAAGGTAAAGCTTGCAAGGTCGTGGCCATGGAACTCGAGAATGTCCTATCTTTGAGCTGGATTGTCTCATTAAATATCTGGATTATGTAAGTACCCGCAAGCGTCCTTAAATCGTTTTTGGAAATCAATTCGCCCTTAAAGTTCGTGAGGAAGACCGTGTCCTCTTTTATCAGTTCAATAACCTCTTCGTTGTTCGTCTGGAAGGTGCAAGATGTAGGCACTCCCTTTAACAACCCGGCGACGCAGCTATCTTCAGGAATTTTTTTTAGAGCTTTATCCTCACAGATTGTAGCGTTATTGATGGAAAGACAATTTGCTACTATGCCATATGTCCGTTTTTGATTGATAAGCATCTTCTTGAATTTTAGGTCGATCTGCTTCCCATCGATTATCGATGATCTTGTTATAAGCAGGTTATATTCTTCTCTTCCCACTTTCGGCATGGAAATGACGTACAGTAGCATAGAACCATTGGTGAAAATTGACGGTGTCCCGTACTCAATTGCTTCGATTTCATTAGCGTATGGCAAGGTTTCTATTTCGTTAATCGCTCTATTGATTTCTTCTGTGTTTAGTAGGTTTGTGTTGATCGTACCACTTTTCGCCATTTGGCAGGCTCTTACAATTTCGTTTATTTCTTCCTTGACGACAATAATTTCATCTAGGGTATCTTGCTCGAATTTTCCAGCTATTATATCCTTGATTCCAACCTTGTACCTTTCTATTACCAGGTTCATTTTTTGAGTTACATCCTGAATGACCCCAAAAAGTTTCTCATTGATCTTATACTGGTGATTATTGTTCTCTATTATCGCTTCTTTGCTTCGAGGGATTTCGTTCCAGTCAGTAGCATCAGGATTACCAGCTATCCACTTCCAGGCCGTTCCTATCCAATCGATGGACCTTGTTTTCCTCGTTTGCTTGCCTCTTAGTAAGTTAAGGCGATCTTTGATTTGTTGCAAGTGAAACTCGATTATATGCTTTTTGTCTTGGCTCTTGGTATTATTGCTGATAACGTTGGCCAATCCATTCACAAGATGATCGAACTGCCTCAGGTTGATGGTGTGCACTAGCTTAAAAGTACCATCAACTATCCATCCCTTGCTCTCTTTCAGGGAGACGATAGGCGCTTTATAGTTGAAAACTTGAATTGCCTGGGCAACGGCTAAAGGAAATAATCTGTGGAACATGGTACAAAAATAAAAAAATTGCGGTTCGATTTTTCTAAGCTGTAGTGATGTATAAGTGGAATTGAATGCTGAATAGAAAACAACAGCTCATTTCTTTTTTAAATTGATTTTAATATCTAATAAAATATATACTACATACTTATAATTTTTATATGTTCCTATGTAATAATTGGATATATAGTTTTTATAGTAATCTTAGTTAGTAGTTTGCTTTAATAGTAAGTGTTATTAAGTATACATATGTCTAAGAAACATTAGTTATTAAGTATACATATGTCTAAGAAACATTCCCTTTTTTTTTTTTTTTTTTTTTTTTTTTTTTTTTTTTTTTTTTTTTTTTTGAATTTAACTTCTAATTACTACAATTCTAGTTATTTGTAAGTATTATATGTAAGTAATTATTTAAACAGAATCAGAAATGCGGTTTTATAGTAGTCTTTACTACTAGCGCATATGCATATTGTTTTAAATTCCTTAATTGTATTATGTACCTTTTATTGAGGACATGTCTGAGGGACATTTTCTTTTTACTACGGATACGAGAAATATGCCATTTATTTTACTTCTCTCTCCTACCAATTTCAATGATTATATATTTTTTATTTGTGTCTTGTGAATTTTTCGCCCATCAGAAGTTGTAATCGTAACTTTGTTATCGCGAGCAACAACTTCTCTTTTGAATATAGGCTTATTTTTTGATTGGATACCTTTGATCCGTCTATAAACTACATCATCTTTTTTATAAGTTTTTGGCTTTGATCTTTGCCTATTTCGGTTTAAATTCGCTGATCTTTGTTTTTTCAAAATTTCCCCTCTAAGGTCTCTGTCAACTTTTGTTCTAAAGTTTACGAGATTTTGATAGTTAATTCTCTGATATCTGTTATAGAAGATGTCAGAGGGTTTCTTTTTAGTTACTGAGTGGATACTGTTGTTGTACCTATCCACAGCTATGTTGAGTAGTTCTTTTACTCGTAGGCCTTTATATTCAGGCCTAAGGCATCGATAAATTTCCAATATTGTTGAATGAAACCGTTCAACTTGCCCGTTTACCTCACTTCTATGAATTGGTGTTCGATAAAGTTCGATACCCAGCATCGTGATGAAGTTTAATATTATTGGGCTGAGAAAACTACGTTCATTGTCAATGACGAGTATTTTTGGTACCGTGAAGTAATGCAAGATCTTGGTTACTTTGTTTCTCAAGTGAAGCGTTGACTTATTCTTGATATGAAACAATTTCGCGAACTTTGAAAACTTATCGATGCAGCTAATGAATTTCTCATTTTGTATCTCAACAATATCCATATGTAATATCTCGCAAGGATAAGATGGGATAGGTGTAGGTTGAAATTCGGGCTTAATCGGATGTCTATCATATTTGTTCAGTTTACAGACTTCACAAGTGCTTGTGTACTGTTTTACGAGACTATTCATCCTAGGGAAATAGTATTTTTCTAGCAATTGCTCTTTATTTTCCCTTGCATTTCGATGAGCTCGCCTATGTACCTTGCTGATGAGATCCCATATCTTATCCTCATCCCTGACGTCTTCAACTAGCCTTTGCGTGACTCTGATTTTATAGTTCGCAAAGGTCTCCAAATATACCTTCTGTAACAATTCCATGCAAAGTTCTGGGATCTTGATACCGTTTATAGTGTTCGGTTGTAATTTAGCTTTTAAAACGGCCGTTAAGGCTTCGTTATCTAGGTACGGTACTGAAAAGTAGTGCCTGGAATAACCAGGATGCGGTTCTTCATAGCCCTCGAAGTTTTTTGCCACGTTGATTATTAATTGGTTGCGAAAAACGTTTAACGGGACCTCCACATGAGGAATTAGGTCTGAGGCATCTTGTTCGGCACTATGCATGGTTCCTGACTCACTTGCAGTTTCTGTACCTGAACCATGATCGGGGGCAGTATCAGTGGAGGAACCTTCATTAACCAGGTCAGCACTTTGTGCAGGCTCAGCGCATGCGGAGCCAGACAAGTGATTTACCTGTAGTTTTAACCTTGAGAGGGCATCTGCTACCACGTTGGACTTGCCTGGTTTATAAATTAATTCGAAATTGTACTCTTCCATGCGAGCCTTCCAGCGTTTTAACTTCGCATTGTAGTTTCTATTACCCAACGCATAAGTCAGGGGCTGATGATCCGTGTAGATTCGGATTTTTTTCGCACCATAAACATACGATCTTAGGTTGTCCAGAGCCCACACTATGGCTAGCATTTCCTTCTCGTTGGTTGCAAAGTTCTCTTCGGTTTTGCTAAGCGATCGTGAAATGTAGGCTATTGGCCTATCACATCCCGATTCTCCTTGTGATAAAACTGCCCCTATTGCATAATTAGATGCATCAGTGGTCAAGTTGAATGGCTTCTCGAAGTCAGGGAAGGCGAGAACTTCGGATGACGTCAAGAGAAATTTTAGTTCGTTGAAGGCTTGTAATGCCATGTCATTTAACGTGATAGAAACCTTTCTAGACGCGTTTGCCCTCACTTGCGCGTTTTCACCTCTGGTGAGGTTAGTAAGTGGCTTAGCGACCTTTGCGTAATCTCGGATAAACTTCCTATAATAGGATGTTAATCCTAGGAAGCTCTTAAGTTCCTTGAGATTGGTTGGTGGTAAAATTTTCTCTATCGCTGTAACTTTTTTCATGTCTGGTTTGATTCCTTCCGGGGTAATAACATATCCCAGGAATTCCACTTCAGTTTTCATAAAATGAGTTTTTTCTAGATTTACTTTTAAATTCACCTCACGTAACCTGGAGAAAATCGTTTCAACATTGTTAAGATGATCTTCTTCGCTGTTTCCAAAAACTATTACGTCGTCGATATATAAGTAGCAAATTTTACCTATATATTCTTTAAGGACGTCGTCGATCATCCTTTGGAAGATGGCGGGTGCGTTTCTAAGACCGAACGGTAGTCTGAGGAACTCATACTTCCCATTCATGGTAGAAAACGCAGTTTTCTGGATATCGGTTGTTTTCATCGGAATTTGGTGGAACCCCGATGTCAGGTCGAGTGTAGTGAAAAACTTAGCGTTACCAAGGCTAGCGAGGGTAGAATTTATATCAGGTATAGGGTAAGAGTCGGCAATCGTAACCGCATTCAGTCTCTTATAATCGATTACCATGCGGTATTGTTGTTCGCCATTCGGTTTTGGTTTTTTTGGAACGATCCAAATTGGGGAGTTGTAGGGACTTTTGGAAGGTCGGATTATTCTTTCCTCCAATAATTTCTCTATCTCCTTTTCCACCTCCCCGCGCATGCACCAAGGATAAGGATAACTTTTAGTGTAAATGGGTTCGTCAGTTCTTGTTTTTATTTCCGCTTTTACCGCGGTATTTATAACTTCATCGTCATGTATGGGTCCGAAAACAGGGGCGAATGTTTCAATTAACTTGTTAAGGCGATTTCTGGTGTTTTCGGAGAGACTTGTATCTAGAGTAATATTAATTTCTTCAGACAGTTTTTCTTTCAGAGGAATTTTAATTCCTGGTTTCAGGGTAAGTATATTCGTTTTTCTGTCAATTACAGCCTCTAGTTCTTTTAACGCGTCATCTCCGATGATGCCATCAAAGGACGAGAGGCCGGGTAAGACATAAAATGTTAGGGGAGTATCGTTACCGGCACTTTTGAAGAAAGGCCCAGTTAATTTTTCTGTTATGTGAATATTTCCTGCTGCTGATTGTACTTTGAAAGGCTTGGAGACCTTGGAGCTATTTTTCGAAAGGGAGAGTTTAATGAAATTTTTATTTGCTCCTGTGTCTACGAGAAATTTTAATTTTTCTCCGTTTTGTGTATTATATTCTATGTATGGTACGCTAGATGGCCGTCTGTCATAAAATTTACGTGATCCTCTACCTCTTCCCTGGCAATGTCTTCATATGATTCGATTGTATCTGTTGGTTCATCTACATCATTGAATGTCTCAATGTTGAACACTCTTTGTTGTTTATGGGGGTGACCACCAGATCTTCGAGAGTAATTCTCAGATCTGCTCTTTCTTTTAAATAGGTTCGCTCTCTGCGAAGGACGATTCATATAATTAACATTATTTGATTGTACTGACACGTCCATTTTTTCGTGTGGCTTAGGTGCAGTTGGCCGTGGGGGTGGAATATCATTATTGGAGCTTGAATTGAAGTAGGGAAGCCTTCCAACCGCGTAAGTATTAAACTTTTTTCTAAAAGGCAGGGTTGGCAATCCCTGTCGGAAAACTTGGTTTACCGGACTGGTGACAGAGTTTGACGTGGAGGGTATGTGAATGCTATGACTCCTGTAATTAAGATTTTGAATCTCCAAACAGGCCGAATAGGCTTCGGGGAGAGTCTTAGGCTTCTGGATGATTAACATCCTGGCCAAGTCGCCGTTTAGGCCGCGAATAAAGACATCTAGAGCGCGATTTCGGTATGTCTCCACCAATGCTGTCACTGTCTCTTGAGCATAAGACTCAGTCTTTATTTTATTTATCATCAGCGAAAGCTGATGATTCACTGCCGCATAGTACTCATCTAGTTTTAAGTTTCTTTGGGACAACTGCGCAAGCTGATGCTCCAATGTCCTCATATCCCTTTTATCTGCATAATGCAGCGAGAGACATTGTTTCATGGCTGGCCAATCATCGTCGAAGATGTTATACGAGATGAGTGCGGCATCCGCACTCCCTCTCACTTTCTGCCTGATGTGCTGTAGAATAGCACGATAAATGGGCTTTGTTTTCACTATCTCATAATCTTTGAGGATACCCTCAACCACATGTACCCATGATATGTACTGTGTTGGGTTACCCTCAAATGTACGCAACTCCTTGACACAGTCAGGGAGCTTGCTGATATCCTTAAGTTCCGTTTCGTTCTTAGGGCAATTTAATTGAAATGATTCAATCGGTTCCGGAGACTGTCTTGCCATTTCTTGAGGCCGATTCTCAATAGCGACAATACGCGTCTCCATTGACCGAAGCTGATCAACAATCCTGTTGACTGCTCCTGTCAAATTGGTCACCGATTGTTGTAAAACATCCATTTTTTTAAATTATTAATAGTTGGTTAGGTAAGGAGAGAGGAAAACAATAAAATAATAGAATTGATACTTAGCTTTTATTTCTCGAATCCTTTTTTGTTTTCTTATTTCACTTGACACAAGGTTATAATGATATTATAATTATTTAATTTATGAACAAACAATATTTTTTCTTTTTTTTTTTTTTTAAACTTGAACAAGGACTTTAGCTTTTTAATTAATGGACCTTTTATTTTTTCACAATTTATTCACAATTTATTCACAATTTAAGGGAAACATGGAATTTTCTTTACAAATAGATTTAATAAATATGTATATAAAAAAAAAAATTTTATTTTTAATGTGGGATTTTACTTCACAATTTTTTTAACACATAATTTTTTGAATTTTTTCCTTGTGGAATTTTTCTTCACAAGTTGCTTTTTTTTAATTTTTACTTTTTAATAAAATTTTTTGAATTTTTCTCTTGTGGAATTTTTCTTCACAAATTGCTTTTTTAATTTTTAATTTTTAATTAATTTTTTCGAATTTTTCTCTTGTGGAATTTTTCTTCACAAGTTGCTTTTTTAATTTTAAATTTTTAATTAATTTTTTTGAATTTTTCTCTTGTGGAATTTTACTTCACAAGTTGCTTTTTTTTTTTTAACTTTAAATTTTTAATTAATTTTTTTTGATTTTTTCTCTTGTGGAATTTTTCTTCACAAGTTGCTTTTTTAATTTTAAATTTTTAATTAATTTTTTTTAAATTTTTCTCTTGTGGAATTTTACTTCACAAGTTGCTTTTTTTTTAACTTTAAATTTTTAATTAATTTTTTTTGATTTTTTCTCTTGTGGAATTTTTCTTCACAAGTTGCTTTTTTAATTTTAAATTTTTAATTAATTTTTTTTAAATTTTTCTCTTGTGGAATTTTACTTCACAAGTTGCTTTTTTTTTAACTTTAAATTTTTAATTAATTTTTTTTGATTTTTTCTCTTGTGGAATTTTTCTTCACAAGTTGCTTTTTTAATTTTAAATTTTTAATTAATTTTTTTAAATGTGGGATTTTCTTTTTGTGGAATTTTTTCTTCACTAATTGATTTTTTACTCACACCAGGTATACAATCCTCATCGTTTTTTATCGTTTTTTTTTGAAATATTTTTTTTTTTTTTTTAATGGAATTTTTAAATGAATTTCCGAATTTTGCAACTAAAAAGAAAAGATTAAATTAAACGATAAGGATGGACACAGACTTAGGAAGGATCGTGTTGGTCCCTTTTAGTCGCAAGCGACCTACTCGCGGCACGATTGACTTCACACTCTCGCCCTTTTGTCCTTATTTGATCTCCAACTATGTTCCCATGGGTATAGTGGAATAGTGTTTCTTATTTCAGAATGAATATTGGGTTCCCATGTTACCAACATTTTTTGCACTCCATAGAGCGTTCTTTCTGTTAAAAATTTTGTATACACTTTTATCAAAGGACGAAAAGGGTGAGAACCTAGTCGTGTCCCTGCTCGGGCGCCAGTTAAAGGATCCGCGATCCGTTACATTAAAAAAAACGCGAACGCCACACCCCGAGGGGTGGGCCCAACTGTTCGACTTACTATTAATCTCTTAATATCAAAAACCGTTATTTATTTTATCAGTAAGCTTATTTATTTAAATCAACCGTACTCGCACAAGTCAAAACTAAGACTAACTGTAAGTTCAAATCCCCAATAGCGCTTTTCCTATCTAATGTCCAGTTCCCATGAATATTATGCTGACCCGTTATAATGTCCAGTTCCCATGAATATTATGCTGACCCGTTATTTATTGTCTTTCGCGTGCACCCAATAGGGTGTCAGATATCCAGCCAGTGCGTTCACCTCGATTAGCCAATAAACTGCTGACTCATCTGGGAACAGGTTTGTGCATGTCAAATACAGCTAAGCCTAAGGCGGGCTGTATTGGATGGTCATAACTTCCAGACTATTACCTGGACTACAATTTAAGAATGTTGTTTAGGTATTCAAACCTGTTACCGGAACTGTTCTTCCCTCCAATTAACAGGAAGGAATTGAATTGAATCAGTTTAAAAAATAATCGCCAAAATATGCCTTAGATTTCGGGGAATCATTAGCTAATTCAAATAATTAAGTTGTCAAAATTTAGTTTTTCTCTAGGTACTATTTTAATTTAATTTAACTTTGTTCTACTGACAGCCACGTCCACCTAAGAACTAAAAAACACTATACGATATTGTTGTCAAAAGGCAAAACTAAATTTTAAGTTCTGTGCACTTTTAAGAAGAATTTTTTCTGTGGAATTAATCATTTCTAAGACAATCGACTTACCTAAAGTAAAAATTTTATTGGAATACTCTCGCTTTTAAGAATGCCCGTCATTTTACCCTTCAGCCCAACTTCGGACGCACTATTAAGTATCGAAATTCCTTCTTTAGCCGCACAGAAAGAATGTGAAATGATCTACCGAGCTTTATCTTTTCAGCATATTTCAACATCCAGGTCTTCAAAACCAATGTTGTCCAGCTTAATCATACTGCAGGGTACTAATAACCCCTTTAGACCACATTCAATACATAAAAAATCTACAACCATATTTTTACTGGACTATAGTTGGAAGACCAACAGATTCCATCAGAAACTTTTTCAAAAACTATTCACGGAAATTAAAAACTAACAACAGCTTAAGAGGTACCTTAGTCTTACTTAAGCATAATTTAATCTTCACTTTGCATAAGTCGTTTCAAATAAAAATCACTAAGATAAGCACCGATACAAGGATACCGCTCCTCTTCCGCATATGGCCAGCAGACAATTTGTCTGAAATTTAAATCCGATTTAAACAGAATAAAAAAAAATATAAACAAAAATTCCCTATCGCACATATTGAAACTTGAGGAAGCGCTTAATGGCTGCATCATAAGCAAGAGCCATTTTATCTGCAAAATAGCACCGAATTCTATTTCTTTATACATTTTTACCTCCATAGATAGACCATCACCATACCTCATCCTTATTGCCTCAATGTATAGAACGGAATGGAATAGGATAGATAGGAAAGTATATAGGAGCCTAGAAGTCGAAATGTCTTTGTTTACGGTATATTTTGGTATCCTGGAGATAAATACAAAATAAATTTTCCAATAAAAATTTTATCGTCGTTTTGCTTTTCTTGTGTGTGTGGCGATGCCATTGCCATTGAATTGAATGCGACGACGGGGTTGGGCCAATGGGAACAGGAACAAGCTATAACAGAGTCCATATAACACAGCATCAACATCAGGATTCAGGACCAGCAGTCTATTGCTGGATTGGATAGTACTTTTCTTTCCTTCATGGCTCAAAGCAAAAGCAGATTAAAAATTGTGGACATAAAAAAGGAGAAAAATAAATAGCTATATATAAATACCTCAATACATTTTGAAGCAGATGAAGAAAAGGGGAGAGATATTATAGCTGGGTCTTTATTTTGGAATTTGGTAAATTGATAGTACATTAAGAGAGCTTATTTGAAGCACGTACTTGGCACATTGTAAAACGTCCAAAAGTTTCTAGACAAAGAAAAACAAGAAGTACGAGTATGATGAACTCGCCGGAACAGAGATTTTAATTCTCTCGAGGATCGCTCCAAAGGTTAGCCGTTAATTGCTCTGTTTTGCTTCAATTGCTCTTGGTCACTTAACTCGAAGAACCATCATCAAACAATATTTTTCTTGACGCAGTCTTTTAAGTTTTAATTAACATTCTTTTTATAGGGAAAGGACTTCGAGGAGGGTGTCGTCGTCGGTCTTGTCAGTTATGGTTGTGTAGTGAACTTAATTTAATTCCAGTTAAAGGTATACATAGCTCTGTTGGGAGTAACTTTTGAACAACATTGCTTGCTTCATTTTTTGTTTAGCTAATTATTTTTTTAATTTTGTGAAAATTAAATAATTAAGTGCTCGGCGAGTGTTCCTCGAAATTATTAGAGTAACTTTTGTTCTGTCAGGAGTTATAAAAGTTTGCTGTAGAAACCTTATTGCAGATCGGTTTTTAGTTTCCAATATACATATACATACATATTACATATGTATGTGCTTAAAAGAAAATTTATGATGCGGTGGAAAATAGTTGAAAGTGGTAGAAAAACATTGTTTGAAATTTTTGTTCAGCTTCTATTTAATCTTATTATAGATTTGAATCTATTTGCTAATTATTTATTTTGAAAATTTTTCTAACCTTTACCTCTCACTCTTAAAAATTTATTAATTTTCCGGAAAACTATCAAATTTCCATTTTTTTTTTTTGTTCACTTTATGGTATCATGTCTTCAATGAAAATAACCTTGAAATAAATTTCTAAATTATTTCACATATTTAAAATGAGCGAGTATTACTTTTCAATTCAATTTTCCATTGTTTAAAAATACAAATATTTATATTTTTGAAACTGATTTTCATGTTAAAAAATTTTATGCAGAGTAAGAACATTTGCATTTTTATTTTCTTACGAAATTAAATTTTGATATAAAAATTCCGATTTTTTAAAAATCGGTTAAATCAGCCCCAAAAACCATCAACCTTAAAAATTTTGTTGTATTTTGAAATCTTATATCGTTTTTCTTTATGTTTTTTTTCAACATTTATTAAAGAGTTTGTTCTAAAGTAAATCGTGAAAAATTATTAAATAAAATAATAAGTATTCAAAAACATTTGTTAATTAGAATTAATTTTTTAATACTCAACAATTATTTTTTACTCGTTAATTTTTTAAAGCTTTGTTATAAAGAATTACAACATTTTTTGTTTTGTTTGAAACATTGACATTAAACATTAAGATAAAGTTTTGATATTTAAACAAAAATAAAATAATATAAAAAGCCAGTATTCATGAAAATGTTTAAATACGTCTTTACCCATTTCATACTTGAATAAAATTAATAATAAATTTGGCATTTAATTGAATTGAGTAACTGTAACTGACCTGTTTTTAGATTTTTGTTCCAACAAAAAAAATGTTCGAGTTGTTTTTCAACATCAAAATAGTTACTGAAATTTTAAGGTTTCATTTTTCCCATATTGAAAAATGTCATAAAAATATAATTTCAAATAATATACATATATACATAATATATATATAAGAGCACTAGTTTTCGCAACGCTCGCCTAATATAGTAACATTTGATTATTTATTTATATTATTGTTTGTTAGAAGAAGGTATAAGGTTAATAAAAATGGAGCGATACACGAATGAACAACGCATTCTCATTATGAAATTGCTTTTACCAAAATGGTGAAAGTTTTGCGGCTACAAATCGCAAATTGCGATCAATTTGGGGTTACAATAATGCTCCAAAAGAGTCAACTATAAAGCGATTAATGGAAAAATTTGCCGAAAATGGGTCTGTCACTGATGTAAAGAAACCAACGCGCCTTCGACCAGTACGTGATGATGTCGCTCAAACTCCATTCACCTCAATTCGACACCGAGCTCAGCAAATTGGTGTTTCCAAATCCACTATGTGAAATAACATTTTTTTGTACCTAGAATTGAAGAAATGAATCTGGAGGGGATGTGGTTTCAACAAGACGGCGCCACATCTCATACAGCCAGAGAAACAATTCAATTGCTGCATCAGTCATTTCCCGGTCGTGTTATCTCGCGTTTTAGAGACCATAGAACGTGCGATTTAACACCATTGGACTTTTTTCTTTAGGGTTTTTTGAAGTCGATGGTTTATGCAAATAAGCCGACGACGACTCAAGCCTTAAAAGAGGAAATTGGACGCTGCATTAATGAAATACCGCAGCATTTATGCAATAGGGTCATTGAAAATTTCATTAAAAGATAGCGTATGTGCCAGCAAAGTCGCGGCGGCGGCCATCTGCCCGATGTGTTATTCCATACATAACCTCATCCTGTCTACCTTACGATATAATAAAGAATTTGCAATTTTTTCTTTAAATATCTGCGTTTTATTTAAAATTTAATTCTTGCATTCTTGTTGGGACACCCTTTATATGATAAGGTATATTGAACTTATGAGTCCGAAATCGTTTAAGTTTTTTTAAAAAATTTAATTGAATAATCGTCTCCGCAAGGATCTTAGTACCGCATTTTGGGGATATTTGCAATATTTTTGGGGATTATTTTCTATGACTGAACAATTTCGGAAACTGCATAGCTGACCTATGTATTGGGGTCAATTTCCACTATGTTGAAGATAAATGTTCCCCATTTAAATTTAGAGCTTTTTTCGATTTAAAAAAGAATCACTTTTGTTGGCATTTTTAATTTTAGTGTCATGATTTGAAAGTTTGAGGTAATTTTTCAAACATCTTTACAACAGCTATAAATGTGCTTTATTTTATTATTCCACAATAATAATGGCCAAAAGTCGAGTAAACTATTCATAATAATGAGGTTTACGTTGCGATCTTTAAGAAATTGAAAATCAAGTCATCTAATTATTGTGTCGTGGGGACGATGTAATAACTAAATTGATTCAACTTCAGTCATCTCAAAACTAATAGCAACTCTAAAGCTTCAAATGCGTTCTAAGTTCATCATCTTAGCGGTTGACATGACTTACGGTTACATTTATATTCCACTTCTCAATTTATACGAATCAAAATAAAAACCCAGAAAATTTTACCCAATTCTTTGTCTGGCTGGCAATAAAACCTTCCCAAGGAAAAAGCCATAAATCACAGCCAGAATTGCAATAAATTTTATCCATTTCATAATAATATGTCAAAAATGGTATACTTAACCTCTCTGATCCCACAACAAAGCTATACAAAGCACTTAAGATTTTGAAATTCAACAGAACATCAGATCAGATGTTTTTCCCTTCCATGATTTAATTGCTCTTTGGTAATAAAAACGTTACTTGGAAGCCTTGGCTTTCCAATAAAATTTTCCTAGAAATTTTTAGATGAACAAATAAATGAAACTAAAGCTAACAACTTTTTTAAAATATTTTTTCTTTAAGTTCGTAGAACTGGAACTTATGTGAAATTAGTTTATTGGTCATTCTTAGCAACTGACAGTTTGGAGAAATAGATTTAGTAGTTCGTAAAAGGTAGAATAGTAAAATAGACAGTTTTTTGAAACCTTACGTACATACCTACACTCATGCCTCAGGTATAAATGATTCAAAAAAACAAAAAAGGAACAACTCAGCTTGCATGTTTGCTTCCATTCCAGACATAAAAATACATTTATAACATTATTTTTATACGACAATTCATGTTCCCTCATATCTACCTTGAGGCTAAAAAAGAGTTCCATCTCTGAACAACTTTTCCCAATAAAATTGAAAAGAAAAAAAAGGAACACTGTTATGAGAGCATCTTCACGATCTGATATTTTGCCTTCAAGGAGCAAAATTTTATAAACATGTTTCATATTTTTTTTATATACATACATATGTATCTACTATAAAAGATATTGATATGTATCTGCATCTATATATATTTTACGGCTTTTTGAAGAAGCTTTTCTATTTTTTCTTTTTTTCTTTTGAGAATATCTTAAATACCAATCATTCTAAATATCGTCGCGCTCACGGAAAAGTATTTGGCAAAGAAAAAAAAAAAAAAAGGATACAAGATATTAGAAAAAAAAAACTTAAGGGATACACCGACACTTTTGATTTATACGAGTACGTTATTCGTTTCCGCCCAATATTATATTTTTCTTTCTCAAGTACCTATAGGATGGTTAAGAGAGAAGGAAAAGAGAAAAAGGAAGCTGCTAAATATGATGAACACATCATTTTCATATTCCTGTCGTAAATTTCGATGTTCCCACATTTTTTAAGCCCCACACACTTATAACGTTAGTAATTTTTTTTTTACTCAGATATCCTTTTTTCACGCGATTTAATTTTTTTTTTTCTCAACCACCACAAACATGTCTCTGCTTCGCTTTTTGGTGGATTATTCTCGTACAAGGATATTTAAAACTTTTAAAAGGAATTTTATGAGACCCATAAGGAACGGAAACAAGAAAAAAATGGTGTGACCATACTGGGAAGGATAAAATTGACAAACAAAATTTGCAAGACTCCCTACCAGAAATTTTTTTTAGCTTTTTTCAACATTCATACAATTTAGACAAAAATAAATGTTTTCATGGCGGCAAACGTTCGTAAATACATATTTGCGAAAAATCTTAAAGATTTTCCAACCCAACCGCATCGCCAATGATGAAGTTCATACGGGAACAGGTCAGGAAGTCTTTGACTCTATCATACGAAGACGAAAGTTGCAGTGGATTGGCTATATGCTTCGAAAGAGTATACCGATTGCATTGCGAATCAAACAATGTAATAGAACTCCCTCATTCAGGCAGATGGACAAGTGGACCGATCTAGAAGAACTAGGGGAAGAATGGTCTAAGAAGGATCGGCATAACCGGCGAAGAGTTGGAGGCTGGAGTAAAACTCTTCAGAAAAGTACATAGTCTTGTTTCAATGTGGAGCCCAACTCGGTACCGACTCAGCATCTTTTCGGTCTTGTCTTGGATGCCTGATATCTAGCCTCGAATTAGTCTCCTGGCCGAACCAGTCCATTATATTTATAAAACTGAAAGCATATTTTCAGCCATTATTTTTATGAATTTTTTTCTGATATAACTTTTTTCAAAATTCTATTTTTTTAATTCTGAAAGATCAAAAAAGTTTGCACCTCATTATTTTTTTGATAATTTTTTTATAATTTGTTTTATGACAAAATTGTTTTAAACAATCTTTTTTTCACCAAATAATTTTATCTTACTTTTTTGAAAATTTTTTTTTGACATTTTTTTTGAAACATTTTTATTTTTTTTATTTTTTAGAAAAATGATTTTGTAGACGAATATATTTGTCAACATTTTTTTTTTAAATGACTTATGTTTATAATAGCGCTTGCCTGGTGACGGTGAGTTAATATTCGGACCAGTTGAACAGAGGAGTTGTGTGACCGGGGCATTGTCCCCATTAAGTGAGTTAAGTTGAAAAAGACACGGGCAACTAGTTCTAATAAATTAATTTAATACAATTATTTTCCACGAAAAATGCACTTTGATTCAAATATTTACTTTTAAAATATAAAATTATTTTTAATAATGAAATTTCAATTTAAAAAGAAAAATGCTTTGATGAAGAACTATACCTTAGTATTCTGAGTAGAAGTCAATTTTTTTTTAACAAACCAAAACCTGTACCCAAGGAAATCAAAAATAAAAAAAAAACTATGAAACAGATTATACTGACATAAGTTAAGTAAATTGTAAATTAAATAATCGAATTTATTACTGTAAAAATTTTAAATTGTGCGTATTCTAGATACTCTAAAAGATTTATGTCTTAATGTATCATAGTTATAACTTTAAATTTTATTGAAATAAATTGAATTGAATTGAATTGAAGTATGTTTATATTTTTTTATCATTGACAAACAAAAAATTAGAAAAAAAAAGCATTTGGTCACCCTAAAAATATCTATGACTAGGTAGGCATGTGGTTAGAAAAGAACGTAAGTTACATTAGAATGAATATATGTATAGGCAACATAATTTACAACAAACCTATATAACATGAATTAAACATGAGCTCCACAAGGACAACACGCTTACTTACCCGCTGCAGTGCCTCGCGCATACACATCCTAGTTGTTGGCGCGAGAAAGGAAAAAAATTAATAATGAGGTCACAATGTCGTCCAATTTGGGTCTCTTTTATAACCATTTTAACGGATTATTAACACTTCATGGATATAATCCTTTATTTCTTTATATATTTCTAGGATTTTCTTTTCGAGTCCTTAAAGTCTATAAGTTTGTTAATATATTTTAGATGATATACGAGCAAAGGAAAAAAAAACTTGTTTTCTATAAGCTTTTAAATCGTTTTCTTTTAGGATTTTCTATTTTTTTTTTAAATTCCTAACAGTTCCTTTAAACTTACCAACGCAGTACAATTTTGTAAGCGTTTCAATTTATCTATTCAAATTTAAGGTACTTTAACCAAAAGAGGAGATTGTCTTTTTGCTGTGTCATCAAAATCAATTAAGAATCTTAGAGCTTTTATGGGGGTAGGCATAATTACAATTTGGTGATGTAATACATACATATATATATCAATTTTTGGCCCTTGAACTTCAATTAGAATTTGATATAATGATCAGAAGTTCAAAGGGAAATTCAATTGTTTTTTTTAAAGCTTCTCCTATACGCAAATTATATAGCTACATAAATACCTACACATCATTCGAACTATACCGTTATGTATGTAGGTAGATATTGATATTAGTGCTGTGATGATTGAATATGAGGCATTTTGATTGAACTAAAAGCATTTTAATTAGGTTTTTGAAATTTCCTGGAAAATTGTTTATTTGTATTATAATACCTACAAAGTTTGCTACTCTGTCTGCTTCACTGTAGTAAGTTTGTATTCGCACCATTGGCGAAGCGCCTGAAGGATAAATTTTTAAGGGAGGGGAAACTACAAGAAGTTTCAAGTAAGGGAGGACAAAATATGAACTCCTACAAAAAAGAACAAGATAACAGTCTATATATAGTAAAAATTAAAAGTACTTCGGAGACATGAGGATTTTCTAGAGCTAGGAGGGGTGTTGCAATCCGATGAATCAAAAAAATTATACTTTGGGAGTTAACGGTAGGTACATCAAACAATTACGAATTTTTAAATTATAGATTTAAATTTATTTATTTTTTTTTTTCAAAAAAACCGTCGGAGCCGTTTTCCATAAAAATCTGATTCTCCAAAACAACAAAAAAAAAAACGTGAAGAGATACGGCCCAAAAACACTACACACCAAGTTCCAAGAAAATCCACCCACCCGTTTAGTCCATACCTTAACGGACAGACAGAATTGCGAGACCCTTTTTTGACTACCCTATCATAGTAATGTTGATTTTAATCGAAATCTCGAGTTCTAAAATTAGCTCTGTAGTATTACATAATATATCTTATATTATTTTTAATGGGCACTAGAAATTGGGGTGTTAGTGCATTTTATAAAAAAAATTATTTGAATGGAAAAAATATATTTGATTTAAACTTAGCTCCATATAGTGAAATGAAATACCATCAGACCATTCATTACCTTTCATGACATAAGTTTCATCACTCATGTTAACAAATTTAAAGGTGAGGCCAAAATGCCCCTGGTCCTTTCACGAAAACATTCGAAAAATATAGCTACTTTGTTGTTTATTCCACTTGTACCATTTATACATACAAATAATTCCTAGAAATTTCCGTTATTTTGTATTTTTATACCTCATTAATTTATCTTAAAATCAAGGACGTTGTAACAACTGTTTACTTAAATATTGGTTTTCATATTTGACAAAAAAAATTGTTTTTTTGTTACCTACTTTGTATCTTTGATTATTTTCTAAGTGATTTCTATTCTCTTTGCAAATTTTTAGCTTTAACTTCATTCATAGTTTAAAAAAAAAGAAAGCAACAAAAGAGCAAACATTAAATTTGAATTAAAATAATAAACATTCAACATTCAGTAACAAAAATATTTTAATCTACAGTACGCAGAATAACCCTTCAGCGATTATTTATTGAAGTTCCTTTAAATGTTTAAAGGGTCAATTTCAAGTGCTTTAATTTTCATAATTAATAATTTCGAGTGGTCCATCTTTACTTTTCCTATTATACCTATTCGTATACCTACACCTAAATTTGCTTTCTCAAGGTTGACAATTTATGCTTTTTTGGTGCACACTTTTTCGAGCTGGAAAAGTGAGTTATCACGGTCAAGTCAACGTTAGTTTCAGTCACGTGGACTAAGACCAACGGAATTGTCGTCAACTTTTGGGTGGATGAAGAAAATTTCGTTTTTTTTTCTTTTTATAGGTACATATCGCAATTCATAAGCTAACTAACTTACTCACGAACTGTGCTGTCTACTGTGTTCATTTTCATCTTTACAGTTGCTTTCAATAATTGTTACCATGTAGACATTACAATTTTAAATTTATTTATAACACGGTAGCAGAGATTCTAGTTTCTTAGAAAATTAAACGCATGGTCTAACTCCCGCACATTATACCTTAACATTAATTTATATAAACGTAATTGCTTCGCTTAGACAAACTTTGACAAACTTTTGTTTTAAAATGCGTGCATTTGACTGTGGACAAAATTTTCCGAATAGAAGATCAACTAGCACGCTGGCATTATGGAGAATAATAAGTAACCAGAAACAATTGACAAGCTCATGTAAAGTAAAAGTTAGTAATGTAAGATTGGTTAAATATTAGATATATGTTTCAAGATACTTCAATACTTCAATAATTATTTAAAAAAAAATGAATTTTCCTGCACAAATAAAAATTCAGCACACAGAAAAATTTAGTTCTAAAGAGAAATCAGATTGATTCAATGATGAAATACCTATTGAAATTTAGTAAGAGTTTGATATTATTTAAGAAAAATACAAAACTTATTGTTTTGAACAGTTTACTTATTAAGATTCAATCACTTAAAATGCAAATGTAAAGGTCAGGCACAGACAAGGAAAGTGTGTCAAACAAAAAATTTAATAAAAAAATAATAAAACTACTTAATTTTATTTTATTTATTTTTTTTTTATTTATTTTATTTTATTTTATTTTATTTTATTTTATTTTATTTTATTTTATTTTATTTTATTTTATTTTATTTTATTTTATTTTAATTTAACTTGAAAGATTTTGGACAGACAATTTAATAAATAACAATAAAGTTCGGTTGCACCAATATTTAAAAGGCTTTTAAATTTATAAACAATTTAAAAATTTAAAATCCTGTACATTTTTTTAAAGCGTTCGTTGCAACCGGACATAAGAAAAGACTTACTGCACGAAGTTAAATCTATTATAATGCATTTTTTCTCAATCTTTTAAGCGCTGCAAATTACTGTAATCGTTGATTTTAAATATCGACATTCAAAATGTAAATAAAAGAGAATCTATAATGCTCCTAGAAATCAAAACTTATTATTTGAAACAATATTTAAATTCTTATACATATGGCAACACTGATTCCATAAATATACCTGAACCTCTTTAAAATAGAGAAGAGAGCAGTTCATTTGCATTTGCATTACTTGATTCATTCAGCTTTTAATGTGCTCTGTCATCATTTCGATTTTGTTTTCATTTTTCTAGTTTTTTAAGTATTTTTTTTTATTATTATTATTATTATTATTTGCTTTTTTTGTCTACCGTTGTCGTCATCGTCGTCGTAGTCATTGGTCCGTCCGACTGGCCGTCCTTACTGTTTGGTTTGGTTATATGATGGTGACATTTCAAAAGATGGCCACCTACCCCCAACTTTTACCATCGCCATCACCATAGGCAGGAAGTGGGTGAGCTCTCTTAGTTGGATGTTGGATCCTTGACCTGAATGAGATGTTTTGACCAGAGAATAGAGCAAAACTAGGGTGTAGAGATGTAGGAATATAGTTGGCTAAATACATAAGTACATATATATAAACCTTAAGCTATGAATGTGTATTGTGTTATGTATAGTATATTACACGTTGGTTAAGGACGCACATGGTTGAAGTTTTTTTTTTTTTTTTATTTTTGTTGAATGAGATTTTTTCGATGTTGTTCGTTTTTGTTTTGTGATGTTTTTTTTTTTTAATTCTTTTTTATTATTTGCTCCGCTAGAGGGCTGAAAATTCCAACAACATGACCAACCACCGAATGAATGAAAAAAAGTACATGTTTATTAAATAATGATGTTGTGTAAGTAATTTTTTTTTCATAGTGCAAACTTTTAATAAAAGGGTGTACCATTACTTTAAAATATCTATATACATATATATAATATATTATAGGCACATACAAACTTGAAACAAAAAAAATAATAAGGCATAGTTTTATGAATTATGAATATGAATAGGTATTAGGTATGATGAAATTAAAAGTTTACATAATTGGATGAATAGAAATGTTTTGTGGCAATTAACAAATAGAATTAAAATTAAATAATTTGATAAATTAAGTATGTTCTTACTGATAACAACATGTGGCTTTGATTTTGAGTTTAATTAATTTTTAATTGATTTTTTAATTGACTATAAGTCTCTATTAATATTATCTATTAGTAGTACATACTCGTATTTTAAAATTGTTTCAAATTATGAGTTGTTAAAAAAAAAATTATTTTCAGGCACTAAGTCGATTTAAGATGAATTGCAAGTACTATCGAGAAAATAAATAAGACATAAGATAAAATTCAAATACTTTTATATGAAGCCTTTTTTTATAAAATAACTTTTAAATAAAAAAAAAAGATTGATTTTTAAAATTATTGACATGAAATTGACTTTAATCAAATAATAATCTTTTGGAATTATAATTTAAATATGATTTCTGGCATATGACCGCCACGGAGGACCAATGTTCGATCATTTGTGACAAATGTTGTCCTCCAAGTAGTCGATCGTTTCGGGCTTATCGGCGTAGGCTAGCGATTTCTTGGAGTCCAATTCACGGGTCCGAAACGCAAAACTATGCGGTTACCAAACATTACCTACAATAAATTAAATGTGTTACGAGCTGTGTGACATGTTGCGCCATCTTGTTGAAACCACAGCTCCTCCATAATATGGCTGTTCAATTGAGGAACAAAAAAGTCAGTAATTAGGGCTCTATAGCGGTCACCATTGACTTCAGTGTTCTGGCCAGCATGCATTGTGAATCCACCAGCCCAAGAATCACACCAAACAGACAATATTGTGAATTGTCTTCACTCCAAATACGGCAGTTTTATTTATTGATGTAGCCATTCAAATGCCAAAAATTTAAACAAAAATTCTCTTATGAAAATCGAGATCGGCATCGGGATAAATTGAAACACTAATCACTTAACAGCTGTTAAAATGGCCGCCAGTTAAAAAAGTGTTGCCAACCTAAATTTGTATACCACTGAATAAAACACCATTTCTAAAATAAATTTCAAATTCATTCCCTTTATATAATAAAAAATAATTAAATATTATTGAAATAGTTTCAAACTATATATCTCTTAATCTTATTATTAAACTGAAGAATCCAAGAAATAACAAATAAATGGAACATTCTAAGAAATTTCATTGCTTAAATATTTGAAGAATTTTTTTTTCTACCAAAAGTAGGTCGAGTTTTATAATGCCTTTAAGAAAGTTCATTTGAAAACCGACACAGTGTTTTATGTATTTAACATTATTTTGAAGCAAAATGTAGGTACAAAGGTACTAAGTATATACCTATAAGTGCACTTGTGTACTTGGAGCATATACGATTTCAATTTGTACCTCAATGCTTCGCACGCAAGGCGAGAGCAACCTTTTATACCAAAAGTACACCCTCTTAAAATATTGTTCCCCTTTCAACTTTGATAAAAAAAAAAGAATGCTTATGAAACATCTCAAGATGCTATTTTTTTTTTTTTTTTTTTTGCTTCTGCTCCCCTTCTTGATCTCGATTTCAACTTTGAGTAGTTGAGTGAACACTCTTATTCAACACTTTCCATCGTGTATAGTGCGACAGCTGTACTTTCTGCATTATTGTTTACTTAGAAGAAAAAAGTCACATTTTGTAGAACACAGTGTTTCTTAAATATCATTGGAAGTGGAATTTTGTGCCTGTATATGCTACAATTTCAATAAGGGTGATTTCACCAGCAAAATAAAGTAAAATGGTTAAATTATTTTGATTTGAAAAAAATTATCGACTTTGAAAAAGCTTTCGACAGTGTCAATAGAGAATTTATGGGGCTTCCTTTGTGCAGGAGGGCCATCCACGATAAATAAAGCAAAGTATTCTGAGTTTGAAATCTAAAGTGGGGTTAGGTTGTCCCACCTTTGTCAACTGGAAATGGAAACACCTGGACCTGGACTACGCTGACGATTTATGCTTGCTCTTACTTAGAATCATGGATTTCCATGAAATGACTAAAAATCAATTCAGTAAAAACAAAATGGATCAGCCTTCGAACTTTCCCATCTGTTGATGTATATAGTTTTGTACAACCAGTAGGAGCAATATAAAATTTTCAATATCTTAGGGATTCTACTGACAGCCGAACCAATCCAGACATCCATTAAGAAGCACGGATTCAGCATTGGAACGGAAAAGTCGTCTTGGTCTTAAAGAGTTAATTCTCCATACTGCAGACATCATATTGAACGCAGCTTTTGATTTCCCAATTCAACTTATAATACCCAGTACGCTTCCGCCATCAGTAGACACAGTAGTCCCAAGATAATGAAAATGTTCTCCTATCTGATTTGGTTGTCCAGAAATATTTACTTGAGTAGATGAGTAAGTTCCACGGCTGATCTCTTTTTTTGATCAACAATTTCTACTTCTCTCTCCACAATTGTTGTCATTTTATGAAGAACCGTGATCATATGAAAGAGTAAGCATTCGTGGACTGCCTAGTCCAAGTTTGAGGTATGATTACACTGAATTCCTCCATTTTCTAATCTAACAGTATTGGTGAAAGTATACAGCCTTGCCTGACCTCAAACTCTTCTGACAACCTTTCTTTATGCAGAAAGTAGAACCTGACATTTTGATCCAACATATGTATGTAGCATTGATTGTTCGGAGTCGAGTGTGTCGTAAGGTGGACAATTCTGGAAATTTATATAATCAGTCTTCAATTTTCGCACTGTGTTACGTCTACCCTCTTTAGTAGCGTGACAATCGTTCCTTTTCCACTCTTCACGCAAGTTCTCTGTTTTCAAAACTTACTCAACGAGTATGTGCTGGGCTTAGTTGATGGTGTTGGTGTTGGTCCAACCGCTTTGTTGTTCTTCACTGCTTTGATTGTTGTAAAGATATCTTCCCTACTGATAATTGGCCATTGGACTCACTTGACTGGCAAAAACGCGATAGTCTTTTCTGACCTTAGCGCTTCCTCGGATTTTTTGCTTCTTAAAAGCATCTTCATTTCAGCTGCTGTCAACCTACTCTAATTTTTCTTGTAGATTGTGTAAGCGCTGGCTGGGCTAAGAAACAACTGCCGTGTGGATCTTTACTTCCAGCTTCGAACACTGAAGATGGTAGAGTTTCCCTTGACTCTTACGCCTACGCTTATGCAATGTTTAATGGTTTTGTGGTTGGCAAAGAATAACTGATTCACTTTGTGGTCCTCCTCCAAGTCAAGAACTGTAATAAAGAGCAAAAGACGCTTCACTGGTGCACAGGCACACCTTCTCTTATTGGGAACTCTTCGCTTATTCGTGCTTACCTTTATTTTCGGACTTCCAAAGCTCCTCGTTTTTCAAGTGCAACCCTCGTCTGTCGAATTCTTTCCTGAAATCAACCAATACTGGTCGTCCAACAGGCGTATTATTTTTCGCAGACTGCCACCCAATACCCGCCGATACGTGACATCACCTTGATTGAACGGTAGATGTCGCAATCACCCCTCTGCTTTCATCCATCCGCACACTGACTTATTCTTTAACGATTAAGTCATCGACTTCTTCGTTTTAGATGCAGGTATTGGAAAGTATAACCTCGGAAACTATTCATTTAAAAAGTACACGCCCGGTGCCCCCATATTAATATTGGTGTGAATAAATTTAATAAATTTTTTAGCTGTCTATTCTGGACGATAAATAGAGAGAAAGAGAGAAAATAGAAGCACGAAGTGTGATTTAAAGATTTTCCATCCGCTTGTATTTGAGTAAAATCCAGCTTAATTATTGATTTACATGGAATAAAGCGAATGGCGTTCTATCATGACGTAAGTCTGAGGCTGTTAGTAATTCTTCATAAATTCATTATTAAACTATCATGCTTTTTTTTTTGCTGACACACGTATCTATGTATAATAACGCCTTTTAAATCATCATCATCTTGATTCATTTTCGACTTTTCATCCCTTCAAAAATAATACTTTTTAACTCTTTTTTTTCTCGCGTAAATAAATGATTTTCACAAAAAGGAACAA
Source organism: Syrphus vitripennis (assembly GCA_958431115.1). Classification (NCBI taxonomy): domain Eukaryota; kingdom Metazoa; phylum Arthropoda; class Insecta; order Diptera; family Syrphidae; genus Syrphus; species Syrphus vitripennis. The sequence continues at coordinate 33,102,675 of OY288108.1, forward strand.
ATTATATGAAAACTCGTATTATTTTGTATACATATAGGTATATTAAAAAAAAAAAAACCGAACCACAATTCTTGGCAGTAGTTGCATATAATACACACTCACAAGTTGAACTTTCCAAAAGGATAACAATAAAATGTGCTGGCTGATGTGAATCCATTACTTCCAGATAAAAGCAGGAAGCAAGTAAGGAGGCAGGCAAACCGACAGGCAGGCAGGCAGGCTAGCAAATTTAATGCTCATTTCCTTTTTCGTTTTCAAATATGATTTTTCGATGCATATAAGCTCATAACTTTTAGGATGAAAGAACGTAATCGGCAAAAAGGTACAAAGGACTAACAAAAGTTATGCAACAAGACTACACCTACCTACCCTTCGTTTGCTCGTTCACATCGACGAAAAGGACGTAACTTTGTAAAATTCTTTTATGATACGTAAGCTCCTGCAGGTGAATGCCGATGATCGAACTCAGGTGAATGAAGACAGCAATTTTTTTTTTGTTTGCTATATTTCTGTTTTTGTTTTGGTTCATGAGAAAAGTCCTGACATAGGGGTAACCTGACGACTCTCATAGTTTTGCGCGTTCGTTAAACTTTATCTCATAGTCGGCATGAATTTGGCCAAAGTGTATAAGGAAGGGAAGGGAAATCAGAAGAACAGGTATATACATGGTGGTGAAATGGTGCGATAGTGAGGATAGGCGATATGTGTATGATGGGAATCCTTTAGCCCAGGAACAAAAACAAAACCCTGATATGGTATAGAACCCAGGTAAAAGATTGGAAAGTTTTTCAATTTAAAACAACATTTTCTCTTTGCCCCTCACTTTTATCCTGTCATTGCTGTACGCCTCAGCTGACTCTACAACTAAAAAGAATTGAAGCTACGAGTACAAACAACTATACTTCTCTAGGTTTAGGGCGGTATGTGGGAGTGTTAAATATTTTGATAGATATAAAAATATTAAAAAATACAAAAACGAAATAAAACTGAGAAGACTGCATTGCTATACCAACGTCGAATACCTTTTTGAAGGTAATATGTTTAGAAAGGTACCTACTCCATCCGGCCCGTTTATTCTGCTGGGCCTTACCATTCCCATCAAGGTCTCTGATGCTGCAGCTTTTGTATCCTACCGACAACAACTACATATTTGTATATTTACTTCAACGAAAGTTTATGCTTAGACATTTAATTGGAAAAACACATAAATTACTGGAGTGTAGTTGAAAAGATGGCCTTCTTGCCTTTGGCTTGGACTGGACTTGGGAATGGGATTGGGCTATTACTATAGCTATAGCTATAGCTATAAGTATGTAAGTTACAACCGGTACTAGGACTCTTAAGCTTTCAGTAGAAGAAAAGCATTCAGAGTGTAGTGTTTTGATTTTTCTTTTTGTTGTTTTGCTTATTTTTTCAAATTCATTTTCCTCGGCGAGAAAAACATTTTCCTTTCAACAGAGTTCTTCTGTTTTTGGTTGGTTGGGTATAAGTTTTCCTGGAACAAGTTCGTTCTTTCTTTCCTCCTGAGTTTTCTTTTATTTCTGTTTTACATTTTTAATTCATCGCAAATAGACTAAATAGGAGCAAGAAGAGAGTATAAATCATAATATTATAATATAGTTCTGTATAGCATAAATATATAGACATCCGTTTCAGTCATCACAGTGCTCTTTGTTTTTTTTTGTTTTTGTTTTAAAAAAAAAAGTTTAAAAAATTCTTGAAGTTATGAAAGTCCCGGATAATTATATATTATTCACTTGTACCTACTCATATTCACTACCTACCTAATAATCTCTTACTTTTGTAAGTAAGAGAAAATTAGAGATAATGAAAGTGCACATTTGGTATGCTGAAGCTGATGGTTTTATGCATACATAGCTACGAGTATATCTAGAGCTTAGTACTTTAAGAATTAAAGGAGTAATGACTTTTGAAGTTTTTTCTTTTTTTTTTTTTGATGGAAAAAGGGTGAAAAGGAATGAGAAGAGTGTAAAGAAAAGTTTTGGGTGAAGGTTCAGGTGTCACTAAGGCAACATAAAATGAGATAAAAAATATAAACGCATTTTGAGGTAAAAATTTTTTAAATCTTAATTCAAATTCAGAGAAATTCATCTTTTGATGAAATAGCTATTCAAAGAATTTGAACTCATTAATAATTGAAAAAAAAATTGGTAAAGCGACGCGAAGGTCGATGAAGAACCAGAGCCTAAGTGACTCATAACTCTCAACCATTCCTATGTGCGTTTTATTGCAGGAAGACCCACAATTTTATGCTGAATTCAAATTGCTGGGGTGAGAAATTATACTTTTAGAGAATTTGTCAGTTTCTCGCGTGAGTCAGCAGACCATCAAAAGAAAACATTTCTGCTTTTTAGGTGAAACAGATTGGGAAAAAACATATTTTAATAAAAAACCAAAAGAAATATTTTATTTAAAATTTTTTAAAAATAGAAAAAAAAACATAGTTCTTTGGAAAACAGCTGGATAATGATCTTTTCTTCATTTGAAATAACCTCTGTTGAGTGAAACTTTGTGAGCTTGGTTGTTTTTTTACCGTCGAAGTATATAGCCTGATGGTTTTTTCTTGGCAAATCATTTCATGTTTCGATCTCAGAAGCAGAAGATGCCGCTAATATGACAGTATAACTATCTACAGAATCACCAATGAGCTTACAGGTGTCCAGAGCTCTAGAGAACACCTGTTAAACACATTCACAGATATCTGTTATATAAAATTGGGACGATTTTAGACCGCGTTTTCGCCAGTAAAGTGCATCCGACTCCTAAAGATCAGTGCAGAGCAACAATTTCCTCTACGCCGATTTTTGTGGACCAAAGGCTTTTAAAAGTCATTTTGAAACAATGCAATTTTTTTTTCAAAGCAATATCGAAAGTTTTTGATGTGCTGATGAGCTCAAATACGAGTTTTGAAATTTTGAATCAGGGATCATTTTTGAGATATACATACATTAAAAAATAACAAAAAAAATGTACATTATTTTTAATGAATACAAATCCTGAATATAATAACTTTTTCAAATGTTTAATTTGCTGGCAGCTTTCTTTGTTTAAAAATGCTAAATAGAAATATTACAGATTCTTGTACGTCTTTGAATCGAATAGAAATCAATATGAAACCTTTTAAAAAGAAGTAGGTTAAAGAAGAAGCGCCTCATTCAAGTGTAATTGTAGTAATTTGACAGATCTGGTTAACCCCTATACGCTGTATTTTATTTTCCGTTAATTTATTCCTTTCATCAATCATTACTCATATTCATTTATTTATTTTATAATTTTGATACGAGTAGCACCACAATTTGTGGAAAACGAATGTGTAAATTGTGCAATGAATTTGGTAGACAATATTTCTGATGGCTCTTATTCCAAAAATAGATATTTCAATACAAAAAACATTCTTATCATCAGGTTTATTAAAAATTAATTGGATGTCTAATTAAAAAGCAGTAAATGACACATTATGAAGCTTACCTGAAATGAGAAGAATAATGAATAGAGGATTAGACTACAGAATAAACACATTTTTAACAGAAAGGTTAAAAAAAAAAAACAAATTGTTGTATATCAAGATGAAACAAAAAGCATTATGAACATTCATGATTCTAGTATGCAGTTTTTTTTCAAATAATTTTTTGATTATAGCTGGAGAAAGAAAGGAGCAAGAACTCCTATATCAAACAAATACATCCATACCTGCATTTAGTTATGTCTCTTAAGTTAGCAGACAGAGTTTTGGAAAAAAATATACATATGTCTAATAAACTGTTAATTCAGTTTTAAAAATATTCGATCTTGAATAAAAAAATATCCTTTTATCTTTGTCCTAATCTTTATAGAAAAAAAAATAAACCAAAGTGAATTTTTGAAAATTAAAATCTAATCTAAAAAAAATTTTTTAAACTAATTTTTTTTCAAAAATTCATATCTGTGAAAGAAGTTGGTTAACATTTTTATTTTCGTTTTCCTTTGATAAAAATCAATGAGATTTGTTCCTTCCATTGTTTTAAAGCTTTGATCATTCAGTACGGGAAATGAAAATAAATATTTGAAATTGTCAACGGAACATTTCATATTCACATACATTTCCTTTCCAAACAATAGAAGGGAGGGGGTACGCCAATTTTGTATAAATACTTGGTCTTTGAGGAACCAAAAAATGCAATGTCCAGGGTTCAGGCTTTTACATTTTTTTGTTATGTAACCTCAATTTTATATATCTAGATTGACTTTTTCATTTAATTTTTTTTACTCTTTTGTTTGACAAAAAAAACTCTTTACAAATCAACAATTTCAGAAATGCCATTAAGAATAACACAACTGCCATATCTATAAAATCCACATTCCCATACTCATCAATTTTCAAAGAATTTTTATATGCGAATATAAAATAAAAATAATAATTAACAAAACGAGCCTCAAATTCGTTAAACAACCGCATGGCCTACATTCATTCAAAATACACCTACATACAACAATTTGGGTTATAAAGTTCCATTAAGGTCAACAAAAGTACACAAAAACCCTTCACAGGTTATCAGAAACTCTATACGACAACGAAAGACAAACAAACCAACAACAAAAAAGAAAAAAGAAACAACACTAAAGACTAAAGTCGTCAAATTAATGGTCAAAATGGTCGAAAATGTTCCAAATGCCTTTCCTTTACCCAATTCAACTCTTCGAACTCAAACACCGCCCACGACCGCCTCCCACTCGTCCTGGAAAAAGCCCTAAAAAAAGCAATTTTATTTGCTTAACAGTTGTTGTGTGTCAAGAGAGTTAATACGACGAAACATAAAACTGACGAAATAAGATTTTGAAGGTCGTAAGAAAGGAAATGTCAGCAGATTAATATAATTAAAAGTTTCAGTTTGATAAGCTTCTTGTCGGTTGGTCAAATAAAGCAGTTTGGGTTAAAAGAAGTTGCATGATGGAGGCATGGAAGCATGATGAAGCACTTTTGGGTTATGGAGGACTTTATTAAGTTTGTCCATACTGCGATTTTGGTTGTTGTTGCTTTTTCTTTTCTACTTTTTTTTTTTTTGTTTTCTTCGGATCGTCCTATTTCTTTTATAATTAATTAACCTTTTTTCGTATATATACGAGAAGCGTTTTCAGTGATTTCATTTCAGGTACGAGTAGAGCGAAGAGTTATATCTTCTCTGTGTTTTAAGAAAATGGGGTCAAACAAATATAAGCAATCTCTTGCTTGGTCAAATTGAAACTTTATCGTTTTACCAATAACCTTGACTTGACAGTAGTCCTCATTCACCAAAACGATGATGCTCTCGTCATCACTGACTGCTGCAGGAAAATGAGATGAAACTTAAATCCGTCTGCTGATGTCGCAAGAACTTGATATTTCAAATTGATGAAAATGTCATTATTTTTATTAGTCTAGTTTTATATATCCATTATGAGCCCTTCAATTGATAGAAATACGAAGAAGAAATAAATTAAAGATTTTGAGACCGGCAGACGCACGTTCCTACGTGCGTCGGCAGAGGCTCTTTCTTACAAAAAATACCCATTTCAAGTTTTATGATTGGATTGGAACGATACAAGAACTAAGAGTTTAAAAACAAAATGGAGAGCCTGTAAGTATTATGTGCAGCCACCATTTTGAAAAACTCGTTTTAATCCTTATCTCAACAATGACTTAGTGATAAAAAAAAATTAATATTTTTTAATGCTTTGATATGTAATTACTCATTGAAATTTTTATCCCAATTCGTAAAACCGTTTTTGAGATAATCGAGAACCGAACATTCGGTTCTGTGATAAGTACCGTTATTTTATGTTCCCGAAAATTCTTAAGTTGCAGTTTGGAAGAAAATCGATTCGGTAGTTTAGGCTGCAGGTGAATGTACAGATAGACAGACAGAATCACGGGACTTACTATTTTCACGTTCTCTATCAACAAATCCCTAACTCTCCATACTTTATACAGGGTGAGTCATGAGCAGTTCGCCAAAATGCAAGGGCGTGTTGGGTTGAGACAAGAAAAAAATCATATAGGAGCGAGTGTCTATTCCTCCCCGTTTAGCAAGGAGGGACAATTTTTGAAGAGATTGACTTAAATTGAACAAAAATTTATTTAAAATCAAAAGCTGCGTCCACAATGTTGTGCGATACCTTTTTGAAAAGTCAAAAACTTCTTCTTTCCACCTTGTTTTTAAATAAATATATTCTAAGAAATAGTTTTTGGAAACCAAAGTCAACATTTGAAAAAATAGAAATAAAAAACAGACTTTCGAACTAATTTTTTCAAAACTTTATGTAGTTAAGTACTAATTTTAATTTCAAAATTAAATGCTGTTGTTAATTTTAAGTGGAAAGCAGAAAACCGGATGTAAAAATTTTATGTCATTTTCAAGAAATAAAAAAAAAAACAAAACCACTTTTTTCTAAGAAAAACCTTTATTTTGATTTTAACGAGGCTGAACTTTTAAGTTAATTAATTTATAAAGCATTAATCTCGGTTTAATTACTTTTTTTTGAATTGGAGTTTTATGAGAAAGTAATAAAATGAAACAGTAATGGATTAACCCTGGATTAATACTTTTCTCATTGATAACGTCTGAAAACTGACCTGTCAAAATGTTTGCCTTGGCCCGCCCGCAGCTCATGGGTTCTACTTGTTAGGGCTTTAAGACAAAAAATTAGCAATTATTCTTAAATGAAAAATAAACTACATGAATTAAAGCAAGGTTTAACGATAATTTAATGTAAAATGGCGTCAAATTTAATTTGGTAATATAACCCACTGCTGTCTTCTCTTATATTTTAGCAACTACTTCTGAATCCAATAATAATTATTTTCTTATTGGATCAAATACTCCGTATTCCTTAAATATTGAAGCGTTTACTCCCTATTTCTTTTAAGAAATTCATACAATAAAGTCAATTCAACACTCCTGTTACACATGCTACACAGAAAATATTTAAGGAATTAATTATATCACGACTTACTCCAATAACGTTTTAACTTTCATTCAGAAGGACTACCTATATAAAAGCACTATAATAAAATGTTGATTTTCAAAAATTCAAATTTCTTTAAAACTCTAACTGAATGTTGTTTATGTTGGTGTGAATACAATCAATTTTAAATCAATATCATAATATTTTCCATCAAAATAATTCCTACTTAATTATTTATAAAATATTAATTTTAAAACTTTCCTTCAACAAATTCAATGAATTATTGTTATTGTCGATCCCATTATAATAAGTTACGAGTAGTAGGTTGAATTAAATTCAATTAAATTTTGATTTGCTTAAACAACTCAATGAATTTCTCTCTTAAGAATTAATTAAATTAAATAAAAAGGCAAAAGAACAGTAAAACAAACAACCCTTTATATCAATCAAAGTTCAGGTAGGTACTAGTACTTTTCAAGTCTACCAATATGGCGTAGACTTTAGACTACTCCGTACTCCTACTTCCAAGTCCCTATATAATATACACTTGAAAATTTTGGTCAAATATTTTGTAAAACTTTCGAAAACCAATGAAAGATGAGGGTGTGTGAAAATTCGTCCTTATCATCATCATGATGGCGTCTTTCATTTCAAATTTGAAAAGTGCCCCGCAGAGAAAAGTTAATTGAAAACTTTAAATTGCTATTGGTAAACAATACAATTTGGAAACGTGTAATGGAAATTGAGGAACTGATTTCATCAAGTTATCGTTGATGGTGGGTGTCATCGCCGCCGCCCGCCGTTGGTCGGTCGTCGGTTGTACGAGTCACAGATTTTCAAACAACAAAAGCTGAACAAAAAGAGTTTGTTGTGGTGTGAATATGGGGCAACCAAGCTCAGTCGGTATGTATTGTCCATACGTCTACGAGTAGTACGAGTATTGCAAATTTCTATTTCGAATTTCGATTTCGGTTTTAAAAGTGGCAATAAGCAGAGACACAGAGAATGAATTTGATATTCTCGTATTGAGTGAAAGGAAATAGGATTGAAAATGAATTCTATTGTTTTGAAACCTCAATTTAGATTTTCAAGATAAAAAATTGTTTTCCGATATTTATAGGCATTAGTTTTACTTATGTACAATAACTTCTAAATATACTAGAGATGTAACGTAAGCTTAAGAAAAACATTTTTTGTTTAAAGATTTTGAAATAAAATTACATTTTATGAGATGCGGATTAAAAGTGTAGTTGTAGTAGTTGTTTACCTTTGTATGATAGTTTCCAAAATAATCTAGATTAAGTATCAAAACATTAATTATATTTATTTTCACTTTTAAAACAATAGCAAGGGACGTGTTTTCAAAACCAACTTGAACTGAAACAAAAACTCATAAAAATGTGCGAAAAAATTGTAATCTTGAACAGACCCCTTTTGACATTTTTAAATGTCACTTTTTGACATTTTTAAATGTCACTTTTTGACATTTTTAAATGTCACTTTTTGACATATTTAAATGTCAAAGTGACATTGGAGTAGGCATGATGTTAAAAATATAAAATAGGAGTAAAATGTTAAAAGTACTTACGAGTATGACATTTTATTCATATAAAATAAGGAAATTAATATATTTTACGTATTGACAAAAATTCTTTAACATCGACTGAAATTTTTCGCCGCTGTAATAGTTTATAAAAACAAGATTTTCCAATAAATCTGTAAAATAATAATTTAAGTTCTGAAAATTCACTGTGTCGAAACTTTGCTTTTGACTTTTTTTTTTAATTCCCAATTTCACTTTTCAAATTAATTTTGCCTCCACTTACAAGAGTTCTGAATATCAAAATCTACTTCAGAAATTGAGCTCAGCTTATAAGTTTTTAAGCGTTTATGAGAAAATCGAAAATGTAAAATACGGTTCTATGAAGGATTAAAGTTACCATTCATAGACGTTTTTTTTGGAAAAAAAACGGTTTTGATGAAAAGTTTCTGTTGGCTACTCTAGCAAATTTAAATCTATTTTTAATTTAAAAATGTAGAGACCTGTATAGAACTGAGTTTTAAGTTTATTTTAAACTTCTGTCGCTTTCAAGTGCAGCTGCTGGGGATGTTTCCAAAATGTCAGGTTGATTTGAGTTCAACTAGAGTTCCACAAGGATACATCTTAAGTCCCATTTTATTCGGCTTTTTTATTGATGATACAGCTGATATTCTTCCGGTTGGAGTGAACTTTCGGGGATCTTCTGGTTGCTTGCGGAAAACCCTTTTACCCTTCAACTACAAATAAATAGACTACAAACTTGCTGTGAGACATGGGATCTTCATATCAATATAATGAAGCTATAATTTTCAAAGTTTGGAAAAGTGCAAGATTACTTGAGATAACTTGGTGACTCGACAAGCTGTTAGAGGTTGTCCAAGAATATAAATATTGGGGTGAGTTATTTTCATCTAATTTAATATTTGAAAAACATGTTATAGGAAAAAGTAAGCCAATAGAAGCTGAATTGGCAGATGACCTGATGATCCCAAAAATTTCACAAATCCTAACATTGATCTTGCCGCAAAATATCAGGTTTTTAACGCTACAATCACAATTTGTGTTATTGAATGCAAGCTTTTGGAGTAAACAGATTTTGAAGCTCTGTTCAAAGGTATTTCTAAAACCGACTATTTTTCTTACTCAACACTAACACATGTATGTATTACAAGTATCTTATGCAAATCACCCTAGTTCTTTGGGCATCCTGGACAGCATTTTGAATATTTCTTCCATGTTAACATCATGGCATGGACGAATTAATACAATAAGACTAAAACTAATTTCAATTATAAATTATTGTATTGAGTGTAAGACCAGTACAACTACAACAAGTTTCTAACTTTTTTCTTTCTTGACCGTATTGAGGGTTCTCCTATATGTACATTATTTTATCAAAAAAAATTATAGATTTTCTGTTGAAAGTTTTTTTGTTTATCTCAAAACCTATGATTTTGTACTTGAACTGTTCTTAAGCTCACCGATTCAACAACCATTTACAACACACTTCTTTAGTTTGTTTGTTCAATAAAACAAAAAGATAGTTAAGTACATCATTTGAATAATATTTTTGCGTTAGCTTTTCCTCCTTCATGTTCTTAGTGCTTAAAAAAATACAAATTGACAAACTCAAATTATCCTAGTCAGTTGTTTTTTCTTTGCTATCAAAAATAATGATACGCATACGCCACAGTGTCCCAAATCGATCAGCCCAAGTCATTCATAAAACATTAGTGTGGGCTGTGTGTCGCAACTTGCAACAGCAAAGTTTGCAGACAAAAACCGAAATCGAGAAAATATCCACGCTGCAATGAATACGGAATAATAATAATTGAGGCTGAAGCTCTCTATGGGCGAACGCAGGCAGGTTTCTGTCAATGTGGTCCCTAATTTCCGCCACCAGGCAACGTAAATCACACAAAGAGCTCAGAGCTAGAGGAGCCGGCAGCCTACGTGACTGTGCTTGCTAATTTTCCATAGTTTTCTCCCATGGAATCCATTCAATTTGGTTATGTTTTATATTGACGATGAGTGGGTGTGAGTGTGAAACGGCAATGTATGGGTGAGAGGGTATATTATGAACGGGTGTTAAGGCAGAGTATCTCTGGCAGCGTTGAGTTCTTTGAATTTGTTTGCAAAACACACACATACTCGCATAGATTTTAACTCCGTTTAGTCATAAAAGAGTCCTTCGTATAGTGTATAGTGTGTTTAGTGTTGTACACTGTACAGGGTACAGTGGTTGTAGCCATGCTCTATTTTTCAGTTGTATCCAGATCAAGGACTAAATTGGAAGATTATGAATTTGTCAGCACAATACCAGTGACACTCGGTTAATGTGGTTGAGGAAGCAGCAGTTGCTGCTGCCGTTGCCGAGGGGATCTTGCCAGGGAATACTCTGGTTCTCTGTTGGCACGTAAATATACAAAAATACCCACATAGATATATGCATGTCAGAAACCCACAGAAATATTATACTTGTGTATCTATTTAAATTTTTTTTGTTGCTTTGCTGTGTTATCTTCTTTTGTATTATATATCTTTCGTTCCAACATCTAAATGTATAGATATATATATAAATATTTTGGTGGACATCACAGAACGTTGAAAAGAGGTTTTGCCTCTTGGTCCATTTGCCATGTAAAACCATTGACCCAAAATCATTGTTAACTCAACCATTTGAATGTTCATTGTTTGCATTGAAAATTTAATTTTTTATTTCGTTACTATTACATACTGTAATATTTGTTCGAATTTGAAGTCTGTTAGTATTTATTTTGGGTATCTCCAAAATGCAGGAAAGGATTTTATTTAGGTCTATTCCAAAAGATACCCAGCCCACCTGTGTGTATATGTTAACCAAGGAGATATGTCTGATTCATTGCAACTGGTTGCGTTCTAATTTCGGTCTGGTTCATAAAGTATTTATGACAAATGGAAGATTTGATTCTGCATAAAATGGAACTTAAGTCAAAACCAAGAGATAAAATTTAAGATAAGTGGAGTGAGGATTTAAAATTGACAAATTGCATCAAGAAAATATATTTTAAATATATGACTGTACCAAATATAAGTAAGGTTGAAATTTGTGTATTTATATTTGTTTTTCAAAAAATGAGCAAGAATAATTAATATCTGCATGCCAAGAGGAGGTAGACAAAATCTAAATTAAATATTGATTTTGGGTCATTTTGGGTGTTAAAATGGAACTTTTAAGAGAGAGTTACCCACATAGGGAATATATTTGCATTAAAAATAGCAATGACTTTATTTTTTGTTCAATAATTTCCAACCCTTGAAAATATTTTTTTTGATGTGTTTTCAAAATATCAACCGGGTTTTAGAAAAACTATTTTCATAGAAATAAAATATCAAAAATCAAATCCAAAAAATATATTTCTCGGTTTAGAACAACCCATTAAGTAGTTAGAATTCGAAGTCAAAATCTTCATTACATTAGTCATTTCGTTCTTGTTCTTGTTTTTTTTTCGGTTTTTTGTTATTATTGAAAGTTTTTCTTTTTGATACTTTGTATTTGTTGTTCAACAAGGACTGTTCAAAATTATTTCGAAGTTTTAATGAAAAGAGGTTTTGATTTACAGAATTTTAAAAGGCAGAATTATGAATTGAGAGAATTTTAAAATGCAGAATATTTGATTTTTAGAATTTCAAAATGCAGAATCTTAGATTTATACAATTTTGAAATGTATAACTCTGGATTAACAGAATTTTGAAACATAGAATAATGGAAAAGCCGAATATTATAATACAGAATTATGTTCATACAGAATTATGCAGAATTTTTATTATACAAGTTTTAGAATTAGATTGGAACTTTTGGTAGAGTTTCTAAAATAGACTTTTATACGATTCACTTTAGTGAGCTTTTTCTTTAAAATATTTAACAAAAACATCAAACCGACCCTATTTTCCTATATGCTTTAAATCATATTTATATTTGAGGCCATGAGAGCAAAAGTGGCGTAACCCATTAAATTCACTTTAAAGCTACGAGAGATTTAAGAAACAGGGTTTCTTTAAACATTTTTTGTGTTTTCCCTTTGACATTTTTGATTAATTTAATAAAGTGTAAGAGTTTGAAAAAGGACATACTTTGTAGTGCAAGATTTTTTTAAATTCAACATTATTTTGGAAAAAAAGTGGGTTACGCCACTATTTCGTAAAAGTTGTTTAAAACAAGAAAAAATTTTTTTTGCTTGGAAATCTCACAGCAATAATCCTTTTCTTCCAAAATCAGTGTTAATCTTTTCAATATCTCTTCTAGTGTTCCATAAATCATTAATAAAATAGAAATCTTGATCTAAAACTAAATAATTAAAAAAAAGTGTTAAGAAGGTACTTAAGGTATGCTATACCTATCTTTTAGTTACAACTATTTAATACTATCAGTGTATGTTTATAGATAGATGAACACTTTAAAATTAATATTAATACTCAACATCCTCGCAATAATTTAAATATGAATATTCTGGGGGAAGCACGAGATTTTGAATTTTTTTTTTGAAATTTGTGATGCGGAAATAATTGACTCTTAAACATTTCACTGCCTCAAAAGAATGTCTGATTTTGATTTCTAGCAAAGGGAATGGCTTTTCAGGTTAAATTATGCGTAGGTTACATTATAAGCTAACATTGCAGGAATCTCTCTCACATTGTTCAAACGCAAATCTAATTTAAGTTACTTATATTTTGAAATTGAGAGAAGCTGTAGAATAAAACAAATGATATTTTATTTTGTTTCCTGGTATATGTTTTAACTTATAATGAATAATATAAACCCATCTTAATCTGTCTAAAATATATTCTTTTTCTTCAATTATCCTGGTATTTTTCTTGTGAACCTGAAAACGTGTTTTTTTCTAACTTATTTTAAAGGTTGTTATAAATTTTTTTTCCAGGAAAAAGGAACCTGTGCAAGTTTTATACGTCATCTCTATACCTTATTTAACACTCAAATTCACTTGATTTGGTTCAAAATTTATATTTTTATGGAATTTACAAAATTGGCATTTATCTTTTGATTTCCATTCCATTCCATTCCAATATGAAACCAGGATAACATCGGTAACAATTACAATCTGTTATGCATGGCAGCCGATTCTTAAAAAAATTGTTTGAAATGTTAAAAAAAAAACACTAGACGTAACACCGAAAGATACTAAAATGAGTTCGGGGCTACACTAATAACCTAGAGACATTTTTTTTCTTTTGAGCCTCAAGTGAATTGAACATAATTAAAAGAGAAAAAAATGTTTACTTTTTATTCAACATGTATCCATTTGTTTTTAACCTCCAAAAGAATTGGACAGAAAATGGGGCTTAACTTTTTTATATAAGGCGTTTTTTAATAGCACTAAAGGGATTCCACGAAAAAAATGAGGTCAGGGCAAAACTTTCATGAGTTGCTTAATTGTTTTATAAGTGTTTTTTTTTGTCCAGACAAAAGAAATTGGAATCAAAATCCCATTTTTTGGTTCTAGTCCCAAAAGGTATTAGATAAAAAAACAAGTTCGGGCTAAAATTTACATACACACATGAAGGTGTTCTTTTTTCCTAGCCTGAATAAATGGACGGTAACTGAACTGCACATGTTTTTTACGAATACGAAGTTCCACTGAAATGTATTGTTCCGTCAGTTGCAGTTTAATCTATACAAACATGGATTTTATTCAAAATAATTCAGAAATTGTTATAAATTTAGCAACAAAAAAAAGGAATTCTTTTGATACTTTTTTCAAACCTGAACACCAAAAGTTACCAAATACACACTTGAAAACTTAAAAAAGTGCCAAAAATTAATTTTTTCCAACAACAAAGGTTTGTCGAAGAAAAATGATCATGTCCTACATTTATTCAAATAAATTGCTAAAATAAAAATTTGTCCATGAAAAAATTAGAGTAAAAAAAATAATTCGAACAATTTTTCGTTTGCAATAAAAAATTTTCCAAGAAAAACTTAAAAAAACTACAATCCATGTGTAGTTAAGGTAAAAAGAAAAGTCAGTACATATTTGGCCTCCTATTATATTACATAAAGACATGTGATTTAAATCCAATGACTTTGAGTGTATATTTGAATGTATTTTTGTATACGTGTATTTTTAATGTACATCCTGTAAGGTTTCATATTCGTAATTAGTAACTGAAACTCAACTTGGTAGAAATAATTTAATTTTTCAAGTTGAAATCATCAAAATAGCAATGAACAAAATGTGGGTGGGGGAGAAGTGGAATCTGAGGCGTTTCTCTCCAAACGGAGATGAAATCAAATTCTAAAGGAATGAGAAAGTCGGTTGCCAAGGTAAGTGTAAAGTGTGAATAGATGTTAAAAAGAAAAGAAAAAAAAAGAATTAAGGCAAAATTGTGTTAAACAATATTTAGAAAGAACGGAATGAAACCATTCTCAATCTAAAATAACCCTATACAAACCCGACGACGACGACGATGACGACGACAACGAATATACGAATATACGACACGGTGAAGGACCTCTTTTGCGTTGCGTTCACAATGAACTAACTCCATTGGCATAAATTACGGACATATAATGATGGGTTTGAGAGAAGAAGAGGGTGGCTGGGTTTGGTTAGGCGTAGAAGGTTCGTGTCTATGGGTGGTTTATGGTCTTTCTTAAAATTGTTATGTCGTGTCCTAGCATGAGGCAGGTGGATTTATTATTCCTGTGTAATGACATTATTACGCAAATAAACACACGCTGGCTGGCTTCGTTTATAAGAAAGCCCCTTAATTTTGTATTTTCTCCGTGAACACTGAAATTTTGCCGTTTTTGCGCCCAGACAATGATGTGTGCTGTTTTATGTACGGGTGGATGTGTGTTACTGCCAAGAAGCTGATGGACTGATA
Source organism: Syrphus vitripennis (assembly GCA_958431115.1). Classification (NCBI taxonomy): domain Eukaryota; kingdom Metazoa; phylum Arthropoda; class Insecta; order Diptera; family Syrphidae; genus Syrphus; species Syrphus vitripennis. Next base: position 33,118,042 of record OY288108.1, read on the forward strand.
TGGAGCTTGGGGTGGTATTTTCATGTAGTAAACGTGTGTACAGTATGTATTTTTTTTTGTGTTTTCATTTCTTTTTTTTTCGGGGTTAAAATATAATGTTTCAAGGGCACACGTCATCAAAAAGTATAAACTTTTCGATGTTTTGTTTTTTCTTGTTTGTGCTGGTTGTTACATTTATTTTGTTTTAAGAAGACAGCGTGTCGTACAAGTTGTTTTAATCAGTCTGTAGAAGGTTAATGGTGTCAGTTTTGGGCAATTTTGCGTAGGATATGAGCCTTTATTTGGCAAAAGCAGCAAATAAGAACGACAACAATATCAAAGTGTGCAAAAATAATGTTCGTCATAAGAAGGGACTTATCCGCTTACACTATACATGCTCGTATACATATTTCAAAATCCAAAGAAAAGGATTTTGAATTTGTTATAAAGTTAAATAGGACAAAACGTGCATTGTATTCTAAGTGGCAATATTTTTAGACTTTAGAATTTAGATAAACTTAAACCGTGATTTTGACTGTTTTTCAAATCTTACTTTGTCCTTATATTTTATATATCAGAGGTCAGATAGAGGAGAGTTGATTTTAGTATTCTGCTGCGAAATATTTGTGTGGAAATGATTTTTTTTATTTACACCAGATTTGGGAATTTCAAAAATATATTTTTCATAAAAATTTCTGTATTTATTTGAGTAGTGTTTTTATATAAACTGAAAACTCTGAGTGGAAAGTGAAAATATGCTCATAAGCAAGGTTTGCGTCTAACTTAAATCAGCGGTGGTTTGGTGGGAACTTGATGCTTTATTTTTATTATACCTATTATTTATTAAATAAATAAAATACCTTGGGTGAATAGTAGCAGCCGATAACAATCAAAGCTCTTCAAATCCAGAAATCTCACCATAACTTCAAAAGTGCTGCTGTGCAGGACCATGGTCCTGCCAGTACTCACGTATGGATCCGAGACTTGGGTGCTTAGCAAAAGACACTCCGACCTCTCCGCCGCGTTCGAGAGAAAAATCTTAGGGAGAATTGTTGGCCCCATACATATGTGAGAAAGGACGATCCCGGAGACAGTACAATCATGAATTGTATGCAATCTACCTTGAAGCAGACATAAATGAAAATGACAAAAATTAAGCTCGGTAAACTGCGGTGGGTATGGCACCTAACTCGCATGAGCGAAGAGGAACCGGGTCGGAAAGCCCTTTGTGGTACATTCTATGGTAGACGGCAGCGTGGTAGACCATGCTTGCGTTGAAGGGATATCCTAGACCATTAAGCCCGAAGCCTTGGGGTGCGCAACTGGATGGCGTCGACTCGAGACCGGGATAGGTGCGGAGAAACTTGTTGAAGGAGGCCAGGACCGGACCCCGGTTGTCGAGCCGATGATGATGATGATGCTTTATTATTATTATATGATTTGGCATGATAAAATTAAAATAAATTATACAAACATTGCAAAAATTCTCTATATTTTTGAAATTGTAATAATTTAGCAAAGCAGTATTGCTTTTGGTATTAAAACTTTCTTATTGAAAAACGTGTCAAGATTTGTAAACCGTGTTTCTTTTACTGTGGATATTTAGTTTCTGAGATGTCTGTTGAAATTAAAGAAAAAACGCAATTTTTTATTTGAAAAAAAAAACATTTATTTCGGTTTGTAGGGGTCAGACAAAGACGAACGAAAAATTTGAGTATAAATAATTCCCAAGGATGAATTAAAAGAATAAAAATTGAATTGTTTTATTCCGTTATTAGGTTTCACTTCTATTTATATCTGTAAGATTTGTTCATTTCAATATTCATAAAATTAGACATTTAAAGCCTTTAATAATCAATAACAAAATTTAAATAAATGATATGACGTTATCTTAAAAATCTTTTAAGAAATCATTTATTCCCGATTTCATAAATCCGCTATAACAAGATTTTTGATCCTAAAATGACGGTATCCATAAAAAATGTGTCATTTGAAAATATAAGAACCAAATAAATGTCTATGAAATTGGCTATAAGTCTTGAATATCTTTTTTCATCGCAATACGACCTTTTCTAAGTTACATCTCTTAAAAACTCTGAAAGCAGTAATAAACAATGTATAATTCTCAACATACATACTTTTGAAAAATACAAATTATTAGAAACAGTAAAATTGTCATCTATTATAATTAACAAAACACCAAATTTTCGATTTTCATTTGCCATTTTTTTTTGTTTAATTTTTTTCTTTAATAACGGAAAAAATTGCTTGCTTCAAGTTTTTGTTATTTAGTAAATTAGAAAAACTTTTTTTCAATAATTTTTTTTTCTAAATATTTTTTTTTTTAAACAATTGAATATTCTTTTTGATTTTCTTCTATTTTATTTATTTCTTTTTTCTCTATGCAGTAGTACAGACTGTTCTTTTTAATTATTTGAAATAAAACCTCTCTTTTGAATAACAACTATTTAAAAGTACCCATTTTCATTGTTTGTAAGATACAAATGTTTTATTTTTTACGAAAATATCCTTAACATAATTTTTGCCTTTCTGTAAAATATTCCCATACCCATTTTTACTGTAAAAAGTATAGGTAGATTGATCTTACAAAAGCCAGCTTTTTCCAAAACCAGAAATTTCAGCTTCTTCTTTGCCAAAAAACCATTTCATAAGTAGATATCCATTCAGATAAGAGAAAAAAAATGTAATATTTTTAAAAGGATTACTCTACATTTTTGCGTATATTTTTATCCTTAAGTGTCCTCAAAAATAAAAAAAAAAACTCACTAAAGTAAATCTCAAAGGCATGTTCGACATCAACCAGTAATGAATCTCGAATAAGAAAGCAGAAATTAACATTAAAATACACACAAATATATATACATATAAACCTATGTATATACCCGCACCAATGTTCGAAGTCCTTTTTATTTTTTGAAAGAAAAATGTAAAAGAAAAAAACTTTTAAGTCTTGTTAAGAGCTATCTGGAAATGCAAAACGATTCCATTGCTTTTCCTTTCGAATTTCTTTTTCTCTTTTTTTTTGCTTATTTTTAAGTTTCATTCGTGCATAAGTGTTGTTTTTATTTTTGCTTATTTTTTTTTCTTCTTGTTTTTTTTTTTTATAAATTCACTCGTAAAACCTCATCATAGAATGAAATGGAAAATCCTTTGTTTTGTATATGCAAAGGGATTTCCCAATGACAGACACAGAATGTAGGGAAAACACACCAAAAATAACCAAACTGAAAAAAATAAAAATAAATAAAAACAAACAGAAAAAAATATTTAAAAAAGAAAAAAAATTATATGGGCTAAGGCCGGCCCCGACATGTTAAATAAAAAAGGAAGACGCTCCAAAGGATAACTATAAAAAAAATATATTAGACTAGGGGTCGGTTGTTGGAGGGAGGGGGGTTGGAGCTGGGGTCGGTATGTATTGCATGATTAAAGTGAATAACGGATATCAACTGAGAAAAAGGTACCCAAAATGATGGCAAACCTCTGGTTCTGGTATCTTGCATAAGTCACACAGATATATTCAAATGAAATAGAGCAAGTTCCCCATGTGGCCATTTGGGGATTATGTTAGCAAGTTATGAAAGTACGTATCACTCCCACCCATCCCCTTTTATGTATGTTCATACATATACCATATAGGTACTGTATATACACAACGCTGGCCATTCTGGGTTATATGTATATATATTTATAAAAAATTCTGTTTATCGCCATAATCCAGATATTCTGTTCTGCAAGTAAACATACACATTCTGCTGGATTTGCTTTAACAACATTATGAAGTGAGAAGAATTTTGCTGAATCATGCAAGCAAATCTCATAAACAAATCGAATGAACACAAAAAAAAAACGTCGACATTTATGGGATTATATTTCATAGCCATCACACACATTTTATACACACAACTACTTTATGCGATTTCCAACAGAATGGAAAACAAAAGAGGGCTGCAACGGACAGAGAGGATCTCTGGAGGAAACTTAAACATAAATTGGTCTCAAATCTTAAATTTTCTTAAGTATATATTTCGGATCTTTTATATATTTTTTTAAAGATATATAATATACATACTCTGCGATTGTTGAATTCTAAATTATGACTTAATACTTCAGTGTTCCTCAAGGCTTATATCTTGGTCCACATCATTTTAAATTTACATTTATGAACTATCAACCGTTACCAGCCCTCATCTCTAAGGGGCTGGCAACCCCCTTCTTCGCCTGTCCTTCGCAGCTTATAACGGTGATCGCCAATTGGTTGACCGCGGTCCGGTTCAACAACTTCACATTGCTTAAAATATACAAGTCACTTTTCCTTCTTTGCTCTACTTCTTAAGCTTAGCATTTTTAAGCTCCATAACAAAAAAAAACGATTTTAACTTTTAGAAGACTTTTGTTGTGTTGAATCCAAAATCGGAAATTTAACGTTTTTGAGATGATTCCTTTTTGGAATTTTTGATACTACGTATTGAAATATAAAAAAGTACTCTTTTCACCACTTTTGTAACAACGTTACAATACCGTGCATGGTTTATTTTTTGAACCATGTTTTTTTTATGATTCTTAAAAGTACGAGACTTAGATCCCAGGGGCGGCAGACATACGCTATTTTATTAAAGCTGAATATTTTTCCAACTATCGCAGAAACTTAAAGTGGGCCCTTAAATTGGCCATACACTTGCAATACTGCAATATGAAAGCTGATGTGTGTATATGGTTTCCGGACAACCATTTAACAACATTTCCCAAGCAGGCAGACACCTAATTTTCAAACGGTAATATCTATTCAATAGATAATAATTCATCTGGCTTTTTTGTGCAGGAGGGGCATCCCAGATAAATTGATTGCTATTTTAAGTCTCCATACAATGGATTCAAATGTCATTTTTTGTATTATGGAAGTTTGTCAGAGGAGTTTTAAATTCAAAGTAGGATCAGACAAGGTTGTATGATGTCACCAACATTGTTGTTCTGTTGGTAATCAGTGATACTCTGCAGGCAGCTTTGTAGTCTGGAAACGATGGAATTGTAGAACCTAATATGATATTTGATATCCATGAAATGACAAAAAGGGTTTAGATAGAACTAAAGATCGTTGAGCTAAAGACCAATACGGCAAAAACAAAAAACATCTAGGTAAATGTGCAGAAGTAAATATTTCTGGACATCTAGTACAGATTGTAGAAAACTACTGATGTCAGAAGCAAACTAAGTATTAACAGGCGAATCGGGAAAGTAAACCGTTTAGAACAGGTTGGCAGACGAGTAGGCCGACAGGGAAGAACTTGGTGAAGAACGGTAGAAGAGGAATCAAAACAGCTCGGGAAAAATTCTATAAAGTTGAAGTATATCACTAGGAATAGTAATAATGATGATGAATCCGGCAAAGGGAACTGACGGACATAATAGGTTCAAGGACCTAAGTAAGTAAGTAAGTAATATCTGGAAAACCTGGAGTGATAGAAGAAATCTAGGAATGGATTGAAGTTCCTGTTTTCACCTGCTTATAAATTAGCTCTAATATTTTCCTAAATGTCATATATTTTTTTTTAACATCTGTTGACCCTTGTCCTATGAGTTTCGTCTGTGATTCTATTGAAATGAAGCTTTTCCAATTTATATGCCGTGAAAATTGTTTGTAGCTTTTCCTCCATCTATCCGTCTAACTTAAGTGAAAAACTTTCATTTAAATTATTTATCGGGCACAAAAGTTAGTATTTAAATTCCACTTTTTTAATAACTGCGTTGTAATTTTCTCTCGTGCCTCTTCTAATCAATAGCTTCACAGAAGAAAAAATAAATGAACAAAAAAAAAACAAATTCTACACTCCTTATAATGTTCATCGTATTGACCTTGCAGACATATTATACGCCAAAGAATAGAAATTCTGTCTTTATAGCCGCATTACATGAATGTGGAATGCTCAACCTAGATTTACTTTTGCCTCCCATTTTCATTGTAATACCCGCAGAAATTTAAACTTCATGTGCATCGATTGTTCTTACCATCCTATTGTCCTTTTTTTGTCGTCAATTGGTCTCTAATAATACCAAAAGAAACTCTCAGGATTTTTTTTTAGTGTGAATCATGATTTCCGCATTGACATTAATATTGACTTACCCGTTTTTTCTAAAGCCTTAATTTTATTGGTACTATTCTATTATTATACTGCCCATGACCATAGATTGCACCAGTATTGCAAAACCATAGATCAATGAAGGAGAGCAAGATGCCAATTGCGCTAAACAAGGGCTGTGGCATCCGAGATGAAACCAAGATGCAACTGTAATTTTTGGACACAGACTAATCGAGGTAAAATTGAATATTCCAATAATGTTTACACCATCAGGCAGTCTCAAAATTCAAATTGTTATTTTTCATTTTTCCCACATTTTTCCCGAAAAAGATGTTCAGTCTTTACCGAGACATGTTTTAGTTTCACAAGACAAGGACGAGAACTGACATATGAGGGAAGGTATAGGTACCCGAAGCTTATACATAATGGGGCATATTCATAGTCGTCTGAAAAGTTGTTTCTTTGTCTCTTCTAAGCTAACCTGGAGTTTATGTTATTCATAGACAATTTAGAGCCGGGTCCAAAAGATAAACTGGAGCTCAAACTTTAAAAACGGTTGACTCTTTCAATAAGTTGTTTTTTTTCTATCTGTCAAAAAATGGATTGGATTTAAATGGATTGACAGACAGTAGTACTAAAATTGTAGTAGAATTTTGTTTTTTACTAAACAGAGTTGCCAATTTCTTTATGAATAGCAGCTGTTTCTAACCTGTGTGTTAACTTTAGACTCGATGCCAGTTGGACTCGTTCTAAAGTTTGACTATGTATGAATGTGTTTGGGTAAAAATATAAAAAAATAAAAATGGCTTCTGGCAAAAAAAATATATTATTAGATATATGTATATTATTTTTGCAATTGACAATTTTTTGATTGTTTTCTGAGATGTGAACCTATCGATTACCAGACGCGAGCACTCTGTCTCTGTGACGATTTGCAAAAGAAAATTCAAATGTTAAAAATCGACATCATACAAAAGAAACATTTCTGTCTCTAAGCTTTGCGTTGGCATTTATAAAAATTGAATTTTAATAAGTAAACTTTTTAGAACAATAAGTTTTTCATATCATTAATGTTCATTTTAAGTGGTATTCTCAAAATAATATTAAATTTAAAAAAAATCTTGCTTCATTTCATTAAACCGAATCCCTCCCGAACAAATTTTTTGCGGCCATGGTGTTCCAGTATATACCGTGGTGGCCACAGAAATAGCACACTTTGTACCTACCTCTTATTAAATTTAAACAAAAGGAACCGTTGAAGTTTCAATTTTAACTAACTCTGTTTTAACTCTACCACTGAGTTAAAACAGAGTTAGTTAAACCTGCAAATTAAATGTTGAATAACTAATTCCACAAGCTATTTTTTAGTCGTGAATGACCCGAAACACGATCTAATTCTATGGCCACCACTGTATATTTAGTAGTTGCTACTTGCTAATGGCTGCTGTTCTAGTGAGTATCCATAGCATTTAACCAAACTATCTTTTTACGGTAATGTAATGATTATTTATCAAAAAATAAGAAGGTACATATGAAACATAAGTATGAAAAATATATAAGGCACATATTTTCAAAAATTTACCCTCAAAACATATTTTTAGGCTCCGAAATAGGACAAATCCAGGCCTAAAACGAAATACCAACCTCCCCCACAAACACGAAGTATAACTACGTGTAGACTTGCTTTCACTTTTTCCGATTTTTTTTTATTATGTTCGACCTAGAAACGGAAGCTACTGCTGCGTTAGAACACTATGTGGGCCTATACGCCATAACCATATCCTCTTCCTTTTGATATAAGAGCGTAATATAACGTATATACGGATGTCATGACGGTTGGATGCGGATTGTGAAAATTACGGATTATTCTGATATCATTAAGTACACGACTCCATTGATGCGTGTGCCAAAGCTCTGTATATGCTGAGCTCCAGCTCCAGCTCCATCTCCAGAAATCCAACACACTGTGGGTGGTGTGATGAGTGTCTTTAAAGGAAAGGTTTCCAATAAAAGACCGGAAATGGAATCTACAGCGGGAATGAGAACGTGATCCGGCACACATGGGATTCTCTCTTTCTCTCACTCTACTAACATCATCAAGCAATAGCTTTCGAAGAAAGAATAAACATAAACAGAAGACGAATCAAATGAATCTGTTTTAATTAATATTTATTTTCCGATTATATGTACATTGGATTCAGGACCAATGAAGCATGAATATAAGCACATCACACAGTAAGGATATTTTATAAGTGAAATGCCAACAAAAACATCTGTTCTTTGTGAAACATTAAATCTTTCAATGTTTCTCATGTTCTTCGCATCGCATATATAAAAAAGAATAGATGGTCCTTGAAATGGCGATAAATAGTTCAACATTTTTTTTTTGTCTTCCTTTTTTTTCATTTTCAATATGTGCTAAAGGACTTAGACAGGTTTCTTTATTCTATTTCGTATAATAAATGTGCGTTTCAAGAAGATGAAAATGCCTACGTATATAGACAGACAATAACAATGTTCTATATAAGCTTTGGATAGCAGAGATAGCCCGTCTTTTAATACCTGCCTCACTCTTCAAATATAAGTCTCCTTTTGATAGATTTATGAGGTCAAGTAGGCGCCTAAAGCTCATTGATTCGCTTCTAATTGCAAATATATATACCTAACAAGAGACGAGAACGATAGTGACAAAGAGCACATATTTCACCTTTTTTTTCAAAAAGCACGAAAACAAAGGGAAGAAAATTGAAAGCAGATACCGAAACAAAGGAAACAATGGAGAAAAAAAATACATTTTAGAATCACAAGAAAAAGAGGTGTGCAAAAAAATAACCATTTGAGGTTCTGAACACGTTGCTTTTGAATTAATTGAAAAGAAGCTGAGCAATTTACATAAATAGGGTTCTGTTATTCTTTATGGGAAACAAAATGAAAAAGGGGAAACAAATGTAAGGAAAAGAAAGGCACAGAAAAATGGTCATCAGTAAAAGGAGAATGGCTTCACTAAACCGAAAAAAATCATTCGAAACATCAATAAACACATTATTGATGGTTTTTTTCATTGTCTGAACAAATTTGTTTAAATATTGTGAAAAAAAATGGTTTAAAAATTTCTATTTACTAAATAAAATTTTAGAAGTACATACCTACATAATAATCAGTTGCTTTCATCGATAAATATTTGATGAAAGTATTCTTTTTACTTTGATAAATGCGTTCATTAGCGTAATTAACAATTAATAAAAAAAAAACTTTTTTCATTAAGCTAGTGAACATCTTGTATAAGAAATTTTTTCTTTTTTTTCTAAATGATTATAAAAATTATTAATTAATGTTTATTTTAGATTTTTCCCGGGGTGTTCGAGATTTTTACAAATTTCTATTGGAAAATAGTGACAAATCGGGGTTTTAGAAAAACCATTATAGCCCATTTTTTCGAAAATCGAAAAATTGAAAGTTGTTCCAGAACATTCTGAGTTTTTAATTTTTTTTTGAAATTTAAGCTCAAAATTTTGAAAGTTATAGACAAAATTCTAATTTTTCATTTCGAAGTTGCTACTTTTTTTCAGGTTCGTTACCATTGTTAGATTCAGGAAACTTTTAAAAACTCCTTAAGTTTTTGAATTTTCAAAAAAATGCACTGGTGTAAGTCTAGGTGGTGTTTCCAGTACAGAAAATCATTCGTAAAGTATTTTTTAAACATATTATTTAATACTTCAAAGTTAATACGAGCCAAGGCGGTCTCTAGTTTCGAAATATTGCTCCTCATTCTTCCTACAAAAAAAAAAACAAATAGCAAAACAATGTTGAGTCGAAACGAGATTGAGTTTTATAAAATTTCATATAGCAAACCAAAATTGACTTTAAAAGACTAGCCTCAATTCTTTCTTGTAAACAGTTTTAAAAATACAGCACGAATTGAAAAAATTACATGCGATCCAATTGTAAATCTCATGCTTCCTAACTACTCATTAATACAGGATTTTCAAAAACAAGCACTCATATTTAAAATTTAATTTTTAAGTTTGGTTAAGTTCAGTGCTAACCACCGCTGGTTCGTCTTTTGCCTTATAAAGATTATAACTTTCTAAAAAATATATGACAAAAAATTATGCACATAAATTTAGCATAGCTCAAAACCCCTTTAACATAAAGAAAAAGTTTAAAAAAAATATACACAACACATACTTTTATAAAATCCAATAATGACATGTGTTTGAACTGAAATTAAGTCTGAGTAAGAAGAAAAACATATTTTCCAAGTGTCAGACACAAAAAAAAAAAAAAAAAAAAAAAAACAAATTAAGAGATGTGTCATATTAATACCTAAGTAGAAGTACATATCTTATTTGTAATTCAGACTATATTAAGATGGTGGATTTTGATATATTTATATGTAGAAGGCCAGGATTAATGAAGAAAAATAATTTATAAATCAGCAGGAGGACTCTTTCGATTTAATCTCTTTGGATTGTTATTTTACTTGTTCATGGCCAGATGGGATAAATTGTCGTTAGAATATTGAATGTCATAATGGGTTCTTATAATTAATTGGTATAGGGATAATAAATTGAATAGTTTTAGCTTAAATAACTCATTATATGTATGGATACATGATTAGATTAAAGTATTCATTTGTATTTAATATGGCAACGAAAAAAAGATTCTCGAAAAGGTTAAGTCTTTTAACATTGTCATAAAAAAAGACTTTTTGAAGCAGATTAAGGGATAGTTTAAATGTTTTCATTTTTTTTGTGGAGTGTTCTGAATCTGAAGCGCTGATGTTTCAAGGAAATTTCGTGTGGCAACATGGAAAAAAAAAGTAAATTTTAGAAAAGATTAAATTCTCAAATTTACCGGAAAACGTAGAATTTCTTAGCAACATTGGCAAATTACTTTTTCTGTCCAAAGTACCTTGGCTGTAAGTAAATTCTATAATTTCTTCATTTCAGGGATTTGCAGTAACATGGATTTGCTTACGAATTGCATGTTAAAGATTTTTTTCTATCAAACCTAGCTGGCTAGTGATTCACTTACTATTACTAATAATTATTTAACTAAGGATCATACAAAGCAAATCAGCAATTACGAAATACGTTAGAAAAGTTGTTCACTGAAGTTGAAGTGAAAAAGAACAATAAAGAATGTATTACTGGCTTTAGGAAAACTGTAGCATACCTTTACAATACCATGCATTCAGTTTGAATCGAAGTTTTCCGACAAACAACCTCCTGCGGAGTTGCCGACATTTTGATTTAAAGAGTGAATTTAAGTGAAATTTTACGTGATTATGTCGAAAAAAATAAAATTATTATTTGACAAGAATTAATGAATTCTACAAAATTGTTATTGAACTGTATTGAAATTGATATTTTTTTTACAGTGTAGAAAAAACAATTTTTTATCACGATCTTTCTTCACATTATGTCAACAATCTTAAAAAACATGTTTTTTAAATTTTTAAACAGGTAGAGGTTATATTCTCAAAACTCCGTATTCAGGGAAAAATTTGATTGCGTGACGTGTTTGATAATCTCATCTTATCGCTTTTTTACTTTTCAAACAGAAATATCTCAAAAACCTGACTTGATTGAAATTTTCTGAGCTTGAATTAGAATTTTTGGCACATTTTGGTTTTTTTCAATTTAAAAATGTTTTATGACCAGTGATATTGAACTTATTATCTGAAACAATAATGTGATACCTTTATTTGAATTCAAAACTGTTACAGTAAAAATGTGAATATAATTGATAATTCTTCAACTTTTATCATAAATGTCTTTTTTTTTTGGTAAAGAAATGTTAACCAAATGAATCAAATATAACGCCAAGTATTCTCAAAAAATGGGCTATAACTTTTATACTCATTTATCATCATCAGCTCGACAACTGAGCTCCATTCTTGGCCTCTTTCAACAAGTTTCTCCACCTATCCCAGTCTCGATCCGACCGACGGACGCCATCCAGTTACTCAAACCAAGGCTTCGGGCGTTCTGGTCTACCACGCTGTCGTCTACAATAGAATGTACCACAAAGGACTTTCAGAGCTGGTTCCTCTTCGCTCATACGATCTAGCCCATCGGAATCCACCGAGCTTAATTTGTTCACTATGTCTGCTTCAAGATAGATTGCGTACAATTCATGATTATACCGTCTCCGAAATCGTTAATTAACCAACAGCGATGACCCAAAAATCGATTCAGCATTAACTTTAGAAAATTTAATTTTATACAAACTTTTCATAGACCTTTCTTTTCTTATATCAAAAAGTCGTTTATAACTCACGTGGAAATCAATATAATATGTTCTCCTATTTCGATAATATCGATAGGTGGCGCTGCAGAGCGTAATAGAGTAAAGCTTTGTATATATAAATTATAGTACTATCATGGCGAGTTTTTTTAGGGTTGCGCGGACCCTTGTGGTGGCGCTGCAAAATTTGAGTTGTAAAATTCGATTTTGGGAGTCTTTAAGCGTCGAAAATCGGTGGTAGGGGCAAGAGAAGACTATTTTTTGAATTATTGCACCCAAAAAATATCAATAAATATCGATTAAAACCTCCATAAGCTCTCCGCAAAAAAGAAAGAGTAAGGGTTGCAGGCATACCTCAGATGTCGCCCCATTCGACTTCCACCATGATAGTACTATAGTTTTCATATACAAAGAGTAGTTTCTGTTCTACACCTAAAATAGTTTTTACACCTCGTATCAATTCTGCATTCCGAACTTACCCTATTTTTTATATGTATCGTATATAACCTACCTTAAAAATTAAATATAATATTTAGCTCCACCTATATGATCTTATTTTTCTATAACTCACAAAAGTTTTTGACATACAAAGTAAAAACTCAACAAAAAAAAATTAGGAACAGCCATCTTATATCTTCGTTAGTTTAACTAGTTACAATTGCTTTTAACTAAACAAATATAAATATTTATACAAGTTTCTCTTCTTTCTGAAAAGATAATAATATATACAAAAAAAAACTACAACGAAAATTGAGAAGTCATATTTGAATTTTTTAGATAAAAAATAAATATATACATATACATTATATACAATGTAGATACCATTGTTGATCCGATATTATAAGGAAGCATGAACAAACAAAAATAAACATCTAACCAAAGAGCCTTTTCCTTCCGCCAAATTCAGGTTTTACTTAAACTGACTCTTCTTCGTTCGCATCCACTCGAGGTTTCTTTTTTGTTCAAGAGTTTGTTTCTTGCTATGTACATGCATAGAGAGGTTAATAAATAAAAATGAGGTCTCCAGTTGCACAAATGGTGGGCACTAAAAAAAAAAAAGGAAAAAGTTCAAGATATCCTGGAGCATCATAAAGCCAGCGGATATAAAAATTGCATTTTTAACACCCTTCTATGTATGAGTGGAATGTTGTATGATTATAGGGTGACCATTCTTTATGTTTTTCAAAATTGATAAATTTAAATATTTACACAAAATATGTAAATAATTTATTTTTTTTTTTAATTTCTATGATACAAATATCTAAAGAAATATAAAATCTAATCGGATACTCTGAATCTTACCTTACAAAAACAAATTTTAATTTTTTTTTATAATTAGCGCGCACTCAAGGGGATTATTATGTACCCTTTATATGTCAAAGACACAGTGCGAGCTTCAGGTAAGAAGGAGAGGATTTAAAAGGAGCTGTCGGTGCACATTAGCCTTGAATTTCGTCACATCACAATGAGAGGGAAAGATAGAGCGTGGCGTAGTACGGCTAAAAAACGAATCCCTGTACTTAACAGTACGACCGAAATTGGGTTCAAGAGTTAACTGATGAGCATTCCTGGAAGCGCGAGTATTACGGTTGAATCGTTTAAGAGGAGGAATGCAACTGGCTATTTCAATAGAGCAATTACCGTAAAAGTAACGATAAAAGAGTGAGAGACAGGTAACATTACGCCGCTCCGGTGTTCGAGTGACATAAAAGAATCGATGATGTTCCTGTCTCCGATCATTTTGAAGGCTCGTCTTTGTATACTGTCCAAGATGCTTAAGTAAGTGGCTGGAGCACCAGCCCACAGATATAACTTTTATAGATAATATCCAGATCAGAAGGAGAAAAGAATTTCTTGCATCTCCAAAGGAAACCTAAACATCTTGCGGCATTTTTGGCCACGTTAAGTATGTGATCATTCCACAAAAGATGGTTTGTGATACACATACCTAAAATCGCAAGCTGATTAGTTTCTTCGATGCAAGTGCCACTCATAGATAATGGCAGGGTGGGTGCGTCTCGCTTTAATTCATCTTACTCGAGTTTAGCGGTTCTGGCTTCTGGTCTATTTCGTTCACAGTGCTTAATCAATAATATAAACTCTAGAATGTCACTATAAACTAAAAATGCTTTTATAGTTTGAGTTGTCTGATAAATTAATAGATATTAGAGGTCTGCATGAATACATTCATTTGCCTTCCCTGACCAAGCACAGTACTTCAGTGTATTCTGTTCGTTGCATTCATAGAAAGTAGTGTACACTGAAAATGAATACACTATTCTTGAAAACAAACACTGCACACGATTCGATCCCTTTATAACAGAACGAATACAGTATTTGGTTTCTATCCTAGGCTTGAATGCTTGAATCAAATAGAACAGAACAAGCCTAACATATTATAAACACATCGAATACACCGAATGCACCGAGTATAAAATCAAATACACTAGTTTTTTTCTCTTCTAAGCTTTACTTCTTAAATGGTAGTTCGTCGCAGCGACGAACCGGGAAAAAATTTCTAATTCAATTCTAGTGTATTTATAATTTAAACTTATTTTATGATTGTGACGCTTGTATGGCACGTAAAATTACAAATGAGATATCAAAAAATAGGATTTTTTACACAGATGCGATATTATGAACAAATTAACACACTACATTCAAGCAATAAAGAGTTGTGTGGTTTTTAATCGATTCTATGCCAATAACGGTACTTGGTGATTTTTTTTAATTTTAATTCTTTTTTATTATTTTTTTATAGAATAAATTACATGTTGGGTCAAAATTTCAGATTTTTATGTCATTACGTTTAGAAAATATTAAAAAAAAAAACTTGAAAAAAAACAGTTCAAAAACGTTAGAAAATTCAAAACGTTTAGCTTAATAACTTCGCTTAACGGTAACATAGAGTTTTGAAATTTTTACCAAAAAATTAGTATTCAGCATTTTATGAACTGTTAGAATTTCAGATTTTTCGTATAGGCATAAAAAATAAAAAACAACGAAAAAATCAATGAAAACATTTACAAATATATAAATTCAAATTAAATTAATTTGTTGTATTTGATTCGGTGTATTCGATGTGTTCGATATAAACTCGCTGTATTCGATGCATTTGAGAAAAAAATCAAATGGTGTATTCGTTTCAAGTAAATACACGATTCTATTGTTTTGGTTTGAGTTGATGATTCATTTGATTTGTTTTGAAAGATGTGAATGCAGTGAATAGTGTATTTGAAAAAATATAGAACGGCTTGAAAGTGGTTTCAAGCCATTCGTTGCAGATGTTTAATAGATATAGCTAATCAGTCCATATCAGTTGATTATTTAACAAGATCCTCTGAAAGTTACATTAAATTTAAAAGAATATAGTTCCTCATTTTTTTTTAAAGAAGATTTAAAATTTAATGGAGTGTGTGAATTGATTGAGTCTCAAAGAAAAAGGAAAAATATTTCTGTAACACGAAAATGATTGTAACAAAATAAATGTTGGTTAAGTATTTAGTATCCGTGCAGAGTTCTTTAATTTTTCAAAACATTTTTCTTAAAACAATTTTGTGTCACATAATTGTGCACCCTTGGTTGTTTTCTTAATTAAAATAAATTCTAAAAAAAAAAACTTTAACGAAACTAAAATATGGTCACAATAATCCCTTTTCCTACATCTATATCATGGATAAACTCCAAAAAAAAAGAGCAAGATCCTTCTTTTCGGGTGGCAAAATGTTTGTCAGTTTTAGGTGCAAGCGGAAGGGAAAAAAACACAAAAGCAACCATCACCGCTGCACAAGTGTGTCAGGTGATAATCTAAAAGTTCTGGTGCATAAAAATTACTATCCCAACGATGCGAGGATAATGGGAATACTTTTTTTTTTTTTGAAAGGATAAAAGAACCCCAGGAACGACGACGACGGGAGATATATAAAGAAGAGTTGCAAGTTTGTCTACGCTGCGCGTTGTTGGCTACGCGATAAAGAGATTTTCATAAGTTTACTTTTCCGATGATGTTGCGCTTTTTTTTTTATTTTTGTAAAGAATACATATTCAATTTTTTTTTTATATTTTATTCTACATATATCGGTAAATGTGGTTGTAAAATTTAGTTGAGTTATAAAGTTTAAGTAGTTTTGCCGCAACATTAACATAATATCATGTTGCGTAAAGTGTTTTAACCTTAAACAGTGAATAATAATAAAAAACAAAACAAAAAATATTTTGTTTTAGATTATGGAAAAATGTATTAACACTTGGGGAACATAAAGGGATACCTACAAACAAAAAAAAAAACAAGAAAAAAAACACCTACATTTAAGTTTTATCAGTTGGAAGGAGCTTCAATGTATATATGGGCTAAGTTGTATTGCCATTTTAAAATGCATTGTTCTAACTTTTTAAATATTAATACAAAAAGAAAGACGTAAAAAATTTAAATTTATTAAAAAGAGATATGAGCTATTATTTTAGGTTATGTATATTTGGTCAGAGACCAAAATGAATATCAAACCAACACGTATTGTGTGGCGAAAATTCCTTGAACTTGGCAGTATTTATAACGCATATTTGTTCTGTAACCTGAAGCCAGATCTGTCAATGGACTTTTGCACGGGGATTCCTTACATCAAAATTTGAAAATATTTAATTACAGTCTTATTTATTAACTCGTTTTGACCAACGCATGCCTTAAATTGTCATACGATTCATACGATTCATACGATTTTAGTTTCTTTTTCACCAAAAATTTAATTATTGCAATTATGGATTTGTATACAGTAACATTTGATTTTGACTGGACTTGATCTCGTGGCCAGTTTCGTAGAAAATCTATAAAAGATTTTGGAAGTTAAAAATTATTTTATGAAGACATCTAACTTCCTCCTTTTATAAACAACCATTTTTGTCGCCACTCTTGTTTAATCAAATGTAATATTTGTTGAGAGTTGTTTTAAAGACGAGTTGGGACAAAAAGTGGGAACTAAGAGTTATTATTTTTAATAATGCAATCAGCGAAGCAGATTATTTAATTTGACTTGTTGAATTAAATTATTGATTCAAAATAGGTTTTAACGGCCGTTTGCATTATAACCTTGAGTAAGGAATCTTTTTGATACATATGTCATTCTCAAAGGTTTTTAGTATAGAAGCTGTAATCACTCTTTTAGTATGCAAATTTTATCAACTACACAATAATTTTGACATGAAATATTAGATCAGTTTTTCTTCTCTTTTAATTGGTATACATTTTGAAGTCAGTTAAACTGACATTTAAGAGAAAAATGTTTTTGAATCGCCTGGAAGTGATTTTTAAGTTTTTACCAAAAATAAAACATCGCTATAGAGCCAGTTAAAGAAGACTACAATAAGTTTTTGAATAATGTTCTGAGAAATCAAAAAACGTTTAGAGTAAAAGACACATTCTTTAAAAGATATGTATTGAAGATAAGTACGGCAATATTACGCTTTAAAAACTTAAATATTTCAGATCAGTAGTGTGTGAAAATAGTTATTCGCTAAGAAAAAACTAAGATTAAATACAAGACTTCAAAACCCTCGTCTCGGTTTCAAGCCAGTAAAATAATAAAATTAAGTATACGCCCCTGTGTACCACTGTTTTTCTTTTAATGACACTGGTCGACGAAATTTGCTGTGCCGAATCAGAATCCGAACTTTTCAGAAAAATTCCAGTTTTTCGGTAAATGAGATCATGAAACAGCGTTAGAGAAATTTTTCAACAACATTTTTTAAATCTTTTACATCTTCAACTTGAATCCAAACTTAAAACTACTATAACAGGTCAAGCTTTTGAGATGTACCCATTTGAAAATTAAAAAAACCTTATTTATCAGTTTTTGAAGTAATATTGATGTTGGATTATTGTTTTCAAAAAAAATTATTGATTCTTAAAATTATAAATTTTTTTCTTTAAAACCCTGTCTTACTCTTTTAGTCTATGAGAAATTTCATGTTGAAGGCCATAATTATGTTTTTGACATTATACATATAAATAAGCAATTTATTCAAAATTATGTTGGGAAAAATGACAGATCTTTCAAATAAGGTTAAAAACTGATTTTGAAAAACATATAATTTAAGTTCTCTAAAGTATAATTACAAAAAGTTGTTAAAAAACGTTACCCAGCGTTCAACAAAGCTTCAAAAATAATACAAAAAAAAAAGTTTTTTTTATCTGCTTAGTAAATTAAATTTGAGTTCAGTAAATTTGAGTACTGAGCGCATCGAAAGCTTTTGGGAAAGTATGTTTTCGTTTCTGTAACAAAAATCTTATTTCTGTTTCGGCTCAACATGAAATTAATTGGTACCGAGGTACTTGTTGATCTTATCGGTAACCTGGTTTTCCAGGACATGTCTATAATACCTGTCGGGTCTGACGAGAAAAAAGAATAATTTAAGTTGCGGATCTATCAAAGTGAAAGAATACTTTTTTGAAGAAAGTAAAAGTGAGATAGTGCAACCTGGTGATTTGAAAACAGCAATTAAGTCCGGGAGCCGTTGAATATACTGACCCCACCACACAACGTATAATGATTATACTGAATTCACCATATGTATGAATTATCAAGTCTTTTTGAGTTTTAAAGTCCCATAATACATATACCTCAACGAAAAAAATGTTCGCATCAAAATGTTTTTGTTTTTCTTTAAGAATATCGCGTTCTATTTTCCTATGAAAGTTTTTTTTTTTAAATTTAGCAAATAATGAAAGGACGTCAAAATAATAAAGATGCGCATCCCCTATAAAACAGTTTAGGTATACACAAAAATAATGTATAAATAAAAAATAGTGCAGCAACAACAAATGAAACTATGCCAGACGACATGAATACGTCGCTGTCACATTCCAATTATCCACTATTTGATCGCGCAAACACACACACTTCCACTGACACATTTCACTGTAAATTCACACGTTCTTCTCTCGCGCAGTAAATTCCATGCCAAGTCCTTCGTGCTACGAAATGCTACGCAAACATTCGAAGAACATTTCATGGATGTCCTGAATCTGAATACTGAATCCTGTCGTCCTGGTTTGTTCACGTTCTCCTTTTACTCGTATGTATGTACGAGTATGTAGGACTTTTTCGATACATTTACTTTTTGCAACACAATTTATCTTGTGTTTCGTCGTTTTTTTTCTGTCCTCTTTTATTTAGTTTTGTTTGGTATTTCTTGTGCTGTCGGTAGCTCGTTAAGCTAGACTCTTGATAAAGAAAAGGAAGAAAAAAAAAGCACAGTAACATACGACAACGATGACGATGACGATGAGACGATAAAGACGACACAGTGACAAGGACTTTAACCTTCGACTTTCAGCATTGTATAAGGATGCGCATCATTGAGCCCTCTATTGGGTGGCTCTTATTCAAATACGAAATGAGTTAGGTAACTAACTATCTCTCTATTGTGAAGCGAAATGAATTTACGTGGCTGGCAATAACGCAGGGCACCCCCTTGTGGCGTATTTTTTTTTTTCTATTTTTTTATTTTCTTGTTCCTTTTTTTTTGTTGTACTTGAAGCGGATGCTGCTGCTGCTACTGCTACTGCTAGTACTGCTGCTACTCTCTAAACACCATACACCACCGCAAAATCAACTTCAGTCAATTTCCTGGGGAAATATTTGCAAATTTTCTGGATTGTTAAGCCTCTGTGGGCTTTCTATAGAATTTTTGTTATATTTTTTTGTTGTTGTTGTTTGGCTTATGAGTAGGCTATACGTACC
The DNA here is from genome assembly GCA_958431115.1 of Syrphus vitripennis. Taxonomy (NCBI): domain Eukaryota; kingdom Metazoa; phylum Arthropoda; class Insecta; order Diptera; family Syrphidae; genus Syrphus; species Syrphus vitripennis. The sequence continues at coordinate 33,138,107 of OY288108.1, forward strand.
TACAAATCCTACAAAAAACATATATGATGTGGATTTTAGGTTAGGTTGGGTAGATAGAGATATATCTACAATAAATTTGGCAAGGAAATTACTTCGCTGTTTTTATGATGTCATGGGACACCGGGACCGGGACCGGGACGACTCACGTTAGTTGGTATGCAATTTGACGGAAAATGTTTTTTTTTGCACAAAGTAAGGTATTGAACAGAATAAGCAATTACCTAACTTCCATTTAGGAAGGTTGAGTGATCTAAGGGCATGTGTGTTGGACCATTATGTAGGTATTTACCTAAAAGGTTGCTTGTTCAATTACCTGCCAAAATAAATAATGTTGAAAGGTTGGTAGAAACATGCTTAGGTGAATATGAATTATAATTATGATAAATTGAAAACATTCTTTCAACTTCATGAAATGGAAGTATGTATGTAAAACGTACTGAAAGATACATATTTCATCCAATTGGATTAAGTTAACATTTTATGGAATGTACATATGTTGTTCCGACTTCTTGGAACATGTAAATACCTTTGGGAAAGTAGGTATAATTTTGTCGTCCTTGGGATCTTTGATCTCAGATTCTCATATTCCACAAGGGATTCCTTGATTATATGAGATCATTGACAGTGACTGCGTAAGCGAATACAAAGGATCCAATAGATGGATTCAAATCCAACTCTTTTCTGAGCAAACCCAGCAAAATGTTGAAGGATTTTTATTCCGGAAGCTGAAGGCATTCTGCAAAACCCAAAATCCATTGCAATTACTATAAAGTTGCTGTTGAATGATTTCTGGATATTGAAAAGGCATCCGACAGCAAATCAACAACCAGAAGTATCGGAGCAAGAGTTGTACTTGAAGTTAGGACTGTATCACTACAAATATACATGTCACTTTTCACCCCACAATATCAATTCTACATCAGCACCATCTAAGCAAAATTTTTACAAGCTTGCTTCAAAAGATCAAAAAGTCATAAATACTTATTTTGGGTAATACTTTCCACTAAAGTAAATTAAATTTCGTATACAATAAATAGCTTAAACTTATTTTTTGGTTGAACTGTTAATTTCCTAGAGCGCGCTGAAAAAATTCCCAAATTTCCAAATATGTGAAAAATTCAGTTTTCTCGATATTTTTCTTGACTGCAACTCAAAAACTAGCCAAAACCATACAGCTGCTGAAGCGCGTCATATTAATGAAACATTTACCAATACTCTACAATCTCAATATTTTTCTAATAGGAAAAAAATGTTTGAGAAAGAGTAAGAACACTGAAATGATTTTATAAACAAAGTGTAAGTTTAAGTTTGTACATATTATTTATTTTCTAGCTTCTAGTCGCGAAGAACAAATTTCGTTAAAACAAATCAATGTAGTTTCATCGGAACACCAACATTACCAAAATCTATATTTTTGGAGATTTTTCCTTGAACCACCATAAAAAAAATCGTATAGCAAATTTTTTAAGAATTGTAAGGCAAGTAACTATGTTAATTATAATTTTTAAAATTTATCAAACCAACCGAAAGATTTTTAGTTTCATGCTCTCTCCTGTATTAAGAGAGAGGGTGGTTATTAATAGAACCTATCCAGAAGCTCATTTTACTTAAAACTGAACATTAAATTTCCATATGACCTGAGACTTTTCATATTATAGTCGAACCAAAGCTCTTATTATTAAGAAAATGTTCATCTTAAAAACAATAAGAATCCTAAAAGCCCCTGACAAACGATTTAATTGACTAAAGTTAAAAGTCCTTAACTGTCTATGGCATTTATAGAAATACATTTAGGCAAAGTCATATGACCATCAGAGAGGCACAATACCATAAGATTTTAAAAACAAAAGCTTGCTCTTCTTTCAAATTCTCAAAAATTACATCCCAAGTTCATTGCATCATTGAAAATGCATTGTTTTTCAATGACAATATCACTAGATTTTCATGGCCTGGTAAGCATCAATAATGACATCAAGGACATGTATAGGCTTAATCCTTAGTTGATGTTAGATTTTGAAAAGAGAGAGGCTACACACAAGTCAATTAGTAAATAAATACATATATACAACACCCATACAAAAGATACGTACATACACACAAACAAGAATAGGTACTTAAGAGCCATGGACTAATATGGGCCTTAGTTGAGAAAGTAAAAACTAGAAATAATTATTTTGTAAGACAATAGACATCAGATAGAGAGGAGATGTCCTTGTTTGATCATCATCCATTGTCCTTTCAACTGACTTGATAGTAAAAATTCATCTAGCGAACTATTTATCGTTAGAATGGCATTTCATTTTGTTTGAACCAATCCAACCATTGCCGATGCCGCTCTGCTGCTGCTGCTGCTGCTGCTCCTGACTTAGATGAGCAACCGACACGAAAGTATTCGAATACGTTCACGTTTATACCATCGCCCTAGCCCCTAGCCCCTAGCCCCTGGGCTTTCCTACTCTCAGCTACAATTTTCTATTTATGCACCAATGAACTGTAATCAATTTCGTTTCTCTTCTGCTCGTCCTCGTGTTGGCTCTAGTGAGCAAAGGAAAACATACTTACACGTACGTACATATGCAAATGAAATGAAACACAATGGTTTTCATTTTTTAAAAAAAGAAATTTTATCTGTTTCGATAGAGATCGAGGTCGGGAATAGAAACTATCGAAGTCAGGGCTGGAGTTCAGGGTAGGTAGAAATATCAGATGATGCTCATTACCTCAATTGAATAGGGAGTCATCACGCGGTAATCTGGAGGGGAAAAGATTGTGCGTAGGAAGAAAAGAGCCTTTATGTAACCCTATGGCTCCACTTGTATAGGGTTCGGTTTATATAAAAGTCTTAAGCTTTAAGCAATCTAATGGATCGGCATTTTTGGTCAGAGATTTTTTGATGGCGCTGCTGTAAGTGGTGTGGTGTACGTGATTTTTACATTTTATACATTATCTAGATTAAAGATTTTAGAAAAACATCCGCAGAATTTGTCAATAACAATTATCCTATGAAACTGTAACATCCATGCATTCCAATCTTGTTCGTATGGTTGTTTTGTTGGCGAGACACTCACAAAAAAACGTCGCCGTCGTGCAATAAATTGACAAGGGACTTGTTAGATTCACTTGACACAAAACTTCATATAAGAGATTAACATGATATTTTTAACACTTTGCATATTTTTTGATTATCACTGAAAGATTTTCACTTTTTTTACAAGACTCTTGGCTGATTTGTAAAATAAGTTAAAAAATGATACCTAGTGTAAAAGTTGATTCAACAGGACGGACGTTTCAATTTGATTATTTTGTTGATTCAACAGGACCACCGAGATAATTTATTGGATTTCCGTTGATTGAGGTATCTTGTTAAACCAACCATTTTTTACTTTTTATTTCACCCTAAACAAAATATTAATAGTCAAATCTTGTTAAAATATTATATTTATCTGGTTAATATATAAATGAAGGAATTCAGTGGAATCTGCTATCACACCTTAAACATCCAGGCTACGCTAATGACGTATGCTTACTCTCTCATAGGATCATGGATCTCCATCAAATGACAACAAGGGTGGGGAGAGAAGCTGAAAGCGTCGGTCGGGCTTAAGATCAATACGGAAAAAACAAAGAGGATCAGAACTTCCTCATCTACTCAAATAGATATTTCTGGACAACCAGTAGAGATGGTAGAGAGTTTTCAACACCTTGGGAGTATTGTCTCTACTGATGGCGGGACCGAACAAGATATAACCAGACGAATCGGGAAAGCAAAGGCTGCGTTCGAAATGCTGTTCAAAATATGGAGAAACAACTCTATAAGCTTAAAGACCAAGCTACGATTGTTCCGCTCCAATGTAGAATCCGTGCTTCTTTATGGATGCAGCACTTGGAAAGTAACACCCACTGTCACAAGAAAGCTGCAAACGTTCGTGAATATAGATGTCTGCGAAACATCTTGCCGACCTAGAAGTACTTGGCGAAGAACGGTGGAAGAGGAATCAGCACAACAGGGGAAGAGTTGGAGAGAGCTGAGGTACATCTCCAGAAACCGAACACGATGGCGCGTAGGAGTAGTGGAGGCCCTATGCCCCCCAAGGGGAACCCCATGGACGTAAAATGTCTGAGGACCTAAGTAAGTAAGTAAGTTAAATGCTTACACGACCAATAGCGTTGAAAAATATCTAGATTCTGTTTGATTTCACATAGTTTTTTCTCTTAGTGTACTAACTTATTTAGTTTTTTTTTCGACAAAACAATGATATGTAAAACTGGGCTTTCAAACCTACCAAATTTACTATATATTAGGATTTTAAAAAATATATTTCGTAGAGATAAAATAGTAGCTACTTACAGAAGAATAAAACGAATTCATAAAAAATCCTTAGGGAAGGACGTTTTTCTTTGATGGGGAACGAGAGGGAAGCTTTGGATTATCAAACGGAAATGTTTACTTTCATTATTTATGAGTACAAAAATTCAATTTATTTTAAATAGTTTTTAAAAATTACATCATTAAGTACTACATTTTTTAACTTCAAAAGGATACACTTTAGCTGAAAATTCTTGTCAATATTAAAGTTAAAATCAGTTACTTTTACAAATCGTTTTTTTAAATATTGATAACATTAAAATATTATATAGAAAATATTAAAAAAGCCAATTCTCTAATAAAAAAAAATATCTACTGCCTTATAAACTAAAAAATCGAAATGAAGTTTTTAATAGCCGGAAGACCCTTAACACGTTTAAAAAATCATATACATTTGTACATATTCCGTTTCATAATAAGTTTTTGGGTCTAAAAAAAAGTATAAAATATATCAATTCTAAAAACAGCTTGATGATTTTTTAAAACTAGTTTTGAAGTATATTATAATTAAGATTGAATATAACAATTCTAAAATTGCTTTTTTTAAATCTAAATAAATACAAAATGATTTAGGATCAAAAATGTTTTCGATATGGATAATTGGATGGATTTAAGAAATTTTAATTTTAATTGCGCTACAAAAATATAAAAAATGTGTTGCTTAAATTAATACTTATTTGAAATAATTTCTTTAAATCAGTCATATTAGACATAAAAACAACCAAATTTTCATACACGAAAAAAGCAATGTTTTCGTCCTTTTGTGGTCGGATAAAGAAATGCGTCAAAACAATTTTTTGGTATCTATAAATAGTTTTTGATTAAATGTACCGTTAAAAAGAAATGATTGTAAAACCAAATTTGGAGGTCCTTAAGCCCCTTTAAATTGTAAACGGCGCTAATATGGATGGGGACTTATTATAGTTTCTTTAAGACACCTTAAGAAAGCTTTACATCAAAATTCAGCGTTCCGACGAATTTCCCGGAGTCAAACGTAGAACTGGATCATTAAGCGACAGTAATTATTTTTCTCCTCCCAGTTCTTTTGATGCGTTAAGTATTTTTGCACAATTAAAATTGCTTGACGTTTAAATTTTATTATCGAACTGTGAACCAAACCCGAAGTGAAAAAAATTTTATTCACTACCATTTTTTTTTCGCGCAAAACATTGTGACTGACATAGTTTTGCGCAAAAAAGAAAGAGTTTGATAAATAATTTTTTTTTTTGACGAAAATATTTTTTTTTCTCATCACATTTGACTTTAAACTTCTGCATAACGACTTTACTTAGTGAATACCTTAAAGAATTTGTTAGAAAAAAGTGCCTGGTTTGAGTCAAAGTTGCCTGTCGCAAAAAAAGGAACGTAAGGTAATTCTGGTAAGCCTGTTTTAGTATCTATGAACAATATGTTACAAAATTGATTGAGCTTTATGAAGCGAATACGTTGGAAAGCTCTGACTGCTTGATCAGTTAACAAAAATAAGTTGATGCGTCCTTACGCGAAAGATAAAAAGCCAAAAACATCTTTCTAAAAAAACAACTACTATACAGACAGCTCTACTGTACAATACCGCGATCAGAAAAATTGGTAAAGGTTCTTTTCGACTTAAACTGATGCTGGGTCTGGAAAAATGGCGAACAATTTAGAGTTGAAGGAAAATTCGACAGAGAGGAAGTTCGACCTAGGGAGCGTCAACTGTATATCAAGTTTGCTCACAGGTGGTCGTGAAGGTGTTGTAACAAAACCCGTTTTTTCCTGCATTAAACCAAATTCGTCCCTGTGAAAAAAAAAACAAACTATGACTGTATTCAACTTAGTTCAATGCCATAGTTACGGAAGTGAGAATAAAGTCCTTTGTCTAATCCTCATTTCTAAATTGAACCCCATGTTTTTTTTTTGCGGACGAAAAGGGAAAGCGCAACATGCCATACATTCTCCAAAAAACTGCTGCACGACTTATCCAAATATCGTAAATACCATTTGCCTCCAATACAATGCTAACATGAAAACTGGCTACGAAAGAGGAAAATGAAGGAAAAACTAGGAATTCGATGTTATTCGTAGCTGTATATGACACCGCACATGGGGCAGCTTGGTTAAAGGAATAATGTTAGCGGGCTTGCTATAAATGAACGCCTTAAACTACCCGTTTTAGAGTTTCGTTTGGAACTCGGAAGTAGCCATTGAGTGAATGAGTGCTAGAATGTGTTCTTCGTCTATTTTTGGGAATTCCCTTGAAAGGCTTGAGGTTTTGTTTGACGGTATAGTCGTTGTGTCGTATTTATATGTATATAAAAAAAATTGTACTATATCTATGCCAATGGTGGTCTTGTTTGAACTGCGGAAGTGCCACGCCCATTCGTCTGTATGGAGCAAAGTTATTGGATATCGAATTTGTTTTTGAAGTCTCTAAATTGAGACTTTTCCCAGCTATTTTCTTTTCGATTTATTTTCTTTTCGGTTTTCTTTTATACGTTCCGATTCCGATGTGTGCATATTAATTGGCTTTCGGGGGACAATTAGTCATTGAAGGGAGGAGGATCTGAGTGTGGGTGGGGTGGGGTGGTGTGCCAGCAGAGGAAGTGGTCAATATTTGATGTCACGTCTGGCGAAATCGATTTTGATATTTTTTGGTATTTTTTTTTTCAATTTTTTTTTATTATTGCAGTCCACACAGTCTCTGGGTTCTGGTTTTTTGGGTTTTAGATGAAGATTGCAAATTTATTCAGTGAATTCGAAAGGAATTGCTTGTTCGGTAGGAAACAAGGAATGCCTTTGTGCACTAGAGTGACAGAAAGAGAGAGAGAGAAGTAGAGAGTGGTGATATGAACAGGAATGCGGTTAGTTGTTTCCTATGGGTTGTTATTGTTATAGTGCATGGAAGGACTTTCGATATAGAAGAAGGATGCCTTTGGGCTGTGCAGTTACGTTTAACAACGTCAGTGTTCTGTGTGCACACCGATACACAATCAAAGACAAATAATCAAGCAGCGTGAACGGAAGTGAAGAGCATAAGGCTTAACGGATGTTCTGACTCAGAGAATTTTGAATAATTCTTACAGAAGTTTCCAGTTAGCAAAAAGGAAGTAGGTATATATGTTCAGTAGCAACACAAATATATGTATAGACGTTTTTCCCTCATACTACAAATACCTGATGTGCTTTCTAGAATTAGTTCCAAAACATGACTGTCTTAGAGAAAATTTCCATAATTGTTTATCATCCTACTTCAGATGTTACATAGCTAGTTTGTCCAGACCAGACTCCTCTGCAAAGATGTTTTCTTTGCTGTTCCTTTTTTGTTGTTGTTTAGGTTTAATTTAGTGAATGCCATTAAATATTTGTATGAGTGTATGTTGAATTGAACTTGTGGTTAAAATTTACAAAAAGGTTTATTTCAAAGGAAAATCATAATTGTTTTTTGTTCTGTTTTTTTTTTTTTTGCCTTTTAATAAAATGCACGAATGTCATGGTTGAACAAGTTGTTCCTGTTTTGGGGTTTTGAGGGATTTGTATAGAAAAGTGGGAGGATGCAATGAATTCTTTGTTGCTTGTATTTGTTTTTGTTTGGGGTTTTGTGGTTCTTTCATTTTGTTTCATGTTAATTATTTTGAAATATCAGTTTAATTATGAGGAAAATACTGCGGGAACGCTAAAAAATTTAATGAGTAAGATGACAGGTATTTTCAAGTAAAGGCTAGCAGATTGGAAAATTCTATTTATCTCGAACCTCGAACGATTTTTTTAAAAAAATTCAATAATTTTTTTAATTAATAAAAATAGGTATTCAATATTTAAATTCCATGCAAAATTTTTTTTGACTTAAAAAAAAAATAATAATTTTTTGAAAATTAAATACCTACATATTTCAAAAACTCCTACCTAGATACATAATTTTTTGGTACAAAATTAATATTTTTCATAATTTGAACAAAAATTTAACTTAATATGTTTGTTAAAAAAAGGCGTTTCTAAAAATCTCAAATTTCTAGCAAACGGCCCCCACAATTTGTTGAATAATTTTTTGTTCCAAAGTAAAATGAAAGATCCACACAAAATAATTTTTTGCGTGCCAAGAAATAAAAGTTCACATTTTTATTTTAAGTTAAATTATTGACTTAGACTGAAAAATCATGACATCAGAAAGGACCAAGTACGTGCGCTCCAGTCGTACGTTTTATTTTTTTCTTTAGAATTCCCCACATAAAGGAAATAATTCCAAAAAAATCTCTACCTACATACATGGATATAATTTGATATAAATTTCTTAAACTTTTAAGGGCAGAATGAATTCTTGAATTTATTGAGAATTTTAAAACACCTGAAATGTGTCTTCCTATTTTGCCATCTCTTGGACGTGCACTTAGAAAAAAATCAGAATCTTACTTATTTTTGTGTTATTATTTCTCAACACTGTAAATCATGTTACAGTGTCAATAATTGCGTTGGGTTAATTAGCTGTAATACGATATTTGTTATATTGTTTAGTCTTACACTTTTTTCAGTGGGTGCAGATATCCGTGACATCACAATATACATAGAACACAAAAACAAGAATTTCTGAGAAAAATATATAAAAAAGCATAAATTGCATTATTTGAAAAAAAAATAAACCGAAAATTCAAATTCATTAAAAGGTTAATAGTTGCGACCATTTTTGGAAATTTCAAACAATTATTTAAAGTACTTATGATAATTGATTTTGTTTCTTAACAATTAATTTATTAAAAAAATTAAATTTAAAAATATTTAATACCTTAAAACCGACATTTTAAAATAAAAAATAAAATTCTATTTTCCATTCTAATTTTAACATTTCATTTTAAGTCTTGAAACTTTTTTTTTTTAATACATATTCAAATGATAAAATTTAACGGAAAATGGGATACCTACTTCTTATTTTCAAATGTGTCCTTGGGCGTTAAAAAAAAAACGATTTAATCAAGGTTAGGGATAATTCCTCGTCTTTCTGTATTTTCTTTTCATTAAAATAATGAACTGAGAAAAGCAATGAAAACGATAAAAGCTACTGTAAAGAAAACACCAAAGAACTAAAAAAAAGATTTTATAAATACCTAACTAATAAATAGCACACATAATAAAAGAGATTTTAAAGTTTTAAGAACTGTTGCAACACCGAAACTAGGTTTCGCTATTTTAATTGAAAAAATTCAACACCGATAAAACTAATGAATGATTTTATCAGTTCACTACCCTACATACATATATTCAAAAATATGTATTTAAAAAAAAATCATAAACCTTCCTTTTATTTACATGATAAATAAACTTTAAAGTTCAACTAAAACAAATTTGTGTAGGTATGCCTTTAATTGAAAATTCATTATGAAAAAAGAAACACAAATGTAATATTTTGTTTCTGTTACAAAAAATTTACTCTATTGAATTTCTATATTCACAAAACTTTATTAATCGATTTCAGCTTAAGCCGTAGTTATTTTCTATTAAATAGAAAAGTTTTTTTTTTAGAAACAAAAAAATATAAAACAACAGAAAACAAAACATTCTAATTAATATGCAAGGCACAACTTCCTTTATACATGAAATATGTATAATCTAAACAATAAAACAGTGCTGGATTCAATCCACTTTTCCACTTTTTTTTTGTATGCCATTGAAGTTTTTTGAATGAATTTTTAAACTCTCAATCATTCTTGGGCACACGTCGCGTCGTCGTGGAAAGAAGGAATTCAGGCAACCCAACCTAGGACCTACAATTTTAAGCCGAGTCAGATAATGTAAAAAACACTCTTTACTTGACATGAGATAAGAGATATGTACAGTCCCACCCACTAACCGACATTACGTTTTTAGACAACGCCAGAAAGGGGGTGCCGAAATTATATCTGTTCGTCTGTCTGCCTGTCGGTCTATCTGTACCTCTACAGTCTAGGCTATTGAGCAGATCTTCTTCAAGCTTTGAACTTTATGTTTTAAGGTGATTCCCGAAAGGGGAAATACAATTTAGTTTTACTCAAAAAAATAGTATCTACCTGTCACACAACCGTTAAACAAAAAAATTGTTTATTTCGAAAACGACTCATTCGTTCATCACAAAAAAAAATTATTACGATTTTCAAAAATACCTTCAAATAAAATATTCTTTATTTTCTACTAAGTTTGCTTGGATCACCAAATCCGAACCTGTTTAAAAAACAAATACCTTGTCCTGGCATGGCATGGCATGGCATCCTCCATCCAATATAACCCAAACAAAACAAACTAATCTGTTTTCAGCTAACATTCAATGCTTTCACAACTGAATTGATTTTAATTTTGAAATAAATATTTGCTTAATTAATAAATAAAAAAAAAAATATAACAACATCGCACGTAATCCGTTTTGCATCAGTAAATAATAAATAAACTGAATGTGCGTTATAATATTTATAAACTGCCACAGCAGAAATACAATTTTCATCCTTTATTTGGTGGAAAAGGAAAATTCTATGTGTACTGGTACAAGTATGATAGCATTGAAAATTATTCAGGACCCATAATAAATTGAAGTGCATTGTGTATGTTTTTTTTTTTTTTTTTTTTGCTTTTGTTTTGTTATTGAACTTATTTATCCGTATTGGACTTGGCTAACCGGAAAAAAGGATGCAAACAAGAGCAGTTAATTTTCATTTTTGTTGTAAATGTTTAATGAAAAAAGAATTTAAAATAATTACGAATGCGAACAATGGCAGAAGTCTGTTCAATTTTAAAATGAAATTTTCCTACAAAAAGATGTAGAAAGCCAAATAGAAACAATAAAACTTAATTTTTTTATTTCTCTGTTCTTTTTTTTTTTTTTTGACGAATTGTTAATTAGCCAATTTTTGTAATGGAAATTGTTGGAGTTTATCTTTTGGTACAAATGGAATACATTAAATTTAATATAGAATTCAAAACAAATAAAACGCACGACTGAATCGCATTTTGTACTTCTTCTGGTTTAGCAAAAAATGGTAGGTAGGTACCTAATATTGTCACAAACAAATTGAACAAAATTATTTTAAACACGTAGGCAGTTAAAAAACTTGAAAAATCAATCTTTATTGAAGAAGAAAAAAAATTAAAAAGAAAAACATTCAGACGAGTAGGCTGGTAAGTTTAAAATAGCAAGGAACATGAAAAAATGGTTATAACGTTTTTTCTCGAAAATCTATAAATGGAAGCTAAAGATTTTTGCTCAAATCATTGACCTTGAAAAAAAATATGTGTTTATGAAAGTCAGAGTTAGCTGAAACATGAAAATGCGACTTTCTTTGGTTTCAAGTTCGAGAAACAGTGGACGCATGAATTACCAAGAACCGAAACAAATATTGGATGCTTCCTATTCCGAAAAGCAAATTTTTTTGGACGTCTGTGTCATTTTAATTGCTTCAAACTTGAAAATTATATAAATATTATTAAAACTTTATCAATCAACAAAGTCAAAATTCACGGATTAAAAAGTTTCTAGTTGGATGATTTGCTATTAGTTTGTCGTTAATTCGTAGTGATAAATAACATTTTTTCGTTCTAAGTTTTCAGTGTTTTTTGTGCTTTGCTAAATTGCCGTCCTAGATTAGTTGTCATAATTTCAATTTTGTTGTACTGTATTTATAGTATTGCATTGAATATGATAGTTTCAATTTTTTTTTCAAATACTGGCAGAAATGTTTTAAACGCCCAATGTCCAATTACCAAAAACTCATTATCACCATATTTCCGACTATATGCTGCGTGTTTTTGATGAAAATTCATTAATTCATTAAATTCAAATCACTTTCATGATTTTTTTTTAATCAATAAAGTTAACAAAATTGATTTCCCATGATTTTGAAGTTACCATTTTTTTTTTCATTTTTATAAGGAAGTATTTGATATCTTGTTATAACTTTTAATTCCAATTTACGAACCTATAAGGGAAAAAATCCTTGAATTTTGTTGAATTTTTCAATAATTCAGAAATGTTTTTATCCAGCTCAATGCCTCTGGCGAGAAATTGACAAATTTTCCAAGAACATCACTTGTCCTAGTCGTTCGGATTCGACATAAAATTGTAGGGCCCCTCCATTCCTGCAATAACACGCACACACAGGAATAGTTGAGAGTTGTAAGTCACTAAGGTCCTGGTGTCAGTAAAATTAACAAATTGTGAATCGAGATCAACAAGAGCCTTGGTGGTCTTGTCAGCTTTGAAGAATTGTACTTTTAAATTATAAAATTTAACATTTCTAAGGTTAAAATTAATTTTTCTAAGTTACTGTTCCGAAACCAAAATGAGACTTATTGCTCTGAATTTTACCTTAAGGAGACCAAGCCTAATCTTGTTTCGTGACAAACACGTACCCAACATTTAATTCTATTTTATCAACAACAGTATGAAAATTATTTATTTCCACTTCAAATATCATAAAACAAAAGACTTCTTTTATTTTGTTTTTTATATTCTCTTCCGTAGATACTCATCTCTGTGTTGTCAGATAAAAAATGAAAAAAAAATGTTTAGCTTTTACCTTTTTATATCCTATTTTACATATTTTTCGATCGAAATTGGTCAAATGCGGGAACACCTATTACAATTCCAAATGCTTCTTATCTTTTATCTAAATATATAAAAAAAAAACCATAATAAATTGAAAAAAAAAAAAACAGAATCAAGGACATCCTTTTGTCATCTTTCGCTTGAAACCGCTATCGATGGATTCAACTCGTAATTTGTTCCAAAACGAAACCTAAAAACGGAATAACAAGAAAAGGCCATGGGTCGCTCCACTCCATCCATATCTTTGTTTATTTGATCGTATTTTCAGCACAATTTTATGGGATTTATTTGTGTACGTCCTTTTGAAAGACCAGAGTCATTATCTGTGCAAAGTAGAACCCTATTATTATACACAGTCCCCCTGCTTCCTAACCTCCTGATGATACCTCAAATACAAATATGCCCATTAAATTGTGCCACGTGAAGTTATAATGTGGACTTATGAAACCAAAATGCTGTCATGTTATTCCACAAAATGGTCAGACACGAAGACATGCATTTAAATCTCTGGACAGTAAAATGTATATTGCAGATATTGGTAACCGATACCCAGGCACCTAATTACATTGTCAAATTTTTTTTGTACCCAACCCCGCCACGCACATTATTATGTGACATGGCAAGCTTTTGCTGATATGACGACCGCCCTTTTGCAATTTAATAAGGTACAATAATGACTTTTTAATTAGAGACATTTGCATAAACAGAAAAAAAAATAAAGTGTATAGCTAAAATAATATGTGAACCGAACCACCAAATTAGACCACTAAAAAATTCAGGTCCCATTATGTAATTAAAAAGAATGAATTTTCTGAATTCGTTATTTTAAATGAAAAACTAAAATTTAAGGTGCATTATATTATGATTTTAACAGTATGTACTTAATTTTAAAAAAATTATTTCGCACAAAATGTTGCACTTTCATTGATTTTACAAATAAATGCTTTGTATATGAAAAGCATAGTACAATCATGGTGGTAGTCGAATGGGGCGACATCTAAAGTATGGCGGCAACCCACTTAAAACCAAATTTAAAAAAAAATATTTATTAGTTTAAAAAATATTGAATTTTCAAAAAAAAATTGATTTATTTTTTAAATACAGAAATATTTTTTTTGAAAATTTTGATATGCAATATTATTAGGATTATATAGGACCTCCTATATAAAAATTTTCATCGACATAAGTCCAATAGTTTACGAGAAAACCAAAAACCGGTTCAACGGCAAGTACCGTTAATAACGGTTTTTTCAAAATATTTGTTGACTAAATTATTAAGGTACTTAAAAAAACCCGATTTAAAAAATTTAATCAAAATCGTTAGAGCCGTTTTCGAGATAAAAACGTTTTTTCTAAACGATTCTATGACAGGTATTATTTTTGGAGCTAAATAAAAAATTCGATTTCCCCTCTAGCAATCCCCCCTCAAACCTTACATATGTCCAAAGTTTGAAGAAAATTGCTTCAGTAGTTTAGGCTGTAGGTTTAGGTACAAACAGACCGACAGACAGACAGACAAAATTGCGGGAGCTACTTTTTTAGCGTTCTTTATCATTATTTTTTTTTTTTTTTGAATGTCATGAAAACGTTAAATACCAAAGTTCAGCATTCCGATTTTTTTAAACAGTGAACGCAGACGCTCCATCTTGTCGGAATCACAAGTTTTCAAGAATTGACCCTTCATGCTCAGAGAAATATTTATTGATTACTTTTTTGTAATACCAAAAAAATATGTTCAATGCCACACAATTTTTATCCTTTTTCTAGGATTTTGGGACTTTTGAAAACGTTTTTTTAGCATTGGTATGGCGGTACCATTAATAATGTCTAAAGATTAAATTTTATATTTATTATAATAAGGCGTAAGTATTCTAAAACATTCAAAAAAATTTAAAATTTGTCAATACCGTTTTCGAGAAATTTAAAATTTTAAAATTGATTTTTTAACATTTGAATTGAAGATACCGTTAGCTTTAAAACAAAAATTATATTTTTAGTAAAAAAAAAGCGTTTTGTACTAAATTTCAAAAATACTGTTGTTTATATTAAAGGTTTTTGAATGAACAACAAAGTCTTTAATTTAAAAAAAAAAGCTTTATTTTTTTCCAAACTCAAAAATATCTTTTTGGGACTTAATTTATTGAATACTTTTTATAAATTTTAGATGCTTTTAAACAAAAATTTTAATACAATCATATGGAGCGCTTTTTTGAAAATCAAAAGTGAAAATAATGCTTCTTGAAAGGTAACGGTACCTTCGACATTATTTTTTTTTTTTTTTCATTTAAAGTGAGCCAGCATCTATTTAACCTGTAGAATTTTTTTTTCTAAGTCGTCGGGGCCATTTTCGAAAAAAAAATCAGATTTTCTATAAAGCAAAAAAAATTATGGCAAAGTAATGTCAGGTTTGATCAAAATTTTGAGTTCGAATTTTTTCAACAATCCAAAACTACCCTTGAGAGATTCCATTGAAGGATGAGGAAAATAGCCAGGTTTAAATTATAAAAAAAAATTTAATTGTTAAAATAATCTAAAAATGTTATTGGAGCATCCGATAATCCTAAACTAGTTCGTCCTTCCACATTAACACTTTACTGTTTTTTTCGTTCAAAAAATAAAGGTAGGTGTACAACATGCATGAGATAGAAAAAAAAAATCTGCAAGTGACCCATATTATTATAGAAAAAAATTAATAAGTAAGTTGAGTGTGTAATCCATAAAAACAGCTTGGTTTTTTTTGTTATTAGAAAAAACATTGTCACACAATATATGTAGGTACATACTCGTATATTTTCAACAACAACATTGGATTGAAATATTTCGAGTGAATCAACAAAACAAGTCCTCCAGTGTGTATAATTATAATATGTTAAAAACCAGTACTTCACTTTACAATCTATAATAATTATATGTAAATTTTTGTGTTTGGTGCAGGTGCCCATCACATATTATCATATACCTACATGTAAAGTGAAAATAACAGAAGAGGAGTATGATCAATAAATTATTATGTTAACTCACCAGGTGAACTTCGGAGTCCTCCCGCTGAGGCAATTGCTGCTGCTGTTGCTGCTGCTGCTGATGTACCACCAACCCCTGCTACACCACCTACACCACTGGCCCCACTTACTGCGGCCGTTAAGCATTCGGCCGCTTCACCCCCCCTCACCGCACTAACAACACTCGACACGCTCGATGACGAGGCAAACGTATTACCACCGGCCGTTTGTATTTGGGCCGTTGTCACTACCCTATGCACCGTGTATAACACTGGCGGTGGGGGTAGCGATGATGCACTACTACCCCCACCACCTACACCATTTGTGCTACTACCAAAACCTGTCGACACTATTTGTTCACAATTACCGTTACTGGTTTGAGTGGCAACAACCCGACTACTGTTCAACACCTCATCAACAATATCCGTGCAATGTTGTTGATGTAGATGCTGTTGTTGTTGTTGCTGTTGCTGTTGCTGCTGATGGTGTTGTTGTTGATGATGGTGCTGTTGGTGGACATGATGATGTTGGTGGTGATGTTGCTGTTGTTGTTGTTGTTGTTGTTGTTGTTGTTGTTGTTGTTGCTGCTGTTGGTGTTGTTGTTGAAGTTGAAGTTGCTGCTGTTGATGACTTTGTTGTGGTTGTTGCTGTTGTTGTTGCTGTTGTTGCAATGAAGGCGATGGAGATGTCGTACTTATCCGACCACTCGTTGCTGCAAGGTTATAATAATCCTCCCGACATCGATAGTCTGTGCCATTATAATACAAGCGTGACCTATAAAGAAGTTATTCTTGCATTAGTTTAATTAAACAAAAAAGCTAACAATATAAAAATTATATAAGAATAACATAAAAATTAAAAAAGGAAACGAATTTGAAATGTTTTTATACTTTTGCAAATGAAAAGTCCAGTAAGACCGTCGAAAAAAGGGTTTAGGTTTGCTATTAAATTTAAGTATAATTAAGTTTTAACAAAAGCAGTTCACATCGCCACCGAGGCATATTCAAACCCAGGGATGTTCTCCCACCAACTTTTGTCACCTATATTTTTTTTTCCAAAATGTTCAAATCGAAAAAAAAAAGAATTTAAGAAAAGTAGAACTATTAATCTAAAGTGAGGACGAAGTCCATACAAAACCGTTCATTGGACTTTATTCGATTTATTTTTAATTAAAAATATTTCTTTAAGTATGGCAACACTGAAATTTTTTTCAAAGTATTTTTCAATCGCAAAAAAATAAATACTTTCAGGTGGCAACACTAAGAGATACTTTAAAATGATAGTCTTGAAAAGACCTTACGTGGAAAAAGTTTTAAGGTTCCAACTTTTCTTACAGCACAATTTTTTGCAATGCAGACAAATATAGAATTTAAAAAAAAAACTTTTTTAAGATAATGCGATATAATAAAAACGGATTATTCCAAAAAATGTATTCTAAAAAGAACTTGGGGTGTAAATAAAGACCAGGTTAGTATTTTGAAATAGTTTCTAGTGTTGCCACTTTTAACTTTGTATACTATTACAGAAAGCAAAGCTTTAATTTTGACGAACTCATTAGGACTTCCAAAAAGATAAAAATTATTTATGTGAGTAAATAAATTTCAATTATTAAGAATTTATTATCCTTCCTGTCCCTCCCCACCTGGAATTAAATCGAAATAACATTTTCACTGAATTTTCAACTATTAAGAATAAATTAAGGAGACCAATTCACAATAAGTATCTATCTGGTGATTTAAATTTTCTACTTAAATATGTAGATAATGAATGTTATTCCAGCAATATGGCAAGAGTGTTAAATTAGCAATATCTACATATATGTATAATGGATGAATATATAAAGACCCCCGTTAAATGGGCGTTAATGTTCAATTTCGCCCTGTGCATGTTCAATAAAAATTATTTAATGAAATATTAAAATTAACAATAAATGATTATTTATTGGACCTTGTTGCGGTAAAAATTCCCTACACACAAAAAAAAAATTAACAGAAATGGGAAATTTCATACTAATGAAAATATATTATATTTTCGAGAGTCACGAAATACAAAAAAAAATAATAAATAAATTCACATAATGAGGCCGGGAATTTGCAATGATTTAATGGGTTGGGTGGATAATTACACGAAATAGGCGGAACAGGATAGGTATAAGGTTGAAACAGGTAGGTTGAGTGGAAAGAATGATTTTGTATTATATACTCGTACTTACTGATATTCCTGTGGCGTTAATTTCCTTCGATGGTATTGCACTCCAATGGGAACAGGCACGACATTTATGTAATTTCCTGTATTGGTCCCCCGATTCAATTGCTGGGATTTGCCCTTCGGTACAATATCTTGGCCGATATTAGATGAGGCGGCAGTTGCTGCAGCTGCAGTGGCAGCTGCTGCAGCTATTGCTGCGGCCGCTGACGATGATACCGACGACGAGGAAGAAGCTATTGATGGTGTTTGTGAGCCATTATTGTTGTTGCTGTTGATGTTAATATTATTGCTGCGACAATAGAATTTATTTGGATCCATTTCTTGGTGCCTTATGCATTTATATGGACAGACTCATGGAGAAAGAGATATATACATACATATATAAATATGGACACAAGATAACGCATGTAAATTTGGACAAGATATTTTGCTTATTTATATTTCGAATAAACTACGCTCGGATATTTAAGCTTAGTCGTCCGCGCGGAACCCGATCTCGATACCGTCTTGGCCTACGTCGCCGTCTTCGTCGTCGCCGTCGTCGTTTTCTCGCCCTCGTCCGCGCCCTTTTGACACGTTCTCGAACGTCACGCACTGGGACACATAAATTGCGTCTCACCAATATTAGCTTAACGTGGCCATTTTGAATTCAATCCGACATTTTAATATATATTATAATTTTATTTTTAATAATTTTTCTATTTTTTCAATTTCTAAAACACTATAACAACATTTTTTATTTGATAAATTTTTTTTATGTATACATATATTATACTCAGAACACTATTGTTATAATTATTTACACATTATTTAATACTATATTTAGTTTTTTTGCTTCGGCGATTCATTTTGCTGTAAAGAAAAAGAAAGAAAAATAATTATTAATATTTTTAATATTGATAAAAAAATATTAGTATTCTATAAAAATTAATAATTCGGTTGATGTATCAAAATTTGGAATTGTTTTAAATCTCAAACGGAAACGCGTTTTTTAGGTTTAAATTGTTATACAAACACGCACTTTATTTTATAATTTATTTAATTTTCTTCTTAAGTTTAAAAAAAATAACTTTAAATCACGATTCACTTTATCATTAATAACTTTAACATTTTGAGTTAAAACACTTTTACACTTAATAGCAATTATTTGGAATGGTGGAGATCCCGATTTTATATAGTTATTGTGTTCAGCAGCATCTGGTTTGATGATTAATTTCTTGAACGCTGCACAACTACAATAAAAAAAAAAAAAAAAACGTAAAATCAACGCCAATGCCAACGCTCAAGTTCCAATTTGATTTCAATATGAACACTTGCTAGACACAACTTGCACAGTTTGCAGTTCATCTTAAATATCAATTGATTGCTAAATTTTAAAGGTAGAAGTTGAATCTGGAAAATTTTTGATCTATGTTGTTTTTTTTTAAATTTAAACAAAACAAATTATCTCTAATTTATGTTTTTTCAATCAATACAGCAAATACAAAATTGAAAAAATTTAATTTTTTTAAAATTTCATTAAAGAATACCAAAATATGTTTTTTTTAATAAATATTAAAAATCAGTGCTCAACACAATTTTCAAATACTCATAATATTTATTATTTGAACACAAAAGCTCGATAACAGATTATGATTTTTATTTATGTAAAATTTTGAGAAGTGGGAACTTTCTAGATTGCTTTGACTGAAGGCAAATTACAATCCATCAGTACCTACTGCTTAAAACCAGAATTTGTAACAATGCGGCATATTCATAGTCAAACTTTAGAACCGAGTCCAATGGCCTCGAGTCTAAAGTTACAGGTTAGAAACAGCTGCTATTCATAAAAAATTTGGGAGCTCTGTTTAGTAAAAAAACAGAATTCTACTACAATTTTAGTACTATTGCCAGTCAGTCCATTTTTTGACGGATAGAAAAAAAAAAACAATTTACTCAAAGAGTCAACCGTTTTTAAGAATTGAGATCTTGTTTATCTTTTGGACCCGGGTCTAAATTGTCTATGAATAACATAAACTCCAGGTTAGCTTAGAAGAGACAAAGAAACAACTTTTCAGACGACTATGACTAAGCCCCAATTTCTTTACCGGTTTTTTTTTCACTTTTAGATACTAGTTTTGAAACTACCCTTAAATTGAATTAAAAAAAAACGAAAAACTGTCAAAACTGTTATTTTAACTGTTTAATAAAATTTAATATATTCGATTACTAAATTCTATTTTTTTTTTAATTTTTGCAAAATTACATGTGCATAAGAAAAGACGATTATTTTTGTTTAAGTTAGGTTTGATAGCAATTTAAGGCTTCTTTACAAAAAAAAAATGATTAAATTTCAAAATTTACGACAAGTTTAAAGAACATAAGAATAAATGTATCATTAAATATGTATTATAATTTTGCATTTCAAAAGCTACTTACTGTTATTTTAGTACAATAATATACCAAAAAGTCAGCCATTAGTAAAAACTGCCTGCTGATCCCTGGTCTAGTGTTTATGTTTTTTGGAGTGCTGAATCTAGTTTTGCGAACAAAATTTTCAAAAAAAAAATATGAATTATACTTTAATTTTAGAAGAAGCTTTTGTATGGAAACCCCTTTCTTATTATTTGAGGTAAAACTAATTGAATGTGTAGATTTCATAAATGAAACAATTTTCCTTTTCGAAAACACATGTATTAAATGTAGGTAATTTATATCCAATAATATTTGTTTAAGCTTTCTTTAACCCAACATTAGTTTTTGCCACAAAATCTGATAGGTAGTTAAATATTATTTAACCAAAAATATTTTATAATTCAGAAGAAAATACCTACCAATGTAGATTAAATTTCAGATCAAAAAGGGTTGTCATTAAATGCCCTGCTAAGTCTTTTCTTTCCCATCAATTCAAAAATGTAGTGTTTGATGTGCATATTATGTATGTACATTGTACATATATCTACCTTCCCAAATATTAAGCCCTTTACCTTAAGGGAGTAATAACAAATATATTTATGTAGGTATCCATATATGAGAAAACTTATCAATCTCATTAGAAATAAGGATACCGAGATTAGAAAGACCCATTATTAAGTGCCTAGCTGAAATTCTTTCACATCAAAAGATTAAAATAATTATGTAACATAAAAGGATAGATAGAATAATGCCATGATTGAACCTTTGATTATTCCATTCATGTCCTTTCTGTCAAGCACACATTCAATATATATGTATATCTATATATGTACATATGTAATATTGTTCTAAAAGCATAATACCTCCATATCTATATCTTTTATTAAGGAATCCCTTCACATTCGTATATCTACGTATATACAGAGAGACAATTCAATAAGAATAAAGATTGCCAACGATATACTTACTCAACCATTATTTTTCATATTATATCATCTTCTCAATCGGCCAGACCAAAACACCGAGTGAGCGATAGAGAGAGAGACAGAGAGAGAGAGAGAAACGCGGGGGCAGAGGCAGACAAATAACCAATTTCCCACCCAAACGATACCCGCAAGGACACAAATATCGAAATCGGAACTCTATTTAATAAAAACATTTTGATAAAGGATTCCATTGTATAGCAGCTTTATTTATTTTTATGATTTATTTTGCGGCTCTTCACATTAAGCCCATAAAGTAAACAACAACAAGACAACAACAAAAAATAATAATAATAATAATAACAAAAAAAAAGCAAAAGGAAGAGAAAACAACAACAATACCGTTAACCAGGACGTGATATACATACCTGCTTATATGTGTAATCACATTCAAGGCAATAACATGCACACTGCTGTAGATAACTTTAACCATAAAAATTTACAGTAATTCATTTCCTTCCGCCTGTTCTGCTGCTACTTCTATACTGACGATGCCACTTGCTCCCACCAATTTAATGATTGTTAATAATTGAACGTCAACGGATTTTTTTTTTTGTTAAAAAAAAATGTATATACCTTACTTTATATATTAATATTAATGTGCACTACTCCCATTAAGTGCTTGATTATAATGTGTATGTACATATTGTGAGATTGTATATAAATTAATAATAATTGTATCCATCGAATATTGTGAAATATAAAGGAAAAGTTTTCTTCTATCTCCGTATCTTCTCACTCTCTCATACTCAAACAGGAGGATACTTTCATAAATTTTTAACTAATAATCAAAATTTTTGATTTCGAAGTTTGTAGTCAGTAACAGGGTTGCCAGGTTTTGAATTACCTCAAAAGTCCGATTTCAAATCAGCTTTTTACGTCTATCAACTTAGATGAGATAATTTTTGGAAATTAGAAATTGTAAGCATGCAACTTTTTGGTAGTAAATAAGTTGTGGAAATACAAAAAACACTAAAACATTCTGTTTTGATGTAACGTTGTCGTTTAAGGATTATTTTCACTCCAGATATGGAAGTTTTGTTTATTGATGTAGCCATTCAACCAAAAGTGAGCTTCATCGCTAAACAAAATTCTCTTATGAAAATCTGGATCGGGATAAATTTGCACTGTTTGGAAGCGTTGTTCGGGCGGCAGTCTATTCATGTTTAAATGTTTAAAGCATTTTAATAGCTTAAGTTAAAAAAGTGTTGCCAACTTAAAATTCTATACTTTTTAATAACTTTCACGCCTTGAAACAGTCAACAAATTTAGCCAATTTCTTAAATTTCTATTATCTCAATGCCTTTTTTTTGTTATAAAATAATTTAGTTCACATAGTAGGTAGAATCACCCTGTATACCAGCTATAGAAAAAATATTTCAAGAGCTATTTCCTAGTTTATTATAGTTTTGTATTGTTGCGGATGTCATTGGAAATATTGTGCCAGGCAGTTGAAGGCATTATGATGTATCGATATTCGTATTCGTGTTCCTACAAAAAATCATGTGTGTCAAGATTTAGTAAGCGGTACTTAAGTTCGAATATGTGTAATCTTTAAAAGGAACAAGGCAGTAAAACTCCTTCAATTGCTAGAAGGTTGAGTTATTTAAGGCTATGCTTGCCAATTTATGTATTTGACTGTCCCAATTTATTATTTCAAATATTTAATTACAAAAATTAGTACGCATATTTGGGTCAAGTATTTTAATCTTTCTTTGAGGTCATATACGAAGCCGAAAACACACTTATGATGATTAATGATTGATGACACCTACAACAAAAGTTATGACGTAATTAATCACGTTGTTCAATACTGTATAATGTATATTGTGTGCTCTTGACTGTCGATATTTACTACAGATAAATAAAGAAGTGATTAATTTTGTGCTACAAAAATATTGACACTGTTTGAAGAGCAAAACTGAGAACTACTAAAATTTGTTTTAAAATAATGTTATGTACTGTTAATTCTACAATTCACCACAAGACAGAAATGTTCAGCAATAAAAAAAACTACTTTTGATTTAAAAAAAAAATTTACTGAAAAATTCTAGTTTTTACCGGTGTGGGAGATTCTTAGCCATCTATCAATTGAAATCATAAAATTTGGGTCTTGGAAATTCTTTTTTTTCTCTCTGCCGGCTTGTTGTGTATATCACCTTAATTTCTTCACATGAGAGTTTTATACGTAATCCTTTTTTCAATAAACTTACTTGCGTATTTGTACTTAATTCACTTATATTAAAACTAAAAAGTAATTTGGTGATTTTAATGATTACTTTGAAAAGATATTATCACTTGGTAATTTAATTTCAAATTCAACCATTATTTCAGCTCTAGGATGTATAGAAATTCAGTTAGGTATTATTAAAAAAAATAATATTTCGAACAAATCAATTTCTTATTATGTCTCTATTTGATAAAGCTTTTTTCAGGATAATTAGAATAAATTGTAAATGATAACAAACTACAGACAATTTAATTTAACCTTCACCCTTCAAATACATATGTATGTATATAAACAATGCTACCCCATCAACAACCTACACTGAAACACAGTCGATTCAGCCTTACTGGCCTTTTAATTGATCAAATATTAAAATATCATAATTTCCAAGAAAACAAGTCTTGAAATTAATAAATACTTAGGTAAACAAAAATTTTAATGAAATGATTTTCAACTCTTTGTGAGGTTCCTTTGCCCAGTTCATAAATGTTTGATTTCAGTTGACTATGAAAATGTTGTTCTTAAAATGAATTTTCTCAAAAAAAATGTTAAAAAAAGAATGGAATTTTTTCGAACCTCGAAAATTATTCAAAAACTGAATAATAAAAAAAATTTCGAAAATATTCTGTCAAAAAAAAATGGTCAACAGGTAAACTGTGAAAAAAAATTTTGTCCAAAAAATATTCGTTCTAAAAAAAAATGGTTTAAAAAAATGTCAAGAACAAATGTTTCATACAATCAATTGTGAAAAGAAATTATTTCTAAAAAAAAGTGTATCAATAACAAATTTCTGACCAAGTTTTTCAAAAAGTCGAAATTTGTCGAAAAAAATATTGATCCTCAAAAAACAAAAAAATTGGCCAGCAAAAAAATGTTCCAGTTGTAAAAAAAATTTTGCCGAAAAAATGTCAAAAAAAAAATCTGATCCAACTTTTCAAAAATTTTATGAAAAAAAAAATTAGTTTCGTCGAAAAACATTTTCGTCCTCAAAAAAAAAAATGGTTCCTGAAAATACAAAAAGAAATGCTGTTCCAAAGAATATTTGTCAACACAAATTCTGAGAGAAAAAAAAATGTTAAAACAATGTTTTTCGGAATACCAAGTGGGAATTGGACAACAATTGGTCATCTAAAATACTATTGCTAGTGTATGTACATAATTCTTCAGGCAGCTTCCAAAGCAGATAATCTGATTTCATTTAAACTCACTGCCACTCAGAGAATAGTCTTCCAAAACGACAATGACACTGCGATGCACTTAGGCGTATACGCATCTTTCTTTGAAAATCAAACTTAAAGCCGGCTCCACAAATAGGCAGAAAAACGTCTAACGTTGAGGGCAATGCTGTATTTGGTTCTTTTATGTAAGGGGTTAGTCGCCTTCCTTCTTAATACATCAAATAGTATCTTTGAGCTTACATTTATGCATTTCCGTCCAGTAACATCCTTGTTTTTGTAGGATTTTGTTTGTTAAATTTAAGTTACTTTAGATTAGGAGCAAGTATATGCGATCCCAGTCTTGTATTTTATTTCTAGAGTTGCTATCTGTCACATCATTCTGAATATTTGTCATTAAAATTTATATACGAGTATATAGAATTTCGGGTCAGATAATTTCGAATTTCGAATCGAGTACGGAGAAAAATGAACGGAACCGAACTTACAACAAAAAACTTTTGTGAGCTAATAACAATGCAATTTTCTGTCACTTAAATTTATAATAAGTAGATATGTGCTAGCGTAGCGCGCTGTTTACTGGCCGTCAAAAAGTTTTTTCAATTACTATGAATAGAATAGAGTCTAAGCAAGCACCACACATAAAGGAGTCTAATGGCACTCCTGAAACATATAACTCTGGTAGATCAATAAATGTTGTGGTTAAATTCATATACCTACAATAATAACATATGATGCTTTACAGCATACCTATAAGTATGCTCATGTTATCATACAAAAATCCTTTTAAATATGTAGTCATATATGTAGGTCTTTAAATATACATAAGACTTGTAAATATATGCCTCCAATGCCACCTATCGGAACAATGGATAAACAAAAAATTTGGCCTTAAAAATTGAATATAAGCACGGTTCTTCCTTATTCCATGAAATCATAAAATCTCATTTTTAAAATAAGTCCATAGACCCAAACAGTTAACAAAAATATTTTAATAAAAATAAAAATTTAACAAACAAAATACATCAAAAAATATGATACTATTTACACTCTGAACTATTGAAAACACCAATCAGTAATAAATCAACTAAAATGACATTTCTTGAGAAGCCGGTGCAATTTGCAATGAAACTGGCGTTAATTAATGGCCAATGGCAAATTAAATACAAATTTCAGGATCGATTTATTTTTTGTTTGTTTAATTAAAAGTCGAAAACACCACACATACACACAAATTTCCAATGCTTATTCGTCATAGCAAAATAAGTAAAATGTTCCTTTTTTTTGAAATTTAACACAACGTCTCTGTAACATTTTTTTATAAAAAAAATTCCAAAATCGAAAAAAAACCTAACAGATATTTCTTTCTTTTTAAAAATTTATATTTCAATCAAATTTTCAACTGAACTAATAACAATGTTAAAATGTTCACTATAGAGACATCGAACAAAAAATTAAATCCTAATTGCTAACATGAAAAACATTGTCCTCAGTATAGCAAACACCATCACTAGGCAACATATCAATAGGACTTAACACGCGTCCAACGCCTTAACCCACAAATTACTTGGCCACCATTGGGACTTTCTCAGAAAAAAAATATTAACTGGACATAAAATATTCAGCCCAGGGAGCACATACATACACATCTAACCGAAGGAGAAAAGATGTAAACAATTCTTAGAACAAATGATAATGGCCAAGAAGTTGTTGCATGTGCAGTGCATGTTCCAAGACCATAATATACAATGTCGGTTGCCATAGTCATATAGTCGTCGGTCGTTGTAGTATTTTTCAAACGTTCGAACACACCCCACAATCATTTGTTAGCAACATTGACCTCATAATGTCTGTCCAGAGCGAGCTTGTAACTTACCTCCCCTTTCGTTTCGTGTTCTTACTTACACCACCACCTACACTCTAATAGATTAATAGAGCACGAACTTTTTGCCATCATTTGTTTTTTTTTTTTTTTTTTTGGCAGGGATGAAAAACCATCCCTTGTTTTTTGTTTTATCCTCAGAATTTTTCAACGGAAAGTTCTGCGGGTGGGGGTGTTGCAAAAAATAAAGAAAACCTCAGAAAAATTACTAAAAACTAAGAAAAACCATCATATTCCACACAAATGGCTGTGCGAAAACATAGTATGTAATGTACATATACTGGGATAGGTCCATTAGTTTTCCTGTCCCGGCTTAACTAACCCCGGAATGGCCTTTTGACAGAGTAACTCTAATCAAATGTGAACTAAATTCTAAACCCCAAGCAACTACTGTGTAGTCCATTCTATATCTGTTCTCTCTATCTAAGCTGGACGTAACGAAAATAGGAGCAATTGGGGTTTTTGGGGGAGGTAGGTTAACTTTTGGTCTATTGAAGTGTAAACTTTTCTAGAGTAAGAGAAGGAAAAGCAAAACAGGATAACTAAGCCGAGGTCATCAGCAGTATAGATACCGGATAGAGAGTAGCCGGTGCTGCTGCTGGTCGTGTTGGGCAAGCTCCCTCTATGTCCACTTCTATGTGATTAATCACTATGAAATAATATCCTCGCATATATAACACATATATTATAGTTGTAGCTTGCTTAGAGATAGACGATTCCGGTGCATGGATGCGGGGCTTTTCAGAGTTTTGCCATATAACACCAAATCCTTGTTAGCATCCAATTGTAGCAGTATTTTGAAGGAAGTTATCACTATACGCAGTGAAAACTCATCGTACTTAATTGTCAGTGATGTTATAGTACAACAGAAGAAATATGCAATGCATATTGCTCTTTCGTGTGTGCCTTTGGTTAAGTGATGATCTAAAAAATGATACTTGGTACCTATTCTTACCTATTCGCTGCCGGAAGGGTAAAGTTGTTCGTGGGAATTTATGAAAATTGCAATCACATTCAAATATTTTTTATTTCTTACAACGAAAGAGTAAACACAGAAACTGTGAGGAAATACAATTTCTTGGAATTTAAATTATAGGATGTTTCAAAGTTGAATTTCATTTGTTTAAATAACATTACTAATATTACTATTATTTCTTTCGCTATACCTACTTACAGTTTAGTTCTCCTATATATTTTTGACGATGCTGAAATACTAATTAATTTCATGACGGAACATGGACAGAAATGGAAAAAAAATTTCGTATTTAAAAAAAAAAGCCATAATGGAAGGCAAGGACTCTTCAAAAGTGATGTCCCTGAACATTTCTTACCATAGCAAAAATATATAAAAATAATAAAATGTACGACTAGATCACACGAATTTCCTGTTATGTTAATATATTTTAAAATAAACAGATAAGATTACAAAAACAAGATTGTTATTAGAGAAAAATATGGAAAAGCGCTAAATTAATTTTTTGAATTGATAAGAAAGAAAATTGAGGTCAAAACCGATGCCATCTTATGTATTAAAATTTAAATTGGAAAAAAATAGAAAAATCTTTAAAGCCGTTTTTTCAAAAAATAATTTCTTATAAATAAAATTGTAGTATTTTTTAGTATTTGAAAAAATTTCATCAAAACTATTAGACCCGCAAAGAAAATTCTCCTCTGAGCTTGAAGAAAATTACTACAATAGTTTAGGCTGAAGTTCAAGGTACAGGCAGACAGACACACAGAATTGCTTTGTTCGTGTTCTCTATCATTGAAATTTCAGGTCTGATTAATATCTCGAGTTAGATTTTTTTTATACGAGTCCAAAACTTGTCCAGCAGTACCTCTAAACCTTCTGTACTCGAAATAACAATGAAAATTATTTGTATGGTCCCTTGGGAATTCTTCCAAACCACTAAAAATGGTTGCTCATCGATGGTCCTTGTCAGATTGTAACTTAACAATATATTCGATAATTGCCACCTGAGTTAATTTAAAAATTGTAGAAAATGTGCATAGAAAATGAACAAGAAAGTGTCCGGCTTTGAAAAGAAAAAAGTATGGTCACCTTATTCATAGAACCTGTCAAATTTACTACAACTGGGGCACTGGAAATAGTCCAGTTTATATTTATCTAAAAGCATTCAATCAATAATAGTGTCATTTATAGTTCTCTTTTTTCAGAATTAATGTGTATCACAACGGTCACGCACTCACAATTAGCATTTCTCACAACTGATGATTTGTCGGAGCTTTATTTTTCTAAGAAAAACCACCATACATGCTAATTCCTAATTGTATAACATCCCTGCTTAAAGCACTTAACTGGGTTGCATCAAACATTGTAATCTATGTATTCCTCGATAAATTTATATGAATTGTTATTTTGTTTCGTATACCCTGAGGTTAGTGCAGTTAATTTAACTAAAATTGCACCTACTATATTTTGGGGCGTGTATTTAATATTTACACAACAAAATATAACAAACGTAGATATCTTCTATACAGAGTTGAATCGATGCCGATGGATGAAATAAGGACGGAGTGGGCATCTGGACAAGTGGATCAAACAGTGGTGGAAATGAGTGTGGTGTAGGGGCGAGGAAGGGTTCATGTGATTGTATCATAAATATGTAGCGAACCGAGAGGGCAAATGTAACAAATTGTTTATACAATGGCCACAGGATCTAATGCAGTTTGGCTATTGTTGTCGTGGGTAAATTCCGGTGTACTCTATGCCAGAGGAATATAGTGTGACAACGATGCAACTTTCTATTCAAATACGAATATAAACCCACTACGTAGTTTGCATGTTAAACATGACCAATATTTAATTACTACTTACAGATTGGAAAAGTTAGTATGATCATTACCCTGAGTGTAGCATAATATTGAATGACGAAGTAATAAAGCTATAAGTTTATGCGTGTATATTTACTTCGGTAATATTCTAAACTTATGAGAGAGATTTTAATGAATTGAGATTTATATTTTTAGGAATTTTGAAAACAAGCAAATTAATATGAAAACGAAACTTTAATACAATATCGAAAATAAAAGTTCAGAAGAAGAAATTTCAATTCAATTTATTTTTATGACTTTGGATTCGTGAAAAAATTTCAAAATCGAGAATTTGATCAAACCTGATCGGGAATTCGCAAAAGGTGGGTTTTCACTTCTGCCTGCTTGTCTGTCTGCCCGTCCGTTGAGTTGAGTATAAACGGGTGGGCGAATTTTCTTAAAACTTGTTGTATAGAGGTTTTTGAGCCACACTTTTTTTAAGACCAAAATCAATTGTATCTGCAATATCCTTTTTTGCCCCTTTTGAAAATCAGATTTTTCTCGTTTTTTGAAAAAAAAAAACGCTCATTAAACATAAAGTGGGAGGTACTGTTACGTTTCTTCAACTCATTATAAACAATTTTCTTTTTTTGCAAAAGCATCCAAAAATTTATAAAAAGTATTCATTGCTTAAATTTTCAAAAAAACAATTTTTTGGAGTTTTGCAAAACAACCAAAATTATTTTTGATATATGGTATAAACGATTTTTTAATAGTTTCTTTTATAATTTGAACTAAAATTCTGAAAGAACGGTAACTACATATGTATGTAAAAATGTTAAGAAAAAACCGTTCTTAAAAATCTCAAAGTTTCACGAAAACGGTTCCAAGGATTTTGGTAAAATTTCCTCAAAAAATACCTAGCTTAAATGGAATTCTAATCTCAAGTTTCAACCAAACATGTTTGGTCCGTGTCATGAACAAAATGGTCAAGTACGTTCAACCCAGTCGTCCATTTTATACTGAGTCGAATAATTGGGTTATACAAAAATGTATCTTATGTTTTAATTATTGATTTATATATTTCTTTTTATTTCCATGAATCAGTGAGCGCAAAAAAAAAGGATTCGGTTGAGTAAATAGTCTTGGCATCGAAATTTATTAAGATATTGGAATGTTTAATGGCTTTTATACTATTGTTAATGCAAACTGAAACAAAATCTAAAAAAAAATCCTTACCAAAACGGTGAGTTCAACGCCAAAAAGTTTTTTTTTATTAATGTGACTGGAAATGAAATTGCGAAGTAATTTTTCCTTTTCTCAGAAATACGGCAGAGATACCATTAACGAATTCATAAATAAGTACTAATTTTTATGGGACATCGATCATACCATTGAACAAAAAAATGGTTGGATGGGAACATTTGGTATAAATAATTGAAATTTTCAGGATCAAATATACAAAAGGAGCCATCGATGATGAAATATATTTAGGTTGAGAATTATTAAGAATTTGTTTGTGAGTTGGACAATGGGAAAAAGGATTTAGAATTTGAATTTGCATTTGAACTGCCTAATTGGTGTCAGTTTGTAAGCTGATTACAATGGACATAACAATCAAGAAAAGGTTTTTTGATACTGTGTATATTAAAAACAGTTAGTAAGAGCATGAGGGGTTAAGGGGTTTGCAAATGGGTCATAACTTTTTAAGGGGAAATTGTATTGAAAAGTATTCTAAGCAAAACTGGCAGATCATGCAATTTTTTACAGAAAAAAAAAACAGGTTTTGACATTTTTCTTTTACCGACTCATGCAGAGGACAGGGAATCCATTTAATGGAACATAATTGAACACATTTGTACCCCACCTGACACAATATACATACATATGTATATTATTTATAAGCACACTACGAGCTTACATCCAGCATATACAAATAATAAAACAAAAACTTTCAAACACATAATAATATTTTAAATTGAATACTGCATAAAAAAAAAACTAAAATATTCAATATTGTTACGGTTACCACCAAAGTTCTATAGTTTAGGTTGTTTGTTTTTGCTGGCACGCCGCAAATACTGTCGCAGATACTGTCAGACAAGTATTGAATTTATAAAATAATCGATTTCAAGTATTAATTAGACCTTACATGAAAATGATAAAAAAACGCAAAAAAAATGGGTCGCGCTTTATTTTTCCGCTTGTGTGTTCTTATCCCAACTTTAAGTCCCGACTATACTGAAGCGATATTCTTCAACTTAAGGTTAGGTAATGTCATAGAGGGGAAATTGAATTTTTCGTTGCTACAAAATTAATGGTAAAATAAATGATACAACCGTAACTATAAATATTTCTAATCTCAAAAATATCTAACGATTTTGATGACTTTTTTTTAGTTCTTGTAATTAAATAAAATTATTTATACGAACATTTTTTTTTTAAATACTGTTATGCTATGAGTTCCTCCCGTAGAACCTGTCTTTTGATTTTCGATTATGGCATAAATGGCTTGTCGGAATGAAGACTTTAATAATATTGTATGTAACAATTTTCGAAAAAAAAAATATTTCGTTTTTTTAAAAGAAATTGTGTACATATAAATAACTATTTTTAAAAGAATTATAACTCGTATTTTTTGATTTATCGGATCTTCATTTTATTTTATCTAACGACATTCGTTCTTTTATAGTTTTTGGGTTTTATTATTAAATACCTTACAGAGTTAAGACTTTTTTCTGCGCATGCATGCATTTTGTTACTGTGAATTCTGAATGTTTGGCCAATGAAAGTTTATTTATTTCAGATGCATGTTTTTGAAAATATACATTAGTTAGTAAAGTATTGCAAATTTTAAAACCTAACTTCGTTACTAGGGCTCTAAGCATACGTTTTTAACTTTTTATAGTTTAACGCTGAACCAAAACAGGTCTGGTGAATTTTGTATCCATAGAAAGACAAAAAAGTAAGATTTACAATGAAACCGTTCCATGGTCCAACATAACATTACAAAAAAAAATTTTAATTCTAAGATTTTAACTTGACAAGCAAAGTTAGTCTCGTCAAAAAATAAACTTGGCCAGCCCTATTCTTTACAAAAAGTTTTTACCGAAATGCACCTCCCAAGTACCTACTTTCATGTAATCGCCCAAAATTAACTGGAAGACATTTTCTTCTCCTACTTCATATTTCTCTCTTTTTTAGGTGGTTCTGATCACAGTTAAAACACTCTACCACCCACCATCAAAATGTATTTTTAAGTTATTCATTATTCAAAGTGTAGACGAAAGAGTACGAGTATATAGATGAAGCAACTTAAAGTTTTGATTGTTTTCAATCATTTCCTGCATAAAGTTTTATTTTTTTTTTCTCTAACTTTACCCTTTATGCAAAAAAAAACAATAATCTATGAGGAGGTAGAAAAAAATTTGTTCCAGTGGTAACCATGATTACAGCTGATGCAATGAAAGGAGTATATCGACATCGAGGACAAACTGAGATCGGAATAGGGGAAGAGAAAAATACTATTTTTTTTTCCTGTCCATATTATATTCCAAGTCCTTGAACGTGTAATGAAAAGAATCGAAGCGAAACGAAAACTCGAATGTTTTATGGCGAAAGAAGTCAAGGGTTGGGCTCGGTTGGCATACTCACTCCTCTCATTGTCTTCGCATAAAATATTCGAGTGAAGCATTTTTATTCATATAAATTAGAAGGAAGCACACTCATTTGAATGAGTGTATATTTTTGTTTTATTTTTATGAGAACTTTTGTAGTACCTACCTATATCTATATATCTACCCCAACCGAACACCCCGTTCTTCCAATTTCTAAACTTATTATAATGTAGGTATATCATCAGTCATCCTTCGTCCTCTGAGGGAATTATCATTTCTATATTTTTTTCTGTTTTTTTTTTTTTTGAAGAATAATTTCAGCTTTTGATATTTCACTTCAGTCTCGTTCTGGACGAATGGCTGGCTAACTGGGTGGTTCAAGTGGCTCACTGCTGAATGGCTGAATTGAAATTTTCAAATTGGAGTCATATTTTAATTTTGTGAATGGCTATTTTTTTTTTTTTTTTTTTTTTTGTTAAATTTATGATAATTTATATCAAAAATAAAAATAATAAAAGAATTGTATGGGAGACCTACTTTCCACCCAACGTTATTATATTATACGATAATGTATTTGTAAGTGAGTAGGTGTGTAAGTGTGTATGAAATATTATATATAATAGTACACATAGATACACTTTAGCCCGATCTGGAGGCAGTTTTCAAAGCTTAATCCATTTTAAATGCTGCACTTAATATTTTGGAGAGCACATTTTGTGCTCCCATGTGGGGTGTTGTATAGTCCAATAAATTGTACTTTAGCTAAGGAAACAAATTTTGACATTGGAGCCTCGGGAAGACATTTTGTTGGTGTGCGCTAATGCAAATAGCTGTGTTTTATGGTGAAAATAATCGTTTTAATCCTGATTTGTTTTTCCACGAGGAATTTTAATAGGAAAATGTATATTTCTCGTTTCTTTTGAAATTATTATTCTTTAAAAATAATGTAGATGCGGGAAGACAAATTTTCGAGAAGTTCCTTTTTAACACCTATGAATTTAAAATCTCAGAAGGAATTCATTATAATTATGTTGGATTAAGAATATGTCAGGTTTCGCAAGATATTCATTAAAGTTCGGTGTTTGTTGAAATTGCTGAATGCTTCTATTTTAAACGCAGACTGCGATTAAGTGACTCTGCTGTCTCAGATTGCTATTTCCTTACATTTGCTATTTCCGACTGAGATATCGTGATGTCAGTTTTATCATTTTATACAAAAATCAAAGAAAATTTTTACTATAGTTGAATGCGATGTTCTGAAGTGAAATGGTTATAAACGATTAAGGTGTCCATGAGCAGAAAAACTTGTTCTCTCATTGGAACAAAAGTTTATTTCTACCATCTAATATTTCGTCCAATACAATAACTATAGGTAGGTAACAAAATTTCAATTTATTAAATTTCACGACATAAGCCTCATTGTTTTGAATAGTCTACTTAGCTTTTTGACCAATATTATTTTTGCAACAAAATACAGGATATTTATAAAAGAGAAACAATTAACTTTCCACCCCCAGTACCTAAGATCATTGTTATTGGAATTTTTTTAAAAGTTGTTATACATCAGGGGCAATTTGGTTAAATAAAAATGAGAAAATGACGAAAATGGCTAAAAATGTTCGTTCTCAAAGAAAAAATATGATTGAAAGAAAACTGGAAAAGTTTGTCAAACATTAAACTGTCAAAATATGTTATAAAATATTTGGTCGGTAAAAAAATGGGTCAAAAAAATTGTCAGTGAACAGCCAAGTGGACACTTGATTCAACCGCGAGAATACAAATTGGTAGAAAAACAATTGCGATGAAAAAATTTTGCCCTAAAAAAAACTTGTTGAAAAAAAGTCGAAAAATATTTTTCCAAAAATATGTCTGTCAAAAAAAAAGATCTAGGTATCACAAAAAAATTGGCAAAAAATCAGTGCTGAGTAATTACATATATTATGTATTTAAAAAATCTAAAATCTGAATTTCGGGGTTTTTATGTCTCAAACTGTATTTTTTTAAAGTACCGTAAATTTTAACTTATGCTTTTGATTTTGAGTGGTAAAAAAGAGAAAATTCCTTTTTCCCAAATTTTTTGAAACGGTTCTCAAAAAATTACTACACTTTTTTTTGTTAGAGCAAAATATTTTGACCTTTAAATTTTAGTAAAAGTGAATAAAAAAGTGTATTAGATTATATTAAAAAAAGAAATTTAGTTGATTTCAATTATTTAAATAAATATTTAAATAGTTTTAAATGCCTGTTTAAAATAATAATGCCAAGTTTCTCGTTAGTTTTAGCTGATATTTTTTTAAGTGTAAACTACACAACCATTTTAAGCCCTTTCAAAATCTCGAATTCGATTCGTTGTGCTTTTCTGTATAGGCATTGCAAGTAAAAAATTAACGGTTGTAACGGGAGTAGGGAGATAAAATTGTATGCACCAAGCAACCGTTCATTATCCTCTCAAAGGCTGCAATATGCTTCCCGAATATGAACAATTTTCCATTTATAAAAAAATTAATTTCATATAGAAGCTCAGGAATAACCCAAAATAAAGTCTCTTATGTTGCATATATACAAAACACAAATTAAAAAGGCTCACACAGGATAAACAAAACTCTATATGGCATTTGTATATGCATATATGCATATATGCAATAAATTCGCTATTCACAATTCGTTTGGCTCAACATTTGCAGGTCAACATCGCCTACATGCAATTCCAATTAAATTAAAATTTATTAAGTATTTTATGCTATTTTGAACATTAACTGTACAACAACCGCGAGCCACTTCATCATATTTTCCAACGGGATGACCACTTAGGGATATCCACCTTACGATTTTGCCCACAATACAAATGCACTCCTCTTCTGATGTACCACTCAAAATACTTAGTGCACAAAATATGTGAACGCATTCCAGGTAAATGAATTCACAAACAAGAGGATCTGCATCTGCGTTTACACATCATAACCACCAAAGTTAGTGCTGTTGCCATAGTCGACGTCATCGTCATTGGCATAGTTGTCGATATGCTCTTTCATTATAACATGCTCTGCATAATTCCTAATAACCCACATTGCCCTTCTGCATATTTTATAATCCATGCTAAGTCTTGAAAATACGATTTTAAGTTTGTTTTCCCTGCCACTATGCTATTTCATCGGCAACGCTGCGCTGTACCAGCAGAGTCTACAATTTATATGTATGTTTGAATCCTCTTTATATCCAACACCCCATCTGATAGCCCACTTTTCCCCATAAAACTATTAAAATCTTCATTCGAAGCTACTACTGGGATCCAGCACGTCACATCATTGCAAATCTAAAGAGAGAACAGGGCTTAGCACACTCCCCAAAGGCACCCCGCTTACAACATAGCACCCAACATGAAATGATAAGAGGGACGGGTGAATATTGCGACTTTAAATTTGGTGGAAGAAATTCTTATTGAAGACGAGGCACTGTGCGGGATGGAAGCTGCGTGGCAGCGAAACGAAAACTATGCCATTGCCATTGCAAGCGAAAGTCAAAAACTTTCAACGTTGTCAAACATAATTGAATAAATTGCATCCTTAAGCAAAAAAAAAAGACTAGAAACAAAATGTTTCTGTATATGTTCGAAACTCAGTCATACAAAACTGGGTCAGATTACGTTTCAACTGCGGCAGCAGCACGATGACTTCACGTTGCCGATGACAAGTTTTTCAAGTTGGAGACTTATGCTGCTGCGTTCTTTTGCTCTTTTTTTTATTTTGTCGTCATGCTTTAATGGCTGCGTGTTTTTAATTTAAAAGGTTTATTAAAAATTGTTATTTTTTTTTATTTTTTTTTTTTATAATAAAACACTCTATCGTATGTTCTGATCCTTTTCAACGAAAAGTAGTTCACTGGAGTAACTCACCTTGACTTGAAGTGTGTGTATGTTGAATAAGCTTTTCAAAATGATGATTCTTTATGCTAATTGCCCCGTATATGGAATTAGAAGATGTTTTCTCACTAATTTCCAGTTTGTTTGTTAAGTGCATTCTTTTAAATAGAATGACAAAAAGTTGAGGCTTAAATTGGGTTCTATTAAGCTTTTTGGGACTAATACAAAACTTTCTTCTTTTTTTGTGGATAATTTTGGAAAAAAAATTTTAAGTGTTTTCTAAGAGAAATAAAATAACGGCTTAATAATACTTCAAGGGAGTTTAAATCGCCACAGTTAATACCATTACACACCATACAAACCCAGTTCAAACCGAGGAACAATCCATACTCATTCCCAATAGGGAAAGTTCATACCAAAAGCGTAAATTACGAAGCTTTAATATTTATACTCGTAGTTTGAGAAATTCAAAAAAAATTGGAAATGCAAAATTTTGGTATGCATTCCTCCTGCTTGGGCACAATATAGGATTTGGATTTGGTGCGATTATAAGTTTGCTTTTAGGAAAGGTGCGAGGTTGGATGGGAACTATCCCTCGGTTTGGTATGGTGTATGGTATGGTGTGTACTAGTAAAAACTGTGGTGGTTTGAACTGTCTTGGTATGAACTGCGAGACATAATTAGTTCCGAAGACTACTATTGAGTCATAATCATAAGCAATGATCTTGAGGTTGCTGATTTCTTGAGTTTTCTTTTCACTTGCGTCTATAGGTGAAAACCGAATATTTCAAAATGGGCTGGAAATATGTTTTTTAATTTTAGGACAAATTATTTTTTTTAATACTATCTTCAACTCAAGGTCAGCAAAATCAACCGAGTTGTTAATTGGGTTTTTATTTAAAAATAAAATTTAATTAGAAAAACAGTAGTTTTTTTCATCATATAAGGTAATTCTTTTATTAATCCAAAAAATTATCAGTTGTACTCTTGTTCGAGAAAATAGATTCCCTATGCTATAATATATGTCAACAAAACATACTCCTTCTAGTCGCCTCCTCTCCTCCTCTAAATTTGAGTCCGTTGAAGGTTTTATGTTTTGTATGCCAGTCCGTGAGAGGTTGCCACCATCTTTTATTTATGTATGTACATCTTGATAAAAACTTCTTTTATGTTTTTGTGAAAAAATGCTAGGGATTTTTTTTTATTTTTTTTCAGAACCACGCGGGGGTTTCAAATAATATTTACTGCCCTATTTGTTGGAATGTATAAAAAGTCCCTATTTACATACGTGTCTGATGTGCTTTAGGTGTTTTCTAGTTCTTCAGATGTGTTTAAAAACAGTTAAACACAACCCTAAGAGCTAAAGGGCAAAGATTACCTGGTGCCAATATGGCAGGCTTGAATTTCACTCATTTGGTGACCGTGAATTGTACAACTTAGACTTCATTTTTTGAAAAATTAAATTAAATACAAAAGTTCTGGTTATTTAAAATTTTTTCTGAAACAAAAAGCGATTTAGAATTATGTACTAGAGGCAGTATATAATATAATTTACAACTTTATTTCAAAATAGTGAAATAGAGAATCAACTTGTGAAAATATAATTCTCTTTTTAAATAAAATTGGCTAAAGTTAAGCATCAATTCCTGCTAATAATGGTATAAAACGAAAACCTTCATGCACATTGCATTTTTCACTCATCTGATAAATGCCCTAGATGTAAAACACTTACATACATATATTATTTTCACAATAAAGCTACTTTGAACCGTTAATATGAAACCACTTTCAATGTAATTATTTTTAATTATTGTTTAAAACAGAAAAAAATTATAGATAATTGATAAAGAAATCCCTTTCATTGCTTTTTACAAAAGCTATCCTGCCACTTCTCCGAGAAACGGGACAGCAAGGATTAATATTAATTTTTTATTTTGTCCTCAATAATCTTATCGCAAATTTATAATCCTTCTTAATGTTCAAGCATAAGAACATTTACGACGAAGAAGCAAAACATTCTTTATAAACTTACATACAATGACACCGTAAATACCACTTTACTGCATTCTGTCAGAATTAATAACATTTTATCTCTCCAAACCTGACACATTCCCCTAGAGAGGAATGAGAGTGATGTAAAAAAAATTGCATCCACACAAGGAAACTTCAAGCAAAAGGATACAATGTATAGGTAGGTACCTACTTTATTCGTAAATTTTCAAAGAGGCATAAATGCCTTAAATTTCAATTCCCTATAGAGTGCAGTGAATACAAAAAAAAAAAAATAGAGTAAGGAATAAGGATACACAAAAAAACCGTACCCATCTTCATATTGTTACAGTATAGATTTTCAATTTATGTCCCCAGAAAGGACATGCACTGGCACACCATAAGACTGCTTTCTGTACATTTCTCACCATTTGCAATGAGAAATGCGCGAGAATTACAACAGCTATGGAAGAAAATTAAAAATAAATATAATGTACGAGTATGAATTGGGTATACGAACGAGCCAGGAGCAGGATCCAGACCAAACTCATCCTTGTACCAATTTT
Source organism: Syrphus vitripennis (assembly GCA_958431115.1). Lineage (NCBI taxonomy): Eukaryota > Metazoa > Arthropoda > Insecta > Diptera > Syrphidae > Syrphus > Syrphus vitripennis. The sequence continues at coordinate 33,177,689 of OY288108.1, forward strand.
TTTTTCTATTGAACAAGTGGAATGCATGCAACTTCACTTCAAACAATAATATGATGGAAAACCATGCACACGAGCACACCACGCCATCGTCGTCGTCATCGTGCCTCGCTCCGGTCCGAGGATATAATAAAATGAAGGAAAAACGAAAACATAAACATAAATTGGAAAAATGTTGCTTCTGAACTCTAGAGAGTATATTTGCATGTACCACACATGCATCCGTCGCCCACTCCATACATATATCTTTCCACATCATCATCATCTGCATTATTCATTTCTGGCTTCCAAGTGAAGAAAATTTCCACATGCAGAACATCCATTCATATCCCTGTCCCAGAAGTGAAACCGTTTCAGAACATCAAAAGCATCTTCTGGTGTTTGGGTTCGGCACTAACGAAACACTGTGTGGCACATTCAACTGCGGAGTGTGGAGACCACACTGAATTCTGTTGTAAAAGACAGCCGAATATAGTTCTTAATTATTAAACAGACACTTAAATTGAGGACACAACATAGAAAAGGACTTCACTTTGGATAATAATATTTTCCATTTATCCAAGCACATTTACACTTTCGCACTGTAGAAGTGTTATGATAAGGGTCTGATGGCAATTCACATGAATGACTTCCTTTAGAAATTAAATCCTCTATATAGTTCTATGCACTCTCAAAAGGGTATAGAAGTCATATTCTTATATAGGACGACTGATTTGTGTAGCCAAACCAGTTGGTTCTGAAAGGCGACCCATCCGTTGAACGCCCGCCGCGGCCGCGCCGCGCCATACTAATCAAAAACAAAATTATTAACGCTCGGAATCTTCTCACACACAAATCAACTCAAAACAAATAAAGTTATGAGTGTATTTATAAACGAGTATAGTGTTCTTACTCCACTGCAATATTTTGGCCCACCTGATGGACTGCACGAACTTACTCTTTTAGTTCAAGGACATAATTTGTAGCTTCTTGTTTTCCCATTTTACGAAAACGCCTTTTTGGTGTTAGCTTTTATTAAATCGATTTTTTCTTGTCAATTTGTTTTCGGTAAATTAATCACACATGCAATCCAGAGCATTAGAACCAGAACAGAAAAATATCAGGATTTGTCAAGAGACTTGCATAGTAGGTAGTGGTTCATTTTGGAAAAAAAAACATAGGCAACGAGGAGTTCCGGTCTACGTGCGTATGATCATTTAAATGTTCTAGAAAGTTAAAACAAAAGTAAGAAGCTCAAGGAAGGCGTTTATGATTCCTTTGCTCCTAGTTACAATTCTTGATATTCTGCTTGAGGATTAGGTGAAGGACCTCAAAAAGAATAAGTTATTCTTTACTGACGATGGAGTGAAGATTCTGCGTCCCTCCTTGCACACTATGTAAGGTATGATGTTCATGGAGGTTAATGGATACCGCAAAAGACCGAATACCCATGCTACCTATTTTCTGATCTACCGACGCAGGCCTATTCAGGACATCTATATGAATGGAAAAGTGTTTCCCAAGTGCGAAAAATTTTAATATCTGATCATTAGCCAACGATCTTGTTATGACGACGACGTACTTCGCGTAAGCGTTGGGTAGATGAAGTGGCTGTAAGACTCCGCCATCGTAAATGTAAATTGAAGAGGGAACATTTTTCAGATTTTTTATAAATACCTAGCTGTATATGTTCAGGTGTAGGTACTATAGTTGATTGCAAAGGTGCTTGAATCACTTTTTAAATGGCAATGGGTAAAAAATGATCACCCAAAAAAATTTTGTCTAAAAAACAAAGGTAAAACAAAAATTGTGAAAAAACATTCATCAAAATAAATTTTTTGGAAACAACCAAATATAAATTTGTCTAAAAATCTGTTCAAACGAATTGTGGAATTTTTAAAAATTATATCAAAAAAAAAAATTAAAATTGTATTTTAAAAACTCAATACATATGTACTTTGAAATCGAGTGAACGGGTGTGTACCTGTTATCAAATGCTACTAAAAATAAAACATTTTTAAAAAACCACTCTCACGGTTTTTGATCTTTTTTTTCAAAAATTCGTTGTAAGAGATTCATATAATTCAATTGCTTTTAACTTAGTACCCTGTATTTTAATATTTCATTTACTGATTTAGCTAAACTTCATTATCATGTTCTTAATCCACCGATCGTTCGATTGTTACAGTTTGGTATAACATGAAACTTTAACAGTACGCATATATTAAAATACCCAAATTGTAAATTATAACTTAGATTCTAGTCAGTTGCAATAAAGCCTTGTACATTGAAGCATCGTTTGTGTTCTTTTATTTTTAACTTTTACTTGGTCGCCCCTTCCACTCAGTGCCCCTTACATCCTCAGAAGTGGGATAAAAGTACAGTCACGTCGTAGTTATTTTTAAAGATTTTTTTAAGTTAAATGCGCCAAAAAAAACCTTATGAATTTTTGATAGTTTATCTTACGAAACTTTTATGTAAAAAATATTTATTTGGCGATTTAAACGTAATCTAATAAAATACTAAACATATACGAAAATGACGACACGAGCTTCACGATTTATTGAAATCGCTACTGTGCAACAATTAAAAGACAAGCTGGCCGAACTTGGGCTGGCAACTAATGGGCTTAAGACTGCTTTGAAGATTCGTTTGGAGCAAGGAATCGAACAACTTGGAGAGCCCCAAATCGAAGAACTTTTTCCGCAGAATGATGAACTTGATGAGGAGAATTCAGAGGAATCTTCGCAGCTGGAGGAGGAAAATAGATTGGTGCTGCAGCGGCTGGATAGTTTACGGCAAATTGTGGCAAGAAAGGAGGAAATTCGTCTGCTTCAGAAAAAATTGGCTGAGTTAAACCAACCTGCCGAGGTGAATCATCCCGTTTTTTTCTTTTAGAGACATTGAAGATTCTCTTCAAACTTTTTCCGGAGACGACAATTTTCCTGTGACGAGATGGATCAAAAGCATCGAAGAATCCAAACTGATCTACAAATTTGATGACTCCAAATGTTTTATATACGCTCAACGCTTGCTAAAGGGTACAGCTAAACTCTTTTTAAGATCTGTGTCGTGTCATTCTTGGAGTGAACTTAAGACAGCTCTAATCAACGAGTTTCAACAACATGCAACTGCGTCAGATGTTCACCATATTTTGCGAAATAGGAAAAAGCACAAAGACGAAAACATCCAACAATATGTGCTCATCATGCAAGAGATCGCAAGCTCAGCTGATATCGAGGAGCAAGACATTATGAATTACATAATTAAAGGTATACCCGATACAATGTCTGACAAACAAATTTTACTTACAGCTAACAGTATTGCGGATCTCAAGAGAATTCTGAGAAGGTATGAAAAAATTAAGGTAGCAGAGTTCCAGCCAGCACCATCGGGCTACAAAAAAGTGACAATTGACCCCAAACCAGTTCCTAACACAAGTTCCAGAAGCCGATTCAGGTGCTTTAATTGCAATGATGTTGGTCACGTTCTCACCAATTGCCCAAAGCCACGCAGAGAGAAGGGTTCATGTTTTCGATGCGGCAAAATGGGACACGGCATTAAAAATTGTCCAGAATCAGCCGTGTGTGTTCTTGAAGATGACGACATTCCCAAACAACAACATCAGACTACGTTCCTAGACGATTTTCATGGAGTCTTTGAGTATACATTCATCAGCGAGTCAATTACAACAAAACTCGAAGCCAAGACAATGATTGACACTGGCAGTCCAATCAGCTTCGTCCAACAAAAATATATACCACCTTACTTGATGACATCGATCGACTCTACAATGCATGACTACGTGGGAATCAACAACAGTAAATTAGTTGTTTTTGGTAAGGTTTATTGCAACATTAAGATTTATAATTTATATTTTACGAATTTATGTTTATATGTTGTCAAAAATGACACAATGAAAAATATAATTATTTTAGGAAGAGATTTTTTACAGAAGACAAATTTAAAATTTACTTTAGGAGATAAAATATTAAATTTGAATGAAAATGAAAATAATTCTAATGTGTGTGATTTTAGTGAAGAAATTTTTAATATTGATACGTTTGATGATCGTGACGATAAAATTACTTTGAAAATTAATGAAGATTTAAGCCTAGAAGAAAAAAATAAAATTAGAGATTTAGCTTTTGGAAATGTTTCTTATAGTAAAATTTTAACTGAATCAAATGAAAACGAAATTAAGATGAAAATCGCGTTAACGGATACATACAGTGTTTTTAATTGCGCGCCTAGAAGATTACCGCATGCTCATAAAATCGAACTTCAAAAAATTTTAGACGATCTTTTAGAAAAGAAAATTATTCGTGAGAGTAACTCACATTATGCGTCGCCGATAGTTTTGGCTAAAAAGAAATCAGGTGAGCTGCGATTATGTATAGATTTTCGGCAGTTAAATAAAATTACATTAAAGAATAATTTCCCGATTCCTTTAATCGAAGATATGTTAGACGGTTTGAGACGGAAAAAGTTTTTCTCTTTGCTTGATTTGAAAAGCGGTTTTCAACATGTTAAAATCTCCGAAGAATCTATAAAATATACTTCCTTTGTGACCCCTCTAGGTCAATTTGAATATCTCGTTGTTCCGTGTGGGCTTAAAAATGGACCAGCCATTTTCCATCAATTTATTGAGCAAAAGTTCAAAACTCTTATTCGTTCTGGAAAACTCCGAATATATTTTGATGATTTATTAGTCGCGACTGAATCAAAAGATGAACATTTTCAAATTTTGCATGAGGTTTTTTCAATAGCACATAAAAATAATTTAGAATTTAGGTTTGATAAATGCATGTTTATGCATGAAAAAATTACGTACTTAGGCTATGAGGTTTCGTTTAGTGGTATACGTCCAAATTCTGATGGTAAACGTGCTGTGAAGGATTTTCCAGTACCTTCAAATAGTAAAGCGTTACATTCTTTTTTAGGATTATGTTCCTACTTTAGAAAATTTATACAAGATTTTTCAATCATTGCTAAGCCTTTATATGATATTCTTAAAAAAGATGCAAAATTTATTTTTGGCAAAGAAGAACTTCTTGTTTTTGAGACTTTAAAAGAAAAACTTATTGACTCACCAGTTTTGAGTATTTATAATCCAAATGCTGAAACTGAACTGCACTGCGATGCGAGCAGTCTTGGATTTGGTGCAGTATTACTGCAACGTCAGGAAGACAAGTTGTTTCATCCAATATTCTTTTTTTCTAAGCGTGCCACCGAGCAAGAGTCAAAATACCACTCATATGAGTTGGAGACCTTCGCCATAATATATGCCTTAAGGCGTTTTAATATATACCTAACTGGGATAAAATTTAAGATTGTCACTGATTGTAAGTCTCTTACTTTGACACTTAACAAACAACTTTTGAATCCCAGAATATCGCGATGGGCCTTGGAACTCCAAGAATACGACTATTCAATAGAACATAGGGATGGTAAGAAGATGGGTCATGTTGATGCTCTCAGCAGAGTGCACAACGTTTTGATGATTGTAGAAGCAGACTCATTTGAGAATGCATTAGCCGCATCACAGCAAAAAGAGAGAGAAAGTTCCTCTTATGAACTAATTAATGGACTCGTTTATAGAAAAATAAACAAAAAAATCTTTTTCTATGTACCATCGCAAATGGAAAGAAATGTTATTCAGACTCACCATGATGCGTTATGTCATGTGGGTGTTGAAAAATGCTACGATTTCTTAAGAAAGTCTTATTGGTTTCCTGCAATGAAATCTAAAATAAAAAATTACATTAACTGTTGTCTGAAATGTATGCATTTTTCTCCACCGACAGGAAAAAAGGAAGGTGTTTTGCACAATATTCCTAAAGGTAACAAGCCCTTTGATACCATCCACATCGACCATTATGGTCCATTGCCTTATTCGGATCGTAACATAAAAAAGCATGTGGTTTTGGTTGTGGATGGTTTCTCAAAATTTTCAAAATTATATCCAGTAAGAACAGCCAACGCAAATGAGGTAATAAAATGTTTACAGTCTTATTTCTCCAGCTATAGTAAGCCTTTACGGATTGTATCTGATCGTGGTAGCTGTTTCACCTCAGAAGAATTTTCTGGTTTTTGTAAAAATAATTGTTTACAACATATAAAAATAGCCACTAGTTCTCCTCAATCGAATGGCCAGGTAGAGCGCATAAACAGGAGTTTAACTCCAATGTTGGCCAAAGAAATTGAATTGAAACCGGGTGATTGGACGAAACACTTAAGCAAAGTTGAATTTGCACTTAACAATTTTGAGAACAAAAGTACTGGTTTCTCCCCGAGCATGCTGCTTTTTGGAATCCGACAGAGGGGTGATATTCATGACAACATCCGTGAATATCTTGAAGAGCATATTTTCACAGAAGATACAAGAGATTTAGATTCAATTAGACAGCAAGCACAAGAAAAGACTGTTCGTAGCCAGGAAGCTAACAAGGTTTATTTTGACAAGCATCACAAAAAGCCATATCCTTATAAAGTAGGAGAGTTTGTTTTGATAAAAAATGTAATTACTACACCTGGTGTTAATAAAAAGCTTTTGGCCAAATATAAAGGCCCATTCGAAATAATAAAAGCACTTCCAAATGACAGATATCTAATTAAAGATTTAGATAACTTACAAATTTCACGAAAGCAATACGAAGGAGTTGCATCTCCTGAAAATATGAAACCATACTGTGCTGAGTAATTATTTCAACGTATCAATGTTAAGATATGAAAATTGTTTTCTATATGTTTAAAATTGTTCAAATTTTTGTTATCAAATTTATTTGCTTAAATCAAACAATGTCAAGTATTTTATGTACTATTCGAAAAGAAGAAAAAGAAACAAGATTTCATTTTGTAATCTATTCAAATAAAAATGTTTTGATTTGTCCTAAATTATCTATTAATTAATTAAATTATCTGTTAATAACATTAATATTTCTTTATTGATTAAACAAACAAAAATTGAAAATATAAATTATATAAAATTGATATATAAATTAAATGAATGTAACAAACTGTAAGAAAATCGAGGACGATTCGTTTCTCAAAGAGGAGTGGAGTTGTAAGAGATTCATATAATTCAATTGCTTTTAACTTAGTACCCTGTATTTTAATATTTCATTTACTGATTTAGCTAAACTTCATTATCATGTTCTTAATCCACCGATCGTTCGATTGTTACAGTTTGGTATAACATGAAACTTTAACAGTACGCATATATTAAAATACCCAAATTGTAAATTATAACTTAGATTCTAGTCAGTTGCAATAAAGCCTTGTACATTGAAGCATCGTTTGTTTTCTTTTATTTTTAACTTTTACTTGGTCGCCCCTTCCACTCAGTGCCCCTAACATCGTATTTTTATGATGCGTAAGATAGCATATTTAGTTTTGAGTTCCAATTCTCTGTTTTTGTCAAATATTGATTTTCATGCTTTTCATATTGTTCTCTAATGAAACTCTTGTTTTTGTAATCCAGTCGTGCATTTTATATTTTAATTTTTTCTTGACCCAATTCCTTTCATACCCAAGCTTTCTTTCGCATCTTGTGCGTACCTATAACCCGCTTTAAAATGTATATATAAAATGTACTCTAAAAAAAATATAAGCCCTCAAAGAATATTACTTTCAAATTTCTATAATCAATCTGTATATTAATCTTTATAACTTTGTCCTTTGTGATTGCAGTTGATTAAAAAAAAAAAAAACAAATCTGCATTAAACCGAGTTCAAGGATAGCGATTTATGAAATGAAAAAACAGGTAGAATTAAAATGAAAAAAAAAACATACATATACTTATATACATAACATAACTATACAAAAGGTGTACCTAGTAAATAGATATTGATTGCTTGTGAGCCAGAGCCCGAGCGTGAGCATCTGCGTGTACAATTCCAACATAACGATATATGTGTTACCAATGAAATGGGTTAAAGTGTTCGTGCCTACACATAGAACACGTCCAAATAACAATTAGCCTTCATACTGAGTGGTATATGTAGCTAGCTGCAATTTAATCACGAAAAAGACCTTCAAAAGTTTTGAGCTCTCAGTTAAAAAAAAAAAAATATATAATACGAGTAAAAGAAGAATATTTTCCAAAGTATGAAACGTGCATGGAATATTAAGTAAGTTGAGGTATTTCTGTGTGTTTCTTTTTTAAATTAAATAAAAAGCCTACAAATCTATTAGCTACTCAATTGTACCTACTATGGAACAACGAAAAAAGGTACAACTTTTTTTTTTAAGGCCATAACAATTTCCAAGCGATTACTCTAACCTACGACTTGAGTTTTTAAATCACTTTGTATACTAACCAACCGACCAACTTGTTTATAATACTTTTAGGAAGTTCAATTTCAATTTAACATTTGCTGTCCTATTATTTGGCATTTTTGCACCCTTTTGCTTCCGGGTAGCTACCCTTAATTAGAAAAAAAAAATGCTATTATACTGAAGAGTGATTTTCACATAATACTCATACATATTTATATACAAAAAATACATACATATCACACATCACTTAGTTGAAGTGTTCAAGTGATAAAATAAATAGAAGAATAGGAAATGAATTATGTATTCAATTTCGATGTGGGTTGTCTTATGCATAAATTATGATATCAGGGACTATCATCGGAAAAATTACTTTGCGAAAATAATATCTTGTAGGAGGAAGAACCAAACCACAAACTCATAAATATACACATTTACAGTCATTATCAAAAAAATTATGACAGATTGCTTATGTATATATTTTTTAACAGTAATTCAACTTTTTTTTTTTTATTTTTCACAAAGATTGTAAAATAAAATTTTATTGTAAAATTCCATGACATAGCTTAAAAAATATTTAATTAACATATTTTTTTTATTTTTCTATAAAATTTGTATTTATGAGTAAAAACACTTTTTTTGGTGGACTTTTCATTTCATAATTTATTTATATAAACATATCTGACAGTGGGTGTTAACTAACTTTTGATTGGCACTGTAGCCATGTGTACTCATAAAATATTTCATAAATTTTTATTATGTATTTTTTTGTTTTTATTTTATCAATTAAAGAGATTGCTTTCTGGAATATATTCTGTGTCGTGTCAATGAATATTTGACGTGGATAATAATATGTTTTATGTTTCTTCCTGCTACATATTATAATAGTTTTGTTAATTTATTGAAATGTATTTAACAAAATAAAAACAAAAAAAGAGTAAAAATTTGTTGTTTTTTTTTTAAATAGATTTTCTGTTTTTAAAAGGCTTAAAACAAATTTTGTCCCACACAAAATACGTCATTTAAAAATGTAAAAGTCTATTAAATATCGGAGCAAGAGAACATTATTTATTATTTATATTCTCACAATTGAAAAAAAGTAAGTTCAAATAGGTACTTTTGTATCTGAGAAAAATATATAAATAATATAAATTTATAATGACTATATAATGTATACTTTAAAATCATCAGGATACAGTTTTAAATTAATTAATATATCACTGTTATTGTTAATTCCAAAATGTATAGATTCTAGAATTTAGAGGTAATTTTTAGAAATTTTCAATAGAAATGGTAAAATATTTCAAATATAAAATATTTTATTTCATTTGTTTTGTTTTTGATTCTGGCTAAAATTTAGTTATTAATGAAGTACGAGTTCATTACATAATTAAAATTTTTTAGGAATCCAAAATGTCTGTATTTTATTAGACAAATTATATTATTTAGTTCTTAGAAATAAATCCGCACTCTGCAGTTTGAACTTGTGGTATAATCTATTAAGTTAATTATATATAATAATTATTCATTTATTATATATATTTTATCTTTTGTAGGGTTAATTCTACATAAGTTAAATAATATGCATATAATTGTTTCAATAAAATTTTCCAATGAATTCATAACAAAACATTGTGGTTTGAAGCTTTTTACTTTTAATTTGATGCTAATAATGTTCGGGATTGGTCATTTGGGAGTGTATGGCAAAATAAAATTAAACGAAAATTAAAATAAAATTGAAAACATAAAAGAAAGTTAAAAAGAAATGCATTATTGTTAGGTAATTAATCAATTCTTTTTGTGGGTCGTAAAGTGCCCACCCATTGAAACCCCAATTTTATTCTTTAAAAAAAAACCCTTCATATATAACTCATTTACATTGGTTGAAACACAAATAATAAATAATTTTAGCAATCAGATTTCCTTTTCTAAGATTCCAATCGTCATGGCACCATATTAAACGCAGTAATTTAATTAAATTTGAATCCCATTTAAGAAGCTTTATTTTTTCAAGATAACCTTCAAAGCATTGTAGGCACATTGTAGATGTTGATGTAGAAAAAAGCTTACATCGATGGGCCATAGAATCAAAATCTCTTATAAATAAGTAAATTTAATATAAAAGTTGTTCACTGATCTTCTATTTATTATTGGATTCTAACAACTACAAATAGAAATGTGTATAAATATAGAATAACTGAATTGATTACCATTACTGTGCTTTGAAACGAATAAACAAACATACATTGATACCTATGTATATATGCCTTCCTATATCATGACACAAATGTTCATAATAACCCATATTTTTTTGTTGAGTGGGGGAATACTTTTTGTTTTGTTTTTGTTGTAATCCTTAAATTCCAAATAATAATGTATTTATGTACATTTGATTTTGCAATATTATCTTATCCCACTCGTTTTGTTTTTTTGTATACCCTTTCCTTATGTTTTCATGCCATTAAAACAGATTGAAAGGACATTGACATTAAATCGTGACATACACATAAAGATATACAGTTGGCTCCCTCTAAGTTGGATTTTCACGAGATATTTGAATAAGTTCAACTTAGGGGGATTTTTTGACAAATTCGAGTTATAGTCCATTAACTTCAACAATAAATAGTCTAGTGCCGAACGCAGCGTTTGTAATTATCTAAAATACTGACAACATACAATTTGCTCTATTATCTCGGGACAATTAAATATTTTTCAATTTAGGCTCAATACTATTTTTATATTTTCAATAATTCCAAAAATAAAGCTCTCTAAAATTTATAACAACTAGGCTATCCGACTGTAAATAGTAGGTATTTTAGATCTTTTTATTTTGAGTTTTTTTTTTTAAACCAAAACATATTAAAGCCTTTAAAATCAAAAATTCATAATTTTTAAAAAATTTGAGATTTAAAGCGAGAAAATTTCGAATTCTTTTTTCGTTGGATTTTTAACAATGTTACGTTCCATGCTCGGAACAATTTTTACTGGAATATTTTTATTGTAAATTAATCTTAGATAAACCCGAAAATATTACAAGAAATTTCGAGTTAAGGTGAAATTTGGCTTCAAGGATATTCGACTTAGAGAGATTCGACTATGCAAAAAATTATATATTACATACTTTATGTTTCGTACATGACTAATAAACAAAACAAACAATGTAACACTGCACAAAGTTGAAGATATTTTCTATACGCCGCTGGTTTAAGGAAGATAAGAAAGAGGCTAACAAAATAACATACGCGCAACACACAAACATACATATACACACTCAGAGATGAGAAAAGTCCTCAACACAACTTTGATGTGGAAAATGGATGAACGAATAGAGAAAATGGATGCTGTGTAAAAATTTATAGATATTTGATGTAAACTGATCCTTATCACAGTTTTTGCTAAATAATTTCCTTTATATCCTCATCCCGACTTTGGAAATGACATCAAGTGACTTCAGATGAGTGGGAGTGGGAGTGAAAGTGGGAGAGTGAGGGTAATGGTTTTTGGCCTTGTTTTTTTTGTTGTTGTTGTTCAGAAGAAACGAATCATTTTTGAGGGATTAATGGTAATGTTAAAAAAAGTGGAATAACAGTATTTTTTGTTGGCAGTGACAATGCTTTTTTATTTTTGTTGTTGACGATACTGTGCCGCATAGAATTTAATGAGAACAAAAATTTGTTAACTTTTTGATCCTGTGAAAAGGGATTATCTATATATATATATTTTTTCCCTTCCCTAACATATTTACATTATTATTTGGGATAATCCATTTTTTTGTTGTTGTTGTGGAAAGGACTTTGACACTATGTTTTTTTTTTTGTTTTTAGTTTTTTTTTCAAATCTACGAGAAAATTGGAAGTGATATTAAGTGCGAAGGTAAAGGAAGGTATATTCTGTGGTAGACAAATATATAAAAACTGTCTTAGAAAAATATAAAGGACAATATATCCTAATGGAGTTGACCTTTGGAAAGGTTTAAGATTAATTTATTTACATGAAAGCAATTTCGTGGTTTTTTTTCTTGTGTATAGCCGAAACACACGTTTCTCAAAGGATTTATAGCCCCATATCTCAAAGGATTTACGTTATTAATATTGTTAGAGCTTAGTGAATATTTTTCGTTATTGTGGGTAATTTGTTATTATATTATGTAGATTGTAGAGGGGTATGGTTATTTATCTATTTTGAAATTTGCATTTACAGTTTTATGCTTTCTTTAAAATAAAAAATTGTAAAAGTTTGTGCGGGAGTAGGTACGTTTAGAGGGAAATATCATTTTGATTTAATTCTTTTTAGTTTCTTAACAATTTATTAACCCCTCAACTTAGTCCATAAACAGTTGAGAACTAAATTTATTTTCTTACCGTATTTATTCTTTACATCCCAATGAATAGAGGCATAGGTTTTGTAAATTTTTCAAAAACTAGGATAAATGATTTACCTAATTTACTTCTTGGAAACCAAGTATTTCAGAGAAAACACCTGTTAAAAAATTTCCCTACCGTAAAACTAAGATTCTTCCCCTCAATGCCAAAGTTTTCTTTTTACATTCCCCTTTATTTGCGTCGGCTTTTATGAACCAATCTTAAAATAAAGGAATAGTTCTCGGTTCAAAAAGAATTATAACCCTGCATTTTTTCGGGCTTATCGGCGACTTCCAATATCCCCACAAAAAACTATCTGGCGGGCGGCGGGTGTTAAATCGCACGATCTTGAAGGCCAATTCATAGGTCCGAAACGTGAAACTATGTGGTTACCAAACGTTTCTTTTAATAAATTAATTGTGGTACTAGCTGTGTGACATATTGTCTTGGCGCAAACCATGGTTGTTCATGGTTGGAACGAAAAAGTCAGTAATCACGGCTCTATAGCAGTCACCGTTGACTGTAACGTTCTGGCCAGCATTGTTATTCCACCAAGCCATAAAGCACACCAAACAGTCACTTTTTCTGGATGTAAAGGTGTCTCCACATACACTTGAGGATTATCTTCACTCCAAATACGTTTATTGACTTAGTCCTAGTCATTCAACCAAAAGTGATCGCTAAACAAAATTGCCTTCTGAAAATGGGGGTCAATCTTGTTTTAAAATACATTTGCACAATTTGGAAGCGATGTTTAAGCGTCAGTCTGTTCATGTTGAATTTCCAAATCAAATTAAACACAAATCACTTAACAGCTGTTAAAATGGCTGCCAATTAAAAAAGTGTTGTTAACTTAAAATTGTATATGTACCTGTGAAATAAACACAGTTATCATATTTTTTACCTCGAACAAAGATTGTTCAAAAAAGGGAGGTTAACTTCCGAAAAATTTTGCATTTCCAGTTTTAAAAAAAAACACAAAAGAGATGGCTCATTTTCCTATGGAGCATCGGCTTAGTACGTTCAGTTAGGAAATAGAGGTATTAAATGAAAGGTTATGTTGAGGGTCAAATATTTTCGAAATAGATTGTAGGGTTTTTTAAAAAATATTTGAGTCTGAAAAAAAAATATGTTGCGATATAGGACACTTAGCAAATTGATAATTAATAGGTTATTTGGTCTTTAAAAAGCGAACTGAAAACGGAGTTTAATCTTTTACTAATGCATTTAATTGCGTAAAATTTAATAATTTAATAATTCGAAAAAAAGTTGAATCCAATGTCCATGTTTACATATTTTGTTTAATCATAGTCACACAATTATTATATCCATGTTCATTTGCCAAAAGTATTAGATACAGAATCCAAAAAAAAAAAACAATCTTTTATTCCGACACGTTAAACTAATGTCAATATTATTTTATCAACCATATGCACACTCCATTATACCTACCTAAGCATATCCTGAGCTATAAATTGTTTTATAGTTTTTTTTTTATTTTGTTTAACTTGACCATGATATTATATATGTGTGTGCAAACGAGAATCTAGGTATGTATAAAATAAACTACATCAAATACTTCCTGCACAGCAACTAATGTACATAATACGTACTCGTACATACCTAACCTATGCTATATAAATTATAATCATACTAATTGGTCCCCAGAGAGCAAATGTAAATGACCTTAGCATATTTAAAACCACCAAGGTCTTTTCCCTAACAAGACTGAAAAGGAAGATTTTTTTTTGCTTCTATTGTACTTACTACATAATATGAGTATATACAGAATAAGTAAACTCTCTTGCACTCAGTATTGTTTAGGTACTTTGTGTATCTACAATTGTATATAATGTACATAATTATATTTTCTATAACTTGCCAAATTTGATTATTCGCAAACGAAAAATTTTTCAACAAAATACCCATACCATAACAAAAGCTTACGCTATTTTAATACCTGAGATATACAAAATTTTTAAATTATCAACTATTTTGGATTTTAAGTTTATTTTTATTCCCCGAGTTTTTAAGTTCTCCCGCTTTCATACACCACTAAAAAAATACTTCTGGAGCAACCTGTGAAATACTTTATTTGCTTGACGGTGAGCCCCCTCACCGCTGAAAAGCTAGGCCTTACTGATCAAGCAAAAATACCTTTTTTACTATTTTAATATCCCGCGCTCTAGGGTATTTTTGATGTACCCTTTATTTGTTCAACACAGCGCGGGCGTGAAGGATAGGTTAGGATGGGAAGGGAAAGGTGAAGGTGCTGGATGTCTCAGATTTTATCTCCTGGGTTGGCGGCTGGGCTAAAGCGGAGAAATTGCCGTGTCTTATATCTATGTCCCTTTATAATTCAAATTATTTTGTTCGTTGTCATATTTGTTAGGCACACATTTATTTACTCAATCACATGTTGTTAGTGTTATGCCTGAGCAACATGTAATGAGTAAACCAGCGGCCCAACAACGATCAATGCGATAATGGAATTAAAACATGACATAGAACTAAGGCAGGGATCGAACCTTTGACCATGAGGTTGACAGGCGACCACGCAAATCATCGCGCCACGACCAACCCTTAACCTTAGGTTTGTAAATAAAATTTGTTATTTTTCATATCTATCTATTCAAAGGTTGTTATTTTATTAAAGCTCGACCTTTTTCAAAAGTGGATTTTTTTCATTATACTTACAAATACATATTGAGGTATCATATGCATCTATTGCATATCCCAAAAATGAAGGTGGAATTATGTATTTCTATTCTATATTCATCATCATCGTAAATATGTTTAAGGTTCAAGCAATCAAGATTTCAAGACTGTTTTGGCAACTTGACATAGAAAATGTATATTATAAACAAACAGAATACAAGTACTTAACGACGACAATACGAATCTCTTATCTTCAGTCTTACGTAAGATTGAAGCATACTTCTAATTTAAAGTTTTGTATATGATATTCTGTTTAATTTTCTCCCCATTTTGCAATCTCTGCTTCTACCTCTCACGTTTTCTTTTCTATTTTCTATTTTCTATTCAACTGACATTTGTAGTGCTCATGACAGTACACTTCGTGTCAAAAAGTTAAAAACGACATATACATTTCCATCTAAAACCAAAATGGAGTGTCTATCAAATTTACATTTTCAACATTTTTATGATGTACGTTTCCGTTTCCGTATCCGTTTTATGTTGTAGAAGATTTTATGATTTTAGTTATGTATGTATATGGAAATAGAGTTCAGAGAGAGGCCTTTTCGACTTATTTTTTAATGAATTTTCAATATCATTTAGGAAGTTTGTTGCCTTTTATTTTTTATTGAGTGTGACAGTAAAGAGATACAAGAAGACGCACTTAAAAATAAATTTGGTTTCCTATTTTGTAACGACAAGAAAAATCTACCTTTTTTTTGTATATGAAACCGAACTAACTTGATTTTAAGTGAATTATGTTATGAAACAGGGGGCTTTTTTATGTTACGGTAAATTTTTATTGCAATTTGAAGTAAGTTGAATTAAAAAGTCCAATCTACATTATGACTTTAAACAAATTAGGAAGAAGAAAATGTTAATTGCTGATTGTTATGGAAGTAGAGATATCCAGTAATACATTTTTTATAGTTTTTTAGTACATTGAGGATACGTACCTTCTAAAATTTTAACGGTAACCGATTGCTATTTACATTCTAAATAATCATGAAATGTTTTATAGTTAATTTGGATGTGCTAATTTTATAATATGATAATTTAAAAGTTTGATAACAGCTTTTATACAGTTTAAGAACATTTTATTGAAATTTGTATAGAAGGGTAATTAAGACAAAAATTATTAATAACATTTCGACAGTTGACAAAAAAAATTGAACAGTCTTATTCTTGTCTTCAAAACAAACGTTTGCGATGTAATAAAATTGTAAAGTCTATCTTTGCAACCAACAAGAAACTTTGCCTTAGAATGGCCAGACGATATGTGTTGAAGTTTTATTCCTTATTACTGTTAAAATTTGTTCGCTTAATATGAATAAACTATGGCTAACAACTTGACAAGACCGAGACGATACTTTTGAAGTCTTGTCTCGTCTTAATACCAGAATTTCTCCAATTCAGTCTTCTTATGTGAGAAAAATGAGAAACAGCAATTTTATTCTAATATTTAAATATTTTAAAAACACGATTTTGAATTAATTTTTTAAGTGGAAACCCCACCGAGACAGTCTAATCTCGGTCTAGTCTCTGGTGCCTAAGAATTAGTTTCCTCTCGTTGCTCGAGGCCGGTCTCAATCTTGTTACCAGCCTAGAATAAACTAAAGTCCAATGGCCGGTTGCACCAAACGCTTTTTAAATTTTAAAAGCTCTTAGAATGACGTCTGATTCATAAAATATACGTCAATTTAAAATTTAAAAACCTGTTAAATATTGGTGCAATCCAACAAAGTCCCACAAATAATAAGTGTTTATACAATTTGAATTTGAATAAAGAATTATTTTATCACAGCTTATCCACTCTTTTCTGCAACTCTTGGGCACAAAAAAATGCAAATTTCCAACGCACAATAGCCTAAAGTTCTACATACATTCCATAATTCTATGAGTACTCCGTAATAACATTTTTTGGAATTTTTTTTTGGTGAGAAACAAAAAAGTTAAAGAATATGAGACGAAAAAGGTTACTCTAGTCCAATTTCAACTAGATCAAAGACTTTGAGGGAATTAACATCCACAATCTTAAGTTTTAAGGAATAAGCAGATAAATATCAACAAAAAGTCTTCACACTTCTAGTTTTCTCAAAAATAAATATAATAGTTTCCTTAAAACATAATATATTTTGAGTTTGAACGGTGGGTGTATGTGGAACTTTAGTAAAGAATTTTTATTGTTTTTGTAAAATTAAGAGGGCAAGCATTTTCTCAAAAACTGCATTTCTTTATTTATTTTTGTCCTAATCAATGGTGACTGCAAGGGGGCGCAAATCCCCAATCAGGACTATCCTACGCGTTCCAATATTTCTAGTCTTTATTCCAAGAGTTGCTAGAAAAAAAAAAAAAACAAATAGAAGAAGATCCGTAATTAGTGTTAAGTTTTCCTAGAGTAAGCCAAGGGATATACGAACCCCGAAACTTTTTAAGAAAAAGACAAAAAAATAAAATGAAAGGGTTGGGGTCATAAATTTGTATATACATACATATTTTAACAGGAACAATTTTTTAAATCTGAATGTGCCAAAATTCGGATGACAAAATTCTGTAAATCCAAAATTTTGTAAGCGTTATATTCAGTTTCGGGAGTTCTGTATTTGAAAAGTCTATAAAACATATATATAGGTACAGAATATTGGATTAACAGCATTTTGAAACATACATTTATTCATTATCTAAATGAATCCAAAACTACAGGAAAATATTTTTAGAATCTTAATTTCAAATGTAAAAAAATTGTTAAATTTAATAGCTTTAGGATTTTTTAGGTTGTAGAGAAAAACTTGTTTTTTTAAGATTTATATTTTTAGTCTGATCCATTCTTTTCTCTAGAACTAATATCGCTTTCTTTTGATCAATTCTTTCTCACTCTTTTTATACTCCCGGAATAGTTAGAGTGTTCTATTTGTTTTATACTTTACATATACTTGGAAATACTTGGAAAATTTAATGGAAAACGACATTATGTTTGTACTTTGTCTTTATTCATTATAAATTTGAGAATGTGACATTAAGTAAAATGTTTAAATCTTGCGTTTAAATCTCCATTCCACAAAAATGTGGTTTTAAAATTTTACCATCACCATGACCTAACGTCACCGCACCCATAAAACCATCTGTTTCCCCAAACAACCAAAGCACATTTATTTTCAATTTATTTTTCTGCCAAGGTAAACAAACACAATAATTTGGAATGACCTTTATATAAAAGTTAAGCTTCTAAAGCTGTAACTCTTCAAACCACAGTAAAATAAACTGTCAGACACAATATTTATATTATAGGTAAGTATGTATAGGTAGCAGGTTTGGTATACCTACTAATTTTGAAAAATAAGCTTAATGTTAGAATTTGATGTGATTTTACTTTATTATTCAAACTCAATCATGAGAAAAAGATTGTGATGGTTTATTTTGAAAATATCGAACTTTTGACGTGGATACATATAAAAATACAAAATCACCCAGGAAATCACGTTGAATTTGTGTTGAAAATCGGCCCTGAAAAATATCTAGTAGCGTAGATAAAGCTTAAGAAAAAATCTTTAATTCATTTGAGGATAAAATCCATTATGAAAGCTGCTGAAAAATGTGTTTTTAAAATTTTATTCACTCCAAAAACACTTAAAACAACTAAACAACTTTATTCTCGTTGCCTTTATTATAGCATATTAAATTTAAAATCACACTCACGTAGTTTTATTTAAAATCCAAACATCCTTCCGGTTCCGGCAGGTAATGAAAACCCAATTAGTTACTAGAATATGAATATACATAGGTACACACCTAGGCAAGTATGTATATATAACAATAACAACACTTCTTCTACACCACCATTAATGTTGAGGAGTGTCAAAAACCTTACCTAAACTCTCAAACACAATAAAGACAACAATAACATAATAAAACTTAAATGTACAAAGTTACACCACCCCCTATCCCACACCCCCCAAATACAAAATTGTATTCACCTGAAAGAGCAGAAAACTCATAACAAACACACAACCCTTATTCGTGCATGAGATATGCATGTATATTTATGTAGCTATAGCTACTAACTACCTGTGTAATTCTTGGTACTCCCGTTCGAGTTCAAATAAAAATGAAAATTATAAACCTGCCAAAAACTAAAATCATCATCATCCCCCTGCAGAAATGAAATCTCAAACTCGAACAAAAACTCAAAACACACTCGTTTAGACGGATAAATACTTCGCGCACTTGCGAATACAAAAATTTGTTTGTTACCCTCATGTAGATATAGTGTGCTGTACCATTCCCAAAAACGCACCCTGTGTCGTGTTGTGTTGTGTTGTCACAAACGGTATAACGGTATAGCCGTGTGCGGATACGGATATACCTTATTTAAAAACGAAAGCAAACACACACATAGCCCCCCACCACCCACCTTCGAAAAAGAGGAAGCAGAAGAAGAAAAACCCAAGTTAAAAGCGGGAGGTTTATAATAATAATAAATGATGTGAAACTTTTGGGGGTGAAGTGGAGAGGGCGAATGGTAGAATATGGTAATGGGTGGTGGGCGAAATTGAATTAAAAAATTATGTTTATCCTCCGCAAGTGTGTGCGTGCGTGGTGTGCATGTATTTGTGGTGTGTGTGTTGAGTTGAGATGTTGCAAAGGAACATCATCGTTACCATCTGACAACAACAACAATAAAACGAAAAACAACAACCACCCACTGTCACCCAAAAACCGACTTAAGGGTTGGTGTAGGCTGTAGGATCATGATTGTCAAAGGAAAATTCAAAAAAATATTTCTTTTTTCTTCTTGTATGACTTAATGTTGACGCTTTCCGTTTAGGAGGGGTCATGAGGGGGGCCTACTGCTGAGCGTGGCTCAGTACGCAAGGGTAGGACAATATAACACACACACAGACAACACACACCTCAACACATACACGTGCAATCATCTCACAATAAATGTATGGCAACGAAAATGTTGATGCATGCGTGCGTGCGATACATCGTTTTCGGTGGTTATGACATATTTTACAGTTTTTTTTTTTTTTGAAGGGGGAGGGGGTGACTTGAGTTTGTTTTTCCAAAAGGCTCATAGAATAAAAAAAAAAAACTTCTTCTTCATGCACCGTTTTATATTTAATTTTTTCTTCAGAATTTATGCGCGTGTTGGTGGATTTTGATAGGAAACATCACGAAAAACTTCCCTTAGAGATGGCGCTGCTCAATGACAAAAATAATTCCCCTATCCAATTTGGAATTATGTGTGCGGGGCTGCTGCCCGCTGGTGATGCTTAGGTGTGCGTATTAAATGGGAGATTTTTCTAACGGATTGTATGGATGGATGTATGGGGTAGGTTAGGACATAAACGTTCTTGGTTTTTTTTAGAAAGTTTCATTTTAAAAACTGCGAATGCCATTACCTTCTTACCTAAAATAGTCCAACAGAAAAAAATAGCAAAGGAAACAAAATTGACTTCCAATATTTCAATTTATAGGTAGGCAGAGGTCCTTAGCAACTAAGGATTTGAACATATTTTTTATCCAGAGATTTTGGTATGTTAAGGACACACACAAATAATATCTCCACCCAATCCTTGGTGTACATATATATATATAGATATGTGCACGAGTTTGGATTTGGGTGGAGTGCAAATGCACTCAAATAAACTCCACTTTAATTTATATGATGCTCGTTTTGATGTATATTTATTTTTTTTTATCTCGAATTTACTCTTCTTCACTTCATCTCACTAACACAAATCTACATAATTTTCGCACATACATATACAAAACTTTCATGTTTTTTTTTTTATTTTTTTGATATATTTTTTTTTTTTTGAAATTTTCATCACAAGGACATCATTTGTTTCACTTTGCAAATATGCAAATTTCTTCACTTTTTAACTTTTTTTCTTCATTTTTTCACTTAAAATGGACTTGAAATTGTCCTTTTTAACTCTTGTTTCCTTATTTTTCTATGGGAGGAAGAGATATTTTTTTTTGCACATCCTTATGTCGTGTACATGTATTCCATTTTTTTAATCGATTTGTTTTGTTTCAAACTGTAATCCATTTTCGTTTTTTTTTTTTATTTTAATAATTTTCGTTGTTTCCTATCAGCTGCGAAATTAGGTATATCCTTGTTTTTTTTTTTTCATTTGAGAAAAAAAATTCTTAATTCCAAATTTTTACACAAAACCCATAATAATATTGAAAAACAAAATTTCTTATACTATATAAAAACAGGAAGACTCGAAAATTTACCATTGCGAAATTGAAATACAAGTGAGAAAGACCAAACTAACTAAAACGAAATCAGAACTTTTTTTTAACTTCTTTGTATTTTTTCTATGAAGTATACAACGTTTGAGAAAATATATCGCGAGATTAAATGAAAAACTTTTGGCTACACCCGTTTTGAGATAAATAAACTTTTTCTTTCTTTTTCACCAAACTACTTTTTTTGACCGATTTTTTTTTTTTTGGTTTCAAAGGACTCTCACAAACGATTCCCCCGAACAGTTGTCAAAACAGGCAGCCATTTACATCTAAGATTTTTGGATTTGCCTGAAATGGCAATAAAAAAAAATTTAACTTCGAATTCCGATAGGCAGGACGCATGCTTAAGGCTCATATGGTTGTATTATTGTGAAGTTTTTCGGTAATGGCCGACAAATGTATGATGGCGGATTTCGAAAGTCCTTTGTGTGTGGAATTCTATATGGAATCCTGTTGTGGGAGGCGGGAAGCTTAAAATTGTATTTTATTAAGACGTACACACATTTAATTTTTAGAAACAGGGAGCAAATTTCTCTTGAAAAGACACCACTGATACTTTCTTTTATGGTTTTGCAAAGAATATTTTAATTATTGGTTCATTGTTTATGAATACAATCGGACACCAAAAGTGTATAGCTGTAGATACTTTTGCAGAATTTTAGTACAGTGTTTATATATTGTAAAAATGTTTTAAAATTATAGTCAATACACATAGCGAACTGTTAATAATATATTATTAACAGTTCAAAAAGCAAAATATATTTCTAAGAATACGTTTTATTTTTAAACTGGACAACCCAAATCTAAGACATTCTTGGCAGTATTAAGGTGTAAAACATTTTTATTGATGATTACTTATTTAATTTTAACTTGTCTTTAATTTGATTTCTTCAAACCATTGGTAAAAGTTTATTAAATCATTAATCTGTAAAATTGCGCTTATTTCGGATTCACCGTTCCGGGTACCATTGCTCTCTTTTAATTCCCATTATTTTAATCAAACTTAAACACTAAAGTAATAAGTTTTACGAAATAAGTATAATTTCGATAAAAATTCATAAGAAGTTTAAAAAAAATGTCAGTTAAGTTGATTAAAATAAGAAAAGAAAGTTTTGTTTTCATATTGTTTTTTTTTTTTATTATTAACTGTTAATACATCCTGTAAATGATGGCAAGATTTATCAATAAAAAAGTGGCTCCCGCAATTCTGTCTGGCGATCTGCCTCTCTACCTACAAGTAAATGTTTATGGGAATTAAAAAAAAAAAACATTTTTTTCAAAACTCAATATTTTGAAAACGAGATATTTTTTGTATGTTATTAAAATTCAATAGTATATAAAGAAGTATTATTTCTTAGCTTATAGCTAACTTTGTAAGGCAACATAATGAGATTTTTATCAAATATTATGTTCCAAAATATTTTATTGTAAATTTTAGCTTAGAACATTTTTTAAAACCCGGAATTGCTATGTTTTGAATAGCGCAAGCGCCTGTCTATAAGCGATTTGAATTTACATTATACAAATTCTTTAATAGGTAATATAAGATATAAGATACATAAATTAAGAGCTGTGTCGAAAAAAACGAAGTTTATGAATAGCAATAGAGAATAGAGTATAAACTGCAGAAAATGCAAAACAAGTTGAAGCACTGTTTTTTTCAACCACTTATGCACGGTTGCAAAGGCTTTACATTTTAAAATAAATAAAACTTTGGCGCAACGGGTTGTTATTTGAAATTTAAAAACGAAATACGAAGAAAGAGAAACGAACAGCATCACCAGTCGAAAAAAGCCCATTGAAGTTTACTGAAACATTGACATTTTTTGTCTTATAACCTTTCCAAAAATATAAATTTTATTCAAGATTTATAAAAGTGGGGATGTTAAGTTTTAAGGCATGTTATTTCGCCAAACCTTGCATTTTGGAATGTGGTTTAAATTTACCTTGAATTTACCTTCCTTTTCAACCTGACGGTTTAAGTTTTTGTATATTAAAAGTCCATTGTTTGGTTGCATCAGTATTTAGCAGGCTTTTAAGTTTTCAATTGGTGTATTTTATAAGAAACAAACAAAAAAAACTTATATCGCCATCGTGGCAACAATTATTTTTAAAAACCTGGTACTAAAATTCTCCCTCTTAAATGCTTTAACTTAACGCAATCATTTAAATGGCAGTAAGACCTAAAGTTTTATAAATTAGGCAAAGTAAGAAGGAATAGAAGGATATCATCGATTTCTTGTTGGATTAAGAAATTAGGTTTAATTTCGTTCTGGCAAGGGGGAATCAAATACATTTTGCAAAAATCAAATTGGAGCTGTTTGGAAAAGGTCGTTTTTTGTAATTCAACAATTTTTCATCGAAACCAAAATTTGTTTCTGTTTTGACTGCGGCATTTTTTTGATCATTTGGTAAAAATACTAGTTTTTTATTTTACTAGTTCAAAATTTAAAAAATAAGAACAAAAATTATAACGTTTTATATACATTTAATATTTATTAAATTATTTAAAAAGTGTTCTCTTTACTAATTAACCAGTTTATTTTTTTATTAAATGCGAACTTGCGCAAAATTAACGTGTTTTTTAATAGTTTTTGATTTACTTCTTGAACTTTTGAAGTTGCGGAGCGGATAGCTTTACTTTGCCAGGCATATTACGAGCTAATTGCTCCTCCTTGATGCTTTTAAGCAAATCTTTTTCTCTAATCGTGCATCCTTTGTCCTTAGAGAACATTAGAATTGCCGTCTTTGCTGCACGGCCACGTTTTCCGGTTCCTGGTGTAAGCTTTACCTTAAACCTGAAGAAAACAATATTAAATTATAATATAAAGAGACAAATATTGAACAATCATGAAACTCACTTATAATTATGCAGAGCCTGATAGGGTGCTACAACCGGAATAGCAAACAGCAATTCATCCTCCTCCAAGGGTACACCAGTAAGGGAATCCAACATATCAACATCGGCGCTCACAGTAATATCTTCTGTTTCTTCTTCGCCGTCTATGTTGCTTGGTTGTTTCGGTTCGAATTGACGCTTCATCCTGTTCAATTTATTTGTATCTTCTTCAATTTTGTTCGAATCTATCTTTGCTTTATCAGTGCCAGCTGATTTGAGAATATTCATTCGAAGTTGACGCTCTTCGTCATCCTGATCCCTGTACTTTGACTTAATTTTCTTCAACTTTCCACGTTGTCCGCGCTTCATTTGATTCGATTGATTATCCTCTTTCTGATTATTTATCTGTTGTTGTTGTTTTTGCTGTTGCTGGTTCTGTTTTTCTTCCTTGCGTTTTTTGGCATTTTGTTGCTGTTTCTTGCGCGGAGCAACTGCTGGAATCAGATAAGGTTTCTCATCATCATCATCATCATCAGCTTTTACGATAGGTTTGTTTTCGATAGCAGTAGTAGGTGGATCGACGCGCGAATCGTGTCGCACTATTACTTTTCCAGTATCATGGTCGACCTTCACCTCGGTATCTGGGAAGGTGATTTGACCATCATCTTCGTTATCAGTATTTTCTGCCGATTTTTTAACACCATCGTCGTCGTTTACCTTTGACTCCTCATTGTCCGAAGCTTCTAGTTCTATTTCAACATCTTCAACAACTGGTTCTAGCTGCTCATTTTCAATTGTCATTTCCTTAAGCTTATCTGCAGCTAAGCCTTCATCATCGAATGTACGCACTCTCCTCTCACCCCTGTGCTTTTCTATGAAACTATCTTCTAGCTTGTAGAGTAGGCTCAAACCTAATATCAAATGACAAGGTGGCAGGAAATTTTTCTTACCACGTATCATAAAACTACCAGTGCCCAGGTATTCACCTGTAGGCGCTGTCTTACTAACTTGGTCACTTTTAACCCAATAAGCATTCGTGACAACCTTTGCATCCCAAGCAACACTGTATGATATAGCCATGGTGCCAGCCTCAAGCAGTGTTTTGGGAGGAACTTCTGCTCCGCTTGGATTTCTAATAACCACACTCGAAGCTCCTTGGATTTCAGCGTGAACGTAGATGTCTGTTGGACGCATGTACCTAATAATAGAAGATATGTAATTAAATGAATAATAAAAATAGAATGAGAGAATTAAGCTAAGATTCAATGTGATTTCTATCAAAAATTGTTATCTATGTATGTACATATGTAAATGATTTAAGATTTTTTTTGTGGAAGGAAAGATAGTTGCATTCAGTTATTAATGTCTCTTCAGAACCAAAGTAGTGATACATATAACAGCGACTCACTAAATTGAATGTGAAGACTGACTTATTGACGTGTCATTTTAACTTTGATTTCACTTCGCATTGGAGCATATACATAGATTTAAATCAAAAAGATATAATGGGAGTATTCAATTTTTTTGTTCGAAGTTTTGAACCACAGTTTTAAAATTTTTGCAACTGGTCTTAAAACTATTAAGTTGATTTTAAAAACAGAATAATTAAGGGAATTACTTTTTTATAACTTTGAACAGCTATAACGTAACAGTGTTTTAAGATTTTCTGATTTCTGATTTTCAGGTATTCAAATTGCTTTTAAAAATCGCTTCTTAATGACAGATGAATTTTCTAAAATACAACAATCTTTGTATATGAATAGCATAGTACTATCATGGAGAGTATTTTTTAATGTTGACCCGACCCTTGTGGTGGCGCTGCAAAATTTGAGGTGTAGAATTTGATTTGGGGAGTCTTTAAGCATCGGAAATTGGTTGTTAGTCCTTGTTGTTAGTCTTATTAATACAGAAGCTCAAACTTCGTTTCATTTTCGAAAAGAAAAAGGCAATGTAAACCATTTCAGAATTCGGTTTTGTTTTTAAAATTAAACAAATCCAAAAAAAAATAATTATATTCGCCGTATTTCCTACCTTTGTTTCCAATTTATTTATCAGTTTGTGGTACACGAGCACAGAGTAAAATATCTTAAAAACCTGTCGCTTATTTTCGTTTCAAAATTTCATATTTAAAACTTTTATACCTTATTAACGCTCTTACCTTTTCACAATCAATTCGTTTTGTTGTGCATCACGTCCACCAATAACAAGATAATTCTCCGAACTGATGAACCAATAAAACTTCTCAAACCAATAGACCTTTCTGGCTTTTGAAATAGTCGATATAGTTCGGACATCCTTCAGGGTTTGCTGAGTCTTCCTTTCGGCCGATTTCAAAGCCTTTTGCGAAGCGTCAATTGTCTTCTGTTCCTTTTTGGCTGCATTGCGTTTTTGGTCATAAAACTTTCTGGCATTCGCCCAAGCCGATAGAGCAAGATCAACATCCACAGTCATAGTTGGAATATAATCATCATCTTCATCATCGTCGTGATCTTCATCTTCATTATCGTATGGCTGAACTCGATAAGGATCGGCAAGTAACAAGGAAATATGGTTTATTTCCAATTTCAGCTGCTTAATGGTGCTTGCAACTGGATCACCATTGGTCTGGGCCGCTTTCACCAATTCATGAATATCTGGCCATGACATCTGATTGGCAATGGCACTTCGGACGGCCAAAATGGCATTATCCACGAGTACCTGATTACGAGTGATTAACTCAGCCCTCTGTTTGTCTACCTCTTGGACTTTTGTAAGGTCTTCAAGACGTTTGGCATGATCCTTCTTGACATTGGACAGTTTTTTTAAAGCTTCTCGCTCTTGATGCAATGTTTTCATGTCAATTTTCTGGCCTTCCAGAGTCGAATAAAATTCATCGACTGCAAACATAAACGATTCATGCTCAGCAATAGGTTGGTCTTTAAACTGCAGAAACTTATATGGATGGTATTCAATGTTTTGATAAAGAAACTCCTGTGGATTTCCAGCTTCCGTGGGCTTTGCTTCTTTTTTTTGAATGAGGTAACCTTTGGGGGCCAAAGTTCGGCCTTCGGAAAGAATCTCATTGGCTTCTTTGATTGCTTGCATGAGCTTAGGCAAATCTGCTTCCATGTCAAAAGGTCGACCATTTCCAGAACCCGCCTCCTTTTTCTTTTGCTTGCGAGACTTTTTCTGGTCTGGTTTCTCCGACTCATTGACTTCCCCTTCGTCTGTTGTTCCTTTAAAAACACAGTCGATAAGGGAGTGCTTAACCAGGACATGTTCTATGACAGTTGGTCCACAATCTAGGTAAGGAAAGAGAAGTTTTCGAAGGTTCTCTCCAGTTTTTGCCGCAGCAATTACTTCTCTTACTTTATCTTCAGTGAGTTCCTCTGAAGCCTCCTTTGCTCGGTTAGTAGGATACTTTTCCCTCACCGCAAAACGAACTTCTTCACCCTCGTAATGAGGACGAAGAATATACAAAATATTCAGCTCGTGATCAGTGAGAATAATATTACCACGATCGTACAATTCAAGAATTATATGGTATGCGGCTTCATTCATACCAAATTGAAAGTCTACAATACGATCAACACCGAGTTGGGTCAATTTCTCCAGGCGCTTGTTCTTTAGATGTTTGCGAAGTTTCATACTGAAGCCAGATGGGGCCATGTTCTTTGGCCATTCGAATGCTGTGGTGTGAAAGCGAGTACCGGATTCTATTAGGAGAACACATTTTGTTTCGTGTTGTTGGAGACGTATTAGAAAGGTTTTGTTATCGATGTCATATATTTGGTTAACACGTAGTCCAACGAGTCTGGTATATTAAAACAAAATTTTGTATAAGAAATTTTATTGGAACAAGAAAAACAATTGGGAAAGTGTACTCACTTTTGCAGCTCGGTGACACCGCAAACGATATCAAAAGAATTGAATCTGGTTTTCATTGTATTATTTTTGAATTAAATACCAAATTAAAATAATATTTGACATCACAGGATGAAGAAGAAATGCTTAATTTTGCAATAATAAAATTCTTTTGTGAAATTCTCTACGTTTTGGTTTTTGTGAATCTTTTTATGTCAAATGCAAAAATGACCTCGAGCTGTGAAATGTCAAAACAGATGAAATCCGGCTGTGTTCAAAAACTACCGTTTCTATTGATAATTTCAACAAAATTAAGACTACCATTCATTTATTTTTCGCCAAAAGTGGTAAAAAGTTGAAAAAGCTGTTTGAGCATTTAATTCAATCTCAAATAATCAATCAAACGCAATTTGCTAAACATTGTTCACACAGGCCTGTTCAGGAAAATAATATCTTGGAGGATTGAGCCAACTCGATAGGTTTGATCGATGTGAGAAGTTACTGTATTGAACAAGATTTCTCAGTGAATTTTCTCAATTTGAGTGTCAGAGACAGACGTTTCACTCTGTTTTACTTGTTATCACTTGTATGATATATATAACAAAAATAGAACATTCAACCACAAAACTACCTTGATCCGGCTTTTCACTTGTTTGTCTTTATCGTTTCTCTGTGTGGTTATTACTGTTAAATAAAGAAGATCAAGGCAAAACGTCAAACTTTCTTAAAAGAGTTGTCAAAATCAAATGCAATGAAAGCGGACGAATTGATTTTTATTTTTTAATATTTTCTTTATATTTCACAGTTTAAATTTATTATTTTTTGATTTTGTGCTTCTCAATTTTGATTACTCTTTCAACACGAAACCTAATCTGGATCTATTTGTAAGATCCAAAAATTCTTTCGTGAAAATCTAGATGGCTTTTTAGGTTTTCTAGTAGTTCCAGTAGTTATTCTGCAGTGTATAGAACAAGGACAAGCAAAAAACTACCTGAAAATAAAACAACAAAAGAAAAAAGGAGACAAACTTACTAGGGAATCCATATAATATCCAAATAAAATTACAAAAAATTTATATGTTGCTAGACAGACCTTTAATAAGCTATCGGCTAAAAATCCTTGACCCAGTTCCAATTGTTCCTCTCGGCTGCTGTCAACTGTCATTCCCCACCCCACGTGTGTCAAAAGCAAAGTTTTCTTCAAAGTTCGAAGCCGGCCAGCCGCTCTACTGAAAAATTACGTAAAAAAAAATTTAATTAAAATGTCGGGATTCTTCAGAAGTATTTCAAAGATCAGCGCAATTTCATACAATTCGCTGAAAAATATCAACCAAGTGCGTAATTTAAGTCTTTTGCCAAAGTCAGTATCGGCCACACCATTCACTTTCAATGGCAATGTACAAAAATTACAGCCTGCCTTAGCAGCGGCCGGTCCCAGTGCACCTCGCTTTGCCCACACAAAAAGTGCCAAGGAATTGGTTGAGTTCCTTACCGAAGAGATTCTTGCCGAGAAGAAAGCCCAGAACATCAAAGCTATCCCAACCTCTGTCGATGGTTTCAATGTCAACTTATACGGCGCTGATGTTGAACTTGTGAAACAAATCGATGGAGAAAAAATAATCATCAGCTTCAATGTCAATCATACTGTCGATGCTGATGATGAAAATTCAGAAGCTGACATGGGTAGCTCTGAAAAACAAGACATGGCTGAGATGCGCAGCAAACCCACTTTCGAAGTTGACATCATTAAGGGCAGCAAAACTTTGTCATTCACTTGTTCGTTCTTGCAAGGAACACCCCAGGAAGGCGAATACAATGATGTCTTTGGTATCGATGAGCTATGCATCTTCGAGGGTGAGTGGAACGAGAAGGTGTATGCCGTTGCTGGAGATGTTCTCGATGGTTATTTGTACGACCTTCTGATGAATCTGTTGGAAGAAAAGGGCATCAGCAATGAATTTGCTGAAAAATTATCAGACTTCAGTACAGCCTACGAACATGCTTCGTACATTGGTTTCCTTGAAAGTCTTTCCAAATTTACGACCCCCAGTGCAAAGTAAAAGATGCGTGGTGGAAGTTCACATACATTATAATTTTATAATTCATCGTATTTTACTGTTATCTTTAATAAAAATAAGTAGGAACTAAAATTTGATTGTTCGTTTTTTTGTTATATTCTGTGGGTACTTCTAAATGCCTATTGGAATTGGCTCTCCGTTACTATGTAGTTGAAAAGTAATTAAGTAAGTGCCAGGGCTCGGGACATATACATCTATTGTTGTCTTTTTACGTAAGCGAATTGTGTTGCGATAAAAGAAAAATTTTATCTTTTTCTCCCACTCGCCCCACAAGAACACCAATTAATCGGTGCTTTGCCTCCTATCTCCAAAGCTATTTCAAAATGGCCAGAAGTAAAATATCCACCCAATTGCCAATGGCAATGGGAAGTTCTCTTTAACAAATTTTATTTGTTTTAGGGATATAGTTTTGTTCTGGAATATGAGCTTTTGGGATAATAGGCTATCGAGATTTTCAGTTTGTTGGGTATTCGAGGTTATGTGTTTCCTGGATTGCGTATTGTGTCAACTCTCCTATATCTACAATTCTTTGATTTTATCATTTGGAATCTTTGATATTAATTAAACGAGTAATTTAAATTTTCAAAATATATATATTTAACTAATTTTTTTTACAATTGTATGTAATATTTAAATAAAAAGAAAATAATAAAAAAAACTTTATAAATATTTGCATACTATATGCATTCATATTTTTTTATTTGATCCTTTTGATCTTCCATTTCTGATTTTGCTTCTTCAATCAATGAGTCAATTTCATCTATGGAATAAACTTTTTTCTTAAAAGGTTTTGGTGCCTCCGGAATAAATAGAGGCTTTTCCATCTGAAAATGAACCCATTTATTTTTCAAATAATGATTATTTATCAAAAACAAATTTCTCTATTTTAAAATTACCAAAAAGTGTTTGTATTCTGGCGAAAGTGATTCTAAATATAAAATTTTATCCTCTATGGCTTTAATCCTTTCAAAGATATGCTTTGGATTCATATCTCCCATATTTAAATGAACTTCCACATTTTGTATTCGTTCTCTAAGGCCATGGGGCATATCAGTCATTGCAGTGTCCTCGTCATGTTCAACTAATTCTTCTTTAATTCGCATTTGCGTATCTGGGTCGTTTGTCATGAGCTTATCAAGTGCTTGAAGGTAGTCCGGCTTTATTTGTGGTCCAATACGATTTTTAACTCGACGAACTATTGGAAAAGGAAATCCTTTACTTTATGTTTTATGAAGGACACAAATTGAATTCAAAAATTACCTCGTAAATGACCCTTGGAATCCACTTGTTTTATAAAGATGCTATTTGTTCTAGCACAGGATGTGTTTTCATCAGATTCTTCCAACTTAATGTCATCTTTTGCTTTGATATTTGTTGTGGCAGTAAAATCTCGAATATTATTCAAATCTATTTCTTCGCGTTTTTTCTCGACAAAACAATGAATCCTTCGTATTATTTCTTTTTCATCAGCTGCAATTTGAACAAGATTCTGGGAAATGGCATCAGTTTCAACTTGGCAGTCATCGAAATCCAATTTATTTCGTTTTAATTTCCTAGGAACATCCGGGCCTGGAAGTGGAATTAATAAACAAAAAAACTACTTTGCATTTTTTTTTTTAATACACAAAATAAAGCATTTTATTTTAAATATAAACAATTATGTATTATAAAATCAACAGGTACAAACTATTTGAAGTGTTATTTAATCAATTATCTTTATGAAGATTTTTAAGCCACTGACATTCTTTGTTTTCTTTCCAAGCCGATTCCTTGGCATCGTATTTTTCTTTTTTCCAAATGGGTACAGTTTTTTTAAGTTCTTCAATAGCATGCTGTACAGCATCTAAGCTTGTTTGGCGATGCGGTGATGATATTGCAATAACAATACTGGCTTCTTTAACTGGCACCAAGCCCAGTCGGTGGTAGATAGCTATTTTAAAAACATCGTCCCATTTATTTCGAATGCCATCGCAAATCTGCTTCATCATTTTGATAGCCATCGGTTCATAGGCAACATATTCAAGGGTAACAACCTATAATTAGAGGGATCAAGTATTAAAATAAAAACTTTGAAAATTTGAGAGAGATTCTATCTTTATATTCTTTAAAATAAAAAACTAACAGAACAATATTGCTGATTCCGTCTCGATATAATAAAATATTCTATCGATATCTGATTCTTCTGAAAGTGTATTTTTATTGTATCGGTATCAGCACAGCACTATTGTCTGAATTAAACTTTAGAAGCAATTTTATTTTTAATGAAAACTTTGCGCTTGAGTGGGTTCACATAATTCTCATAATTTGAAATGATGAACATCAGTAAATAATTTCTGATAACCCCTTGTTGCTCTTGTCTTTCATTATTTGAAACATGTCATTTTAGAGCCACCAAGTATTTACCTTCTTATCTTCAAAATTATCTCGAGTTGTTCCAACAAACAGGGAAATTGCACCACAACTATCATCAGCTACCAAATCGCTTATAGCACCAACATCAAGTTTATTTGGTGTTAACTGCAGTAAGTCTAAATCTGAATCCATCGTAGATTTTAACAATGATTTTGCTTAATTGTATGTTTTTGTATTTTATTTTTTAGCCCCCACTTATTGGTGGAATAACAGCAATTTCGTCACCAGAATTCAATGATACTACTTCTTCTAAATTATCACAATATTCTTCATTTATTGCCAATATGATATTATTTTTAATAATATCTAAATTATATTGTTTGCTAATGATATTCAATAATGCAGATACTGTAGCCTGAACAGGTAGATTTGCACTTGTTTCTGAAACTCCGGCTAAATCACGTGTTTTGGCAAAAAATAACAAACGAACATTTACTGATGAAATGCTCATAATTGTTGAGCATTAATATTCATTTGTTTGATTTTTCTTTTTTTGAAAATCACGAGAAATTATTTTATTAAAAAAAGAAAAGCGAAGCGATTAAAACTTAAGACGTTACGATTTTCAACAGTACTGTGAATTTTTTTTGTCTTTTGTTTCTAAAAGCAAATGTCATTTAGTTATTTTTTATTTCAAATTACTGGAATGTTTCGGAAATGAAATGAGTGCATCTAGCATAACACAAAGTTGACAGCTTTTTTCG
The DNA here is from genome assembly GCA_958431115.1 of Syrphus vitripennis. Classification (NCBI taxonomy): domain Eukaryota; kingdom Metazoa; phylum Arthropoda; class Insecta; order Diptera; family Syrphidae; genus Syrphus; species Syrphus vitripennis. The sequence goes on from OY288108.1 coordinate 33,211,140, forward strand.
TTGGAAGAGTATCTTAATCTTGAGAGTTGTACAATAAAAAAGGAAAATGGTCATTTATTCAAATGAAATGCTAGGTCTATTCAAATTAAATCCAGTTGCACCAAAATCCACTAAACTCGCTTGAAATGCTTATATATTTTTTGACCTGATAAATATGTCTGGCTTTAACGAATGACCTTCACTGCTTTTGAACCTTCCTAAATCTTACAATCTGAATGCAATCTGTAGTAATAAGCTTAAAGAAAAAGGTTTAACCAGTGCTATATGAAATATGAGAGATGTCAAACTTCACTGAAAAGCTCTTCTACACTATCGTACTGAATGTCAAATAAGTATAAGAAAATGATACATGTTTATCATGAAACATGTGCTTTAATGTGGGCAGTCATCGTAAACGTTATGTATATACCAACTTATGTATTATACTCAGCTAGTAGACAAAAATTCAATAGATAAGAGAAAGTATATTTTGACAAATTAATTTCTAAAAAAACACTGGCGAAAAGAATGGATATTTTAATTTTTTTGTCAATTTAATCAGTAAAAATTTTCCAAAATAATGGCAATTGCCAGCCGTGTGAAAACGGCAGAAAAGCAGTCAGCTGTTTTCAATTCCTTTGGAAAAATCCATCAAAATCTATTTTGACGTTTGATTGGTATCAAAGGTATTTAATGTATAGAGCAGTATAAAACTCCCTAGAAATGGATAAGCGGTATCATATTACTTATTTGAACTATGATACTCCTGTTTGGAAGAGGCTTTCCAAACCAATGTGAAACATTCGGCTACCATGATCATTGTTTATGAATTTAGATGGTACTATCATCAGCACGTTCCACACGTCGGCCCCCTGGCTATCACAGCACATACTAATTTTCTGGTTGCTGTTTCTGTGTATATACAAGTGCGCCCTCAAACGACCACAGCACACAACTCAAAAATCATCGTGATGATAGTACTATAAGTTTTATATACAATGACCATGATACACAACAATAACAACACGTTGCTATGATCGACAACACCACGTGAAATGACTATTTCGCATCTGTTTCACATTGGTTTGGGGAAGCCAAAAAGGTGAAGAGCACATTCGTTTAAAGAGTATAATATTTAATACTTTTACAACATAAAAAAAAACGTCTAGTGGAAAATTATATCTTTCTTTGCATGAATACCCTTATTGAAATTGTAGCGACGCACCACAGATAGTAGTGTGGTTCAGCCTTAAGTCTGCATTCCACATGATACATCATTTGTAACATCATGCATACATCCCTGGCTAAAAACATTTGTTTCTTGTTTTTCTTTTATTTCCCATTCGTTCCCAGATATAACAGATTTTAAAATTTGACAGCGCAGAATCGGCATAAGAGTGAAATCCTGCAACGGAACAAATGCGGAACATCATACAAAATAAAAAATCAGTTTAATTTTGTTCGACCGGCAGCTAGGTACTGTGTGTAATTATTTCCTCCTTGTCAATTTAAAATTTCAAATATTTGTATTTCCATTCTCACCTAACTAAATACGTTTTTTCCAAGTAAATAAAAATTAAAGTGCAAAACACAAAAACTCTAACGTGATTTTGTGAAAAAGAAAATTTCAGTCCCAAAATTGCCGCGTGTGTGGATATGATTTAAGAACCCCAACACTCAAATCTTAACAAGTAAGTTTTTGACAACAGAAAAAAGACCACATGAAAACAATTCATTAATTTTACGATAAAAATCTGCATATGTATATTTCTTGTCCATGCCAACAAACACCCACGACTCGCCGTCAGTCACCACAGTCATCATATTCATTACACGCGACATGGTTCAAACTAAATGTCGCACAATGCAGTTTCATTAGAAAAATCAATAAATTCTCTGTTCTTTTGCCCAGGATTTTTGTTAGCGACAACCATCACCTTTTGCAAAAATGGGGTTCCAAAGGAATAATGCATGCAATCTGCTAAAAGTTTTTATTTCAAATAAAATCATCAATTTTCTCGATAAGAAAGAGTCCCGGGAAGTGCAGGTGTAAGTGAGGAGAGGTGTAGGTAGGGTAGCAGCCTTCACACCCTTTCATTCATTGCTAAGGTGCCTGCACCAAGGTCTAATGCAGGTTTTTGTTGAATTAGAAAATATACCTACATACCTATTTGGTTTCTAGCATGGTTTTTGTTTTCTTGCGCTATCGCTGTCATCACATCATCATTGTTGCTCCTGTTTGCTGCAATTATGTTTGTGTCATTGGGCTTGAGTCAGAGAAATTATGAAAGTTTAACGTGCCTGGGTGGTGAATAGGTACGTGTCCTTGATTCTGCTGCAGTGCTGCTATGGTTGTATGGGTTTATCAGCAGAATCTATTTTTTTTTGTGAAGAGGGTAGTCCAATGATGGAAGGATTCTCCTTGAAATTGTAGAGTACAATCGCCCCCATAGATCAGTCTCAAAGCAAATTAATAATCTGAAGAAAAAAGCACGCAAGTTTTCCATTTTACACTGTCCGGGTGGCAGTTGGTAGTGAATGTACAATTTTCACGGTTTATAAATAGCCTGCCAGCAGAAGAGCAGAACTGCACGTAGTACTACCAATAAAAGGGGTGCTGAGGGTGTGGCATTGAGGAACAGTCACTCTTGAGTCATCCTGCGCGTAGGTTAGGCAGAGAAAGTAATTATAGTCACATTAATAACTAAGAAATATTTGTTAGTTTAAAAAAAAAACGCAAAGTAATTAAAACTAGGACTTAAAATATCTTTAATGTTTTTGACAATGATTCATTTAAAGGAATCGAAAGTATTGACGATATAGGTAAATCACTTTTTTCCCTTAAATTACTTTTTTTAGAAATGCTGAAAGTAAAGCTATTTTTGTCTCTAGATAAACAGACAAGACTAAAATAATGGGTTCTTTGAACTTATTGAATTTTGTTATCGAAAAACCAAACAAAAAAACACGTGCCTTAAATGGCCCTTCGGCTGTGTAGCCCTACGAATACAATTCTTTGTTAGCATGTTTGGAGCAAAATGATTTATTTTTACTTGCGATATACATAGGTATACATACATATATAGGTATTATATGACAAGGCTTTCAAACTTAACGGCCAACTGTAATGCAACCAAGCTCACTTATGCGAGCATAAGTTAACGAGCGAATGCAAACAAGGTAGAACTATAATCGTCGAACGTTAGCTAAAGTGGTCGTAAGAAACGAAGCGAATACGAGGAATTTATATGACGCGCCCATGATTGCGATTGGGTGCCTTTCGTTAGGCTTCGTTAACTTTCGCTATCGATAAGAAGAGCGCTCCTGCGAAAGTGAATTGACAGATAGATACAAAAATCAAAATGGGGGAAGCACATAATATGGTTGACTTCCCCATTTGAGGGTTGAGAAAGCAAATTTTCGTTCAGTTTTGACATTAGCTTCCTAGCACGTCCGACTATAGTAGTTCTACCTTAATGCAATTTAGGTGCGATTCGTTAAGTTTCGTTAAAATTTTGCTAGAACGATTCCAGTCGTTTTTAAATTTGACAGCTAGCTACGTGAACGAATTGAATTGAGGGTACGCGGAGAAGACAAAAAATATGAGTGCTGTAATACTGTTCCTCTGTCGCTTCGGCTAAAGCCGTAGTGTATTCCACTCATGATTTGTTGATTTTTTAATATCAAAAGTAACGGCACCTTGGAAAATCTTCAATTTTGCTTATCAGATTTTTTTGAAGAAAAAAAAAAAATCAGTAATTTGGACAAAACCAAAAATAAATCTAAAAATTATAAATTCAAAATTTTTTAAACAATTATTTATTTGGAATGATAAGTAAAAACCCCAAAATTAGAAATTTAGTATTTCGACGACGACTTAGTAATTTGATTTTATTATATTTGGCGTATATCGGACAAAATTAAATTTTCAGGCTCAAACATATTGAAACCTACCATTTATATTCTGCTGAACCAAATTTGATTACTTACTTTTTTATGGCTGAAGATTTGAAAAGTTAAACTAATATATCATATCCAAATTTTCAAAATAAAAAACATTTTTTTTTATATTTAAAATAATATTTTTTTTTCAATATGTGATATTTCACAAGTATACTTGTTAATTGAAACTTTAAATAAAAATTGTTTTAAAATCGAATTATTCCAGTTCACAAAATATTTGTGTTACAATAATAGTAGTTGTAGCTTACAAAGTGAAATTTCTATTTTTGTTTCAACAAAACTAATTTTAGTTATATAAATAATGCAGTTTACAAATAAACAATAAAAGATGAAAAAATCTTATAAGAGATAGAAATAAGTTAAAGATTCTTTGCGCTTCTTTGGTGGTAGGGAGTTAAGGTAAAATTATTCATATTATTAATAGTCCGTACAGGGCACGTGGTTTTACAACTCCTTTCTACTTTTAATATTTATAATGCAATTGATTTTTTTTTGAAATACCATATGCAATTCTAAGCGAAGTACTACATAATATTCACGTCGATTACAGAATCCGCAAAACTCTCTTTTCTTTTCACGATAAATGAATAGGTGGGAAACAAAGCTCTACACTGCGAATCGAGTTAGGCGGATTTTGTAATCGACATGATTATCTTTTTTTAACTCCTCTCTCTACGGAAATATTAACTATTTTAGCCGATTTTTTCAAAGCAGATTGTGGGTATATAGTTTTCAGCCGTTCCCAAAATAATAACATGAGCTAAATTAATCAGCATGAAAAAAAAAACAATTTTCACTGACCGAAAGTTTTGAGTTGATATTAGGAAAATTGTCAATACATGGATGTTTTGAAATTAATAATTGTAAATCAGTTTTTTTTCCGGATAACGGTTTTCATACCAAAAAAAAAACTGGGAATCAGTTGAAGTTGGGCAAAATAAGAGGAAGTTAAATGAAATTAGACTAAAAAATATCATTATAAAATAGAAAACTTCTATGCAATTTAAAACAATTAACAAACTTACGTGAACTAATTTGTTATGTACACATATCGTTTGTATATGTGTATTATTTATGATAACATCAATATTTACACAAAAAGCATTTACTTTACCTTCACACAACCTCACCCAACAACCATGCCAACCAAAAGCAAACGATTTAATTAATGCTTTCGAAAAGGCGAAGCGATAAACTATAGATAGAAAGGGATTTGCATAACTCCACAAAGTTTTGCATGTCGTATCTTATTTCTAGAGTGCCTTTCCTATTAAGCTTGAATATCAATCCTTGTCAACAAGTTTTCGCGACTCATGGCAAAAACGAATGCAAACATGCAATGATACCTTATGTCGTATCCCTCTATGACCCTGTTAAGAATTAAATACTAATGAAGTCGATTTAAACTAAAACACTCATTCGAATTCTTATCATTATTTTGCTTTTTTTTTTGTTTCTTTCGTCGCCCAATGTGAATTGGATTTTTAGGTTAAGTATATCCTGCAACAGAATTGAAACAATAGAATATGTGCTTTTCATGTTTTGGCATTTGGGGAAAAGTTTAATACCCTTGTATGAGAATATGAGACTAGAATACGAAATTAACATTTGGGGTATTATTATATTGTTGACACGATTCTATTTTTCATGGCTTATCCTGCTCTGCAATTTAATACTCCAATGCGGTTGTACATAAGTATATTGAGAAAAATCGATTTTCGACATTGATATGTACAACTTGTACATACATATGCATGAATCTACCGAGGGCAATTCCGCCTGAGGGTAAAAACATTGGTGCAAAGTGAAAAACGATAACGGTTATGACAAAAATTGGCTTTGATTAGGAATGTCACTGACCAAGCGTATAATTGAAAGGTTAATTGGAGTGAGTACTGAGTATACCCAGTGAAATTGAGTTCAAAAAATTTATGGATCTGTTTTTGTTTGCGGAGTGACATGAGGAAAAACAATTTTACCTATCCTCCATACTATGAGAAAGTCAAAGGACAATAGTGTCATGTACAGAACTGAGTCATAATTTTTTTTTTTGAGGCCATTATGGCTCCATGAAAACACGCTCGTACTTTAGTAGATGACATAACCTTATAATGGTTCATATTTAAATTAGTTCCTCAGTTATAAATATATGCCTATGGGATGGTGTCCTTGTGGAGTAAGACAATTATGTATTGTAGTATAACAATAGTAAATGTATTTCAACCTTAAATAACATAAATTATTATTTGTTTAAAGTGAAACCAGTTACTTAAAGTTTTGTGGTCACATTCTTTTTGAGATAAGTCCATTTCAATAAGTATGGAGCCTCTTAACAAAGATTTTAAATATTGAATTTTTATCAATATTTCGTTTTAGAAGATCACGTCTGATATAAAATAAAACAAACCTCAATTAATATAAATGATGACATTGTAATAAATGGATACATTAAATCCACTCTGTTTAAATCTTAAAAAGAAATTAATTCAAGCGAAACGTGCCGCTCATCAAACTGTATCATATTACGGTATTAATTTGATTTGTTGCAATAAAAATGAAAATAATTTTTTTCTTAAGTGCAATAGAAATAAAATATTAATAAACTAAAACAACACATCCGTTACACAACATTAGTGATCATTCTGTAGCATGTTCAAATTATATGGCTATTAATTATACTAATTTATGTTGTAATCATCATTATCGTTAGGCATTGCCTTGCCAAGGACATTTCGTAGAATATTTTTTCTTTTTGTAAATCTACATAATGTACATATCATTTTTTCACAATCAGCGAATTATTTCAAGGTGTGAAGGTTTTTTCTTGTGATGTGATTTGATTTAACAAATTTAAGATTAACACGCAAACCTTGAAAAGAATAGTATTACAGCAATAAAGGATTACATTAGCTCAAAGTGGAGGCACATTACAAAAAAAAATGTAGAAAGGTCATTTCGAAAAGGACCTATAATTTTAGTTGAGTTAAGGTTTGTGTTTAACTGTAATATAGACTTGCACTTCAAACTAAATACTACCAAGCTGAATTTTGGTATGGAACCTTCTTATACCATTCTTAATAAATCTTGAAAAACAAAGGGGAGTTCTTAAGAATATGCTATTTAATTTGGTTCTTATAAAAAAAAATATAAACATTTCGGGAAGGGCGGAAAGATAAGAAGGCCTATTCAAGATCTATGTTTTGACATACGCCTAATTTTTTTTTTCGTTCACGCGTTTTGCTCCCAAACGAGATTTACCTATCATGTTTTTTTTTTTTTTTTAGAAAATATGATAAAATTATTATTCATTATTTCATTTAAAAAAAACATCCTTGCAGAAACGTGGTATTACTAGAAATGATTTTAAAATGAAGTCTGTATTAAGGCATATCCTTCAAACATAACAATTCCTTCTTTCTTGTTAATAAATGTCGAATCTTCTGATTTAATGTCCAAAAATATTTAGACCGAATTTTTAATATTTTAGATCAAAAAAAAAAAAAAAAATCAATTTTCATGTAGGATTAATAAATTCAAAGAATGTTGTAATAGCTCCACTGGTGATCTGATGGTATATCTCGTAGAACAGTTCCGCAAATCTTTACATCATCGTTTGAAGAAAGTAAGATATTGTACTTAATATTTAAAAAGCGTTTGATTTGATAGAGTTTGCTACTAAGCTCTCTTATCGAAAATGCGAACTATTGGTACCGATGAATCTGTTATTAATTGGGTTAGAAATTACCTTTGGAGCAGCTCAATAAAAGTTGTATTGGACAGTTTTAAGTCTGATATTCATAAAATAAATGCTGGTGTGCCCCAAGGTTCCGTCGTGTGTCCGACACTCTTGATCTCTGGTCTGAAACTTCCGATCCACAAATCTGTTTTGTTGACGATATGCATCAGCTTTTCATATTCATTCTCAGAATTTCATCCCTCTAGAACGGCAGCGTATGATTAGCTCGGGATTTAAAAACCGTCTAGAACTGAATGCTTTCAAAACTCAAAACTGATAAGAGCGAAAAAGAAAACACATAACAAAAATTCATGCGAGAGTTCAATAAGTTAAAAATAAAGTTCAGGGTATAATCTCATTTTCCCCACAATTGGAAATATTTAACGTTTAACTTATGAAAGGTCCTTCAAAGCATTTATTTTGTATTTTCTTGTATATTCGGCCTCGATCTAAAAAAATGTTTCCTGTACAAAAACGTTAAAAAAAACACCCTTAAGCTTGATGAATTTCTTAAAATATTTTTGTATCATATTAAACAAGCGAATTATTCGGCAAAAAAGTATTATTAACTTTATGGCCTGCGTGACAGTAGTTGTCTTAATCCGTGAGTAACCTTATTCATTTTTTTGTGTGAACTGTATATTTCAAAACTTAAAGACAGTTCATTTTGCATGCTTACTACACTCCTATCGACATGTTTTGTGAGTTGTAACATAATTTGTTGGGTTATGGTACTATGCTGAGTGTGACATCTCCCTGAAATTCTAATTTTCTGCACATATTGATAGGCAATAAAATCGATTTAATCATAAATATTTGAGCCATAAATACTTGATAAGGTGTTGAGAAGAGCGTGAAATGACAATAAGCAATCTAAAAATGTCATGAAGCACGAACACTTGACAGTTTACATAAAAAATAACAACCAAAGTGAATCTATTATGTATGTGCAAATAAAAACTAACTGTTAGAAAGAGTACTTAAACCACAAACATACATACATATATAATTGCAATATATAACTGTACGTGATAGGTATACAGGGTTCCCGAAATCACCGCCAGAGAAGAAAACCATGAGTTCTTTAGGTAATTTCAATTCGAAACATTTAAGTGGTAAGTTTCTCGTTTTCGCTTCGTTTTCGGCTCAACTTTTTTTATGATTCTTTTTCTTTGGCTGGCTCTGGCTCTTAACTTTTGCAAACTATAACTGATTTTTTAAGAACGGAATGGTTTTCTTCCGTGGCGGTGATTTCGGGACACAATGTATATAATACATCTAGGCTGGTTTTCACCGAGGGCACTCGACTTCTAAGAGCCTTAATTCTAGAATTACTCCCTCAGATCGTAAAAATTTCCCTTTCATGAGCAAATCAAGGAAATAAAAAATAAAATAAAAATCTTAAAAATTTCCCTCATGAGCTAATGAGAGAGGATATTTTAATTTAAAAAATTTTTTTGAACAGTTGAATACCAGCTTTACAGTCTTATTTAGCAAGTTTACTGATCCAAGGACCAAGAATTTTTGAACAGTTGAGCCCAGAAAACTTGAAATTTATACATAAATTAACATCAAAATTTGATAGACTCAGTTTTTATTAATGAGCTAGAGCAATAGATCTTCTGGTACAAGCGTCGTACTTTTTTTTTTATTAAAGCAATAGTATAAACTAAACACCCATTTTTAAATAATTGGCCAGTTTATATTTCTAAAATCTCAGAGATCTTCGTATTCTCAGAAATATAAACAAAAATTCTCATACAAATTTCTCAATTCTACTGTCAAAACCCTGAGAATGAAAATTTTTCGATTCGATTTCTCAATTTTACAAAGTGATAGCTTTGACTTTTGAAAATAATTTAATTTTATTTGCTTTTGTATTTTTAAAAGGCGTCACAACAACAATTTTTATTTCTTTGAGAATTGTTGTTTATATTTCTTTCTCAATCTTTGTCATTTTCACTGAGAATATTCTCAGAGTTCTTAGAAATATAAACTGGCCAAATAAAACGTTTGGATTTTTTTTTATTTGCTTGGTATATTTTGAGATGAGGCAAGTCCCCTTTTTCCTTAAAACTATGTAATTTATATTCCCACTGCGTGGGATACATATGTATCATTCAATCCTTAAAGTTTTTTTTTTTGTAAGCATTATAAAATTAACAACAAAAAACATTTTCGGAAAATATAACATTTAAAATAAAAATGAAATAGGTAATTTGTTTCCCTTTTCGGAATTTCAATTTCAAACTTATGGCAGCACAGAAAATGATTCCATTTCACTATGTTCCTCAATTACATCCATACTGGCATCACTTCTTGTCGAAAAGCTGTTATAATTTTTGCTGTTTTCTGTTCCCACTCTCGATAAGACGTTTCATGTTGTATAACAGATATAAAGAAAAATTCTAAAATCGAATCAGCGCATCGGTCTTTTTCGTGTGTGGAATAAAAAAACTGTGGGTTTAATTTTAATAAACTAGGAATTAAAATATATTCTGATGTTTTAAATACTTTCCTTAAAATGTTGAGTTAAACCTTTTTAAACTGAGGTGTGTGGTAAATTTGAATTGAATAAATTTAGTTTGTGAAAAGAAAAAATAGTCTCGTGGTATATATTTTTGATACTTGGGGTTGGGGTGCTCTTGTGTCCTGCAAAATTGACAAAATGTCGGCCAAACAATTGATTTTTTTTTGTGAAGGAGATATTTTTGTTAAATGTTTTTTTTTTGTTTGTGAAAATTTTTCGTTCAATTTTATATATTAAAAACACCATATTCCGAGGTTATAACTATGGAAAAGAGTGATTTTTTATTTATTGCTCACTGATTTACTTTTTTGTGTACATATACGTAGGTACTTACACCCGTCTTAATCTTAGGTTATGTTTATCTCTTTTAGCGGAAAAAAGTTAAGCAAGGTTTTTCATCTCATGGAGACACCTCCACAAAGTACGTCGTATTTGGTATAAATAACTATTAATAGAGCAAGGTACCAGGTGCGGCAAGGTGTTAATCTATCAGAGTTGAATATTTTCCAATTAATATAAATAAAATACATAACAAACGAACAAATGGATATAGCCAACCTTTTGTAGGTAACAAGTCTTCAATTTTCATGACTATGATCCAAACTTACAGTGGTTTACTGAAGTTGATTTTCTGATAAATGTTTCAGAACAAAATTTCACAAACATTGGCCAAATTCTTAAATGCCAGACTTGAAAAGCAAGTCCTTGAACAAGTAGACTAAATAAAGCAAATGCGAATGAATCCCCCATTCTAACAATTCGTACTAGTTTTTGAAGTTAAAAAAATTTTGTAATTTTAGTGTCTTTCATACAGGACAGACAAAAATCTAAAATAATCAATTTCAACGCTAGAGACCACATATTTTTAGTGCTTTAAAATTCTAAGTCACTCCAAAGTTTGCATAGATCATACCAAAAATCAATGTAACCTTAGTTACATAAAACTTTTTTGTTCAAAAGTCTCCAACATGAAACTTTTACATTTGAATGTAGTTTTGAAACTACCTCGGGTTCAAGGTTCCTTTTTATTCAAATAAGAAATTTTTAGGTAGGTACGTGATTAAACAACCTGAATGAAATAAGAACGCGCGAAGTTATTCCGCCAATAATCTTGTAATCAATAATCGATAATCTCGCGCAAATTGGCGGTCTTATTTCATTTTATTATAAGGCCATGAATTAAAAATGAAATAAGACTGCGAGCTTAATTTCACTTTTAGGCCTTTGTTCAAATTTAATTTCAATTTTAAGAACAAATAAGAGCACGCGGCCTGATTTAATTTTCCAAATGATGCGGGATTACGAAATTGAGCACGACCAGACCTCATTTTCTTATCCACATTTATGTACATTCATATTCATATTCCATAAGAATTACAAGATGAGAAACATGTAAAGCTTAACTATTTTTTAATAAAGTAGGTAATACTTTCTAAATTGCAAATAATTTATTTTGAAAAAACAAAACACGACAGAAATACCTAATTTCCGTAACTATTTATCGTCATAACTCAATAACGGCAATTTAGTACGGAAATGGAGAAAACGTCTGTTTTTAAACTTTTTGTACCTAAAATATAAAATGGAGGTATAATTTCAAAGTTATGCATGAAGAATTGCGCAGCATATCTGTATGAAATTGTTGTAAAATCAATTTTTGAAATAATTAATAAGTTACAAAAACTACGTGATCAGTAAATGCGGCTGCAAAAATCAAATTTTCAATTCAAAATAACTCAAATAGCTATATTGTTTCAATTCTTTTTAATAAAAAAAAGCATGATCTTCCCCAATTATCTTGAATGCAACAAACTATTTTTTATGAATTTGAATTTAGAAACATTAATATGTTACTATAAAAATGATGTAGATACCAAGAGACACATGTTAAGTATCTAGAAATTTTATTTTAAATTAATAAATATTTTTGTTGATATGATTGTGCTCAAGCGTAAATTTTTGACACTGTAATTGCAAAGTGCTCAATTGAACTGAAGAGACCCGTTACGAAAATAACGTTTCGTTGCAAAATGCTTAGTTTTTATGCAATAATACTTAAAACTAGGTATGTTAAATTCAGAAGTGGTAATGGAAATGTTGATCACGCTGCTAAAACATGGAAATATTTTTGATTATTTTAATATTTCTATGGGACTGTAGGATGAAATTAATTAAACAAAAATACATGATGTGTTCCACGTACCACTTCACCAATTTACCATAAATTTTTGTTCCCTTAGGGGCGAGTTATAGCGGACAGGAAAATGGATCAGGAAAATTTTTCTGATGGATTATTTAGTAAGTTCTCGATCGATTTGAAACACATAAGCTGAAGTAATCGATGACAAATGACAATTTGAATGCACTATGTAAAAAAAAAAATTATTGAACGTAGGATTTTTGATAAAAAAGCATTTGTTTATTTTCCTGATGCAAGTTCATCAGGAAAACAAATAAATGCATTTTTATCAAAAAACCTTTGTTCAATCAGTTTTTTTTTTTACATAGTGCATTAAAATTGTCATTTGTCATCGATTACTTCAGCTTATGTGTTTCAAATCGATCGAGAACTTATTAAATAATCCATCAGAAAAATTTTCCTGATCCATTTTCCTGTTCGCTATAACTCGCCCCCTACTTGGAACAAGATGTTGTAAAAAAAAAAACATCCATAACTTTTTAAACGTTGATATAAATTTGTTAAACCTATGTACATACTTAGATTCGTGGCAAAGCTATTCGAAACATATTTTTGAAATTTTATAAGATAAGGTACTTGAATAATGCCTAAACGGCTCAACCCTTTTTTCAGTAGTTGTCTTTGCTTTAAGAGGTTGTCATCCAAATTTGACATGTTGGCAAAATTTTGCGCAAAAATATATGAAACAACTATAAACCATTTGCTTCCTGTGCAAAAATGATTGGTTTACAGTTTGGGAAAAAAGAAAAACATTTAAAAATGCTGGATCTATTAAAATTAGTCTAAGTGTTGATTACAAATCAAATTTTAATTTAAAATTGAAATTGGCAACACTTAAAATGCTTTTTTAAGGTCGGCTTATTAAACTCTAAGCATTTCAACTCACAAGTACATTTGCATGCAAAGTCAATTGATTTACTTTTCAAGATTATTTGATCGGGGTAAATTAATCTCTATACTTTTTGTTTACAAAGAGGCAAAATTTGCCTCTAATAACTTAAAATAAAATAAAATATAACGAATGTTTTGATGATGAAGTTTGGAGAGCAAAATTTTTATGAACCACTTTTTGTGAATTACGCTTTCTAGTACGTCACAATATTGTGAATATGTAACTGCAGAAGTGAGCGTCTTCTGCATAAAATGTATATTGAAAGTTTATATAATGAAATTTTTCGGCTACATCACTAATCATAAATTTTGTGCAAAATTGATTTAATTTTAGGACAATTTTTCCTAAAATAGTTTCCATTATTCATTCTATTGTGTTTGGTTAGGGTATAAACTAGAAATGTTAAATTTTTTACTTGTTGCAATATTTACATCACCTAATTTACATGTAGTTTTATATGTACAACCCAGCCGTCGTTATTATTTTTACCTCTTCTTTTTCAGCTAGTTTTAAGATTTTTCATAAAAAAAATTTGTAATTTTTGCTGATTTATTTATAAATACAAACCAGAACTCTGACATAATCAAACAAAATATTTTTTTCCATTCAATTCTAGTTGATCAAAAAAAAAAACATTTTGAATTTTTAAGAACTCCGGATAGAGATAAACAAAACTAAAAAAACTCAACTATCGGCCGTAATATTACACACATTTGATACATATCACCTCGTTTTTCCTCTGCCATCATAAGTTTTCTAAAGCAAATAACCTGTCAGAAAATGACCAACCAACCAGTTAAGGGTCCACCGTACCCAAAAGTCAAGTATTCGGATTTAAAATTCCGTGATATCATACCAAATTTGCCCCTTTTTGAATGTGTTAAAATCCAATATAAATCCAAAGGAGTTTGGTTTAAAATGATATCGAAACGTGGTAATTTATACAACTGCGAATGCTGCGGTGTAGACAATGTAGGCCCAACGCCACTTATGAGCCATTTACGCGGCAAGAAACATCGTTTAGCATTGCAATCCGCTGATAAACTGTTTCATCCACAATATACGGCTCCAAGGCCAACCAATTCCCCTGCACGTACACCCATTCTTGACGCTTATTTGGGTGTTGAAGACCAAAAATCTGGATCGAATACATCTAAAAATAAACCTGAACCTTCGACTCCTGCAGGGAAACCAAAGCCAGGACCTGCTTCTGCGCAAAAACCTAAGCCTGATGGTAATGTTGCACAAAAATCAAAGCCAGAAGTTGGTGCCGCACAGCCTAAGAGTACTCCCATTCAGAAACCAGGCCCAGCTTGCAGTAAAAAGCCAATAAATGCTGCAAATAGCAAAGCTTCACCAGCTACTAATGACAAAGCTTCACCAGCTACTAATAACAAAACTCCATCATCTGCTAATAAAGCACCACCTTCTGCCAAGACGGCCAAGGGAAATGAATCTCCTGCTGCTGGTGCAGCTACTGTGGCAACAGGTAAGCCTGGTGAAGTTGCAGCAGCTTCTGAATCTAAAGAAGCTACAACTCTTAAAAAGGAAAATGATGATAACAAATCTGAAGAAAAACCTAATAAGCCTCAGATAGATTTAGAAATAGTTGTACTTGATGATGACGATGAGGATTCGCCAAAAAAAGAGCCATTGCCTAACAAACCTGTGGTCCAAAATACTGCTACTGTAGGCCAAGCTATTCCAGTTGCTGGAACCGCTGTGCCAAAATCACAGAGACCTCCGAAACGTACTTTGAACACACAAACACAAGTACAACAAGCCAATAAAGCAGGAAACAATATTCCACCTGGTGACCGAATTGTCAATCCTGCAGCTATTGTAGCTCAAACGGCAGAAGATAACAATGAAAATGAAAAACCGCGTTATCAACAAAACCGGGTTATAATACCCTCGGCCAATCGGAAAAGAGACCTGCCAAATCAACAACCACCTACTGAAAACCAACCAAACTTCTCGAAAAAGACATTTACACCGAAAGTATTTGGATCAAATGAATACGAAGGTATTATCGGTGTTGAATATGTTGTAAAGATTCTCAAGGTTTACAACGATCCCGACCCGTTTTATGAGTGTTGCCTATGCGAGGTAGTAATGGATGGTATTGGTATGCAAACTCACTTGCTTGGCTACAATCATCGCTACAAGTATATCGAGAAGCACTTCCCAACATGTTTCAATCAGTATAAAGAACACTGGGGAAATATTCAGGTTTTGGGAGTTATTTTGGATCGCGTTGCTAAGGCAATTGAAGCCCATCATGGTAGAGAGTTGCCCTACGAGTGTCTGAGTGGTGAGTTCCGTTCAAATCGTCATGGAGTTATGACAACTGTTTACTCCTTTCGACATGCCTCAGAATATTCAGGTCCTTCATTTACAAATTGTATAGACGCCAAGGAAGTGGACGAGTTATGCAAGAATAAGGTTCCGTATGCTCCACCAAAGCCAGATCCGAAGCGAAAACCTACATTTGATACACGTGGCAGTGGTGGTGCTCCGATTGCTAAGAGAGGAAGAATGGATCGGGATCGGGAACGTGTTCGTGACCGTGACCGTGAACGTGAGCGTGAACGTGAACGTCCATATCTTTCTTCTTCTGGTCGTGGACATACTTCTCGCCGTCCATATCGCGAGGAACCTGAGCCAGAGAGCACCGTTGATGATGCAACCCACAAATTGTTGGTTGAGGAATTCCTCAATCACACTCGAGGAAAATCACGCTCTCCCGGACGTAGAAGACGTCAGAGGTCGCGATCCCGATCACCTCTCCGATCTCACCGACGCCGATCTGTATCACCATTACGCGAAGGAGACATATGGCAAGCCTATCGACATCTTGTCGATCGTTCCAAGAATGAATTGGATATATTATATGAGGAATATCGCCAAGATCCTGAGAAGCATCCTGTTTACGATGAGGAATGGCGTAAATTTTGGAAACATCGTAAAGATCAATTAACCCGCGAAGGTCTTGATCATAAGAATTATGATTTCCAGCCCGAATGGGTGAGGTATTTCGCCGTGCGCATAGAAGAACTCTATGACGATGCTGTAGAAGATATAAAAATAAGTTCAAGACGTCGCTTGATTTTGCCAATGACCAATGACGAGCTTCATGATAAGAAATATCATGTGAAGACTATTCCAGTAGAAGTAGAAGAACCACAGCATTACCAACAGCGAAAAGAACAACGTGGAAACAAATTAAACGAACCATCATTCCCCGATACTACCCCAAAGACATCGGTGGTAGGTGTGTTGAGATTGTTGACGGCTTTGGAAGATTATTTGGGTAGTTTAGGTCCTAAAGTTGTTGATCTCCTCTCGAAGGCGCTACTTGTAGAGAAAACCAATCCAAGGGAAATTAACGAGATTATTTTGAATCTTGAGAACTGTACGATCCTTGAGACAGCTATGGAAAAATTGAAAGGTGTTCTAATTGCTGGATTATTGGAAGGCCCAAAAGTAAGGGCATTTAATAATGTCATAACAGAAACCGATAAGATTTTGCGAATTGCTTATAAGATAAGGCAGGAAAATCCTCAGCATGTAGTAACAAGGCCACTTCCTGTGCCCGCTCCCAAGAATGCGCAACAAGATTTTCAACATAAATCATTTTCACCGCATACACAGGGTAGAAGTGGTGGTTCTAGTAGCGGTGCGGCTGCTAGTTTACTATCACAAATTGATAAAAAAGAATTGGCAACAAAACTGGCTGCAGCTCTAACAGCTCAAGGAAAAACAGATTTTAATCCAGAGCAGCTGCAGCAATTAATTGCTGTCTATTCTCTGATCGATAAAAAGAAGAGAGACTCGGCAGCTGCTTCGGATAAACAAAAAATGACACTTTCAGATACATTGACAGCACTGTTAAATCCTTCGTCAGACAAGAGCGGCGATGCTGGTGATAACTCCCCATTATTATCAAATCGAATGGGACAGGGATCTAGAGGAGGAAACTTTTCGAATAGTAATGATAAATTCGGATCGCTGAATAATCCATCAATAACAAATATTGTGAGCATGTTAAATAGGGATGGTCCTATGGCTAGTGGAAATACCAATGAAAGTGACTCTGAAATGTGGCAAAATTTACAAAACATACAGAGCTCTTTGCGTTTGCAGAAAAACTCGTCAAACGCAGGCGGTGGATTTGGAAATAATTCAGCAAATGTTGGACGAGGTTTTGGTAATAATTCGATTGGAGGTGGTGGAAACTTTGATAGAAGTGGATTCGGTGGGAAATCTGGGAATGATTTCAGTTCTGGGCAGAATTTAAATCGAGGTGGATTTTCTGGAGGAAAGAATAATGATTTTGAGGCTGGTTTTCGTTCAGGCTTCCAGGGCATGAACAATAGTAACCCCTCAAGACTTGGTGGAAATGATGACATGATCACTGGAGGAAGAGGAGTAAATGATATGATGGGAAGAGGAAATGATATTATGGATATTGGAGGAAGAGGTGGAAATGATATGATCAGTAGAGGAAGAGGAGGAAACGATATGATGACTGGAGGAAGAAATAACAATAGTTTCTCTGGCGGTGGAAGTAATTTTCCTTCAAGAGGATCTACTGGAACAGGAGCAAACAACACATTAGGATTTTCGCGTGGCAGCTTCGTTGGTGGTGGATCATCGACTTTAGGAGGCAACAATTTTAACAATAATTTCTCTGGACTAAGCAATTTCTCTACTTCTATAACACCTGGCCCTGTAAGCAATAGCTTTCAAAGAAATACCTCCGTTGGAATGGTAGGAGGAGGAGCTGGCAACAACGGACCTAACTTAGGAGGAGGTAATTTCAACCGTGCTGGCAATAGTGGAAACCCTAATTTTAGTGGTGGCAGTAACTTTAACAATCAACAAAACAAAAGTAATTCTGGAGGTGCTCCAACTTTCGGTTCGGCTCCAAATCAGAGGAACCTAGGCGGCAATCAAGGGAGCAACAATAACAACCTGGCAAATCGTGGTGGTGCGAATTGGAGAAATCAATGAATAAGTAGACAAACATAATTTAATTATTAATTAATTATTTTAAGGTTTATAATTTAAATAAAATTTAAAAGATGTAAAGTATCTTTCTAGTTATGATGATTCAATCTTTCAACAATTAATTATATTAAGTGATTGTCGTATTGAAATACTGAAATATTGATTATTATTGATTCATTAAAACAAATAATTTTAATGCGATGCTAGAATGTATAAAACATTAAATAATAACAAAAATGTTTATAAAAAATAAATTACGAAAAATATCTTATGAAGCATACACATAATTTCAAAATACTTGGAAATTAGACAAAAAACATTACATAAGTATTATGATTGATTCAATCAACTAATGTAAGAAATTAAAAGCACAAAATACGACAGTTATGTTTTGTAAATTTTAATTTCGTTTTAATGATAAAACAAAAATAAATCATGTCATGATGGTAGAATTAATAAAGAAATTACTGGAAATAAAATGAATAACTTAAAAATTTGGTTTGGTCCTCTAAACATTGAATATTAATCTGAACATTTTTATGTCGGAGATGTTAAAGTTCCGCTATGTAAAGTAAGTAAGTTTAAATAAAATCGTAGTACATAATAACCTTGAACTAGACATTTTGATTTAACTTTAATGGAAGCATCTATTACACGCCAAGAATATTGTACGAAATTTGGATTTTTACTGAAAGCGCAACATAGAATCAACAGAACTCATCATTACAGTACCAATGTGAAAAAAATTGTATTTAATAATAATCTCGCGACAAAGAATTTTGATATTTTAATTTGTTAAGATGGCGTTTTATGATTTTTTTTCGCAACAAGTTCATAGAATGACTAGCTGAGAAGAGAAGTGACATAAGTGCATAATGTTAAAAAAAAGTGAGCTTTCACTTTTTACTTTGTGTGCCATCAAATAAGTTGATGGAAAATTATCTGAAACACATTGTTTGCATTTATAAGACCGTGAGTTCAAAAGTGGCATAATCTACTTATTTTTGATCAATTTTTGGCCTTAGCTTATTTTTGAAAAGTTTAGAAATTTAAAAATTAAAAATTGTTCAGGGAAGAATCAAAGTTTAAAATAAAAATTAAGAGCACACAGATTATTTTTTATTAAATTTAGGAGTATTTCAATCTGACTTGTCACGTGGTTTCAACAAGATTGAATACCTACACTGCTAGAGTCTTCTACGTCAACACATCCGAAAAAACTGACCAACCGCCTTCAAACCACCCCCAGATCATCAAGGTCCTACTATTGGGTTGTATTTCATTAGTAGAGAAACTAAAATAAAGGCGTGGTCTGTGATGATGCCGAAGGATGTCACGAGTCTCGATAGACCATCAGTTTGCAAGTAATTGTAGACCATTTGGTTTATGCACTTTTCAAAAATCTGAATCACTTGCATGTGCAATTTGGTGCAGAAAAGTTAAAGACATAGAATAAGAGAAAAAGAAAATGTATATGTAAGTATACAGTAAAGCAATGAGCTATAGTAAAATATTAAAAAGTCGAAGAGTTCTTCGAGATTAAAAAATAATTAGTTGCCTTAAGCAAAATTGGCGTTCATTAATAAATTTACCCATTGTTCTTTCGTTGAACATTATATCTATAACATTATACTTCCCAATTTAAGTGTTTGACATTAGATTAATTAGAGAATGCTTGAGCAAAAAAAGTAGGTACTTTTAAAATAACGTAAAGTAATAATAATAAATTTAGTTAATAAAGCAATTCTTTTTTAAAAACTTGAATTTTAAAAATTAATTTTTATTAAACTGTTCGCTTAAACAATTTAAATTGGACAGCAAATAAAAAAAATGAAAGAAATGAACTTGTCTTTAAAAGTAAAAATATTTTTAAAACAAAACTTACCTTACTTAAAAAAAAAAACTAAATGAATTTCAAAAATTATATTCAATATTGTATTTAAGATTCAAGCTCCTTAAAAAACGCAAAATAAAAATTTGGCCATTAGATTTAATAGCACTTAACTTTAATGAAGCAACCTTGATAAAATGAGTTTAAATAGTTCTCCATGGTTCTTTAAATGTGCTATAATCTTTTTTCGCATGTTTTCTTACAAAATCTATAGGTCTAACGTCTAAAATTGTTATGACAGATTTTGTGTCGTTTAGCTATAATTCTTGATTTGATCTTTTCAAAAAATAGAACGGTTTTCAATAAATTGAGAAAAAACTGTTATTATTCAGTGTAGGTATAGAAGAACATAAATACTTAGAAATCATATTCAGTGTGGACCATGATTACTGGGACGCCCTGTATACATTAAAATAAATGGCGAAAAATACCGTTAGGCCAAAAACAGGTTGGTTGATGTATTTTGTGAAATTAAAGTTTTACTTGTCCTGTTTAGTGGGCTTTAGTTCTACTTCAAACAAATTGTGATCGTAAAATGCAAAACTTGAATGCCAAACACATGCAACGCAGATTAAGTAAAGCAAATACAAGTGAAGTACGCAAAATTTTTATAAAATTTTGTTAAATGTCTTTGAATTTGCAGAATTCACTGCATTTTGGGACACTTAGCTTAGCAGGGATTTTTTATTATTTACATATATTGGAATTGTTCGCTTAGCATAATTTAGTAATGCCCTTTGACTTTAGACTCTAACATTTAAACATGAAAAGAATCATTAAAAGATTGAATAAACATAATAAGTTTTATATACCTAGAAAAAAGCGTAACGTAACCATATCTTTAAATTTGAATAAATGACAAAATTTATTTTTCAAAAAGAGCTTAAGCTCAGGCGTTACCATTTTAGAACTCAAAAAATAAAAAAATAATAGTTCAGTAAATTTTGAGTTATATTTCCTACGGGAATTTAATATGTAAATTGGGAAGTAATTTGTTTTCCCTTGCCATCCTTAGATTAATTTAAAGTGATTTTAAATCCAAGTTTTTGAAGATCAGCTCCTTGCAAAACATCTTGCCACCATCTTGATTTTAAAAGTCAACTCGGGTTTCGTTTTTGTTCAAGATAGACTACATAATTATTCGAAAGTCATACCAAAAAATCCGGAAGAACCTTGGAACCCTAGTATGAACGTTTGAAAGTTAAAAACGGAGAAGTAGACGTTCAAAAAATAAATTACAATACAGATACACACATATCATATATTGAATAGTAATTAATTTTATATTTTTGGAAATTAAAGACAAAAATATCTTACCTTTGTTGTAAGCAGGCGTACTGCAGTGTTCAGTTAGCATGAGATGAATCATCACTGAAAGAAAAACGAATCTTGAAACAATAATTTGTTTGCATTTCTTAAACTCATTTTACGGAAATCAAATGTTTTGAATTTGACAAAGTTTTCATGAAAATTAACTTTTACCACAAGTATAATAATCATTAAATCAATGGTCATCCGTCATGAACCTAAACACTACACTATAAACATAACAAGTCATAAAAATCAAATCGTTGTTTCAATCACATTTAATTTAAATTAAAATGTGTATCCCTTCTTTTTCAGCAAATTCACAAATCCAAATAAAAACAAAAACAAAATACAATACAAAAATGTTTAGGGAAAAATCGAGCTCCGAAACGAATGTCAACTGCCAAAAATCGTGTGTGAAATGCGACAGGTATTTTATCCCAAGTTGATTCTCTTTTTTTTAACCTTGCGTTGTTCAGTTATTTTTTGACATACATGAATTTGCACTCATCATTCTTCAGCTTTTTATATTTTCCCCTGGCAAATTTCAATGAATTTTGTATGACTATAGGTACATATATATTATAAAGCCAGCCTTTTTATTTTCATATGCAATTTTTCAGGAAGTCATTTCATTTGCAAAAAAAAAAGAAAAAAAAAACAAATGGGACAAAAATACATAATACTGAGTGGGTTTGATAAAAATGTATGGTATCCAAGTGTAGGAACACTGACATGCAATACCGAGGGTAGCATATGAATTTTTCTCACTTTGCATGGCACATCTCTATTTGTTTTTTTTTTTTTAAGCTTTTACCCTCTTCAGAAAAGTCTATTTGTAATTAAATAAATTGTGATTCGAATTGACATGCATTTATAATGAACCAATTGCCAAAGGATGAGTATGCAGTCATCAAATTTACGGGACTTAAATGGAACACCATGAACTTAAGCAACTTGGATATGAATGCTTCTTCGGTGTGCTAATGCTTGTTCCATTAGACAATTCTATTTTCAGCAACCCAAAGGAAAAAAGTTTAAGAGTTGGATACAACGTAGACTTATGTACATACGTTGAACTGGATAAGTATAACTAAAGAAGTTTGATTATTTTTGTTGGGTAAGTTTAAACGTGGGAAAGATATTAAATCAATACTTTTTAATACCAGTTCTGTTTTACAGTTTGTTATTATTTTATTTATTTGACTTGGTGCTTGGTTTTTTTAGGGCGAATATAAATGGTAACAAAATTAAAGGGGTTTTAAAAGTAATTGAATTATTCAAACTAACGTCGTTTTCACTTTTACATTTGTTTGAGTATAGGAAAATTGAAACACTTGTAGCTTTTTTCATTAGGCCAAATGAGGTAAATTTGTTCATAATTTCGAAATAAGCTTAAATCTCATTTTCCATACAAATTCACTTTTCCAAATGAGTTAATTTCAACCAAATTTGCACAAAATTATCTCGTGAAATTACCTCATTTCGGCTATCCAGACGAATGAACGAGAAGTAAAACGGAATGAAAACCCAATAAAAATAGTTTGAAAAAATTAGAAAAAAAATATTTTTTTGGAAAAAAAAATTCATTCAATAAATCAATCAGTTCAATCTTTCTCATTTCAGAAGGTTTTGAATCTCATATTGAAACAATTTTTTAAATTTTAAAACCAGAAATATTCGTGTCTTAATAAAAAAAACCCGATGTGATATAGTAACATGAAAAACATGATTAAAAATGTTATCGCCCTTTACGTCAATAGGTATGAACTACAGAGTCGGACGTAACATCCTTTGAATGTACAAAATTCAAAGGATTGAATTGAAATAAATTGATTTAAAAAAAAAATGGTCAGTTGGAGGAGAAGCGAGGTTAAAAAATTTGTCTTTTATACATTGTACAAAATTTGGGTTTGATGCATGTTACTCCGAGGAACAATAAAATTGAAAGCATGTTAGAATTTTTGATAATGCTTTATGTATTGCTTAATGACGTATGTACATATGTATGTATGTATGTATGTACATACATATGTAAAACAAACAAATAAAAAAAATATGTTTTTGTCAAAAATTTAAGTTTGAAAAACAATTTTTCTAATGAGAAGTTTCACGAGAAATTAAAAACCCCTAAAAGAAGATTTTTCCAAAAATTCAGTTTTTGAAAAATAAATTTTCAAACCCAAAAAAAGACTTAAGTTATTGAGGGCAGGCTTGGTCGCAATCAAATCTCGGCTTTGCGAAAAGTTGTATGATTAAAATTGAACAATTAAGTACCAAGCATCACTGAAAGGAGTCTGATGATCGGAAATGCAGTCGTGAAATAGCTATAACGCCATACTATAAAATATTGTTGGCAGCTCACACAAGTTTCGTTCTTTCATTCAAAACCTTCAATATTAAACAGTTAAACCCCATATACTATATGTAAATTAAATTATTTTGTTTTTCTTCTTTGACAGCGAAATTTGATAAGTCCTATCAAACTATTCGATTTATCAGTGGTTTGACTTCATATAAAGTGAAATGAGCTTTGAATATTTAGAAAATTAATTTTTCAAAAACCAGGCAGTGAAATAACAGGACTTAAAAATACATAGAATCTAAGAAAAGAAAGCTTAGCATAGCATTGTAACTATTTCCCATGTTCCTTAATAACTATTTTTCCAATTTAAGCCATTTTTTCTTATAAAGTTGCCCCCATGCATACGATTTTTTTCTTGTCTCGGTTTAACCCATATACCTAAATAGTTTAGTAAAATTGTTTTTTTAATGTAAAGATGGAGAATACATTTTTTTAATACATTAAAATACCGTGCATGAGGAATAAATTCGAATTTCTGGCCAGGGTTGTCGCTTTCTTTAGTTAAAGACTGATTTTTTTGAAAATAACAACGATATTTTTAACTTTATCCCAAAAAATGGGGAGAGTACGATAACTCAAGCGACAAAGTTTAATAACGGATTTGTATAGAACAGTTAAAAACAAGCATTTTTTACTATAGGAAGGGGGGTCTATCTCCCCCCGTTTAGGCAGTAGGGGCAATTTAAAAAATATGTACGTTAAATGGAATATGAATATGAAGATGGAGTAGTTTGAATGTCACGATTTACTAATTCCATTTTAAACACGAAAACTTCGAGCTCACTGTTTTAATTAAAACCCCTGCAAGGTGTTAATGGTCGAGAACTTGAATTTAAGCATAATTGATTTCCTATTTTCGTATAGTTGATTTCCACAATAGTCAATTATTAACTTAACTAATACTAATTATCATACACTTGGGCGTATACGTACCTTTTTGCCTTAAAAAATGTGTTTTCAAACAATCTAAGGAATTAATAAGAAATTGTGCGTAAGTAATAAATATTTTTTTAAATTCCTTTGAAGAATTTAAAGTACCGGTACAGATACTTGAACATTTTTAAGTATAACTATCTGCCAATTAAATGTACTTGGAGTTAAACATTTTCAAGTGTACAAGCTATTTTGTAGTCAAACTTAATCCTGACTTATTACCGCTAATGGCTTATAAATGATATGCTAACACATGCTCTATCGTTTTAATGGATCATATTTTGAAAACATGACCTTATGCAGTGCAACGTATAATACTTTAAAAGGGCGTTTTATCAAGAAAATCCAAGGAAGCCTTAACGTCAAAAATATCATCTTGTACAAAATACAGCATGACCAACTGTAATATAAAAAAAAAGATGCCCTGAAAACCCAATTCAAAAGGGAATAGCACACGACGTTCCATTAATTTCGCGGAAGAAAAGATGAAACAAATACAAAGACATTTGCATTTAGTTGACCTCAGACATAGAACAATCCAAAATCGGGTAACCTGTCGACGTTTCTTGAGGTCGACTTGTTGAACCCCACAGGTGGAGGCTTAGTGTGAAGCATTAAAGTGGGAGTGTAGTGGTCCCAGTCTTCTAGACAGAAGGTCCTGAACCATGGCCATCTTTGGTAAAAGTAGAAGAAAGAATGAGAATTAGAATAAATAAATGCATTTAAAACTTCCAAATAAGAACGAAATTTCCATAACTTATTTCTCAGAAAGAAGGACAGAAAGTCATCGTATTTTTACAAATTTTAAACTAACAGTTTTTGTAGGTTGTATACTCGTACCGCCTTTTCAAACTACCTAGGTATCTAAATTGCATTCCACAAAAGGGTTTGGAAATTAGAAAACGATAAATATTTCAGAATGTACAACACAAATTATTCAAAATTTGCGTGAGGCTTTTCGTTTATGTCAATCCTAGGGAAATTTTTATAGTTCCTCTTTTATGAGTATCCTATTATTCCATAAAGGATTCCTTAAGTAGGGACTTTTCAAAGGAATTTCAAAGCATGTTTATGATGAGTATGACATATATACATCGATGACATACATCTCTCTCTGTTTGCTGTCACAACAGTATTTATTCACGGAGCTATAAAAATGAGGTGGAAGTCCCGGTAACCCTTTCATATATGTATAAAACATTTTACACCCAACCGCAACTAAAGTGTAAAACATCCCCTAAAAACCGCATTGGCATATCAGTATATTAGAAACATACAATCAGTCCATGCATGTAAACATATTTATTCATAAGGTATTTTCTACAAAACAAGACATTTTTATTGGGCTATGGCTTTGTTTTTAAGGCTTTTTAACTGATTCACCAGACAAAATAACATTTCTTAATTGCCTGTTTACACTCAAACCTATTTGACTCTGTGTCTCGGCAACATTGTGTAGAAAAATCTTCTGTGTACTTAAACGAAAGCATGTAGTAAAGACTGAACAAGGGGATGGTATATTTGGCTTCTCAAAGCCTTGAATTATTGCAAACTAAATATGCACGTAATTATTACAGTTAGCTCCAACAAAATAGGTGCATTGTTGGAGTAAAATTGAATTTTAGTCTAGCAACAACGTTATGGTAGTGGAATTAAAAAAAACTATTTTCTACTTGTGCTTTATAATGCTACAATTATGCAATTCTTAGAATCTTACTAAGTTAACTATTTTTTTTATAACTCCTCTTGGTATGCAAATATTATTTTATTTGAAATATTTTTTTTTAAAAGACCAGGGTACCAGGTACCAGATTACTAAAAAAAAAAACAATTTAAATAATTGCAAATAATATAAAAAGAGAAAGTAGGTGTCATTTTCCAATTTTTGATTTTATAATAATAATTAAAGCGTATGATTATTTTTTTGAAGCTGTATAAAAATTTTTAAAAGTGGTTTTATGCAACATTTTGATTTTTATCTTTTTAAGGAGTGATTGAAAAAATCTCAGAATTACCCATAGTACAGATGGCACCAATAAATATTATCGTCAAAATTAGAAATTCCAAAATACCGGTTAGCTGAAATTTCTAATTATCTGCAAAGATAAGTTTAAATGCATGCCGTTTTTTTTCAAAATTTGTCATACATTTGGAAAAAAGTAAGTTACGCTTCTTTTGCATTCGTAATATTCAGGAAAATAAAGAAAAAAAATTATATAACTCCAAACTTAATACTCATGGGTATTAATATTCGATAGTTACAATGTAGTTTTTATGACTGCAAAAACAATATAAATACCCGTGCCCACCATACAAATGTTGGAGTTATGGCCCCACGACGAGTTTCACAGCTTTTATCTAAAGAGTTATTTATGTGAGGCCTGAGTGTCTCTATTTTTAAAAAACTGACTGTGAAAAATCGTGAGGTTGCATAAAAATATCATCTACTTATATGCTGGGTGACGTACTGACGTGCCAAAGCTTCTTATATGCATTTGTATAGTGTGTACTCAGCTCAGTATGGTGTCTACTCATCATGGTCATGGGGGCACCCTATGCGCCTGCCGGCTGTCGGCTGCCACTGCCACTGCCGGCAATGCCTCATTGAGTTCAGATTTGGATTTGTCTTTGGGTGGTTTTCGATTTAACTCTTATTTGGTTTTGTATTCAGCTTTTCCTGTTGTTTTTTTTTTTTTTTATTATTATTATTTTTTTAGCTGTGGATTGTGGTGCTGCTGATGGCGGCAAATGTTTATTCGTTCAGTCACTTAGATAGCTTCCAAGTGTTATGTTGAAATTCTATCCGCGGGACAGACAGCTCATGGATGAGTAATAAAATCGAAGAGTCTTCGCTGTTTGTTTTGTTTGTTTGGTTTAAATAGCTTCAAGCTTAAATTGGAACTCGTGTCGCATTGTGGTTTTATTTTGCATTTCCTCTTTTGGCTTATATTCAATTTTGTGTTGTTGTTCGTTTATATTCAAGGCATAATTATTTTAATTGCTTTCCATTCTAAAAAAGATTCAAAGATATATGTAAGTTGAAAAAGAATAAGTCTTGGTGGTATATGAGTGAAAGCTTCAAAAATTGTTTGGCTACTTACCTATACATTTATTTTTCAACATAAAACAGTAAAAAAAAAATCAATTCACAAAGTGAGGCCGATACAAATTTATCCGCGAGGTGGTTATTTATTTATTTATTATTTTGAAAGCATTAGTTACCGCTTTTTTTTGTGTGATTTCTGTAAAAACTAGGTATGTATTGTTCCGTTATTTTGAAACAAATATATACAACGGATATTGTTTCGTTTTCAATAAAAGTATGAAACTGGAAAGACCGTTAGTATAGTGACTAATGGTTTAAGCTATTTTCATTTCTTGATGTTTTTTTTTTGATAAATACAAAAAAACAAGAAATGTGAATAATATAATGTGGAGAATTCTTTTTTGAAGAATTTGTTTTATTTAGTATAAACTATTCGAGTTTATAACTGCCAACAAATTTCAGAGTCATTTGGTGATTAGATATGTAGTGAAGTATGTATTCAAATTTCACATTTCACAGTAAACACTAAAAACAAAACATTCATTCTGTGAAATATTAAATTTTTTTATGTAACTTGGCTTTTGAATCACAGTTCGTCATCGGCTTTTGAAGTCGTTGAACCTAAAAAAAAAAATTATAATTCTGCCAACTAACATTTTAAACATAATTGCATTGTTTTCTTTTTTATTATAATTTTTTTTAAGTACTCTGCTTTGGTATTTCAAGAATAATAAAGTGCCAAAGTAAGATTCCTTGTTAAGTTTAAATAGCGGGATCTTCATAAAAATGGATTTTAATTTCCATTATTGTTTTGTTTGGGCTAAAACTTAGGTAGATATAAGGCAATTTTTTGGATTGCTCAGAGAGCAAAATATTAAAATACAACAAGATCTATTTTTACTGTGAAATCTTTTTTTAAACAATAAAACAAATAGTTTTTACAAATATGTGTTACCATATAAAAATCAGAAGAAAACTTATTGACATTTAATAATGACCGCTTAAAACATACAATACATACTTTCAAGTACGTAATATCTTTTCAAAATTTCAAAAAAGTTAGAAATCCGTATAGCACAGCTAGTTTCTGTTTTTTATTTTTTTTAAATAATTTGTTTTTAATTTAAAGCTCTATATTTTAAGAAATGCTCCACCCTTGTGAAAACTAAAACCTCTTCTTATAGGATTTTTCTTTGGCACAAACGCTCTGGAATTGATATTTTTTACCACCGATGTTCATCGAGGGCTCACAAGTTTAACAGACTCATAACTCTCAAAATCCCTAATCATTAGCTCATAAATATTTCCTTTTCATGGAATAATAAGGGAGAATTTTTTGAGCCATGAACCTCTTAAAATTATGGACGCTCGGTGAATACTGGCCTAAAAGTTATAGTTATGAAAAAAAATTATGTACACTGTCAAATAATATATAAATGGATCAAAAACTTTTTTTTTGAAGTTTTTAGTGAAACTTCATTTAAAATGAGACATCGCAACATCGGCTGGGGCGCACTAATTTTCTCCTATGATCACATCTGGTTTTAAAGTTTAAGAAAAAACAAATAGTTTGATTAAAAAAAATATATATATATAATTGCACAAGTTATAGGTTAAAATTGAGTTTTTGGTTAAGGCTCTGAGTTTAGTCATAGTGTAGAGCTTTAAGTTTAGGTATTTTGAAAATCAAAACTGAATCAAAGTAGCTTTCAAAATATTAATTAAAAAAAAATTTATTTGTTTCAAAAAAAAAAAAACTTTTTTTCCAAATTTTAACATTTTTCGTGTGAAATGCAATAAATATTTTTTGGATACTTTTGAACTTGTAGTTTTCAACTGTCAGCATAACAGAGGATAACCCTATAGACCTTATTAAAAGTTTTTCAAAACCCCAGAGTTGACAAAAAATAGAAAATACCATTGAATATTTGTTCCAAATAAGAGATAATTATGTCGCACGTCAATATTTTTGTATCAATTGTATCTAATTCCATGAACGTATCAATTTTGCTTGAAATTTAATTTATTCTGCAAAATTAACATGTATCTACATTTGATTTTTGCAAAAAACAAAAGATGCCAATTATAAAATTCAAATTTGTTAGACAAGAACAAAATACAGAAGAACTTCAATATACAGTGGTGGCCATAGTAATAGCACACCTATTTGTAATTTTTTATCTTTATTAAATTTGAATATAAGGAACAATTAGACCGTGTTTCGTGCCATTCACGACTAAAAAATAGCTTGTGGAATTAGTTATGCAACATTTAATTTGCAGGTTTAACTAACTCTGTTTTAACTCACTGGTATGTAAAGTTAAAACAGAGTTAGTTAAAATTGAAACTTCAACGGTTCCTTTTGTTTAAATTTAATAAGAGGTATGTAGGTAAAAAGTGTGCTATTTCTGTGGCCACCACGGTGTGTTTTAAATCCAGGATTAATCCCATAAAAAACATAGTTTTTTAAAATAAAAAAAAACTCCCCAAAACAAAGTTGAGAGGAAAAGGCATTGTTGTTCATTTAATAACCTAGAGGCTTTCTTTTATTTCTGAGAAAGAATATTATTTGTTAGTGCACTCACATCTTTAAAATTGTATATTATTTCAAGTTTCTATCAATTCGCATCTTGTCACTTGTCACATAATTTTTGTTTTGTCCTTATAGAAGTTAGAAACAAAACCCACAACAACAGATGGCCATCAGAACCACATATCTCTATTGAATCTAGATGCAATGGACATTTAATGATGGTCTGCATCGTAATGTGTATAGAAAGCGTTAACAATCAGTTCTGATGACCACCATAATAGGCTTGGACACGTTTTGTAATTGCAACAGAAAAAAAATATATATATTTATGTCAACATCAATGCGACCACAGAAGGTTCTATTACGACCAAGACCATAACAAAATAAGTTTTTTTTTTTTTTGATTTGTAATATTTATGGGAATAAATAGATAGACATCGAACAAGTTATTCGTACTCGAACTTGTATCTCGTTATCTGACATTCAACAACATCGGCCAACATAGCCGTATAATTCAGCCTAAACTATGCGTGGACAATGCATTGGCTAAGCCATTTGAACTACTTTATAAGATATAAGTATAATGATGATGATTATTATTTTTTTCTCGAGATCTTTCTGTCAATCATCTTTATAGCAATGTCAATAACAAATGCAAATATTAAGTGTTATGTTTGTCTAGACAGAATTTTTTGCAGTTTTAATTTGTCTTTTGTATTAATTAGATTGCAACGACGATGACGTGACGTTACGTTGACACAGTTGAAGAAACTAATTGAAAACTACTTGGAAGACACGGATACAGTACCTATAAGAGTATTGCAAGAATAAAAATAACCTAAAAATTAAAATTAACAAGATTTTTGTTTTAAAAAAAAAAGTTTTTTATAAAGCTAAACTTGAATACGAGTGCAGAATTACTTCATGAGATTAAGTTCTTCGATAAACCGATAACCGTTTATAAATTTAAGAAGAAGGGGTTTCTCGATTTTTATAAATAAGGACTAAAGTTTAATCCGTGCAAACCGTTAGTGCATTTTATTTAATTATGTTGACATGTGTAGGTATAAGTATGTACATAATTTAATTCTTGAAATTTCTTTTTAGTATAAATTGTTTGGTATGTTCTTAAGGTAGGTTGTTATACTAATATATAGTTACCTAGAGCTATAATTTGGGTCCTAAGTAAGTCAGTCGGCGGAAGTTGTTTAAGGAAACCCCAAAGCAGCAATAAGACATCATATATTTTCTCATTTAGCACGCAGTTAAGGTATAACGTTCTGCATAATCCGTTTTTTTTTATCAACAAACTCCCCTTTGACAGCAGTATTTCGTAGGTATCCTTAGGCTTCGTTGTTCTTCAAGAAAGTTTTGTTTCAAAAACAATATTAAAACTTTATTATCTTCATTTACCAAAAAGCACTTCGTGCAGAAATTATAAACACCATATTAACATTTTCTACCTCATCACGTGATCAAATTACCTAACCTCCAAGAAGAAACTAAAAAAAAATAACATAAAACAATTTTCTATCAAACTTTATAGTCTTGCATGTAATTCAATTGAGTTTGTTAAACTGCAATCAAAACATGGTCTTACATAGCTCCCCTAAAAGTATTTGTTTGTAACAACTTAATGAGAATTTTTATTTTTTATTTATTTCCAGGACCGGCATGCCTTCCTCAGACACACGTAACTCAGAAACATCGAATAGAATGTAAGTTATATTTGTTGGCTATAACTAACTTTTTGTTAAGAATAACCTATTTTCATTTTGTCATTTCAAATTTGTATTTTTATTTTTGGATTCTGGGTCTCAAATAATTTTTTTTCATTTGAAAATCTTTTACAAATAATGATGTTGATGATGATGGTCTTGAACCAATCTAAAGACGACCGTTTGAAGAACGCTTGAAAAACTCAAGAACACTTTTTGATCTTTCGCGGACAAAAGTTGAAATTCTACAAAAAAGAACAAAAACAAAACGGTAATTGGAGTAGATACTTTTGTTTTTTTATATTGATACATAAAAAAAAATGTAATGAATGTAGATGTCTACCTAATAAAATGAGACAAAATTATTTAGTGTAAAAACAAAAGAAATGATAATGAAACTAAACTTAATATATAAATATTATAATAAATATATTATAATCAAAATATTTAATTTTAAATTTGAAAATAAAAATTATCTTCGAGTTTCTTAGAGCCCAACACCAAATGACCGCCAAAAAAATTATCTTTCTCCATCAAATAAATAACGAGTTATGTATATCCCCCGAATTAATAAATAGTTAACTCCATAACCGGTCAAAATTCTGTTTGCCCTAAATTTCAAAATTTTGTTTGTCCAAAAATCTGTATTTTGAAATTCTATCGGTGCAAAACTCGGTTTTCAAAAATTCAGCTTAAGATATCTGAATTTCTGCCAAATAAGAAAGTTGTAATCAATTTTCCGAACTAATATTTTATCAGCAACTTTTATCTATTTAAAAATACATTTCGGCGTCTTTTGTCTACCGTAGTCATTTCCATTTTTCATCCAAGTTCAAGAAATGTGAAGTATTAATCTTAAAATAAAAAACCATTAGTAACCCACATTAAAAGCTTTCAATTTCTCATGAGCTCTCAACCGTACGCGAGTTGTACACTTCATTAACCCAATAGTAATTGATTTAATTAACTTCAAGTTAGGCTCGTGCCTTGTTCCACCTACACACTAAGAATTACCGTATGATTAATGGGCTCCAAGTCCATTAAAATCTCTTGTGATTAGCCTCAAGCACCGAAACCAAATAACTTATGTTTAATTGTTTCACTTTTCTTACTTTGAACACCACCTATCCATCAATCTATCCATCACTGGGCACTTTGACTGTACACTATACATTTTTTATTAAGTCACAACTCACAAAAAAAAAACACTTACAAAAATACCATCTACTTAAAACTGAGATAGAAATTTATTAAAAATCTACTTTCATGTCTTTAATTTCAGTGTGAAAACATTTGAGAAACCTTCAGATAATTCATGGATAACAAGTGGCCATATTGGTTCACGTGACGCAGTTTTAGTGTTTCGCACCAGCATATTAAACTCAAAAAACGATGAGTACGTTGGCAACAATGCTGACGATCAAAATGTATCTACCAGCAATACTAGTCTCGATAACTGTAGTAGTGATAGCTCATCCTCGCTTAACATTACAACCAAGTCATCGTCCCCATCCCTGGAAACCTCCATAGTCAAAAGTTCTAGTAATAAGGCCAAAGTCTTGCTGTCACTGCCAACCAATGCAAAGACTATTAGCAATAGTTCTAGTAATAGTCTAGCCAATAGGAAACAACCATTGGGTGCTCGTCAAAAAGAGATACTTAAGGCGTCACCAAAGAAACGTCTGCATGACTCACTTTCTTCGAGTGAGACTTCGATATCAAGCGAATGTGATGATCCGCTAGAAGTTGAGGAAGACATACGACTGTCTCGATTGACAACAATCAATAGTCGACCACAAATCTTTGTTCATGGTGAAGATTCCAATGGCAGTAATGCCTTGCAAAAGAGTGACTCTTTCGACAATAAAGAAAATGAACATGACGAAGATCAACCAGAATCAGGAGATCTTCCTGCTGTGAAATTAAACATCACATATAAGTTCATGAATACGGAGACAAAGCTTTTGAAGAAGATCTTCGTTCGACACGGTCTAACTGAAGCTGAGGGTGAACAGAATTTTAACATCCTCTGGACTGGTGTTCACATGAAGCCAGATATCCTGAGAAATCTTACACCTTACCAAAGGGTCAATCATTTTCCAAGGTAAGTTTGAAAAGTAATTAGAAAAAAAAGTATCAAAAATAGTTCAGAAAAAAACTAACTGTTTCTATTGACAAAATATTATGTATAGCTATGCTCCTACATTATTTAATTTGTAGAAAGAAATTCAAAATTGGAATTAGCTTGTATTTGAAAGTTTCGTTAATTTTGGTTAGCTCTATCGCAGGTCTTATGAGTTGACGCGAAAGGATCGATTGTACAAGAACATTGAGAAAATGCAACATTTGCGAGGATTCAAGCACTTCGATATTGTGCCACAATCATTTGTACTGCCAATAGAGTATAGGGATTTGGTAACAGCGCATAATAAATATCGAGGGCCATGGATTGTCAAGCCGGCAGCTTCGAGTCGGGGTCGTGGAATTTTCATTGTTAATTCGGTAAGCAAATCGATTTTTTAAAAGTTTTTTAATAAAAACCTTTGGAGTAAGTCAGGGTCAAGTGATTTTTTTTGTTTAATTTTTGACGTTTTTCTTAGTACATAAAAGAATTAAGTGACGACTATAATTTCGGCCTATTGTATATTTTCATTATTTATAATAATATATATATATAATAATAACTTCGCATTTTTTTAAAAGTTTTTTTTTTGTATGTTAGAAGTTTTTAACATAACTTTTTTGTCCCATTAGGAAGTTAAAATTTGTATTTAAATTAATATATTTATTTTTAAGTGCACATTCAGGCACCTATGTAAGCTTTGGGTCGCCATGAATTCTGAAGTGTTTCGTAGCTCTTTTTTCGCTCAGAACTTTTCAAATCTAAAAAACAAATCGAATATAAATATTTTTGTATAAAAATTTTATGTACGCTATTTTATCTAAAAGACGCTTTAAATCTTAATGTAAATACAAATTAATCTTTATTAAAATATTTCCTTCTATTCCATTTCAGCCCGACCAAATATGTGCCGATGAGCAGGTGCTTGTATCTAAATACGTCGCCGACCCACTCTGTATTGATGGTCATAAATGTGATTTACGTGTTTACGTTCTAGTTACTTCATTCGATCCACTCCTCATATATGTCTACGAAGAAGGACTTGTCCGGTTGGCAACTGTCAAATACGATCGAAATGCTGAGAATCTCTGGAACCCTTGCATGCATCTCTGCAACTATAGCATCAACAAATATCATTCCGATTATATTAAATCCAGCGATGCTCAAGACGAGGATGTGGGTCATAAATGGACACTATCTGCCTTATTGCGCCATTTAAAGAGTCAAGGTTGTGATACCCGTCAACTGATGTCAAGCATCGAAGATCTGATAATTAAGTCAATCCTCGCTACGGCTCAGTCGATAATTTCAGCATGTCGCATGTTTGTTCCCAACGGCAATAACTGCTTCGAATTATATGGCTTCGATATCCTAATAGATGATACTTTAAAGCCATGGCTGCTTGAAATTAACCTTTCACCATCTATGGGTGTGGACAGTCCAATCGATACCAAAGTAAAGGCTGCCCTGATAACTGATTTGCTGACTCTGGTCGGCATTCCTGCCTACAGTCAGTTGATGCGAGCTCACTATGACAGTACATGGTCACGGTTTCGTAATGTTAGCTATGGGCGACGCACAAACTCAGCAGATCATCTAGGGGTAGGCAAGAAGAATGGTTCCGTCCAGCACAAAGTTCCACTAACTACTGAAGAACAGCGAGTCATTCGTAATGTACGTCTTCAAAATGCCCGACGTGGTGGATTTGTTCGAATTTATCCAACAGAAGACAGTATGCAAAGGTACTCGGCTTTTCTGGATCCCGCATCGGGAATTCCCATTTCGACAACATTCACCCAGGGTCAGGGAATGTACTCAATGATCATGCCGCACAATTTCAATCAAATGTTATTCGATCACTTGTATGGTAGGGAATCTAAAGGAACAGGCTGTAGTGAGGAGAATAGTTATGACGAGAGAATGAATCAGTATGAACGAGTTCTGGAGACTGCTACCCCAATATCGTTTGGTCGAAAGAAAACCGAACCAAAGTGCATCGAAGAGGGCAGGCGTTTACGAAAACAAATTCGAAAACTCATCGAAAATGGCTCTGAACTCACTCAGTTGCAAGCACGACAAACCTTCGGACTTTATCTGGAGTCAATTTTGAGACGATTAACTCAAGAACCTCGTGACTACCATGAAAAATTAATCTTAAAGTTTATCAGTCGAGTAAATGGTGGAATTAAAGCACCAGTTTTCTTCAAGAACCCGTTTAACTATCGTGTTATGAGTAAAGATCGTTCAGCAATGGTAGCTAAGCTGTTGGGGGATTATCTCGAAGGATACAATCGGGATACAGAAGCCTTTATAGATTCATTCGATAATTATGGAAAAATTCCAATAGCGTTGTTCAATGACTTCACCACTCATGCTCAGGAAGCAGACTTGGAATCGGTTCTAACACTCCACACAAATCTTACCCAGTCAATGCCGTTCCTTTACAATCGTTGTGGACCATCAGTACCAGTAACTCCGCCAATTCCAACAGGAACACATGGTTTTCTAAAGGCACTGCCATCAATGATTGCCGGAGGATCCAAAGAAATGAATAGAATTGATATTTATTACAAGAATCCATCATCAGTGCCATCACCGACACAGGAGGCAAGTTCGAAATCAACTGACAAGCGGCCGAACTTGAGTGTTTCGAAGAAGGTATCCCCACTTAGGAGATAGTTTCACAAAAAAGTTGAAGCATTGGGTAAAATTATAACCTTATATTTTGTTTATATTTATAAAAAATTTATTCATGAATCTTGTGATAAATCAATTATTTGCTTTTATTAAGCGTGAACGATGTGAGTATTTTTTGTCTTCGTTGTTTGAATTTAAAAGTTTTTGTTTGTTTTCATTTTTACTTTTGTTCATTGATTCATTATTATTATCGTTTATAGGAAAAGTTAAAAAAAACAAAAAAAAAAAAAAAAACGCACAGATAGTTTATAGTTAAGCAGAACTAAAGTATCAAATAGGCCGGTTAAAAAGTTTGTGTACTGCAGAAAAAAAAAAACTATTAAACAAGGCATACAAAACAGATTTTATTTTTATTTAACTTATGTTTTAAGTTTAATCAAATTGTATTTATTTATTGGTGATATTTTCTCTATTGAAATCTAATCGAAGTATAATGTTTACGTATAGATGCATGCATAAGTTTTGTTGCTAGTGTGATAACTTATATAAAGAATATCAAAGCCAACGAAATTATTTGTAATTTATGATTAAGACATTAGTTAATTTATTGAACATTTTTTTGAAGTGAGCTAATATGCAATAGCTGTGATTTATAAATAGATTGAAAAGCTATAGAAATTGGTGCCCAAGAAAAAAAGAAAAGCTAAATGGCTATCGTGTAATTTTTCTTCAATCTATACCTAGCCATTTATGAGAGGAAGGCAAATGAAAAAAAAAATCCAAAATCTACGACTCAAATCGGCACAGAGAAATTTTGGTCTGTCATATATGGCCAGCTTTGTACTTAAAAATAATTGAATAAGAAATAAATGTTTACCATTTTCAATCGAAATCGCTTGCATTTATTTCAATCATCGTCATAATCGTAAGCTCTAAAGGATATACTTTGTCCACTATTTATTTTCTTCAGTATCGTTGTTGGTGGCTAAGAATTTCATATTTTCTTTAGGTACTAAATGTGTTAAAAAATTTTGTCAGTCTCCTCTAGTTGAGGGAAATACTAATGAAAGTAGAAAACAATGATAGACACGCTTTGATGAAGGAATCAACAACAAATTGTAGCACTCAAAAGTTATTTTTCCACACGAACGAAAATCGCTGGTCGACATTTTTCGTATATGATTTTGGGTGTGAAGTGATCGGAACACTCGGATTGAACTATCCCTTTCTTGAATACGGGGAAAATAGTTTGATAGGGTTGATTTGATTTTTTGCGTGTTTTTGACGACAATAACTAGTTTTCACTAGGCTATCAATTGACAACTTAATGTTGCCATTTTGAAGTTAAATATAGTATTTTATTGTTTTTATAATAATAGTTGTATTTTTTTTTTACGAATATTAACTTTTTGGCGTGCTGAATTCAAATTAGAACTCAGAATTGTTTCATCACGACAGTTTTTGAGATATTCTCATTTGAATTTTTGTTTTCACTACTTTTGAAGTTGCGCTCCAATAATTTTTATATCAAAATTTTAAATGCTTCATAAAGTCAGTCGGACACCTTATAAAAATATGGATCCTATTTGATGTCGTTTCTAACACTTATAAAATTACTATTTCGACTCAAACTATACAAGTGCTCTCTTTATATCACTTAGTTTTTTTTTTTAATTTTATTATTATTTATTATAATGTTATCATTTTGGTTATTTCATGAAAAGATTTTATTTTCTAGCATTAATTACGTATTTAGAAAACCAACCAAAGAACACCCATCCTGATCCTTAAATAGAATCCAATTTCGTTATCAATTTATCAAAACTTACATAATATATAATTATCTAGAATTATATTAACATTACCTGCCTTAAGAAATGAAAAGAAGTAGAATAAACAGATATGAGCATTGCATTTTTTGTAACTTAATAAATGTATTAAAAAAATGCATTCCACTACATATGAAATATAATAAAATCTAATTGTTTTCATAAACTAAATATTATGTATGAATAAAAAAATGAATTCCAATGCATCACTGGTTTATCTAGTCATTATTTACCTAATTGTTTATAGAATAACAAGAAACTAAATTAAAAAAACAAATTATATATGTACGAAATAATTTATTTTCTTAGAATAAACGAATTCACATTTTCAATAAATAAAAATAAATTCCACACGAAAAAAAGTAATAACGAATAAAAAAAAAACACAAAAACTATTTTTGAAATTCAATTATGTTTTATTTTAATTAAATAAAAATGTGATAAATCAATTGCTTATGCAACGGACTATTTTCATTCAAAAAATAATGCTTATTAAAAAAAAATATTTAAAAAACAGTAATAGTGAAAATATACATATGTTATGTATAATAACAATTAAAAAACTAACAGATAAACTTACGAGCACCGTTGTTGCTTAATGTTTTGTCTATAAAAAAAAATATCTATAAAAATTATTTTATAATTTTTAAACTTTTCAAATCTCAAATTAGTAATAAATTAAATTTGTTAAGCTGTAGCGTCTTATTAAATGTAACAAATATTTATTATATATATATTTATATGTAAGCATAAGACATAATATTTTTTATACTTGTATATTTTTAAACTCACATACAAAACAGTTTGAATAAACAAAAAAAAAAAAAAATTACAAAACCATTCCCATTTAGATTCGCTTTAAATGGATTTGAAATTAATAAAGAAAAATAATGAAGGATTAAATTATATAACTTAAAAAAATTAGCTTACGACTCAATAATAAAATTAAAAATATAACATTAACAAAAGATACAAAACTTATAAGTGCACAAATTTTGAAGACATTATAAGTTCTATTTAAACATGACATTTTCTCATGTAATAATATTCTAATAACTAATAAAAAAAAATAACAAAACAATGCACAATCAAAAGCTACATAAATACAATGAAAATTTAAATAAAATGTAACTAACAATTTTATCAAATTTATGCTTAAATACAAAAAAAAAAAATAAATGATGTAGTAGTTATATGAGTTCTATAGAATGCGTTATGTTTTTGTCATTACGCTGAATTATATTACATATATAGATACATACTTAATTGAAATTTACTACAAATTTTGTGAAACTAATAAATTTAATTATAATTGAATAAAGCAAGATTTTCAACTGCAAATTGTTTTTCTTTTACCTTAATTTTGAGTTGTGACAATTGCTGAAAAAAAGATGAACACGATTGGCATCAGAAGATCTCTACATGTTTACAAGATTGTATAGTTTTTATAAATTATCGTATTGTTCCAACAGCTTAAGCATCAATTATAAATAGCGAATCGAACTTTCGCTTAAATTTGTAGCTTTAAGCGATATTCGCTTTGGCAGTATTATATATAGCAAACATATAGAGGTTGTCCTTTACAACAACTATTTTATCATATAGTTCTGGGTAATATTTTAGAAAAACAATAGTTCAGTACTGTTAATACGGAACTGACAATTTTATAAAATATTGACTTAAAGTGGATAAAAAAGTTATTTAAATTCTGCGCCTTTGTAAGTCAGACATAAGCTTCTTTTTAAATCAAGTTGTTTTAAGTAATAGTTTTTGAAAAATTAATTTTCAAAGAAAAAACATTTGAAAAAGATTACACTTCTCGTGTTGAAACTTATTTTTTCCTGAATTTAACGTCATTATGGTTTTTGTTTTCAAAGATAATTAATTGAATCGGTGAGTTTAAGGACAGTACAAGCGCCAAAAAATAAAGTTTTGGGCTGAAAATTCAAAAAATGCTTTACGGGCATAAACCTTCTGATCAGCAAAATAACAGTTCGTCCGAGGTGCGAATTCTAACAAAACTAGTTATTTTTTAAATTTTCTGCTTGATCATTTTATGTGAAAATAAACTTCTCAGGAGTTACTTAATAAGATCAGAATTACCATCCAAAAATAACGCCCAAGAACTTAAGACACTATTGAGTAACTATGTTCTCAAACCAATAAAAAATGTTGCTATCGTTTGTGCTGGCGTTGGAAAAAAATATTTCAATTCATATCCCGAGAACGACTCAAAAAAAAAAAAAATTCAAATTGTAAGCTCTATTTTGATTGAAAATTTAATTATCTTTATTTGCATACAACATTTCTTCGTAGGAATTATACTTTTAGAGGTAAAGAGCATTTGAGTTGTTTTTACTCAACATAATTTTAAATATCGAAAATATCAGAAAAAACAATCCTATTCATACTTTTCCGAAAATTTTGAATGTTCTTAATTCGAATCCAACCTCACAATTTATCATTGTCGATTGGGAAACTCAAGCATCTTTTGATAGGTGAAAATGTACAAGCCTAAATTTTTTTAAAAGAAAATAACTATGTTCAATAATTTATTTGTTTTTTTTTTTATTTTTAACAATTTTTTGGCACAATAGCAGTACCTGCCTTTAGTTTTTTTCACTATTTGCATTTTTCTCTATATTTTTTAGGTTAAAGCCTAGCATACAGTTCCCCAACAGAGAAGATGTACATGTATTTCTTATGCAAAAAAATGAACCGAACCCAGAGAGATTTTTTTTATTGTTTGGTGCAAAAAAAAAAAAAAAAATAGTGACAGATATATTTGTTCGATGAATTTCTTCTTTCTCTAAAAGAACTGTATACTAGACTTAAGAAGAAATATGATGCAAATAAAAGTTGTAGATCTGATAATTATGTACTACTTTTATGTGAAGTTTTTTTTTCGATAAGAATTTCTAATTTTGTCAGAAATTGTTAAAAAACACCGTTATAGCACTCCAACCCTACATCTTGTCATCTGTTGCAGTCCAATCGATTTTTTCCTTTTTATATACCGTTAATTCTAAATTTTCCCACCGACTACCGTAAATACTGCATGCACATACTTGTGCATATATTTAGTTAATAATTTTTTAAAAATATGAATTAGTTTTTCTGTGTAATTTAAATACAAAACAATAATTCAACTTCCGGTTTGAGAAATAGGTATATGAAAAAATTCTCCAAATAAATCCGTTGGAGCTTAAAGCTTGAATTATCCACCACAAGCATCCCTTTTTTGCCGTAGGTACACTGCATGAATCTCCAATAGTATTTGGAATTTGCTTTCACTTTATCAAACACAAAACAGCTGGAACTGGTGAGTTTGCGATCTAGCATCCTCCACCATCATAACCAAATCCACCATTTATTCACATATAGAAATGTCATCGTCGTCGTCTTATTCGCATATACTCGCACATATAAGAACACAAGGGTCAGCTTGAAAGTTCTTAGTTTCCTAACAATTTTCACACGATTTTCACAAACCAAAAGTTGCGGACGCAATAAATGTTGTTTTTGCTATTTTGTACCTATACCAAATATTGTTTTTCCTTTATCTAATTTCCTGTGCGGTTGATGGAGTTGAAGAGTTTTTCCAATTAAATTTCAAGAGGTTTTTCACTTGTGATAAAGTTATAAAAGTGTATAGTAAATAAAATCTAAATTTCAATCAATTTCCAAGAAGATTATTGAAGTGAAGAATTAATACAAAAAAAAAAAATCATGTTCGTCCCTTGGGATTGATTGTCCTTACCACACAAATGCGCTCGCTTTCTGTGTGAATAAATCATTGTGCTAAGAAACCAATTCCGGAAATAAGAGCTCTTTTTATCTTTCAGTTTCAATATATTCTCAATGTTTTCGAGTTCGTAGTTATTTATTTCAAGTGCAACATGACGGTGGACATAACATCGAGGAGCTTGATTGGGGGTGGCATAGCTGCCGCTACAAATGGCCGCAGTGTTAGCGGCGGTGTTTCGGGTGGCACAAGCAGTGGGGGTCTGCCTAACCCTACAGGGGGTTGCAACGCAACACTGCTGCAGAAGCAAATGTCATTCAAGAGCAGTGAAGGTGCTGCAGGACAAACATCAAAGACCGATGAAATCGAAGTAATCGAAAGTGGCAACGCCGATGGAGCTCACGCGCGATATCGCAAGGTGAGTAACCTCTAAAGCACCCTTTACAAAACATCCGCTGTATGATACACAAAAAAAAAACTATAGAAACCAAATCAGGCAGAATTTATAAATAGCCGCGACGACGACGACGTGTAAACATCAAAACTACACTCATCCACCGCCATTAGACAATGAGAGAAACAAAGAAAAAAATAGCAAGTATACGCCAGATGGTCCCGATTAAAGTTAAACAAATCGAATGAGAAATGACTTCACAATATTTATAGTCTGGCTATAAAATGGCATACGGATGAGATGGGATGCAATCGGGGGTTCTCTCTATTGACTTTAGTCAAATTTATTGAAATGTGACTTAGCGTCTTCAAAATGTCGTTAATATAACGCTCAGTCGATCCAATTAGCAGTGTAGAAGGAATTCAATTCTCGCGCTCATTAAAACTCCCTACAAACGTGCCCCATATATTTAATTCAACGACGACTACCGCCCAATCCCTGCGACGACTGTTGTCGCCACAAATTGTTATGTAACATTCACCCTAAAGTATCGATCGTTAATTTTTGTTCCGTAAGAGTATCAACGACGATGTCTACTATTTAGATTCCATGGGTTGTTTTTGTTTTCACCTCAGCCTTTGCTCGTCGCTGCTGCTGCCGGTCGTCGTCGTCGTGGTCGTTATGGTTGCCACGCCATCCATGGTGCGCCGGCATGTCTCTAGGATTTTCTTTCTCTTTTCGTTGGTTGTGCCTCTTGAAGTTTAAGTTTAGTGGCGGCAGTGGCTGGGGTTCATCTAGGGTGTTTTTGAGCCACTTCATCCTGTCCTCGTGAGTATAGTGTGGCATTGAAATCAAGATAAGCAAATATAAGATGTGAAAGGCTGCTGTAGGTTTAAGATGAATTTCACAATTCTTAGGTATTGTTCTC
The DNA here is from genome assembly GCA_958431115.1 of Syrphus vitripennis. Classification (NCBI taxonomy): domain Eukaryota; kingdom Metazoa; phylum Arthropoda; class Insecta; order Diptera; family Syrphidae; genus Syrphus; species Syrphus vitripennis. The sequence goes on from OY288108.1 coordinate 33,254,902, forward strand.
AATTTTTTTTTGTTTAAATGATTAATTGCGTAATCAACAACTTTTGGGACCAATTTTTTTTTTGGTTTTGAAAAAGTGTATTTTTTATGAAGATGGCCGTAATGAGATGAAATAGAAAGCATTCTAAAGATTTATATTTATTTATTTTCAAATATTCTGTAAGTTAACATTAAAACGCAATTAAAAGTAATAACACGTATCAAATATGTTCAAAACATAAAAAAAAATAACGGACTGAATTTTCTTCAAAACTTAATTTTTTGATATAATCAAATATATTCCTGATCTTAAGAATTGTTTGATTCGATAATTTTATGTAGGCCTACATTTTTTTTGCTACAGATTTTTGATCTGTAATGAAAAAAAAAACACCAAATTAAGGGCAGTTTTAAAAACATGAGTTATATTTTAAAAGAAAACTTTAAAAACATTATGCTTACATTTTATTCTACACTAATTTAAAAAAGTGTCTCAATTATTTATTTTTTCGATTTGAAAATATTGATCAGAATCCTAATATAGAAGGTTATACAAAATGTAGATGAACAATATTCCTCTAGATTTTTAAATTGAAAAGTGAAAAGACAAAATGCATTGACCTTTTCAACAAAAGAAAAGGACAATGATAATTGTTGCAAATATTTTTCATAGTTTTAAATTGAAATTATTTAAAGTTTTGAAATAACTTGATCACAAGAAAAGAAAAAAACATAAATTTAGTTGATTTAGAAATTTTTAATTTGAATTTATATCAAAGAATGGTTTGATTAACTTGAATTCAAGTCACCAGAACAATTTCCGAAAAATCGTAAAAAGAATTGATTTGCTAGTATTTTTAAGATTCTTAAAGTCAAATCTGTTTTATAAATAAAAAGATTATCTAGTTTCATGAAAAGGGAAATTTTAACTATAATTTTCGATGATTTATTGTTTTGCTAACTTTTACTTTTATCTTTTTCAAAAATTACAAGATTTTTTGTCTCAAATCTTTTTGATTATTTACCTAGAAAAAATTGAATTAAAGTTAACAGAACATGGAGATCTATGAAAAAATAAATGATAATGAAAACTACATTAGAATCTCGAAAACATGAACGGTTCTAAAACATGAACAATTCGGAAAAATGAACGCTTTGACTAAACTTCTTTGTTTAACTCTTTGAACAACTTTGTTATTTTTTATGTTTTTTTTTAATAAAATGAATTGATATTTTGTTAGATGCAATGTTTTTATGTACAGTTATATGTTTTTCTTAAACTAACTCTCGATGCTTGGAAAGATGAACAGTTCGAAAAGATGAACGGGCCTGTTTTATATCTGTTCATCTTTTCGAGATTCTACTGTACTTTTGAAATTGAGGTCTATGTTCATTTTAGATAATATTCTTCTATATCAAAAATATTTAGGTACGTTACAAAAAAAAAAAAACGTTGCGGTTTATATACATTGGAAGAAATATCGTTGTTGAAAGTTTATCGCTCTAATAGAAGACTATGAAAAAAATCACCACAGTATAATAAAATTAAAAAAAGAAAATTCCATAGATTGGGAAATTGAATGCACTTATTATTTCAGAATAAATGAAATTTTTGTTATATTTTGGTTTTCTCAAATTAAAGAAAATTCAAATAAAACCAAACTCCTTTGTCTCCGATTTTGTATCTCATCACGTTACTAATTTTACTGTAAATCAATATTAACCTTCTGGATAAAATTATCAAAAAATAGTTTTCAGTTCTTGTTACTGAAAATCAGATCAAAGCTTTTTCATTTTGAATGTTTAACACGCTAAGTTTTCAAAAACTTCAAAAAAAAAAAAAATACAAAACGGGAAACTGAGTAAGTTCTACCTAGAAGTTACCTCTACCATTTAAACAAATATTAGAAGAGCACTATTTTTTGAATTTATCTCTATCACTAACATCCGTAAATAAAAATTTACTTTTTTTAACACGTTTTGACTTGCCAACAGTTGCAGATTGTTGATATTTCATTCGGCACAGTATTTATAGATACTTAAACTACTAATGTAGGATTTACTTGACTTGCATAAAGTCATTTAATTGTCAAATTTTGAATGAATAATTCCATTTATCTGTCAAAATTTTCCAATATAATGGAAAGTTGCCAGTCTTATGTCGTTTTCAATTGGCAATCTGGAAGCAGAAAAAAGCATTCTGAATGCGTTCAATTGGGCAAAAGTGACAGTTCTGATTCTAAAAAAAAGAGAATTTCTCTTCTGGATTTGAAATCAGAAGCAAAAACAGAATCACTTACACATTCAAAGATTTTGCTCCTCCATCTTTACAAGCGAAAAAACAAATGAAATTTGACACATAACATGTTACACTAACTAATACAGTCACACCAAACTTCAAATTTTTCAGAATCGAAAAAAACTGTTCAATTGGGATTCCGAATCTAAAACCAATTCTGGATTGCCAATTGAAAACGACATTAAAATAGCTTAAGTAATCAACTAGTTAGCAATTTTGACACCTTAGTGATTTCATAAAATTAACCGGACAGGAAAATTACTTAAGTAACTTTTCTGCAATCTTGAGGTGCATCTTAACGAACGCAAAACTTAAGTGTAGGAACTAATGTTAAAAACACAATAAATCAAGAATAATGCGTATACGCCCACGTGTACTCAAGTTACTTATCTTATTAGCAAGAAAATGTTGGTTCCTGACTACATTTTGACAGCAAAATAAACAACCTTAAATTATGCCTAGAAGTGTATGTTCTGCGGCCAGTACATATTTTTGTTTTCAGGCATCAAGGACATTGAAAACTCTAGTTTTACATATTTCTTTTGCTCCTAAAGTTCTCAATTTTTATTGACTAAAAGTATACTTGCAGTTGTTGAAAGGTCCTTTTTTGATATAATGTCCACTTTTTTATCCGCTATGAGTTCGAAATGAAAATGCATAAATTACAAGTGTTCCTACTCAAAAACTGTTTTCTGGTAAAAAAATCTACTTTAAATAAGCTTCAAGTATCTTACAATAACAAAAAATAAAAACAATACCCATTCACCAGCATTCAGCAATTACAACTTTGTGCATGGCCCCGTGTAACCTAGAAACAATTTTTTGACTAGACAAAGAGATTAACTCACCGCATGGTAAAATTCTCCTTCCGTTTGCCGGAAACTCAAAGGGGTGAACATTTAAACAAATAACTAAAACATAAAAGGTTGACTCTAAGTACGTACCTACATAATATATAGTTGACTACCAAATGTGTGAGGGAGGGAATGTTTTTTTTTGGTCGCAATAATACACTAACAGCTGCTGCTGTAGTAGTGGTAGTGGTTATAAAGATGTTAAAGGATATTTCAACAAATTGTATGTTAAGGACGTGGGCCTATAAAAAAAGCCCAACGCCAACGTTAAGGTACATAAGTATAACGAAACTCAAAACAGGCATGTTAAAGAACTGTACACGCGAGTAAGCCCAGTTTTGCAAAGGTAAATATACTTCAAAGAGTAGCTGTATACCTGTATATTTTCGTTTATTATTCGAGCGAAGACTGAAGAGCCTGAAAAGGAAGTTGGCCTTGGGGCTTTCGTTAAGTTGTTGTTTTTTTTTTTTGCTTCTATTTGTTAGAAGCATTAGGCTTTTTAGGATGAATGAAGAAGAAAAAAATCCATATAAATAAACGTGCTTGAATTGCGAATTTATCTACGAACAGCAACAACAGTAACGACGACAGTATTTATATCTTTCTTTGGATTTTTTTTTTTATCTCAATTTTCCCTGAAGAGCTGTTTTGTTCTTTATGTGGCGTGCTTAACGCTTAACCTTTACTTTTACGCGTGTTTCGTTTTTATAAAAAAGGCTATGTTCAATCATATTTTGTTGAGTGAGAAGTGAGATTTTCGCATAAATATTTGATTTTTTCTTAATCGTGTATGGTGACATTTAAGGGTCTTAAATTATTGCAATCGCAGTTAAATAACCATAAAATCATCTATTGCTACAGATGAATGAAAATATTATGCTAATAGAAGAATATTTTTCTTCTATCTGGAACATGAGTGTCTTTGCCGAATTGAGGGCTAATCTTAGAAGTTCTTGAATACAGGTGCGGATTTAAAAAAAATTAGCGAGAATTAAAATAAAATGATCATTTACTATTCCAAAAACACTTCTTTTATATACTACAGTTATATTTATTTTAAAGTATTGAAGGCTGTTGTAAAATTACACAAAGAATGTGTAAAATTACACAAATTGTAAAATTACACAAAGAATGGTTTTAATATTTTACGTATGAAATTTAATCAAACTTGTTCTACCCGTTTTGGAGAAAATTAAAAACAAAACAAATACAACTTTACCCAAACAAAGTAAGGTGGGTCAGCTAGTCTTTGTCTTTCGATACGTATAATGGGTGTTTTTTTATTTACTTTATAATTTCTTTAAAACGAAAACATTTTAAGGGCAATTTTAGAACACATCGCGTCGTGGCGCTTAAAAATTATTAAGAAGTTTATGTCATGGCATATAATGTGTGTACTAAACTAAAATTAAAAAGCACTACTACGTAAATAAGTTTATAAACAATTTTTCTATGAATAAACCCTTTTCTTCCACCCTTTAAAAAGTGTTACATAAAATCGATTGATTATTAATGGCGCGCACGTTGAATGATTTTTATGCAAACTTAGTTTAAATAATAAATAATTTTGCCATCGCATGACTACACCCAACTGCTGGCGAACAACATAGAAGTTTTTCTTTATAGTGTTGTGTGCATATAATTATTTAGTAGGTAGCTGGTTGAAAGGCATATTTAATATAAGTACCTTCCCATAAATCAGTGGTGCATTCCCAGTTTATTATTAAATACAGCTTCATACTCGTATACTTATCATACCTTATTTTCAAAGCACCCCTGCGTAAGCTTGAAAATATCGCTACATTATTATTTTTGTACTTCATTAAGCAAAAACAATTTACCTAAACATGTATGTACGTACATATTATAGAAATGATTCACGCAACGTGGTAAGGATATTTTTATTTTTCGGTTTGAAATTATTCAATTTTGACCTAAATTTTAAAAGTGTGTTTGGGTTAAAATATTCAAAATGTTTTCGTGGCATAAGTTAGTTTATTTAAGCTTCCGCAATATCTTAATTTGTTGGTGCTTTAGGAGGGTATAATGTTTGTTTTTAAAGAAGAAAACATCCTTTTAACTTATGTGTAGATATTGTAATAGTAATTATAAACCCACTAAGGTTTCCTACTATGGTGTACGGTTCGTGGAGATGATGTCAGTTCTCTTCAAATTTGTGCTGATTCCTCTGCGACCGTTCTTCGCCCAGTAGGTACTTCTAGGGCAGCACTTGTCTGCTTGTCTGTGTCGGATTGTTCCATTGCTTGATTCGTAATAGACTTGTTACCTTTTTGAAGCGTATGTTGACTCCACTGCGACTTAGATCACCGTATGGGTTCTTGACCAGTTTTCGCATAAGTTTATCATTGGAGAAGCTGCAGTTTTCCAGTAATAGCATAACTGTGACTTTTCAAGCGCTAACTTATAAAGAAGCACGGATTCATAATTGGAGTAAAACACACTTGTTTTTCTATGTTTTGGAAAATATTCTGAGCTCAGCCTTTGCTTCCCCAATTCGGCTGTTCATATCTAGTTTGGTATTGAACATTTTCTACTATCTGTACTGGTTAAAAAAAATGAGCAAATCCCAAGACTGATCCTTTTGTTTTTCCATAATGATCTTTAGTTCAACGTTTTTAGCTTCTCTTTCCACCCTTTTTATGATTTAATAGAAATCCATGAGAGAGTAATTATTTGGCGTGCGCTAAGTATGAGGTTTGATTGCAGATTTCACTGAGTTCCTCCATTTTCTATCGACAAAGCTGCATACAGTACATCACTAATTTATCAATTGTGATCTGCGAACACAGAAAGATCCTGGAATCCTACTTGTTCGGCGTCAATAGTCTTTTCGAAGTGGTCTTTCATTCGTTACTGCACAATTATTGCTGATGTGTCGTTGTTATGTCCTTGGCGCTGTTTGTAGGAGTTCTGCGGAATTCTGTCAAGTCCAATCGCTTTGTTTTTCTTCTTCTTCTGCAGGCAATGCTTTGATGTAGTTACGATACGATGAACTTTCCTCATCTTCATGCGATACGTAGACAATAGCTTTTTTCTCCCTGCTACTGGAGAAGCTCCGATACGACCTATTGGGTATTTTAATTCTTCGACATTTGCCCAAGATTCTTCGTATAGCGCAGTAGTATCACTTTCTTGAGAATATAAAATATATGGTGAATGTGGGTTCCGTGCTACTGATTGCCCCCAATCCTTGCAAATGGTGGTGGCCTAGTAGTTTACGGATTGGGGATCCTTTAGTTTATTTGTGTTTTCTCCAAACTTAATTTCTACGCAATCTTACTTTAGCATCCATCAGATGGTGGGCCCAGCCACTCCCATGCCTACACATCTTCTGTTTCGGTCGTAGAATATCATTGACTGATCGTGAAGGGACTTTAAGTTTACGTATGTATCTCATTGCCGTTTTCAAAAAAGCACTGGTATTTTTCAAAACTGTTTTCTTTTCGAATAATTCATAAACCAAGCCTGTCTATTTTTATTATTATTTATTTATTTTGCATTAAACATTGGGAAAGATTTTTCAAAGTTTTTTTTTAAATAATAAATAGGCATCTTTTCAATGGCACTAGGCTTAACTTAAAAAAATGCTTTTAATTTGTTATTTCAAATCCCTATGAACCCTCGACATTAAAGACAATTTACACTCAATTCTCTTGCGTGTTGTTTCAACACAGGCAACTACAATAAAGTATATAAACAACCCAGTGGTCTATAAATCAGTAAAAATTTTGTTACATTGTCTTTCTTTCAGTGGCAAACAAAAAAAAACATTTAAATGACTCTATCAATCGTTTCAATCGATTAATGTCCTTAAACAATCAATGAATCACCCTTAAAACAATAAAAATTCCTATTCACGAACTCTTCTTCACACCACTCAATATTTCGTGTTGTTTTATTTTCCCAATAGAAAACCCATTAAAAGTTGTTCAAATAATCATGTTTCGTGTAGACAGACATTAAACCAAATTGTCTTGATTCAACACAAAAAAAAAAAAAAAATGTGGCACAATAACTGCCAAAATGTATAAACTTATTTGTTCAGTAGATTAAAATGAAATGAATGCTTGCGTAGTCTACTGTGGTTGTTTTAAAATATTATTATTAAGATTTTCATTTCTTGTGCTTGCCTAAATCTGTTGAGCCCATTTAAAAATAACAGACATGCTTATTGTATATAATATACATATGTATGTATATTCAGTATACGGCATACCATATGTCAACATTAACGCATATTGGCTCAAGGAAGGCAGGATAAAAGGCAGAGAACTGTGCTTGTGTTTGAGCATATAAATAGCACAATTAATAAAAATAGGGATATAATATCATGGAATGGGGAGTTGATGTGACATTCATTGTGTTCATAAAATTTAAAATTGTTCTCAAATTAATTGTTGGTTATAGCAAAAATAGACTAAAAATGGAATAGCAGAAAGTTTCAAATAAAATATTAGGTGTCATTCATAGCGAACAGAAAAAAGCATCAGGAAAAATTTACTACTCTATAATTTATTGTGTTATCGTATGATTTGAAACATAAAAATGGTACGAGTTGATCATAAATCACTGAAATATTTTTTCATCAAAAAAAATTGATTGAAACAAATATTTTTTCCAAAAAAAGCATTTTTTAATTTTACTGATGAAAATTCTTTTTCCGTATCAGTTGATTATCATTTCTGATAAAATGGAACAATTCGTTCCACTTATTTGTGTTTCAATTTTTTGCTGTTTCACTGAAATCAGGAAAAAAATGATGTCATTCGCTTTCAGTAAACAAAATTCAATTCATTTAAATGTCAATAGAAAAAATGATAGGTTTTTACTGACTGATTTTTTTTGTTCGCTACAAACGATCATCGGGAAAATGTATTCAATTTTATTATGTTTCAAGTTTTCCTGATGCTTTTTTCTGTTCGGTATGACCGACGCACGCCTTACCTACATTATTTATTATATGTACATATTCATGGTCAAACTTTAGACCCGAGTCCAACTGACCTCGAGTCTATAGGTTTAGTAAAAAACGGAATTCTACTACAATTTTAGTACTATTGCCTGTCAATCCATTGAAATTCAATTCATTTTTTTGACTGATAAAAAAAAAACTATTTATTCAAAGAGTCAGCCGTTTTTGAAATTTGAGCTCCATTTTGTCTTTTAGACTCGGGTCTAAATTGTCGATGAATTACATAAACTCCAGGTTAGCTTAGAAGAAACAAAGAAACAACTTGTCAGGCGACTATGAATGGCCTCATTATTTAAAAAAAAAAAAAAAAGTTTTCATTTTCCGGTTCCAATTTTTTTAACTTTATTTTATTAATTCCGAATAAGAAAGGAGTTTTTTTTCAAAAATAATTTATTGAAAATAGTCAGCCCATGGATCTCACAAACTTCATCCATCGTCGTTAAAGTAGGTACTATAAAATGAACAAAAAAAAAAAAAACAAGAACAAGAATGGCATTATTAAAAAAATACGAATTCAAAAATCGTTAGATCATTTTTTTAAAAAAATTATATTATTCAATTTGATTTTTTCAAAATTTTACTTTGTATGGCCAAATACTGAAAATCGGATTGTTACAGAACTAATACTTTTAAAAAGTAAATTGAGCAATAGAGTTTTGGGTTAAAAAAAACTATCGCATAACATTACATACATTGTCGTTGTGTTTTAATATTTTTTTCCGTTTTAAATCACTTTTATCACTTTTTTAGAAAATTCACAACCTATACGCTGTAGACTTTTTTCATCGAATCACCCTGTAAATAAAATTTTAAGAAGTGTTTTTTTTTTTAGAAAATTAAAATTGATATGCACGTATTAAGAACTTTAAATTCACCTAAAAACAAGATTTAAAAATATGTGTCTACCCGTTTTCGAAATATTAACTTAATTTCTTTTTCTTCAAAAATTTGTTATTTTTAAAGGTAGAAAGATTTATTTAAAAAATGTTCATGATTGGAAGAAAATCGCTCGAGTAGTTTTGTTTGGTAGGTAATGCCCACCCTTGGAAGATTTTTTTAATAATGACCCCCTCCCCCTAAAGAGATTTTTATATAATTTGTTTCATCTCATCTTTTGTCTCGTATTTTAGATTAGTTGATTTTACTTGAGGCAGTTATAATTTATTTTAGATAAATTAAATTTTAGTCTAGATTGGCAGTATGTCTAAAGATGGAATGATGGAATAGTGCATTTTTGCATAGAATTTAATTTTTGAATGGGAAATGTAAACTAGGCTTTACCCAAAACTCTTTGAACTTTTGGCTCTCTTATGAAGCACTCCAATTTGTATTATAAATCGAGCATCTAAGTAAAATGTAAAATGTACATATATTTAAGTACATGTACATTGATAGTTGTGATAATGATGACACAAATTACTTTTTTTTTTAATTTCCCTAACAATATACAACTTGTTATAATTATGATCCAAATTGATTTCAGTTTAATTATGTCTAGTTTCTCAAGTGCTTTTGATTTCCCTTGTCACTTTTGGAATATTATATATTGAGAGCAAATTAATGTTTAGAAAGCATCCTTATCCTTATGGTATGTAGATAAGTAGACACTTTGCAGCATCATTATTCCTCTGATGATATTCGTGTTCTCATTTATCATTTGAAATTGTGGAACATAACTTGAATATAATGACATTATAATCATCTTTAGCTATATACAAGGATTTTTGCGCCCGCCGCAAGATTGATTTTCTTTAAGTTAGTATGTTGGTGATTAAAGAGAATGGAATCATTGTGTTTACAGTCACGGTAAAAAGAAAATGTACGAAAAATTGTGGCTTCAAAGATAAAAACCGAAATCCACAGTTTTTTATCTTGCTTTTTTTCAGTTACGACCTTTAACCTTTTGTCATCGAAAATGCCGAATATTTTTATTGGTAACACATAAAACTTTGATGACAACATTCTTTTGAAGGTGACTGTATGATTTTAGAGCATTAAGATGTACACAAACTTGATATATCGATGTACAAACAAGTCTTTTGTTCTTTTTTTTATTGCGTAGGCGACTAAAACGTGTCGTACAAAAGTTTGCCTTTAACTAAATTAGCTGGTTGAAGCCAAGAGCGACAATGTATCCTTCCCGCCCTATCAAAACAACTTATACAGCAGTAATTCGGTTATTTATGGCATACTCTTCCATGTACTACATTGTACAGAAATACATTCAAAACAATATGGTGCGTTCTAGTTGCTAAAAAGGGCAAAGGTCTTGATGGACACATTGCCCCTCGAGCTACGAACAAATATCGAATGGGGGAGAGCAGTTATTAAATTAAGGAAAAAGTTTATTTTGTATGATGAAAATGCTTAGCACGCACAGCCACTTTAATGTTATCTTGGAGCCTTTTGGTATCTCCTATTTATGAAACTATGTTAGTATATGTTTCATGAAATCATGAAAACAGGTAAATTCCTAATTGCTATCACTGTGTACCTAGTGTGTATGTGGTGTAACTTAAGTTATTTATGTTCATTTGCCTAATTGTGGGTTTGAAATATTTTATGAAAATAAACAGTTACTTATGATGATGTATGAGGCAAACTTGTGGTAGCTTTGGCTTCACAAAGTAACATAGTCAAGCCAATTTATGAGTTTATGAGTTTGATGTCATGGAAAGAATATAAAAGTTTTTCTTTTCCAAATAATGGAGATATCAATGCTGGCGTCGTCGGTTGGTCGTTGATGAAAGATAAATCAAGGACCCTAATACAAACTATGTTCATAAATAATAACAACTAGAACTTAGATAAACCAGGACTAATTTTGTAGCTATACATGTATTTACAAGTTTATTTATTATATAAAGCCTATTATGAACAAGTTTTGCTATCTTTCGTCCCTCGCACACAATATCACAATTTAAATCTTCGTAGCCCATTTTTGTTTCTTTATTGGTTGGTAAAATTGATACTATATACAATGAAAGCGGACACTCATGATTCCCCAATCTTCGTCCGGTTATGAGAACTGTCCGGTTAAGGGAATAAAGAAATAGAAGACAATGTTTTCAACTTCATATTGAATTTGAAATGACATGTTCAGTAACGGAACGCGATGAGAAAAGGAAACCACACTCTCAAAGTTAAAATAATTGTACCGGGTAACTTACTCGGAAAATCCAGTAATGATCTTTCAACGTAACATATCTTCTGTAATTAGAGGTTCACGTCCGGTTAACGGAGATTTTCTACGGATTTACGGATACGTATCAAAAATAAAACAGAAACTGTACTGAGAACGGGACATCTGTGTCCACATCCTTTTATGAGAGTGTCCATTTATAGGAAATTAAATTGTATGAGATTTTTAAAAATGAAAAAATGCCTTATTGGAGCTGCCCGTAAGTAGAGCTTTCACTGTTTATTTTTTCTATAAAAAATGCAAAATTAGGCATTCGATTTCGGGATGAAATACAGGTGAGCAGGACTTTTAAGAAAGCTTGATCCCAGGTTTTTGGAAACCCATGAACCAGGCGAAACAGGAATTTTGGAAAACATAAAATAAATTTTAAACGTAAAATTATTAGAATCAAAGTTGAAGGAGTCACATTCAACCATCTTTTGTCATATTTAGTTTTGGTTCTGTAATTTTTGAGGTTATGTCATTTTATTTAGATATTTTTTACTGTTTGATACCTATTTTGTTCGTTTCTCTAGCGGGTAATATGCATGAGGTGTAACATAAGGCTATAGAGCAGAGTTTGGGTCAATTCAAGAAAAAAACTTGAACCGTAAGTACATGTTTGACAAATTAACTTTCAAGCTCAAAATTTTGAAAGTTAAAAAAAACTTTGTTTTTAAAACTTTAAGTTATAAAATGCATTTTGAGTTTCACTATTCAATAGCTAGTATTTGACCATAAATTGATAAGAACGTTTGCACACTACAAATATAGTTCAAATTTTATCTTTGAAAATTATTCTTTAAACAAATATGCACTGAAACAACTTGATTTAAAAAGTGAATTAAAGAATTTAATTTTTTAAGGTGATTAAAGAATAGAATATTTTTTTTTAGTTTGAACTTATTTCATAGAAAATTTGACTTTCTCTCTCGTAAACGATGAAAAGAAATCTGTCCTATATATAGATTAATTGCTTGCGACTGTAACTTATATTGGGCAATTTTTGTATTCCCCCCGATTTTTTTTTTTGAAGAAACCCAATAAATTTAAATAAATTTTGGCTCACTTTAAATGAATAACAAAATTCCAAAATGTTGCAGGTACTATTACCTCCCTTAATTTATTTTTTCTAATTTCCGATTAATATGATTGAATTTAATTTTTTCAAGCTAAAGCAGCTATAATTCAAAAATGGCTCGAAACGTATTTGTGAGATTTTGTTAAAAACGTTGATTTAATATTATATTAAATAATTTGAACAAAAATTAGCTTTAGTTCCAAAACAAGAGAGATACCTTTCTGCTGTCATTGAAGTAAATTTTGAATATTTAGGATTTTATATCGATTTCTATAAAATAAAAACAAAACATTGCTAACAAATCTATCAAAATGTTAAAGATGTATCCGAATCAAGTTTTTTTTTTAATTTGGAGTTACAAATTATATCCTTTCATACCTAATTTGTAACTAAAGCGTTACTTTTAAGAAGAGAAGTCAAGTACAGAAAAAAAAATAAAAAAGTACGTATACGCCCTAGTGTATAAATTCTAATCAAGGCTGGATAACAAAAACTTCTTCTTGTGGTTGAAAGTTGTCCGTGAATTGTTGTATATTTATATTCATTATCGTCCACAAGAGATCATTACATTACATTACTTTCAAACCATCTTTCATGTATCTAAGAGCTAAGACTTGATCTCATTTTGAGACCTAAATTTAGAGAACTTCTCGAAAAGAATAAAAAATACAAGAATTAAAAATCGTCTCGTCAACAGACCTAAAACAACTTATTTCAAAAATTTGAAGTGTTCACTAGTCAATAGAGTGTAAATATGTGAACAAATTTATTAAGCTTGAATGGGTACGAAAAAGCATCAATGGTAAAATTACCCATTCACGATCTGTTCTATGTTGGTCTGAAAATAAATAATTGAATATAATATCTCAATTAAATTAAAAGTTCTAAGAAAGAGATTCCTTTTTGATTTGTCACCCAATTTGCCTGTGCAACTAAGAATTTCGAGTTCTCTACTTAAGCCGCATTTAAATGATATTCTTTGAATAAGAATAACAAATTGATTCAGTCATTAAGAATTTCTTTGTGTTCCCAGAAATTTACCATCCTGAATATAAAACTCCATTTTCATAAGACAATCAGAAAAATAAATCATTTTCTGAAAAAAAAACAAAAGAAACACAAATCTCCGGCTTTTCTTTCTCGAATAAATAATTTATTTTATTTTTCTGAAATGAAACGCTTCCATTTATTAATACCTTAATTAAGCGCCTATATATAAATTAATTAACCGCATGATGGGCTTGATCCATTTTGTCTCAAGGGTATTCCTATTATGGAACTAATTGCCAGAAGGGGCAAAGTACTATATTTATATAAATGCAGAGGCATTTTGGAATCGTTTCAGCTGAATTACCATAGTAAATTCTATTAATCATTAAAAATGAGCAAACAAAAATAAATATAATGTGCAAAACTTGAGGGGTCTTTTATAATCTAATCGCATTGGATAACAACAACTGGCAACTGCCAAACAACAACAAAAATCATGATTGAGGTAGGTCCCTCTTTTAATGATTGGTGAAGGAAAGCTTCGAAAATAAAGATTTATCAAAAACACCTGCTGTTTTGTTTTTGTTGTTTTATTTTTATTATTCAATCGTGGATTCCCATTCAAACATAAAATTAATTATAGCATATTTTTGGATGAATGCTATAAATTAGCACGGTTATGTCATTGATTACATTCATTATTCGGACAATAGCTGGCGGGCGTGAAATTAAAACAAAAAGAAAACAATAACGACGTCCTGTGATAAGATTTTGTCATTAAGTGCGTTGAATGATGTAAATTAGTTTTGTAATCATTATCACATAATATAAACAAGATCAATGCATCACTCTCTGTATCCGGCCTCTTAAACTTAAGTGTCGTGCATAATGTAAATAGATCGTTTGAATAATTCATGTGTGGGAAAATTAGATCGAAAGAAACTGGTTCGAAACGTATTTTTTTTTTGTTCGAATCAATGGAGGTGATTAAAGGTTTATTTTATGCAGAGAGCCAGGGGTAGGGTAAATTAATTTTGTGAAACTAAATATCTTTTATGTTTTTAACTTGCGATATAATTCATCTTTGTGATAATAGGTAACTAGAGCTATGTACGGAGAAAATTTTAAATCGTTAAAAAAATCAAACGAGCTTTCAATCACACCTTATAAAGGGTGTCCCAACAAGAACGCAAGATTTAAATTTGGCGCCATTCGAAGTGTCATTGTTTGAAATTTGAACAACGCATTCTCATTGTGAAATTGTTTTACCAAAATGGTGAAAGTTTTGCGGCTACAGTTTGCAAATTGCGATCAACTTTTTTCTTTGGGGTTTTTTGAAGTCGATGGCTTATGCGAATAAGCCGACGACGACTCAAGCCTTAAAAGAGGAAATTGGACGCTGCATTAATGAAATACCACAGCATTTATGCAAAACGAACGGTCACATCGGGCGGCCACCTGCCCGATGTGTTGTTCCATACATAACCTAATCCTGTCCACTTTACGATATAATAAAGAATTCACGATTATTTTTAAATATCTGCGTTTTATTTAAAATTTAAATCTTCTTGTTGGGACACTCTTTATAACATAGATAAGATACATTACGATGGAAATAAAATATACGACTGGATCATTCCAAAATGCATCATTTGAATTGATTAAAATAAACCAAAAAGAAGTCTCAACACTGAAGATGCCATCTGATGCAGGTACCGCAAAAATAAAAATTTTTGAAAAAAATAGTTATCAAAAAAAAAAAAATTGATTAATCAAAATCCAAAAAAAATATTTTTTTAGAAAATGATATGATATGAATATAAAAATTTCCATTAAAAAGATTTTATAGGATCTCGATCATAAAAATACAATCCGTCAAACCATTTAGGTGAAAATGGAGTCCAAAAATCCGGTGCGATATAACGGTTTCTTAAGAAGTACTTTTTATTAGATAATTTTAATTATTTTCAAAAATATAACAAAATGTTTCTTAAATTAAAATTGTCAGACCCGTTTTCGAGATAAATGAGTTTTAACTTAACGGCTTCATGACAGGTAGGTACTGTTATTTTTGGAACTGAAAAATTAGTATTTTGATAAATAAGTATTTGCAAATAAAAAAAAACTTAAAGATCAAAAACCGTTAGGTTACTTAATTTTGTTGGCTAGTGTAGTTATGCTGAGCCCAATATTTTGTTACTATTATGGAGTTTTTTTATCGTTCCTATAATATTTTTTTAATAAATCAATTACTTTCCAATTTTAAATCGATTATAAGGACAACTATAAAGTAGGTTGCAGTTGTTATTCTGTAACGGATTAAAAATTATATCTAAAAATAATTCTGTATTTCAAAATTCTGATAATTCAAAATTTTGTCTTTTGATTCCTTGTAAAGGTGTTCGTACTACATGATGAGTTGAGGTTCCTGCATTTAAATGGCTTTGGGCATTTTAAATTTGACAAATATTTAAGTCTTTGATTAATATTTTTTTTGTGATGTCGAAATTTTGTTGAAATTTTTAAGTGTTAAAATTCCTTCTTAATATTTTGACTTACATATATAAATTCGAAAAAATGTTTTTAACTTTTGGTCCATAAAAATAAGTTGCAAATTTATTTTAACTCAAAATTTATTAATTATGGTCAATTTCAAAGCTTGAACTTGTATAAATTATGAAAACTAAAACAAAATTGTTAAAGTTTTTAAAACTATGTACATTTTTCAAAAAAATGTAAGACCCCTATTAAGAAATTACGAAGCATTGTTTGCAGTGCATTATTCTGACCCTTTGCTGTAATTTTAATTGAAATATTTCTTGTAAACGTTAAATTAATAATTAATTTTTTACTATAGATATAACAACTGTAACCACTGCCTTGTGGTCTTGATGGGGTTGTGGTTGGAAGTATATAACCAGTTCGTTACATTAATTTGTAATCAAGAGCTCTCATTTGTGTATAAATCATTACTTTTGTTTAATAAACTGAAAAAAAGTATCATCAGGAATAAAAATGTGAAAAGAAAGCAGTTTGCTGTGCGGTAAAAAAATCTCATATTATTTTATTCGAAACTTAAGGGACGCAATCTGTTAATTATAAGGAATGAGAATCCTGTTTTTATTATTACCGATACCAAGGGAGATTATAATATTCTTCACATTTGCATCGTTTATGCCTCATGAGAATATAAAACAAACTGGATTTTATGGAAGTGTACTTATGTACATATCTACATTATTTGAATATGTATAATTTATATACATAAGTTCAACCTTATATGCAAAAAAAAAAGTTATTGTTTTATGGAATAAGGGAATAGTGTGCTTTTACAAAAATTTGATTACGGCTTTTATAGTAGATCGTGGGAAAATGGTTATTACGTAGAACTGTCATGTCGTATGTCTGGGTTCGATTCCCAGTCCATCTAAACTTTTTTTCACTGGCTGCTTCTCCCGCGAGAAATTAAAAAAATTTCAAGAGTATCATCTGTCCAGAATAAAGTGCTTCTCCGATTTAGCATTAGAATGTAAGCCCCCGTCGTTCCTGCTATAAGATGATAAAAAAACAAATTATTTTTTACTAAAAAAATAATAATAACTTTCATTTAGTACAAGAGTAATAAAACGTTGGAAACAATATTTGGCTTTGTATGCAGTAAGAGGTACAGGATTTTATGTAAAAATCATCATTGTTGTTATTGTAATTTAAAATTTCTTGACATTTTTTTCAAAGATTGAATTTCGCCTCCAAGGAGTGTAAAAACGAAAAACAATTTCATACTCCCATTAATTATTTTTTCAATTTGACTAGGATACCTAAAAATAACCAAAAACAGGATTTTTTTTAAATTTCTGTCAATAAAGCAGTAGAGGGTTTTGAGAAATATAAAAATCATCAAAATACACATCAAGTGCAACCCAATTCTTCAGAAAGCTATTTTTAACTTATAGATATTTCAATAAACTATTATGTTTAACAAGAGTTATTGATGTTCATGATACCTATACTCTCTAAAAATATACAAAACAAAATATTTAAAAACTCATTCATTCAATGACTGCATTGAAATAATGTCTCCCTCCGCACAAATAACCTTAAGAGCTTCCTACAATTCCATTCACCTGTGGATTTATAAATATGCTTGTTGCATAACTTTTATTCATCTGATGTGAAGTATGTTTCATAAGTCCTCTCACGTGGAATTCAATTGGTACCTAGACAATATTCCAAAGCTCAATTAACGTTACCTTGAAAATATGCTTCTCTTTTATCCTTGTTCATAATGAACAAAAGAAATGAAAGAAAAGATGAATCAATGTCAGAAGTATGATGGCATTGAAATCAAAATGACCATCGATTTATGGGAAAAAGCAGTCAGAAATTGTATGTATGTTTATGAAGAGTCATAAAACACATGATAAGTCAGGATACTTGCAATAAAAAATATTTTTAGGGCAAAAAAAATAATAATTTGTATATACCTATGCATGTAGAATGTAAGTTATGGCTATGTGGTGGTTCTTCATAATTTTATGACTTACATATTTTTAAGGACATAATATTTTTATGATAGAGAAGACAAAAAAGTAGTGCTATAACTTTCAGAATATTTTTGTGTTAACAACTTTCAGATCTTTAAATGACGAAGCACGAAATCTATTAAAAACGATTGCTTTTTCTCCAGTTTACGAATCTATGAGGGCATATAAATAAGTTGCTGAAAATTAAAAAGAGGAACACATACATATTTCGAAAAAAAAAAAATTATTTAAAAACTTAATCTCCTTCTAGCTAGCATACGTACATAGCTACTAAAAAATTGTCTTGATTATCAACGCTAGAAATTAAATCCGGAACAGTCTTCCAGAGTCAACAAATCCAGTCATTTACTAATTTTTTTTGGCGAATATCTTTATTTTCAGTTTATAAAACCTTGTATTTATGTAATTGGTCAACTGATTTTGAAAAAAAAATACATTGCATTTTCTGTCAAAAAGTGTTTTTTTGAAATTACTAATCGACCATCATTGTAAGCATCAAAGCATCATTTTACGAAACGGTTCTAGCTAATTGTTTCGTAAAAAAGCGTCTAAATCGGTAGGAAACGAATCATCGAATCATCAACTATATTTAAAAAAAAATTAAGAATGGTTATGCATATTGTATATTTTAAGGTATTACCTTTATCTTTTGATAGTTATTTTTTTATGTTAAGTAATTTTTTGAGCAAATAGCCTCTTATACAATTACTAACTAAGTTACTTTGAGATGGGAAACCATAACTTTTAATCAAAAAGTGTCATTTATAACTAAAATCCACACTTTCTGAAAAAAAAGCAAACAATTTCGGTGTTTTTTGGAAGCTTTCAAATATGGTGTTTTTGCTTGAAATCGTTGGATACGCATACTTATAGCTTACTGTAAACAAACTTATTTTAAAATTATTTCTTAACCCCATAATAAGAGAAAAGTTTCGAAAATGTTAGAAAGTATGCGCTTTTAAAGATTTTCGAAACTTAATTTATTATTTCTGAAATTTTGTAAAGTAGAATATTCACTCTTCACAGTGAATTAATTAATTAATTTTAATTTTTTTCTGAGTGTACAAAATGATATCTACATTAGAATATACCCCTGAATAGTTTTCCCAAAATATTCTTGAGAATTAAAGGGACATGACCTCGAACAATTTTTTTTTTTGGAAAAAGTTTTCCAAAAAATCAGGTGAAATTCCGAGTTTGATCTTAAACTTTGTATAAAAATAAAATTCTTGCTTTTATTTTTTTTTTTATAATTACGTCAATACACAATTTTCAAATTTATTAGTCCCTGAAAAATAAAGGTTCTTTCCATAATGTTGCAATTGTAATCTGACTACATTGTATTTTGCATACGAGTATTTTCTATTCAATTTTGGGACCTTTTTTAAGTTTTATTTGAGAAAATATTGTCCCAGGTTCTCATCTCCTCCTAGCGTAAAAGTTTATTTTTGTTCCTTATTTTATAAAACCAACTCATTTTCGATTTTTTACTCTGACACGCAATTACAATTGGCACAAGGTTCAATTTTAAAACAAAACAATTTAAGATTTTTTGTTTTGTATATGTTGAACGCAACTAATAGACCTTGGCATTGTCCTGTCTTTTCAGGGGCACTTTAGATTAAACAAACAAAAAAAAAAAAGAACGTAAAAAATAAAATTTAAACACTGCTCATACACACAACACAACTGCTTTGCTTGGGTGAGAAAACTGTCGAAAGTCGCTCCTTTGTGCAAAACTTCTCCACACTCATTGTATTGCCAGAATAGGCATTCGGAAAAAAAAGAATTTCTTTTTATTCCTCACCCATATTGCAATAGCAAACTACAAAACGATGGCAGCAATACTTTCGACTTAGCAGCAATATATTTTGAAACAATGGAAAAAAAAGTCACATTCGGATAGCAACTGATCTCCTTTTTTTTTCTATAAACCTACCTACGTAAAAAAAATATTCATACAAAAGAAAAACTTTATTGTTGTTGTTTCTCTTGGGGGCATTAAACAAAATGGAAATTGTGAGCCAGGAAAATGTTTCCGGAAGTGTGATGTGAATGCCTACTCTTTATCTCATGCCTTCCGGCTGGCACTTGAAAGTTGCTTAACTTTCGCACACACAGCAAACAGGACCCAGCAAGCTGATGATTGTTAGAAACGGTATGTGTTGTTTTAGGTACCTACCTGACCTTATTTCAAGCTCACATTCCAAGTTCCGAGTACTGACACACAAATGAAAAACATACATAAATTGGCTAAGTGGAATATACACAAAAACAAAAAAAAAATTAAAAAAAATTCATAATGAATGCAGCCGCAAACGGCTGCCAAGTGCCAAAATTTAATTTTGAAAATTCTTTTGATTTATATAGCATTTTTAAAATGCGAATGAGAATGTTGCCATTTATTCTCTCAATAATAAGTGTCAAAGTTCGGTGGCAGTAAGAGTGTTTCTGACATATTTTTGTAAAATATTTCATCTAAAAAGTGACAACTGACATTTTACAGGAAAAGGAATCACATTCGGTGTTGAACGATATTTTTATGATTATGATTTATGTATATTCATAAATTGAGTTGTTGGTTTGACCTTTTCTGAATGACAAATCTTTTCAATTATCTGTGAAGGCATTTCGTTGATTTAAGTCTTTGACTTGGTTTCATATTACAAACTAGAAAATGTTCTTGCCAATCAAATAATTAAACAAGATTAAAAATTCTACCAAAAGGTAACAAGTATAAGAGCCCGCAGGATTTTTTTAGGAGAGGGCAAACTATGGAGATTTTTTTCGAAGGTGGGGCAAAACATGGACTCCACAAAAAATAAATCATGCAAACGGTCGTATTTTGCCAGAGTCAATAGTTAAAAATTGAACATACCTTGGAAACGTGGTATTATTTAGAGCTGAGGGAGGGCAACTAACAATCCTTACTCACCCTCCGGGAAGCTTTATATAAAAGCCATTATTAATTATTTATGTATGTTTGTATTTGAGAAGTATTTACAAAAAATCTTTTACAGTTCAATTAATCTATTCATTTGATTTTTTTGCGGGTCCAATTCTATAATCTACATATGTACATAATAATTAATATTATATTCGCTGAAGTTCTAGTGCAATATTCACTGAACGCAATCAATGAAGCCATAATCTGTCACGACCATCTATATAGGTTGACGTCAATAGCAGATGCATTGATCCATTTAGTTTTAAATGATTGACAGCTATAAATGTTTTTATTAGCTGCCTTTATAGTTTACAAAACGTGTTATTGATATTGCGTGGAAAAACTGAGATTTATACAGTGCACTGCCCATATTTAGCAATCGAAATAAATCAAAATTTTTTATATTAGTTTTTGATCAAATTTTATATTTCGATTTTATTTAAATTTTAGACCGTCTCTGAAATTTTGCCTAGGGGCTATAACAGGATTTCTCTTAGCAGAAAGAAAATTTTTAAAAATTACATTAAAAAAATATATTGAAGGGAAAACAAAAGTAAAAGTAGGGTAAACTGTTCCACGGTGAACCGAGTCCCACAATGAATCATTTCAACTTTCACATTTCTTGTGTATAAAATAGTGGTATAGATTGGTCTGCCACGATATTTAGTGGTTTTCTAAGTCTTGAAAGATAAATTCTAGAAAGATATATGCTCTAATGTAAAAACCTAGGATTCCAAAAATCTAGAAAACAAAAATATCAAATGCATTTAATCTAGAATGCAATAATCTTGAAAATTAAAATATAAAATAGCAAAACTTTCGAAAACCCATAAATTTAGAGATAGTGCTCCGCTTGTGGTTTGAACAAATTTGTAGGCAATTTTATACATTTTAAGTTGTGCTCGGGTATCATTTAAGAGTAAGCGAAAGCTTGCATAATAAAAGCGTAAAAACGAATTAAAAAAAAAAGGATTTTGGCATTTTTGGATATGTTCCGTTAGGTTTGGAAATGGTTAGAAAACCTCATTTTTGGATTCAGCATCCACGAATTATAATGCAGGTAAAAAATAAAAGCTTCCCCACGACTTGCTTCTAAAAGTCTTTCTAATTCTTTTTTTTTTCTAGATTTTTTTATTTGAAATTTTTGTTTGCACATTCTAGATTTTTTTAAAAAATGATTCCTAGATGTTGTCCGTTTGAAATTTTTTTTATACTAGATAACATCATGATTCCGGTGAAGATACCCGTAATATAGCGGTTTTTGATCGGTTTTCGCATATAACCTATACCTATACTATAAGTTGTGCGTTCTCTATTTTTTAGAGAAAGCAAAAATATGACAAAGGACCATGGGCATTGTGGCTCCGATTTCAATATTGCCCAACAATAATGAAACTTAAGTCACATGAAGTTCATTTACTGTACTTTATTTTATTATGTGACAGTCAAGTTGAAATCGTTCTAAAATTGGTGTTTCGGTGCATTTAATATCGTTTTGTGATCCAATAAACTCAAATCACCTCGTTTTGATAACATAACTCATTTAACTATGAATAAAAAGATGATATCACGGATTGATAGAAATAAAAAAACAAAGGAATTTCACGAGAGCCATTTCGCCATTTCGTCTACTTTAGAGATCAAGCTTTTGATCTTCATTTCCAAAAGTTTTTTTTTGAGTCATTTTAAGAGATTGAATTCTAATTTTGGACAACACATATTTCCTCCAATTTTTAGGTAGTGAACTATTGTCTTTGTTGACAAAAATTTATTCAATAAGAAGCGGTAAAATTCCCCAAATGGGCACCTCGTGCTTTACCTAGAATCATAATATCTACATAATTTCATTAACTTCTGTTTTGCAATGTCATTGAAATTAAGAACTGCTAAGGTTTTTGTTACTTTGAGATTTCTTATATTTGTATGATACTGTAATGTATTTGAGGTTTTGATTTTCAATCCTGAGCCAAGAGTTTAATTGAAAATTACGCTTAAAATGATAACGTGCAAGTTTAATTATGTGGGTGAGGATGTAAAAATATTAATTGAAGAGCAATGTAAAAAAGTCCGAACGTATTTTGAATAGGCAAAAAATGTGCATTCACAAGTCAATTTATTTTGTATGTAGTTTAAAATAACAATTGTTTTAAAACTATATTTGTAGATTTCTTTTAAAATTTGAACTTAAAATAATAATTTAATATTTTTTTTTGTAACTTTATTTCAGAATGCGACCCTTGGCTGGATTTGTTGTGCTCCCTGCATTTGGTTGCGAACCTCAGCGACAGTCCACAAAATAGCTATTACAACAGCCACACTTTTGGTAACATCACTTCTAGTAGCTTCACCGATATTATTTTTAATTAGCACAGCACCGTCACAACTTCCAAGAGATTGTTATTCAGACGATGAAGACTGTATGCCAACAATGGCACCACCTCCCGAATGCAATGAGGCTGCTTGTCGTTTTGCAGCATCCAGTATACAAGCCAAATTAAATTGGAATCTAGATCCGTGTAAGGATTTTAAAGAGTTCAGCTGTTCAACGAGTCAGGTGGCAAGTCTGAGAGCAACTCGTAGTGCTCAGGAATCTGTTGATATACAAATGCAACGTAAGTTACTTTAAGGGCTAGTTTTTTTTTTACAGTGGGTTATCTTTAATCCCTTTAATCATTTTTATTTCGGTCGATTAGTGCATCATTTAACTAGAACTACTGAAAGTGGTATCAGAAACCTAATCCCCTGTGAACAAAATGGCCCTAATAACAAAAGAACTCTTGATTGATTACTAACCTTTAAATATTTCTTAGAGCTGCTTCAACACAATACGACTTCAGGACCTTTCCGTAAATTAGGACGACTGTACGGGAGTTGCCTTCGACAGACAACTAACTCATCAACGATTCAACTTGTCTTGGAGCATCTGGGTGGATACCTGCCGATCGGGGCTCTCGGTCCCTCAACAATAGCTCCATTGATATCGAAAATCTACGAAATGGGTCCGACGCCTCTGATTGATATCTACTATGATTTGAGTTATGGTCGGAGGCCGCATGTTTTGTTGATTATTGGAGATCCTGCGACATCTGCACCTATCCTAGAAGTAAGTAGTAAAGTGATTTCTTATTACAGATTCATTTAAATTACCTTTCGTCTTAGAATAAAATTCGATGGATGGGTCCAAAAGCCCCACCGTATAGATTAAAACTATCTGCCCCAAAGCTGCTTAGCGATGTTCTGGATAGTTTTCTACCAACAGGCTTAAGCTATGATCAAAAGATGTCAGAGAAAGAGGCAATTACAACGTTCATTGAACAACTAAATAAGGTAATAATGTTTTTGTATTATTTGTTGTCCTAATTAAAATTAAAATTCCCCTTCTTTTATTTTTGAAATTGAAAATTTGAATAAAATTCACGTGAAATTGAGTTTATACTGTGTGCCAAAATCTTCTACATTATTCTGATATATTAATTGACAGGTAGAGTGACATTTTCACAAAAGGATATGGATCCAAACAAGTTTTGTATATAGATAAGATATTGTGTAGGTAGAGGAACATATACCTAACAAGAAAATGGAATTGGGAAAATCTTTGAGTTCATAACAAATTGCAAACCACATAGATTTTGACATTGACATTGATACGACCAACAACTAAAAATAGTCCTTGAAAATTTAATTCAATTTGAATTTAAATAAATCATGTTGCTTTTGGTTGGGATGGTTATAATGTTTTGTTATTTTTTAGTGTAGTCAACTTTTTCAGTCCAAGTGACGCACTTAAGTTTCCAATGATGTGAATGTGAGTACCTGAGACGCCATACCTATAAAAAATTCCAACTAAGAAATTTCCATGATATTTTTGACACTTTGCATACTTTAAGACTTAGACAGATAGATTGTCTCCTTTTTTTTGATGATTGTTATCTGATTTGAAAAAAAATACGCATGTTGTATGAATATGGCCATTAGTCACTCAAATACTAATTATCTTACAGTCCTAGTTCAACGATTACCGATTTATTGTTTCCCTCCAAAATTTGACTTGTGGAGTCTTTTATATTTAACAAGATGCCTGGTTAAAATAACAGGATAATCATCTTCAATATCAATAAAAATTCTATAAATTAACACTGTTTATAACAAAATTTATATTGGCATTCACTTTTTATCTCACCAGGTCGTATGTTTGATTTGACAGGCTTTATATCTTGGTGTAATATGTTAAGAAACTTGCAAGGTTAGGCTAGTTTCGAGTCTATAATTCGCCAGCTGAAAAACTTGCCTGTAAATAAATGTAACTTTTGACAGCTGGCCAACCAGAGACTCGAAACATGCTAACCTTGCAGTTTCCTGTCTTTGAGTAATTGAATAATTTTACATGGTGTACAGCGTTAATTTGACAAGGGATGCAGTTGATTTAACAGGCAACCATACCCCTTCTGATTGGGCTATAATCTATAAAGCCTTCATCCGACCAAAGCTTAAGTACAACTCGCATATCTGGGCGGGTGCTCCTATCACGCAATTAAAACTTTTAGATAGAACCCAAAATAGAGAGATGACAATAATAGATGAAAGAACTATAACAGAAACATTCCCTTCCTTGGAACATCAACGTAATGTTTCTTGTCCTTCCCTTTTTTATCGCTATTTCCATAAGCATTGTTCGAGTGAAATAGCCAGTTGCATTCTTCCCCTTAAACAATTCCAACGTAATACTTGCACCGCTAGGATTGCCCATCAGTTCACCCTTGAGCCCAATTTTGGACGCACTGTTAGGTAGAGAGAATCTTTCTTTAGCCACACCACATGAATGTGGAATGGTTTACCCCTCTCGGTTTTTCCTACCCATTTCGATGCTCAGACATTCAAAAGCAATGTGCATCGGTATCTCTTTTTAACTCCTATTCCATTTCCCTAAACGCTCTTACTGTGTTAAAACATTTTAAAGGGTAGTCATATTCCCTTTAGTGCGCGCTTAGTATAAAAAAAACGGTATCCAGTTTTTGTTGAAAAATATTTGATTTTTTTCCAACACTGAAAAATCGAAGTTCCAAGTTTATAAATTTATACCCTTCGCGGTCCGGTTAGATATTTGCTTGTTGAAATTATAAATCCGAACGCTATCCAGTTTTCAGTGTTTGACTTAAAATTTATGAGTGTGTTGAATTTCGAAAACAAAAAATTTATTTAAAAAGTAAAATTTTGAAAAAATTCTGTTTGTACGAAACCTTCAAGTTTTATTTGTTTTATTTTCCGTTTAAAAATTAATTTTTCAAAAACTATTCATTCAAACAACTTGATTTAAAAAGTGAGTTAAACGATGGAGTCTTTATAAAACCATAGCATTCGATTTAGTTCATATAGAATTGTTAGGTGGCGCACTAGTCGATTGCCTTTTTTGCCTTCAGGTAGGTTCGCAACTTGGTGCATTTTCTAAAAATGGATTTGTGCTTTGCTTTCCTTTGGTTAGTTTCCTTCATTTGGAATACAAGAACATTTTGACAAATTATGTTTATCAGAATAGCTCAGATAAGGCAAAAGTTTCTTCACCAAAAACATAACATAATCTAATTTCAATTACATATTTACTTTTACAATAAAAACAATTTGCTTCTTTAATTTATAGATTCGTGTTGAACATTCACGAAGAGGATTTTGGAATAGTTCTGTTTTGTACAACGTGTCGTCACTTCAGGAGAAGTATCCTATTGTAAGCATTTTCACATTAAACAAAACAAATAAAAAATATAAACATTGGCATTTTTCAGCTTAACTGGACAGCTCTGATACCATGCAACTGGACAGGACCGATTGTTGTTCGAAATTCAGATTATCTCAAAGCTGTAGAATTGTTATTAACAAAATATCCCACCAGAGTATCACATAATTCAATTTTATTGCTATTCGCTCTTGGAATACTGCCGCAAGGATATCCAGATCCAGCTGTTTGCACTAGAGCGACAATGTGGGCTTTGCCAGAAATCACATCAGCACTTTTTATAGCTCAACATTCATCAGAAGATTTAAAAGAAGTTATTAGAAGAGTAAGATAATAATCTCAATTCAAAAATTGTGTGAATACCTAATTTCAAATTATTAAATTTAATTTTCAGACAGAAGTTGTTTTTAGATCTCTCAAGGCACATTTAAAACGAGCGCCGTCTCTTAAAGGGGCGGCTTTAGTTAAATTGTCTGCTCTTAAAATCCAAACGAATCCCTGGGAGGGATTTACGAATTTTACAGCGATGATAAAGCAACTGGAATCGATTGAAATAACTTCAGATAATTGGTTTGAGAATATCTTGAAGATCTACAAACGTAATAAAATTATTCCAGACTCTGTGGCATTGGATGTGGATTCACATGATGCGTTAGTATTTTGAATTGTTTGAGTTTTTATGGATTAGTAATTGTGATATTTTTCAGATGGGCCTATCCTATTGTTGCCAAAATATTTTATGATACTTTGAGTCATTCAATTGGTGAGTACTGGCTTAATGTCAGTTTTAGATTATGTTTTAAAATGAATATCTTTTTTCGTTAGATACTTTTACTTTTAAAAAAGTTTAAAATAATATTGAGGAATCAAGTTTTGATTTTGAAAATAAAAAAAAATCGAAACTAGCTGATTTGCTTAACCCATTGACTAAGAACTCAAACTTTAGAATCTTTGAAAAAAGTTAGCTCACTTGCTAGGACTTTCGCGTTGGAATCATGTATTTTTTTTGCGTTATATCGCTTTGTTCTATCCGGTGTCAGTTTTACGTTAAACAAATTTAAATAAAATAAAATGCATAACGGGATCGCATAGACTTAAGCTTATTGAAAATTATTTTTGAAAATAACCAAAAAAAGAATATTAAGGTCAGAAATAAAGATGCCATCTGATGTCTTCAGAATTGAAAAAAAATTCAGCTTGAGTCTCGTTCTCATATGACTAAGTCTCATCGTGGCACCAATTCAGTATTTCTGCGATTGTGTCTTCTTTTGTTAGAAAAATGAAAAACGATCATTTTATTTTAAAGGTTGTCATATGTAAAATATTCAAAAATTATTTAAACCTCGGTATTACCCCTGGGTCTGGCCCGGCATTTTTCGTTTTCAAATGTAAATTTAATACATTTCTAGTTAACGTAGCAACTTGTGCTTTCAGGTAGTTTCCTAAAATTTTATTGGCTATCGATTTAAAAGAATGTTGGTTTAAAAAAGTCCTGACAAAGGATCTTATAAGGCTTTAAAAAAGTACACCTTCGGACCGACACATGGGTCTAGGCAGACAACTATAGATTTGGTATAAAAATCATGGTAATATGTTTTTACTAAGCACATAAAATAGATATGTATGTACTTGTATTTACATGAACATATTGATGCATTTATTGGCATAATTTTAGCTGGTGGTGTAACAATATGCAAGATTCATCAGTGTTGTGGTGTTCCGATGCTTTACCTATATTCCGAGTAGCTGTGTCTTATAAGAGTTGCTTTGTGTTATCATGAAATATACGCTTTGATGATGGTTCCCCGCGTGAATTCCGTCCGTGAAGGTAAGACAAAGCTGTCCCCATTCGTGAAATGTGGAATTTCTTGAACGAAAACCTCGCAAGAAACTATGAACCGCATGAGACGATAACGGTTGACAATAAGCAAGAGACTATAACGGTAAAACTAAATTTACTCATTTCAATTTAATATCAAAACCAACAAAATATGAAATCAAAATTTGGTGGCAAAATATCCTTTGGAAAGAGTACTTTACACTGTACTGTGGCGAAGGTGAGGAACATGAAACGAATCAAGGGCAGAATGTGTTGCTACAACTTGCAAGTCGGTACAGTAATATCGGTCCAACTCTCGTGACTGACAATTTTTTTACCATATTAGAAGATACTTACCGACTTGCTGGTATTGGGCTTCCATTTCTTGGCACAGTTATGCCCAATAAAAGATTTTTACCCGAAGAAATGAAGAAGAATTCTTCGCGTCCTTTACTTTCTTCTCTTTTTGAGTTTCATGAAACTTGATATCAATTTGTAGCTACATACATATGTGCCAAAAAAGGACAAGGCTTTAAATTTACTTTCAACAGTTCATTATTTTAAAGATCGTAGAGGCGAAGCAATTCCGTTTTATAATGCAAACAAGGCAGAGTCCGATTGCATGGATCAAATGGTTACCAATTTTACTTCAAATTTCAAAACGTCCAACCAGACGATGAAATGAACTTATGATTTTGTTTGCAACATGTTGGATATTTTGGCATTAGCTGCTTATTGCATTTGCAAAGAACTGGATGGTCTAAACAAAAAGGACGCTAGATGCACTTTTCTGTCTACACTTTCCCAATCAATGGTTCTTGGAAACGTGGAAAATCGAAAGAAAAATGTTCATATTATATCGCAGTTTAGTCCTCGTTCGGCCATTTAAACATGACTAATTTATTTGGTTTTTTATTATATTACTTACTTATAAAAATCCATGAAATAATATTATCAAAACCGTAGGATCCGTTTTCTAGAAAAAATAGTTGTTTTTTTCATTATGTTGAAGGTACATTTATTTTTGGAGCTAAAATAAAAAATATTATATTTCACCTGTAGGGAATCAGCTCAAAACCTTAAGTGAAAAATAAAGCTCCGGTAGCTTAGGCTGTAAGTTGAGTTATAAACAGATAGACAGACAGCCATAGATAAATAGAATAACGCGTTCTTTACCATCCTTATGTAAAGTGTATGATCATTATCTCGATTTCGATTTTATTACGAATCCAAAACTTGCCCTATACTATGTATACTATATATATCTATCTAAAGTCGTTTGAATAAAAATTCGTTAAAGCAATTGGAAGCATTATTTTTACAAACGCTTAACGTTTTCTTAAGATTTCTGTATGGTGGGCTCTGTATGAAATTAATCAATTCTTCAATATTTAAGGTAACGTAAAAACTTAGTTAATGTGCAGATTAACGTATTTGGCACTTTAACAGTAATATAATTGGAAAAGGTTGGTTTTGGATACTACACATACATTTGAATGCCTTTGGATAATTTTTATTTAATAAAATCAGAAAAATAGTTTAATAACATTTTTTTAATGAAAAGTAGCTTTCATTTAGTTGAGTTGAATTTTTTTCATAAAACAAAAATAAAACATGGGCATCCAGAACAGATTATACGCATCGTTCCTAGCGAATTGCAAGAAATTTTTAGAAAAAAATGTATTCCAATTTTCAAAACTTAAAATTTCTAAATGGGTCGAACAACCAGTGTGGAATGAATAATGAAAAAATAAAATTTCTTACAAATGTAACAAAAAAAAATTAAACCTTACCGGTAAGTTTCCTGATGACTTTCAATATGTTTTTCGTAATATTTGTTCAAATCCACGTTGAATTTTATAATTTTCAAAAACATGAAATACTCATCAGCAGTATCCCTTCTCTTAGTAGATTTTTCCTTTCAACCACTAATAGTTTAAGAAATTAATCAGAGGAAGAAACAGAAAAAAAATTGAAAACTAAAACATTTACAATAAGATCCTTTGATTGATTTGCTTTTAAATCAAGTTGTTGCAGTAAATAGTTTTCAAAAATTAATTTTCAAACTCAAAGTTTTGTAAAATAATTTGTTCTGTTTTATTCTAGAGAGTAACTACCTCTTGGGGATTCTAATAGCATTTCCGTTGTTTCCTTTCGCTAACCCATAAGAGTTCTCCAAATCAGAATGCCAAACGAACAGGTCCTTTTTTGATTCGAAATTTCAAGTTTCGTTGTATTTGTGTGACAGAAAATGTATGTATATGCTGCTTCAAATTTTCGAAATGATTTAATTCAAGAATTCACCGGTAAGACCGTGATTTTTCAAGCAAAGTTGGTCAATCCGTTTAAAATGATCCATTTCATTTAAAGACTGATAAATCGACTGCAAATGATTGTTTTAAAATCTTTAGTAACTTATCTGATAGTATGTTTCAGTAAAAACGAATCTCAGATTTGTAAACCAAAAATATTGGAAATTTTTTTTATTGTGTTTTCCTAGGATTTCGGAAAAATTATTAATACAAAAATTTCGAAGTTAAGATCCAAAAATTAGATACTTAGAGTTACAATTGCCAGAAATTTGAAACATAATTTTCTTATAATTATTTTTAAGAATACAATCACGAATTAGTATTTAAGCCAAAAATTTCGAATTCGTAGTAATAAATATAAGTACAAGTATACTTGTCAAAATCAAACAATGGGACCGATTTAAAAGGAGTGTGTAATAATGTTCTACTTCTCTAGAGTATATAAGCTCAAACTTACCTAGTATATTATATTAGCAAACTTTTATGGTCTTCAATTGACTGCTTTGGAACTTAGAAATTTCTTAACACTGATTTTACGTTTTATTGCTTAATAGCAACCAATGTATAAAATTCACGAATTCTTAGCCAAAGAAATCCATTTTATGAATACATAAAGGTAGGCAGGTAGGCAATTTACTAAGTAGTATAATCGGTTTTTCGAATTTATTCTCAAATTTTTATAACCTATATTTTCTTTTACAGTTGTACCCCTCTCTGTAATCCTGGTGCCATACTTCGATGCAAGACTTCCACCGTATTTGCAATATGCCTCCGTTGGTGTTGCAATTGCTAAAGAAATACTCCGATCAATAACAAAAACATTCGAAGAAAAGGCAATGCGTTGTGTTCCAAAATCCGTAAACATCTTCTCCAACTACAGTCGCATGGACATCTTGATTCATTCGGGTGGAATGCAAATATCCTATCACTCAATGCTTTCCCTGACAGGCCCAATCAAAGGAATGGCACGACTTCCAGGACTAAATCTGACACCGACACAAATTTTCTTCTTAGTCTCAGCTCAGGAACTGTGTGCAGAATCAATGTATGTTGGAATTGATACAGATTCTGGAGAATTTGGAAATATGTAAAGTTTTCTTTGATTTACAAAAAAAAAAAAATGTTTAATTTTGGTTTTTATTCTATTTCAGATTGGGATGGCTAGTTGCTCAAGGAGGAAGTGCCACTGAGGTCTTCAAATGTCCAAGTGGATCGATGATAAATGCTCAAAAAACATGTAACGTTCTATAAGATGAACGCTAATAAAAGAAAAATAGTAATAAATAAAATCCAATGACATCTAACAGTCTTCAATAGTTTGTGCACCACTTCTTACATTACTTTCTATCTTCCAAAACACCAAAGGGTAGAAAACAATAACAATGTGAACTTAATCTTACCGTACACTATCGAGACCAAAATCATCTTTATGTAGATATGAACAAAATTGTTAAAAAAATATTATAAAACAAAACAAAAACTATATTTTTTCTTAGGCACTGACATTGTATACTATTATGTAGAAACTATGATTATTTTATTGTAGTTCATAGAAAGTCTCAAATTAAAAAAAAAAAGTTGTTAAAAATCTAACCTCTAACTCTCAACTTGTCAATTATTATTAAAAAAAAAGAAACACATAACAAAATATCTTTTCATCTAGCAAATGAAACTATAAAAAAAATTTTACCGAAAAAAGCTCATATTAAGTATACTGATTAAGATGGTTGAAAAAAATGTTAAACAAAGTTAAAAGAAAAAGGGTCAATGTTTAATTTAATAAGTTTTTCGTTTTCACTTTAATTTTAATTTAGTTGTTTTGTATTTATTAATGTATAAATGTTAAATACTCGTTGTTAAATAACAATTGTTTAAAAAAAAAATAAATTTTAAGATTTAATGTTAAGAGATAATGGTCTCCTTTTATTTAAGAAATTATTGATAAAATCACTTCAAAAGATTTTTAAAAAATCATCTTTGGAGTTTAAAATCCATCGATTTTTTTTTTGAAAAAAGTTGTTCCTTTTTGTCGCCTTAACAATTGCATTTAATTTTGAATTTACTCTTTTATTTAGAATCCCCAAACCAAATTCCATAATTAGAGAATAAAGTCAGGAGACTTTTTTTTTGGTTAGTGTTTTCATTTGAGGACTTTGGATTGACTTGTTTATTTTTGTTTTGTGGATTTTTTTGGTTTGACAATTTATGTTTTTAAATTTTGTGATTGGGGATTTAAGAAAAATATGAACATTTTGGATTTGTAAAAGTGAATTTTGTGTTTGTAAATATTGAAAGTCTAGGCCAGTTTATGATCTCTCAGAATTTAAAAATTTGTTTATATTGATTTTTTTGAAATTTGAAAAAACTCTATTTTGAAAATGGCCATAATTCTTTTTTGATTAAATAAAAATATAAAGATATTATAACTATCACTTTTCAAGTAGCAAGGATAGGGTAGGTGAATTCGTTTCGTTAAAGATGGAGTTTTTAAACGCAAATATAATTTTCAAAAAATCCATACACAAACATTTTTTTTCTTATTATTTAATAAAATATTAAAGAAAACTCTGTGCCACATTTGTATTTTTTTTTGAAACAGAAACCATACTGAATGATAAGGTCTTACAGGTCAAGATTTATAGATACGAGCATAATATTTTAGAAATTTATATTCGTTATATTTGAATTTATGTTATTGGGTTTGTTTTGTTAATTCAAATTCTTAATGGTTTTTGAAAATACTGACCTTTTCCATAATTTTGGAAATTGCGTTTTAACATACATATAACTCTTTTATATTTCATTTTTCATCCTCTTTTATAACCAAGATATTAAAATAGTCAATTCAGTTCGTATTAAGACTAACAACTTACTAAATATTTATAGAAGAGTGAAAGAGGTTCTGAATAGATGAAGTTGTTAAGTTGTATATGTTTTAGAAACTGCAGAAAAATCTGGTAAAAAAATGTGGTTTGATCAAATTTAAAAATTATTTATTAATTTTCAGCCAAGTGGTGAACCAATAAAAAATATATAAGTGCATAATATTTTTATGTGTAAAAACAAAAAAACTTGAAATTTAAAAATAAATATCCGTTAACCAGAAAAAAACTTTTCCAAACTAAAACAATTGAGAAAAAATTGAAAATTTAACGTATTGGGTTATTAAATATTTATTTATTATTAAACTTTATATATTCAATGGTATTATTATTTTTTAACTACATTGTGTTTTAAAAAAAAAGTTTGAAGAAAAAATTCAAAATTTTGTTTGCAATTAAGAACATTCAAGTCCAAAGAAACTGAGTTTAGGATTTTTTAACACACAAAAGGTAATCACCATCTAGGAGGTTTAATCAGTTTTGAATTGATCAAAATTCAAGTGGAAAGTTTTTTAAGTTGTTTTAGATTTCTTATTTATCTGCATTTTATACAAATATTTTTTTTTCAATTATTTGCTCCTTAAATGTTGTTAACCTTTTTTTTAACATTAAATGATAAAATGTATACTTATGTTTAAGATCCAGACTGAGATTTCAATCTTAATTAAGTAGCAGGTTTGAGCTAAATGATATTATATTCATATAATGGAATAAAAGAAACATCAAAAGACTCACAATTTAACCCCTTACTGAATAATAACAATCTCACTTTAAATAAATATGCCTAAAAGTTATTCAAACAACTTAAATAAATACTGTTCAAATCAAAAATTATGCACTCACCTCTAGGACCATTGAAAGTATTAAACAATAATTTATAAAAATTGTTAAACATTTTTTACATACAAATTCAACTTAACATTGTTCTTTTGGGTTATTTTTAATGCATGTGTGTTGATTAAGTTTCAATAATATATATTTAAAAAATAAGTTAGTAGTGATATTTTAGAAAAAAAATACAATTGAAAAAGAATTATAGGCATAGGTTACTTAATAAAAAGAATTCAAACTTTGAATAATATTTTACAAAAAGACTCAGATCTTTTAATAATAATCCATCTTAACAACAAAACAAACTATACAAATAAAAACAAACAAAAAAACCTAAACTAATATCCATCCCTGTTTAAAGGCCAGACCTATGGTCCCTAATATTGTTTCTGTGATAAAAACAAGTAATTAATACAATTCTAAAAATAAATAAATTGCAAATTATAATAAATCTAAAGTACGTAGATGTAAAGATAAATAAAAAAAAAAAACAAAAATTAACCCACAATTTGCAAACTGTTGTTAAAATTAATAAAAATTGTTAAAAAAGTAAATAAAATATTAAATACCTTAACTGAAGTATGATTTACATACACAAGGAAAAATAACTAAAAATAAAATTGTAATTGCTTTAATAGACATGTAGGTGAGATAATAATAATGATGATTGAGCTGATAAAAATTATGTAAAAAATAAACTTGTTTAGAATTGTTGCAAAAATATTGTGTTTTATTTTTTGTAATAATTTTTGACTTAATAAAGTTAGAATTATGTTAAATAATCAAATTTCACCAAGACGTTTGTTGATGGATACATCCCACGGAGACGGTCAAATGCACAGACGACAATCTCTAAAATCATTTATTTTTATTTTTAAACAAAAGAGCTGAAGTCAAAACTTTAAAACATTAAGTTAAGGAAAAAAAGGGTTCTACTTGGGTAGATCGAAGTTGTCTGCTGATAAAATACGTTTCATTATACGTTTTGTTTTTGCTGCGAGTTTGTTCTGCATCTGTCGCTACTAATCAATTTGTAATTAGTTAGCGATATTGATAGAAGCGTTTGCTTCATTTTAATTTTTCTTACAATTTTATAAGCACATGAAATCTTCTGGTTAGTGGTCTACATGGTGGCGAAGAGCCTATGGCATCTTTCATGTCAGGTTCTTAAGATATTCCCGTTTGAAAACCTTAAAATCCTTTTTTTTTTTAATACTGAGTTTTTCAGTCATACCTACTTATACCTCTTTTAGGTCAGTTCAAAAGTAAGAAAAAAAAATCAGTGTTTTTGCAGAGTTTAATATAGCCTTGCTTCAGGGAGTAGTCAGGCCAGGCCGGCCACTTTTCAATGCATTGAAACGATTATGCTAAACGTTACGTTTCTAAAAGGTACATTTCTATGTCACATTCTGTTAATAACGGTTTCATGAAAAACATTTTCTTGATGAAATAATGAACGCTTTCAGAAATAAAATGCAGGACTGGATCACACAAACTTGCTCCTTTTTTTAAAGTACTTTAAATAACAAAAAAAAATTTTAGAAAAAAATTTCAATGTTTTTAATACAAATACATACACCTACAAAATATAATCAAAACAAACGAAGGTGTTTTCGATAAATTTGAGGTTTTTGAGAATAGTTTTTTGACATTTGTATAGGAGGTACCGTTATCTTTGAAACTAAAAATAAGTTTTGTTCAAATTATTAAAGATAGTTACATTTTTGAAATATTTGATTTTAAAATAATTTTATTTTACTTTTTCAAAATTAAAATTTGGAAATCTAAGTATTAAAGAAGTTTTAAGAAGCTTTCGCATAAAAATTTTGATGGCAATCAGAGGAATTGTTTTTGTTTTCAAGAAAAAGAAAAAAGAAAAAAAAAATGATTCTATGGGAGTTAACGGTACCTCGCACATTTTGGATTTCTTTTTGATTTAAAGTATACCGACATCTACATATATAAATTCAAAGAATTAAAACAAATTGTCGGAACTATTTTTGAGAAAAATCAGATTTTCTAGAAGAGCACTAAGTTTCAAAAAATACACCCACCCGTTCAAGCTGTAACTCAACAGACAGGCAGGATTGCGAGACCTACTTTTTTCGTCTTCCCTGTCATAGTAATGTTAAATTGAATCAAAACCTACAGTTCGAATTTTTTCACGAATCCAAAACTTTCAAACTGATGATATAATAAAAAATCGGAGGAAAGAAATGTTAATAAATTGTAATTTCTCAAAGGGAGATGGAAATAAAGCCAAGTTAAACTAGGCCGCGATCGAAAAACAAAATTACACAACGCGGTCTATTTCCTTTTTAAAAATGAATTTAATAAAACGATATTTTCCGACTAAAAATTTTTTGTAATCGTATTATTGTGGTTGTAATGCATCTGTATGCTCTGTGGAGACGAGGTGAAAAAAGTATAAGAAATTTCATTAATATTGCCACAGCCTTATATCATTTTGAAAATGAAATTTAATTTTTCATTCGGCCTTATTTCACTTTCATACTGATCAAGACCCAATACAAAATCAATCGTGTCCACATTTCAGCCTATAAAAAAGACATTCTGTTATAAATATACAAATATAAATTTCTTATTTTTTTAAATTAAACTAATTAATTTAAGAATTAATATTAATTTAAAACTGAATGTCCTTATCTGTCATAATTTTCATTAATGTTCTATTTTGGACATCGGGCGACCATCACGTCGCTTCGTGTTTTTAAATACGTAGCTTTTTTAACAATTTTTGTTTGTTTTCGATATTCTCTTTTTACTATCGTTCATTAAAGGCAGCACAAAAAAACCAAAACAAATTGTTTAACTAGTAAATAGGTACCTTTGTTTTATCGTACTACTTTTAACGTAAAAACCAAAAAAGATAAAAATCAAAAACAAATAAAAATTGCTTAAAAAGCTATATTTAAAAAGAAACACCTGGTGAAAATAAAGCTTAAAGTTAAATTGTGGTACAAACAGGTCTTTAAGTTTTAAATTAAGTTTATGTGAAAAATAAATTTATTTTTATATAACATTACCCCGATTTCTTGAAATTTTTTTGAGTTTATTTTGAATTTTCTACATTCAAACTTCCATAAATCGAGTTGTGAATTTTTCACAGTTTTTATAAATAGTGTAAGTACAATTTTCATGTTTTTTAAATATTCTATTAATTCTGAAAAAGGCTATTATCGCTTTTTGTATAGAAAAATAGATGATTGATACTTTTATATCTTGGTTTACCCAACTGAAACTCAGGATTTCTAAACATTCACTTGCATCAAATTTCCAAATAAAAATACCTGATACAATATTTAATGCTGATACATAACATTTGTTGTTCAACTTGTGACATTTCATATGATCTGAGTCACAAACAGTTATGTATATGGTTATCAGATCAGGTGAGATATTAGACTATTACATGGCTTAACTCCCCTCAAACCTCGGTAGACGTTATGAGATTTCAAAACAAACACAAGTACAAACAAAAATGTTGCCATAATTCAAATACCCGTGAGCTTAAATATTACCTAAATTTCGCCTTAGCTCAGATCACCTCTTTATTTGTAAACTTTTGTTTTCTCACTCAACCTCTGAACTTTTATCTTTCACTCAAAATGAAATAAGTATTTCATCTTTCAAATAGTTTCAATTATTTATTTTTTACAAAAATGGCATTTGTTCATTTAATTTATTTCTACATTGTGCTTTTATCATTTTTAATTAATCCAAAAGAAGTAATTCTCCTATTCCTCCACGAAGGAGCCCGCGAGTCAGACATACCTTCGCCATTTGCCACTTCATCGTCCCCCACAATTAGTGCTGTTCTTTTAGAATGTCCAAATGTCCAGAGGCGGGCAGCAGCATCAGCAGCAGCAACTTCCCGACCAGACTGCGAAAGACAAATGATGGTCCACATCCGAGTCAGTCCGAGTTTTCAAGTCGAAACATTGGACAAGTTCCTGCTGCTTGACGAAGTTTACGACCAAAGAAGGAAGACCCGAGCAAAGCTAATGTCACCCTATTTAATTGAGATTAGTCGGGGGGAGCCGGTTGTAATGTATCCTTTGCAATTTTCCAAGGTAAGTCAATGCGTTGGTTAATTATACAATTCTTTTGTTTGTTTGTTTGTCTTTCTGTGGGAGATAGTGTCATTTTGTGTAAGTTTATGTTTTTAATTTGCAATTAATTTCTGCCATGGGAAAAAAATAATAATTAGCTTCAATTTATTTTTTATACACAATTGAGTGTATTAGTTTTTTTTATTTGGCTACCGATTAACAGTAATGTCTGCTATTTCAAACTTTAAGAAGTCATCAATTACTTAGATTCGAGTTTAGATATACAATCAGCATGAAAGTATAATGATAATAATCAGTTCCTTATTTAAATGATGTTTTGATCAGGGCCATCATGAACAAATTTTTTTTATGTTCTTCGAAAATTGGGAACGTGAGATATGGTAAAAGATTTCAAAAGATTATATTGGCATCTGAAATAAAGTTTGCAGGATGACCGGTAGGACTGGTCAACAGAATAGACCAAGAGGAGATATTTGAAATGTCTTCTCGGTCTCGTCAAAATTGAAAAAAATATCGAGTCTCACCTCCGTCTCGTGTCGGTCAGGTATGATTAAGTCTCCTCGGGAAAAAGGAGGACCGATTTGATAATTCAAATTTATGTTTTGAAACACACAATTTTAAATAATTTTCGTTACTGAAAACAACACTGGGGAACAACGACCTTACAAAATAAAAACAAACTTAAGTTTTCGAATACTTTTCCAATTCCACTCTTATCCCTATTCAAAAATCTAAAATATGTATCCATCTACAAGCCAGATTTTGTGTTATACTAATCAAGTTGTTGTTCTAAGTCTAATAAAACTAAAAGCTTAAACATTTGCAAAATTCTAATCAAAACATTGAAGGAAAAGTTTCGAAATAAAATTGAAGAGTCATTTTAAGCAAATGTAAGAAATTAATAAAATTTGATAGTTTTGTGGATTTTGAAACAATTATGTAAATATTTAAAGTTCGTGTAAATAAAAATGGAGTTAGCAGGTTTTCACTTCAAACCGATGAAATTTTATTGTTCCCAAACATTGTTATTTTTTAAAAGGCCAAATTCCAAATTCAATTGAATATTTTTTGAAAATAAGCTTATAAAATTTTTTAAGAAAGTTTTTTTTAAAGCTTAATTTTTATCGAATCAAAATATCCATGATTAAAAAAAAAATGTACGCACGTACTTCCTTCTACGTGTGACGATGTGGTTTGAAGGTTGTAGGGTAAGTATTAATTTGTGTTGATAAGAAATAAATTAGTAAAAAAGATAATCGGTAGAATGTTTAATATTTTATTTCTCCAATATTTATCTATTAATGAGACAAAATATTGAAAATGTTAAAAATATTGTTTTAATTTTTGAAAAAAAAAATTATTATGTAAAATTAAAGCTTTAATTAATATGATAATCAAAAATTACACACATATTTAATTTTCAAAATAGAAATAATATGGTAATGATGGGTCTATCAGTACACAAAATTTTCATAAGTAATCTAGAAATTTGAGATTTTTGTGGCATACATTTTTATTTTTGAAAATTTAAGTTTTGATTACTATATATGAATTTTAGATTGCATACAAATTTTAACTGCAATCAGACGAACTATTTTTGAGAAAATAAAAAAACATCTACATATTTATATTACAATTTTTTTTAAATCGTCAGAGCCATTTTCGAGAAAAATCAGATTCTCCAAAAAGGCAAAAAAAGTATGGGACTACGTTATCTTTACTTTTTGTCTAAAATAAAATCAATAAAAGTATGGAAATACAACCCAAACACACTACGCAGACACACCAAGCTTCAAGAAAATCCACTCACCCGTTTAGGCTGTAGCTCAATAGACAGACAGAATTCCATTTAATAGAAATGTGAAATTTGATCAAAATCTGAAGTTAGAATTTTTTTCACGAATCCAAAACTTGCTTTATGGTAAAATATCAGTTAAAATCTGATTTTGGCATTTGTCCTCAGTTCTTTTTAAAAATGTCCTCAGTACCTTAACCTAGTTTTCCAAATTAAAATATGTTTTTATTATTGTATTTAATCTAAATTAAAACAAATATTATAATATGGAAAAACGGCTTATAGGGTTCGATTATTAAATATACATATACATATATTCAGAAATCATAAATATATACCTAGCGCATTTTTCCAAAATTTAATTGTTTAGATCCTCTCTTCTTTTTTGAATAAACTTCAAATAACTATTTCTGAAAAAAATCATAAATTCGAAGCCTAAGACATGATGTATCGAAACATCATGTCTTAGGCTTCGAGCTCAAAGATCTAGTTTTGTAATATTTTAGAAATTCAAACAAGGCATTTTA
Organism: Syrphus vitripennis; assembly: GCA_958431115.1. NCBI lineage: Eukaryota > Metazoa > Arthropoda > Insecta > Diptera > Syrphidae > Syrphus > Syrphus vitripennis. Next base: position 33,295,757 of record OY288108.1, read on the forward strand.
TGTTTTTCATACATATTTGTCTCTAAATGATATTCATAATTTGTAGATAGATACATAGATAGATAGATATTTTATTGTTTAAAAGAAAATTAACAATATAGTTAACAATATTTTTAAGTCAATGCACAGCACAGAGATATGATAACATAATTTGTAATTTGTTTATTTTTTCAGTCTTAATTATATTTTTCAACACGTTCTAGCCTTTGTCACACTGGGTATGTAAATCACTTTGTATAAAATGCCAAAAATTTTTCCAAAACTTACGAAATTACAGTAAGTACTAAAAGTTTAAAAATCGTTCTTTCACAACATCAAAAGTAAACACAAATAAACAGCAAACGTAACCATAAAGTTCAAAGTTTGAAAAGTTTGAGGAAACTTTTTTTGGTTTGAAATTAAATTTAAATAAATTTAAATCACAAAGAATTGCATCTCTACATGACAACTTTAGTTTGGTACTTTACGTAAAAGTAAAGGTTACTATTTTAAAGCAATAGTTTATAATATCTACACTATACATACATATGTTATTTGATGTCTGTACAAATGTGTGTTTATAAAAATGTTAATCGATTAAAGAACTTTATAAAAGTCCTTTGAGCTCAAATCACCTTTTATTTTTCCACAAGACTTAATAAAATTAATCTTAAGAAGTCTCAATTTATGTTAGCGTCATTATGTCACTCGTGCAACTTATTCTTTTGAACAATTGCTCTTTAAGTTTATTTCTCTGAACATTTAAGAAGTCTTGCTAATCAAGAAATAAGAAAAAAAAATCTAAACTCTTCCCTCTCTCAGGATGTGATCCCTTATACTTTAATGCAATATAAGTTATTTTAATCAAAAAAATCCAAAGGAAATAACACAACTGCAGAATAAGGAATAATTTTTTTTCTTTAACTTCATCTATGCAACCCCTCTTTATTATTCTCACTCTCAAGTCTCAAACACCCAAATACACACATTAGCCCCCCAAGGATAGAAAAATGCAATCGGGTAAACTTATAACATGGAGATGGAGAACTATGGCAAAGAAGTGCATATATTTACCAACCGTCTACTATAGAATGTCCTTTTTTCCATCCTCTCAAGGATCCATAAAAGTTGTGCAAGTTATTTCTCTTTTTTTTCGCACGCTTCCCTGCACAAGCAACTGCTTTCAATTTTGCACCACACTCTACACTCAACCACCCCCACATCGCCATCCACTGAAAGCGTCGTCGGCGGTGGCGGCGGAACATCGTTGACTACTTATTCCCATTTTCTTATTTTCTTTCAGTCAATAAGATGTGACACATGTGGACATAAAAATGGCAACAACACAAACACCAGTCAGGGAAATTGTGAGCATCCCGTCGGTGCTGCCACTGCCATCCGTGTCCCTCTGAATGTTCCGGCCATCCATTCGGGTGCGAGAGCAGCACCAGTTTCTGGAATTCATGTATCCCGAAGTGTTCAACAGGAGAAGGACCGAAGGGAACAGCGTCACAAGCAAAGGCAACAGCACAATACAAATGAAGGTAATGTACACACTCCTCTTCTGGTATCTCCAGGTAATTACTTCGGCAAGTTCGTAGAGGAAGAAGTAAGTACCTTCGTTTCAAAAGCAGGTAATCATCCCTGCTGAAGTGTTTGTTGTTTTTTTTGGTGGAGTTTTTTTTACCATCAAATTTCCTAAAGATATAATTTTCGTTGGAATCTTTCATTGTTTGCTTAAAAAGAAAAACACGAAACTCTTGCTCTTCATTTTTGTCTGAAGTATTTTTGGTAATTTCATTTAATTTTATTTGCTAAATATTGTTTATTTTGTTTCTTTTTGGTTATACGAGTAGTATCTACTTTTTCAAAAAATAAACATTATCACAACCCACACTCATAGTTAAATTTTAATCACATAACTAATCACTTCATTCTTAAGACCACTTAACTGTATACAGTTGGAGAATAGGGTGCTTCAGGAAAATTGAAAGTTTATGTAATTGGTTTTCTACAAAATTACTGTTGTGCATCTTAGACCGAAATTACATAGTTTTGATCCATATTAAGAAAGAAACAAATGAATTATGCTATGTCTTAATTTGATTCTTTTTCGGTATCGCATGACTGTTGTTGTTATGTGATATAAAAATAAAATTATTGTTAATAAATGAAATCATCAACACAAGATAGCCGATGCTGGTTGGTTTTCAATGAACTCTATATTAATCAATTTTATATGAGACACAGTTTTCCAGTCCTAGGTATTTTTTAGAGGGTCTTCAGATGATACCTTTAAAGATGTAAGAAAATATGTAAGAAAAGTTCGTTATACAAAGAAGAACAAACTGAACTGACTGCATTAAGTAACTGATATTATCATATCCATTGGATTTCTTCTTCTTTTTTATTTTTAAATTTTTAAATTTAAGTATGTATTTACAAGTTAAGTCTTATACACATGAGAACAACCAACGAATGATTGAATAAATGTGATGTTAAACAATTTATAAATCTAAATTCTTCACAAATTTTAATCAAAATGATAGAAGTATTATTTCGTTTTATTGTTTCGATAATTAACTAAGCATTTTCTTTGATAAAATAAGATAAATGTGAGAAAACAAATTATTCGTCGTGAATTGCAAACTAATTGTTACGAACTAACTGTCAAACTCTATTCACGTTCCACATACAATCCACACTTCAAAGAACAAATCGTTATTTCGTGGTTGGTCATAGCTGAAATTGTCAAAGTCTAAAGTAATTCATGACGAATAAAAAAGCCATATGAAAGAAATGTCAAAATAGACGAACATTCCCTCATTCGTCGGTCGTTGGTCGCTCTCATGTGAATAGTCCTTAAGACCTAGAATTTTCAGCAACACTAGTACATGTTATTTTATTCCTTCGGTGCAAAGGATGCTTTAAATAAACAAAAATAGAGAAGAGAAAAGAAAAAAAAATAAAATTTTTTAACTTTTTAAACATTTTTTACTGAACAAAAATATATGAATTTTGACATAGAAACCCATACTGATAGTAGAATATTCTTTATCTTTTCTAAATAGACAAAATGAACACCCCATCGTTGACTCATTTGGGGCTATTATAAATTAATCAAATAAAATTTAATATGCATATTAAACGTCCCATCTATTTTATTAAAACAAAATCTTTCGGAAAAATATGTATATGTCTTCTAATACTTCTTGAAATTGGAAGAAATTGTTTAGTAATATTTTTTCCACTTTTTTATGAAATTACTCTAAAGCAGATATGTACATACATTCAGTAATCAATAAAAAAATAATTACAGATAATTACATTGCATTGTAACATAAACTTAAAAATAGAAAATAAAATCATTTTTTTTTCCATATACTCAATTATGTACTTTGAACTTAAAAACCCAACCTGATGGAGCAATTCCGAGTCCGGAAAAGCTTTTTTTTTGGACGTGTTACCTTGATTGACTCAGTGTGTTCACTAATAAAACGTATGTGGTTTAAATGTTTAAAAAATCGTTCGTGAGGTTTTTGAGATATTTGAATTTGAAGTTGGAGAATTCAGAAAAGGAATTTCTCTTATTTTATCGAAAGAACTGCTTACAGAAAATTTCAAATTTTTTAGTAAAATTTAGTTTAAAAAAGTTGATTTCCAAGAAGTTAAACCTAAATATCTGAAAATATACTTTATGTAGAAAAAATAAATTTAATACTATTAAAAAGATTAAGAAAATACCTATCACTTGACTCGTAAGTTGTTTTTCTAAGTTATTGCAAAATATAAGCAGTTCTTTGGAGAAAATAAGTGAAATTCTTTTTCTGAATTCTCAAACTTCAAATATCTCAAAAACCCCTTAAACGATTTTGAAAATTTCAAAGTACTAAACATCACCTTTCATTTGATACTAATTTTACTCCGCCCAAAACTGGCCCATCTCCTCCTTAAGTCAAGTCACAAAATAACAATAAAACATTGGTAGGTACACTCTGGCGTATACGCAATTTTTATTTTTCTTAAAATTTTATCGAATTATTTTAACAATTTTTCTTCTATTTGTAATTGGACGACAAAGATTACGTTGGATTACGAGTATGCCAAATGAAATATGTTAATTTTATTATATGCATTACCAAAAAAGTGTAAACATAGCATAAAGCTGGATTCCAGGAAAGAAAAGAACCTTCAATTTTGCAGAATGTTGTTATTACCTTGTAGAAAGCAAATAGCCAACAGTAATTTTGAACAAAATAAATGTCTTGGAAATATTATGGAAAACAAAGTTAAAGCAATTTCTAAAATTATTCTTTTTATTGTTTTTTATTATAAACTCAAAACTGCATAACACCCTGCATAGATATTAAAAATAATTGTTTGTCTACAAAAGTTGTGCACGACAAAAACAACAATATATCGGCGTATTAGAACAACTTTTAATTTTAAAGATAATCCTGAAAAAGTCCTTGTCATTTTTATGCACTAAAGATTGTGGTGCCCAAGGAGGACAGAGTAAGGGGTATCTATATGTATCTCTGTGGCTGGATCTCGTTATGAAGTGCGATAAAATTGAGTGTGTTGTCTGTGGGTGTACACAATGGTGGTTGTGGTTCAAAAAGAAATGTCTCTATTTGATGTGGGCAAAATGTTATATACAGATACAAGAATGTGTTGGTAAATCGAGGGATGTACATATAAGAATTAAGAAAGTTCAAATTTGAAACGGCTTGGTGCGCTTTTTATCCACAAATCCAGCTAAATATTTCAATCCATTAAAGGTTAAGAGTGACGCCAAAAATAAATATCTCACGGGTAAAATAATTTAATTCAGTTTTTAGACCAGTAAATTTATATTTATATTTGAAGGTCAAGTGCCATATGAGATACCTTTCAGATATATTAAACACAATATGAAATTAAAATTTTGAAGCAAAGTTAAAATAGAAAAAAGATTTTAATTTATTAAATAATTCTTTATATAAATAATAATAATAAAAACACATTCACTTTCCCACTTAACTCATACATACGAACTATAATTTGTTAAATTTTCCTTCGATCCTAAAGCAAACTTCGAGGTCAAAAAGTATATTTCCCATTCAAGTCATGCTCTTTCATTGGGAATGATAAATAGAGAGTCCTCTCTTGATGATGTTTATTCCTTGGAGTTTTTCTTTTTCCAACGGAAAGACATCATAAATATAATAAGAAAATGAATTATTGAAAAAACTTATCTGGATTTTTTTTTCTCTGTTTTCTCTGTTTTTCTTTTTATTTTCGTTCAAAACAAACTATTTCTCCTATGAGCCAAAAAAAATCAATTTTCCACTCCATTCAACTTGATCTTGATGACTATGATGTGCCGGTGGCGTATTCTGCCATAGCTATTCCTGCACTCCATGCTCATCCCTTTTGGCAATCTATAATTTGCAAATCAAAATTATTATTGAAGAAGCCAAGCCGAGTTGGATCCTGAGGATAAACAAAACAAAAACTTTTCACACAACAAATTCTTGTTTTTTTTTTTTTGCCTGGCTTGGAAGAGGCTGAAAATACCATATAATCATCATGGAACTCTTCTGAAGAGCCTCCTTAATGAAATTACACGTCAAATTTTCTGAATTTAGATTGTATATTGGGGGTGATGGTTATAAGAAGGTTATAACTTACGTGTAATGGTAATTGAACTTTAAGAAGGATGATAAAATGAGAGGACCGTTTTTGTTTATCGTTCTCTTGGAATTTTTGTTTTTGAGGATTTTAGGTGGATATGGGGGTTTTTGGGTATTTGTTTTGTACGAATAATGATTTTAACGTGCATATAAAAAATCATGATTGACTAAACATTTTTTTAACTTTTAAATGAGAAGATTTTGTTTAGTTTTCAAACGACTGTATTGATCTAAAGAAAACTAGGTTTGGTTTATGTTATATCAAGGAAATGTAAGTATTGCAGCAGAAATATAAGTCAACAACCCCGTGCCATTTAAAATATTCAAAATTGTTAAAAAAAAATATTAAACAAGATGCGGAAAAAAAGTGTTTATAGACTAGATCAAGTCCCGCTAGAAGCGGGTGGATGTACCCCAAATAGGAGAGGTTGAGCAATTTAAAAAAAAAATAAAAAATTACTAAAAACAGAAAAAAAAAATTATTAATTCCTAAATATCTTAACTAAACAAAATGGATTTTGTTTCTTATTTTTTTCAATTTAGGTATTACGTTCACTACTATCCGGTTCTCGCTTGACGTTCAGTTTCGGGTACAGCCTGCATAAGGAGGTATCTACAAAAACTTCGTCATAAAAAAAAGACCCAATTGTATGGGAAATCTGCATGGTTTTACCTTGAACTAGTTGATATCTACACAAGTAATCGATTTGAGGTTTCGTTTATTAACAAAAGCCAAAACTTTTCGGAAAATTCAACAAAATCCGCTGCTAGGAAGTGACTTAACCGAAAGATTTCTTGCATTGATGTTTTTGAGTCGAAACAAAAAAAAAAAAAAAAAAAAATAGAAGGAGCGAGGATCAAAATAAAATTTTTCCATTTTTTAAATTTTCAGAATTCGGATTCAAATTCATAAAATTAAATTTATAAATTTGTATTTTTTATTTTTATTTTTATTTTATTTTTAAAAAAGTTTTATGAAAAATATTATTTTACAACCTTTAACAACGAGTTCATGACTCAAGAAAGGCTTATAATTTTTGTTAAATGTTCAGTTTCTTTTTTGCTTGGAGGGTTAGAACTCCTAAACTTTTTAATTTAAAGCAAAATTCTTCTACTTAAATCTGCAAACAGTTTTACATTTCTGATACATTATTAGGTATAGTTGGTAGACTAAAAATCGATTTACATAAAAAACACAACCAAGACCCCACTGTTCTCTTCGTCATCTACGCATCTACGGAAAACCATGAAAATTCGACACTTTTTTTTATTAAAATTTAATTTTCTATAAGTCGCCATAACTTTTTTACCATAAAATAGAAAAAAAAATGTTATAACAAAAATTTTTAAAAAGAGTTTCGTGATGTATTTAAGCTCTTCCCCAATCGTGCCGATGTCTTCTTCAACCCTTCATTTTCAAGTACTTCTAGATCAACCCACTGTTTTGCGTCCCTGCGTGAAAGCGTTCCAATTTATTAACATTTAAAATAAAACGGCAAAATGCTATATTTTAATTTCATTACATTCCTACAAACGCTTTTCTAGATTTGAACAAGAGTTCATTATCAAAAAATAACTTCACTTTTTAAATTCGCTATGACTTTAAGAAGCCATTTAATAAGTAAGTTGACAAAGATTTCCTTAATCGCACCCTAAAATGAAGTTAGTTTTTCCTCCAAGAGACTATAATACTGTCACTTTAATTGCAAAATCATTTTCAAATGGCAATTGTTGTTTCGTTCGCCAAGCGGAAATTATATTTAAAATTAAAAAAAAAAGTAAACTTTGATACTCACCGCAATTATTTTATAAATCTAAAACCTAACCACTACTGCTACCGCAGTTATGCCCGACCAACCGACGACGACATTTTCAGTTACAGTAACAGTTCCATGCCATTTGCTTTGCTAAATACTTTAATAGATATGTAGGTACTTGTATTTTCATGGAAGAACTGTATAATATTCCATTTCTAAGCACCCAAACATCGAACAACCACATTTTCTCAGCATTATAAAAATGGCAGTCGTGAGGTCGTTTTACACAAGCCAAACTCGAATAGAATATACCAAACACAAAAAATGTTATTGTTAATTTTTACGATTATTTCTATTATACCTACTTCACAGACTTCACAGAGACTTACTTCGTTCGCTGTTTCTGTTTCTATTTGCCATTGAAAAATCCCATTTCGTTAACACAAGCATTTTTCTTTAATAGTCCCAATGGGAAACGGGCATAATCCTGATGATGCCGATGCTGCTGCCGGTCCGAAACCATCTGAGAAAATCGAATCACGGCAAAAACTCGCTATCGGAATATTGGATTCACCCCATTTTGGTGAGGCGAACAAACAAGCACCAGCTAACTCCGACGACGACGCGGACGCGGACGAGGAGAAAGGATACTCTTTAAGGGATACTTTTCTCCGGGCCCCAGCCCAGGACCACGACGAGGATATTATGGACTATGATGTCGACGATGAGTATGACGAACTCAATTTGCACGATGATGGCTTGAGAGGGGAGGCACTGGTGATGGAGGACACTGGATTTTCTGGCCGAAATACACTTCGTGATAAACGACTCAAAAAGCAACCTCCATCGCAGTCCTCATTGTCTTCATCGAATGTTGCTGATGATGCGTTGTTTCGGAAAGAGCAACTTTTTCATGAGGCTGAACGCCAAGGCGAAGAGGCTCGCATGGAAACGCTCCGAGCTTTTACCAGGAAACATGTACGTGTACAACCCTTTGGCAATAGTGATGTTGCTCCTCCAGTTGATGGATATGGAGCCACAGCCAGAAGTTGGGTTAATGTAGGAAAACCACATGTCGTTGGCATACAAGAGGATTGCATTAGGCCACAGGGAGCGTTTGATGTTGATGAAATTGACGATGTTGAAACTGATGTTGGTGATGGCAAGGTCGACAGTACTAGCACCACCAGCAGCAGCAACGATGAGAGCCATGAGCAGATTCATCGATTACAACAAAAGAAGACTTTTTTGTTCAAAAATGGACAGCGGATGGGTGGTGCTTCAGAGATGCAAATTTTACTGCGGAAAAATAATGGAGCTACGCAAAGCAGTCATTCTGATGGAGTGGTGAGTGTTTTTTTTTGTATTTTTTGGATTTTGAGCAAATCAAAGTAAGAGTATAATGCATTTTTCTTTGTTTAGCTTGTCGATAAGTATTTGGGAAAAAGTCCCAATACCCATAAAGGATCTGTTTCAAATCAAAAGGACTCGAATAGGTAAGTTTGATGGTTATACGTGTTTGGTAAGACAGAAATAAGAGGAACCCATCATACTTTTTAGCTTTGAACGTCAAAGACATAAAGCGTTGTCAGCTTGGCCTGATAAAGACAGTTGAATTTTTGTTAATCCCAAAAATCAATCTAGAATTAAATTGAAGCAGAAAAAATGGTGCTTTTAGATTTTGACTTTTTGGAATTTGTGATTTTGAAATTTGCACAGTTTATTTCTATGGGAGGCAGTAGCGTTGTGTGGGTTTTTGTCACCTAGTGCAGACAGAAATTTTTGAGTTCGAAACGAGATCGTCTAAGTCTCGTTACGTCCTGGTACCAACTCAGAACTTTTCCATTTTAATTGTGTTTGTAAGAAAAATTAGAAACACAAATTTTATTATGGATACTGATCTTGGTCTGTGGCCAACCCTAAACTACTTCACCTGGAATCGCATTTTTTATTTTCTATTTTCTTATGAACGGTTTGAAGAACTGCAATCAAATTTTTTTTTGAAAGACGTTTCATAAAACTTCAATAATATTGCCCATCCAAATATTCAAAAAATTATTTCTGAATTTTTATTTTAAATAATACCAAAAATAGTTTTTATAAAATTGTTTACTTACTGTTGTTATTAATTCTTAATGCCGCCATACACAAATAGTTATATCAACATTCTTTGAATCGTTTTCGAAATTTTTTTAACAGTAAGTATGTATGTACAATGTATGTAGTACATACAATCATACCCATTATAAATATTTTAGCCGTGAATAGTTTTGGTCAAAAATATTTAAGATAGTATCAAGCTGTTTACAAAATATTAACTTTTCAAAAAAAAAATTGTATTCTGAGTTAGTTGGATATATATTTTGACGTCAAGTTTATTTTGGGACAAAAATTACTTCCATTAGAAATACGCCTTTGTTTTTTTTATTTTTTTTTTATAAACTTAATACAAGCTGGACTTAAAGCTTAACATAATGTATCTTAGATCTAAACTTAAATATAAAGAGGTGGGAATGTGCAGTAGGCGAGAGTTTTGGAAATGGTTTATGGGGATTGTGAGTTAAGGATAAGTAGTTTTATAGCAGCCTTACTAATGTTAGGATTGAAGGTAACTATATTGTTATAGCCTTACGCTGCATACGAGACAAGGGCTCATTCAGGCCATAATCAGTTCGATAGTAGGGGATAACGAAGAAAGGTTTGAATTCAGTGAGATCTTATGAAGCAGATTAGGGCAATCCATGACCCCATTTAATAATTGGTGAACAAAGACAATATCGGCAGTGTCACGGCTTAAACTAAGGGATTGAAGGTTTAAAAGTTTTAGTCGGTCTGCATAAGGAGGAAGATTATAAGAGCCAAGACCCTGCAAGGCAAAGCTTACAAATCTGCGCTGGACAGCTTCAATACGTTCTATGGGAGTTCTATGATATGATGACCAGACTTGGGATGAATATTCTAGGAGAGGTCTGACGAAAGTCATATAAAGGAACTTAGTTACATAGGGACAAGAATATCTTTTGACAAACGTTTTATGAAGCCAAGAGCTGAGTTGGCTTTGCTAATAATACTTTCGTAGTGGGAGCGAAAATTAAGTTGAGATCACGGATGGAGGTAACGGTAAGAACAGGTATACCATTAATCGAGTAAGGGAGGACGCTTACGTGAGAAAGTTATGGCTTGACATTTCTGAATGTTAAGCTCAAGGAAGTTTTTTTTGGCACCATGTAAAACATCTATTTATGTTATTTTGCAGTATAAATGAATCGTCAGTGGTTATGATTTGTTTCGAAATCCTCATGTCAGCTCAATATCAATCGAAATAAGAAAAATTAATTGTTTTTTCCAGACATGCATTTGTGTTAAATACACAACTGCGCTGAGTTAGGGTTGTATTAGGTATAGTTACAATGTATTTATTATAAATATGCAATTATTGCTATCCATTTTTTTATTTATTTTTTTTTATTTTTTTATTGTTAACAACATTATGTAATGACTACAGTATGATTAACTAATTACATATGTATTAAACATTTTTCACTTCTAAAAATGTATTAATGGGCCAATTGGATTACAAGCCAGGCTGCCTTGTGATCGCCATTTCTACCTTGCTGTGAGTACATATACAGTTGTCAATTCAACCCTAGTTGAATTCAACCCTTTCGACTTTTTTTAATTTTTATTGCTTAATCAGTTCTTTTAAAGAAAATGTAATTTTGATGTTAAGAAATGACAATAAAGGTAAAAAAATATTTTCTATTTAACTTAAAAAAAAAAATTGCACAAACAAAGAAAACGATTTCCTTATAAAAGATTTCCTTCTTTTTATTCGTTTTAGCAATCCAAAGAAAGTAGAAGAAGGTGCATTTCTTAGGGCTTCTTCAAAATCCGTTCCAGGAAGTCACAGTTTCTTACAAAAGGCACAACAACAAAAAACACGTCTCCAGAAGCCCGACGACATCAAAGCCATCTCACCAAAAATAAAAGTAAGTTAAAAGAAAAAATACAAAAAATTTACCGTTTAGAAATCAATATAAAAGCACATCCCCCGCTCACTATATCCGTTTTGTAATTTTCTTTCATATACATTGGCAAACATCACGTGTATGGATTGGTTTGGTGTGCTTCCTGTAGTTTCCATTCATCGACAGCAAAGACTCCTCCGTCGACACTCAACGATTCGATGCCAATGGCAGCGACGATGGTGATGTGGCTAGCAATGAAGACTACGACAGAATAGACGCTTCTGTTCGCGACTCTTCCGTAATCGAATCGAACAGCAATATTACGACAACGACGACGACGAGTGCAAGTCCCGATGATGATATCGAAACTGTGGCTGGGGGCATGGGCGATGAATTCTATTGGAACACCCTGCATTATCCCAGTAGCAGCAATGTCAACTCCAAACACAAAGCACTCGGTGCGTTTGATGATGGCTTCAAGATCGCTGCTCCTGACAGGAGCAAATTTCATCATGAATCCTCAGATCAAAATGTGCCCAGGAAATTGAGCAATAACATTAAACCAAATGGTGGCGTTAGAAAGGGCAACAAAAAGTTTGGCAGAGCTGTCAGAATCCATAAGAGAATAAACAACAATGACCGCCAAACTGCTGCCTCTGCACGCGGTGGAACTCCATCTGAGATGAATTCCGACGATAAGAACGCAGCACAACAAAAGCATCCCATTAAGGGGAATGGGGGGAAGACAAGGCGTGAAAAGTTTTCCGATAAATCAGCCATGGCCAGTAATAGAATGAAGATTCGAAGTAGTGATGCCAGCGGCATTGGGGGTGGTGGTGGAGTTGTTGAGACTTCTGGCATGTACACAGCCAAGGATGGTGTTGTTCCAGCATTTCCACTAAATGGATACCCGGGTGAGTCCTTTTAATTTTTGTTTCTCATGGAGATAAAGATAGATGTATAGCTATTAGGAGAAGGAAACTTCAATTAAAAATATTTATCAAAGACGACTTCACTTCGATTTTTGCTAAATATTTATTATATCGATACTTCTTTTTTTGTTGTGTAGGGTGCGTTTGATTTGACTTTTTTTTTAATTTAATCCTCCCGAGGATATTTTTTTTATTATGTTTGCTTTGTTTTTTTGGTTCCTATATTTATATTATCGATGCGGTAGTTTGATTAATGATTTTGATCGAATTTTTGCTGAATTTTCAACTCGCCGCCGCCGCCGCTGCGCCCGGCCGCCCTACAGCTATTATAAAACTTCGATTTAGATACGAAAAGCAGAGCGGGATGTAAGAGTATGACAACAAGGGCTCGAGAGGAGAATGAATTCTGGAACTGAATAAATTGGCTTGTCATACTTTTGTTTGAATTAATCGACTATCGATTTTATTTTTATTATTTTTATCATTTATTTTTTTATTTAAGTTTAACTGGGTCAAAGAGCTCAGAGTAAATATATATGTACATACATAAAATGGTTAGAGTGTTGTTCTGTTTATCGGAAATAGAGATTTTCATCCCATCAGGATAAATTTCCGGAGTTGCAGTATAGAGGAGCTATGTAAGGGAGAAGTTGAATATATTTATTTATAGTGAATCCATGGTAAAGTTTTGCCAACTCTAATTGAATGAATAAACTAAGTAAATCTGATTAAAGAGGATAGAATAAGTGATGTGTGTGTGTGTGGTGTGTGTATGAAGGGATATAGTCAGGTTACCACATGACAAAGTTTCATATATATGTATGAAAATTTAATGTGGGGATATTTATTTTGCATAAATTTGTATTATTCGCTTTTACTTTTGTAAGAAGAGCTTACAAAAAGATTTTACCGAAAATAGCCAAGATGAGAGTTTTAATAAAAATTTACTACAAAACAAACAAGATTGTCTTATTGGACTGCCTTATAATTTCTTACTTTTTAAAAGGCATTTGTGGCTTATGATATTACTTTAATATCTTGTTGTTTGAGATTATAAAGAGAAGATTCGTCTAAGTATTTCTGAGAAAAAAATTATTAAGTTTTTGTAATGTTTTTTTTTATTTGGTTTGTAGGTGAAGTTGACGAATTAAATTTTTTTCTTAATTTTTTTTTGATGTTTTTGAAAAATAGCCTTAAAGATTTCGAATATACCTTGTAACTACATATAATGTCGAATATAAGTATAGTAATATTTGCCAGTGAGACAAATGGTTTTATAAACTAGACAATGTTATGTAGAACGAATAGAAGGATAGGATAGATATGTGTTGAATTTCTTAAGATATGTACATATTACGTTTTGATATCTCAATAAAGGACTGAGGTGGCGTTCAGTTAAGTGAATCTGCTAATCTAGATAAAAAAAAATGCTGCATATATTAGGGATCGAGCCCACACATCCAAGTTAACATTCAAGCACTGCTTCCACACCCCAGCATTCTTTGACGTTTATTGATCAAGGAAGGTTGGGTCCTTTTGTAAATGACAAAAATACTCGCAGCTTGAAAAAAGATAAGAAAAATTTGGGGGTCCCGCCGTTTAGGTGGGAGAATCGAGTTTCAAAAAAATTACTTAAAACAGAAAAATATTAAAAACAACGCAAAATCAAAGAATGATGGAAAATTTGACTAATGTTGTTCCCCAAAAGTGATAAATAAAAAAACGTTTCGAGTATCATACTCTTAATAAATGTTTCTTGAATATTTCTTATCACTTTTTTCCAATACTTCAGGTTCAAAATTAGTTTTTAAAAATCTTTACTTAAAAATCACTGGTTTTTCATTTCTAATAAAATGTTTGTTTCTTGTTTTTTGATTTTCTTCAAAAGTGGAACTTAAGGATTTTAGGTGATTCTCTTGAGGAGGAATAGTTTTAATTTAATTCAGAAAATAAGGGTTCCTGCCCAGTAACCGTTCAGACAAAATTTATTTTTTTCGATCTTAAAGAAATTTTATTGTGAGTTTTTCCAAAAAAAAACTAAACTAATTTGCTCTAAACATACATAATGTTTAAAATATTGTTAAGTATTAATGATATTAGTTATAGAATCACATTTTTGGTTTTCGATTTTCTCACGAACGGATTGCGATCAAAATTTCTACGAAAAAGATCGTATATAATCTTAATAATATTGTATGTTGTTTAAAAGCAGTATTTTTTTAAATTTTTTTTCTAAAATATGTAGATATTACTAAATACTTATAACTTAAAAATATGTATTTAATTTTCAATTTTATGCAATGTTTCCTAATTACAAGCTTACCAAGATCTTTGGAACTGTTGAGTTTCCGCTTGCGAAGCTTCGGGCCTCCACAACTCCTACGCGTCATCGTGTACGCTTCCTGGAGATGTATCTCAGCTCTTTCCAACTCTTCCCCATGTTCTGTTAATTCCTTTCGAACGTTTTTCGACAATTACTTGGCACGTTCGTCTGAGTGAGAGATTTACATTACATCGCTTGACTCACAATGCACTCGTTACCCTTTCGAAACGTACGGCCAATCCACTGACACTTAAGTCAATGGCTTCCTGACCAGCCCGCGTATAAAGTTTTACAATTAAAAAAGTACTACACACGTTTGCAGCTGTTGTTTTTAGTTGTTTTTATGAATTTAAAACTGTAATTTTACTTTTCATTTGTAAAATTACACAACAATTAAATTTACAAAAGAAAAGTAAGAAAACCATCAAATGGTCCTTACCCCATCCCGAGTGACAAAAAAAGCAAGAGATTCGGAGACAACTCAGCGCTTTGGATCAAAGAGGCATCAAATTTATTATTCCATAGAAAATTATTCCCTCCGTAAACATAAATCAAAATATCATATCACTTTGTTAGGCAACAAGAAACTTACAAAAACATTTTTGTTATAAACTTCCGTCTAATTTCTATTTTCTTTTCAATAAAATCTCACAAAAGATTCAACTTCGTATGTTGACCATTCAGCTCAAAAGAACTCCTTATAACGTCTCTCCAAATACAACATAATTACAACTAAACTTTACATCGTCTTATTATTAGATAATCAATGTAAAGAATGCTGGATGGAATTTCTTCGTTTTTTCTGTAGGATAAACTTTCTGCATAATATTAAAGGACATTATATATTTTCAAGGACTCTATATTCTCTTCTTCTTCTTCTTTCCTTCATCTCTACGGAATACCTTCTAAGGATGATGGTTAAAAATATTCCAGTGTACGTTGTCACTCTTTACAATGTTGACCATCATGACGTGCCTAAGGATGATGAAAACGACTATGACAATCCCTATTATGTCAGTTATGGTGGCAAATATAATATATGGACAAAAAAAAAATACCAATAGAAAGAAAAAATAAATAAAATCAAAACTTTATTTTGGTAGCAATCAAGAAAGTTTTTCGGTCAATCAAGGAGAATTTTATTTACAAAAATGCAAATACTTGGCCTAACAAGACGACTCCCTATCCCTTTCCCCCCATCATGACGACTCGATTCAAATTCGATTCGCTCAGTGGTTCCTCTGGCGGACCTTTTGTTGCTTTCGCGCGCCCGAAAAGATAAAAAAAAAAATGTTTCCCAAAAGAAGAAAGAAAGAAAAGTGATTTCCGTAACGCAGCTGCAAGATTGGAAAATCATCTGCTTAAGTCAACACTCACTGCAAAAACTCGGCGAAAGGACAAAGTTGGGCAAAAGGATTAGTAAAGTGAGTCCGTCTTATAGCGTTAGTGTTGAATGTGAATAGCGGCAAAGGCAGCATTATATATGCAGCTGTGGATTCTTTATGGAAGTTAACTAGGCCAGTGCTTAGGGCCTGGAATGGAAGAGGGCCCATATCATTTGATCTTTTCATTCAATTTTTATAGAAGAAAATTTTCAAAGCTGAAAAGGACTGAATAGCTGGTGCTTGGCAGACTTTATGAGTGATATTTAAAATTATTTGACGCCCCACAAAAAAGCTGCAAAATATTGTTACTCTGTGTCTTTGGCTGGTTCACTATCTCTAAAACAACAACAAAAAAATCAAAGTTGGAAAATAAAATACAAAACACAATGCACCCCCAAACATTAAAAAAAAACTGACTTTCTTTTATAACTTAATCCGCCAATGAGCGTGTCAGAGAGCATATAAAGCTATATGCAGAGCATTGAGATTGAAGACCATTGTTATAGGCATTGTTTGGAGAATTGAGAGCAAACTTGGTCGTTGTGCTTGCGAACAATCACGAAAGAACTCCACCAACCGACTGCCACCACCGCGCCGCGCCGCGATGACGAAGGATTGCAAATGGCCAGGATTTGCTGTTTTTCAATAACGGCGAAAGTCTATGCAATCTTTTGCTTGCCATAGGAAAATAGCATGAGACTGGAGCTGAATGAATAGATGCATTATCCTAGTTTTATAAATACAATTTTTTTTTTGTTCGTTCGTTTTTTCTTCTTTTGTGTGTGTTCACGTTGAAAACGATGATGACGATGATGATGATGACGATGGACGTTTTCGAGTCGTGAATTAAAGTTAGTTAAGCTTGCCTGAGTCCTTTCTTTTCTTCTTCGAATGCCCAAGAAGGATTAGCAAAAAGATTGCTTGTCTTGTCGAAGATTTGATTGTATGTTAGCAACCAAGTTGTAAGTTGTTCAATATTAGTTATTTTTAAAAGTCTTAGCGAAATTGTAATTAAGGCAAATCCGCGCGTCAACTTGAGTGATTTGTTTATTTTAAATTTGAATAAATGGTTTTTAATTCAGTTTTCCTCAGAACTATTGCACGGAAGCTATTATAATAGGAAGCTTTTAGGAATTCTGAACACAAAATATAAACCCATTCCCGTTTTTATAAGAAATTTGTTACGAATTTTTACTAGGATGCCTCTAATAATAGTTTTTTTTCGGGAGTTCATTAATCATTATAGAGTGCAATATTTTAAACTGCTTTTTCCTGAATACCTTCTTTGCTTGTCTTTCTACAAAAAGTTTGAGTGTTTTGAAGTCAAGAGATTAATTAAGACTTTGTTCTTTCCTTCCGCAGGTTATCTCGATTTGAAGACCGTTTCAGACTATACTCTTCCAGAACATTCGAAATCCCAATATCGCCTGCTAGAAAATATCCCCCAAGAATATCTGCCCCATCAACCGCCCTATGCCAAAGAATTATCCGATCCCAATTTAACAGTTAATGATAAAATCAGTTTGCTCGAAGTTTTAGCAGACCATGATGATGTCAAAGATACAATTCTTCGAAATCTCGAGAACGAAATGGATAGTTCGGTTATTATTCACGATCTAACAAATCACGATCGTATGCCAATACCTTCGATGAGATTATCTCGCCATGGATCAAAAAAGGGCATTCAAAAACGAAGTTTTCTAACTTACGACGATTTGACTATACGTGACACAGATGAACAATACGATGATATGAATGAGAAGCAACTAGTCGATGGTTTTCTGTTGGATGACGAAATAAATTCGAAATCGGGAGAATGTCAATCATGTTTGGGAAATAAGTGTGCGGCGAAGCGAGATGGGGAAAGTTGCTCATGTGACAGAACAGGGCGCCATTGTGAATGCAACCATGAGAAGTCAGAAAAGAAAATTCGATCTGTTTCGGATGCTTGGTACTTCGTTCGACTCATAAAGATTATATGTTTTAAAAAAAAGAAGGATTAACTTTACTTGTATTTAGGTATTCAGTATTCAATATGAGTGCGCCCTTGCAGTTCCTCACTACACGCGTCGGGATTTATCGAAAACGTCACGGAACTTGGTGGAAGACTGCCCCATCAATAACGTAAGTACCCAATATAAAATACGACTCTTAGAGAGAGATTTTAATTCAAAATGGTTCTTGGTTGGCGTTAAAATAAGTCTTTTGTTAGTTAGAATTACCGACAGTTTTATGCGCTTTAACTTTAAATATAGAAGTTCTAACAAACTGATCTGGAACCCAAACTGTTATTATTTTACCAATATTCGTTTTGAATTCCATCGTACTTCAACAAACGAGCAAGTTCGAGTGATCCAGTTGTGTAGGTATTTTATTTATTTAAAAGAGTTAACTGCAGCACAAACTGATCACTTTACGGTGAACTTTTTTTTGAAAAACAATAACCATTATTGTGAGTTACAAATATCAATTGGCAGTTGATAAGTATTTAAAATATGGACTTTAAAATTCATTTCGTACAAAAACTGATCACCTGTTCTTTACATACATAATATTCATTTTCTTGCAATCCTCAGTGGTTTCGCATAAGTCTCAATGATCGAAACTTATATGTACATTGCATTGGTTACGTTAATATTAAATTTCATCATTTATCAATTGACAATCGCAATCTTGGTAGTGCAAGTTGAAGGGGCGCAGGGAGCGGTTAGTAAAAACCTCGATTTTTTGGCTGCCTTTATTTTGGCTTCAGAACAGATTTTTAAAAAAATTGAAACTAAAATAAAATTAGGATTTCTTTAAAAATTGTACGTTCAAAAACTTCGCAGGCTAACACCGCACATGGCCATATACATTATACAGATGTCGCAGTTCTGGCAGTTGTCTGGCAAGTTGTCACAAAATCTTTTGACAGTTTCCTCTAAGCAGCTGCGACATCTGGGTATAGTTATCTGTGGCTAACACTATATCCCCAACACAAAAATATTACTCCGCCATTTCGGATTTCGGTGGAACGAAATTTTTTTGAGATTTTGTTGAAATTTGATGATTTCATATAAATTTCAAAAAAATTTAAGAAAAATTTGTTTCACCACTCCGATATATCCAAATTTTTCATCTGAAATTGCCTAATAGCGTTCGTTGAAAACATTTACTACTATACCAACTTTACCATAGTTTCAAATATTAAGCAAATAAGGACTTATATAACAGTAAAGTCTTCAATTTTTGGACTGTTTTAGTTCAGATATTGGTTTCGCCAAATTTATTTATTTATAAGTAGACAAGTTTATTAATTAATTTTTTTGGTTTCTATAAAATTGCCAATTCAATTTTTCTCAATTCGTTTAGGTTAAACCTGTAACAAAATTCTATAACTTGACACACCTATACAAACCTATACAACAGAATACAATAGAAAATTCATCGAAACTTCATCATTCCCGTTACACACTCCTGATGCACAGGAAACTATCAACTTTCGTTTCATTCTTATGAAAAGCAAAAGCTGTAAGGTTTTGTTCTGTTGATTCCAGTCACTTGTTCTCTATATTGTTCAATCATCTGTGTAAGCACAACAAAACACATAAATTCCTTCGAACTAAATTAATACACCAAATGTGTCCAAGGAAATAACATTTTCCTTCCATCTTGTCCATATAAATCCATGTACCAAAGCAGCTAAATTGAGATTATGATGTTTGTTTATACATTCCTCGTCCTTTTGCCTTAATTGAAGCTACATAAAGTCCTAGAAATAAATGTTCATAAGGATTTTGTTGTTTCTGTATTTCATGCAAAAAAGTCTAACGAGTTTATCGGGGATCTATGCCAGCGAGAATCTCTCGATTTTGTTCTCGTCCCATGTCGACATATTTCAACTTAAACGCCCACTCACTTTGCAAAATCACAAGCTCCTCATACCCCACGTTGATTTGGATGATGCAACTACTGCTGGAACAGATGATAAAGTCAAAGCCAAACATCGAAATCTCTATGAGTCTATAAATCCTAGAGATGTCCTTGCCATCGATAGCTCCAAGTTCGATTTCAATAAAATTCACGATGACTCTGACACAAACAACAAAGAGGACGACCAAAGCAATGAAGCTGCTTCTGCTGTAGCTGCCAAAAGAACTCTTTGTCATGCTACAAGTGCATCAAAACGCCAACGAAAGCGACGCAGCAGTAACAGTGATGGTGAATCAGAAGCAGTCCTTAGCATTGGAGATTTGGGGTACTTCCCTGGCAACATGAATATCCTGGAACAATGCCCATCCGATCCAAATCATCTTTGTTTAAATATGCTTGACGAAGAGGCTCCAGGTTTGTGATGTGCGGTGCGATGCGCCTCTTTGACATTTTGAATTTTTTTTTATAAATTTGTTTTTTTTGTTCCTCCCTCCAGCTTTTACAATTAAAATCAAACAACCCTTTTTGGAGAACGCTCTTTTGTACAGCGGCGAGTACAATGTTCGGATTGCTTCCGTAATAAGCGATGCGACAACAAAAGGTGCACTTCAAGTTGCTGTCGTCGTTATTAACGAGGATTGTGTTGCTCATGAATTTATCATTTGCATATGCGATTGCCCAATGACCTGCGGAGCAAAGACGACGGTTAAAAAGGATTTGGCACCCCATATTGGTGAAACTGTATCCTTCCTGTTGCCATTGGAAGAGAACAAGGATACGAAACTTTATTGCAACGGTATGTAGGATGCATTGCAGTATGAAGTATCACACCTAACCTGGGCACAACAATTATTATTGGTTAACTCCACGTATCCCCTCAATAAAGAACCCTCTTTCAACTCAGAAAACGGATATAACACAACATCCGAATTATTATGGTAATGCTACACTTAATCCTCGAAGATGGAAGTTTTACGTTGCAAAATTCCGTTTTTCAAGCCTCAAGGATAGTTAAGACTTGTGCTATTGCACCCTCCATATTTTGAAATATTCAAATTCTAAAATACATTTTGCAAAGTTTTTCGTACCTTTCCGTATGCAAAATGTTTTACCAGTTTATAATATGGTGAGTTGTTTTGAAAATGTGTTATAAATACCGAGTGTTTTTATGAGTTGGGATTAGAAAAGCCATCAGGATATTATAGATAAAGTTTTTAATAACCGCATTGATGAGGGACTAATGAGAGTTGAAAATGAGCTTATTATAAAGTCAGTCTTATCTACTATATACCTTTTATACGTAATGTGCAATTTAGGATATTGTAATAAAAGAGGTGAACTACATAAGCTCTGTATTTATGAGTTTTGAGACAAAGTTATTATTATTCGAGTTGATGGTTTATTAGAGTTCAGTATTTCCATTAAATTTGGGGTTTGTGTGCGTTGTTAATGAAAGCTCTGCAAACTGCAGAAACTGAAGATCATAACATTTTAATAACTCGAAAAAGAGATAAAGGTGTTTCAATAGCAAGTTTTTGGGCAGTCTTCATGTAGAATTGGAGTTTTATGTCTTAGTCTTTTGAAAAAAGAAAATGAAAATAATTGTGATTAGTGGTAAAAGAAGCTAAAGGAGTAATATCACTCCTTTAGCTTATTTTACCACTAACCCATTTCTTTGTTATAACGAAGTGATGACGAAGTTATCAATAGGCTTCAAGCTTTTTAAAACAACATTTGATCTTCCTCAAAAAAAAAAAAACAAAATAAATTAATAAAAAAAAATTTGAAGAAGAAACTGTTGTTGGTATAGTTACTGAAGATCAATGCCAAGAAGTTCAAATAATGCTTTTTGAAGTTTTAAGCTTATTAAGGAAAAATTTGAGAATCCTATCCGGTCCAGCTAACTTCTGTGGCAAGCCTACTGTTTGACAATTTTGTTGCATACTTTGAAAACTTAAGATAGTGTAAGAGTTTAGTGAGGACCAGAACCTCAATCAACAAGCTGTAATTTGATTTTGCATGTTTTCCTCCAATAGGCAAACGCAGATTGATCCTTATCAAAACATTTTACTAATCCACTGACAAGGCCCATACCTTTGCGACTTATAGAAAGAGCAGATTGGACGGATCTTTGAAAGATGTTGACGTGACACGTGGAATTTCAGAAAGTGAAGAGAATTCGCAAATCTTTTTTGATTTCAAAGGTAGTAGAAGTCAATTTAAACTTATTTTTACTAAAACATGCCACAGTGCCGTATATCGTCTGCACCAATTGATTGGAACAGTAGACAAAGACCTTGATTTTCAAGCAATTTTAGTGTTTAACAGCTAGAGCTTCCTGGTTCAAAGTTGGGACATGATTTCCAATATAACCATGAAGGAGCCTTAAGTTGGGTGCACAAAAACTTTCTGATTTTTATAAAAGAGCTAGTCAAGAAACACCGCCAGCCAATCCAATATTGGATTCTTTTATGCCTCATGCTCAACGCAGAAACGAGCCAATTTGGAGGTCCAGTCCATGGGTGTGTTTCCTTGTTGCCATACATTTTTTGTTGATGACTTAATTTATACGGAAAGCCTGCCAACATGTCTCCATGTAAGCTATTAGATCCTATAACCCTGTCGTTCTTTAGTTATTTTGTAGCTGAAGGAGACTATCTTCCTGATTAACTAAAATATCTATTTAGTTAATGTGGCAAATGCTCCTTCAATAGATTCAAACTCCGAAACCTCAACCACCATTAGATTAGATTAACTCTGGGTTGGTACCAGGACGTGACTGAGACCAACCCTAGTCATACAAGAAAGAGACGAGACCAAAATAAGACTTCATAGGTTTCGTCGGTCTTGTCTCGAGGTGAGTCCTATACTCTCATTGTGATCTTCTTTCTGAGAAGGTGATGTTCTTTTCTTCTTATTTAATAGCTCTCAAAAAGCTATACGTTTTCTAACTATCAATTCAGTTTCCAGCAAGTCTTTTTGCTTCTCATTTTTCAAAACATATGTAATGCTGTTGACCAAAAATTTCTTAAGATATCGTTTTAACTCGTTCGAAAGAAAACGCGTGGTAATGTTCTTCCACCTTCAAATCTTCCCATTTCCAATATCATATTTTACCAGCATTTCTTAATTTTTGGCTATGATCTGGAGAAACATTTCGCTTTTTCTTTCTTTTTTTTCAAAATTTCGAACATTGAACTAATACATTTATTCAAACATCATCCAAAAGTGGCAATTCTTTGCAACCTAATCTATAATCATGTCTATGATCTATCTTTTACCTAACACAAAGTTTTGAGGAAAAAACAATATTCACTTAAACCAAATAATACGCATATTCTTTGGTATATTCCAATTCTACCCATGAATTTAAGGTTACGGCACGGCGGCAAAAAGTTGACAATACAATACAGATTTGTCATTTTTGTGACATACATTTTTTTTTTTTGATTTTCCCTCAGAACTTGCAACAATCCTTTGTGACATATGACTTCCACCTTTTCGATCTAAGTGCATTTTATAACGTTCAAAGTTGTCATATCCGCAGCACTGCACATTGTCTGTGACACTCATATCAACCCTACAGATTGCAGAACCTTCAGCTCCATACGCGCTGCACCCAGCACAGCATAGAACCATCACAAACGCACACTTAACATTGTTGCACCTTGGTATAACGTATACCGTTTTGAGCGACACTCCATCTTTTTTTTTTTTTGTTGTCTTCTTCACCATCCGTTATCCTTTCAGTTGAAGTAAAGTCACCCGATCAAAAAGTAATTTCAAAACGAAAATTTATAGTTGAACCTACAGCCCGTTGCCTGTGTATCTGGGATTGCGAGTGCCACTGCATCCAGGACCTAGTGTCGCACAATGACTACGATGTTTGTCATAAGCTCAGTGACTACGAAGAGCAAGCAGCCGGATTTATTGAGGGCGGAGTGCCTGGCCAGGACTTGACAGGATGGCGTTGGTTTTGGTGGCGAATGAACTATTATGCCTTCAGCTTGCTGCTCTGCATGTTGTTTCTGGGTTGAGTATACAATTTCAAATAACATCGATCCGCGGGAAGAGCTCGATGAAGTGTCTTCGTTGTCCTCTTCCTCGTCCTCGTCGTCGGTGTTGTTGTCGTTTGGTGCGGCTGCGATGCCCATTAAATTGCATTGCTCCCGTTATATCGACTTGACATCACTTCAATCTCCTCCCACTCCTCCAAATATTATTTTCTAAAGACGGTCGTTTTTTTTTGGCAGGATTTCTTAAAGCCATTCTGGGAGCGCTGTGTCTGCGGCGTTTTGATAGATGTGGCTATGATTACGTGCAACCGCTACGGAAATACGACTACGCAAGCAGGTGGGGATGGTTTTGGGTTGCGGATGTGTGGTATGCACGCCGTGAACTGGGTCATTATGCATTTTGACTCCACATTTCACAAGGATTTAAGCTTATCCTTTTCGTCTCATGGTTTCCTTCTAGATGCCGTCGATTTTTTATCAACATTGTGTTCTTTGTAGTGCTGCCATTTATTTGTTGTTGCAAGTGTTTCACTCCAAGCGAGGAGGACTTATTGATGGCCAGCACCGAATGGCAATGCTCCCTCATACAGCAAGGTTTGTATGATGATAGCAGTGGTGACGCTGACGGAGACAATAATGGCGGCGGAGATGGAATGTGGAAAAAGCCTTCGGGACGGTACTATAACGACGATGATGAAAATGGTCAAAATGCCAATGACAACAATGACGACGATGAAGAGGAAACTATTCTTCGACTCAGTCAAGTATGGATGTCTATATAGCGTATCGCTTATTAATTTAATGAAGGAAATTGAATAACTCTTTTTTTAATATTTTTCCCCAAAAAAATCGATTTCACTTCAGAGTTTTGTCGAAAGTGGTAGAGGCAGAGGAAGAGGTTCAGGAAGAGAATGGGAAGGCAGTCACTCAAGAGTGTCGATGAGTGAATTCCTACTAAGTACTTGTGAATATGATGATGACGAAGAGGAACGTGACAGGAACTTTGTATTGGAAGCGCTGACTCAAAGTCGGGAATCCATCAAAACGCTTGTAAGTACTTACCACCTACGTAACGTACATCAGAAAGTCTGTTTTATTGGGTGATAATTGTTTTATGATCTCCTTGTTAAATGCTGAAAAACGAATTCTTGGAAGAGTTTGGTTTTTATTAACCACTATAAAATGGTTTTAATTTGTTTCGTGAGCTTTTGGGGGTTATATTTTTGGGAAATAAGAATAGAGTTGCCATAGTAACTTGATTCTACAAACCATTTTACTGAAAAAAACTATGTTACTATAGGTTACTTTATTTTCAATACTTATAAAAAGAAAAACTATTTTAAACTATGTTGTTTGTATAACCTTAACTTTTTGTAGATATTGAATGATGTTTCGAACACTAGCTGACCCAGCAAAAGATATTTTGCCCATCTGAAGAAAGGTGCTTCTATACTTGTTTTACGAGACTATTCTCTGAAAAATTCATTTGAAAAAAGATAAACAATACAAAGTCTTAGAAATTTCCTATAATATTATGACAACATTGATACACTTAGAGGTTATTGTGGACGGTATATAAAGTATAATTCAATTAACAATCAAAATTCAGGTTAATTCTGTAATTTATTAATTCCTTGACCATACATTTTCCTATTGCATCCATATTTTTTAGTGCACTGTATGTACATTAAATCATCATTTAGTAAATAATATATTGAAAAAAATCATATTTGTTTTCCAATAAAATTTAAAAAGTGACAAAAACAAAACAAAAAAAACTAAATTTTTATGCGATTTTGAATTTTTATAAAAAACAATCTTGGCCATTGGAAACTATTTATTAATAATCAATTCTTTATATTAAAATAAAGTTATTAGTTGGGCGTTTAGAAAACAACATCAATTTGTACATTCAATCAAATTGATTTTGGGATTTTTTGTTTTCCCATGTTATTATTTTTTTTTTTTTCAATTTTTGGACAACCGAAATTGGATTTGGAGCCCTGAAAAATCCAAAAAAAGGAAAAAAATGAACCTTGTAAAAAATTTTCCTGAAAAAACCCAGTTTTTAAAAAATTTAAATTATATTGATTTAATGGTATTAAGATTAGAACTTTTTGAAAATTTTAAATTTTTATTTTTATTTTGAGATAACCGTAAGAAACCGGGTGAATTTTGTACGATTAAATTTTCGAAATTCCATTTTGTCAATACTAGCATTAAAATTTTTCAAAATTTGTGTAGATGAGAATTTGGTAATAATCATCCAATATGTTGAAAATTGAAAAACGGATATTTTGAAATTTGCATAGGAAATTACAGTACAAATTTAAGAAAAAAAATAGTATGTAAATTTCACCAAAAATCTAAGAACTTAGGCTCTAATTTTACGAAAACAATGTTGTAATAGTTTAAATAATTCAGATTCTAAAAAAGTCTGTTTTGCTTTTTATTCTTCAATGTTTTGCAATTAGTCATATTTTTTAATTAAAAGACAGGGCCGCCACTGGGTGTTTTAGCGCCCGCGTGTCAGAGCCCAAAATGCCGCCTTACGTTTATTGGGACTTGCCATCACGGAACGTAGCAGTCAAAATAAGAAACTCGAAAATGATATTATTTTTTTAGATTAACAAGGCAATGTATTTCTTGTAAGAGAAAACTAAAACAGAGTCTGAAAAGCATTAATCGTATTAAAATAAAAATTTATAAGACCGGGTAGTGTGTATCTTTGTAAATCACGAAGAAAATATACCAAAAATGTTTTATTTATTCTCCATTTCACTTTTGAAAATTTTGATTTTGTTCAATCTGTTGACAGTTAAGTTGTTTATCAATTCAATTCTAAAATTAGTTAAAAACTATTCCTGAGCCCCGTGTTTCCGTTATCATCGCTCATAACTTATTGGCGCTCATAAATATTTTTTTATATGTAGTTTGACAGTTTTAGAGCCGTTATGAGTGCTCATTAAGCTATGAGCGGTTGGTGAACACTTTACTTAGAGACACAAAACATTTTTTTTTCTCGTTTTATTTACGCCCTGGTCGGTGATTTTCTCAACTGCGTATTTTTGCTGTTCTTTTCCGTTGTAAAGGTGGTTTGTTTACGTTTTTCATCGATAAAATAAGTAATATTGAACAAAATATACAGATTTTTAGTAGATTTTGTGTGAGCACTACTTAGTGAACGGCCAAATGTAAACACGTTGGATTAGGTTAAAGAAAACCATTGTTTTTTTCCGTAGACTTGGAGCATGCTGTACAAATTGAGTTAGATCGATCTCTTCATTTTTAATTTGTGCGCCACACATTTCGCTTATATGGTAGCGGCGGCCCTGTTTAAAGATTCAATTTTTTTTTTAAAGAATACAATTTTTCGAGAATTTATTCTTGAATTCAACTTAACAAGACTGTATTCTTTTGACATTTGGACTCAAAATTACCAATTACCAGTTTTTTTTTAACTTTTAAAATTAAAATAGTCTTATAAAAAATGTGAAACACTGTTTAGTAAACTAACAAATTATTTTACACGTTTATATTTTTTATAAATATTGATCGTAAATGTAGGACGTAAGTATTTATGAAATATGTTCTAATCCTATTATATTTTGTGAATTCATTTTGTCTAGGTAACTACATACATATACATAAATATAAATTTTACTTTTTGCCACATAAACTTGAATAACATGCCCAGAAATATATTGTATCTGGAAATGTATGGTTTCCGTTCGTTGGATGAACTACAAACTACCGACATCCTTTTTTGAGAATTTATTCAATTAATTTTGATTTAATTTTCCAATAGAATTATTATGTAATCGAGTAAACTTTTATTGATTCACATGATTCGGACTAAATTACGTAAATATGTTTGTACATGTAGATTTGTATGTATGTAGGTATATGGAATATGTACCTACAATTGTACATGTACCAGGTACACAATATAGTAATATAGGGTGATGTGTGTATGGTGTGAAAAGAAACTATAAAGAGGAGAAAAGAAAAAAATCGTTATTTTTAATAGTAATTATTAAACGGAATAGTTTTAGAAAATTTGAATACAAAATATATATTTCCTTGGCTTCGATATATTAAATACTCCAAATAGAAGAAATAAAGGGTGTTCCACCAAAATCTTTTATTTTAAGTCTTATGAAAATGTGCAGTGTTGTATTTTCATTTCAGCATGAACTAGAAACTATAAGAGGTTATTGAATAATATCAGTTAATTATTCACCTCCACATACCTTATTCAAATCACTCTGTAAAATATGAAGAAATTAAAAAAAATATCAGCAATGCCTTTTTAAATAATTTGAAAAGTATTTTTCATTTTATAAATTATTATTATAATCTCTGGATGAAACCGAGTAATCTAGTGGATACGTTAGGATTTATTTGGATTATTTTCTTGTAAAGTACTTCATAAATTTTTCACAAAAAAAAAATAAAAACTGTTCTTTTGAAAATGGATTTCGTAAAAAAATAATCTTGGGCAAAACAGAAATAATCTTGAGTTTTTTTTTTATAAAAATAAATTTTGATATTTATTGAAACACTCAAAAGTGTAATTTTTGAAAAATATGGTAAATCAATCCATAAAAAACTACTCCTAAATATTTACTGACTTTTTTAGGAGATTCACTCCATTGGTCTGCTCAGACTATGCATGGAAACCAGTTAGACGTCCATGGAAAGAGCACTTCCGTATCTGTTCAAGAAGATGCTTCTGGGCAACGAGTTGAGATGATAGAACATTTTCAATATTCTCGCATTACTGTCTCTGCTCATGGCAGAGCCGAATATGGTATTAACAGCCGAATCTTGAAACCAAACGCTGCGTTTGGTATCATGTCTAAAATATTTACAAAACAACTGTATAAGCTTAAAGACCAAGCTAAGCGACTTTTCCACTCTAATGTTAACTCCGTGCTTCTTTATGTGTGATTCCTTAGCTCGAAACAAAACTGATAAACTTCATGCGAAAACAGGTCAGGAACCCATAGATTCTATCATACAAACCCTTGAGTCATGTAGTGGAACTCTCTCACTCAGGTAAGCAGACAATCTAGGCGACTTAGAAGTACTAACGAAGAACTATCGAATAGGAATAAGCTCAATGAACCATGAACCATTCACGATGGCGGGCGTGTAGGAGTAGTGGAGTTAGGAATATTAAATTTTGTTATTGGCCTTAAGATATTAATAACTGGAATTCTTATATTTTTTTCATACGAAGTTAATGTAGCAAGTTATAAAATGTAATACTCAACATGACAAATTTAAATCCTTTAAATTCGTTAACCCATATAATATGTACGAGTATATTAAATTTTTGTTCATCTCTCAACTTTACACTCATTTCATTAATCCCAATTAAAATTCCCCAATCAATTATTAAGAATATGCTCTGTTGCACCCACAGTATGTCTCCCACAGCACAAAACAGCACCGCACACAGCCCCAGTAAATATCATATTTAAGCCTCACATTATAATTAAAGACATGAATCTGATGAGTCAGTGGCTTCCTGTCTGCTGCTGGTGCTGGTACTGCTGATGCAATAACAGCAGCCGTTTTGAGTTAGTGTCCCCCAACCTCTTAAAGTATTTATCCATATCTTCCTCAACCATCAACCCAGCCCAATCCAACCCAACCCACCACAAAAACAAATGCCAATCCCTTCGATATTTTAATTCCAATTAAGAAATTAATTTCAATTAAGATTTGAAAGAAAATAAACGTAGGGTAAGAGGATTACTCTCTGTATATATTCTGTTGGATAAAAACGACTGCCAAACGAAGCTGAAAAGGATTAAAAGATAGGATGGGTGGTGGTGAAGGTGATATGGCGTCGGCGGCGGCGGTGGCATCGTTGTGTATTAAAAATTCCCTTTTAACTTTGATTCTCTCGGATATCCTTTGAAAAGTCCTTCTTTTTTATGTTGATTTTTTTTTTCTTCTTGATTATGAACTTTATTCTACTGTAGATACATCCTCTATAGAAGGAAATTTCAAATAATTCTGCAGATATCCTTGTGAGGATTAGCAAATAAAAAATATAGATAAGAGTTAATTTGTTTATCCATCCAGTCAATCTTCTGCTAGAGACTATATAATTTAATTTATCCTTCTATATGTTTTGCAGTTAAAAACACAGCACAGTGAAAACTTGGACATGGCATCATCCTCCCTAACGGCTAGAGCTGAGGATCTTGTGCGACAACTTGTTGCGGCCAAAATAGTCTATCGAAGGTTCGCGATACCCTTGCAACGTGTCGATGTTCCTCCAGGGCAAAAATATTCAATTCAGGGCTATTTCGTGCCCTCATATGACTCAGGATATCAGTTCATTGCGACAAATCCCTTGTTGCAACAGCGGCGAATCACGGCAACATCGTCGCCAACGGCTGCAGTAAGTAGTGTAATTGCCACAGAATTTTCCGGAATAAATCAATTTATATTTCCCCATATACTCGTATATTCGTATATACATAATGTAATTTCGTTTCGTGTTGTGTTTTGCAGGGATATATCAGCAATAACCTAGAGCCGCCGAATATCCTTCGAGCTGAGCATTTCCAGAGGGCTTACAGAAGCAAATTGGAAGTGTTGAAGGCCGGTGATTTATCAGTGGCACCACCAGTGGATGCACCGTGCATTAACTGCTCGAATACCACTAATGAGAGTGAATTGACAGCAGAGTTGGCAGCATCGTCGATGTCGTTTCATCCTCTCCAGGCTCATCCAGTTCCAGTAGCAGCCCCATCACTGCAACAATCCCCGGTATTAGCATTGTCACCTGTGGATACATTGGCATTGCAACCAATAGCTAATGACGTAGGAAGCGAACATGGGCCCGCCATTGCTAATGACACCATAACTAGGTGCGACCGAGTCGATGGTGCAAATAATGGAAGCAATTTGATGGCTAAACAAAAGGATTCACCGAGAGGCCTTACATGAACCAATGTAAAGAGCTGAACTATCGCCGCCGTGTCACCCTTCTTATGTTGGAGTAATTATCCCCTCTATGGCCTGCATTGTACAGGATGACAACGACAACGACGACGACTACAATAATTGACGGCGACGACGACGACGACAACGAAAACCCTTCGGGGTTGTTAGAGATAATCTCTGTTTAACGTGAACACACACACCATGGTTCTATATGTGACACTTCTCACTGTTGCCCCCTTACCACCTATTTTTCTTCACCTGTGCCGTGAATCTGCATTTGCACACAATGATGACATCATACACAAAGTGGATAGTGTTAATGTGCGAGAGGATTCTGGAATATACTCGTATATAGTTGGAAGGATGTGCATCAAGGATATAATATCCTGGGTAATGCCATAGGTTTTTGTGATGCTCTTCGGACTCAAGTGGGATAATACGTTTTGATATGTTTGTAGGCTTTTAAGCTGACAGGTTGTTGTTTAATATTCATCATAATCTTCTTTAAAAATAATTTTGTAACATAATAATTTAAATATGTGTTGGCTTTTGTTTTAGGTTTATTTATTTTTGAATTAATTATATTTTTTTTATTTCAATGTGATTGTTTTTTTTTTGTGATAATTAATCACTCTTCTTGATTCACTAGAACTGAGTAAGCTGCTTTGGTCATTTTGCTATGCTTATGCGTCTGCAATGACAGAAAATCGAGTGCAAAAACAAAAAAAAAGAAACGGATTCACAAGCAAACGAAAGATTGTTGATAAACCCATAAAAAGAAGTTGGCCCTAGTATTGAGCCGTACGGTACCCCTGTTTTTAGAAAAGATGAACTGTTTAGCACTGTCAAGTGTTGTATTCTGTTAGTCAAATAACCACAAAAATGAGAACAGTCAAAGAAATATTCAAATTTATGATAAAGTACACTAGGTTCACAATGCCAAAAGCTTTCGAAAAGTCCAATTAACACAAACAGAAACATTTACTTGATCATACAGCAGTCTTAATGTTTTTCTACTTTTTCCGACTTCCCAAGGCCCATTTGTGGGATTCGCCGGGTTGACCTCACGAAACGTCGGTCTACTGGCTTTGGATTGTTCCATGTCTAAGGCCAGTTTTATGCAGTTTTCGTTCCATTTGTTGAGTTTCTGGGCTTGTGCTATTCTTCCGCGATATTGTTGAAACGTCGTCGGCCATTGCCTTTTGAACTGGGTTATCAGTTCGCCATCTTCCGCATCTTCCGTATTTTTACCCCAATTGTTATCATTCTTTTCCAAATCGTTCCAAGTTTCGATTGATCGTAAGTCTACGCCGCCCTTCATCTGTTTCCAAGAAGATGCGTTATAAAATTGAAAAATGCAACAATTATTCGCTTTTAACATCACACCAATAATCCAAAAGCAATAATATTGGAAGCGTTTATTGCTTATCAATGTTTCCTACTTTTGTGCTTGTATAAAGGAGTGGTGAGTGTATAAAGGAACATGTGAAGAAAGAATTTATGATTTTTGAAAATTTTACCACGTTGTTCCCGGTTTGTTTCAGATTGTGCGGATCGTTGTTTTCGTACTTCAAAAATAAGGGTTTTAACTCCAAAACATCTTTTTTTGCTTAACCAAACATTGTTCCACAATATTAAAGTTTTAGTCTGGAACTACTTTCAAAAATCAGAAATTCAAAAAAATAGGGGTTAACTTCACACAATCAATCTATAATTTGAAAAAAAATCTAATGTATTAAAACAGTAAGCTTTAAAATTTATTTCAATTGTTATTTTTAGAAATAACATAATAACTTTTTTTTTTTTGCTCGTAATTGCCACAGAATATTATATCTAGTATAGTTCCATTTTTTCAGAATGTCTTTTTCTACATATGTCATTTTAATTAATAAATGTACATTGATAAAAATTTTGTATTGTACATAGATAGGTATACCCTAGTATGTGCTTGCAAATCCTTTATTATTATTTTGACCAATATTTGTGTTATGCAAAATTGGATGGTAATTGCTTATACAAACGGAAATGCATTAATTTGCAATGTCCGTTAGTTGCCGCGTGTCGTCGTGTCAGTCGTTATTTGCAAGAATAAATGTTATTGTTTTGAAGGGGCGAGGTTGGTTTTATTCCAGAGATTAATTTGGTTATTAATAATAATTGAAACACATTAAAATGGGTAGTAATAGGGTATTCGTTAATAACAACACCTAAGGTATTGTTATTATCAGACTCTAACAAAACAAATCATACTGAAGCATAATATGTATTAATTATAGTGAGTAAAATTAATAAATCATATTTGTTTTTCGCATGATTGATTAAAATTTTCGACATGCTGATTTATGTGTAAAAAATTAATCTAGAAAGAATACAAACTTTTCAAATGAACGTGTCGGAATGAAAATAAAATTAAATTGTTTGATTTAATTTTTTTTTTCAAACTTCTATTCGTGGATATTATAAAACAATATATGTACACCTGTATTGTATAGTTCGCTAAAAGATATATTTAATAGTAAATAATGCTATGAGTCTTAAAGTTGAAAAATATAATTATAATAAATGAAGCATGCAAAATTAAGGAGTTTATTGATAATAAATTGGAATGGGGAATAGCTAGTATCCATTTTATTATTTAAAAGATCAAAGATTGCCACATGGAAATTCTTTAAGTTAATTTTGAAGTACAAAAAATACTTTTTTGGAAATTTTCATACACGATATTATTAAGATTATATAGGACCTGCTTTAGAAAAATTTTCATTGAAATCCGTCCAACGGTTTTTTCAAAAATATTTTTGACCAAATTATTAAGGTTACTTGACGAACCTGATTTAAAAAATTTCATCAAAATCTTCAGATCCGTTTTCGAGATAAAAATGTTTTGTCTGAACTAAAAAAAAAAAATCGATTTCCCCTCTAGGCAATCTCCCCAAAACCTTACGCCCAAAATTTGAAGAAAAGCGCTTCAGTAGTAGGCTGTAGGTCGAGGTACAGACAGACAGACAGATAGAATTGCGGGACCCACTTTTTTCGTATTCTCTATCATCGTCATGTTAGGTCTGATTAATATCTCGAGTTCGATTTTTTGCAAGAATCCAAAACTTGCCCTTAGTACCTATTATAGTGGCAAGTAAAAAATGAAAAAATGACACAAAACGATGAATCATAAATGAAAATTAAACATTATTTTACTGGTGGCCATTTTTATAGAATGATTAATAAGATTTTCTCAATTGATTTAATGCGAAGTTCTTTTTGCATGAAAACCATACACAAATCGTTTTTCTTATATTTTATGTGTTGATTTTTTTTGTGTAACTGTCACCGTAACTTAGTCTAAACTGAGAATATGGGAATCTTAATTGCCACTTTGTTTACTTAAGTTCTTATAACATCTTCGATTCCCCCTTCTTGTGGTATAATTACAAAGGTGTAACGTATCTTGTCGTAAATAATTAGACTTCATATCATATTTCATATTCCATTCGAAAGAAAGC
The DNA here is from genome assembly GCA_958431115.1 of Syrphus vitripennis. NCBI lineage: Eukaryota > Metazoa > Arthropoda > Insecta > Diptera > Syrphidae > Syrphus > Syrphus vitripennis. The sequence goes on from OY288108.1 coordinate 33,330,173, forward strand.
TCTTGGAGTTTTTTTTTTTTGAGAAGCTGCATAACACTAGTCCAGCTGCTAGCCAATTCCATGTGAGTTCTGCTTTTCAAGATCTAATCAAGCAAAAACAATCAAGTGCCTTAAACAATAAGATTTGTTTTCTTCAAAAATAGTATATACCTAATACCAATGAGACCCTGGACCCATAAATTATATTCAAACAATCTGCAAAGGAATTAAGAAGACAAACTAAAGACCTGCAATCAACTCTTACACAAAAGCTTAACGTTCTATTACAAAAATGAACAATGAACAAACAAGCTTCTTCGAAAGCAGATACCTATGTATATTTTTCGTGCTGGAATTTTTGGGTAAAAACGATAAATTGGGGAGGTGAACAAAAAAAAAAGAAGATAGATAAATAATGAATCTTTTCTTCTGTTATATGAAATGAATTGCAGATTCTTAAGATGGTGACCCCGAGGTGATTTCCTATTGAGAGCAAAACATCATCAGTGAGTAATGGGAAGCGTTACATATTGTAATATGTTCTGTTTAATTTTTTGTTTTCTGTTGACAGTAGAATAATAGCATAGAAAACAAAATGGATAACAAATGTGTACTGAGCAAGATTTTAATTAAAATCGTTTCTCGAGACATAACCGAGACGAGACCGAGACTTAGTGGTCAGCCCATATGTGACCTATTTTTCCCGTTTAGGTGGGTTACTTAGCAAAAATAGCGACAAGTCACAAGTCCTTTGTGCAATCAAATCGTCGTTTTTAAGTTATTTCAATTCACAGACAAACATTTTTAGTTCACGCTTGAGTATAGAAGTCAGGTATTTTGTGTTGATCTTTCAATTTATTTAGGAAAACTAATAATTCAACACATACCTGTGCTATGTACATATTTTACCAATGTATCTTTTTATAGCAATAAATTCATTATAATAAGATAATGTGCCAAGAATTTCTTAACATTTATGGGTGGTATACCGTTAAAATGTCATAACTGAATTATTTACTTATAAATATTAAACTTTACTTATACAAAAACACAACATTTTTTCAAAATCGTCGGTGCATTTTCGAGAAATTTGAAATTTTCGAAAAGGTTTTTGCTTAACATTTGTATTTTTGAAATAAAGTTAAGTTCTGTTCAAGTTATTAAATATAGTATTGAAAATCCGTTTATTATAAACTTCAGCCAAAACATTAATTTTTCAAGAAATAATTTTATGTTATTTTTCAAAACTCCAAAAATTAGTTTTTTGAAAATTTAAGTATTGTATACTGTTTATATTTTAGATACTTTTGAAAAAATTAAAAATCAAAAATATGATTCTATGAGAGGTAAGGGTACATCCCACATTTTAGATTCCTTTAAAGTGAGTCAACACGTAATTTTCCAGAAAAACCGGATTTTCAATACAAGAAATCTACAAGAAAAATTACTGAGTGAAAATTGTTGAAGCCTGAAATTACTATTAAAGGGGTTTAGCCCATAACTTAAAATTTTTAGGGTTAGTGAATTCAACATGATGTAAAGTAAAAAAACAAAGTTCAATTTTGTAACACAGTGTTTTTTATACTTAAAGTCTTGTTTTAAGGTATGGAAAAAAGAAATTATTGAAGTAAAGTGATAAAGTGATTTGCATCGGAATCAAAAAATATCAAGGGCGTGTTAAAAAATAAAAACACAATGGCAGGGAAGTTAAAAAAAATTTTATTAAAAACAGAGGAGGGTTATATAATAAAGTATAATAAAAAAACTTTATTTTTTTGTGCACATTTTTGAAAACATTTAAGATCAAACAACTTTTACTTTCATTTTAAGGTAAAATTAAAAAAGAGTAGGTATTTTAAAAACACATATTTTTGTTCATCAAAATCTTTATTTTTTTTTTATTACCAGAACGTATCGGAATTTAAATAATACATAGAAACAAGCACTTAGCAAAAGAACTTTCAAAAGCGAAACTGTTCCTTAAAAGCTCAAAGTTATACCATTTTTTCATTGATTTTACTAAACTGAATGCAAGTGAAATTCCCATTAAATTGTGATTTAACAACGACTAAGTTTTTAACGGGACTGATTTTTTTCTCAAAAAATGCAATAACGATTTTTATGAATTTTTTTCTCTGGGTTCTTGCAATCAAAAAATATTTTTTAAATGATACTTAATGCCAAAAAATTAATCTCTACAATAATTCTGGATTTATAAAATGTTGCTTTAGAAAGAGACACTTATGTCGTTTTCAATTGGCAATCTGGAAGCAGAAAAAAGCATTCTGAATGCGTTCAATTAGGAAAAAGTGACAATTCTGATTCTGGATTTGAAATCAGAAGCAAAAACAGAATCACTCACACATTCAAAGATTTAAATGTCACACTTGATAAATTTCATATTTTTTAAAATTTAAAAATTGTGCGAACTGTGAAGTGATTGCTTGAAGTACTAATACAGTCACACCAAACTTTAAATTTTTCAGAATCGAAAAAAACTGTTCATTTGGGATTCCGAATCTAAAACCAATTCCGGATTGCCAATTTAAAACGACATTATAGAAATATATGAGGTACAGTCTATAAGTAGCCAGAAAACTTTGTAGGCGCAACAACCAACAAAGCTACATACATAAATGTAAATAGTATTTCTAATATTACACATGTCAAAATAAATGCTTCCGAAATAAATCTTCGACCTAGTTTGTCCATGAAATTACGCAACAAATCAAAACACCTTATTTTTTATTTACCAAATTAATCTAGGATCGACCGGAATTTCATAATGACCATACCTAACCTATTGAATTATGACTTTTGTGACACTCCTCCTCTTAACAAAATTGATCCAATTTATTTGCCTCAACCGGAACACCAGAGAAACCCTAATATATAATATTTTTCAAACTCACATCTTAAGTGACTGCCCCAAGATCCACAAAAAAAAAAATCGATTACCGGCTTCATATTCAAAAAAAAAAAAGAAGTTAAATAATAAACGCTTACGGCCAAACCATTTAATAAAAGCAATCCGTTTGTATACTAATTTTTATTCCATGAGACTTTGACTGGTTCCGAAAATCATTTAGCTAACTTATAAGCTCATTCTTTTCTTTGCCTTCGCAGCATCGTGTCTTCTGCCTAAGGCACTGGTCGCATAAAAATACCTACCACCAAAATCATACCAACAACAAAAAAGAAAAACAAACTAGAGAAAGTGCGAATAATAAAAGTAAAAGAAAAAAAAATAAATCTTCGAACAAAAAGCCAACTAAAAGTCTCATAAAATTGTCAGGAACACCCAAAAAGATAAAAAAAAAAAATAATCAACTAAGAAAAGATATACAAAGAAGAATTATAAAATGGCCATTTCCTACGTCAATATTCGTTGTCAATGATGGTTATGGCTGACAATGATGACGGTGCGGTGCGACTAGGCCAGACTTGGTGCCGTCATTATCATAATCATGATTCATGAGTTATTGGTGTGCTCGCAAGTGAGAGTGTGATATCCAATGCTCCGGCTCACCTACCTTTTGGACGTGTTCAAGTGCAAATATTCATGATGATGGCAGTGGAATGTTACGCAATGATTTAAGTTAAATATTTATGCGGAAATCTTGTCAAGAATATTATTTACTTAAGAAACCAAGACGTTTTGCCGCACGATTGCTGGAAATATTTGCAATGCAATTACAGCTAATTTTATTGTTTGCAAGCATTGCATGGATAAAAGGAGTGATGTTGCAAATTGAGTAAAAACGGTAAGCTATCGTGTCAACTTGGTCAGTGTACCGATTTATTTTATTTGTTAACGTCTATTGGGCGTAATTTTGAAATGCAAGCAAATACTGTCAGGAAATTTGACAGTCAGAATGCATGGGCCCCGGTTGTATGGATTCCTGAAATTAAGAGGGCTCACTAATTTTACACGTTCACACCAAAACCCAAACAGCTATTAAGCATTTAAATTGGTTGCCAAAGTTTATCTTTCTTGCTTTCCCTTTGGTAAATTGTTATAGTCTTCTCTTGTCTCGAATTATAGGGACAAGGCTAAGTGACTTATTACAACGCTGAACCCTTTCTGTACATTCTTGCGAAGTTATGCTCTTCGAGAATTTGTTAATTTATGGCAATATGAATGAGGCCGGGAGCTGAACCCAGACCTCCGGTAAGACAGTCCTACGCACTAAACCTTACTCCATGCCACGGGCTACTATGAGTGTATAATGCAGGAAGGTTTCTTAAAAATGTCAAATGTGAATGTTTTGTGGGGATACTTGCTGTCTATATAATGTCACTAGTAAAACCCAGCAGATGTTGGCCAAACAAAAATTAAAAAAAGTGAGTCTACGCCCAAGTGTGCCCTACTATTTTATCGTCATAATTGAGTGGTTTCACTATTTTGAAAATAAGTTTTTGCTAGATATTGAAATATTATTTATTGGATTATTTAAAATAAACATACACTTAGCAAAAAAACTAAAGGATGAAAACCGTTTTTTTCCCAAATTTTAAAGATGATTTTTAAAACAATAAAAAAAATTTGTCATTTAGAATTACTTTGGGAATTTTGAATAAAAAATTCAATTTTTTTTGAAACTTTAATATTTCGAAAGCTGCTTTATCGATTTTTTTTGCCCACACAAATTTTCAATACTACGTTCAATATTTTGCTAACGGTACCTGCCATGAGGATATAAAAACCCCTAAAATGAATTTTAATTTTCACGAAAATGGCTCCAAGAATTTTGAAAAATAAAAAATATTTATCAAAGCTTAACAAAATAGCATTAATTAAATTAATTTAATTTAATTTTTTTTATAGATGATTTTAAAACGTACAACAAATTTTCATATTCAAATTTTGTCTAATAAAAAATTGACAAACACAAATTTATTCTTTTCTTGACATTGAATACTGGTTTGGAAATGTATGTAATAAAAAATTAGGTACCTACTGTTATAATTTTTTTTTTGCAAAATTTACCACAAATTCTAAAATAAGTTTTAGTGCTTTTTAAAATTTTAATTTAAGCTTATATAGTCCCGAATTTTTAAATTAAAGGATCACGTTTTTTGCTTATTAAACATGAATTATTGGTTACTGAGATTTTATTGTTTTTTTCATTCATTCAATCAACCAAATTTTAAAACGTTGTAGTTCACAAGCATATTATAGAATTTATTAGTTGGAAGAATAGTGGATTAAAGGTCTAGAACTGATACTTTTCCTTTTAATAATTTTTGTCTCAAACATATCATACGGCGTTCAAAGAATAAAAGACCACAATTGCTGACAAAAAAAAATAAATAGCAAAATTTAACGTCATTTCAAAGTATTTTATGCGATTTAAAACAAATATTGACTCAACATTGTGAAGCCGTGAAGTTACGAATCTTAAACAGAATTATTCTCACCATGTAATATCTCAAAACATATTGCTAAAGGGACCCTTTTAAAATTGATATTTTTGCAAAATACACACAAAAAAATGAAGAAGCCATTTTGTTTGAAATGAGTATTGGGTGATAGTCCTTAAAATTGGAATTGAAAATTCCTAACAGACATCATGGTTTTTTTTTTTTGTTTCCTTGATGAAACACAAACAAAAAACATACAAAACACAAAAAATCTTAAATGACATTAACGTTTCACTTTTCTTCTTTGCATTACAATATGCTGCTGGCTGCTGCTGCTGCTGCTATTACCAACAATGCTTCTTGTATATAGCAGTGTTGTTTATATATATGACTCAAAGCCTGGCAAAACCAAATTGTTATGAAATTTTCGAAATACGCTCAATAACCTCCGCACAATTTATTCATGTTCACGTACCGACCCACATGTGTGCTATCAGTACATCCACCTAAGTGGTACGTGTTACGTATTTTTTTTGGTTTTTTAAATTTGCTGCATAGGTTAAAAGCCAATTATTGGTTTGGTAGAAAAAAAGTTCGAGAGGAAAAGATCTTTTTCTTCATTGTCAGGGTGACTCCTCCGGACTTCGGTAAATTAAGTGGAAGGCGTTGATGATGGAGCAGCAGTTCAAAAACTGAACAGATGTAGCTGTGAAATGAAAAATGTAAAAGGTATTGACTCGTGAAGTGCATTCCAAAAATAAATCACAGCACTCACTCAATGAAACACGCTCAGTTCCGAGAATCTCTATTCAGAGCTTTACTCTGAAATTAAAAAAGAAGTAACCTGTGAAATAATGGTTAGGGTGTAGAATTTTCATACCGAAGTTCTGGGTTCGGTTCCCAGCCTTGTCCATGTAAATAAGAACAGAAATATTTCTTTACGGGCTGCTGCCTCTTGCGAGAAATTGATACATTTTCCAAGAGTATCACTTATCAAGAATGGAGTGCGGATCTGGCATACAATTGTGGGTCTCCTCCGTTTCTGCAATAACCCGCACACAGGAATGGTTGAGAGTTGTAAGTCACCTGGTTCCAATAAGGGAAAACGTCCATTGGGAGTGCTGAAAAATTTCGATTTTTGAATCGAACATTTCCGGAGTGTGCTTTTGAGTAAGAGTATGCAACCTATTCGATCATTTAATTTTTAGCTAAAGGAACAAAAAATCGTCCTCTCAGATATTCAGATACATCAATGATGCCAGAAACGAAATCTAAAAAAAAACACAACAACAGCAACACACAAAAAAATATGCCGACGAAATGAAACTATTAAGCAAATCATGATCACGGGCGCTGATGCAAATATTAATGAATATGCCTTGGAAGCCTTTAAGGCCTGGATCACGCATGCTGCTCGGCTCTCGCTGCTTTATGAGAAGCAAAATTGTTTATTTTTATTTTTATTTTTGACCGCATCATTGTGCAATTATTTTTACATCTTTTTATCTTTAGTTGGTAGTTTATATTTTTAACATCAATGAATCGCTGTTTAAAAAAAAAAAAAAAATAAATTCAGGAGAGAAAAAAAGTCGAGATATTATGTATTTTACTGAGTCATGTGCATGAAATTAATTTGCTTGCTCACACGCTGACGATGATGACACGCAAAAGATGAAAGAGGCATGTTTCCGCACTCGGAATAGCAATGCTGGTGAACCTGGTTGTATGGTGATGGCCACCGCCGTGCCATTGCAAGGTGATAAATAAGGATGGCAATTGGAAGAATAAATAAGGTTTTCTGAGCTCGAAACTTATGAAACGCATCATGATGGGTGCCATGAGGGCTGGAAAGTTAAACTTTATAATCTTGGTGTGCGGGGCAATTTATTGTAGACTCAATTTGGTTACATCACTTTTTGCATGACCGATTACTCCAACAGTGTTCAACATCCAACAGCATCGGTCCCTGATGTGATATTTACCTATACTCGAGGCACAGTCAACATCACAGTGATGGTCTACTTTATTGCAAAATGCTTGGTTAAGTGGTTAGTAATTTCTCTGGTCTGGGCCAGTAGGCATGTTCCAAATTTATATATATTTTAAGAAATATGCAATATTTCAGGAGGCATTTCTCGCATGTAAGTTTCAGTATGGGTGGGCCCCCCAAAAAATTGGTTAGTACAACTTTTAGTTAAATTATGGATATTAAATGTGAACATAATGTAAAGTAATTTATCACAGAACAACCAATACATTATTCATCGGGACAATTCTTTGAGTTAAACAGCGCCATTAACCTGCTATATATCCGATGATATACACTGCCTTGCTTAAGATTGCACCTTTCAAGGGGCTGAAACGTTTTAAAGCACAAGGCCTTGATTTGGTGAAAGTTATTACAATAAAGGTTTGCTAGATAATTTTGTGTTTTTTTTTTAATTTTTCAATATGTAAAATTTTAAAGTTTCTTTCAATAGATACACAAAAAAATTATACTCTGGGTCTTATTACAGCGCAGCTCCATGGGGCATAAGTCCATAATGGAATTATGTCCGACCCATAAAGGGATAAAGTTAAAGTTAATAGTTTATAATAAATATGATTGAAAATCATGAAAAATTATGAAAAAATTAGCTATTAGTTAATAGTTTAGTTATTTCGCTGCGCCTGCGAGCGCATCTTGTTTAAAAATCTGAGCAAAACAAAGTTAGGTAATATGATGTAGAAAAAAATAAATGTTTTACAAAATTCTGCATTCTAACATTCTAGTGGCAAAATTCAGTTTCCAGGAATCGATATTTCCAATTTGTTTTGAAAAGGTAAACATATTTATGTGTCTTCTTCAGCCTAAACGGGTAGATGGGTCTTCTTTTATTTCCAAGACCAAGAAAATCGGTTCATGCAATACATATTTTTCGGACTTTTTAGAAAACCAGACTGATGTCAAAAACGTTACCGACGATTTCAAATTTCAAAAAGGTAACCTCCCATAGAACTATGTTTTTATTTTCGATATTTTCAAATACGGTTCATGAGATTGTAATTAAATTAATTAAAAAGAAGTTTTGAAAAAAAATTACATTATTTTTCGAAAATTAAATATTTCCAAAATGGCTGCATTTATACATATTTTTGAAATTTGTTACAAAACTTTTTTTTAATACTATTTTTAATACTTTGAATAAACGGTAGATAAAAAAAAAGTTTCGTTTTTCGATAACGAGATGAAGAATTTTGATAAATTTTTTTAATTGTAGATATTTGTATCAGTACGATCCATTAAAAACAATTAAACTTTGAAATTGAGACATCATTAAGAAAGATCCGTTTTGAACCCGTTTCTTAAATATATTTAGATAAAAATAGTTATGCTAAGATTTTTAATCGCAATCCGTCGAATCGCTTATGATAAAATCGAAAAAAAAAAGATCTAGTTCTATGGCATCAGATGCCAATTTTCTACAAAAACTCGCATTCAAATTATTATTTAAATTGTAAGAACTATTTTTTAGATAAATAAGTTTTGTCGTAACGATTATGTGACAGGTACTGTTTTTCTCCGTTTAGGTCTAGTGGTATACCTTAATTTCGGAGGATTAGCAGTGGGCTGGCCACGAGACGAGACCGAAGTAGTCTCGGTCTGGTGAAGAGTCTTAGTTTAAGCATGTTATTGGGTGCTATCAACTAACCTGCTGATTTAAAAAAAATACTGATCCACTGATTTAATATTTGTGCATACTGCCGTTATCAATTTAATGTCAAATGCTGAAAATCAGATAGTCTAGAAAACAACACATTAGCTTTTTGGCACAAATCTTCAGGACGAATACAAAAACAAATCAAAAGCAAATGGCTCTGGTTTATTCAGAAAATTAATTTTTTTTCTAAGAGTTCACCATCAATATGTGTCAATTCCAATGCTGTCCAAAAAACTGCTATAAAGAAAAATATAAAGAAAAGAAAACGGTTTATATGTATAGATATTTTGCCGAAAAGTCCTTTAAAAAAAAAATAGTTTTTTTCATTTCTCATTTCATTTCATTCATTTTTATTTAATAAGATTTTCGAATTATTTTAAGAAGAATAACACTTAAAATATGCATCAATAATATGAAAAAATTATTTTTTGAAAAAGTTTATTTAATACATTTCAATCCTTACAAATTTATTGTTTTTCTTCTATATTTTAAGTGGTTATTTTGTCTCTGTGTGGAATTTCGGTATTATTATTGTACCGAATTTTAGGTAGGTCTGTGCTCTAATTAGGTAAGTACAGGCAACTTTTTATAGGTGATGGTCAACTTAGGCTCAAATGTTTCTGATTTGATTTTCCCAGGTCTTCTGCAAAAAGTGCAGTTCCTAAGAATACAGAATGAAGCATAGAGAGTTCTACCATCCTCTAATTTTTTTTTAAGCTAATTGAATAACATATCCTTATACCTTTAATAAAACAGCTATCAGCTATTAATGAATTAAAACTATATCGATGAAGTAAAAGTTGCCTAGGTCACAATTTTAAAACTAAAACCTGGACATTTCATTAGCCTCTAATTCGAATGACTTTATCTAAAGCAGTCATAAGCTCTTTGCATAAGTCAACTCAAAAGTTACAAAACTAATTAACACATTTCAATGGAGAATATAAGCTTAAGCAATTTCTAAGACAACATTCGTTTTTATGTAGATACATTTTTTTCTTCAACCTACTTTCGATTATTATTGGCACAATATTAATTGATTCCATCGAAAGTAAAATACTTCCCCTCTGAAGGTCACTAAGTTCACATGAACCTAAAATCAAACCCGGGACAAAAAAAAAAACAACAAATTTAATCCAAACCTATCTAACAGTAATAAAAAAAAAAACAAAAAAGTAAATAAGTTTCTCTCGTTCGTCATTTAGATAAAAATCATGTCAACTAACCTATAAAACTGGTATACTATAATAAATGCCGAAATAAAATTAATTTTCCACAAAAAAAAAACAAAAAAATAAACTTCATCGTCTCCTGATGGACCATGCATGATTGGCTTGGGCATCATGGATGCCAAACGAAACGGAAGAGACTGTTGCATAAGTATCATCATCAATTCTATCTAATTTACATGCTTAAAGATGTAATAAAAATAAAGATAAAAAATCTGATCAAAATTCCCCCAAAAATAAACGTAAATAATAAATATGCAGAGGCAAAAAAAAAAGTCAAAAAATAATGAAAAGTATCTACAAAAAGACAAAAATATCTGCATATTATGTGGTTCGAACTTTCATTAAAACTAATTCGCAAGCATGTTGTAATCATTCGGATGACTATCTACCCCCCCCCTCCTCCCCACTATGACTGAATTTGTTATGAATATTTTCATAAGCACGCCCGGCCTTTGGGTTTGGGACAGGCGCTATGTATTATGAGACTATACGATTGAATAGAATTTGCATATTGTTGTTGTTTTTTTGTTATTTTTTTTTTGTTTGACGAAATCACTTTTATTTTCTATTTTTTTTTTCGGATGTCGATGTTCAGATATTCATATAGCAATTCACTTGGAAGGAAAAGAGAGGCAAACAGGCTGATTTGAACAAATCTTTTAACTTATTTGAGATTCAGTGAAAGTGATGTATTGAGAGACGGCCGATTTTTTTTTTTTTTTAAATTCGGTATTGTTGTCATTGTTAGTTGGTATATCCGGAAGATACGTTTGATATCTTCGAGATACTTTGAGCAGCAGTTATAAAAATAATCAATTAAATTATTAAATCTATTTTTAAGAAAACAAAGATGGACTTGTCTCCAATTACTAATTAAATCAAAAAGTTGAAAAGTGAAAATATTTGAATGATTTTTGTTTTCCCAAAGATTGAACTGAGTCTTTTGAAGTAGTAGTTGCTGGAAACTTTTCAAGTTTTTTCATTTTTCTTTTGTTGATTTAGGGTTAACTTTTAGGAACATCTCTCATTAACCATTAAAAACCTGCCACTTACAAAAATTTATGAAGACACGCTCGTTGTAGTAATTCATTTTTCGAGACTAAGTGCTTCCCACTTTAAAATTAAGATTTGAAGTAGGTATATATGAAAATTAAAAAAAAATCTAACCAAAAGTCGTACTACTTTCAATTTTTGATGTCAATACCGGGTTGATTGACATAAAAATTGGTCATCTTTGATGGTCATCAAAAACAAAAAAAAAAAAAAAAGTTGAATAACAATTTAAGTAGATATTAAAGTCAATATTTATTTTGATGTGATGTAGAAGTTGGAAAGTTAAAAATAGTATACATATAAAAATAAAAAAAACCCATGATTAATGAACTAATGAATGACGACCATAACAACGGATTTACTACAACTTTTTCTGTTAGATCACGTATCTTCCCACTTGAATCGTTGTATAGGTATACCATATAGTGACTTTTTTCTTAATCGACTCGTTAAGCTATTAAGTGATATGGGAACAAAAGTTTTGTTACGTCAAATTTCATTTAGTTAAGGTATAGTAAAATTGTATTTGCATAAATCAATAATAGTAGCTTTATGTTGAACAAGAATGAAAAGGGGTCATTACAGATTAATTAAATGGCTTTTTAAATTGAGATTTGATTTTTTTTTAAAGAAGGTAGTTATAAAGATATTGTACAATTTCATTTACAATAGATTTAGGGTCTTTGTTAAATTTCTATACATTTTATTAGCGAGCTGAACATAGTCTGGGAAAACAAAGTTATGATTAATTGGGTATCGATAATCAAGCGTGTTGATTAGCTGCCTAATTTAACACAAAGGGTCATGGTGAATATTATTTACTTGCAAAAAAATTGACTTATTTAGAAGTCTGTAAGTTTAATTATACAAAATATTGTTTTTTTGCATTATTAAAGGAAGCGATTAAAAGCGTCAACAATGCCAACCTTTACAAATATTTTGCAAATATTTTATTTTCACAAAGTGAATGTCGGTAAATTAAATTTTTTTTTGTTTATTAACAATCCTAATTGCAAGGCTGTATAAGGAAATGTTTACTATGAATCAATCATTGCATCATAAAAGTCTCTTCCGGCACTTTAGGGATACATTAATTTTAGCAATAAAAAAGTGTTGAAGAGATGCCATGTTTGGTACATTATGATGTATGTGGATATTATTATTGATACATAAGACATAAGAAATAAAAATAAAGTGCCTGAAAAGAAAAGATTAAAGAAAAGGTTTCAATCAAAACAAAGTGTTGAAATTCTATAAGCTATTAACAAAACTTCATGGATTTAAAAATTAATGTATAATGGATGTTAAATCATTGACTTTTTAAGAAATGACATAATATTTTTAATTAATAGAAAGAAAATTAAAAAAAAATTAAATTTTTTTTAGACACATGTTCTTTCTTGGATTTTTTAATTTTATTAAAAACAAATTTCCAAAGTACCCACACATCTGTTTTATGTACAAAATTTTACGCTTTGGTTTACAAAAATGGTTAACACAGTTTTTACTTTAAACTTGACTGTTTGAAGGTTGGAGCTATAGAAATTCATCGAATTATATTCACATACAAATAATTTGTACTATTTTTATTGTATTACAAATTTAATTCAAAATTATCACTCTTAACGAAAAATTACTTAAAACCTTATTTGTAGGTGATCAATTTTCCTTTCAAACGGTACTACTTTTTTAATCACCGAGATTTGACATTCGGAAGCAACAAATTAAGAAAAGCGCCAACCCCCAAGAATACGATTTTTTCATCGTTGAATAATTACGGAATTATTTTCTTAAACAAAAAACAAAAAAACTTCGTTTATATTACTTTCCTATATTACAGCGCCACCTATTGGGAACATATTTCTCACAGTTAAAATTTCATTAAAATCGTTAGAGCCGTTTCCGAGATAATTAAGTTTAAATACTTTTCCTCTGAGGAATCACCTAAAAACCATAAATTCCAAAGTTTAGTAGTTCAGGCTGTATGTACGAGTTAAAGACTGACTGACCGAAAAACGACCGATCTAAGTTTCGTTTAACTGTTATAGTAATATCTAGATATATACTTTTTGAATGAATCCGAAACAATTATTTTCACATTATGGTTTTTTTTTTGAAAACTTGAAGTTATTTAAATCCAAAACCTGGAATTGTTTAAATCCTAAACTATTAATTATTTTTTAAATTTTGGTATGCAAATATAGTAAATACCTTTGTTAGTTTATGGTAAAATTTTTCACTACATTAAAATACCTGCATATTATGTTTTATTTAAAAATTGGAATGCTAAGGCTTTTTAAATTTTATTATACTCAGCAGGTATTCCTTTCACTTAATTATGGAAAGGAGATTTATTAAATCATAATAATCAATTCATTAATGGCTTTTAGTGAACCTTTGTAAAAATAATTTATTTATGATTAAATATCGCAGCATGTTATTAAAAATTAGGTCTCAAATTAAATATTTATAATTTGCGAATTTCATTTTTATATTAAAATTAACTTATAAAATCGATTGTTACAGTGTATAAGCATCCATCTCATTATGTCAATATGTTATTTTTGGACAAAAATACTTAATAAGGTTAAATTATGGTTATCTGGGCTGGTTATGTAAAAGTTTGCAAATTCCAAACTCTTGACATCAGCATTTTAATTAAGTTTTTTTTTGCTTGAGCCTCTTTAAAATAAATTATTAGTACATAGAAAAAGAAGAAACACCTTAATAGAAGAAAATTTCTCTCATCCCAGAAGAAGGTCGTATTGGAACAATGGAGAAAATCTTATTGATCATTATATTAAAATGGCTGCCAAGAAAAATAAAATTATTAAATTATTTGATTGACATGTCTTCAATTCGTAAAAATTCGAACTCGTGGTATTAATTAGACCTGATAATTCTATGAGTTGGTCCAGAGATTCCTTTAGGGAACATTTTTTCTCCTAAGTAACTGTACATGTCATAGACCCACAATTATTATCTCAAAAACGGCTCAAATGATTTTGATAAAACCTTTCCAGTGAGGCTTAGCTAATGATTATAATTAGTTTGTTAAAAAATATTTTCTAAAAACGATATTGCCGAATTTTCGACTGTCGATTTTCTCATAAGCAATATAATGGATAAAACAAAAACATACAATTTTGATGTGTTGAAAATTTTATGTTTATCAATGTTTGCTCTGTGTATTGAACCTAACTCTCAGACATTGGTTTTAAACTCAGTGTTGAGGAGTCAAATTAATAAATTTACTTAAAAATTGTTTGCAAAAAACGTTCTTGCTTAAAGTTTTTTAAACGGAAATATCTCAAAAACTTCATCACCCGGAGTGATTCCGAACTCGCATTGAATTTTGTGCTCAGAATGTGAGACATTTTGTTAAGTTAAAATGAAAAAATATCAATATTTTTTACGAATAAACAAAAATCTAAAATTGAGCTTTTTTAGTTATTCTGAGTTTTTAGATTTTTAGATTTAGCTCACTGAAAAAATCTTGAAAATTTTATCTCGTCTAAGGTGAAGAGAGATTTTTAAATTAGAACAAAAATATTATGAACTATGTAAGCTATTATAGGCTTAATAAACTAATTTCTTAATTTCTTCCATCCGTTTTTGAGATATAGAATCTTTTAAATATTTCATAAATTTATTTAAAGCCAATGTTTAACCTTAATAGAAAACTGTGATGCAACAGTTTTTTTTTAAATAAAAACTTTAAGGCCACTTTTGAGAAATGTATGTAAATAGCGTCGGACTGAAGTTAAAGAACTATCAAAAAGACGTTTTGAGAATTCAGATTCAGGTGCTTTTCAGGCCTGTGGTTAAATACAAGGCTGTCAGTTAGTTAGTATACTTTCTAAGATAATAGTTGTAAGAATACCTTAATAATATGGGTCCTTGGTATTATGGACGTTTTGTGTGTCTAGACCTCTAGACGTTGCCGCAGCCGCAGCCACAAAACGTTCCATTATCACTAAAGTAAAGCCCAAAGTATGTGATCAAAATAACAAAATCCAATTGCTCAAACTAATTCATATTCTCCGGCACACATAACCCAACACTCAAAATAGACAAAACAAAATCTCATCCACTTGACAATTGGCTTCAATAGCTTGACATAAAATATTTAAATTCAATCAGATAGTGCTTAAGTCAATTGTTACTGAGGTAACAACATCCAGAGGTCCATCCCGTGCCCCATCTCATCTATATACAAGCCAACACAGAAGACCAATGGCATAAGATTCCAATTTGCATAAGCCACCTTACCGTATTGAAAGCCTCATAATACAGATGAGTATCGGCCTGTGTACATGCATCTTTGTCATACAAATTTCCACAGTCATCTCCTCTCTCTCTCTCTGCACTTCCGCATGCTAGAAGGTAAGGCAGATGGCTTGGCAGGTACCTAGAGTAGGTACATGCATTTGCTCATGTTAAAAATATCTCCCGCGTTCAATTGAAGTACACCGGCATAACTTTGCCACCTCCACCGCATGGTCTTTTATTGTTTTGCATTCTCTTTGAAGGTTTGACACATTGATTGATCACTAACGGAAATTTATAGGCGAACGAGGACCGTTTGCAAGCCAGTCAGTTACGTATTAGATACTCGTCCTCTATGAATACCCTAAGTGACACTTCATCATAGGAAACTGCGTCTTAGACTTCTTCTTGTCCAACGATACCCATTCCACTTATAACAAAACCTTTTGGACCCAAAAGAAACAAAAAAAAACAAAAGCAATCTTTTTGGTGGAGAAACGTGTTAAAGGCAAACCTTTAGAGAAGCGAGACTCGATGACGGGCGCATGATGCACGCATCGCATATGCTAGGTAGAGTATACGCGAAATTTGTGTGTGTTGTTCAGATACATGTGGAGTGAGAGAGGTTGGGAAGGGGGAACTGAACTGCGGCACACGCGGGAGAAAAAAAAAAGAAAGAAGAGAGATTAACATTTATACACCTTTTTCGTGTTCGAGTATAATTGATTCGTTAAACTTTCGCGGTATAAATAGTATCTTAAGATTTCAGATGACGGTCATTCGGTTAGATACATTCATCAGCATAAGTTAAGTTAAAAACGCGGCGTTCCCTATCACTAGACGTGTCGCGAAGTCTTTAAATCAAACAATATTATATTAAAAACGGAGTAAAATATGAAGTGCTTTGTGTTAGTCGCGTGTTGCGTCCAATTGGCGCTTTCGCTGCCACAAGGATATAACTACAAGGATGCCGGTCCAGTGGATTTAAACTTGGGAGGATTTAAGCCCGTTGTTGGTGGTGGGGCACCATGCAATCATGGACCTAATGCTGCTGCTCTAGTGCAACAGCAGTCAGTCGGAAGGATTATTCACCATGGATCAGGACATGGAGATTCACAAGCTGTTACACTTAATAGCCATATTACCGTTGGAGAGGGTGGTGGTCACTCTCACACCCAGACATTCCAAAATGGTGTAGGCTATGTCGAACAAGGAAGACCTGCTCCCATTCCTCTGCAACAAGGACCACCTCTCCCATTGCCAGGTCCAGCACCATCGTTCCATCAAAATTCTTTCGGCTCTTCGTCGGGTTCATTTGGCCACAGTGGACATGGAAGTTCTTCGATTAATGGAATCGGCTTGAGTGGTGGTTATTCGAATGGATTTAGTGGTGGAAAATTCTCAGGTGGTTCAGGATTTGGTGGACCAAGACCTCAGTTCTCAGGTAATCAAATCAATTCGAACTTCCTTTCCGGTGGATCTACTGGACATGGCGTTGGTAGTGGTGGAGGAAATTTCCTAGGATCCGGATCAAACTATCAAAATGTTGGAGGATTTAACAGTGGTGGCAGTGGATTTTCATCAGGGTTTTCTCATGGAGGCTCATCACAATCCTTCGGACAGTCGAGTAGCTTCGGTGGAAATGGTGTTTTGAATGGTGCTCTTGGTAATGTGATTCGTGAAACTTTCGCCAATGCTCCTCTAGATCCAACAGTAGAAAAGCACATTTACGTCCATGTCCCACCAGAGGATCTCGAAGAGAAGGAAACCCGTCAACAGATCAGAACTGAAGCCGCAGCCAAGAAACACTACAAGATCATCTTTATTAAGGCACCAACTGTCAGCCAACCTACCAACTATGCCCAGATTGCCAATGCAGGACAATCCGAAGAGAAGACCATTGTTTATGTTTTGGTTAAGAAGCCCGAAGAACCATCCTACGAAGAAATCCAACAACTTCAACAGAGTGCCAAGCCCAGCAAACCAGAAGTCTACTTCATCAAGTACAAGACCAGGAACGAGCAACAAGGAGGCGGTGGTGGAGGTGGTTTCATTGGAGGAAGTTATAACTCAAACATTGAACAAACCTCTGGCGGTGGAGGTGGACATCAACACATCGAATCAATTGGCGGATCAATTGGCGGAGGCCAATTCGCTGGTTCAGATATTGATGGTGGTATTGATGTTAGGGGTAATGGAGCTGGCAGCTCAATTGAAAGTTCCCACCAAGAGGGAACATCATTCTTGACAAGTGGCAGTAGTAGTAGTTCCAGCAGCAGCAGTAGCAGTTCTTTTGCCACAGGAAGTGCAGGTGTGAATATTGGTGAAACTGGTCCCCAGCATGAAGTCTATGGCGTTCCAAATGTTTAGAGTTTACAGAATTGTGCTATAAATGATCTGATATTTTTTATTGCGTGCATCTGTGATGTAAACGATATATATTATATTGTATATTTTTTTGAGTTAGTTTAAGAATTTTTAATTTTTCACGAGCATTATCTATATAGTCATCATTAACTTTTTTTTTATATGATACCTCATTTAATTATTTATTGCGAAAATAAAACGAAATTATTATTTAAAATTATATTGAATAAAAAAAATTGTTTTATTGATTTTGATATTAATTGCTTAAGGATACAATTGAATCAATTTTGTTTGAGTGGTTCGTGAGAATACTAGGACACCTATAGGTATAGGTAATTAGCAGTTCAGTATTGCAGGTGGTACTAAAATTGTTGGTATTTCATTGATCTTGCATGCACTTGAGACGGATTGATAAGGCTACATACTTGGGTTGCAAGTATATTGATTTACAAACAGAGAATGTTAAGAAATTTCTCATTGTAAATATCTGGCTGAACAAATTGGCAGAGAAAGCTGGAAATAGGTGTCAAAAACCTTGCAGCCAGAGCCGAAAAGTTGAATTTTTTTTTTTAAATTTCCACGTGCATCATTTTTTCACATGTTTTGAAGCCTAGTCCCCTATTGTGTTCAGCCAGTAAAACACCGCCGGTGGAGTTGGTTGCAATAAGATAGCTACACAGGAAGAGCGTCACGACACACAGTAGTGCATTTCAGCGAACTTCACTTTGCGACTTCGCCTTGAGTTATTGTCTAGATAGATAGATAGATAGATAGATAGATTTTTTATTACTTAAAATTGTTAAATACAATAATTTCGGTTACATTTGATTCGAATATAAACTTGGTAATAAAAGTGTTTTGGCGGTGGCAATGCCGTCTGCCAGATTGACTATGTGTTATTATGTTCACAGAAAATGTTTACTATTTAACAAAATGTGAATGAACAATAGCAAAAATTAAATAAAGATGCAAATAGGGCTTTCAGTTTAGCTAAAACAAAAAAAAAATTACTTAATAGATAATACATAATTTTTTGGCAAAAGAATTAACAGCTTTTAGTTTGGCAAAAACAAAATTAAAGGGTATTTGAACTCATTAAAAATTAAGCGAAATGTAAAGACTTTTAGTTTAGTTAAAACAAAATTTCGGCTATTAAAAATAACGATATAATAATAAATAATAGTAATTAGAAAAACATGATACACCATTATACTGTTTTTAATTTAAGTATTACGAAAATTCTGTTATAATCATTTCTCTGTAACAGATTGACTTTTCAAGATAATTGCATAGATTTTTCCAATTTTCACCATTTAAAATTGTCAAAGTTTGCTCCATAGTAAGAGTAGATTTTCTAAAGTAGAGGACTCTAAGTTCTCTATAAACTGGGCATATTGATAAAAAATGAAAAGTATCTTCTTTTGAATTCAAATTGCAAAGGGTGCAATGTGTAGTAGATGAACCATTATATGGTGAGCCGTTTAAATTAAGTTGCTCACTCCTTGCTTTACAGATTAACGAAATTTCCCTTGTACTGTATTCATCACCAAAATAGTTATTTATGAGATCATGTTTCAGATCGGGGTAAATGACTCTGTTGATTGAAGATGACATTTTTTGTAAATTTTCATTTCGCTGGTAGATGTCGACAGCCTGTAATAACCCGTAGAGTTGTTCTTTTAGTGATATTAAATTATTATATTGGAGATTTAGCTCAATACCGCACTTCGATGCCCATTGTCTCCATTCTCCTATCCACTCCACTTTGTTATCTATGATGTACTTTGCAATTGACAATTGAATTCTATTTGGTCTATATGCCAGTACTTTCAGGATGTAGTCAAAGTGGAGTTTTAGAGTATGAATAAAAAGAGTAGGAAGGCCGGTTTCAAGTAGTAGAACATAGTTTGGAATATTAGAAGGTAAGAAGAAAAGCCGTTTGAGGAAGTAACGTTGAAGTTTTTCTACTTCTTCGTATGACTGATATCCCCATGTTTGACAGCTGTAGCACATAACAGAGCGCATCACAGCATCAAATACCTTATACTTAGCTGAGGTTGGTACTTCTTTGCTGTTCATAACATCTTTCCATGACGCGTTAATCATACTTTTTGATGCAATCAGTTTTTTTTCGAGGTGTGATGTTAACTTCATATTAGGTTTTAAAAGTAGTCCAAGGTATTTGTATTCCGTCACTATTTCAATGGCATCACCATTAAAGAACCACTTTTCATTCGATTTAAGTTTTGATTGAGTATTCCTTACTATCATTACTTTAGATTTTTCTAAATTAACCGTTAATTTCCAGACTCTACAAAAATCAACTAGCTTATTTATCATAAGTTGTAGACTTTGGGGCGATTCTGCTAAGAGCACAATGTCATCTGCGTACATGAGTACCTTAACGTTTAGACCTGCAAAACTTATTCCAGCTGGTAGATACATTGAAATATCATCAATGAATATTGCAAATAGAACTGCACTTAAAAGGCAACCTTGTTTGACACCAGATGTAGTCTCAAACCATTCAGACATTTCTATCCCATCCCAAACCGCTGAGCGAGTGTTTTTGTACATATTTTTCAGGACCAAAAGAAGTTTCGTCGAAAGTCCCTTTTGTGACAGTTTCTAAAACAATGCCTGTCGGTCTATTGAATCGAAAGCTGCTTTAAAGTCCACGAAAAATATGTACAATTTTTCGAGTTATTGTCTATTTACAGTAGGTCAAAAGTTTTTTTTTTTTAAAGTAATAGAAAATCATCGCTTGTCTAAAAAAAATCACATGTAAAATGTTACAACAACTAAGCCTATTGGGGCATCGCGTTAACGATGAATTTATCTGGGCATCATCTATGCCCCGATAGAGATAACGCACCAGTGATATTTTGATAGATGTTATCGATAGTTTCAATAGAAGCTTCATTTTTTCCAAGATAGCAACGTTCATCTTAGAGGTGGTTTTTTGAACACGCCCCTTAAGTCTTAATAAAAAAATACACCGTTGCGTTTCTTAGGCCACAATAGACTTGTTACAAAAAACAAAAAATGACGTCTAAAATGAACGACTCCATCTTGAAAAAAGTCGGTTTTCGAGATTAATAAGTTGAAGTTTTTATTATTTTCTTATGAAATACCTAAAAACCGTAAGTTGCAAGTTTCAAGAAAGTCGCATTAGTAGTTTAGACTGTAAGTCGAATCGCGGGACCCACCTTTTTCTGGTTCTCTATCATGGTAATATTGGGATTGATTAATAAATCGAATTCCATACCAAGAGCTTTCCCTGTATTTTAGGTAGATACGAGATACCTATAGCCGCAAGTAAAAAAAATGTCCAGAAAAATGGTTCAATTTCAGAATTTTGTATTATGGCCGTGAAAATGAAAAATTTGTTTTTTCACAACCCCAATAAATATGAGTTTAAAATCGCAATAAGGTTTAGGGTTGCCCACGAGACTCGGGCCCGTTTCTGATGCATAGGAGTTAGTCTCGTTTGGTGGCCAGCCTTATAATCAGGTTGGACTGGGTATGATCCATACATACATACGTCATCCCTTTAAATTCTGAACTTTAATAAATTAAAATTTTTTGAATTGTGTAGGTGTTTTATTTTCCTCTTTGAAGCTAATGAAATCATAATAAAGATTGTCCTTCAGCATGTTGGACATTCTATTCTCCAGACCTTTCCATCTTCTTTATTCGAATAACTTAGTTTAAATTTTTCATGAGAATATTGTTTTACTTCAAAATTCTTTCATATTAAAACGTTTCTATTAACAACGTAAGGATATTAAGTATTTCATAAATTTTTCGTTTCCTTTCTCCGCATCAGAATCTGTCTCAAGTTAAAAGCACTGTGCTATTAAACGGAACTAATTAACTTTATTTTGCGCCGTTCCACGCCATGCCCGCCATACCGCACCGCTCTGTGACTTTCCTTTAGAGGCAGCTTTCGAAGTATTCCTTAGTGAATGCAATAAATTCCCTTGCAAATCATTTACTGGAAGAAGCTATTTATTATTATATTTCCCTCCTATCTTTTACCTTCTTCCTTTTGCTAAAATGTAAAATACAAAAAAAAAAAGAATCGAAAACATTTCTATTAAAAATTCCTCTTCTGTATAAATAAACAGCGGCATTGCATTAAATTGAATATAAATTTACAGCATTTAGCGATTAGTGGGGTTTGGTAGAAAACATTATGCGGCAATTAGCTTAAACAGTTTGTTTGTATATTTTTGTAAATAAATAATTAAGGACCTCTGTTCACTGTTGTGATATGTACTGTATATAATATTTATAATTAAACCGGTTGTTGTTGTTTTTACTGTGCTAAAAACTTCCTATGTCTCTCGTATTTATACATATTTCTACTATAAGGAAATTAGGCTGAAATAAATATGTACAGTTAGAAAAATCAATAAGACTCCGGTATTGAGCAACTTCTAAGTTTCGTGTCTTTTTTTGGGGAACTGCCCCAACTACGCAATTTGGTTCCTACTCTGGATCTTAGTTCTTCAAACAGTCGCCATTATAAAAAAAATTTTGACGTATTTATTTTGCGATTTCAAAAATTGTAAAAAAAAAATGATCAAAAAAAAATTGTCAAAACAAAATTTGTCAGAAAAAAACCGAAAAGTAGATTTTATTTGAACCACGAGAATAAAACTGATCAAAAACTAAATCGGGAAAATATTTTCGTTCTCAAAAAAAAAAAATAATTGTCGAAAAAAATGTAAAAAAAATGGTAAAAAAAATTTGTCAATAAAACAAATTGTTAAAAAATATTCTAAAAAAAAAAATAATACTAAAACGTATTGAAGGTTCTCTTTTTTCGATTTTATGTAAATAACGGCTAATCTCATCACAGAAGTACAAAGTTAGTCCAGTACACGGTCATTTTGTAGTGTAAACTTTTTTCAAACACACTTGCATTTGAAAATATTCACAGAAAGCTGGAATAGAAGATCTACACCCCCTAAAGGAATTTAGTATACGGATCTGTACTGGAGACTCTATTACCTACCTGAGGGTGACCCCAACAATTGCAAATATAATTTTTTTTTTACAAAATTTTTTGAATGAGTTAATGAGAAAGTCGAAAATCGAATCTTCATTAAGCCTATATTAAAACGCTGGTTTTCTCCGAATGGTCTCCTATCATAAATTATTGCCTTCGAGACCGCATAAACAATGAACAGTTTCATTTTCAGAATTCTTATAAATTGGTATGTTTGGAGTAATTTGTTATTTTGAAAATACTTCATTTCTCAATACTACTACTTTTCGAAAAACAGAATATGCCATTTTGCTATAATTTATTATAATCCAATAATAACGATGGAAAGAAAAGGTCACTGTTTTTTAACAGCTTAAAAAAAAAAAACAAATATCTATATTTTGTTTTCCGATGGGCGTCATAACAATGCACCCAAAATCTGGCGAGAACAATAAGCCAAAAGTATTTTTTTTTCTTTCAGCCATAATAAATTTCTTTTATAGATTCCATTTTTAACGTCTTTTTCATTTAAGAAGAAAAAAATGTGGGAAGTTTGTAATGTTTAAAACCAAAAACTCAAACTTTGTTTTCCTTGGCGCATGTAATTTATGGTTATTGCATTATAATTATGGGATTAAAAAAAAGTCTTATTTTAATTAAATCGTCCAAGTGTTGGAAAGTAGTGAAAACAAAGTGCCTAATGGCTTCTAGAAAAACTAAAAAGAAATCGAAGGAAAAAATTAAAAATAATCACGCTATTGTCTTGTTTTTTTAAATGGCAATCAAAACAATAAGATGAAAAATGCTATACCGAAATATTATGATGAATTGTTTTAGTGGCATGTCTATCTAACGTTCTACTTTTTTTTTTTTTTGAAAATAAGCTGGTGGCTAACACAAATCTTATAAGCAGTCGTTGTTTTTTGCATCAGCTAACGTTTTCAAGGTATGAACTACTGCAGTTTAAAAATAACAAATTTGGTTGCAAAAAAAATTATGCGAACGAATGAAAGAGAAATGAATACAAGGACTGGTCGCGAGATGAGACTTTTGAATATTTAGATTACAATATTCAATTTTAAATGAAAAACGCAATTTTAAATATTTTTTCTTGAAGTAATTGAAACTAGTTTGCAATTAATTACATCCATCTTGCTGATCATTAAAATATTATCAAATAATAAAACACACACGAAAATAAAAACGCTGGCAGTGGAAAATGGACCACGGATTTGAATTCATTTATCTCCTAAAATTATGCTTCTCTAAAGTGTGGTCGTTGGTCATAATATACATTATGTATGTATGTACAGTACATACACATGTAAAACCAACATAATGACAATTAGTCTGCCAACGAATGTTTAGCGTCATGTTAAGGCTATCCTCGGAATTCACCATCAAAAATTTGAAACGTTTTTTTTCAGACATTCAAAAGGCGAAATTAATAAATTGTGGTTGATGTTAAGAATTCTGATTTCTTCGCTATCAACCATTTCTATCCAAAAAAACTTCTCTTCGGCAGCACCATATTAACAGACTTTTAAATTTGGAAATAACGTATTTTGTGTGGAACAATTGTCTCATTAAGATTTAAGAACTTTTTAAATTTTAAAAAGTGTTTCGTGCAATCAAAAATTAAAAACGCTTTTAAAAATTTAACATGCTTTTAAGTCTTAAAATGATGTCTGTACGAACTGAACTACGTCATTTTAAAATTTAAAAGCCTGTAAAATATTGAACATAAATAATTTCGCTTTTAAAATAAAAATTTGGTATTTTAGTAGTCAGAAGTAATTTATACTTGCGACTATAGGCAGAAGTTTGGATTCGTAAATAAAATTGAACTCGAGATATTAATCAGTCCTGACATTGCGATGATAAAGAACGCAAAAAAGTGGGCCCCGCAATTCTATATGTCTGTCGGTCTCTTGGTGTGTCGGTCTAATATTTTTGAATCACTTTTTTCGAAGACTGCATTGGGAATATCGTCGATCTTTCTATTATTTGTAGTGTGATTTTTTTAACGAATCTTAAACTTTCCTTGTACTATAGTAGCTACATACTTATCTTCGCAATTAAAAATATTCAGTAAAATCGCTTACACAAAAGAAATTGTCTTCCCAAACTCCAATAGACATAAACAGGAAAACATAAACTTAAAAAAATCAACTCCGGGCAAAAAAACAATTTCATTCAATATTTCAACTATAAAAAAAAATTATTGAAGACAGATACAAGCTAAATCTGAATTATTTATAAAAAAAACGTATCGTCAACATAACAGTTACATAAGATATAAAATTAATAAATTACATCATCATCTTCAATCTATACTACATATCAATCAACAGACGAAAAACAACGAGGTAAATAAAATAAAATTTGAATATTCCCCTGAACAAGAAAATAATATATCCAGATATTCATAGAAGTGCTACAAAAAAAAAACTACGCTCAAACAAAAAATTACGTTGGATAGAAAAAAAAATAAATTTCACTTTCAAGAAATCAAATTCACAAAGTCAATATTACGTTGGCACGGCCGGCACACGATTTTAAACAGAAGATGTTAATGTTACACGAAAAGAAAAAAAAACGACTTCTTAATGAAATCATTACACAACCTACAACCGCACCCAACTTCCCACTTTCCCGTCCTCCAACAATTTCGAAAATTGTAAATATAAAATTAGCATTAAATTAGTTAATATAATGCTCTTCGAAAAAGTGGAGAAATGATTTCCCATTATAATTTATGATAATTTAATTTACACAAACCCATCTAACTGAACTGAACCATCATTCAGTTGTGAATCAAAACATTCAGCACTTTTTTTTTTGTTTATATTATTTTTTTTATATAAAAATAAAACGAAAAAAAAAACAAAAAAACTTAAATCAAATTTATTTTCAACAATAAAAAATAATAAAAAAAAGATATATAAAAATATATCTCACTCTTAAATCTAATACAAGACATTGAAATTTGAGAGGTCAAATATCGATGCGAACCAAAAAACTCAAACTCATGTCATTCGTTTATCTTGGGATTCATTTCACTGTTATAACTGTATCCCCTCATTCGAACACATAACTCGGTTTATTTTTTTTTTTCAAGAAGAATATTGGCGCGAAACGAACTTGACTAGAACCGCACACCAATCGATGTTTACTTTTTTTTTTCATAACTGTATCTTTAACTGGAAAATATAACTTCTACTTCTGTTTCTGATCCTTCATTACTTTGTTTACCTCCTCATCATCATCGTCCTGTGTGAGCTTCTTCGCCTCTCGTTTCCTGGATCCATCGTATGAATAACCACCGTTGCCGCTGCTGGAAGAACCTTCTAAATTATTGTTCAGTTGGTGTTCGATGGATTTTTCTAGCGCTTCTGGTGAATTGCTACTTCCACTACCGATACCAATACCACTGCTGCCATTGCCCAGTGAACCATCCTGCTCATTAGCCTTGTACTTAATGAAATACACTTCCGGTTTGTTTAGTTTAAAGGATTGCTGTTGGTGTTGCTGCAGCTCAGCGACGCTAGGAGTATCCGGTTTCTTCACCAAAACATACACCAAAGTTTGTTCCTCGATTTCGGGCAGCAATGGTGCTGGCGGAGGTGTCGGTGGTGATGGGCTTCGGACTAAAATGATTTTATAATGCTTCCTTGGAGGATAACGGTATTGAGGATGTTGTGGATATTGTTGCTGTTGCGGAGGTAGTTGGACGTAGATTTTCTTTTCCTCAACACCATCGTTGGGAATCGGGATTTGCAGTTGAATTGGTGGATCAGTGAGCTGTTGCTGCTGCTGCTGCTGTTGGTTTGAAGATGACGTTAAAAATGGCAGCTGATGGAGTTGCTGTTGTCCCGCTGGTGGGACATAGAATGTTTGAGGATTATTGTTAATCTGATGAGATTGCTGCTGCTGCTGCTGCTGTTGCCCAGCAGATGGTGGTAGATATGTCTGCTGTTGCGGTCTGCATTCTGCCACGGCGAAAGTCAGAAGAATCACACAAACTGTCAATGAACAATCACTGATCGATAACATTTTATAGCAAACCTACACGACTACGTATATCAACGAGTGTATCTAACTTTTTATCTAATTTGATTTAATTAAGATACGTTTCCGTTTTGAATGCAAGCACTAATGAAATTCAATAGTCGACTGACTGCACGTGTGGGGAGTTTTCCGTATTTATACCGCGGACGCCACGCGACAATTAAACTAAAAAAAATGAAAAATTTTCTTGCAGCAGAAGACGAAGCGTGTGCGCCTCTGGAACGTTACGGTACTTCTGTTTGAATCGGAGTTTCAAACTAAAGTAATATCGAATGTGATTCTCCTCGACAACGACGCGACGACGACGACAACGGGGCATGTGGCCATGGATGGCATGATGAAGATTGAAAAGCTATAGCGTTTGGTGCCCACACTACAACTACAACTACCGATGATGGGTTTCGAAATGCAAACATCAGCCTCTCTTACTGGTTTTTATTTTTATTTCTATCCAACGGATGCCAAATATAATGTTGAACAAAAACAAATATATTCATGGATTAAAAGTGCAACATTACATATTATGAGATACAAATTTATAATGTGTCGTGTTTGGCACACAGCTGTTTGGTTTTGTGGCTTTTATAGATTTGAATATAATGAATCCGCACTTGTTAATATGCGGCTTCTGCTTTGTGGGGTTCATCATCTAAAAATGGGGAAACACTATCTCTAATCCCTTTTGTGTTTTTGTGGGTTAAAGAGTAACAGCAACTGTTAGATACATACCTACATACATTTCCGTGTTTTTCGATTTTACGTTATGATATTATACCATACAACATGATGGATGGGTTTTAGTTGATAAAATCTTGTTGGTCTATTTGCATTAGTTAACAAGCTAATTAGCCATATTTGAGTTCAACTTTTTTGTCGTGTCGATGATGACGACACAGTAATGAATGGGTAGACCAACAGTATATTTCATCGAAGTCACAAGAAGATGGTAAAAAATAAAAGATACTTAGATACAGTTTTAGTGAAGATAAATTCATTTTTTTTTTATTTTCTTTTAAAGTTGTTTCCGTTTTTTTCTTCTTCTTTCTTACGCATCAAGAAATATGAAGGTTAAAGCTAATGGTGAATGGACCGAAATTGGTTTTGTAGATCAGTTTACTAGGCCATCATGACTGTGTATTGAGTAGATCTTCTAAAAAAATCTTTTCAATGGAATTGATGCTTTCAAGGAATTGTTTTTAATTTTCAAATTTATTTGATTATGCGGTGATGATGATATTATGAGACTCACAATTCAAGGTTGTGATTTTAAGGTTACTTATGTGTTAAGTATAACAATTATTAGTCTGTGCAGTTAGATATGTATTGAAGAGTGAAGATAATTTTAGATAAAAAGTAATTAATAAAATAGATAGAGATTCGTAAATAATGTAATATTGAAAAAAATGTTTAAACCTTCCAAAATAGTAAAAACATATCAGAGCTTTTTTAACCTTCCAAAATAATAAAAACATATCAGAGCTTTTTGAAATCAAATCGGAAAACGTAATTTTAAGATTTTCTCCGAGAATTCCAAAAACCCACGCTCCCGAAAACACACTATCCCGAAAACTCACATTCTCGAAAACTCAGAATTTTAAAAACCTTTTCACTTTATTCCTGAAAACTGAAATCCCAAGGTCCCTGAAATCTCGGAAACAAATATGTAGTTTCTCTTCTGGAACTGATTACTCTAGATCGAGGTCCAGATTATTAAGTTCTCTGATGGTTCTTTTAATAGGATTATTGGTTGGTTGAGGTTGATTGACATTTGAAAAGAATCGTAGTTCATGTCATAGACCAATAATATGCTATGGACTCCAAAGATACCCAAACATTGCTTTTTCCTATGGAAAAATGGCCGACGGGCTTCACTTTCCAAGCCGATGTTAAGCATCTATATTATGTACATATATATTCAAATGTATGGTTTTTCAAACAGAACGAAAAAACTTCATCAGCAACTGAATAAATAGCAATTTAAAAATTTCAAACGTCAAAAAAAAAGAAAATTGGTAAATATAGCTTTCATATATTTTTTTTCGATTTTTGGAATAATTAAAAATCAAAAAGCCAAAATTTAACATTTTTCTCATTGACTAGGCTTACTCACTTTCATTCAAATTACTTATTCTAGTTTCATCTTCATGAAGAGGCATTTCGTTAATAATTTTATTGGCATTTTTTTGATATTGTGTTATTATTAAATTTATGCGATAGCAATGGAAGCAAGCCAAGAAAATAAAGTTCTTTTATGATTGCCAACTCATGAATCATTAGAGTAAGAGCCAAGCCCACCCACATCGTTGAAAGTTGACAATATTAAAATATTAAAATTTCATATTGGATTTTTTTTTCAACAGAAAATAAGAAAAAATTAAAAGACTAAATAAAGAGTACTTCATTTCTGACGTTTTCGATTTGATATTGCGATAGTTCTTTTTTTATTCCAACCGAATATTAAAACATTGTCTAGCGAATTTTATACCAGTGAAATATCAGTGAAATGATTTCAACGCCTGTAGTAACAAGTTCCCGAGTATGTACTGTACCTCCCATGAGAGGAAATATTTGTGATGAAGATGACGGTATTCCTCCAGAGCTCTTACGAGTAGCACTAATAACATCGAGTGAGCTACTGCAACCTCTCATTGAGAGAGTTTGGGAAACCTGCAATACCCAAAGTAGTACCAAGAATTAATCGTCCTGAAGCGAATAAAAGACCACGTTTTACATCATTCGTCGGATCGGTTGCTAATCACTGATAGTGCAAACCAACACCCCGCTTTATTGACTCCAAACAGAGGAATTCAGTATGGACTTTGCCATCACACCTCAAACTCGATCTTCAACAAATATCAACAAGGTAGAGAGAGAGAGAAGCTGAAGTTGTTTGGCTAAAGGTTAATATGTTTAAATAAAAATGACACACCCTTAAAACTTTCTCAGACGCTAGTGGCAGTGGGCCGACCTAGAAGGACTTGGAAAAGAACCTCCGAAGAGGAAACAGCACAACTGGGGAAGATTTTGAAAGAGCTAAGATACAAGGAAGATCTAGGAACCGGCGCGTTGAAATAAAAAGAAAAGGCCCTGAGAACCCAATTTAAAAACGATAGCACACAACGCTCCAACAATATCGCGGAAGAAAGGCAGGCGTAAAAACTACACTACCCGGAGGACTGTCAACGTTTTCTAAGGTCAGCCCGAAAATGTGTTAATTGACTAAACTATAAAAAGTATATGTAAAGTCATATTCTAAAAATAAATAAACTTAAAGTGCAACAGGAACTCACTTTCTTTTTCTCAAACAATAATTTATTGTTTACATTCTTAATTATTCCGTTAAACACTTTTAGAGGCTTAAGACAGTCTTGGGGATTTGTCAATTTCTTAATAGAAGTGCTTCTCATTAAATGAAAAAGTCTAAATTAATGATTTGATATTCTTCAGACACCTTTTGTGTAAAAGTTCGACATTTTGAACACTAGCAGCGATAAAATTGATCATCAACAAAACTATAGACAACTTGATTATTATTAAAAACCTTAATCTATTTTTTCTTTACAATAAGTCGATAATGTTAACATATTAACACTCTCATTCCGAGCCACATGTTGTATAGGTACCGCCTTTTTGACGATGACGTTAGCTTAAACACACGCTTGCATAACTTCGAGAAAGCCAAGATGTGAAGAAAGACCAAACAAAAACACAAGAAGAACTGTTGTGTCGCAAGCCGGCGAAGACTTATGGATTATGACTAATTAATACGCTTAGGTAGCTATACAACCACAAATCTAAAAACCTCAAATTAAAAGCTCATATTTCTCAGCAAACTCCCATAATGCAATATTAAATTTCTCGAGACATATTACAAATAATAATCTGTTGTAGCGTTAGACCCACCCCAAGTAAGCTCTTTTGCGGTTTATTTGTTATCAACTTTTTGGTTTATGTTGGATGATGATTGTTTGTTGTTTTTTTTTTTACAAATATTTGTCAAGTTTAACAAAGAAGAAAGTATGGATGCGACTGTAAATCAGATGAAATTTTAGATTTCTCTGATCTTTGATTTGAAACTATGCTTTGACCGT
The DNA here is from genome assembly GCA_958431115.1 of Syrphus vitripennis. Lineage (NCBI taxonomy): Eukaryota > Metazoa > Arthropoda > Insecta > Diptera > Syrphidae > Syrphus > Syrphus vitripennis. The sequence goes on from OY288108.1 coordinate 33,361,296, forward strand.
TGATGACATTTTTGTTTGTGATGCAATTTCAACTATATGAGGGCAGCAATAAAGAAACGTGATAAATTTCTTCGAAAAGGTGAATGAGAGCAGGTTAGTTAAAAAGTGGATTTTCAATTTGGTTATCATGATGGGTTTCTAGTGAAAAAAAATTTAAATTTAAAATGGAGAAACATAATATTAAAGATACCTGCAAAAATAAATACGTAATACACAGGTTTGGTACGACTTCACATCAATGAGATCTAAGATTCTGGGAGGTGTCTATGAATCATGATCTTAGCAAAGCGAATTCTTCAGCATTTACTGCAGGTATAGGAATATAATTGATGCATGCAGATGGTGGCTGCGAAAAATATCTAACTACTAACACTTTTGATGTAAAAATTCAAGGCGAAAATAGGTGAAACCTTTCTTTACTTTGTGTGGCGCCAAACCGCGAGGTGTGCCTGGGCTTCAAAAAGTAGGTTCCACTAGCTTTCCCGATTCTACAGATTACTGTCTCCAATTGTTTATACTAAGTTCGCCGAGTTTGGTAGTCAAGCCACTGGAGATCGTGCCCTGTGTTTTAGAAGTGAAAGTTTAAGGGATACTGCCAAACTCCCAAAGAAACCAAGGGGCCTTGGAGTAGATCCATGCTTCTTAAAATTGGAATGATGGGAATTTTGTTACAACTAGATAGGGCTCTGTTCCTCAACTGCCTCATGCACACTAAGCCCAAAGAAATAGGAATTATGAAGAGAAGCAGAGCAACAGAGCAGCGTAAGTGGGGTAGTGACCCAAAAATGGTTCACAGGAAACAAATATTTACAAATCTTGTTAAAAAATTGTGGACTGTACCGAAAAATTCAAGAATTTTCGTTATTTCGGCTTTTTCGAATAACAAGTTTATCAAAAGTCAAGTAAGATAATTCCAATAAAGATGTTTGTGAAATATGTTTTGCTCCTATGGAGATTTTTAAGGGTTATCAGTGTTTACTCCAAGCTGATATAATATGGCACATAAAATATCAGAGGAAATTACAATATCAAACTCTTTAATTTGTAAATGGGTAGCATAGTTCTTATTTGGGAAGTTGAAGTCGATACAAAATGGGAAAGTGCAAGTTACTGTAAATTCTCGAAACACTGAAATTCTAGTATTTACCGGTAAGGGTTTTTTTAAACCGGAGCGAAGCAGTCAGTTTTTTTTTCATTCCACTCATCGGGTATGCTTTCCTATGGTGGGGTAATCTCCTTACCAGATCATTTCCAATGTTGTTGACAAGCTCCGATTGTAGACAAGCTGCTTTGTTCATTTTGGTAACGGCTACCTTAGTACCTTGAGCAAAATTGACATGATGGGACTGCTCTTTTGCGAGATGTTGATCTCTCTAAATTTTCAACATTCTCATCCTCACCAAAACCTAGTTTTTTGTTCCAACTTACATGGTCTTTAAAGAGAATTTTAACCAAAATTCTTCAATTAACACAAAAAAAAAAAATCCTAGAAGATGTTTAAATTCAAAAACACTTCAAAAACACACACAAAACATCAAAAACTCACGACCCAGAAATTAAGAAAAATTATTTCTTTCATATTCATCTCAGCAATCTTAAAATGAATTCTTTTCAAACAAAAAAAAAACAAAAAAAAAATCCCAGGAATTTCTCAGCTCAGGCTCCCTTAAAATGCAATAAACTAAATTTCTGCATCCATACATTCTCTCTGGAGTTGTATGTAACATTTGAATCAGTAAATCTTAACAAATAGACGGTCTTTTAGTAGACTGCATCTAGTAACAGCAGCAGCAGCAAAACTATGTAGATACCATTCAACATCCACATAACACAAAATTGTAATTCTTCACGCCCATTATTTTCAGCTTTCTCTTACAAAATTCTTACGTACAATATGCACTCTACAGCAAACGAGGCTAAAACTATATCCTTTCCTCATCTGGTATTCAATCCCGCCAACAGTATATCATTTCGCCAAAAATCCTCATCAGGTACAAGACATATAAATCCTGGACCATAAACCGTTCCTTGTCGGTCGACTCTGGATCTGGATTTTTGGAACCTCCTCATATCGTACCGTACCGTAAGTTGTTCCCTTAGTTGCAGAGCAATGCTCGGTGGTGAATATGCACCAGAATAATGCATTCGCCTAGAACCCCCGAACATTCGGGGGGGGGGGGACTCTTCAAAATATGAAATATCCGTTTTCTTATCCTTTTCCGCCCTGAAGCTCGGTTCGGTTATTCTTTCAGAATTTTCCATCCCGGAATACAATTATAGTTTCAGCAGACTTTGTTAAGTGAGAAATAATATTCTTCCTTCGCTTAATGCACACGTGGCGGGTGGCAGAGATGTTGGAAGGGAACGACTTTGATATGACGTTGTGCATCGTATATGCATGATAGATTCCAAACCAACATCAATTCCCCCCCCCCCCCCCTCCATGGCTCTTTCTTAAGTGATGGCACAAGAACAAGATAAATAATAATGCCTGGCAAATGCATAACCATTAATAATTTGAATCCTTCTCCTTTTCTGCGATTTCTGTATACCGAGCGACGAAGGCACAAGCTAGCTATGTTTTGATTTATAAAATCATCCAGCAATGTCGAGAATGCATTTGGTGTAGGATATAGGGATGCTGTTTATCCTTACACACATATTAGGGGGGACAGGTGACTGAAACGAATCTTTAAAGATGGAAACTATTATAGGTATATCTGGAGATGTACTCGTATGTTTTTAAATTAAAACGGAAGAGTTGCCTTATATGTAGAAGCTCATTTTTTTGTTCGTGTGGTCTATGGGGGAATCCTTGACTTGCCTCATGGGTCTTGGTATATAAAACCGTAGTCTTTTGTTGGCTCGTCATATGGATGAGTAAAAATCTTTTTGAAAACAAGGTATTCCAATTCATAACTCGAGCGGAAAGTATTTTATGTTTTGTTCCTTAAAGTTCAAAATCTCTTGCCGGGACTGAACAGGGTAGGCAATTGCTGGAAAATATCTCATGTCTTTAACTTTAGTTGGTTGCAGGGCATCTAACTCACATTTTGTTCAATCGCCAAGAAGTTGCCATTTTAAATAATTGTTCCCAAGGAATTTTCAATAAGAGTGGATTTAATACTTAGAAAAATGAGTGATGCTTATTGCCGTAACAAAAAATTTAGCAAACATTTTGGGAAAATAAAATTTTGTTGATAATTTTTTTTTTTCAAAACCAATTTTGTCAAGAAAAAAATGCCACAAATAATAGTTTAAAAAGATCGTCAAAAATACCGCGAGAATAAAAATTGATCAACATTTTTCACAATTGTGAATAAAAAGTTCTGTTACGCGTTTGACCCAAACGTGAAAAACAATTAGTTGTGTTGCGTCTTCGAAAATGATCGTACTTTTGACCCAAAGAACCAATAATTGAAAAATCGGATTTTCCTGTGACCGGAGGCTTGACCCAAATATGAAAATTTGTTGTGGATTTGCATTTAGCTATAAAAAATCAGATTTTTTCGGTAATAAAAAACCGTGCGTTTGGTTTGCTTGAATCTATTGATATGTCTTCCATCAATGGAATGGCCTTAATAACTAAGTCACAAAAATGCTATTTTCAGTCCAGAGCTATGGGCATTCAATAAAATAACAAATAAAGTAACAGCGTTTTGAAAACGAACACACACAAAAAGTAAAAACAAAAAAACTTCGAAAAACAATCCCAAACATGCGTACTTCTACGAGTACATACCTCAAAGGGAATACAATCTTGGCCTCATTGCAAATTGCAAAATCCAGCCAAACTGAATACGGAATTAAATTATATTTTGGTAAAACAGGATTTCAGCTTTTTGTTTGTCATGCTGTCAATCTGGTGTCTATCTTTTTTGGATCTAATTTCAGTATACCTACATAGATAATGTAGATAAATAAATATAGGATAGGCATTATGTATATATACACTTACCCGCATTCCAAAATCCAGACTTTGAGGTCTAAACATTCTCACCCACATAGTGTTTGTGGTAGAGCGAGTGGATGGTCGAAGTCAGTCTGTCTGCAAACATTTGTGTGTGCCGTGTCAACCACGAGAAAACCCTCGAAATGTGTCCTTTCAGACCGGAACTAGCTGTGTGGTGCAACCATTTCAACTCTACATTTGTTTATTTATCTAACTTGCAATATACTTATTTAATGCACAGTGGCGTAGCGTGAGTTTTTGCCACCGCGGCGCGACGGGGGCAGAGTCAGTTTTAGAAATTAAATTAAATGAAGAATCAAAAATGCTTCTTTTAAGATTAATATTATTTCACAATACTTGTTCGTATGTCGCGTATTTTGAATCCTAAAAGAAATAGTTAAATGATAAACTTGAAATTTTTAGGAACACGTCATCAGTTTGTTTTGACTAATACTTTGAAAAAAATTCCGCCACTTACAAAATGCCAGATACTTTGAAAAATTGGCGCAATTGGAATGAAAATGACTCACTAGGGATCATTTGCCCCTTCTGCCCCTGTCACGCTACGCCACTGATAATATATATGCATAGTATGTATATAAACGGAATCGAAAATGTGGTTTTGTATAGAGGTATAGACCAAATGTCGCATAGTCTGCCGTCTACACTATACACTGATTTGATACAGACAACGTTTGAGTTTCGTTAATGAACAAATATCTCTCAGGCAAGGCGGTGGGCTTTTTGTGTGGTCCTTGAGGTCATCCTACAATTCAAAGAGCGGAATGGCTAAAGTCGAATTTGAGATTTGTATTGAGGGTGTAAAGTCCATTATCACCTCGATTGTGCAATACACAGTGTTTAGTATGATGCGGTTTCAAGTGGAAAATCCCGAATTTGCCAATAAAATGAAATTTTAAAATTTAAATCGTAAGAATATCAAAATTTAAGGGTGAAAACAATTTTTCAATACAATAATACGTCTAAGAGTGACCAATTAGCAACAACACAAAGTTTTATAAAACAAGTGAAGAACCCGGGCTTATATTTGCAATATATATATTTTTGAATAAAACGAAATTTCTCTAAACATTTAAATTTTTAATTTTTTCAATTTATTCCTTAAAAATCCTACCTACTTTTTGAATTCCGCCTGAAATTATACCTCAGAAATTCTGATTTGTAACAATTTATTATTGCACGCCAAACGCCAAAACCGAAGACAACAACCATGTTCGAAATTTTTAATATCGAATGTAAAATTTAATTTAAATTGTTTATCAAATTCGAATTTTATGGAGAGACTCTTTGTATATGAAAACTATAGTACTATCATGGTGGAAGTCGAATGGGGCGACATCTAATTTACCTATGCAACCCTTACTCTTTTTTTTTGCGGAGAGCTTATGGAGGTTTTAAATGATATTTATTGATATTTTTTTTTTAGGATGCAATAATCCAAAAAATAGTCTACTCTTGCCCCTACCACCAATTTTCGACGCTTAAAGACTCCCCAAATCGAATTTTACACCTCACATTTTGCAGCGCCACCACCAGGACCTCTGCAACCCTAAAAAAAACTCGCCATGATAGTACTATAGTTTTCATATACAAAGTTTTTAGTAAGATCGCGTTTTGTTGGCAGCTCTAAGTTGTGTGCATATCAAAATGTCAACTTTGATAAAATTAAGCAATTTTGCAGTATTTTGTATGCAACTTCAATTCCTTCTTTTAAATAAATAGATTAGAAAAAAAAAATTATTTTACTATGCAACACTTGATTTTCAAAGAAAGTTGCGTATACGCCCAAGTGCATCACAGTTGCATCGTTGTTTTAGGAGACTATTATCTGAGCGTTTGAACTAGAATACAATTTCGAATTTCAAATTAACATTGAAGATCAAGAAGAAAGGACAACAACTGTCAACAACTGAGAAAAGTGGCTGAAAATCTTTACGGATCAAAATAGCGTTGAGAAGTTTTGAAACATCTGAGAGCGACTTGATAGGTTTTTTTTAATGATATGTTGATGCCAGAAAAGAAAATAGCACACTATTATTCATGAAGGAAATGTCTTATGTTGAAAATATGTTTCCATTAAAAACTAAGATTGAACCCAGAAAAAACGCCAAAAAAATCAAAAAAAAAAAATGTAATAACACTCAAATGTGATTAAAAAATCGGCCAAAGCAACTCTGTTTTTATCCAATTAAGTTTTGTTTGCGTTCAGTATTATATTTAACATTTTTTTAGAAATTATTGACACAAAATAGTTTTGAAAAATTTAATAGAATATTCGTACAAAAATATTGCGATTTTTGAACTGCTACCTTATCAGATTTTTGAAATCTTGATTAAATCCATATTGGCAATGCAACTAATCTTCTATTTACTATTTGGTTTATGGAAAATATTTTTTCAAAAATTAATTTTTATACATACATATTTGTAGATACATACCTCATACAATTTTAAAGTACATACTTTTAAAAAAAAAAAATTGGTATGACACTTTTGAGTATTTAATAAAATTTACTTAAAGATTAAATTTCAGAAAAAATATCTAATTATTTTCGAAAGTACTGAGTTTTCAAAAATGTTTAAAACATTTTTTTGAAAATTTTGATATTCAACACTTCAAAGATTATATAGGACCTCTTTCATTGAAAATTCGTCAAACCGTTTATGAGAAAATCGAAAACCAAAAATTCCTTTCTTCAAAAAACTTAAAAAAATTCATCAAAAGCCGTTTTCGAGATAAATATATTTTGTCTTTATGGTTAAGTGACAGGTACCGTTAAGTTTGGAATCAAAAAAATTTTTGTTTTGCCTCTAAGAAATTACTTAGAAGCTTACGAATTCGAAACTTGGCCTACGGTGCCTACAATCGGAAGAAAAAATTTGGGTGAAATTTATACATTTTTTGCTGCAGTTATGTTTGCGTTTTTTTTTACCTACTTATACGTATACACCCTGCATACCTATCAACCTAGAAACATACTTTTGATAAATAAGCACAATAGACTGCTGCCTTTTGGCAGATTATAAAAAGGTAAATAAACCTCAAGCAGGTGTGATTTTAAAAAACACTTAAATGGCACAGCACTAAAAAGTCATTACTAAATCCCACAGCATTGGGAATTCAATTAATTTTTTTTTCTCCACACCAGCCACATGCCAATTTAAATTTCATTTACCACCATTCAAAAAGTACCCAGGGATACTTCACATTCACATCCTTCTGCGTCTGCCAGCAATTCGAAAAGTTAATCTCAGGAGCTCAATTTTGTATATGTAGTATCGTTTGTGGTATTACTCTTTATCCTGATGCTTGCCAAAACAATTTACTCAAATATAAATAAATAATAAGATTACAAAAAAAAAAAAAAAAAAAAATCACAACAAAAAAGACCTTCATTGTTTTTATTATATGCCATTACAAGGCTAAATAAAAGAAATCAAGAAAAAATCTTACTATCGGTTGTCGGTTGGGTCTCCAGTCCTCATGATCAACGTCCATATTATTATCATAAAAGTAAAAAAACGCAGCCACAGCCAGATACGCGAGCGAGAACATTATGCATCCACGAGTGAATCGATACCAAATGAATGTATAGTTTTTATTATGGAATACGAATTATTATTCCATTGCCTTGTGTGGAGTTATAAAATGTTGTTGCTTTTGGGTTTGGTATATTTTTGGTTGTCGACGTTTTGCTGTCGTGACATTCACGCCATCGTCAGTCCCTTGCCTACGTATGACGATGCATTATGAGACATTGCATATATTTTTTTTTTAGATAGCTCAGAGGAAAAGCGTGCTTCCTTTAGCGGAAGTTCATGTAGATTGCGTGTATATTTATAGTTACGTTTGCGAAATGCAGCGGTTTGCAATGCATTGGAACCTATGCAATGCGTAAAACACAATATGAACCGCATAATTCTGCATCTCTTGACCATTATCCAACTCAAAGTTCATTCAAACGAGTTTTGTATTTATTTGTTCCAGGAGCTCAGCTGGAATGCAATAGGCCTTGTTTTTTTTACGAATCTGTTTTATGGATTTTGTATAAATTTTGTTGAAAAAAATTACATGGGAATAACGACTTTTTTCACGCAAAACAATGTCACTGTCATAATGGAATTTCAAATAAATTTTTTTTTGACGAGAATATTTGGTATTGAAAAAATCGTAGTAAGAATCTTGCATTAAAGAAATGTAAATTTAAAATGAAAATATGCGTTGAAAATATAAATTATTTATTCTGGCCTTGAAATTATGAATGCATATTTTTTTCCATGCAAGATTTTTATTTCCATTTTTTAATGCAAAATCTTTTTGAATTTTTTTCTTAATGCAAAAAATTTAATTTAGTGTATTTTTTTATAATGCAAACAATTTTAAGATATTATTCTTATTATATTCATATTCTATTATATTCAACTCACGTAATTTTTTTTTTCAATTTGAATTAACATATTTATTTAATGAAAATAATTTTAAACTCGCATTAAATTTGTTTTTCAACTTTCATTAAAAAGCTTTTTTATATAATAAAATTATTATCGTATAATTTTCACTTGCATTTAAACTCAAAATGATTTAATGGCACATTTTTTTATGTTGCCATATTTTTGTTTTAGAAAGTAACTCAAGCAAAATAGCACGATTTCCACTCTGTAGTTCTTGTTAAAGGTAGAACTATAATCGTCGGAAGGGGTCGTACGAAACCGAGCAAGTACAAGCAATTTTTTGACGCGCCCATAATCGTGGTGGGTTTCGTTTAGGCTTCATTAACTTTCACTTTCTTAAACGAATTGAACTGAATTGAATTGAATACTTATTTAATTTTTCCATAAACAGTTTTTTTTTTACCAGCAGCGCCAGCGTAACTAGAGAAATATCAATTTATACAAGGATAGGCTTGTGCGGCTTGAAAAATAGACACCCAGTCGGTCGAGATTTTTTGTTAATCCGTAAAATAGTAGGCATTTAAACTCTCAAAGAAGTCAAAATAAAACGGTATTTCAAGCAGTAATTTTTTTTGTCGCTTTTTCTTGCACAGGACCTATCCAAATCATCTTCTGTATATAAATTTTGAGAATAAATTGAGCTAGTTTCTAAGAGAAGATGTATTTTTATCTTTCACCTAAGACTGTGTTATTATAACCTGCTCACAGATTGTGAAGAGTTTGGATCAAGTCATGTGCACTATGTAGAAAACCTGAGTAAGTGAGTAACTAAGTGACAATCATTGGAACTTAAATTCTGTTGATATAAACTATCACAAATCACCTTAGCCGATTTCTACCCTCGATTAATAGTTTTCCACTTCTTCTTCTTTAACCCATGTATGTATAAATCATAAAATATGTTTTGTTTTCTCAGAGAATCAACAGTTTGAGTTGTTCATCATCCATGTAGCTAATCAGCCAATTTCAGTCCTCAGAACCGTTTCATCCATGTCAGAAACTTAACCCACTGTGAACAAACTGGCCCTCATTCACAAAAACAGGAGGTCCCTTATTATCTGTAAATTCTTACTAGTTCACTATCATAAATAACTTTCTTCATATAATTTTCATTTAAAAGTCGCGAAATGGAATTGATGGGGCTGCACTGTTACTGTGGAGTCTGCTCATCAAAGAGAACAAATATTATTTTTTCTTACTGGATCTGGCAACACTTTGGCCCACTCATTTTCCAAACGATCCATTCCACTAAAAACAACTACGGACTAGTAGCTGGATCCACCATCAACATTGTACTGTGGCAAACAGCCACTGTTGAATCCATATGCTTTCCAGTTGATCTTGCAACGTGATCGTGTGTGGACTTATTTTGTCTGTTTATCGTGTCGTGTAGCCGTTCGCCGTCGCTTTTTTTTGCTTATCGTTTGAGTGTTGTGCATTTTGTTTTGGAATTCAGCCGGTTTTGAGTGTTTACTGTTTATGTGTGTTCAAATAAACAAAAGAGCAAAACAAAAAAAGAAATAACGAATTTTGTGGATCGTATCTTATTGATCACCTTTATACTACATAGAGATATAACACGTTGATCGTGTTTGAAAAATGCCCATGTTTGTTGCAACAAAAATACCATCCACAGTTAGTGTTGCTGTATAGTTTTCGAATGTGAAGTTCTTTTTTGATTTATTTTGCTATAAACCTACCTACTTCTATCCATCGCGGTATATGCGGTATATTATACGGTTCTTGAGGATGAGTGCTTTGTTGTGCAGTTCTTCGTGCAATTGATCTTAACTGGTTGGAGATCGTTTTGTTTAGATTTTCGCATGTAATGGCGGCCATTTCCTCTTGCCTGAGGAATGAAAATAACCGTCGACTTCGTCGTCGCATCATTGCCGACTTCACCTCGTGTGTAGATAATTATTGTATTTGAAAAAAAAAGTTGAGGTGTGTATCTGGATTCTGGATACAATATTGTGGTTTTTATGTTTTGTATCTTTTTGTGTGATCGAGTAATCAGTAATCTTCTGGTTGAGTGTATATACCTACCTTACAATATCTATAGATAGAAAATTGAATGTGTTAATGTTGCGATGTTATACCTACCTACGTATTTTTTAAATTAAATACTTCTTTGCTATCTAAGTGAATAAAATTTAATTAATAAAGATACTTTAATATCTATTTTATATGTGTCTTAAGATTAATGTGTAGTGATTAAAATGTTATTTATTAAGCGTTACTCAACATAAACCAACAGCTTTTGGATTACCGCCAACGGGCAATATTTTTAATAACCCTTGTTGAGCTTTTTTCTTTGTTGGATACCCTATTGAAGCTGACTTACAAGTTGGTAGGTGAGTATTTACAATTAATTTGTGTGTAAAAAATATGAAGTACAAAACAGAAACATTATTAATAGGTAACCTGTGGTTTTTCGTTGCCTCATGTTTTGTTTTAAATTGTTTGCTTTTAAGGCTACTTTAAAGGATACTTATTGGTTTCGTGGGAAAAATAATAAGATTTTATTCCAAAATTATATTTGAGGTGCATGAAATTTTTTTTTATACTTAAGCACTCAAACGAATCACAGCCAAAGTTGTTGACAGAAAAGAAGAAAACTTACAGTTAATTATGATCATTCCATAGTGGTAGTTTAAACTCTGCTTTTAGCCTTAAACTAAAGTTAAAGAAAAAAAACTCAGTTCAAATTTTAGAAGACACTTTGAAAATCACCGTTAGTTGGTAGAATTTCGTCTTTGGTAAATTATTGAATTGACTTTGTCTTCCCGTAAGATCCATGATTAAACAATGTTTATGACAATAACTGTAAAGTCAGAGACCATGACGGATAATCAAAAAGTTAACAAACTTTCTTTTATCTTCATCAAGTTGATTTAAAGTTCAGTTAAGTTAAAGAGAGTCCAATTTCACAAATATTTAAACCGTGCGGGGCTTAACTATGGTTTGAACTGTGTAGATATCAGATTGTTAAAAATTACATAATTGAACAAGCGCTGAACCAACTTAACTAATCCGCCGAAATAAGTGGTTCAACGCTGGTTCAAGCATGTAATTTTTCACATAGTATATGCAAAATCTTTGAACCTTCAATAAAAGGGGACTTCATTTATATTATAGGGAATTCTTCAATTAAGAAAAACTAATAAATGTATAGAAAGTAAAAGTTTGTTATGAGGTGTGATGGATTTGGGTGACTTGCTTTGTGTCTGATCGAGAAACTATTATTTGTCCAGAACTTGACATGGATCAGTAGTATTTAATAAAATTAAAATTACGGAGGTTATCATTCTTCGCAACTAAAAGAAAAAACAAGCTGCCAATACAATAACTCGTATAAAGAATGACGATACTTTGACTACTTTTGGCTATTGTACCCGGTTGAAGAATAGTTTCTGGAACGAGAGGACACTTTTACATGACGGTATGTAGTGGAAGTCCTCGAAATGCAAGATTACTCCATCTTGGAAATAAATTCATACGGTATAAGATGAACAGCTTATGAGATAGTGAAGTCAGGTGGATGGTCTCGGGTAAGTTTCGGTCCCCATTTCGTAACACTGTATTACTCGCTCTATTCTGGAAAGCACATTGAAACTCGCGGGAGTGTGGCGTTTGATTTCGGCTTTCCAAAAAAGCTATCAACAGCTTGACTTTCTGGGAGCCTTAAGGTGACAGTCTTCTGTATCCCACGTTCCACACTATAGTAGGTAGCGTCACCATCATACAATCTTTGAAAACTTTTCATGTTCACTTAAAATTTCACAGCTGAAAAATTAATGTTCAAAAAATTTATCAAAATATAAGAAAACAGTTCCTTGTTATCATTATCACTTATGTTTTAAGCCAAAAAGGTTTTCAGTTTGTCATTATCTGTTTTAAATTCCATATCTTCTAAAACATAAAAATATTTTTACAAGAGCCTAATCAAGTGAACTGTACTGTTTTATTCCCTACATAGCATAGTTTGTTTTTCTTTCATCATTTTTTTTGAGTAATTATGGTTTATTGTTTTGCTTTGAATGGCCAGCATGCAAACTAAAATTATTTTAAAAGGGGAAAGTCTTGGCATTGAGTTTTGTTCCACGCTATTCATTAGTTAACTTATTGAAATTATGTTTTTACTAAAATCAAGTCAGTGGCGTAGCTAGATGGTGCCGAAAGGAACTGTAGCCCTGGGCGCAAGAGGTTACACGTAGCAAAATCGTGTTTGTTGTACATTTTGATTTGTAATGTATTTATCTATGTAATATTTAATTTGTTAAAGTAGGAAGCACTTTTAATAGCTTATCTAAATGTGAACCCGGCTCAATTAAGATTCATCGTATTATTTAAAGAAATAAATTTTTGTATTTCCAAGCCACTCCACTGTTGTGGGATGAGTTGAAGAACATAGTGAGGCATATTCATAGTCGTCTGACAAGTTGTTTCTTTGTCTCTTCTAAGCTAACCTGGAGTTTATGTTATTCATAGAGAATTTAGACCCGGGTCTAAAAGATAAAATGGAGCTTAATTCTTAAAAACGGACTCTTTGACTAAGTTTTCTATCTGTCAAAAAATCGATTGGATTTCAATGAATTCATGGGCAATAGTACTAAAATTGTAATAGAATTCTGTTTTTTTACTAAACAGAGCTGCCAAATTCTTTATGAATAGCAGCTGTTTCTAACCTGTGTGTTAACTTTAGACTCGAGGCCAGTTGGACTAGGTTCTAAAGTTTGACTATGAATATGCCCCAAAGTGCTTGGGGTTGTTTAGAGTGCGTTCAGAGCTCGGTCCAAATAAACATCGAACACAGAGCAAATAACCTCGAGCGAAAAAAGGGTTAAAAAAATGCTTTAGGGCGATTTCGGGTTGATCCAGTGCGCCCTAGAACTTAACCCACATAAAAACACCCAACCTATAGAATTCTAAGTCAGAACAACTTCATTGTTGTTAGTTAGAGCCTGCATAGCTACAGACATTGTTTTCCACAATAACCTTTCTACGTGTATTTAAATAAATTGAATTTAACTAATTGTTTATAAAAATATATTTAGGTACTAAAAACTTGCAACTAAAAAAAAGTATGTCGCAAATTCAATGTTTAATCATTATATTTTCGATAGGTTCCTACAATCTACCTAGACAGAACTTATCTTAGAGCTTCAACTTGCAACACCAAACAAAACACAAAAAGTTCCTTGAACCCTAACATTATGTTTGTGTATATACCTAACTTAAGTTAAACCAGTCGAGTCAAAGTTAGAAACTCAATTAGTTTCTAACAACTTTTCCCTCCCAACAACCGAGCACCAATCAACCATCAACATGCGTCGCACATGGCCCATTCCATAGAAAAGCTAAATAACCAGCAAACACATCTATTACGGTTAAAAGAGACTCTACCTGATGATCAAAGTGAAATCATAATTAACCCAATCAATTTAATATATAATTTTCTTCAACAACTGGAATACAAATACAAAAATTTTATATTGTGATTTTCTTAGCCAAGTTGATCCGATCCGATATGTCCATGGAGGCCATCCAGGCCATTCACCCATAATTGCATCCAGTTTTCTTATCGGTTATTTGTTTTCTCTCTCTCACTCTCTCTCTTTCTTTCCGTTTTATCGCGGGATACAGTCCCCATAATATGCAGTTATCGTCATTTGATAACACAAAAATATATAATAAAAAAAAACATCAAAATGATATGAAGTTTAATTACACTACAACTACAAGATACAATCACTGGTTCGGTAAACCGTAACTGTTACGCTTTCAACGACTTCCATGAAACAAGTGCATTCTTGTCTCCACAAATTTCTAATGACGACTTCAGATCCATAGACTTTCACTGAACCTTCACAAAAAATAATATGTCAATCAAAACCCGACGAAAGAAAACTATATTTGAAATTAAAAAAAAAACCTCTCTCGCTATCCCGGAAGTATATCTAAAAGAGTAATGCACAGAAAACATGCCATGCATTAGGACATAAGTATCTCTACTTCGTGTGTGACACATTTTTAACGTACTCATCTTCAAGAAGTTCATGGAAGTATCTTCTAGATACACATATACCTACCACCTTCGAGCGTCCGTTAAATTACACACATTTTATCTATTTTTGAAATCACTTTTTCTTGGATGTATCTTGTTCGTTAGAAGAAAAAAGAATTACATTTCGTAAGATATACGCAACAAAGTATGTATATCTATCTGTTGGATGCGTGACACATGTAAAGGTCATTAAATTAAAATCCAAGACTTAATTCGATGGGATAACGAATACGAATAGAATATCTATTAAATATACAATGTATCTGATGGGTCGTGTTTCATTATTTTTAACGTCGTTTCTATTTTTTTTTTTTTTACAAAACGTTCGAACTGTCACCAAACACTGATTTACAAGATTTGTTTCGTAATTATAAAACCCAAATGATGATGACGACGACAGACGATGGGGGACCATTTTTGGTTTCAACTGATGAGAGGATATTAATAGATATTCAAATAATGTTTTGTTCTTTTAATTTGCGGGACAAAGTGCGAGGAAGAATATACTATTGTGTGTTAGTCATATAAAATGGTTCGATGTTGGGGGGAATCCATAATGGGAAACACACTTGTTTTAGTGAATTTTTTTTTATTGCATTCGGCCTACACGAAGACTTTTGTCTAATAATATTTGGCCTTAGATTATGGGAACAAAATTTGGGTTTCCGAGAAAATAAATAATGTTCTAACTTGCATAATTTAAAATTATTATTTTTATGTTGAGACTGGGATGGAGTATTATAATAAAATTTTTGGTCACACAAATATTATTTACCTATCAGGTGAACTTTTAAGCAAAGGTTAACGAGATAGAATGGGATTATTTCGGAAAATCCTAATTTGGGAATAAATCATATTTTACCTTAGTCTCGTTTGGGACAGTTTTGTTTTCGTTCTTAGTAACCCGCTGTTCCTAAAGATAACACAAATATCCTATTTTGTTAATATTGGGCGTAGTATTGCAATGGAAGTGGAAGAATTCAGTGGCCACTCACACCTCAAACACTTCACGGATAACGTATTTGCTTGCGCTCTCATAGGATCATTGATCCCATCAAAAATGATAACTCGTATAGAGAGAGTATAAATGAAATTGTAATGTCAATACGGCAAAAAATTTTGAATCATTATACATTTTTGAGAGGTCGTGGGGAACCAGGATCTGAGTGATTTTAACCATTTCTATTTTCGTGTATAGTCTGGCTACAGTGGAATTGGAACTATTCTTGACATTGTTTTGAGTTTTGGAGAATTTCAGTTGCTGCCAAGAAGCAAAAAGAAAAAAATTTGTTTTGAATTTTTTAAAGCAGTATTTTAAAATTTGTATGCCAGGTACGTTAATCTATTTTCGAAAATAAAGTAAATTTTTGTTCAAACTATTAAAGATATTATTAAAAATCTATTTTATACCACATTTTAAAAATATAAATCGTGTCGTTTTTGAAATATTTAATTTACAAAAAATAATTTTATTTCTTTTTTCAAAACTCAACAAATTTTTTTTTTTAAATTCAAGTATCTACCACCCACATTTTGGAATATTTTTTTCGTTAAAAGTGACCCAATACCTATCTTAAATCTGACTAAATTTATTTAATTTTTTTGTCAAAAATAAATCATCGGATCCGTTTCAGAGACAAATCGGATTATCCAAAAAAGATAAAAAAAAAAAATGGCAGGTAGGTACCGTTATTTTTGATCTTAAAAATAATTAAGAATTACCTGTGGCGATACGGCGGCGACTAAACATTTCCTTTAATAAATCAGTTTTGTTTATTGACGTAGCTATTCAACCAAAAATGAGCTTAAACGCTAAATGAAATTCTCTTATGAAAATCGTTATCGGGATAAATTTGCATAATTTGGAAGTGTTGTTCAGGTGAAAGTCTATTTATGTTGAACTTATACACATATCATTTAACAGCTGTTAAAATGGCCGCCATTAAAAAAGTGTTACCAACTTAAAGTTCTCTTTACAATAAAAGACGCACCGTTTGCTCGTCATATCGCAGAAGTTATTTTCATAAAAAAAATAAAAAAAATCGCCACCGCTATCGCAATTGACTTTAAGAACTGCCCACTTGGACTCGTTCCTAGTTTTAACAAAATGTATTTAAGTACGAAGAATTGAATGGGGAACAAGAAACCATACAGGGATTGAATTGCCGGACCACTTCTTTTCCTCCGTAATGTCTCAAATTTCACATACATATGTACCTACATCGATCAGTAAATTGTGGTCGTCGGTGAACCTCTCAAATTTATCCTTAAAATTTTACGAAAAATATTTGAATTTTTTCGTACCAGTTTCTATATCAGTGCAGAAATTAGCCCACATTCCAAGTAAAAGAAATTGAAGGTACCTACCAATAATATTGCAAGTTGTCATTTTGTAAGCCTTCAACCTCGTTGTTAAAGAAACCAAATCAGATATGTATATACAAATTCTCTTTGCAATTTCTTCATTTATTTCTACGTATGCTTGATCTCGAGCTCAGTTCAAATAAAAAACTGGTACTTTGCCATTAATAAACAAAAAAAAAAAAACTTTCATTGTGCATGATTCTGTGTAAATACGAAAACCATATGCCGCATGTCTCGAGTACATTAACTGAATCGTGGTACATTCACCATTATGCACAACAAAGTGAAATGAACGATATTCAACAATCCGTTGCGATCTGCGACCTTAGAAAATTTAATTTGTTTTCTTTCCAGCATCGCATATACGAGCAAAGGAATGCACGCGATGCATTCAAAGATGAAACTCAGAAAAAAACCAAAACTCCGAATGAAACCTACCTTACCTACCTACTCGTAGGTACATACTTCGTATGTTACGACTTACGAGTATCTGTGTTGATCGTTAGTCACGATCAGTGGAGTATTCAGGTTCACCTACTTCTCTGGGTTCTTCAATTTCTTCATGGGGCATCTCTCGAACAGGCAGGGGGTGCAGGAGGGAGAGGATGGAGTTGTGTGTGACTGCGATTACAATTCCCATTCTCTTTGCCAAGATTATTATGTGAAGACTGATGGCGTCGACCGACGAAGACGGTGTGGTGGACCGGACGATACTATGTTGCTTTAACATTTTTGTATCTTTTTATGGTCAAAACATTACAAAACTGGTCCAACCGGGGAGATGTTGATGCGGTTGTTTTGGCTTTAAACAGAAAAACAACATAACGAAGAACCGCGCGCACCACGCAAAACCTCGAAATGTTTTTTTTTTTTACACAACTTTGGCGTGTGGTTGACCGGGAAGTTGGACAAATTCTGGCGAGCACTTCATTGTTCATTCCCTTCGTTATTTTGTTTTTTTGTTCATTTTGATTTGTACAAAATAACAATTCTTTATTTCAACATCAACAAAATTGTGATTTGATGTAAGAGCGTAGGTGCAAATAAATTTAAGGCATTTATTTTGTGGCATACAAAAAAATTTAAAATTTAAATTGAAGTAGAAGTGAGCCGAAAAATTTCCTAACTGAACCTAAAGGAGAGGAAATTGGGCACTACTTCTATAACATGCATCGTATACGGTTCTTAGAAACATATTTCAGATTTCCCAACTCTTCTCCACTTGTATTGATTCCTTTTCATACTTTCATTGATAAGTACTTCTGGTTCGGCTCACTCAACTGTCTTTCTGCATCTGACCTGGCTCATAATTCGCTCGTTATCTTTGCGAAACGCATGTTTAATTCACTGTTTCGTATTATTAAGCCAATGGGTTCCTGGTGTTTGCAGCTTTCTTGTGATAGCGGATATTGCTTTCCAAGTGATCTACCGATGCACAAGCATGCATTCAACATTTGAGCCCAATAGTCGTCCTTTAAGCTGCCTTCCCAGAGCATCCTTTCCTTTACCGAATTGACTATTTCTTTCTAGTTTGTTTTCCGCTATTAGTAGGAACAACAGTCCCTAGATATTGAACATTTTCTACCAACTCTACAGGATATCCAGTAATATGCTTAACTTGAATAATTGAATAAGTTCCAAAGCTGATTGCCCTCTTGTTCTTAAGCTCAACGACTTCAGCATCTCTCTGTAGCCTTGTTGTCTTTGATGGATATCCGCATGATCCGATCATATGAGACAGTCAACATGCGTTCTCCGGGTTTTCGAAGTATGATTGCATAGTCGACTGAATTCCTACATTACCAGTCGACAAAGCTGCATGCCGTAGATCACAAACCTCCAAAAAAAAACAGTATTGGGACACTACACAGCCTTGCCTGGTCCCGTTTTAGATTTGAAAGTCATATGAGAACCTTCTTTACGTAGAACGTGAGACGTGAGATCCTTTATTATGGCACTCAATTTCTTAAGAATGCGGTCGATGATGAACCGTAAGGTGTTAGTAGTTTATGTGGTGCACCAGGAAGATCCAGTATGGAATCCGAATCTTGCTTTTTTGGCTTCGAGTATTCCTATTACTCACTCCTTTCTTTCGGAGCTGCTTTACTATCATTCCTTATTTCCACTCTACACAAAACCTGTTTCCAAACTCTCTCAATATGTGAATGTAGTACCTCGCTCGATATTGTTGGGCTGGTTTCTCGTAAGAGCTCTGCAAGAATACCATCAAGTCCGACCACTTTGTTGTTCTTCAGAAAAGTATTCCTTCCATCAATTGATATAGTTCCCTGTGACAGTTCTTTGTTAATTTTGCAGATGCTCCTATATCACACTTACTTACGGCCTCTATTGGTTCTGTAGCCAGTGCTTTGATGTTATTACGCTTATCACACCGCACGCTACGGTGGACTTCTCTCATTTCATGCGAGCAAGAGTTTACAAATAGCTCGTTTCTCCCTGCTGCTGTATTAGCCTCTAGGTTTGTGATGTTTCCTTTCTTTGATTCTTGCCCAAGTTTTACGGAGAGCCAATGACTATGTCTTCCTTGCAAGCGAATGACTTTACTTTCACCAAAGGATAGTTATTGTTACAGCTACTGATTGTTCAAAATCCTTGTGCAATGTGGTCCCTTTGTTTTAATCTTTTGCTAGCAATCATCGGATGGTGGTCCTATACCCTGGCGTTCACCATTGATTTCTGGAAATGTATTTCAGTATCAGCTTTTCGACCTTTGAACAAAGTTAGGTGCTGTTGGTACATATTCGTCAAGAGAAACACTATAGGCCATAGTACGCTGCCTTGCCTCTTTCCTTTTTGATTCCAAACTACTTTACAACACGAGATAAAAATTGTGATGTGAAATTTTAATTTTGTCAAAAGAAGATATTTACCTCCAAAATTAAGTCTTTTAAAAACCAATAGTATAGGAAGGTAAGAAAACACTCTTATGAAAAATAATATCGAACATCTTGCAACAAGTTTTTACGACCCAGTCAGCTATTGATCATAAATTCATAAATTATTCGAATGTTTGTGACTAGCGTGCAGATTCAATTTTAATGACTTTGGCGTGGTTATTTTTTATTTTAACTCCGTTTTTCTATTGAAAGACACTCTCGTGCCTGCTTGGCTTGTTGTTTACTTGTTTCTCATTAAAAAGAGTTACATTATAATAATCCCAGTAAAAAATAAATATCTTACCTACCTTATAACTAATTTATGTGCGCACAGGGAATTTCAATGAACTTGATAAAAAAAAAAAACATGGTCATTAGAGCTGAATTTATTTATGTTGTGTCCATAAGAATTAATGTAGTTTTGGTCATTAAAAAACCTTGCTTTTGTATTTTTCAAAAAAATGAGAAAACATTGTTTACATATAATAAATCTGATGGGATTATCATTAAAACGCCCCCACAAAAGAAAACCCACTAATAAATCAATGCGCCCACTTGTGGGTTCTACTGTATATTATTTATAGCAACCAACCAACCTATCTATTTAGGAAGATACTTGCATGTTAACATAAGAAAACAAAAAAATCGGTAATAAGAAGCCGGGGAATTATGAATGATTTGTTTGAAAATTTGCATTAAATTACATTAATAAATTAATTTTTTAAGAGATTTCCATTTGAGCTTCTTTTGAATAAGAAGAAGCCGTTGGTTGGGCGCCCGCCATGGCAAGCATTTTTGAAAGTGAAAGTGGGAAAATGAAAATTTTATTGCATGTAGCAGCTGCTGCCCTAGCAATTGAAAGGCCAATAAAATTTACACTCAGGTAGACAGTGGGAAATTTTCTTTTGTGTGTTTTATTAATTGAAAGTGTAAAATGTACATAAATAAATAGGGTGCAATGTAATTATAATTCAATTAAATGTGTTTATTTTAATTGAGATTTTGTTTTGCTTTGTATATGTAGGTATGAAGAAATAAGGAATATGGAAAGTTGATTTATTGTGTTATTTTTTCTGTTGACTGCGTCGGTTTTGATTAAACAAAAAATCAGTGTTTATTAATGGAAAATCAATTCATGTTAATTGTTTTTTGTCACATTGAAATGGAATACGATGAATTTATTGCTTTGTGTAAGTATTGGCAACAGAATTGTAATTTCAATTTAATAAACTGGGCTTGGTAATCGAATTATATACCTACCTATATTTGTAGGAAGCGCCAAGTTGGCGCCGCGCTATGGAACATCAAAGCTTTTTTTTATACTATATAGTATCTAATGCACGTATGTTTCAATGGTGTTGTTAACAATTCAAATGTGTTATAGATGTTGAGCTTTATTGGCATTTTTTCAATGAAATTTACTAAAGTGGGTACTTAGGTGTTATCGGTAAATATTAAAATGCATTTATTAGCATGGTTAATAATATTGGTTTACAAAAGTTTAAAAAAAAATAATTTCTATCTGGCTATTATCTATAAAAGTTATATATGTATGTCCAAAGCTTGAGTATAACTGCCTGGGCTCTGGGCTCTCTAACTCTGGGCTGGTGCTCCAGCAACTTACTTGAACCTCTTCGACAGTATACAAAGTCAAGCCTTCAAAATGATCCGAGACAGAAACATCATCGATTATTTTACGTCACTCGAACACCGTCGTAACGTTTCCTGCCACTCACTCTTTTTTCGTTTCTTTTACGGTAAGTGCTCTAACGAAATAGCCAGTTACGTTACTCCTCTCAAACGATTCAACGTATACGATTATACGTATACGTAAAAAAAAGTTGAAGGAAACGAATGATAAGTTTATTATGTTGTTTAAAAGAAAGATTTTCCTAGCAATTGATTAAAAATAGGTTGATATGGCTTGAAAATCTGAAGTAAATCTACAGGAACGTACCTAGATACCAGGAAAGATTTGGTTCGTTGAGGTCGTAGTCAATCCTAACAGACCAACTGACCAAAAGCCTAAAAGCTTCAATTGTGGGGTTCATCGAGTTCCAGCTTTGGATTGTTTCATGTCCGAGGTCATCTTAAAGCACGTATTGTTACCTTTGTTTCATCAAGAAGTTTTTTTGCCTACTTTTTTTCCACGATAATGTCGTAGTGTCAAATTCTATGGCTTTTTGAACTGGGTTTTCTCAGGGCAACTTACTCTTAGTTGGTCATATTGTGTTTTGTTCAGAATGATTTTGATCTGAAGGCTTTTTTTTTATATTTATATCTTGAACAAATCTATCATTGGGAACCATTGCAATGTAGACGTAGAGCCTTTCTTTCAGCAGAATATAGCAGCATATTTTTGTCACTTCAAGCTTATGGTGAGTTAATGCAATTCTTGATGTCGGCATTACAAGATTCTTCGCTATTGATTACAGGTGAAAGGTATTTAAATTTTTTCCGCATTTGGGAAGCACTGTTCCATTCAAACAAATGCTTGTGTGGATCGATCTTTTTTTCGCACTATATCACCCACCCATACATCGAGTGGACTTTGCAAGGATGGTTCCATCGTCAGCAGAGAATAACTGGTTTACTTTCGTATTCGCCACCTGAAAGCCAAAGATTGTTAATTGTTATAAAAAGTAAAGGACCGAAGACGTTTCCCTGGGGCACACCATTTTAATTAATCGGAAACTCTACGGTGATTCCTGCGGTACTTACTCCCCATTGCCTAAAGTCAATCCATATCAATGCCATCTAAGCTAAAAGAAAGTATTTACTTTTTAGTTTAAACTAATTTTAACCCATTACCTTAAATAAATTCTATTCCCGCTTAATTCTGACTTTTATGACTTAATTAAGAGGATTTCATCATTTCTCAATTAACCTATAAATAGAAATTTTGTTCAAGTGTTTCACAACCGAACAAACAATAATTTTGTTTACATCCTTCAACTGTATTTTTATCTATACCCTATTCCTTATTCAATATCCAATATTTCATCTTTAAACTAGAAAAATACTTCAAACAATTCAAAAAAAAAAGGTAAAAGGTGCTAACAATAGCCCACATCTCTATCATTCAGTCTCAGGTCTTCTCACCATCAGCATCAAAATCAGCCCTCTTCTTCTTCGTCGTCATTGTTGTCATCGAGTTATTAATAGGATCCAATAGTTCTCAAATGAAGCCAAATACAAACAACATATAGAAGTAGATCCTCAAGCAAACGATATCCGTCCTTTCATAAAATTTCCAAATTGCCCATTCCTCTTGTCCTCCCTTTTCGTTTACCAACCAAACCCAAACCAACCACACAGTTTATGTGTGGCAAAATGTCTGTGAGTAGTAAAAATGTCTGTGCCTATTTACTTAAGGCAGTTTTTAAACGTATTTGTCTTCCTGCATTCCATAATGCGTTACGTTAGCCGCACTGACTGTGAACTAGCCTGGCAATGGTGTGGTTTCTATGCCATATGGACTTGGATCTTGGGCTGGAATGGACTGGACTGCCCTGGTGTGTTGTGGCCTTATTCGATGTTACTTGATTTGAGACTTGAAATTGGTTTTACTACAAATACGAAATTCCCTGCACGTCGAACACATTAAAAATCCACAAAGCCAATGGAATCAAACGAACTCTTCCGTCTCATGTAATATTATCCGTGACTCAAAGAGAAGTTAGCCTGCCTGGCTCTGCTGTGATGTGTCTCAGTGTTATGGTTTATGGTTATGGATGGGAAGGTGGGGTATTGTGTAGTGTATGGGTCAAAGCGAAAAATGTATTGTTGGCCTAGAGCTAGGGCATATATGAATTTTCACGGGTCATTGCCTATAGCAATAGATACGAGTATGTACAGAAAAACCACTCCACTCAATGTCGAGTTGTGAAATTTATTTTTGTTTTGTTTTAACATGGACATGAGCATAATAATGAATGAGCTTTGGCCTAAAACCCTAATTTTATCTATGTGAACCTATTAGTTCTGGGGAGTAAAAATACACTACGCGCCATTTGATTCAGTTCAGTTGATGAATATGTTGTTTTCAAGTTGTTTTAAATATTAGGGAGTGTCAGCAAATGAATGGATCTTTGAAAGATCGTGCCTCTTATGCCGATGCGATCATATTTTTTCAATAATGCTAATGAACATAGAAGTACGTTAAAAGAATAGCCCAAATTCTCTCCCTGGACAGAACTTGGTTCAATATGGCATAGGGAAGATATTCTTGAGGTTATTGCTAACCACTTCGCCGTTTAATTGCCGGGAAATAGATAAACTGGGATCATTAGCAACATTTGCATTTGCAGCTGCAATACTTTCGACTGAGCCTGCATTTCGATGATGCACTGGGTTAACGGCACGCTTCCACTTTCTTCAAATTTCTTCAGAAGTCGGTGATTATGATGTTCATAATCATCGAGTAATTCGCGAAAAGTGGCTATGTTTGAATCACTACTTTTGTAGTAAGTTTTAAAAACTTTACCGAACTGTTCGATTGCTAAACGATTTTTCATCGAATATAGTGACACTTCAGATGATAGCGAAATTTGACAGTTGTTGTCAAATGCTATCTCTACCAGCTTGAAACCATAAAATGAATTGCCCCGTATTTATGGAGTCTTAACAGCTTTACAAAATTGAAAGCTTTAATAAAAATAAAATTATAAATATTGCAATTTGTACCACATCAATATTTATAGGTAAAGCATAGACTTTTCCGGCAGAATCGGTGACAATATTTTTCCAACAAACGGGTTCTAATAAACTTTCACACAGGAAAGTGTTTTTAAAACTAAAATTTACAAATACATTTAACTTGCACTTACGTCCCTTCTTTCTAAGGTCATGGAAACGCTGATAAACTATCAGCTCAAGAAATATCTCGAAGACCGAAAGCTTCTTAATGACCGGCAGTACGGCTTTCGCAGCAACAGGTCCACTGGTGATCTGATGGTTTATCTCACCGAACAGTGGAACAAATCTATACATCGTTTTGGAGAAAGTAAGATTGTTGCACTTGATATTTCAAAGGCATTTGATAAAGTCTGGCATCTTGCTCTTTTATCGAAAATGCGTGCTTTCGGTATCGATGAATCCCTTCTTCGTTGGATTAGAAACTTTCTTTCGAACCGTTCCATACAAGTTGTATTGGACGGTTTCAAGTCTGAAACCCATAATATAAATGCTGGTGTGCCCCAGGGCTCCGTTTTGTCTCCAACCCTCTTCCTCATTTTCATTAATGATCTTTTGTCTGTAACATCTAATCCAATAAATTGTTTCGCCGACGATAGCACCCTTAGCTTTTCTTATTCGTTTCCAGACTCACATCCCTCCTCTTCGGATGTGGAACTGCAGCGGCAAAATATGATAAGCTCATTAAACTCTGACTTAAACAGCATTGTACAATGGGGAATTAAAAACCGCGTAGAGTTTAATGCTTCGAAAACCCAATGCTGTCTTGTATCGTCGAAGCGAGATATACCCCCCTTGCCACTGTCCATGAGTGGCACTTGCATCAACGAGACCGAACATCTCGAGATTCTCGGTATGTGCATCACTGACCACCTCTCGTGGAACGAGCACATATGCGATGTCGCCAAAAATGCCGCAAGATGTTTGGGTTTCTTAAGACGGTGCAAGAAATTTTTTTCCCCGTCTGATCTGGCTATTATCTATAAAACCTACATCCGTCCAAAGCTTGAGTACAATTCCCACCTCTGGGCTGGTGCTCCAGTTACTTACTTAAGCCTCTTAGATGGAATACAAAAAAGAGCTGTAAAAATGATTGGTGATAGAGAGATCACCAACTCATTCACCTCTTTAGACCACCGTCGTAACGTTGCGTGTCTCTCCTTGTTCTACCGTTACTTCTACGGTAATTGCTCTAGTGAAATAGCCAGTTGCATTCCTCCCCTCAAACAATTCGCCCGTAATACTCGCGCTTCTAGGAATGCCCATCAGTTTACCCTCGAGCCCAACTTCGGACGTACTCTCAAGTATAGAGAATCATTTTTTAGCCGTACTACGCGAATGTGGAACTCTCTTCCACACTCTGTCTTTCCCGATCATTGCAATGTTCAGGAATTCAAGACCAATGTACATCGACACCTCCTTTCCAACCCCTTCCCTTCTTCCTAATGCACTCACTGTGTCTCTGGCACAAAAAAGGGTATAAAAAATCCCTTGTGTGGGTGCAAATTATAAAAAAAAAAAAAAAAAAAAACTTAAAATGCGAAATGAATTATGAAAACTAAATATTTCTATCTTTGACCAATGTTACTGAAAAAATCTAAGTATTCCCAGTAAATTCTAAAACTTCTTGATTTTGGAAAATTTAATACGCTGTGACAAAACTTTGTGATACGTTTTTAATTCTCTTAAATGTAACAAATCAAAGTAAAATTTCTATCATCTCCGCATCATAAGTGAATGAGTGACTCAGAAAACAATCTTATTGCTAAATGTAAATATGTCCCAATTACGCTTTACCAAATAAATGATTCAAGCCTAGCAACGAAAAACAGTTTGAGTAAAAATGTTTGGCAAATTCAAACATTTACGTTTTCTATCAAGCTGTTGACTACAGTTATCAAATAATATTTTTATTGGAATTTTCAATGATATTAATAATAAAGACATTCATTTCTTAAACTACACTCAGAGAAAAAAATCAAAATGAACAGAATTTCTAAGTCAAATTCTGGGTGGTATCGGCTAATAGTTGATAGTTGATAATCAAAAACGATATTTTTGCTCCATGTAAGGTGATTATCAAATCGATACTCGTTTTTTTCCTTGTATTTCAAGTGACAGCTATTTAGGTATCGTTTTCATAGATTTTTGTGAGTAACATCGTTAGTTTGGATTCAATTTCTAAAGCAAATAAATTGTGTGTAGAATATTGTCAAATAAAAGCAAATACATAAATAAGAGAACCGGAATGTCTACTTCAATAAGAATATTTAATAACGCGAATAGGAAAATATAGAATTCCTGGAGGTATAATAATGAATACTATGTATAAAATTCTTAATCTTAATTTTCCAATTTTTTTTTTCAATTTTGTAGTAGGTAATAGGTTGCATTGAAGAAAGTCATATAATGATTCTCCGGCCTAGAGAGAACGAAAAAAATTTTTTTAACCGTAAAGAAAGGCATAGAATTAATGCAATGATTGTGAGTTAATTGTAAAAAAATATTTATTACCAAAATTCAAAAAGCTTTTTAAAAATCTGCGACGAAAAAACAAGGATCATGGCTATTAATGCAAGATATGGTGGTAGTGCACATGACAGTTTTGTGTGGCGCCAAAGTGAAGAAAGGGTGGCATTGGAAAGAGAACACTTATTAAATAGCACATCATCATGGCTGCTATGTAGGATTTAACAAATATATCATAAGTTGTACTCTACGCATACTTATTTTTCCCTAGAACCTTTCCTTTTGACACCTTACAGAAGCGCCAGTTCAAAGCGCTGAGCAAAATTACGTTTCTCACAGTAAGCGCTGCCAAAAACTCAAACTGTTTTATTAATCACTTTACACAGAGCAAATCAGAGTTGATAATCATTAATCAAAAATGACTATCAACAAAGCGACAGTCAACAATCGCGTTAGCCGATTCCACCCCTGAATACCATATAGTTTTGTCATTACTTTAAATAATAATAATCACTGTTCTTTATTACAAGGATAAAATCTAACAAGGATAAAATTTAATACTGTTATCAGGTTTAGGTTGGATAGAGGTAGCTGTTTATTTTCCATAAGATGACATAATAACATGATACGCAGCGTTAATTTGACAAAAGTTTAAGTTGATTTAACAAGATCACCGACATTCAACCTGTTATTTTAACGGGGTATGCTATTAAACCAACCGAACTCCATAGGTTAAAATTTAGAAGTAAATTATAAAGAGGAGGTCTGTTTAAATATATCAATGAAAACCTATTTTATCGTTGAATTAACACTGTAACATAATTAATATTTGAGTGACATGCTGGTCGTGTTAATATAACATGCTTTTTTTTTAAAATCTTGTACAATCTGCCAGTGTTAGTTTCGTGTCCAGTAAATTTAACAATCTCCTTGTAAATTTTTAACGTGGAGTTTTTCTTTGAGTGTGTATACATATTTTAAGAAATGAGTATTCTTATGGATTCCTAATAATGTATATCTAAAGATCTTAATGAATTTCTATGAAAAATACATTCACCAGCAGACAACTCATCACATCATTTGATATTGCCACGAAAAAAAAAAGATATTATTTGCTCATGAATTCTTGACCTGCGATCTGCTTTGCCTAATTTCGTATTCCCCGAAATTGAGACTCAAAATTATTTTTCAATTAAAAAATAAACGCACACAAGCAATTATTACTAAAGCGTTCCCTCGACACTGAAAATTCTCATTTTGGCATCTGAGTCATCCGAATTCAAAAATAATTAATTATAATTTGCTCGCACCAAAAGACGAGTCACTTGAAATAAAAAAAAAAGATCAAAAGGGTTAACGGTTTCCATTCCGTGAAATTTGTACAGATCCAGAGGTGGAGTAGGAGAGAGTATTTATAAGAAATTAATGTTTGTTGTGTGGAGCTTGATGAGTGTTTTTGTTTTCTTCAAAACATCATCATCAAGTTTCCAAAGTAGAATTCTTTGTTCAAACGCCAAGAAAACAAAAAAACAATATTTTTTTCACAAAAATAAAATTAAAGAAAAAAAAAACAAGAAGTAAAAGTTTGTATTGGATGTGGAAACAGCCGTTAGCAATATGAGTAATGTTCGCAATCCTTTTTCTCGACAAAAATGTTTACTTTTTCTCCAAAAACCTCAAAAAAAAAAAATAAGCGAAGAAAACAAGACGATAAAAATGTGGTTATATAGCACTAGCACGTGTGTGAGGAATTGAAGTTGGAGTGTGTTGTGTTGAATGTTTCTGGTTGAATGAGTCACCCATCAGCCTCAGTAGGTATAGCTGAGAGGGGACAGCAACAGAATTCAATGCACGACTCCTAAATTCAAACTATTTATCAAAGTGAAAATAATTCCACAATGACATGGAACAGTTTCAATGATTTTTTTTTCTGGCTTTTAGTTTGAAAATGTCGATTTAAGTTTTTTTTTTTCATTTTTTTCTCTCAAGAGTTTTGTGTTCGCTTGACTTGTCTTGGTAACGAAAATAGTGTCATTACATGTGTTTTCGAAGTTTATTTCAAATAGAATGTACCCAACAAGAGAGCAAATAAGTTTTTTTTTTCTTATGGTTGCTTAATTGGCCATAAAGCAGTTAAAAACCTGAAATAAGCCATTTGACAGCGGAACATGAATAGTTAATAGTTAAATAATGGTTTGCAAAGAAAGAGAAACTGGTGTAATAACAGTGTCTTAGACCTACTTACCAAATAGGTAAGAGTTCTTTAATAAGTATGAGTGCTATCTGAGGTGCAAAGTTTGAAATGAGAAGTGGGTTTTGTATTATTGTTTTCAACAACTTATAATTTTTCGACTAATTTAAGACTCTCTTTTTTCTTACCGTATCGAAATTAAAAGCTTCGCCTTTTTTAAAAATATAAATTTTTCTAAAAATACAACAAAATTGTGCGTAGAATTTTTGGATGTAATTTGAAAATTACACAATTTGAAAACTGCTTCAAACTTTATTTTGAATTTAGAAGACAAAAGTTTGATCTTCAAATTTATTGTTCTTTTTATGTTGAGTTGAATGAGCTAGATATTTTGTTATTAAAATTGGAAAGCAATTAGCGAATTTATGAACATTTTTAAAAAACAAAGAAAGATTTAGAATGGTGGAGATAATTGAAATTTTAAAAGGAACAAATTCTAAAGAGCTATGGGTAGATGTGAAAATAATTATAATACCGTTCATACCATTTTCAATACTTGTTCTAGTTTGTTGACATACAAAATATTTTCGTTCCGCTGCGTTTTCGAGAGTTTTGAAATTTTTGAGGTTTTTCTCGATATTTATACGGAAGGTACGATTAATAATGTCTTAGTTTCAATTTTTTTTATTGTTTTATTTATGTATAATACTAAAAAAGAAGAAAAAAATTTGATTACAATCAAATGAACTGTTTTTCTGAAAATTGGAAATCTAAATATCTTGAGCTTTAATTTTTTCACCAACCCAAAACTTGCCCTATAATCGTAAAAAGTAGACTTAACGCTTTGATGCTCAAAAATTTGCATGTTACGAATTAACCGTACTTCTGTGCTTGTTATTACAGGAATGGAGGAGAACTCTTATACAGAATTTTCTGTTCATGACAAATGATATTTTTTAAGAACATGGCAAGTTCTCGAAAGAAGCATCAGCCCGTGTTCAAATTTTTTTATGTCGCATAGGCTAGAGTGGAACCCCAGACCTTTGACATGACAGTCCTACCCACTAACCATTAAACCACAGGCTTCTAAATAATACACATTTACATGAAAGAATATGACGATCGTCCCTTTTCCTAAAAACTCGTTTTTAAAATTAGGAGATCAATCCGAATTAATATCATAGAAAAAATTGTATCCTTCTAGAAATGTTTCATTTCTTAATTTCATTGTATTAGTAAATTGAAAGGGTAACTGGAATCCTCTCGATACGGAACAGCCAATGGGAGGATTTGGAGTAATAAAGGTCACAAAGTATTTATAAACTCCGAACTCCCAAACGAAATCGATATTAAGAACTTCAATTAAAATGTTCAATCTTCATTGTGTCAATCCCATTTTTTTAATATAAGAAAAAGTACTTACCTACCATGTTTACCTTTATAATATAACAAAACCATTAACACTGGCGTTCGACACTTTCTTGAAATAACAACAACAAAAAACAAAAAACTATCTCTGATTTTTCTCTAAAACTAATTCAAAAGAATTCAACTTTTTCCTATTTTTCCATTCTGTCATAAATGTACAAAAGATAACAAACTTGACTGCTGCTTCAATAAAGAAAAACTTTGAAGAATATGAGTGGACGAAGAACGACTTTGCTAATTGCAGCACCTTTCACCATCATAATAATCTTTTTTCCATATCAATGCATCTTATACTTTATAGATCAGGTTTTTCTCTTCCATCAACACTTTCCTATCTATATCTTTTAACTCTTCCGTTAGCGATGTATATTAAAATCAAATTATATTCCATCACCATTGGATGATTCTCCAATCTCCATGCCATTGAACTCGATGAGTCGCAGCGCTCTATGGGTGTATATTAAGGAGTTGATCGAACGCCCACCCGGCCCTTTTCCGAACAGTCATTACCTAATTGAACTCATTAAAGTAACGTACCTACACTTACAACTAAACTATACAAAATATACCTACTACACTACCATCAGCCATCAGCCCCGCATCTGGTATATACTCGACTCCTTGAATACGCAGGCCGCCCCAGCGATTTTTAATGAGTTCATCGATACTTTTCCACGTTAGACACTCTTGTCGTCGTTGTCTTCGTCCTCTACGACTTCTCTAAGTTAGAGGCAATATGTGCGAGTGGGTTCACTTTGATTTTATAAGCCCTAGACGTTCCGTACAAACGACCATATGGGGAAGAGATAAATAAAGTTTTTTTTTTTTTCTTTCGAAAGGCATCCCCCTCCAAGTCCCCCAAGTGCTTTGGCGTCTTGATGGAGAGATCAGTGCACCATACACCTACTGTCTCCACACAGACTCTGTGCCGGCCCGTAAGGTATTTTTAGCTCTGTATCTCTGCTCTGTCTTAGAGTTGCCACCATTAGATGTTGTTCATGTGCCACTAGCCTTTCCGTAACTAACTACTGGTCGTTCTCTCTGGTGCCGGTAGAAAGGAAGTTTTATGTACCAAGAGTTGATGTTGGAATGGTCGTGCGTCGCCGTCGTCGGTCGGTCGTCGTCGTCATCTGGATCCGTATATGGCAAGCAAATCACAACAAAAAAAAAAAAAAAACACCTCATACCTTGTTTACCTTATACCATACTTAAAAGTTCAATTGCGTTCACAGCATCTTAGAGCTATGGTACTAACGTATGGTATACACGGTTGCACAAATTAAAAAAAAAAAATGCATTGAAACAAACACTGAACAAAATCATGAGTTTTAAAAGTTTTCTTATTAAAAATGGAAGTTTCTTCTGAATTCTCAATTATGTACATGTTAATACCGATTCGAAAAACACAGTTCGCAGAGCTTATTTTCTCCTTTGTGGTGAAATGAATATAGCGCTTTATGATGCTCTTCAAAACGTTCTCCGTAAAGCTTTTCAAGATGTGCTTCAATACGCATTTTATGAAATGATTGTACAACTTTTTTTAGAGTTTTACTAATTTTTTGTTTCGATATGAAAGAAAGTTTCTTCTCCTCCCTAAACGACACATGCCATTGTGTACGGTTCCTGGAGATGTATTTCTTTTCTTTTCAACTATTCCCCAATTTTGCTGAATCCTCTTCAATCGTTTCTCGCCAAGTAATTCTAAGTTTGCCCGTTTTTCGTAATGTTTAATATTTAAGCTAGCAGAATTGTTTCTTCATGTTTCATAGAATATTCCAATAGCTGCTTTTGCGTTCCCGAATCGGCTGTTAATATTCATTCCAGTTCCACAAAAAGTAAAGTGAATGTTGAAATTGTGGTCGCCATCGCACTGTTCGATGTTTTCAAGGTGGTAATGTAAAACAAACAGAAAGATCCGGTTGGGAATCCTGATTACTGCTTATTCGTCGTTAAGGGTACCTAAGTGATGGTTCATTATTTGCTCTAGGAAGATTATTGCTAAAACATTGGCTACTTCTGGAAACATTGAAATTCCTCTCCAGTTTTCAAACTGCATAAGCGTTTTGGTGTCGCTGTCGAAAGGCATTCACCTAACTAACTAAGCTTCCGGTGATTGTCAGGATCTCTAAGGGGGAACACAAGTCACCAGGTTGACCTCGGAAAACATTGACAGGCCTCTCAGTTTTTGATTGTTCCATATCTGAAGCCAAGTCAATACATTTGTTGATCCAAAAAGTTTACGTCTGCCTTGCTTTCGGAGCGTCTCGTCGTGTACCATTTTTTTTTTAACTGGGTTCTCAATTGATCTTTTTTTTACATGACAGTTGACAGTATGTATTAACTAAGTTGGTCATGCTGTATTTTGTGCAAAATGGCATTTTTGACGTAAAAGCATTCCTCGGAATTTATCGCTTCTTATTCGAGCACGCCTTGTCAATTCTACAGTCAACTGCCGTCAATTTACTCTCATACTTCTTGCACATTGTCCCACACTGCCAATCGTATGTAAGCACCCGATGAACAACTGCCATGCCGTCCGAGTATTTTCCGATCAAATAAGATGGCAAAGTTTTCCCGTTACTTCGTTCACCCTACGCTTATGAGATTTTGATATCGGCATCACGAGATCCTTCGATATTGATCACTGATCCAAGATATTGTAACTTTTCACACTTCGGAAGCACTGATCCATTCAAATAGATGTCGTAAATAGGCCTGTGAAAATCAAAAACTGCACAACCTATGTACATATGTTTATTTCGTTTTTTTTTTAACAGTGTACTAAAGATATTCATACTGACGATTTTTTCAATAAGAATAATAACAAATACTTTACATTAACTTACAAATTGCTATTCTCTTAAATTTTTTCTTGGTATCATGAAACTGCTATAAATTGTTTCTCTCAGTGTTTAACGTTGAACTTCTATGTTCACATTGTCCTCGTAAAAAAAACGAAGCTTTTTCCACAGAACAATGTTTAAGCACTGTTTATGTACTCAGAATGAAACGTTTTGTTATTGTTTGGCGTACAACATCGACCACCTAAAACTCCCACTTGCAGTCGTAGTTGATACTCATAGTTGATATAATCAGTTCCAGATTTTACTGATAGTATACAAAAGAAGTGGCGTAGAAGATACTGAATAGTTCTCCAAAGAAGTTCTATATACTGTCAGCTTTATTTTGTAGTCATCTACGTTACCATACCTATGTAACAAAACAAAAAAAAATACGGATCTCTATGATACGAAATCTAAAAGCATTGCAACATAGAAAGAAAGAGAGAGAGAGAAAAAGAGACACATGATTAAGTTGAAATGCCCACGTTTGATGATACTAAAAGGAGTGCCTCCTGTTAGATACAAGTCAGTAGAAATGTACATATCGGATTGTTCGACTCCATAAGCCATGTGGAAGCTATAAATTTCAAACTTGTCCTCTGCTTAGTATACTCGTAGCTATAGCATTCCCATTGTAATCTAACAGAGATGGAAGAGCAGAGTAAGAAACGGTCTATTAAAGCCCTTCAATGGCAGCTATATATGTTGCTAGCAGTGATTGAAAGTTGTTTACTTAATCGATGGATAAACAATATCGTCTCTGATTGAAAGCCAACGGCGGCGTATCGGGCGGGGGGCAAAAGACGAAGGTGAATTTATAGTTGAGGCTATCACTGTTTCTATCTCCGCTAAGACTATCGTAAGATAAGATCAATGATGCCAAGTGCATCTGAATTTCTGTGTATCTGTTAGTAGATGTTTATTTATCTTCCCACTCTTTCGTCATGTAGGTATACGGAGCTAAAGTTTACTTTATAATAAGATATCTCTGCGTTGAATTGGTTAAGATACTTTTTGTTCACTCAGAAGAAATACGAAACGAAATGAAAGTCTTCTTCTTCGGAATGAAACTGCAACAAGTATAAACAGTGTGTGTCTGTTGAATAAGAAGGATTATGAAATTCCTCTTCATTTCTTTATTTACATCAAAATACTTCTTGTCGCAAATGATGAATCACGATATGTTTGTATAGCTTCAGCTTAGTTTCTCAATAGTACTTCTGTCGGTTCTGACATCTGAAAAAAAAAGCATAATGATACAATCTTTTATTTTTACTGACTGATTAAAGACAAGAATAAATTGGATTGATTTTTTTCTTCAAAGGAAAGTTTTAGTTTCTGCAATTAAAGTGCCATGCCTCTGTCCTTCCAAAATCATCAATATTCTAAATTTAGGGCAAACTTGCTAAACAAAATGATCTCAATTAATTTTCTCCAAAATTGTATGGTTAGTCTTTAAATAGAATATGACGATGGAAAATGATGGTGATAATGATGATGTTGTGAGGGCAGAGATATGCAATTTATAATAATGTTTCTGCCACTTAATATGGCATTATTATTATTATTATTTGTCTGAAATAGAAATTAATGGTTTTGGTTATATTATTATGTACATATATTGTATTTGAAATTTTCGACTTGGAAGTTGGAAACCTTCTTAATTACTATCGTACATTTTACTCATACACTTGCTTTCTATAATGAATTTGTTTGTGAAGGCGGTGATAATGATGATGAAGATGATGATGTTTCTTATTAGACCATAAAATGAATGAATAGTTTTGGGTTTGCAAATTGTTTTTCATGTCGATTTCAATTTAAATTAATAGAACATGACATTATATTTGATATTATTTTGTTTTATGGTTCTGTAGATGTTGATACCACATATACCTATTTATATAGATGGATTATTGGGAACTTTAATTTAATATTATTTCATGATAAGATGTTATTTGCATTCTAGTTGTCGTCGTCAATAGCTTCTATGTGACTAAGTACAAAAATATCAAGTACTTGGTTGAAATATCCGAAAGGCTTTACATTTCTGAGTATGAAGCTTATAGGTTTTCTATTGAATAAAAGTATTTTGCTTGTGTCCCTATGTATGTACAATGTACATATTTAATATTTATGTTATTATTGTTGCAGAAACTAATAGATGCAGATGTGGTGTGCGTAGTACTTTTTTCTTCAAATACAAGTAGTTACAAGTGCAGAACTTACCTACTATAGGAAATTACAGAAATTGATTTCCTTAAGTAGTACTAGTACTATGTACGTCAAAAGTGGTACAAAACAAGGCGACTATGAGTCAAAATGTGAAGACAAAAAATAAATTTTAAAAAGAAATTAATTTTTTAAACTCACTCTCAGCTCCAAAACGAATGTTTTGGGCTACGCTTCATGTGGTCTCATGCTTCACAGACAAACGAGAAATTTGTATTTTGTTTTCGCATTTGATTCCTGAATTTGCAGTTCATTAAAAATTTGGTGTAATCACATGTAGCTACTACTAACTTCAATTTGAAGTTAACAATATTTACAAGCCATTTTATCAGCAACCGTTTGAGCTAGTAACTTGTAATTAGGCTCTGAATTTTCAGTTCCAGAAAACATTAAGTCCAAATACGAGGGTTTTGTTATACTATAATTTATTTATACCTAGAAACTACTGAAATAAATCGGCGAAATAGAAGACTTAGTACTGTTCAAAAGTAAAAAAAATTGAAGCCTTCAATAAAAATAAATGCATACTTCAACTTTACAGTGAGGTTAGCAGTATACATGCTTTTTTCAGCAACCACGGAAGGAACTTAGAATAGGACTCAAAAAAATTGCAGTCAATTTGTAGTTCAAGAAAATATAAATTACATGTTTTCAAGTCGTTTCAAAACAATCCAAAAAATCATATTTAAAAACCGACTTATACCCTTTTGTCGGCAACAGATTGAGCTCGGAACATAAAATAGGGTTTCAAATTTGAAGATTGTGGTAGGATCTTATGAGGATTTACATTTTGTAAATTTTGAGCCCTTTTTCAAGTTCCTAATTCAAATATTTGCTAAGAAAATGATATGTACTCGTACCTTTACGAAAATTCAGCCGTAAAGGCGATTACACCCACTTTTTAATGAATTGGAAGACCGGGAATAGAAATAGCAAGTTCTGCCGACTGAACAGACGTCAAGATGATTGTCTTCCAAGAAAAATCATGCATCTCGCTAATGATTATGTGATTTGAAATGTCCAGCACACTCTCCTAATTTTGACTCCTATGATTATTGTCTTTTGTGAAACTAAATGTAACACATCTTACAATCGCAGAAATCTTAACATCGACTTTGGCATCAGGCTCTCTTATCGAAAATGTGTGCCTTTGTGACCGTCGATTCTCTTTTTCTCTGGATTAGAAATTACTTTTTGGAGTGCTAAAGTTGTTTTAAATGGTTTTAAGTCTGATATTCGTAAAATAAATGTTGGTGTCCCTGTTGCCCGCACACTTTTACGAGAATCAATTGCTTAATTTGGTATTTTGAAAGTGCTGTTCTTCCTTAGTGAAATAAAAAAGTTGTAAGAATTTCTTTCACTTAACGGCTAAAACGGTAGGTACATGTGTCTGAAGATTTTTTTCAGAAATTATTGAATTGTGAAAGAAAGTTACTTTTTTTAAACTTTTCGTGTTTAATTGATTATTACGTCAACTAAACCGAAAACTAATTATAAATTTGTGGAAAACTGTATTGCGGATACTAGAACTGCTAAAAAATTTATACAAACCACTCACTTCCGAAGACAAACATTACTCCGAAACATATTGTTAGTACCTTCTTCGGTTTACTTCAAAGTTCCGCTGGTTATATCATTTCCAAAAATAACATGAAAATTAGGTTTCCGCCAAAAACGTTTTCGTGGTACTTTTCCTTGGTTAGATTTATAGTGAAAAAAGCTCTGAGCATTTCATCCAATATTTCCGCTGTAGTCTCTAATCTAGTTCACCTGATGGTAAAATTCTTGGTCAATTCAATTAAATTTCAATACTGAGTAATAATTAGTATATGATTACTAAGTAGTCAAAATGTAAAGTTCCCCGATCGAAGAAAAAATTTTCTTATAATAAATACCTCTATAATGATACTTAATTTGTTTGCCACATAACAAAAAAAAAAGAACAATCGTTCCTCCAATTATTCTAGATAAACGTCGCGTCCGTCATCATCTCTTTGCTTCATTGTCATTATCATTATTATATACCAACCTACCTACTTATGTCCCGCTAGAATTTAAAGCCAGTCATTCAATGTATAGGAAATCGATTGACCATCGAAGTTGATTAACCTCTTTTTTTTTTTTTTTTCTTCACGTAAAGGCAAAACTCATCTCCGATTTCAATAGCTATTTCCTCAAACGTCAATTGTGTCCCACTCAAGCTTTAAGAGCGCTTGACTAGGATGGTGCTATTCAGCATTGGCTTTTCCTGGCCGACATTAAACCACCATCGACATCCTTCTCGCTGCCTTTTGACTTGTTTGATGCATATCTTTCATGCATATAAACCGTTCGCTCCACATCGCTAGCTTGCCATTTAGCTATCCGTTCTCAGCAAGCTGCATTTGGCCGATTTTAAAGCTAATTAACTATTAATAGGCCCACAAACAACATCAAAGATAACATGGTCACCGACCACACCAGCATCATCATTGTCGTTCCAAGCGTCAGCGTCGTCGTCGTCCGCTTCCGCGTCCTCGTCCATGCATCTGTTCACTCGTCCATCGAGGAGTCAGCTCAGCTGCGACTCTTCTCGCAATTCATCTCAAGAGGATGGATGCACTTATTGCACTTACAACGATTGCCCGTTGTAGACAGTGCGCTAATTTTACACCATAATTGTCTTTTGCCATGCTACGTACCCACGTACGAACGTATAGCATTATGTATTCCTACAAACGTTACAACAGCACACGTTTGTGAGTTTATATGGCATTCCTGATGATGCATCGAGTAGTACGGTAATTTTCCTGCCCCAAGTGGGCACTAGGACTTAATTACCGGAAAAAAACATTACTGAAGACGTTTTGCCACCGCAATGTTAAATTGTGCTGGTTTGGTTGATTCTGATGCTGAATGCTGATGCTGAACCGGACCGATGAATGTAGTGATGGTGATGATGTTAATGTAGTATGTCTATGTCATTGCTAATTGCATCAGATGATGACATGAGTGCAGGGATGTGCAATGAAGTGGGAGTTGGTTGCATTCTCATTTTTAGTTTTAATTTTAAAGGAATGTGGATAAAGACAAATTTAATTTTAAGCGTGATATTAATTCGGTGAAATTAAATTTATAACTTACGTAAATGGAGAAATATATGAGAAATTCGACAACCCCCATGATATAATTATAGAACAGAATTTAGAAGTTTTTACCTTTGATGAGTCTCAAATTGCATTTCGATTGTAGCCCATGAGTCATGTTATAACAGACAAGATATAAAGTTAACAAAAATCAAAAAAGAATTGTTGATTCGAAATTTAAATGTCAGAGTTTCGGGACACCCTGTATAAGAAATTATTTTCGAAAAGTCGTGCAAATTATATTTGTTTGTTTGAATTTTAGTTAAAAATTGCTTTTTTTATTATTTCCCTTTGAAATTCTTTTTCTTATTTTTTCGATTTTTCCCCTGGTGACATTTAAATTTTTTTTTTGTTTATTTTAAAATTCGTTAACACAAGAGCAAGGAGATTTTTTTGTTGGCACCAATTTTTATTTAATCGTAAATAAGATATTCTTGATTTTTTTAATAAAACCTTCTTCTTGGTTGATATACATAGAGAAATCTTTTTGTGTTTTTTTTTTTGTTATTTTTTCTACACTTACCGTAGCTACATATCTAATGTTAATGTTCTTACAAAACAAAACAAAATAATTTTTATTTTTTCATCTCTTTCCAGGTATCTACCTCCCTTTTACATATATCTTCATCAATAAACAACCTTTGAATTCGTCTTAAACAAGCACTTATATAAATATTCAATTGATGATATTCCAAATGAACGATCCTCTTTGAAAGGTATTTTATATATTTACATATTTTTGACGTTTATACCTACTTCACTCTTTTATGATTTGCAAATAATAAAATGACTAATTGGGTTTTGTTGTCATTCTCCTCGTGCAATAACATCAAAAGATTCCTTCCTATTCACTTTATGATTCATTTAAACAAAAAAAAAAAAATAAACTTCCCTTGAAGGAAGTTAAATTAAAAACAAAGTAAAACAACAAAAATTAATAAACACAATCTTTTTTCATTACTTCCTTTAAAAATATTCTAAAAGTACGTATATACAAAATTATTGTATTCCTACATTATTTAGCAATTCATCGAAGCCCTTTAAACAAACAAATACAAAAGCCCATTATTATCATCAATCGTCGTCCTGGAAGATAACCCGATTTTAAATTATTCTTAAGAAGGTCTACAAGAAAGGGATTTATTTGAGAGTAATACAGTAGTGCAATCTTTTGTTTTTAATTGTAAAAAAATTTGAAGGGAACATTTTCATGAAGATTATTTTTACTTTAGTTCTCATCCCGCTTCTGAACTACCACGTTTATTTTAGTTCAAATTAGTTCAAAAACACTGTTGGCAAAAATAAATTACAGAAAAAAATTAAAAAAAATAAACTCATTTGAATGACTCCAGTAAAATTATAAATACATCAAAATTATTTCATTGAAGAAGTTTGCACCTGTAACCAGACACTAACAATAAGCTTGGACGAATTCATAATCTTCTCTATGTCTTCATTAACGCAAACGGCTGCATGCTCAATTAGCCCAAGCGGGCAGCACATGTACATTTGAACGTCATCCGCGTACATACATATAAATGGAGCAATTTTCAATTATTGATGGAAGTTCATTGGCATATATAGAAAAAAGAAAAGGACCAAGTATCGAAACCTGAGGAACACCAGAAACATTAAGCAAAAAATCGGATAAACTATCACCAATTTGGACCGCCTGTTTTCTGTTGCTCAGATAGGAATAGATTAGCCTAGTAGCATTTGATGAAAAGTTAAAATTTAGCATAAGCTTCCCACACAAGTTAACATGATTGACTGTGTCTAAAGCCTTTGAAAAATCAAGCAGTACCAAAAAAGAAACCTCGTCCTTATCCAACTTTTGCCTAATAACTTCAGTGACGCTTAACAGTGCCGTGATACAACTTTGCTTTTCCCAAAAATTGTTTTGGAGTGCGCAACGATTTTGACGTAAGATATAAAATAATTTTTTTTTGCAGAATCTTTTCAAAGACCTTTGACAAGAAAGGTAAAACTGCAATAGGCCGAAATTCATGGCCTTTGGCATTTTTGGGAAGAGGGATTACATATTTTACCTAACTTCCAAATGTTCGGATACACTCCAGACGTAAGAATATTATTGAAAATAAAAGTAGTAGAGAAAGGCAATACTAGCATTCGACCTTATAGATATTATACTTTCAACAACATCAACACCTTCTACCGAACGAAAACCAAAACCAGATACATCAGATTGATCCGTAAAAGCAAAAGAATCTATGCTAACAAAAGGTAAATGCTATGATGGTACAGAGACGAAAGTTTTGACGAATTGTTTGTTGTATCTAATGCTGGAACTTAAATTCCCTTGCATATAAAGAATGTGGCTGTGGTTTCTAAATTTGGTAAATTGCTTTATTGCTTACTCTGTTATTCAATTTGTAAATTTGCACCGACGACTTACATATTCGATTTAAGAAAGTGTCACACGACAGCTTTGAAACTTTTAAAACTTTGCAATTTTTACTAATGAAGAAAAAAGAGCAAAAGATAATTTTTTTGAAAAAAAGTTTGCATTTTTAGAAGTTGTAAAAATTTTAACGTCCCATAAAAGCTCAAGTGTGGCCTGAAAATAATTTTAAAAAAACATTTAACCTGACCTTTAAGTATTTATTGTGTGAGAACCTTAATTTGCATGTGGTATCACCCTAAGACTAAGTCTTGGTAAAGTCCAGCGTCTAGATATCAATGAAATAAGCAAACAGCGCCAATTTTTGAACTAGTATCGACCCACAAAACTTACAATTTGCTTTCCCATTTACAAAATAAGAACTATTTTAAGCTAAACTTAGTGTTTAAATAATGCTTTTGAATAAAAGTAAAATTGTTATTGGAGTAAAAGCTGATATAACTCATTCTTGAGATGTTGAGTTAAGTTAACACTGATAGAACTAAATCCTTCGATTTCGTTGTTGGAGTAAAATCTGATATAATCTTTCCTTCACATATCTTTATTGGTGTTACTGCTTATATAACACGTTCCTGAAAAATGATTACTGAAGTAAAATCTGATATATTCATCGCTTCGATGTCGTTATGACATAATTATTCTTTAAATATATTATTGGAGTACGTACAGATATAATCATTCCTCAGATATCTGTATTGAAGTAAACCGTGATATTTTACATTCCTAGGAAATCTTTATTGGAGTAAACATTGACTTAACGCGTTCCCTCATATATTTATCTCACAACCACCCTAGTTTTATTATTTTTGTTTTAACTAATCCTTTTTGAGTCCAGTAAATATTTTCTAGATCATTCTTGTTAATCGTACCTAAATAATTGAATTTTTCGACTCTTATGTTGGAAACATTTTTTTTTTTGACATTGTCAATATTGAAAAATTTCTGATAAGATTTTAGAAGAAAGAACAATTTCATTGTTCCACTGTATTTCCTAAATTAGGTCAATGAATAGGCACAGAGTGGTGGGTTATATGTACATTTGAATGAATGATAAACCTTCGTAAATGTCATGATCTTTCTTTAATGACTATGCCACCATTTTAGGATAGCTACTCTGAAATGAAACGATAATAAAGAATCCAGCTTTTTGGCTAAATTGAAAGGCAACAACAACAACTTCTCTCGATATTCAAACCAAAGCACAATGATTTTCACCAAAAAAAGGGTCGTTTTTGTTCTCCATCTTCTTCGTCGTCGTCGTTTGTGTTCCTGTTCGTATATACCCACATAAAATATTACATGACTTTTCAAAATCCAACCGAATAATTTCCCAACTCAAACAAATCAAACCCAATTCAAAATCAATTAAAAGTCCTCTTAATCTTGCTTTCTATCGCTCACCCTCGCGGGTGAAAAATAACAAAATCTGGATTAAATTAATAATCAAGGTGTTTCAGATCTTTTGTCCATCTGGATGGATGGGAATGGGAATATATGGTTTTTTGTACCGCATCGAAAAATCGTGTATCTTGTCGCTCGAATAATGTCACACAAAAAGATAAATTTACAAGATAGGTAGGTAGGGAATATATACGATGCAGCTTAATGCCAGAGCATTCATCATGCAGTCAATTTATTACGAATCAACTTGTCAAGGTTTTTAATTAAAAAGAATCTGTGGTGACTTGAAGTATGAATGCGGGTCTGGATGATACGACCGAAGATGATGTCGTTCTCAAATGGCCTGTGGTGCCATCATCCTACGCTTTCTGTCCATATGAAATCTCAAAATAACTTTCATACAGCTAAGAAGATTGTATGAACAAAAAGAGTGTTCCTGTTTTGGTTTTGTTGGTGTATCTTGAGAGCTGCAGT
The DNA here is from genome assembly GCA_958431115.1 of Syrphus vitripennis. NCBI lineage: Eukaryota > Metazoa > Arthropoda > Insecta > Diptera > Syrphidae > Syrphus > Syrphus vitripennis. Next base: position 33,404,329 of record OY288108.1, read on the forward strand.
TGTTATTGCAACATGCGAATGCACAACCCACTATCGTTTGGGGACATGGCAACCACTTAATTCCTCTAATCTCGAAAAAGCTTGGTGCTGAGGGTTGATTCCATCTCCCATCGTCGTCGTTTGGCGTCGTGTCGGTTGTAGTATTCAAGGCGAAGAATATTCAAATAGTCTCCGTCCGTTCATAGAGTAGATATAGCAGAGTACCTACATAAGTTCATATATTATACTGGTCCGGGTTTGGGTAGATTGACAGAAAAATTGCTACAAACAGATAAGACTTGCTGCTCTCTATTAAATCTAATGGAGAATAATGGGGGAAACATCATGTTGGAGTCTTGTTATTCGGATGTTTGTAATAATCGTGATTCGTGATATTGTGTCCGATGTAGCGCTTCTTGATTTACTTTAAGTGTTTTGCTTGTTTGTAAGTAGGTAGATGGGATTTTGTAAAGATAGCTCGAGAGTAGGAAAAAGCATAATCCAACAAAAGAAAGTTTTTTTTTTTATTATTATGAACGAACAAAATAATCCAAAGGTTTTTGTTATTTTTCTAAATTGTTGCTTTCTTAAAGTCAAACGAAAATTAGTTAAACGTCTTGTCTACTGACATAGTTTGAAAATAATTCACTTGCAAGAGTGTAGCGCATCAAGTTGGAAAAATAATGTAACGGGTATCGTACAGGAAGACTTCAACAAATTATATCAAAAGTCACAAGCAAAAGCTTAAGTAAGATAATGACTTTCAACTTTCTGAAGCCATTAAACTGGAAATTTCTGGAAGTATCTTCGTCTGATTTTGGTTTTGCTCAATTAACCAAAAGCAACGTACTGAAAGGAAGAGAAACGAAATTTTGAAAAATTTACCAAAATGATAAATCTTGTTATTAGTTTATGTTTTGAATTGAAAAATATTTGGACCTAAAGATACTGAGAAAAATATTCAGTTTGGAAAATTGGTTTGATTAATCTACGCAGTAAAAGTATAAGAGGTTATTTTTAGTAAATCTACAAAAAATTGATTTATAAAAAAAAAAAGTTTAGGATCTGGGTGTTAAAGTGGTTTAAAATGACTTAAGGTGATAACGGTCAAGAGAAAAATATCCAAATAAATTTTGAAACATCGCCCAAGAAAATTCTGAACACATTGCTGTTTTTTTTTTGTTTATGTCTTTATTTCCATTTTTATTTTTTTTTTTGTGAAAAGAACGGCCAAAGTTAGAAGTTGAAGATTTAAATAAGAAGAACGTCTAATACTGGAATTATTGCTTAAAAACCAAAAAAAGGAAATATGGCACAAATCTGAGGAAAAAAAGACCCTGAATCAAAATCTTGCCCAAAGATTTCAGACCTCTGTAGTTGTTTATTTTTTTTTCTGTTTCTTTGATTTTTTTTAACCCAACCTTAATGCTCCAGCCTTTCGACAAACAGCTTACAAAAGGACCTGCGTTGGATAAAGAAATATGAAAAGAAATTTTTCTGAAACTTTTGGTATGGGATATTATAGGACCTTTTTACATCGCATTTACGTAGAACCGTTTATATGAGAAAATAAAAACCAAAAATTTGGCATTGTTAATAACGGTTTTTTTGAAAACATTTTTTGACTCAATAATCTTCATTATGCTTACAAAAGCCCATTGAAAAAATTTCATCAAACTCCTTAGAGCCGTTTTGGACATAGATAAGTTTTGTCGCAACAAAAAACTATTCCAAAAAAAGTCTCTTAGCTTCAATTTGTATAGAATTTTATTTAATGGTATTACTTATAGCACGTGTGTAGTGTATTATGTATGGTATCTGTGTGCTGTGTTATTGTTTTATTTCAAAGAAATCTATCATGTGGGTACTTATATTTAGGTATAGGCACTTGTACACCAACCTCAGTTTTCTAAAATTGAATTTTTATTAATGAAATTGAACCCGAATCTCTGTGCCACCTTCAATAACTAAATCACTTCGTTATATTGCCTCTGATGCTGCTGACTTACCATAATTGTTTACCTTTTCAAATAAATTTAATTTTTATTATCTCTTTGTGAAATCAATTTCTTAAGAGGACCGACAATAAACAAAAAAAAACAATAACAACATCTTTTCTGGGCAAAGTTAAAAAAAATATACTGAAATCGTTTTCATTGCTTCTGTGTATATAAAATATCTGAACATAAAACTTTACAAGGGTAAGTTGGGTATTTGTAAAAAAAATCTTGGTCTAAGATGTTGTTTGAATAATATTTAAGGAATGTTTTGCTAGATCTTAATCTTAACCAATTCTTGGGATTTTATAATTAAATATAGTTGATAAGTTGATCCAGTTAAATTTTTAACAAGACATTAATATTTCAGGTTAGCTTTTCTTACATTTTAAATAAACAAATGTGGTTAATAATTCAAAGAAAATATAGGTAAAATAAAAATTTTCAAAAAAAAAATTAGCTATCGTTCTTGAGGTCTACAATTTTCCAAACATTTTTCGCAATTATCGTTGAACAAATTGTACTTTTCGAAAATCACCCACAGTGTACATACATTTTAAAAATAGTCACAATTTCATTTTAATGTCAGGACGACTCACTTATATAATATATAAAAAAAATAGCAAATGACGTTTGCGTCAAAATAGTTGTAAAGTTTTTTTTGTGGTATAAGCCAAATCCTCTGCATTGTTGCATATTCAAAGTCGATTGCAAAGCGTGAGCCATAGGTACGTTACCGAATTATTTTAGTTCAGCATTACTGGTCTATTTCAAATACATTATAAACAGCAAGTAGTATCAATTGAAAGATCCGTTAGGTTATAATGTCCAAAAATAACATCCCAAACTTTGTATGGTCAAATTCATATTTTTCTCAAACAATAAGGTAAAATTATCCCTCCAGTATTCTCAATTCAAATTGTTTCCGTCCACAATTTTGAGCCATACTTACAAACTATTTATTTTTGTTGGTATAGGGACATAACGCCCTACGACATGTATCGCTCAAATCGCAAAATGAAAAAAGACCTAAAAATCTGACCTAGAATTCTGTTGCGTTATTTTTGGGCTTTGTGCCATTTTCTGACAGTCTGACATTGTTTGAGAATTATTAAAAATAGTAAGTACAGACTGCTATCGATGAGAATGAGCTTTTAGTACTAAGTAGTTGAGTTGCATCACACGATCATCTTTTCAAAATTCAGAAGGTTTTTTTAATGCGAGTTTGAGTTATTGCAGGGCACCTTATTTTTTCGTTTAAACATTTTTTTGTACGTTATGTTATTTTAAAGGGAAAATGAAAAACATTTTTGGGCGCTATGACAAATACATTTGGGTATTGTTTCACTATGACAAAAGACCCAAATATTTGGCAGTTATGTCATTTTGCGATTGCGTTATGTCTATGCGATTGTGTTTGTTTGAGCGACTCTACGGCAAACATCTCCTGTAAACAGTAAAATGTGTGTTTTGGAACATTTAAAAAATTTTAATGGCACACATTTTACGATTATCTTATAAATTTTTTTCAAATTTTCAAATTTCAAAATTTCAATTTTTTTTTCGTTAAAACTTTTGACGAGATTTAGATTTAGGCATTGTTTTATAACATTTGGGTGTTTATTTTTTTTTTTGATATTTTTAAATTTTGGGCGTTAAATTTTAGTTTTTTGGTCTTTCATTTAAAACAAATTAACAATTCTAAATAAAGTCCAAAATTATTAAAAAAAAAAAAAATTATACCAACAATAATTTAAGCATTTACCTCACCTCATTACGCCTTAACATTTCTTATTTTCAAATCTAACAGGTATCTACGTGCGACCGAAAACCTTGCCTTGTATTTTTGCTTACTCAGCACCATTCAGGAGCTTTTGTTGTTTTTTTTTGTCGTAGACATTGTTCAATAACAATTATAAGGCTAAATGGCCTAATTTAAACGTTTCATGATTATGTGCCTCCGATAGGCCATTTAAGGCTGAGCAATAGACCTTGGTTGTTGGCAATATTGTTTTACCCCCAAAAGAATCTGTACAAAGACAGAAAAAAAAATAAATAAACAAATAGACCCATTCCGAATAATGCCCTCCTCATCGTTTGTCGTCATCGTCATCGTACAGTGACTTGGGAATGTTTGTCCTGTGTAGATGAGAAAATGATTACATTCACTTGAACCATTTCATCTTTGTTTTACTACCAAATTTGCCTCTCTTTCAAGCTTCATTAATATTATATCCTTAATGTCATTTTTTTTCGTTGTTATTGTTGTTGTTGTTGCTGTATTTATTGCTGAATAAAGTGTGGACAAGATAAAATAAAGAAGCTATGATAATTTAAAGTGTCATTCGCACTCACAATATACACAGAAACACACTCTCAACAACAGCAGGATCGGGCAATTTGTTTAATTGATTAATTATGACATTTTCATGGTCTCTCAGATGACTGAAATAGAATTATGCAATAAACAGAGCGTTTAATGTGAATTCATTTTCATATTTCTCTTCCCCTTCCTCCTTCTTAGGTAGTCTACCTATAACAATTTTAAGATGGAAAGATACGAATATGTCTCTGTTAAAGTTGTTCATTATATTCGAAGGATATTCCTTCTGTAGGTCATTTCATATGGAAATATTGCGTTCTTTTGAATATCTTCACCTAATCAGAAATTCTAAGCTGATGCTGGCTTTGGAAATATCGTAAATTTTCAGAACGAGCGCATCTAGCCGTAATATCAACCTACTGAAATATTGAAAGGGGTTTTAGTGAAGAAGAGGACGACCTGTGGGGGTCTGATTATGGCATGGCGTCAAAATTCTATATGTGACAGATAAAGTGAATAGAGCATTAAGTCCTCGTCAACGAAGGATATATTTCCTCCAGACAAGACAAACGCTCACGTACGTGAACTGTACATATATTTGAATTTTTAAAATACACGGTAAAAAAAATGTTTTATACTTATAACTAGAAAAGTAAAAATGCGGTCAATCAAGTTTTTCGAAACTAAGAATAGAAATTTAACTTAATTGAAAATTTGACCTTTCTATTCTTAAAGTCCAATAAATGAATCTATTAACACAAAACAGAAGAAAGCTTAGTTTTTGTGAATGTGCGAGGGTCTCCAAATGAAAACCAATATAATTTAATTTAAATACTGAGTTCTTAATACACTGAGGAACATAAATTCATAGAGGCCGCAGCCGCACAGCTGTACCGAACCAAGTCATACATCATGAGGCACATTCATAGTCAAACTTTAGAACCAAGGTTAAGGTTTGAGCTCCAGTTTATCTTTTGGACCTGGGTGAAATAGGCCCCAGGTTAGCTTAGAAGAGATAAAGAAACAACTTGTCAGATGACTATGAATATGCTCCAATGTCCATATGTATAGCAAATAGAAAATCCTTTGGACTAATTATAATAATAGGTCAGGCATGCCCACTAGTTTTCCCTTTTGTAAAAAAGGACCTCCAATATTCCTACATGTACGGTTCTGTAGATGTATTTCAGCTCCTCTTCTCCAGTTGTGCTGATTCCTGTTCTTCGTCAAGTGCTTCTAATTCGGGCCAATCATCTGCATGTGTGAAAGGGTTCCATTACTTCGCTTGACTGGCCATGGACCTTTCAAGCGAATGGTCAATCCACTTAGGGCTGGCCACGAGACAAAACGAGATGAGACTAAGATTTACTTCTAGGCATCCAAGACCGAAATGAGTCTTTGTCTCACAAAAAAGAGTCAATTGGGAAAATTTCGAGTTGCCACTAGAACGAGACCGAAACGAGATTCAAAACTATCTGAAATTTTTAAATTTGACAGTGCAAGAACGAGAGATAAGTCTCTTTATCAATATCATCGGCTTGTCCTGGTCTGCGCCATTTCTCTAGCGCAAGCATGGTCCACCACGCTGCCGTCTACCACAAAATCTACCACAAAGGACTTTCCGTGCCGGTTCCTTTTCGCTCATGCGAGCTAGGTCCCCTGCCCACCGGGTTCTACCGAGCTCAATGTTTGTCACTATGTCACCTTCAAGGTAGATTGCGTACAATTCATGATTGTACCGTCTCCGGAATCGTTCTCTCGAACGCGGCTAAGAGGTCGAAGTGTCTTTTGCTAAGAACCCAAGTCTCGGATCCATACGTGAGTACTGGCAGGACCATGGTCCTGTACAGCAGCAGTTTTGAAGATCTTTTACAGACTATAGTAGGCTCTGTTGGAATTGAGCAGCCGCCCGCGTATTTTTTCTGGTATATTACTATCGGCTGCTACTATTGACCCAAGGTATTTAAAGGATTGCACCACTTCAAATTCCGCTACCTTGATTGTTTGACCAACTGTTCTTCTCGCATTCGACGCCACCATGTACTTTGTTTTACCTTGACTAATGTGAAGCCCCAGATTTTGTGACGCTTGCCCGATCTGGATGAAGGAATCGAGTTCAGCTTGTTCGGTCCTTCCGACAATGTCAATGTCGTCTGCTTAAGCCAGTATCTGGCTGCACCTGTTGACGATTGTCCCTCTTGTTGCCGTGCAAGAGTCACGGATTGCTTTCTCCAACGCTGTTTTGGCTTGTTACTCTTTGCGAGCTATAAATCCACTGCCTGTTACATCTTCATACGAAAGGGTCAATGGGTTCCTGACCCGTTCTAACATTTGCCTTTCCAAGTGCTGCACGGTGTGACAATAAAGAAACATATGTAATAACTAATAAGTATTCAATATTAGAGCAGAACAGTCGTCGCTTGGCCTTTAAACTGATGGATTTGTTTCTCCATACTTTGAGCAAAATTCCGAACCAAGCCTTTGCTTCCCCATTGGACTTTTATTACATACAGAGATATTTTTTCCGAGTTATTGAACATTTTCTACCATCTTGAGCAAATGAAGAAGTTCTCAAGCAGATTCGTTTGTTATTGCCACATTGATCTTTAGTCCATATTATGAGTTTGATGTCCTCGTATAATTGTAGTCCAATGACGGTCTCTAGTTCCAGTAGACAGTGCTGCAATTTTTTTATAGAATATCAAAAGGACTTGGGTTACTTGTTACGGATTGTTCTCAGTCTTGCTAGTCCCCTGGTTTTTGGAGGACTGCAGGATCCTTTAGTTAAACGGTATTAATCTTAGACATTTGAGTGTTTCCTTGAGATCTCCAAACTGCAGCTGTACTTAGTTTTAAGGTAGCAGACACCAGGTTTTGGTCCCGGGCCATTACAATATCTGCATATCTTCTCTTTCGGGAGTTCCGACTCCTGTTAACTGCTTCTAAATGCTCAATTCTTTCTATTCTGTAAGTATTGTACGATAGCCGCCATCTTGGAAAACGTATTTTGGTCCTTATCTCAAACGCTTAACGAACACGAAAGTTTTAAGTACTCTATTGATATAAAATTTGTATTACTTTCTTTTTTATATAAAATTTTTCCATAGGCCTTCAGACCTTATTCGCCTAAAAGTATACTTTTAAGGTTTTTTTTGTTCATTATATTATCTGTTAGTTAACAAGCAAATATAAATTCTAGGCTTTTATGTATGTACCCCTGAAAAAGAAAGACTGTTATTTTTTTAATCAAAATAGTTTCAACAAATTTCTTTAAGAATTAGCCCTTTTAAAAATATTTATTCAAATACGTTATTTTAAATGGCGGCCAAAGCACTTTAATTCCATACAGCCACACCACTTTTTTTTAAGTTCTCCAACAATTGTTCTCATACCAATTGGGATGGGTAATTTTTCATTATGGAAATTCATTTTGAATCTGCGACCGTCAAATTATGTCAAATTAATACATTAGACAAAAAAACATCAAATAAATATTCTGAGACAAAATTGAAATTCTAAAAACGAACTTTGTTAACATCGATCAAGTCCTGCGTTTTACTAAGAATTTGAATAAGAATATTCAAAATATTTCTTTCAGTGTTTAAGAACTGGACGATGACAAATATTTCAAATACAGAAATATTCACAACAAAATTGGTATTTTTTTTTTTTTTTTTGATGTATCCTTGGCCTTAAGGAACCAATACCTCAAAGCTCTCTGTATAAATGGGGACAGAGCCTGTCTATATTTTTGTCCAAGTCAAATAAAAGTTACATCGGTGAGTCTCTTACCCTGAATTTGAGAATACACATTGATGACTATGATGAGTCACAACTCACAACCAAAAGTACGGATCCGAATCAACAAGCACGTCCGTCGTCGACGCCCTCCTCGTTCTCTATCCCCTGTCTTCTTTGTTTGGAAACGGAGAAAGAAAAAAAAAAATAGAAGCAAACATTTTATGGGCAATCTCGTTACCTTATCCCATAAATATCTCCACTTGAATTAGTTTTAAAGTCTGGAAAGTTTTACTCAGGCTTGCATGTGACATATTGGGAAGGACATACATAGTAAACTCGTATAAATGCTAAGTCCTTAATCGTGCAACATATTGTTAAAGAGAATGACACGAGCATGTAGAAACATAAATTCATCGGTTAAATTAGCACGAACAACGGTATATAAAAAAACACCGTTAATTTTTACCATCAAAAGAACGTTTCTTTTTCCGGTTACCGGAATATACTCGTAGGTACTCTGGTTGTCAAGGACTTTTCCAACTTTCATACTCGTACAGCACCCAGGAACACGTTCTTGACTCTTAAAATAGTTTTCAATTTTTAATAGAATTTTGTTCCACCAGGACTTTTTTCTATCACAAAAATAAAAAAAAAACTAACTACCTATAGTAATCTTGCTGTGTAGGTATCTAAAAAAGAAACAAAAGAAAGTTGATAGCAAAAAATAGAAAGGAAGAATTATCTCACGTAGTTAATGGTAATCTTGTACCTGCCGCAGTGGAAATGAATCCTCTAAAGGTTTCATAATCCGTTTAATTTGGAATTCACGCTGCTAATGCAATTTATTAACAATTCAAAGTGTTGCTAAGGTCCTAGCTTTACAATCGGAATTTTCTTTTCTATATGTATGTATAGTAGAATGCTCTATTTTATACCTAGTTTGCTCCTGCTCAGAAATATTATTCCCTTAGGGTAATGATATTTTGTCGGTTCTAGGTCCAGGTTCACCATCAGACTCCAATTACAAATTAAATGAAAAAAAAAAAATTAAGGGTTGGGAAAACTTTTGTGAAACCAACTTAAATAATGGAATTAAGATTTTGGTTTAAATTTTGAATTCAATGCTATAATTTGAATTTTGATGTCTGACTTGGATTGATTTAGAAATGAATTAAAAAAGTATGATGGGGAAATATTCATCTACTTGCTATAACTTTGCCGAAAGTGACATTTTCAAAAGAAAAAATAAATTACTTTACTTTTAGAACGTATTGCAATCAGACCTATTACAATTTTTCTGCTAAGATATTGTAATTGAACATACTTTGCTAATTTAAGGCGTTATTGATTTAATTGATGAGCCGTAAAATTTGATTTTTTGGAAATTCAGTTGCTATGGAGTGTTTCTCGGGAGTACACCGTTCTGCGTGCGAGAGTTTTACAAAAATGGTGATTTGGCAGCAAAGTAATCGAAAACGTTAAAAAACGGAGAAAAGCAAAATGGCCGCCATAACTGAATCCACGTGCCGAGTTAAAAAAAAAACTGGTGTTGACTAATCACTAAAACTAGTTGACCTTTAATAAGGATTAAATAGCTTTATAGGTAGTAAATATTTTTTGAGAATATTCCAAAAGTCAGCTGCTGAAAAAAACTTTAAAAATTGATAAAAAATCTATGATTGAGAAATTTCTGGGACTAGCTGAGCCTTTTTGAACAATTACTGACCTTGTTGAAAGCTTTTTTTTTAAATTTTAAATTGCAATGCTAAAAATCCTTTTTTTCTAAAAAGACCTGTGGCTGACCAATTTTTGAAACTATGTATATAAATTTTTTTTTTTCGAAAATTCCAAACGGCTTTTTTTTCAATTTCTTTCTCAAAAAATCCTTAGCAATAGGTGGGACATTACTTCACACAATCTTCAAGTGAAATTATTACTCATCATAAGTGGAAAAGAACTACACAATGAAAAAATAGTAAAATTATTTCCCACTAGAACAAGATAGCATACTTTAAGGCGCTTATAAAAATGCTGTGACTCCAAATGCATTTGATGAACAAGTACGACACGTAGCATCAGTGGTCTGAAGTGGTGTAGTGCGTAAGTGCACATGACTACAAAGACTGAGCAGATCTGATATGCCTGGGTTCGAATCCTACGATCGTTCTTCAAATAAAATTGGATTAAAGCTCAGCACCACTAAGGAGTCTGATGATTGCCTGGCAAGCATGAAATAGCTATAACTCCGGCCAAAAATAAAATATAAATGAATTAATAGAAAATTAATTCATACAAAAAACAATTGGTGGTAGTGCCTTTAAGTTGTTGTTGTTGTTCACAAAAATTCAATGAAATTGACGGAATAAAGAATGGTCAAGTCTAATAAACTGACATTCTATGTACAAGTGTACACTTAAAAATAAAATATAAAATAATAAGAAATTAATTTATTTCTCGAGTGAAATTATTACCCATGAAGTTCCCTCGTTTCTGAATTATAAAAATAGAAACATTAATTTAGTTATGTCTTTTTCTTATGAAGAAAGTTGTTTTTCATTTTTATTATTTATTTTGTTAAAAATCACTTAAACCTCAAAAATTAATTTTTTTAAACAATTTTATTAAAAAAAACACAAATTAAAGAAGAGATTTCTGGCTTTAAAAATAATCTAAACATAACATTTTTTTTGTTTGGCAAAAATTTAACTTTTTTGTCTTCAAACAGTTTTAATATTTTCTGTCTATCAAACAGAATAAAATCGAAAAAGGAGCAATTTAACCAACTGCATTATATCTAGAAAGATATGCCCCACCTATAATAAAACCTGTTCAAACAATCTTCTATGCAGGCCCTGGCAAGACATAGCCAGGGTTGTTGCGGTATGTACCGGACACTGGCCCACAGGAGAACATGCAGCAAAGTTGGGCATTCCTCACAACACGTTTTGCCATAGTTGTGGTGAACAATGCGAAAGAGAAACGGTAATCCATTTCCTCTGCCGATGTCCTGCTTTGGCAAACATTAGAATGCAATCCTTTGGAAGGGTATTCTTCTACGACCTCAACGAGCTATCTGAGAAAAAGATCAGAGATCTGCTCTTATTTCTCAATACGACGAAATGGCTCTAGCACACTCTGCTGTGAAGCTTCTTTATTAACCTTTCCTCTTTCAATCTTAGGTCAAATGAGTTATGGTATCAAAACGGCGCACTACATTGCCACTTGGATTGGACAGAAATTTGTATGACCGAAATTGGACAGACATTTTTGAATTGCGAGGCTCGTAAAGTTGGGAGCGCTTGCTGAGTACGAGTCTAAATATTTTATTTAAAGTACAAATTAAGAAAATTCGCCAATACTGATGTAAAATTAATAAAAAATTGTATACATTAGACAGCTTGGTATTCGAGTTTTTTTTAAAGAAAAAGTTTCTAAGTGGCTATTTCAAAATATTTCCAAAAATCTCCAAACTTTTTAGATTTTTATTTTACCTCTAAATGGCACCTCACGTCTCTTGGCGTGGTGGTTTAATTTAGGTTAGGTTAAGGTTTTCATTTTGACTAGCTATACAAGATGCTGTTGTACATTCGACTTGATTCTGAAGATCGTTCTGATAGTCTTGAAATGGTGCGAAGGAATTTCAGCCAAACTGCTAGAACACAAAACCCCCTTTAAAAAAATATTTTGTTTCAATATTTTCTGATGATTTTTTTCGCCTAAAGATAATCAGAGGAAGCAATGTTTAGAATTTTTTGAACAATTAAATTTTTAAAATTTTTAATTTTCCTTCTTAAATTAAACACCTATATCGATGTTAACGACAACTATAGCTTGGTGTCAGTTCCAATGTCCATCAAATCATTCGCTAACTTCAATTACACCGATATTCCAAAAAAAAATCTCCCCCAGAAGCCCAGAACACGTATTTTTGTGTGACTTCTATTAGTTTTTTTTTCTCCGAAGGTCTCCTCTATGATTTACAATATTTTCTTCTACTGCAGCTTCTTAAATCATTTATCAAAGCATTCGATTAATTTAACAGAATCACGTTGTATCGCTTAGGTCTGGAATATAATTCACAATATTCTGCGGGTTTGTAGGTAATACAACACCCATCCTACGTAATTGTTTTTGAACCGATTTATTTTTATTTCACTTTGTTTGTTTTATTGTTTTTATCACACACAGAGGGGCCAAGCAATGGAAGAAAGAGGGAGAAGTAGAGATGATGATATAATGTAAAACATATCTCATTTAAAAGATTTATGAGAGATTATTTTGATAAAAAAAAACGGGTTTAACCGTTTTCTCAGGAGAAAATTGATATCGAAAATCTATCAAAACGTGAAGAGAAGCAGAAGCAAAAAAAAAAACAATATTGTTCATTCATTTGGTGTGGAAATGTGTGGCGTTTGTGTAAAAGACGCCATATTATGGTTCATGGTTGAATAGACATCTTTTACATTTTTTCGTCATATAAATCAGATTTACGTCAAGTTTCTTGCGTCAGCTGTTGAGATGTATTTTATTTTGTTAAAGCCATCAACTTTCAATTGTAATTGTGTTTTTGTGGTTAGAAGTTTGCAAAATATTTTTTTTTTCAAATCTGATATTAGAATTTAAATGTTTTGAAATACCAACATCCACAGAGCCCCTATTTAGTAATGCACTGCCATCCAATATAATCCAATAAAAGAAAGTAAAAAAAAAACTGGGTTCGCATCAAATCGGATTTCAATGAAATTTTGACACTCCACATTGAGGCTATCAGTGCAATAGTGGCGTAACCCACTTTTTTTTCAAAAATGAGTTTTTAATACAAAAATAGTTTTAAGCAGCTATCTGCACTCAAAACTAGATGCCACTCAAAAAGGTATTATTGCATTTTATAATTTGATCACAGTTTGAGTGCAATAGTCGCGTAACCTTCATACTTCTCTCAGAAATTATTTGCTTCGGTATAGATTGTGACCTTTTGCTTTGGTATACATAATATGGACAGTGAAAAAGTTCTATGTTTGGGATGAGTCTACAGCGTCAAGGGGACCTCAAGAAATTGGATCTTGTCTTATGCATTATTTAAAGAACGTATGTAAAAATTATTGTGTATTTTGTCCAATGTGGGGCCAAAATAGAAATATAAAACTTTCACTTTTGTGCCAATTTTTGGTCTCCCTTCCCGATTTTGTGGTTGAAGAAATACACCATAAATTTTTAGTTAGTGACCATTCCTATTTGCCATGTGACCAAGATTTTGGTGTCGTAGAAAAGAATGCAACATTTTATAAAGATATCTTCGTCCTAGATGATTGTGTTAACATTATTTCCTCGGCCAGAAAGGGAAACCCATGCCTCAATTTATACCAAGTCTATCACTTTTTTCGAACTCTCAGCGTTTTAAGATTAATCAAAAATGTCAAAGGGAAAATATAAAAAATGTTTAAAGAAAACCTGTTTCTTAAATCTCTCGTAACTCGAAAGTGAATTTTATGGGTTGCGCCACTATAACACTCATAGCCTCAATTATAGTTTCATCTATTGGTTGCCGCCATCTTGAATTCAATTCACTTAAAAAATTATGTCTATTACCTCGCTAAATATCAAGTTTCGAGAAAAAGTGTCATGAGAAAAATTGTCCACCGTAAAATTTTCGTAATAAAAACGAAAAAACCTCTACATTGAAATATTTGAAGTTTTCAAAATAAAAAAAAAATATTATTCAAATTTTGGGGTATGGTACCTAAATAAAGAAAAAAAAAAAATTCAATAAGTTAAAAACGTCTACAGAAAAAATTTGTTCAAGGTCTTTGGTTGAACCAGTTTTGTAGTTATACCAAAAATATTGATAAGAGACCATTTCTCCACCAATTTTTTGCTTTCTTCAACAAATTATCCGGTCTATTCAATAGCCTATAAGTAGAAATTCAATGTTTGTAATAAAGAGCAAAGGTCTGAAGACGGTTCCTTGGTGCACATCAACTTTGAATCGAAATTTGGCAAGTTCTGAGGTCATCTTACCTTTGTTTTGAACTCCTCTTTGACTTGATGGACGTTTTACACCTGTGCACAATTTATGGTTCGTTAGCTGTCAAAAGATAACATGCTTTTTTTGTTTAGATAATGGCGTTTTTATCACGCGAGGCATTCGAAACAGAAAACAAGAAAATGTGAATAATAAAAAAAGACTTACACAGTTTTTATTTTTGCAGACACATATGGATGAATGAATAAAATATAAATATTTACGAAATATCAAAACTAAAAAAAAATTCGGGAATATTTTAAAACCCAATTCTGGATTATTCCAGCTTTATAGCTCAATCTATCGTCCATACGTTTTATCAAGTTATTTTCCATTTGCCCCAGCCCAGAAGAGGCATCGCATCACAGAAAATTCAATCCCAATTTAATCAGCACTTACCCATAAATTCAGTGCTTTTGGTACTTCTTTTTTTTATACCATCGCCATCGTCACCCACAATCATTGCGCATATTATTTCAATAAAGCTCATGTACCACATCACCCAAATCCTTTCATGTAACACTAAGCCTTTTTTCCTTCAGCCCAGAACTGAACGTCAAAAGCAGCACCACCATTCTCCTCCATCCAGCACTGGCAATGGCTCACCAAAGAACATCTCTATACACATAACATACTCGAATCGAATTTCATCTGATTATATATTTTTATATTTCCAAAGCAAAGGAATCTTTGACTCCCGCGTAGGTGGTATCCAAAACCATCACATTACCACCATAACCACCCACTATGATCCCTTCAGGCAAAGATGTCAATTGGTAATAAAAAAAAAAAAAAAAAACAAGAAAAATAAAAATATAGAAAAAGAAATAAGGACGATCTCACATCAGAGAGGGACGAAATCTCAGCCATTCTTCATTGAGGATTTCCACTAGAAAAGATGTCTGAGAGTTGAGCACACCATCCATATCCTTTGGCATGATGAGGATGATGATGATGGTGATGCGATTTAGGGTTAGGGTTAAGCTCTCATGTTTCTATCTCTGCTACACTCTTATATTTGGAAACCAAATCGAGAAAGGACACCATATACCATTGGGGCTGCGTTTCGGGTTCACATGATAATGATGATGACCTATCCGACCCATTTGGCATCGAATCTATGATATAGTATACTCTACAACAAGCCTTGATAAATAATAACTTTTGGTTCTCGGTCGGGCCGCGGCAGCGGCAAGAGGAAAATGGAAGACAATTGCTTGGAAGAGTGAACAAAAAATATAAAACCGAAAACAGTTTGTTTGCGAGTGTGTGCGTTTGCTGTCTGTCCATCGTGTATGGGAATGAAAACAACATAAATACAGTTAGAGCATTATGTAGTATATTGTATACAACGGATATGAACCACTTTGTTGGACTAACAAACGGCAAATTTCCACAACATCCTAGGGCACAAAAAAAGATGTTAGATCACAAATAGTCCCCAGTTCCTGGTATTTTCTTTTTTATTTTTCAGAAAACTTTTATTCTGTCCATCATTTTCAATTAAGTTTAGTTGTTTGAATAAGAAACGACAGTATACAAGATGAATGAATGAATAATTGAAGATACTTTTGATGAGCAGGTACTTATATTTTTTTTGCATGACATGCATATAAAAATGTATTGTATTTTAAAGTAGTAAAATCGATGAAAATAGTAAGAATTGCTCCAAATATCAAAAAAACAGGTAATTCTAAACTTCTACAGGACCAAAAATTAATACAACAAATTCTACAATGTGCTATAAGTAGTGAAAATGTATCGTCTTGAGTGCGTAAACGACTTTATGTTTCGAATCTTCGCCGGCATCCAAGAGTCCTAAGAGACTTAGACCTTCACAAATTCGCTAGGCCTTACATTGTTTTGCAGAGGTGTTCTTCATCGCTGACAAAATCACTGTGAAAGCTATTTTATCTTTCCTATTTTTCTGGTCTCTTTCAGATTGGATGGAAAACAGCATTTGTCCAGTCTTGAATCTTCTTACCCCCTTCAACTATATTCTGAATAGATTGGGACCACAACTCTCCCAATTTACTGCTTCACAATAAGGCTCCATTTTTGGGGTCAACTAAATGCAGGTGTCATTGTATTTGTTTCATCTAAAGGCGTTTTTCTTTACTAGTTTAGAATGGAGCTCTGAACAGAGTCTGAACACTCCGAGCATACTCTGAATGACCTTTGAACTGAACGTGCTCTGTTCTGAGTGTTCCGATTTATTAAGGAAACACACTTCTCCAACTGTCACCTTTTTCATTGGTCATTCACAGTTGACATTTTTCGTGTTCAGCTTTTAAAATCCGTCTGCTCTATCCTTTTATTCTGTGTTCATAGAATGCGCTCTTCAGAGTGAAAATAGAAACACAAATAGAAGTTTTCTGAACGTTCTGAGCTAAAAAAGAAACGCGATTCTTTTGACAGTTTTGAACTAATAAGAAAAAAACCTTAAAAGTTCGCGCCTGTCTGTCTTTCTCGATAGTGTTTGAAGAATTGGGTTTTCAGGGCATCTTCCTTTAACATGACAGTGCAAGGTTGGTTGGTCATGCTGTAATTTGTCCAAGATGATATTTTTGACATTAAATCTTTCTCGGAATTTCTTGCTTTTTTTTAACAGAAGTCTGATATTCAGAAAATAAAATAAAATGCTGGTGTGCCCCAGGGCTCCGTTTTGTCTCCGATTCTCTTGCTTAATTAAATAAATTGAAAATTTTTTTCCTTAAATTGCTGTTTTGCTAACGACAGTACTATCAGTTTTTCATATTCGATTATAGATTTACATTCTTGTCCTTCACACGTAACCCACCTATCCACAAACGGTACTTTCAATAAATAACGCCAACAATTTGGGTTTTTTTTCATCGACGGAATAGATGTTTGTTCGTTTCCATTCTGGCTTAATCTATAAGACCTTTATTCGTCTGAAACTTGTGTTCATTTGACATATTTGGGCAGGTGCATCCATCACACACCTAAACTTACCGAGTCGCAGCGTTGTTTCCAGTACAAAAACTAAGTTTTTAAAACATAAAAGTGACTTTTTTACTGCATATATGTAAATAGCCTATAGAAGAAAATAGTTGCTTCTCATTTTTCTAGCAAAAAAAAAACTAAATCGAAACAATTTTGAGCTGGTAGAAGGTGTAGACCAAAGTCAGACCACAATGATAGCAGATCAAGACGGGACTGGGATTTTTTTGACGATACTGAGACAAGTCTCGTTTCGTGGACAGCCATATGCATGAATTTTTAGAAAGACTGAATTATTATGCTTCTCTAACTTTGTTCAAAATCTAATGTTGTATTTCTTTCCTCAGTTTTTTTTTAACCCTCTTAGAGAAATCGTTTATGAAAAATTTTACGGATCATCCAATTTTCGGGACTTCGTTTTCAGATATTGGTAAAGGGGTAAAGTGCTTTGGTATGATTAGCATATTGCTTTTCAACAATTTCCAGAAATATTTAATAGTACATAAAGACCAAATCAGAAAACTCTGATTTCCACGAAACTTCTAGAAACCCGCTTACAACATTCAATTCATTTTTTTTTTCATAAACTTTCCACCCTTTCATTGTATCAAATCAAATCCAATAAACAAGACCATTTTTTTCTTTTTTATTTCTATGCCTCCTATTTTTGTATACCTACCTATTCGCAAACAGAATCGCTCTTGGCAATCACACCATAACTCTACCTACATTAAAGATTGGAAACAAAAACAGAAAAGAAGAAAATTCTTAAATTCACCCGGCAGACAGCAAAAACAAGTGAAAGGGTAAACCCGAACAACCTCAACAATTTTCTACTTGAATGGGTAGGTTCTACATCACCCCAAAGAAAAATAAAAAAAAAATACCCCACACATTCGATGCACGTTTGTGTGTGTGAAAATGTACTTTTTCTTTAAGCCTGCCCTACTTTTCGGTTGATTAAATTAGGGTTGGGGTTTTTGGTATGAAGAAGTTTCTTTGCTTTTTTCCAGGAGTTGTAACTTGCGTATGTAAGTATATATAAAATTGATTTTTTACTTTTTGCTAGAATTCTTGTTTTATTTTATAAAAATTTTGGGGAAACAGTTTTCTTTTACGGAAGCAAGGAATCCCACAAACATTTTAAGGATATAGTGGCGACATGTATGTAAATGTTTCTTATTTTTATCAGCTGAAATGTCTTCGATTATTATTTGTTTTTTTTTTTTATTACTGTTAGTGATGGTGTTAATTGAATGATAAGAACTTTTGGAGCCCCAATGTGTTGGAAACGATTCAATTTTGTGTGTGCTGATGTGTTTAAGTCGGTGGGCCCTTAATTTTAACGCTTTTGGTTTTGGGTTGTTTGTGTGGTTTAAGTTAAATTGTTGTTCCTTTAGGTTGGCCATTACAATTGGGCCAAAGAAATGAATTTCGACAAAGATAGATTTCAGTAAAAGGTTCAGTTTTTATATTCGAAGCAAAAGTACTATAATTTTGGCCTTTAGCTAAACCTTTTAAAAGAGGTAAAAAGGGATCTCAATTTATGATACATACTCGTAACTACAGTTTATTCCTTTGGAGTTATTCGTTTCAAAAAATCATTATTATTTTGTCGCTAGACAAGTAAAGTGTTACAAGTCGAAATTTTTAGATTTAAAGTTACATAGATTCTGTAGAACCAACTCCAAAAATATATTCTAATTTTCTGTTTAGCCTTCATAAACATTGTTCGTTCATTGTCAGCTTATTTAAGCGGTATAATCGTTTTGGGTTTAAGGTTTAAGGTAACATCCCATCTTCTTCCCACTACAACGATATTTTATAAGTTACTGGTTTCATTTCGTGTTAATTCTAAAATTTTTCAAATATATTTCCTGTCGTTGTAGTACAATTTCAAAACAAAACGAAACTTTTTCATACATTGAAATCAATTTTTGTTTTCTTTTTTGGTTTTAAACTACATTTGAAAAGAAAATTATATTTTTAGGTAACGACAAAAAAATAGATTTTCTAAAAAACTACAAAGTGGGAACCTCGACTTAAAAATTTGTGTGTTGGATTTATGAAATTTGTTTGACCATCATTTGTCCAGTTTGTTCAACCTGTAAATTCGTTTGGACACCCGTGAAAATCAATTATTCATCTTTTTATTTTTATAGGAAATCCACCAAAAAAGTAAAATCTTAAAAGAAAATCTTAGAAGAAGAAAAGAAAATCTTAAGAAAAAAATTACTTACTGATCTAAGACCCCCAATACAAATCTGAGGGAGGTGAAACTGATTTGTTTGATTTGATTTGTTCGTTCTTCCATCGGCCATTCTTGCGAATCCGTAAAATATTATACTTTCCAGTGTTATACTAAACTCCCAAACAAAAAAGTCCTACCCTAAATTATATGTTAAAGGAAGGGCATGAATTGTGAACATTTGTCCATCCAAACGTAGGTATGTGTGTAAAAAAGTACATAATTCAATTTTGAGAAATTCTACAGAAAAAGTTTAAGTATAGTAAAATCACTGAAAATAATTTGAGATAGGTGAAATGAGTATTTTTTAATTTTAAAAAATTTCAAGTATTTTAAAAGTTCCAAAAAATATAGGCCGGGTCGAGTTTGCTTATGTTTGTTTGTCAACCGACGAAGAAGGGAACAAAAATCATTATTTAAATTTTAATTTTTCTAGGAAACCCCCAAAACCAGACAAACCAGCCATAGCTATATGACATTTTCTATTTTACTTCCAATAATCGAACAACGTGATCTTCAAGTTAACACACCAAAGTCAGCAGCACAACATTTTGGGATGCCCTGTTCTTATGGTTTTTGTAAAATGCTGAACTTTTAATTAATCAAAAAGATTTAAATCGAAAAATCTTGTAATTTTTGAGATCAAATTTAGCAGAACAGGAAAATATATTAAAATAAATTTTTTACAAGATGTCTTCAAAATTAGTTTTAAAATTCAAGTTTTATTAAAATTTTTGTTATTTATCACAAAATATTCGTCTTAAAAATAATTACCTACATTTTTTTCATACATTTCTTAGGAAAAACAAGAAGAGAAGAATTTCTTAAAAAACGTATAGTTTTGGAGCAATTTTCCCTTTCTTTTCTTTTAACGGTAACTTAGGGATTTCCCGAAGACCTAAAAACAAAGTCTTCCCAAAAAATTCAGCCATTTTAGAATTTGTTCCAAGTAGAAGTAGTCTAGTTTTCCTATACCTACTTACATTTATAAATAAAATGATGATACTTAAATTCTAATTTGCACTTTATTATATGTAGATCATCTTTCTTTCATATTAAAATGGAAACCTTTTACAAAAAATGAAAACTTAGCAGCCATTAACCTAAGTCCCCTATTAAACATATGTGGGGTCGTTACACTGGCTATATTTTTCCGTGACCATCTGTTCTGATGTAACTTCAGCTAAATTATACATTTCATAATAAACCAAGTTCCAAGTAAACTATTATGTCCGCAACTTAAAAGGTAAACTTCAGTTAAGTTACATTATTAAACATCCCATAATAGGCCGGCAACCTTTTAATAAAATTAAATTTTAAAATTAATTGTTTCAAGTAGTATATGTTCGTTGGTTGTTGGCGACCAGCCACTGTTCGCTGTCGTCATCGTTTGAGGTTGACATGAATCGTAATTGAATAGGAGCTTCATAAATTGAGGGTTTCATTGACTCTAAATCATCTTAACGACACAACACGAACGACAAACTATAAATATAAATTATGTATAGGTACATCGCACGCATAATATAATTTCAATTCCAATCACATTATCAAATATATTTTCGTTCATGGATGATATTAACGTGTCGCGTCGCAACGAATCGGTCGCTGGAAAAGTGGACACCTAATAGACCTAGAGAGATGAGTGATGACTTAAGCGATTGTTGACTATTGTCTTGCCTGATCTTGATCAATGTTATTTTGTTAAATGGTGTACATATTTTTTTTAACATGAATATATTAAAATTAATTAATAGTATCTACATCAACATCACTTAGTCATGTGTGTATATGAAATTAAGATAAAAGGTCATTCGAAGTTTTAAGTTTGGTGGGATACCAAAAACCGAAAGTTTCATATCAATTCTCATTAAATTCACCGCAATAATCATCATGATTATGAGCCAAACATATTATCATGTGATATTTTTTTGTGAAACAATATCAGGTGCCATATAGAGCGTTTAGCAATAATAAAACCCTTCAGCTAATGACGGTAATTGTGGTTGACATCGAACACTCTGGCGGTTGTTTGGTGTTGCCAAACAAAATGAACATCTAATTTTATAAATGAAATAATTATTAGATACAAGTATCATCGATTCAATTTATTATTTAACTCTGGGGAAATAAAAAAAAAGTTTTCAATTTAAATGCAAATTTTATACCACATAGAGGTAGTTCATCTTTTTTTATTTATACATTGATAGAATTTGATATCAAGGTATGTGAGTAGTTATATAAAACAATTAGTGGACAAATATTAGGATGTACCAATGATGACAGGTTCATTGTTTAGTCATCGCATTTAATACATTTTTGTGGTAAGTTAGGTACTAATTATGTGTATTTGTAGTTTGGTTAAAAAGACTTGAAACAGTTTTGGGAAGAAATAAGTTAAGCATCAGATGATATACATCATATGAATTAAGAAAAATTAGATCCTTTCAAAAATAAAATTATTTATTAAATTAAAAAAAATTATTGAACAAAAAGGTAGCGAAGGTTTGAATATACAACAACAAATTGATTTCTACCACAAAAGCCAGTGTTAAATCTTCAGGCTCATAATTCACTCTTTTCAATTGAAAAACTTTTTTGCCGACAAAATTGAAAACATGAAAAACCCTTACAGGGTTGCCACCATCTTGATTTGAAAATAAAGGATGTCCCTCTTGTTGGGACGCAAGATTTAAATTTTAAATAAAACTCAGATATTTAAAAAAAATCGCGAATTCTTTATTATATCGTAAAGTAGACAGTATGAGGTTATGTATGGAATAACACATCGGGTAGATGGCCGCCGCGGCTTTTGCTGGCACTTACGCGATCTTTTAATGAAATTTTCAATGACCGTTCGTTTTGCATAAATGCTGCGGTATTTCATTAATGCAGCGTCAAATTTCCTCTTTTAAGGCTTGAGTCGTCGTCGGCTTATTCGCATAAACCATCGACTTCTAAAAAACTCAAAGAAAAAAGTCCAATGGTGTTAAATCGCACGTTCTAGGCGGCCAATTCTGGTCTCCAAAGCGCGAAATAACACGACCGGGAAATAACTGATGCAGCAATTGAATTGTTTCTCTGGCTGTATGAGATGTGGCGCCGCGCCGTCTTGTTAAAACCACATCCCCTCCACATTCATTTCTTCAATTCTAGGCACGAAAAAATTGGTTATTTCACATAGTGGGTTTGGAAACACCAATTTGCTGAGCTCGGTGAATTGAGGTGGATGGAGCTTGAGCGACATCATCACGTACTGCTGCGATATTTTCGGTCGATCTACCTGGTCGATGGCGCGTAGTTGTTTTTACATCAGTGAGAGACCCAGTTTAAGAAAATTTTTCCATTAATCGCTTTAAAGTTGACTCTTTTGGAACTCATGCGTCATCTTTAAATAAAAAAAAAATATTTTTTTTAGATTTCTTAAAATATATTTTAATTTTTTTTTGTAAATATTTAATATTTCGAAAACGACTGGGTCGAAAATTGTTGGATGATTTTTACTTTGTGGTTTTTAACCTTTTGAAAAAAATAAAAATCATTTTTGAAAAAAATTACGAAGGTTATAGAATATTATAGAATGAATTGTAATTTTCAGCGAAACCTGCCAAAAAATTTTAATAAAGTGATTTGTAATAAAAATAGTAATAACCATAACAATAATAATAATAACAAGACCTATATTCACTCGTCTCGAAAACAGTGCTTGATATGGATTAGTTATTTAAATTTCTCCAACAAAATGTGTGCTTGCCTTGATATTCAAGATTATAGTAACCAGTTGCACCAAATGCTTTTAAAAATTTAACAGACCCTTAAGTCTTAAAGGTTACTCATAAAGTCATAACAGACGCACGCTGCAGTCGGAAAAAGAGCGAATACATGGAAATTAAATGTTAGGCTTATAATATCTAGCCTTTCGTTAAGTTTCGGTAACAGACATTTAGTCTGTAATATGGCTGACTATTCTACTTGACAGTTCGGATTAATTTTAATTAATTTGGTTAGCCCTTTAAAATAACGTGTGTTCCAAACATTCGAAAAATAACATAAATGAAGCTTAATGCACAAGTAGGTATATTTTATTGGATTTTTATATTATAAAAAAAAACTCTGTTTGTAATGTTCTTCTAGAATTATTACAGGAATTATGGTCTTTATATAGATTTAAATGATTACAGCGACTCCGGTTACAAAAACGCGGTTAGTATCGTAGTCGTGAATATCTAACCAAAACCTAAAGCCAAATAAACGCTTTCGGTCGATATACGAAGCCGATCAGAATTGCAATGGCAAACCTCGTAATATAAAATTACTAGTAAAATTCTGTACCACTATAACATCGTATATACTGCACCTACTCTGGCCCCGCACAGATATAGGATAGGATTCGTTTAAACGTGTATATGAGCGTGAAAACTGAATTATCCTTTTGCCATAACTCAATTGATTGGTGATGCTGTATGTCGGTTGTCGTGATGTTGGTCGACTATTGGATGGCATGGCAGGCGGGCGGCCGTTCGTTTGCATCGCTGCAAAAGGATCAGAAGAACGTAACGGTGATTATAGTTTATTTGTGCACGAATGCACAATTGCACTCATATCCCCTCGTTTTCGGTAACAGCAGGATATACATATATGGCGCTGAAGGATATTTGGAGCAATGCATTGGAAATAGGGATGGTCACGAGACGAGACAGAGACGAGACTTTTGAAAACTTGTTATGGTCAAAATTGAATGCTTGTATCGTTCTCGTCTCGGTCTAGTTTGACTAAGTCTCGTCTTGGTCTCGTCCTGGGTACCAACTCAGAATGAGAAAAAGCCATTTTATTCGAAACGAGACCGAGACTAGTGTCGGTCTCCTGGCCAGCCCTGATTGAGAACTTGGCATTTCATTCGTAACACATGAACATCCAGAATGCCTTACCTACCTACTACCGTACTGGAACTCGAACATATCCTATACTCGCATAGCAAAAAACCAAATGCTTTGTTGTAGATGCTGCTGTTTGGCTAGCAGGATATTCATATTTATTTATGCAGATATCAATATCTTTATACACATGATTAAAGAACACAATATAACCGCGATTCCAGGAAATTATTTCGCAGCGCCGCCGGCTACCGTTGAAAGTTATTTTAAATTACCAGGATTTCGATGAATTCGCTAATAAACCTTGGATTTTGAATGGGAATTCTTCGAAAGCAATTCCATTTAAACCGTGCGCAGTTAAGGGCTTAGTAGAATTTCAAAATTTTTGCAATGGTTTATTAGAGAAATATAATTTAGTATATCAATATTAATGTTATACCTAAGTGAACGAACAGAAGTGTATAGCTTGCAGCTTCTAAATTAATAAGCATTGATAATTAAAACAAAACATTGAAGTATCAAAATAGCTTCTACCTAATGGAAAAATCGGCTGTCTCCGATAGCATTTTTAAATTGTGTTGGCTTATCTTTGAAAGCTCCAAGAGTATATCGAAGAATCACACATTCAATTGTTGGTTCCGGATTGATTTTCATCCTTGCTTGGATTTTATCTATTGTCTTCGTTATCACTTGACAGAAATCAAAGATGCTGTCTCTGTTAGCGAAGCGGTTGAATAACTTTTATTTATTAATTTCATTTCAATAAATGCCAATAAATGCAAAAATATTGGTGACAGTTTACAGTCTTTTCTTATACATACATTTCCTAGGGTCTCATCTCTTCTGTCAACTTTCTACCAGAACGTTAACGTTTCATTGCCAATTCCACCTGGAACAGGATAAGGCAGTTCAATAGAATTTTGACAGTATTAAAAGTAATCTCTGTTTTAGCAGACTTAATGATCTATTTTCTACGGAAGCTTGGCAATTATTCCTTTTTTCTTTTTAGTGTGTCATTGAGAAAGTTCTTTCAAAAACTCATTTTCAACTCTTATTATCTCTGCTCTTGAGAGTTCAGCTGCCCGATTCAGGTGCGTTCAGTGCCTTGAACATAATGAGACAATTCTTATCTAATGTGAGAAAAACGCTGAAAGCACGCACTGCCGAAAACGTGATTTGTAGTCCTTTGCAGCGTCTAACATGTTTTCCACTTTCTTGATATTTAATATGTTCCTTTCTTTATTATCTTAATTTTTAAGTACATTTCATCTTGATGAAAAAAAATTGAATTGACAGGGTGCTTTTTTCCAGGTACTAAATATCAAATTCGGTAAATAAAACACTCCAAAATTTTACAAAACGTAAAAAACATATTTCTTTAAATTAGTTCCTAAGACGGAAAACAGTTTTTAATAAATTTTTTCAACATTTTTTGTCTCACTGAGAACTGGCAAACTTTATCGAAAGTTTGCACATAGAGAAGTGTAATAAAAATCGGTTTTTGGATATTTTCGACTTAAAAGTTCGATTGGCAGAAGTGCTCCTACGGCAAGACTTCCGATGCAATTAGATGAAAGAAAACTTAATAGATTGCATTTTTAAAATTATATTTGTCTTATATACAAAATAAAATAAGAAAGATTTTTTTTTTAATTCGGTATGCATTTTATGTCATTTTGAAGTTCCGAAACAATTTCTGCGCCATTTTCATAAAATCAATCAAATTGAAACAAACAATGAAAACCAGATGATCTTAAGACTTTAACTGTTAAAGATAGAAGTAAATAAAATAAACAAATCTATACATGTATATAAAAATGAATGTTTGTCTGTATGTCATCAATGAACTCAAAAACTACTTGACCGATTATTATGAAAATTCGTATATATAATTATGTATTTTTCCACGGAGAAGGTCTGTATAATATGCTAATGCCATTCACCACCAGGTGGCGTAGCAACGCGCGCCGGGTACAGCTAGTTTCTTATAAATGAAAAACAAAATGTCATGATTTATTGAGAATCTTTGCTAGAAGTGTTTATTTTAAATATTCAACTCATAAATTTCGAAATATTATGTTGTTGAATTTCCACAATGCTTGCACGACTTTCTTATATTTTAATAGTCTATTGACTACAGAATTATGAATTTTAATACAGAATATAGATTTTCGACCTTTATTTTTGTTTACCAATTAAAACTCAGAACTTCAGAAATTCCAGTTTCCAATCATGTATAAATGTCCGTTTTGTATAACTGTCAGATAATTTAATAATTCCACAAATTGACATTGAATGCATTTTAATAGGAAACTATCACACTATCTTTAAAATCAATCAAAAATTTGATAGATGCCTTTATTTATAAACTTGAACATCATTGGTAAGCCCGGTTTTCGTTACAATTCTAAGCAATTCAACTATTAAATAGTTGAGCTCCTTCTAAAATATCATAATCCGACAATATGAACCGAGGGCTTACAACCCTTACAACAACTAAAATAAACAAGGTGTTCCCTATTTCATACCTACACAAAGCTTCAATTCAATTTGCATCGCTCTCTCCCTGCACTTTAAGGATAATCCGCATCAGCAAATATGTCAGCCATTATACTGGTTACGTGTAATTTAATTTTCCGTTAACGAACTGTGTACCCGAATATAACACTCACCACACCACCAAATCCCAGCCTGTCATTCTAATTAAATTTCCTCATATCCAACCACACTCACGTTTGTCAAATATTATATGAATATCCACAATCCACATCCACACACAATATTATTGCCATTGCAGCAGAAACAGCAGAAGCAGAAGCAGCAGGCTTTGCCTGGATCCCCAGAATATCCTGGCACTCAATATAATCCGCCTTATATTCACATGACAAATTATTTTGAATACAAGGTGCATCGGTATCACGTCATCATCATGATGATACAATGATTAACTAAGACACTGTATAGGCGTAGGGTGGAGTGGATCTGTTGTAGATAAATGCGGTTCCCAAGTTCTCCCATGAACTTAAAATTATTATTTTGACAAATTAATATATTCAGTTGAAGGAAGGGCTTTGTTTTGTTGAATTTCTCGCAACAATGAATGTGTAATAATTGGAAATGCACATTGCACATCCCGTTGGGGTGAATGGATGCATTTATCAGCACAAGTGGATATAGGTAGTAGAATTGTTTTTTTAAGGATCTTACTTTAATATAAATATTAAGAATACTATACAACAACCATAGGAATTAGCTGTGTTATTTCTTAGAAGACTTGTATTTGAAACTTGTGCCAAGGAAACAGTCCAGAAGGTTCCTTAAAGAACTTTGTGCCTCATTGCATTTTTTAAATTAACTACGAAGTTTACTGTTAAAGTAGGTAGCTATATGTCTTATTTTTTTATTTATTTCTTTCAATTTCTATTTTCTTTGTTTCGAGTTATTCTTATGTTAATATAAGTGTGCGTGAGACCCCAACAACTATTTTACAAAGCACCTTAAGTCAACTTAAGTTTTTATGAAAAAGGCAAATCGACATAAGATTTTCTTGACATAAGATATTCTATTGAAACATTTTATATAATCGTTCAAACATAAGCAGTTAGGAAAACAACAAATTTTCCCCCGGGAGAATGATTTTAAAAAAGGAGTAAGAGAGAATTGTAGGGTTCCGTTTGCACGGAAAGAACTCTGATGTCGACTTAAGCTACTCTGTCATACTGCCACATTGTATACCTATATTAAAGTATAACAAGGATTGGGCATGGTGGCTTGAACTCGGTAGGCAGTTTAATTTTCACTTGATTGTTCTGTTCCGACAAAAAAAAATTAATATTGTTTTTTTTTTTAAAACAAAATTTTTTTTACAATTTGTTTTTTGACAGAACTTTTCATGACGTATTTGGTGGGGATGAAAATTTTTTCAACAGAACTTTTTCTTCACAATTTATTTTGGAAAAGTTTTTTAAAAACAAAAAAGTTCAATATTTTTCTTGACATTTTTTTTTCTTCCATCTTGCTGACCATTTAAGCTCAAACTCAAGATTTTTTTTCGACAAAAACAATTCACAATGTAATTTCTAAATTTTTTTTGTCGTTTTTTGAAGAAAATAAATTCCAATTTTTTTTCGACAGATTTTTTTTTGACAAAATTTTTTCACAATTTTTTATTCGATTAATCACAATTTCAAGTTTTTTTGATTGAAGGTTTTTTTTTTAATTTATGTATTTATTTATTATGACAATTTTTTTTCCATTTTTTACGATAAATTTTTTATCTCGAAAACTGCTGTAATTATTTGATCCGAAAATATTTTATTTCCAAAAAATCGTTATTAACTATACCTCACAAGTAGTTGGCGGATTGCGATCACAGTTTTTATGAATTACATAGGTCCTACATAATCTCAAAAATATTGCATACCTACCAAAATTTTCAATAAAAATATTTTTTGGACTTCCGGAATAAATTTGTTTTTGAAAACGGGCAAATATTCTTTATTTTAGAAAACATTCTTTATTTCGTTTTATTTTAGTTATTGAAAAATTTAATTTTATATTTTTTAATATTTTTTTAACGCCATTCTTTTGTTGTTTATTCAAATATGCTTTCACATTGAAGCAGGTTAGTGCTTCGAGAATGAACATTTTTTTGAAAATACTTTTTTACAGAATTTATTTTTTTGCCAATTTTTATTCTCTTCTCTCCGTTTGCAAAAAAAAACATTTCTGGTTTTAGGTGACATAGACAAAGTCAAACCTTAGGCCCTTGACATGACAGTTCTAACCAACTCGCCGTGGGCTGCTACATTACTTTTTTTTTTTAATATAACCTGGCTTGATTGATGGTAATTAAAATGAAAATGTACATAAATAAATAAAGGTACTGAAAAACAACCATTTACATGCATATGTTCAAATATAATATACATTTATTCTCTATTAGAGTTTCTGATTAAATACCCATCAGACAATCTATCGAATTTAGTTGTGGTCATTGCGGATCAGACACAATGAAATTCATTTTTAAATAGTGCATAATTACAGGACCTGTACAACACATTGGTTCATACACATATGTATGTATAACCTCCAAATAGTAATAGTTGGTTAACCGATTTGAATTTCCATTTAACCAGCCTCCAGCCACTCTGCATCATATACAAATTGCATATATTGTAAATTCTGTATTCACTTTATAACAATTTTCGAAATGTATCCTAGCACTTAGTAAAATCCCAGGGTGTGTACTGTGTACCTACATCCGAAATAAAATGAAAAAAAAGTGAATTAAAATAAATATCTACCACTCTTACATTTGTATCCACATTGAAACATTTGCACTCGAACCCTTGTCAAAATATTTTCCATCTGCCTTATATTCCCATAATATATTACAAGCTTTGTTGTGAAGTCAGTTTGACAGTGTTGTGGAAATAAAATGTTTGGAACATTTAAAAAAAAAAACAAGTTGTTATTTTTAATGGACTAAGAGAATGGAAAAATCCTGAAAATCTTATTCAAATCGTTATAGATGATTTCGAGAAAAAATGGCATGGAAGAGGTCAAAAACTTTATTAGACTAGAATCAACCTGCAAAGTTTCATCTTGCTCCAAATTTGATTTTTTTGATCCATATTAAAATGCGTCAGTTTACTGGACTATTCGCCAAAAAGGTAAAAAAATCTTTTATTTTTAATCTTGTCAACCCGAGCACAATGCAACACAGGGCCTAGGTATAACTTCAATTGTCGGAAAGTCAACGTGCATGTTCTTACGAAACCGAGAAATACATTTATTAATTTAAGCCCAGCCAAAATGCCTTTTCATCAATTCATCATCGGTTATTTAAAATTCTAGTGACTGTCAAATATTTACACTGGAATATTAGACTTCGTCTTGAATAAAATGGTTGTTTTCATTTATATCACTAAAAACGATTAATTGCGGGGAATCTCTGAACTGGTTCCAGGACGAGACCGAAACGAAACTTCGTAATACGAGACCGAAAAGTATGAACATTTTTTCTCAAATGGAAATACCATCGAACTCTCGGTAAGTCTCGGCCCATGAATTACAGTCGGTCTCGTTTCGTTTCTCATGACGACACCGATACTGGTCTTGGTCCATTTTATTTATGGCCAAAGATTCGACAAGTTTTGATTGCTGACAATCGGTCATTTGCGGACTTCATGAAACATTGGTGTTTGATGCTCTTTTTCTTAATCCACGGTGTTCTGGAACCTATCGAAAGGTAACTGTGCGTTTGAGAGTTCTGTCATCTGAAAAGATATCTGAACCTGCAACCACCTCTTTTATGCACCCGCCAGAATTCGATTATTTACAACTTGTTTTAAAAATGTTAGTGTTTCGGCTGAAA
The DNA here is from genome assembly GCA_958431115.1 of Syrphus vitripennis. Taxonomy (NCBI): domain Eukaryota; kingdom Metazoa; phylum Arthropoda; class Insecta; order Diptera; family Syrphidae; genus Syrphus; species Syrphus vitripennis. Next base: position 33,434,856 of record OY288108.1, read on the forward strand.
AGTAAATCACTCGTTTTCTACTTGCGACTATAGGTTAAAGGACAAGTTCTGGTTTCGTAAAAATCGAACTCGAGATTCTAGTCCGACTTGACATTACAGTAGAGAACGCGAAAGAAATGGGTCTCGCAAGTCTGCCTGTCTGCCTATACCTCGACCTATATTTTTAGGTAGTTCCATAGAGAGGAATCTAATATTTTTTATTAAACTCCAAAAATAACGGTACGTGTCATATAACCGTTGAGAACAAACATATTTATCTCAAAAACGGCTATAATGTTTTTGATGAAATTTTTCAGTTTGGTTTTCTGAGTTATTGAAATTATTTGGTCAAATAATATTTTTCAAAAAACGGTTATTAACGGTACCTGCCATAAAACCGGATTTTGGTTTTTTCAATTTTCTCACAAGCAGCTTGACGAATTGTTCAACTATAAATGTTAATAACATCAAATATGAAAATTTACAAAAAAATATTTTTTGAAAAAACAAAATCATTTTTTTTTGTTGAAAATTCAATATTCTAAAAACGGGTTAGTATTTGAAAAATTGTATACATACATATTAAGAAATTATTTTTTTATGTGTGAAATGCTTTTTATCGCTAGTATTAAAAAAAAATGGAGCGCAGTGTTCTTCGGTACAAGGCTTCACAGTTTAACTTTTTTCTACAGACATTTGAAAATGGCGATGCTTATGTTTGCCACCTATAAACTAGATAATTTCCCAAAACAAATATAAATACTTAAATTTCATAACTTTTTTTTCCACCTCACTGTGGAATAAATCGCCAAACTAGTATTTATTCTGCCATTGCCCCTTTGTTTTTAGAAAACAACAACAATTGTATATTCTCAAATGGAATTTCAGATATAGAACGAACAGACATCATTTTCAGAAAATCTGTCCGGTTCGCATTTTGTAAATATTTTTGTTTCGTTGTCGCTGAATTTAATATTATAAATATCAATGTCACTCTGAAGTGGAAAACCCTTTTAAAAAACCCACCTTCTTCATCCTTCCTCTCCATGCTTGGTGCATATCATTCTGTCTCCATATAGTTCTTTATGAATTCATTTAAAACTTGTAGGTATAGCAATTGCATAAATATAAAACGTAAAACTCCCCCGCCCCTTGACGCCCCCCAGCAGATATAGTAAAGACCTGGTTAAAACAAACGAAAAATAAATACCAGATTTTACCCCAGAGCAGTATTTGCATTTGGTCGGTTTGACGGCTATAGAACGACTACCAACGATAAGGATGAGAGAACAACCCTACAATATACTTAGTTTGGTCGGGACGTGAGAGAAGTCCCTTGTTGCCGTGACAATGACAAAACAGTGAAACCACACCGACACTGTGGTGCAAGAGTGCTATATTCCACTCATAGTACATCACTCCAGCATCCATATTCTCCGAAGCTAAAATTTAATTTATTTTCTACGGGCGCGAATAAAAAATTTAAAAATAAAATAGAAATATTTCATTTCAACTTTTTTTTTTGACTATAAATGTCCGTAGTCCTTTTTCTATCCCGTGGTCACGTCTAACAAAGGTCCTCCCACAAGAAATATAAAGTACAACAAAAATAAAAACATCAACAACTGAGTTGTAAAGTTTATTGCCACATTGCGCGCCGGACCAGGGACAACTTTGAGTGTACGAGTATATACGGGTTGATTTAGATTCCAAGAAACATCGAGTTACACCAAGTTTTGAATAAACTTGAAGGGCGAGGAATGTGGTTGTGAGTTGTGACCAATTCAGTTGGGTTTTCATTGCTCAGATGACCCAAATCGAATGATGCTGTGGACTATGGAGTCAGAGTTGCAACGAGTTCAGAGGATGGACATGGAAATCGTGTTCCTGTTAAATGAAAAACTATGTACATATGTACCTATATTCAAGATATAGCCCTGAAATGTCAACATTGAAGTGTATACTTCCACTCAAACTACAACTTGAAGATTTTGAAGGATTTCACGCGAGATGAAAGGCCTTTAAGATCCTTTTTATGTTATATTTACATACCTACCTATGTGCTCTGGGCTTGTTGAAGACCGTTTAACCAAAAAATAGTTCGAATGGAAATTTATTGGTAGCTTTCTTTTTGACTTGCCCTCCTGGTGGGCCCTAAGTGATTTTTTACTTGCAGTCGCACGTTTTTGATTAGTAAAAAGACAAGAGCTCGAGATATTAATGAGACCTGACATTACGATGATAGAGAAAACGAAAAAGGTGTGTCCTGCAATTCTCTGTCTCTGGGTCTGACTGTTTAAACATCTACCTTAACTGTAAACTACAGAGGCGATGTATAAATATATAAAAATGACTCCAAATTTTTCTGACACTTGGCAGATAGCTTCAACAGTGGAGCCTTCCATCATTCACGAGACCACGAGATTCTCTTTAAGACATCGGAGACGAGACCGAAACTAGAGTTGAATTGTTGTATCGAGACATATCGAGAGTTATCTACGAGACATATAGTCTCATAGTTCGAGTAAAACTCGATAATTTGGAAGGTGTTTCTTCAAACAGAATTGAAAGAATACAGAAAAGAGCTTAAAAAATGTCAGGTGATAGCATATAACAAAAATTAGCTTTGCTCCAATATAATCGAAATGCAACAAGTCTTTCCATATTTTACCGCTGCTACTATAAACAGTGTTCCAATAAAATAGCTAGTTGCACTCCTACCCTGAAACAATTCAAATGTAATACTGTAATATTAGGGCTGCCCATTGATTAACTGTTGAGCAAAACTTCGGGCGTACTGTTAAGTACACAATATTCTTTCTTTAGCCGAACAACAAGTATGTGGAATGCTCTAACTTACTCTGTTTCTTCACCTCATTGTAATATTTTGAAATTCAAAACCAATGAGGATCTCCTTCTTCTTTATTTACCGTCGGTTTTCATGATCTCGAGTGGTTCCCAAACTCCCCCAGTTGTGGGGTTCACCGGGTTGGACTCAGAAAACGTTGACAGGCCACCCGGTTTCGGCTGAGGCGAACTAAATGCAGTCGTAGTTGCATTGTTCTCACCCAGAAGTTTTTGCACCTGCCTTTCTTCCGCGAAACTATTGGAACGTCGTCGCGTCGTGTGCTATTGCTTTTGAACTGGCCTCACAGGACTTCTACCACTTAAGTTGGTCGGCTGTATTGTGTGGTTTTTTACGATTCGCCTACACTAAAACCGAATCATCGGTCGATATCGGGACTGAGCTATTCGATCGACTGTCTCGGACTTTTGTCTGCATATACTCCTTCCGATCTCGGAAGGTGTCGGTCTAGAGTCTGAACGTTCATTTGAATGAACTTTATCACTAGTCAACCGGACAACTGATGAAAAATCCAAAGATGTTGGAATATGCCGGTTGATCGCTTATTAACGGACGTCATGGGACGATATTGCTTACAGTGGTGTACGCGCTCTCTTTCCTTTCTATAAGTTTGGTTTGATTGGCCGACAACGGAGCCGAGCCGATAACGGACTAGGTGAGCCGTTAGCTTGAAGACTTCTTCGGATTTTCTTGCTTCTTATTCTATGACATTTTGTCGTTCCTGCTGTCATGCGAAGCACCTTCATTTTAGCTGCCGTGAATTTATTCTCAATTTCTCATACTTCTTGTACGTTCTCCAGCAGTGTGAATCGTATGTATGTAAGCACTGAGTGAACAACTGTTAAAAAAAAAACTAATTCAGCCAATCACACTATCCTTACCCATCTTTTCGTACTAACTTAAAAAAAATGTCTACCGGTACCTGTATGTTTAGTTATTGTGGTACGATTCCTGGATTTGCTTTGATTTGATTAACAATCAATATTTTGTTTTAGAACAAAAGAAATAATAATTCCATTCGCGTATTCAAAAGCAAATCTATAAAATATTTCTACTCATCCATCTCAGATTTTTTTAAATTTATGTAGGTAGGGGATTAGAGTTTACGTGAGGTTAAGGACCTCACGTTTTCATCGCAGCAATTTTTCTAAATACAAAAAAAAAATTATTAATTTTTTTTCCCAACGAACAAGGCTGTTTTGAAGTGTTGTAGGCGTATGCATGGCACACTTTTCCCATTTGTCAGAGAGGGAAAAAGTGAGGGTTAATTTTCTAGCATGCTCCATTTGAGATTTCAGTGAGTATCTGTATCTGTAGAAAAAAAAACTTAAAACGTGATGCCAACGATGATGATGATGATGACAATGACGGTAGTGATGGTAGAATGAAAAGTGAAATCGTTAAGTGAAGTTAGGTATATATATGGGACAGATACATGGATATTAATTGAGCACACGCATACCTCCTCACTAGTACAACTTTTCATCGTTATAAAAATTTTCAATTTTCCAGTATTATTGTAGGATAGGTTGTTAAAGAATAGATGCAGCTGTCATTAAAAACCAAAACAAAACAAACACATGCCTACTATTTTTATTTTTAAAACAAAAGATAAATCGAGCTTATGACATCATAAGAACTGCAATACTGCATGTGTCCCTCGTGTTTTGTTTGTGTCACTGTTAAGACATCATACCTGACTCTAGCAAAGTTCATTTTCTAAAGTGTGCATGTTTTCCTCATAAGGACTACGAAAAAGATTGTTGACATTAATTCAATGTTATGTTAGAGAAGTACGTAATACCATGCAACTACTTGGTCTAGAAACGGGTCGAAATTCTGGTTTCATAACTCTGCTTCTTAATACTCTGCTTACGCGCACAAACTTCTATTTTTAGAAATTAAGGGTTCTTACTTTAAGAAAAACTAAATTCTGGTAATTCGAAAATTGGCTCCGGCTCCTGACCTCCCCTCTCTCATTATTTCTGACCAGTGTTCCCCTCTTATAATGTTGATGGAAAAGCACGCCTCGGAGTGGTTAGAAGAAGTTGCAGGATAGAAGCAATACAAAAAGCATTTATCGGCAGTTGGAGGAAATATCTGCACCGGCTGCTGATACAAACTATGCTATTCAGGAACTACCACGTGGCAACATGAACACGGTTGTAATCATTTTTAAATATTTCCTCAGAAGAAAAGTACTCAGGAGATTCTCTAACTCAAATTCAATTAACAAACTCAAGGGGAACAGAACAGATTCGACAGTATTGTGAAGGACTTCTAAATGAACAATTTTCGATTTTTCAATTTTTCACAGTTAACAAGGAAAATCGATCGATTCATCAGACAATTACCTTCACCCAATCCACAATGGGAAGTGTGGTACACGAAATTGCAACAGCTACCATTCAATAAAGTTGATGGCAACCATCGTGAAGATTGTTGATCTGGTATTGGATTTTCGTATGTGAATAAAATACGGCTATCCGACAACCAGTGCGGGTTTGTTTCGGGTAAACCACCACAGATGCAATCTGGAAGAAAAGAATCAGAATGGAAAAATATCGGGATTCTCCGAGAGTTTTACATATTGTATTGATTGATTTTGAAAAACCACGAGATCTAATACGGTTGCACTTACGTGATGAAAAGTTCCGTAAGTTTACGTTCGGTTGATCATAGAAATGTACCAGCAAGTCAAAACAATGGTAGTTCCCAAGTAGGTGTGCAGCAGGGAAGTGTCTTGAGTCCTTAGCTCTCTAATAGTCCTTTACTCTCTGCTTGGGAATAAGGTAACCGGTGATGAACCCACTGAGTTCAAGAGCCAGACTATCGATTGACATAATACCCGCGCATCTTGGATTCGTTGCGTTCATGCAGTAAGCTAAAAAAAAATATAAACTGTCTTTTGAGACACCTTCTATCAATCAGTAGATTTGGAGCTTACAAAACCAACAAAATGTCACCTTCTCTATGGAAAGTGACCTTTTTAGAATAAAATTTCATTGTTTATTTTCAATTTTTTTGTTGAGAACTTTGTGTGTTTTTTTTTTCAATGTGGTTCTCAATGAAAAAGTTTCAAATGTTACCTCTTGTTCCTTAGCTCCTCAAATAAAAATCCTACATTCTTGCAACGATTACTTGATGTTTAGTTGGATTTCATGGAATTTCCAGAAACAATATCCACAAATTGGAAATCCCCTTACGCAAAATCGAAAAAAAAAATTTCCTCAACAGAACTTTGAAATACAGATTTTTCTTTTTTAAGAATTTTAGATTTAATTACAAAATTTTAAACAGAATTTTGGAAACTGAATTTTGTATTTAAAGAACTTTTAAATACAGAATGGATCATATTCATAGTCGTCTGACAAGTTGTTTCTTCGTCTGTTCTAAGCTAACCTGGAGTTTATTAAACCCAGGCCTAAAAGATAAACTGGAGCTCAAACCTTGAAAACGGCTGAGTCAAAAATGTATTGGATTGCAATCGATTGACAGGCAATAGTACTAAAATTGTAATAGAATTCTGTTTTTACTAAACAGAGCTGCCAAATTTTTTATGAATAGCAGCTGTTTCTAACCTCTGTGTTAACTTTAGACTCGAGGCCAGTTGGATTCGGTTCTAAAGTTTGACTATGAATATGCCCCAATATTGTTATCCAAATCTTTTGCACATAAAGAATTATGATCCCAATCCAAGTCAAGCATCTAACAGGTTCTTCGTTTGGAATCGAAAAAAAAATTCAAGGGATTAAGATTTTCTTATTTCAAAAGATTTCAAATTGACGTAAGGAAACACAAAAGATGTTGTACCATAGCAAGTTAAAAATACTGTTTCAAATCTATAATCTGAAGCTAAGATTGGTGTGATCATTTGGTTGAAATTTACGTGTGCAATCGAATTTCGAGGCTAAGGTGTGCTAGTCACTAATAAAAACTAAACATTTCTCTTTTACCAATTTTACATATCTACTGCTAACACTTCAATTAGCCTTTCATCCACAATCCAAAATTGTTCTAGGCTATAGTTTAGTAAAAATGAAAAGTAATATGTACAATAACACTTAACCAGAGCTCTTCAATTCTTCATTGTTCACATTCACTATGAAAAAAAAAAATTAATAAAATTCAAATCCATGAGTATAAAAAGGTTCATTCAAAAACTGCTAGTTTGATTTGAATGTTCCAATTTTATTTCAATTTTTATTATTTACAATGGCATTTTCGTTACATATATAACCCCTTAAAGGTCATTTCATCAGGTCTTTTTTTCTTCTTTTAATTTTAAAAATTCAATTTTCCATCAAACTTGATGTGAATGGGAATCAATTTCATTTTTCTACTATTTCCACATATGTAAATAATGTAATGTTTCTATTTTAGATACATCGCGCATAGACTGAAATAAATATTGAACCCTTCAACTTATGGTCCATGTGTGTTTCGAGATACAGTTATTTGCTTTTTGTGAATCAATATTTGAGGATGCAAAAAAAAAGCAGTTAATTACCAATTTGTTTTGCGGATAATTGTTGGTATGGTACGGTGCGGCGGCGAGTTATATCCTATAAATGGTCGTTTGAAAGTGATTTTGTTTTTGCTAATGGCGTTAAAATCATTTCATTTTAAATTGAACACACACGCTTTTTCATTATTGCTAACTGCTAAGAGGATTACTCACTGTATATGAGAGCTAAACTCGAGCTGTTTATAACGTTGTCGGAGCAATGTAATTTCCGCCTGCTGTAAGTCTCTCGCATCCTTGCATTCAGTGAGTTCAAATTAGGATGATAATATTCAAAGGGTCTATGTGAACTAATATGCCTCTTAATTACTTTAAATTATCGTTCGCAATGGTGAATCGTCGCGTCGTTAGAAAAGCAAAGTGTCATAAGTCGAAATTTTGACATTTTTAGTTGAGTAAAAAAAAAAATTATTTTTCTATCCAACCTTGAAAACTGTAGCTCTTAAAATTGAGAACTTTTGTGTCGCTCGGATGTAATCTAATCTAGAGGTTCAGAGGTATCCAACATTTTTGTCCATATATCAGTTCCTGCACGTCATGGTTGTCAGTAACAATGACTTTATGGCTGTCACTATTGTCTGTAACGTTCTGGCCAGCATCGTGATTCAACCAGCCCAGAACACCAAACAGACAATTTTTCTGGATGTAATGGTATCTAAAGATACCCTCTAGGATTTACTTCACACCAAATACGACTGTTTCGTTCATGGACGTAACCATGCAACCAGAAGGCATAGTTGTAAAAGACTGCAGTACTTTGGTAATGCAGTCAGTTAAGTCGCAGTTAATTAACTTAACACTTAACTGCAAGTTAATACTGTGGGTGGATGCTTTAACTGCAAAAAAAAAAAAACAGTCAGCAGTCAGTACTAATATTTTAACTGTACAGTTAATAAAAGCAGTTAATTCACTGCAGTACTTTTTAACTGGGGATAGTCTTTTTTAGTCAGATGAAAGTTTCAGAACTGGCCTGGTTTTGGTTTTAGTCAAAATATCTTTTAACTGCAGTTAATTAACTTTTTTTTTAATCTTTTGACTAAAATACCTTTTAAAACAATAAATTTTCTACAAAAAATGTTAAATTACTTTTTTCGATAACTGCTTTTGTTTAAGAGTTGAAAATTTGTTGAAAATTTTTTTAACGCTCCTTCAGTACAAAATGTACTATAACTCTTAAATAAAAGCAGTTATCAAAAAAAGTTATTCGATTTTTTTTTACAAAATTTGTTGTTTTAAAAGTTTTGTCTGTAACTTTTTCTTCTAGGATCAAAACTGCGCGAGTTATGTGCGAAAATCTAAATTTTTATTAAAAACAAGATGGCGGAAAAATAAAAAGTCACAAATGTGAAAAATGTATGGTTGAGCTTGTGTGATATTACACTTTTAATTTATATTAAAAAAAAAATATTTTTTTTTTGTACCACCCCAATACAAAATTTTTTTTTTAAAACGACAAAAAATAAAATACTGAACGAAATTAGTCTTTTTAGTCAATTAACTGCATCAGTACCCAAAAGACTGCAGTCTTTACAACTCTGCCAGAAGAGAGGTTCATCGTTAAACAAAATTCTCTTTTAAAAATCGGGATCAATGGCAATCTATCAAACTAAACACAAATTACTTAACAGCTGTTAAAACGGCCGTCAGTTAAAAAATTGGTGCCAAATTAAAGTCCTTTTTTTCTTTTTTTAAAAACTCGGTATATTGCAAGAAATGTAGCTTTTTGGATAAACAACAGCTGTCATTCAAAACCGCTGTCTTGAATAAAGCCCACAAGCAAAAATAAAAACACTTTTCAATTCCACGACTTTTCGAATTTAAATTCGAAATGAAAATGATTTTTTAAAGTAAAAACTTAAAATCGATTCCCTAAAAAAATTACATACGTTTTTCGACTTATGACACTTTGTTTTTTCTAGCGACGTAATGTCATCCAAGAGACGAAAGTAGCACAGCATATTAGCCTGGCTTTGTCATATTATAAAAGCTGAAACATTTTTTTTTTCACAATTTTATAACGAAATATTTATTTTTGTTTTATTTCGTTTCAGCAGACAACGCAAAACAGCTATCACTTTAGCATATCAGCGTCGTCACTGTCATAGTGCGTCGCAGTTATAATAGTCGCAGAACAATACTGCTAAAAGATGACAGCAAAATGTCACAATTGCGAAAATCAGCTTCTTTCCGTTCCAGGATTCCAGTAAGAAGAAGTCGTTTGCCACAGCGTCGTTGCTGTAGTCCACCCCCAGGTGGTGTCGTCGTGAGGTTAAGGGGTGCCTCTAGTGGATGTGGCGGAAGAACTAACACCACCAACACCGAAGACGTTGGCTTAGGACTGCAGACAAATAGAAGTTTTGCATTCGAGAGATGCGCTGCAGATATCAATATTAACAACAACAACAAGAAAAAGAAAATACGCAGCAACAGCAGCAAACAACAGCACAAACGATATTCGTCATCTTCATCCTTTTCAAGCAGCGACGAAAGCTATGAATCTGAAGCGCCACGCCAGGTGGGGCTTGATTTTATATAAGATACATATATGTACTAATTTCTTTTGATAGAATTTCCCAGATGCATGCACACAAGCTCATGCTTTACTGAATTTTCCCATTTTCCACAGTTGGCTTTTATATCTGCTTATCCTATCTTCTTTATTTAGATGGGATGGTAGGGAATACATATCTCTGGAATATAATACGCGAAGGGTGCAAGTTATTGTTGACATATTTATATTCTCAACATCGCATTGAGACAGGAGCACAATTTTAAAAAGATTAAACGTAACTTTATTTGGGTGGCATATTTTATTGGAAGGAATATTATTGTGAATGAAAATTGTGCGAGCGAGAATTGTGTGGAGTGGCATGTCAAGAGCTTTGTTTGTGTGTTTGTTTTGAGGATTTATGTTGGCAGTTTAAATAAATTGAGTTTATTCTTTTTTCTTTGGGAATAATAGTAAAATAGATTCGCTCTTTTGTTAAATTGATATTTTTTTTATAAATCGTCCTATTAAATTTCATCTTGAAAATAATAAGAACAATTTTGTCGAAGAGATAAATCTTCAAACTCAAATGAATTTGTATACATTTTTTTTTAATGCTTTAAGCCTATTAGATACAATACTGATGAGTAATGAGAAAGGAACATTATTTGCAATATCGAATGGCCAATTAAATGTGTAAGAAAAAAAGAGAGGAGGGAATTTTTCATGTAGCAGACTAACATTTTGCTCATAAAACAGTCGTAGTTATTACACCAACTACCTTTCGAATCATATCAGCTTAACAGAAACAAGTTTGTAATTTCGTTAACCATCAACAGAAGAACATTATTGAAGCTTTTTCAAACTTCTATTACAGTGCTTGCATAAGCTCAAATGAATTTTAAGTTTTGAAAGTAGGTACGTAAGAAAATCAATAATAAATTTTTAGATTAAACTCGGAATGATGAACCCAGCTAGTTTTGCAAAATGCAAATACTTGACCAATATTTATTTTACTGCATATAACCGAAACGCTGAAATTCCAGAATTTACTGTTAAGAAAAAGAATTTTTTAGCGACATTGGTAGATTTGTATTTCTTTATCTAAAGTACCTATACCGTTCCTTACCAGTTTCGCGTTTTGCAAGAATTTTAACTCCCTCGTTGGGGAAAGAAAAACAATTCAAATTATTACCAACGTTATTGAAAATTTCTTAGTTTTGACTGTGTTTTTAACTTCTTCTTTTACCGACGGTAATCTTGGTCCAGAACCTCCTGTTTATAAGACTATAGGTCCACAACTGTCCCACTTCACCACAAAGCTCTTAAGGCTTAAGGCTTGTGAAATTCACCGGTTTGATCTCAGGAAACGTTGACAGGCCTCCCGGTTTTGGATTGTTCCGTATCATAGGTCGACACCTACGTTGCATTCGATTGATCTCAGAGTTTTGTGCCTGCCTTTCGTTTGTGACATTGTTGGAACGTTATGTGCCTATTAAACTAGGTTCTCAGCTTATCTTCTTTTTACATCTTTTTATATGACAGTAGAAGCTAAGTTAGGTTAGGTTAGGTTACAGTGGTGGTCAGCAAAAGGCTGACCCACGTAGACCAATAAGATTGGTCCGTTGTGATACCACAAGAATCAGTAAGATACCCTCCTTTACTCATTAAAAGCTTTTGAGCTTTTTACGAAGCGAGCATCGCACTAATCTTAGTATTTGCTAGATCACTAGAATCGTTATAGTAGAATTCTCCTAATTGGAGTCTACGTCTATGGGACAGACCTGGGCATGTACAGAGAAGGTGTGGAATTGTTTCCTCCTCCTCTTCATCCATACAGCTTTTGCAGAAGTCGTTTGCATGCACGCCAAGACGGGTTGCATGTCTACCTATAATACAGTGTCCAGTAATGACACCTATTATGGAGCTAATATGCAGTCTGTTTAAGGATAGCAAACTTCTCGTTTTCTTCATATCTAGTTTTGGCCACACCATCTAAGTTTGTCATGCAATGTTTTGACCAAGATGATATTTTTGAGGTGAAGTCTTCCTCAGGTTTTCTTACTTCTTATTCGATCACACTTTGTCAGTCCTGCTATCATGCGAATTCTCTTCTCTACTCTCAGACTTTTTGGACATTGTCGAACACTATGAACAAACTGTATGTAAGCGCTGGACGAACAAGTGCCGTCTAGAGCTTTCCTTTCAGCTTACGAGCATTTTCAGGTCACAGAAGATGGCAGTGTTTTACCCACACTTCATACACCCTGCTATTGCGCCATGTTTGATCCCGTCATCCCAACGTCTTTAGCTACTGATCATCCTAAGGTCTTTAGATACTGATCAGTAATCCAATCTTTTTGGAATAGGCCTTTGGGGATTTGAAAATGGACAACAAAGGTATTGCGTCTTTTTCGAGCTAATGTCCCTCCAGAACATCCACCCAAACATCAAGGGCTCTTTACAAGGACTCAGGATCTTCACTTACGATCGTCAGTAAGGAATAACGGCTCATCACATTATCTTGAAGCAGAACGTCAAGTACAATGATAAAGAGCAAAAGACTCAAGACACTTTCCTAGGGTCCAGGTGTGGCTTCAATTTGGAACTCTTCGATGAGTTCTATGGAGCATCCTAACTAATTCATATCGATGATCATTCGCACGACAATTGCTGAACTCCTCGTTGTGTAGATGCAACCTATATTAGATCTCGTGGTTGTCTGTATTTTCCATTCTGATTCTTGTACTATGGATTGCATCTTTTGTTGATTGGTATCACCGTTGCCCTTGAAGAATGGAAGAAGGTAACTTTCCGTCTCTGGGCATCTAGTCAGCGAAGATGAGATGAAAATCATGAGCCATCTTGACCCGGTATTTCCCGTCTTTTTCAAGAACTCGAAGGGTATCTCGGCTCGACCAAATTCGATTTACCCTTTTTGAAGTTTTTCACCGCGACACTAACTTCTTCGACTGTGATGTTGGCGTTTTCTTGGTTGTTACGTGCAGCTATTTAAAAGTATACGACCAAAGTTTACCATTACATAAATTACACGGTCAAATCACCTGCAATTAAATGGTGTGATGGTTTTATACTTACTTGATGTTTAGTTAAATAAGTGACCGAGAAAATATGTCTGCTAAGATTTCGAAATTATTCTGCAATAGATAACTTCCCCCAAGCCAATGCTAAATCAGAACGAGACATTAGCACATTCCTTGCATCCAAGTTTCGTAACTTATTTTCCACAAAAAAATTGACATTAAATGTTCAAGTTGTGATGGTAAATTTATTTAGTATTTTACAGCATTAAATTTTTTCTTCGAAAATAAAAAATAAATCCAATCAAACAAACTTTGTTTAATTTCGTAAAACCTGTAGTTACCTACTTCAGCCCGTCCAAAATCTGTTTTTTTTTTTTAATATTTCTACCATATGTATATATTTTGTTTATTATTTTTGGCCTACTTACATCATAATGCAATAACGCATTATTGTGATGCTCTCATATTTCACACAGAAGTCATCAACTGTCAGAAACACACTTGTTCCCGGGTGCACTATATCTACAAACGCCAACATACTTCGCCTTTAAATTCTACATCCCTCATCATCACATTGCATATAATAATATTTATGAAAATTATATGACTGAGCGAAAAATATTTATTTTCCATGATGATTTATGCTTGAATATAAATTAATTTTGACCCAAAAATGCAACAGCTCGTAGATGGCGGAAAGCTATCTGTAAATACATATCTATGTTGTGTATACAGATTTTTTTTTCTCGAATACCTACCATCAAAAACCGACCTAAAATGCTCGCCAAAAAGATATTCTGTAGAAACAAAAACAACAATTGTGGATTTTTTGGTTTTAAAATATTGTGATTTTTGCATAAATTTAACAAGTTTCGGTTTGAGATGAAGATACATTAGAATGAAATATAGGTAGAGTAGATCAAGGACCATGACACGATGAGCTCTGAAAATATGTACAATAGAATAGAATTTTATTGTTTCCTTGAATTGTTTTTGTTTTTTTGAAGAATTTTCTTTTATTGATTTTTAAATTATCAAATATTTATTGTTCTATTTTCATAACGTATACATAATTTTATGGAAAATTTGTGTATGAGTATGTACAATGAACCAAGAACTCATATTATATTATTACATAACATTGGATTTAAATATTTTTTTTTATTAATTTTAGTTTATTTCAATCGGTCATGACTAGAAGAGAGGGAATTAATTAGTTTGATGTCATCGCTAGAAAACCGTCGACAAGTCACTCAAATTTTGTCATTTGAATTGATGTATGGGTATACTCCATGCTTCAAATAAAAATGGAGCAATTTAAAGTGCATTGATAATCTTTTAAAAAATCATTATCTCGAGATAGATAATATGGGAGTTATGTTTATTTTAGGACAACTTATTCGAAAATTGGTTCATTTTCAAAAGTATGAAAAATATTTTAGAATGTAAAATAGTTAAATTTATTATAAAAATGGTGTTTACAAATTTCCGTTCGATGTTTTTTTTCATACTGGTCGCATACGCATAACATTTAGAAAAACACTATTTTATTTTTAAACTCTAAGCTTACTAATCATTTAATTTCTCTCATACAATTTGTCTGATTGATTTTGCAAGTTTTCCACAATCGCTAGATAAATATCGGTTTCGCTATTTTTCAAATATGACAGGTAAGATTATTTTTTCTCTTTTTCAAAATTCAAAACAAATCGGGATAAGAACATTAAACAGTTAAGAAAGGATGATATTGAATGTTTATTATATTTAATATATTTAGTAAAGCATGTATTTGTATATTCAAAATTGTTTGACACAGAATGTTTAAAAAAAAGTTAAGAATAAAATGTTGGTACATCAATAAACCAAATTTACATAACCACTTTACTTTTACTTTTAAACTTTAAGGTAGTAAGAAACTGAAAATTTATCAAGAACCGAAATTTTAGCATTTTTCGTTCTCCATTGTTATAAGTTTAACAAAAATACTTCCTGAGAAACATTTTTCTCCGGACTCAAAGTTTAAAGAGATTCCCTAAACTGAAACTTTTTTATTAGCTCCAAAAAAAAACGTAGGTACCTGTCCGTAACCGTAACCAAAAGATATTGATATCGAAAACGGCTCCAACGATTTTGATGAAAATTTGTCGGTGGAATTTTGTACAAATTTAATTTATTTAATATTTTGCAAAAAAACGTAATATTAACGGAACTTGTCGTTTAACCGGTTGCAAATACATAATGAATTTTATGCTTTTTCATATTTTTCTCTGATGAAATTTTTTGATTTTTGTTCATTCTAAAGTATTTCAATATAGGAGCAACTTTGTGCTATCCAGTTTTGCATTTAATTTTACGTTGATATGCACAAAAAATAAAGTACATGACTGGATCGCCAAATAAAGAAAATACATACCAAAAAAAAGAACTTCCAGCTTTTAGGTGGAGTGTCAAAAAATTACAATTTTTTGAAATTTTTTTCAACATTCGTTTAGAGCGGGTTTTTTCAAAAAATATTTTTTGTGCACGTATAAGCGCTTAAAAAAATTATTATTAATTATTTTTTTATTTAACAATATACACTTAAAAATACTCAAAACATTGAGTTTAAAAAAAAAATGATTTGAAAATTCTTTTGAGTATTTTGATATTCAGTACTAGGCCTTCTATTGTCTGCTGTGACAGGTATCGTTATATGTATTAGGACCTACAAAAATTAAGATTATCTAAGAAATTAGTAGCTGGTGCATACTTGAAAACCTTAAGTTCGAAATTCGAAGAAAAGCACTTCGGTCACTCCGGTAGCTTAGGTAGTAGGTTGAGGTATAGACAGACCGAGAGAACGATAATAATGCGGGTACCATTTTTTTACAAGATTTCTATCATCGGTCTGATTAAGATCACCATTTCTTTTTTTTTTACGAATCCAAGTCTCGCCCTGTAGTACCTGTAAACGCAAGTAAAAAGTTTTTGGACAAAAGTGCTAGATTTCGATATTTATAGTGGAGGGTAGTTCTGAAAACTTGTGTTTTCAATCTATACAATCTAAAAATTTATTTTCTACACTTATTAATATACGTATGTTTTTTTCGTAGATGGTGAAATGGGGCGTTGTTGGGTTTTATTTCAAATTGCCTATACTCTTCGAAAATTCAGATTTTTCGGTTTTATGTGGTATGACATCAAAAAAAAAAAAAAATAGAAAAAAGCTTCAGTTGAAATAAATCAATTATGATTATAATACATCAAACAAAGCTAACATATAATTAAATATTGAAATTGTTACATCATTTTTTGCCCTTGTCATTTTAAATTGCATTCTATTTTACACGAAACTTTTTCCTTATTGAAACTAAAAAACAAACAAAACCTTGCAGTTTGGATGCAAATTTACGTTCCACTTTTGCACGAACCTAAATAAACTTGTGTATCTAAACTAACGATTTTACCGCTGTTTTGAGTCAATTTTAAATTGTCAAGCATGATAACCTCGATAAATAACAAACTGGACAACAAAAACTCATGTCCAACCGCACAATGCAACTTTATTTACACAAAACATTTTCATTTCATTCATTTTCTAACCACATAATACTTCGAATCATTTAAACACTAACATAATTATTATTTCATTATAATTCAATCCGCAAAGAAACGCTATAGTTTATGTTATATTGAGACTGTATACGATAAAACTCAATTAAAAGTTTATGGTGACCTTATACCGAAAGTAACATATTGTTTTTACTTGCGACTTATTGGTGCTATAGGGTATGTTTTGGATTCGTTATGGGAAAACCGAAAAATTGGGTCTCGCAAATCTGTATGTCGCTTGCCTGTTGAGCTACAGCCCAAACGGTAGAGTGGATTTTCTTGAAATTAGGTATATTATGTTTTTTGGGCACAAATTTTTTTGGAATTTTATTTTTAAACCAAAAATAATGGTACCTGCCTGCCATACTTTTTTCGCATTTTTGGAAAATCCGGCTCGTCTCGAAAAAATGCTTTAAAGATCTCAAAATAAAAATTCTATTTTAAGTAAATGTTGGCTCTTTTTAAATGAAAAAAGAAATTTCTTAATGCATCACGTAGAATCTTTTTTTTGTTTTTATTTTCGAATTTCCCAAAAAAAACGTTCAACTGATTGTTATCAAATTTTTTATGAAAGAGCCTCAAAAATTCATAAAAAGTATTCAATAAAAAATTACCCTACTATCTATACTTTGATTTGATAAAAAATTGGGGTTTTTTATACTATTTTAAATAACTTAAACAAAAATTAATTTTAAATTCAAAAATAACGGTAAAAAAATTTAGAACACTTTATCCTAAACGCCTTGAAGATTTTTGACACAACTGATTGCGTAAATTAGTATCCATTAGCAAGGTCTATCATAAATTTAGATATTTTAATTTTGTTCTCAAAATTCTCAAAATCCTAGAATGTGGATAAAAATTTGGTGGGTGCTGGTATTAGTATACGGCCACTAACCACATTATTTTTTTTTTGTGTTCTATTTTCTACAGTACTTTAACATAGGTGCAGTGTGATCCAGTCGTGTAGGGGATTTTGTGTAAGGAATAAGAGAAAATCTAAAAATAGAAATTGAAATGGAAAACTTGTTCAGACTCATTCGCAGTGATGGGTTCTTGATTTTGTTGAGCCTAAGAAAAATCGGAATTTATGTTATCTTCTGAATTTTCAACATCCACAGCCTGGACAAAAGTTTCTTCGGAATGATTACCTTCGGAATGTTCTTCATAAAGCTCACGTAATTGAGCTACTTTTGCATCTGCTGCAAATTCAATATTGTGTTCAGTAAGCAAAGGTACCAATTCTTTTCTCTTCTTAAGCGATTGTGCCATATTAATCCGGACAAAATGTTGAAAACAGAATTCAATTTCAATTTAATTGTAAAATTTTTTTAAGGCCTGGCCCCTTTCTAAAAAAGACTAAGGTTTGATTCAAAAGGTTTTTATTAATATTTTAACAATCAACTGTTTAGTCTTATGAAAAACTTAATAATAATAATTTCATTACATTTTATACATTTGATTTCTTACTCTGAGAAATAAAATAGATTTATATTATTTATAATACGCATGGAATATGAATTAAATAAACCTATTGAAATATTTTTCTAAAAAAGCAATTAAAATAAGATACACTGGGTAGGTATTAAAAAGTTTGTTAAAAAATTGTCAAATGAAAACCTATTTTCTAAAAAAAAAACAATTAAAAAAAATATTTTTCCATTAGCTTGGAAAAAAAATTAAAAACAATTTTGTTTTAATT
The DNA here is from genome assembly GCA_958431115.1 of Syrphus vitripennis. Lineage (NCBI taxonomy): Eukaryota > Metazoa > Arthropoda > Insecta > Diptera > Syrphidae > Syrphus > Syrphus vitripennis. The sequence goes on from OY288108.1 coordinate 33,453,051, forward strand.
TAATTTTGTTTTCAAAATTCAAGACTTAAATAAAAGCTTTTTTCCAAAAATTGACGTGAACGTAATCGCTTGACGCTAAATTTTATATATGTTAAGTAAAAAAACGATTTTGGATATTTTTTCATAAATTCATATATTTTCTCAATTATAATATATTAAATAATAAAATATTTTTTGGATTTTGTGAGAGTATTTTGAGTCGAATTATTAATACGAAAGAATTCCTAAATTAAAGCTCATAATATTTTTGATTTTAAACAGTAGCATTCGTATTTATTAGTTTTTTTGTCTACTTAGACACTGTCTAACTATTTTCTAATTTGTGGAAATATTGTACTTTATATAATAAAAGTAAATTGGTATCACATTATTTACCGTTAAGACAACCTACCCTGGTGTCTAATCTATGCAGCCATAAGACAACAATAAATAAGGTTTTTGAACACATTTTCCAAAGTTGGACAGTTGTCTAAAGTTAGACAACGTTTATAAATACGACTTTAGGATTTTTTAAGACCTAACTAATTAATAAAAAATTTTCTTTTTTTAGAACTGTTTAAAAGGATATGAAAGTAATCTATTCAAAATTGAATATTGAAAATTTGATTTCCAAGTGGTCAATTATATTTAAAAGTTGGTCACCCTAATTATATTCTTTAAACCCACTTGTTTTTGTTGTTTATATAAATATGTCTGATTTAACTGTTATGTTTATTTATACATGCATATATTTATACATGCATTTATTGCATCAGTAGCACCAGCTCAAGCATAGCCTGTCACACAAAATGCAAACTGACATATCCATATTATAATGTACATGTTTATTACTATACATCAGAATTCAGGACATCATCATGATAGAAGAAGAGAAAGAGCACCATCGAGTTTGTTCACTTTCATTCAATGAATATGCATTATTTATTGCATCAGTTTTTGTTTTTGTACCAAAAATGGCACCCGCTTGCTGGTTGCTGCACACAAATCCTTCTGGTTTTTAATGTTTTCAATACTCACACAATCAGGTGTATACCTATACATATGTAGATGAAGATAGATATTTTATCTCTATACATTTGTTGTATGTCGACTCGATTTTGTTTTTTTTTTTCATAATTTGTGTGTTTTGCATAATGATGGTCAAAGTGAATAGTTTATTACTCAAAATGTCCATCAAACAAAAACACTCGTGTTATTGATAAAAGCTGTTCTGAGAACTGGATGTTAAAATTATAATTTTTAAATAGAAAATTCGCTCTGGTTTAACGCACCACTGAAAAACTGTGCCTAAAAGAATCAAATTGTTGGTTTACAATGGCAAAACATCAACATAACTAAATTGATATTTTATCAACAAACACTGCCTAGTGGTATTTTTACTTTGAAGTAGTGCCTGTTTGCCAACTTGAACTTGCATCTTTGGGTTTGATCCCCAGTCTAGTTAGTATTCTCCTCTGCTATATTCTCTCAACTAAACGCCACCCCATTGATTTAATGAGATAATCAAAACCTAATTTCTCAATCCACTGTTCCAACAAAAATCGATCTTATTCCTTCTTAAATTGCCTAAGAACTCTAAGTCTTACTTTACATAGAAATTATGTTGCCAAAAGGATTAGGAGGATGACAAAGTGACGACAGACTTAGACTCTTGTCATAACTATCTTTATTGATGATAAATTATGGCATGTTAAATATTTACTAGAATTAGACCAACATCAGGACCGGAAAATGTATTTTATATCAGGAAATCAGGTTCGGTAACATCATCATATTTGATTTTACAGCAAATTTAAAACACATTTTTGTTCGGAAATTAAAGCTCCCCACATAAATATTGCTATCAAAACTAAAGAACTATACGCACGATAGACGAAGTTGAATGCAATTGCAAACAAAAACAAATATTGCTCGTTTACGAATACATACCTACTTGAAAGAACATAAAAATATTCCTCAATAAAAGGTTCATTACCGCAATGTATGAGTTTATTCCCATAATAAACGAAATTGTTAAGATAAAAAAAATGCTGATTGACATTATATTTTTTTTTTATTATAAACGTATTTATCAAAGTTAGAAAATTCATTTGAAAAAGCTATTTCTCACAATTGATGAACTTACTGTGCCAAAAAAATTAACGATTTTATTTATAAAAAAATGTTTATTTATACAACCAAACGGTTTTATTAATTTTAAATAAAACGAAGATTCATTCATACAACATATCGTGTATAGACTTGAAATTATTAAAAAACATTTTTCGTAATATTAACAGAAAGTTCATTGAAACAATGAATAACTATTATGTGTTTATTGATATCGTTTTCAGTTTTTTGAGTTCATTCCCACTTGAGTAATTCAATCCTCAGACTACATTAGTCCTTTTGGCTTAGTCCAACTGTCTTGTCTCAGCGAAACGAATTATTTCCACAAAAGGTTAGATACAGAAAAATTCCAGATGCCCGAAAATTAAAGATTTATTTGTCTGTCCCATAAGATGAGAAGCATTTTGTATATAAATTTTGTTTCCAATTTGGGAGTGATCAATTTTCGATTTAAGTACTTATAATAAATTAAAACCCATCGGTATACCAAACCCACATTATTCCCTATCCATTTTAGACTTTCGTAGATCTAAAAAAACCTTCAATATTATGTGAAAATATTTAGGTTAACACTTTTTAAACAGGAAAACTTCTTGTTCCCTAATCTCTCATGCTCACATCGTCATTTAAGAATTTTCTCATCCCCAATCCTGTCTATTCAGCCATTTCTCCATATTTACCTTAAAAAAAACAACGACTGTTGTTAACAGCTATATCTACAGGATAGAGTATAAACGATGACGAAATATTCTCAGACATCCTGTCCGTATATCTACCATAAACCATACTATCACCATGTCCTAATTTCCAAAAAGTTCTTTTTTTTTTAACTTTTTTTTAGGTTTCGTGAATTTCATTTAAAAAAAAACCCTTAAACAAAATTGAAGACAAAAATTAACGCTCACTCTCTGATGTGAATAGATACAAAGTCTTAAACATGTACATAGTTTGTCTAGGTTGATGCTGTGTTTGTAGATATTCCCTTCTAGCTGATGAGCTTCTATGTTATAAGGAAAATATAGGGAATAGATATTGTGGTTCTGACGTTTTTGGAAAATTTTTGAAGTGAAAGCGGTGAGCAAGTTTCCACATGAATTGTTAAAATGTAGGGGAAAATTAATTATTGCTATGGAGAAGTGCCAACTAGTCAAGTTGTCGTTTTTGGCTTCCTCTTATTTGTTGTCATCGTAATCTATATTCTATGGAACTATATATATATATATAACATATAACAGACGACGACAGGCGTGTATCTAATATTGCCAACTGATGTAGGTAAAAGGGAAATAATTTTTAGAGTAAACAACCTTACTCCTAATCCATAGTTACTTAAGTTAATTACAACAACGCATAAAATTTAGTGTGGCAAAGTCTGTAATAAAATAATGCCAAATATTGGTTGACCCTATTTCATATTAATTGGGTGTAGACCAGTTCCATTTATAATCGATGACAATAAGTGAGAGAAGAGCAAAATTTAAAGTCCTAAAACTTCCATTGCATTAAAGCCTCTTCATACTTCATATGGCCTATTTCTGTTCTGGAAGGATGATATATGTATGTACTTACTTAAGGTGGCGCCCGGGTCGGTCTAAGTTTCAGCTAAATTTTAAAATACGATTTTCTCAAAACTATGAAAATAGAATACACCTTTTTTTGCTCAAAAGGGGGGAATTATTACTTATTAATTTTTTGGCGGTTTTTGTTGGTTTCCTCTTTAAATTTTTTTTTTTTTTTAACTAGCGCGCACATCAGAAGGCAGCATATTTAGCCGTTTCAGTTCCACGTCTGAAGAGTAGGGATGTGAATCTGGAAACTATTATGAAAAGCTAAGGGTGCTATCATCAGCGAAACAATTTAATGGATTAGTAGTTGCAGACAGGAGATCATTAATGAAAATGAGAAAGAGGGTCGGAGACAAAACAGAACCCTGTGGCACACCAACATTTATGTTGTGGGTTTCAGACTTTAATCCGTGTAATACTACTTGTATAGAGCGATTCGAAAGAAAGTTACTAATCCAACGAAGAAAGGTTTCATCGATACCAAAAGCACGAATTTTCGATAAAAGAGCAGGATGCCAAACTTTATCAAATGCTTTAGAAATATCAATTGCAATAATCTTACTTTCTCCAAAATGTAAAGATTTGTTCCACTGTTCGGTGAGATAAACCATCAAGTCACCAGTGGATCTATTGCTGCGAAAGCCGTATTGCCGGTCATTAAGAAGCCCTCGATCTTCGAGATATTTCTTGAGCTGATAATTTATCAGCGTTTCCATGACCTTGGAAAGAAGGGATGTAAGTGCAATTGGTCGGTAATTAGAGGGTGAAGAAGATTTGCCTTTTTTTGGGATAGGCAGGACAAGTGCAAGTCGGAACAAGCCCAGAAGAATAGGATAGATGGAAAAGCTTACGCAGGGGTTTTGCCAGCGTGGAAGAACACCTTTTCAGAACAATGACGGGGATACCATCCGGAGCAGTGGATTTATTAGTGTTGAGATCTTTTAGGACTCTCGCCACTTGGTCGAAAAAAACGTCGGTACCATACCATAGTTATATATTGCTTCAAACCTATGTCGATTTTATCATAAACACAGATAACAATTTGAAAAAATATTTTTTTATGAAAGAGATGTAAAAATAATTAAAAGTTTTTTTTTTGTTTTATTGCTACCTACTTACCTAATATACTGGAGTTAGCTGGTTATTAAATTCCTTTATCAATAGGATTTGAGGCAAAAATCTTGTAATTTTTAAAAAATCGAATTAATATTCATCAAATCTTTGTAAATCATTCTGAAATTGAAGCACTTAGTTCATGCAAGCGGATTTGTTGAAAAGATTTGAGTCTCAAAATCTTGTAATTCCATAAAAAAATTGAACTAAAATCAGCTGGAAACATGGAAATCTATGAAAAATAAAATTATTTAAACTTAATAATATTTTTTTTAACCAAAAATAATCGACTTCAAAAAAGTTTGAAAAATTTTGAAATCTGTATGTTTTTCATAAAATAATAAAGGTTGGAGAAAGGAGTGAGAAGAAGAAGGTCTTCCTCGTCCTGTGTAGTGGTCATTGTCTTTGTCGTGTTGTCTTGTTGTTGTTGTTGCTGTCGTTGTTGTTGTTGTATGTTGGTCACTGGCGACTTCTCCCCTCCTTCTTTTGGAGAGACAAAGCCAACGCCGGCAGCCGTGACTTCTGCCGACGTTTCAACGTATATCCCCGTTGATAATTTTTTGTTCGTTCGTTGTAAATTGTCCATAGTTTTATCATGTTGGGTTTCTCTTAGTTAGTCCGGGATCACAGCTGATCGGCTGAAGATTTAAGAAATACAAATCTACAGCCGATCAGCTGAGGCCCCAAACGTAAGCCTCCCCACCGCTGCAAGGTGGAAACCCGGCGAGGAGGACTACTCGTATAACTAGGACCTCTATTGTCTGCTGTGACAGGTATCGTTGTTTTAGGAGTTGAAAATCTAAGAAATTAGTAGCTGAAGCATACTTGAAATTTTCAATTTTGTCCCAAAAACTTTTTACTTGCGTTTACAGGTACTATAGGGCGAGACTTGGTTTCGTACGAAAATAGAACTGGTGATCTTAATCAGACCGATGATAGAAATCTTGACAAAAATGGTACCCGCATTATTATCGTTCTCTGGGAAATTGATTTTGATAGTGATAGTGATTTGGAGGGTAATTCTGAAAACTTGTGTTTTCAATCTACCAACTTCTTATATACTTGTGTTTTTTTAATTTCAAATTGCCAACTCTTCGAAAATTCAGGGTTAATCTTCCTAATGCGGCATCCTTATACGTTGTGAAATTATACTTCATGATTTTTTAAATAAAAAGTTTCTCGGGTATAATTATGTGGTGTGACATCAAAAAAAAAAAAAAAAAATAAAAAAAACCATTTAGAAGCTTCAGTTGAAATAAATAAGTTATGCCCGAATTATAATACATCAAACAAAGCTATAATATATAATTAAATATTGAAATTCTTGCATCATTTTCTGCCCTTGTCATTTTAAATTGCATTCTATTTTACACGAAACTTTTTCCTTATTGAAACTAAAAAACAAACAAAACCTTGCAGTTTGGATGCAAATTTACGTTCCACTTTTGCACGAACCTAAATAAACTTGTGTATCTAAACTAACGATTTTACCGCTGTTTTGAGTCAATTTTAAATTGTCAAGCATGATAACCTCGATAAATAACAAACTGGACAACAAAAACTCATGTCCAACCGCACAATGCAACTTTATTTACACAAAACATTTTCATTTCATTCATTTTCTAACCACATAATACTTCGAATCATTTAAACACTAACATAATTATTATTTCATTATAATTCAATCCGCAAAGAAACGCTATAGTTTATGTTATATTGAGACTGTATACGATAAAACTCAATTAAAAGTTTATGGTGACCTTATACCGAAAGTAACATATTGTTTTTACTTGCGACTTATTGGTGCTATAGGGTATGTTTTGGATTCGTTATGGGAAAACCGAAAAATTGGGTCTCGCAATTCTGTATGTCACCGTTAAGACAACCTACCCTGGTGTCTAAGTTAGGCAGCTATAAGACAACAATAAACAAAGTTTTTGAACACATTTTCCAAAGTTGGACAGTTGTCTAAAGTTAGACAACGTTTATAAATACGACTTTAGGATTTTCAAAGAACTAACTAATTAATAAAAAATATTTCTTTTTTTAATATTGTTTGAAAGGATGTGCAAGTAATCTATTCAAAATTGAATATTGAAAATTTGGCTTCCAAGTGGTCATTTATATTTGAAAGTTGGTCACACTAATTATATTCTTTACATCCACTTGTTTTTGTTACTTATACAAATATATCTTATTTAACTGTTATGTTTATTACATAAATACATGTATAAAATACTATTATTTATACATGCATTTATTGCATCAGTAGCACCAGCTCAAGCATAGCCTGTCACACAAAATGCAAACTGACATATCCATATTATAATGTACATGTTTATTACTATACATCAGAATTCAGGACATCATCATGATAGAAGAAGAGAAAGAGCACCATCGAGTTTGTTCACTTTCATTCAATGAATATGCATTATTTATTGCATCAGTTTTTGTTTTTGTACCAAAAATGGCACCCGCTTGCTGGTTGCTGCACACAAATCCTTCTGGTTTTTAATGTTTTCAATACTCACACAATCAGGTGTATACCTATACATATGTAGATGAAGATAGATATTTTATCTCTATACATTTGTTGTATGTCGACTCGATTTTGTTTTTTTTTTTCATAATTTGTGTGTTTTGCATAATGATGGTCAAAGTGAATAGTTTATTACTCAAAATGTCCATCAAACAAAAACACTCGTGTTATTGATAAAAGCTGTTCTGAGAACTGGATGTTAAAATTATAATTTTTAAATAGAAAATTCGCTCTGGTTTAACGCACCACTGAAAAACTGTGCCTAAAAGAATCAAATTGTTGGTTTACAATGGCAAAACATCAACATAACTAAATTGATATTTTATCAACAAACACTGCCTAGTGGTATTTTTACTTTGAAGTAGTGCCTGTTTGCCAACTTGAACTTGCATCTTTGGGTTTGATCCCCAGTCTAGTTAGTATTCTCCTCTGCTATATTCTCTCAACTAAACGCCACCCCATTGATTTAATGAGATAATCAAAACCTAATTTCTCAATCCACTGTTCCAACAAAAATCGATCTTATTCCTTCTTAAATTGCCTAAGAACTCTAAGTCTTACTTTACATAGAAATTATGTTGCCAAAAGGATTAGGAGGATGACAAAGTGACGACAGACTTAGACTCTTGTCATAACTATCTTTATTGATGATAAATTATGGCATGTTAAATATTTACTAGAATTAGACCAACATCAGGACCGGAAAATGTATTTTATATCAGGAAATCAGGTTCGGTAACATCATCATATTTGATTTTACAGCAAATTTAAAACACATTTTTGTTCGGAAATTAAAGCTCCCCACATAAATATTGCTATCAAAACTAAAGAACTATACGCACGATAGACGAAGTTGAATGCAATTGCAAACAAAAACAAATATTGCTCGTTTACGAATACATACCTACTTGAAAGAACATAAAAATATTCCTCAATAAAAGGTTCATTACCGCAATGTATGAGTTTATTCCCATAATAAACGAAATTGTTAAGATAAAAAAAATGCTGATTGACATTATATTTTTTTTTTATTATAAACGTATTTATCAAAGTTAGAAAATTCATTTGAAAAAGCTATTTCTCACAATTGATGAACTTACTGTGCCAAAAAAATTAACGATTTTATTTATAAAAAAATGTTTATTTATACAACCAAACGGTTTTATTAATTTTAAATAAAACGAAGATTCATTCATACAACATATCGTGTATAGACTTGAAATTATTAAAAAACATTTTTCGTAATATTAACAGAAAGTTCATTGAAACAATGAATAACTATTATGTGTTTATTGATATCGTTTTCAGTTTTTTGAGTTCATTCCCACTTGAGTAATTCAATCCTCAGACTACATTAGTCCTTTTGGCTTAGTCCAACTGTCTTGTCTCAGCGAAACGAATTATTTCCACAAAAGGTTAGATACAGAAAAATTCCAGATGCCCGAAAATTAAAGATTTATTTGTCTGTCCCATAAGATGAGAAGCATTTTGTATATAAATTTTGTTTCCAATTTGGGAGTGATCAATTTTCGATTTAAGTACTTATAATAAATTAAAACCCATCGGTATACCAAACCCACATTATTCCCTATCCATTTTAGACTTTCGTAGATCTAAAAAAACCTTCAATATTATGTGAAAATATTTAGGTTAACACTTTTTAAACAGGAAAACTTCTTGTTCCCTAATCTCTCATGCTCACATCGTCATTTAAGAATTTTCTCATCCCCAATCCTGTCTATTCAGCCATTTCTCCATATTTACCTTAAAAAAAACAACGACTGTTGTTAACAGCTATATCTACAGGATAGAGTATAAACGATGACGAAATATTCTCAGACATCCTGTCCGTATATCTACCATAAACCATACTATCACCATGTCCTAATTTCCAAAAAGTTCTTTTTTTTTTAACTTTTTTTTAGGTTTCGTGAATTTCATTTAAAAAAAAACCCTTAAACAAAATTGAAGACAAAAATTAACGCTCACTCTCTGATGTGAATAGATACAAAGTCTTAAACATGTACATAGTTTGTCTAGGTTGATGCTGTGTTTGTAGATATTCCCTTCTAGCTGATGAGCTTCTATGTTATAAGGAAAATATAGGGAATAGATATTGTGGTTCTGACGTTTTTGGAAAATTTTTGAAGTGAAAGCGGTGAGCAAGTTTCCACATGAATTGTTAAAATGTAGGGGAAAATTAATTATTGCTATGGAGAAGTGCCAACTAGTCAAGTTGTCGTTTTTGGCTTCCTCTTATTTGTTGTCATCGTAATCTATATTCTATGGAACTATATATATATATATAACATATAACAGACGACGACAGGCGTGTATCTAATATTGCCAACTGATGTAGGTAAAAGGGAAATAATTTTTAGAGTAAACAACCTTACTCCTAATCCATAGTTACTTAAGTTAATTACAACAACGCATAAAATTTAGTGTGGCAAAGTCTGTAATAAAATAATGCCAAATATTGGTTGACCCTATTTCATATTAATTGGGTGTAGACCAGTTCCATTTATAATCGATGACAATAAGTGAGAGAAGAGCAAAATTTAAAGTCCTAAAACTTCCATTGCATTAAAGCCTCTTCATACTTCATATGGCCTATTTCTGTTCTGGAAGGATGATATATGTATGTACTTACTTAAGGTGGCGCCCGGGTCGGTCTAAGTTTCAGCTAAATTTTAAAATACGATTTTCTCAAAACTATGAAAATAGAATACACCTTTTTTTGCTCAAAAGGGGGGAATTATTACTTATTAATTTTTTGGCGGTTTTTGTTGGTTTCCTCTTTAAATTTTTTTTTTTTTTTAACTAGCGCGCACATCAGAAGGCAGCATTGAGTTTTCGAAGCATTGAATTCTACGCGATTGTACAATGCTGTCTATGTCAGAATTTAATCTACTTATCATATTTAGCCGTTTCAGTTCCACGTCTGAAGAGTAGGGATGTGAATCTGGAAACTATTATGAAAAGCTAAGGGTGCTATCATCAGCGAAACAATTTAATGGATTAGTAGTTGCAGACAGGAGATCATTAATGAAAATGAGAAAGAGGGTCGGAGACAAAACAGAACCCTGTGGCACACCAACATTTATGTTGTGGGTTTCAGACTTTAATCCGTGTAATACTACTTGTATAGAGCGATTCGAAAGAAAGTTACTAATCCAACGAAGAAAGGTTTCATCGATACCAAAAGCACGAATTTTCGATAAAAGAGCAGGATGCCAAACTTTATCAAATGCTTTAGAAATATCAATTGCAATAATCTTACTTTCTCCAAAATGTAAAGATTTGTTCCACTGTTCGGTGAGATAAACCATCAAGTCACCAGTGGATCTATTGCTGCGAAAGCCGTATTGCCGGTCATTAAGAAGCCCTCGATCTTCGAGATATTTCTTGAGCTGATAATTTATCAGCGTTTCCATGACCTTGGAAAGAAGGGATGTAAGTGCAATTGGTCGGTAATTAGAGGGTGAAGAAGATTTGCCTTTTTTTGGGATAGGCAGGACAAGTGCAAGTCGGAACAAGCCCAGAAGAATAGGATAGATGGAAAAGCTTACGCAGGGGTTTTGCCAGCGTGGAAGAACACCTTTTCAGAACAATGACGGGGATACCATCCGGAGCAGTGGATTTATTAGTGTTGAGATCTTTTAGGACTCTCGCCACTTGGTCGAAAAAAACGTCGGTACCATACCATAGTTATATATTGCTTCAAACCTATGTCGATTTTATCATAAACACAGATAACAATTTGAAAAAATATTTTTTTATGAAAGAGATGTAAAAATAATTAAAAGTTTTTTTTTTGTTTTATTGCTACCTACTTACCTAATATACTGGAGTTAGCTGGTTATTAAATTCCTTTATCAATAGGATTTGAGGCAAAAATCTTGTAATTTTTAAAAAATCGAATTAATATTCATCAAATCTTTGTAAATCATTCTGAAATTGAAGCACTTAGTTCATGCAAGCGGATTTGTTGAAAAGATTTGAGTCTCAAAATCTTGTAATTCCATAAAAAAATTGAACTAAAATCAGCTGGAAACATGGAAATCTATGAAAAATAAAATTATTTAAACTTAATAATATTTTTTTTAACCAAAAATAATCGACTTCAAAAAAGTTTGAAAAATTTTGAAATCTGTATGTTTTTCATAAAATAATAAATATCTATCTAATAGGTATTTTTTCCTTGCATTTTGACGATATTGCGGAAATTGTTCTGATAAGTTGAACTCAAGAACATTCGCTTTACCAAACGTAGCATTTGATGCTTTTTTGAGTATGTACTTAAAAAATTAATTTTAAGAACCAGAGCCTAAGTGACTAACAAATCTCAACCATTCCTGTGCGCGTGTTAATGGAATTCAAACGTCTAGGGTGAGAATACTCTATTATTTCAAGAAGAAGCAGCACGTCAAAGAAACATTTTTTTTTAAGATGGATGAGACTGGGAGTCTAACTGGCAAGCAATTAAAAGCATTAATTAAGCACTTATTAAAAAATGTACTGTAGATTTTAGTCTACTAACTTGAGGAACTTTAATCTGGTTTCAAGTCTTTGAAGTAATATAAGTGGGATTTTAACTTTCAGGTTGGGGTCAGTGTTGATGGGGTGACTTCCCAGCCACGTTAAGATTTTTAGTTGCATCCTAAATCCATCGTAAAGTCCGGATTAAGTGATGATTAAGCATGCAACAACATTAATTCAATTTCCTTAAAAAGACATAGAAATTCGTATAAAATTCTAGTACAAAAGCTAAACGAAGCTATTCAATTTTTTAAGGCAAAATGGTGGTTTCGACGCTTTAATTTTCCCAGAAAGATATTTTATTTATTTCGTCTCAGTTGGCAACACACAACCGCTGACGGACACAATTTAAAGATATTATAGCGCGACGCGGCGTGGTTGTGTGGCCGGAGGGTGGTTTTGTGATGAAGTCAGGAACTGTGTTATTTAATCATGAAATTTTCATAAAATTTGAAAAATGGGAAACGCCAAACTTATTTGTATCTAGATACTGTCTTTTTTTTTCCTTTCCTTTATTTTTATTTCAATGAATAAATTTAATTTTCTATTTTATTTTTATTTTTTTTTATATTGTCCTCGATGTGCGTATTGTTTTGGCAGAAATTCATCAAACCAAGTCATAAAATTCTTGATGACAATTCTATGTATATTTCGACTGATGGAATAAGCTTAGACGGACTATTGGATTCAGTTAGTAGTGAAAGCTTTTCAAGTCCTCCATCACCGGTGCAATATCAGAGTAAGTACCTATAACTATTGTATGTATGTAGAATCTATGTATATATAAATGCATGTTGGTATATCCTTGATTTATCAGTTCAGTGATGTTTGCATTTAAAATTGTGTTTGGATTTATTTATTTGTTTTTGTTGTGTTTTTTGGGTGGTTCTGGGGGTGTAGTTAGGTAGGTACATATATACTCGTACAAAAACTTCTGTTGTTGTTTTGGATTTGAATAAGAGAACTTAGTTTGGTCGATGTGGGTGCATAAAAGCAAATTGGATTAATATTCAAATGAAGTTTCTGTGGATTTGAATTCGGGATGTAGTGAGTGTATTGATGATGGAAAAAATAAAATTAAGCAACGGAATTTGATCAAGTTGACTGAGTTCAAAAATTCAATCAAATTTTAAATGAATACGGACAATGGGCTCTGTAATCAAAGTTTTAAGCTGTTTTTTTTTAAGTAGGTATATAATTCAATGAAATATAAATATAACGGTATTTTTTTTTCTTTGCGGGTAACAGGTACCAAAGTACAAAGTTCATAGTTAAGACTTGACAGCCGGCTGATGATTTATAGGAAATACGTATAAAAATTTATGAAAATGTATGCATTTGGGGTAAATGTTTAAAAGAGTGAATTCTTTCAAAATGTAGTTTTTTTCATATTTCTCGATCAAATAATTCTTATTTCAAAAAAAAAAAGAATATAATGACAACAAAATTGGTTTTTCGTAAATCGAAACCGAAACGAAAACCGGTATTTTCCACATTTTTCATTTCAATTAAAAAGAAGATGCTCTAAAAAATCAACAATGTTTTCACATCAATAGTAAACGCCCCCAGGATATTTTATATGGGAGGGAAAACTATGTGGATTTTTTAAAAGTGGATCAAAACAGGCTCCAATAGAAAAAAAAAATCAGGAAAACAATAATTGTAGTTTTCAAAAGTGCACAATAATTTGGCGCTATTTATACGCGTTGCCTGTCTGACAATGAGCGTAATATTTAGGGAAAACAAAATTTTGTCGATTAAAATTTTCAATTTTTTTTTTACTAATAAGGATTTTGGCAAGCAAAAAAAATTTGTGAAAAAAAATCATCAGAGAAGAGAATTGTTTTTTTAATTGCGAAAATAAATTAACTTGTGGAAAAAAAAGTTTTATCAAAAAAAAATTGTCAAAAAAATTCAAACAAAAGAAAATGTTGTCAAGGAACGACCAAGTGAAATTTTTTTTAAACCACGAGAATAAAAATTCTTCAAAGTAAAATTCTGAAAAAAAAATTTGCAAGGAATGTTTCGTCCTCGAAAAGAATAAAATTTCGTAAAAAAAAAATAATTGTGGAAAAAAATTGTTCAGAAAGAGATTTATCAAAAATAAATTCTCAAAAAGAAGTTTTCGACGAAAAGCAAATCTTCCTCAAAACAAAAAAAGTTCTTAAAAAAAATTAAGCAAAACAATATTTGTCAAATCAAATTTAAAAAAAAAATTCGTCAAACTATTTTTTTTTCAGAACAACCAAAATTGGAAATTCAACCATTGTCTTGTCAGTGTTATGCTTAACTACATAAGTACATACATATATTTATGTAAGAATACGATTGTAGTTCAATAATTTTGATATCCTTTAGCGAGCGTTTCAAAAACGATTACATGAATTTTTGCGAAAACCAGAAGCTTTTACAAATTATTTCTTTTTGCATTTTTTCTGATTACAAAAAAAATATTGTATGCAATTTCAAGTTTGTAAGATAACTGGCAAACATAGCCTCCAAAAATAATGTTTTATAAAAAATTTTTGGTAAATTTCTGGTTTAAATGTAACTAAAACTACCTTACTTCGTCCTTTAACCAACGTTTCGTAGCTATTTACGACTTGTTCAGGGAATTTTGCGGATTTATTGTTTTTGAATTTACATTTCATTTAAAATATTTGTGTACAAAAAAAAATGTCCTTTTGTTTTATTATAATAATTAAACATTGAAATAAAAAATTAAATAAGAAAAAACTAACAAACCTTAAAGAACAAACAAAAATTATGGAGCAAAATTATTAAAGATGACATGAATTCTACCTGCCGATTTTAAAATTAAGATATGAATTTGAGTAAATTCCGTTTTTATCAAAATTCTTTCGAATATAAATGTATGTATACCTGCAAAAATAATGGCGACATTTTTTCAATTTGTAAACTAGGTAGTTTAAATTCTGTCCATTTTTTTTTTGCTTTTCAAAAACAACTTACCACATAATTGCTATTCCGGTCACTTTTTTTTTAGCCTTAAACCCAAAACTCATTCAATTCACGTCAAAGTCTATAGAATCAAAATTTACTCCTCTCTTGATTGATTGGCTTTTAACCTGTCTCAGCTGTCAAAAGTTGTTGAACAAAAAAAAAAAAAACTTCCCAAAATATGCCGTCAACTTTTTTTCCCTCAAATTCACTTCATGGTTGTAAGATCTTACCATGGAAATTCAAAATTGATGAAGAACAACAACAACTAGGCCTAACCAGAACCAACCCATCGATAAAACAAATCATTTTCGTTTTACGGAAAATCAAAAGATATTATCAAAACTTTTTTAAAACTTTTTTCCTAAGAAAAACAAAATCACTTCCTCTATAATAATTTAATACAGATAATATTTTGTTGTCAACTTTTAACTTATTTATGTTTTGGTTCTCGTTTCATCCATCAGATACAAAAATGCCTCTTCCTCATAGCTCGAGTTATGAGTCATTAGACAAATACAATGTGGCGTTGGAAAGTTTTAAATTATCCGACAACGTTCATCGCATTCCATATCCACTGGCACCAGTTTCAGCATCGTCAAACTACTGTAAGTATATAGAATAGATCAATCCATATCTATTAGACCGACAGGACGAACGACCTTGGGATGGGAAATCTTTTTAGATGTTTTTTTTTTTGTTGTTTACTGACAAAAAGAAAAGATAAAAGGATTTTTCGAGTGGGGTTTATTTTCCGACAAAATACAACAAAAAAAAATATAAAATTGATAAAACAAACTCGTCCTTTTAAATGTTTTCCTTTTTGTTCTTCTTCCACACAGACAACCTTGACAGCAAGCATAATAATAATTCGACAACGAAAATTGACGCGATTAGGGAGGACGTTAAAAAATCCTATTACAACGAAAAACAGAAGCAACTCAGCGATTGGTATTATATAAAAAATATTCCAAAGGACGACGAAGACAGAGTTCAGCAAGTTCAGCAACCAGAAGAGTCAGAAGCGTTAGGAGAAATGAGGGAAATACTAGGAGAAGGAGGAGGAGAAGGAATTGCTGAACATAGTAGCTCGATTGGCATTGAATATAATAATGATGCATTGGCTCCTACAATGTCTAGTCAATGTGAGGCATCATCAAAGCAGCAGCAGCAGGATTTTGCCTCATCATCAACACCATTGATTGCCGCCCACAACCTCCATCCGCCGCCGTTGAGAACAATGAACTGGAATAATTTCGATTTTCAGCCTCCCCCCGGGGCTGATGATGACGCTGATGATGATGTTATTCGAACGGCTGATAATGGCGGCACTAATGATGAAAGTAGCCGGGCCAAAGTAGAAGCAATCGATGATAATGGCAATGGCGATGATGGGGTCGGGAATGAGTGGCAGCTTGCTTGGCGTAAATTCCATGTGGGCAATTTAAAATCCGAACATCAAATCTGTGCGAAAGAAGATGATGACGACGATGACGCTGTCCATCGTTATGATAATGTTCCCATTGGCATCACAAATAATCTCAGTGGCTACCACCCCTCGCAGCACCCGCAGTCCTATTTATGCAATTACAATCAGCAACAACAGAGACAAAAATGCTTCGAAACAGGTTGCAATTGCAACTCTTCCTGTCCGGAGTCAGACTTCTCAAGGACGAAATTTAATTCGACATCGAATATCGGCGCTCAGCCGAGTGTTGTCAATGTGAATCTATTGAAACAACGGTATCAGAAACAGGATCGAACAAATTACACTTCCCATTCCGGCAGCAATGAATATGTGAATGCCAGTTTTCGAAGAAGACCTGCGGCAGGAGCGGGAGCGGGATCGGGAGCTGGAGTGGGAGCAGGAGGATGTGGAAGCGGTAGCAATTATCAGAGAACCTACATGGAAGCGGCTTTTAAAAACAATAATAATTGTAACGATTCAGGCCCCAAGAATAACATTGGCAGTAAAAACAATGTCGAATTGCAGCTGGAACATTGGGAAAATATGAGTAACATCAACAACAAAAGTAGTGATTGCAGGACAAAGCGTAATGTAATGCGTGGTGGTGGTGGTGCTCCTGCTGCTGTTGGATGTGGAGGATGCCATGGTGACAAGGACATTTCAATGAGCAATAATAACAGACCCAATCATACCAATAGTGGTTGTTGTAGCAGAAGCAGCAGTTGTGGCAGTGGTGGGTGTACGAACAGCAATAACAGAAAGAGAACGAACAACAACAACAGTATGGGCTATCGGGGTCATAACCATCAACATCAGAATCCTGACCCATCTGACCCAGAACAATGGCAGCAGCAACAACAACAACAACAACAACAACAAATAATTTTGGTTGAAAAACAACGACAAGCGATGGTCGATGGCCAAGCGTCGTCGTTGTCATCGATGTCATGCCAATCTCAGTGCCATGTCATTCCCACCCCAAACTCCCATCATCAACATTATCATCACTTTCAGCAGAAGGAGCTTGCTTCACCGACAGCAGCGGTAGCTCCTTGTAGTGTATCAGCTTGTAGCGTGGCCCCGAACCAAAATCGAATGAGACAACAAGCTGCCTCTGGTGTCCTTCCAGGGACAAACAATAATAGCAGCACTATTGTACAATCGGCTGCAGCAGCAGCAGCAGCAGCTTCTGATGTCATCCTTACTCCGGTGCTTTCGGCCCGTTTGACGGTTGTTGCTACACCAAGGGCAGCATTGAGATCAAGACTAATACAGAAGCGGTCCGACGAAACAAGCTGCAGCAGTAGTTTCGAGCAATTAAATGTCATTGGAATACCAACAACTACAATAGCATCGGGAGCCCCTGCTCCAAACGATGATTACAAACAAGTGCAATACCAATACCAATCGTCGACGCAATACCAGCAGCCCTACAATGCCCAGCAGGAGGCTGGCCAAGTTCATCTGCCGCCTCATTCACATCATCATCACCATCATCAACAGAATAATAGTTCTGAGATTTGTGAAGAAGAAAGAACTGGCTTGATGATACAAACAAGGCCAACAAGGATAACACAGCAGCAGCAGCCAAAGGACGATGATGGCGATGATGGTGATGACATCGTTGGCAGTGAAGGTGGTGTTGGCCTCCTTGAGACAAAGCGGAGGCCATTGCCAGAGATTCCGTTCGAAGAAGTCAACCAGCTGCAGGAAGCTAAGGTAAGTCAAGTGATGCATATCCAGGATTAAAATGTTTTCTTTTTTTCTATACCTTCCTTCCTATGCAATGGGTATTGGGTATGTCGTATAACACTTTATATATTATTTCCTTGATTTATGTGGTACCTAGTTGGAATTGGGAGGAATTGTTATTTATGATCCACAAAACCAGATGACTCAGCTTGAAGATGTGTTTAATTTGTTGAATTTGAGTTCATGAATACAATTCGAGCATAAGGATAAGGAAATAGAAAATTTAGGAGTGAAAAAGTATGGATGAGGTTGAAAGTGACTCCAGTAATTATGAAGATGTATAATTTATTATTTAATTTTTCAATTAGGTATCAATAAAGTTTTGAATAAATATTTTTTTAAATTTTTAACCTTTGTTAATTTTGTGCATTTAAATTGAAAATTATACATACTTTGGTTTTTGTTTTCACTCATTTCTTAAGTCAATTGAGTTCAATATTTGAGATCGTTCTTATCAATGGTTTTAGTAAAATAAAATATAAAGAAACTTACTCCGAAGTTTTGATTCTAAGTCGGTCCCGAGAGAAGGCTGATAAGAGACCAAGTCTTACGATACCGAGACGAGGCTGAAACTTTAGGATTTTTACGACACTCGGGTGGCCAGCACTATTTTTAGTTAATCATAATTGGTTTAACTTAAATTTCACACTGACAAATTGGGCCTTAGAGTCTCAAATTATAGATTTTTATAATTTTTGTAGAATTTGGGCCTTATTTCCTTTATTTTGAAGTGAGATTTTAAATTAATATAAATTTTAATTTTTAAATCCCCTGTCACAATTTATGGA
Organism: Syrphus vitripennis; assembly: GCA_958431115.1. Taxonomy (NCBI): domain Eukaryota; kingdom Metazoa; phylum Arthropoda; class Insecta; order Diptera; family Syrphidae; genus Syrphus; species Syrphus vitripennis. The sequence goes on from OY288108.1 coordinate 33,471,888, forward strand.
AAGTTTTTGCTGATTACAGTATTTTGCAAAAACATTTTTGGTCCAAATAAGTTTCTTACAAAGACCCAAATCAAAATCGTTTTCGAGATAAATAATTTTATAAATAACGGGTATATATGAAAGAGGCTACGAATTCCTAGACGAGGCTGTAATATTTAGACCGAGACTTACCAAGAGTCTCGTTTGTGTTTCCAGTGATTTAAATCATTCAAAATTGTACTTTTTAAACATAAATCTAATGTAAATATTGGACAGAGTCTCTAGAATATGTAAATTTCTCATTTTTCCACAAATACGAAAACGATACGAGACTGAAGTTTTTCAATGTTGCCGAGATTCATACGACTCTTAAAAGTCACGTCTTTGTGTCGTCTTGTGAACATTTTTAGACAGATACCGTTATTTTTTGGAGCAGCAAAACAATTTCACTTCTATGGAATCTTTAAAAAACCAAGTTTGAAGAAAATCGCTTTATTACATAACTAAGGCTGTAGACAGATAGACCGGCAGACAGACTGACAAACAAGAGACCTTCAACATTCATGATAAGACTTACAAACCGACAGACAAACAGAACGGACTAATATTGTAATGTATAAGGTCTGATTAATATCTCGAGTTCGATCCTAATTTTTGTGTACCTGAGGTAAACATTTTGTCATTGAAAAAGTTACTAACCAAAAATATTTTTTTCAAGCATATGTAGAAAATAGCTATAGCACGCTTAAAATTAAAACTTAAAAAATTTGAAAAAAAATGTGGGGCTTTGAATAATTCTATTCAAAAAAATTTATGTATTAAAAAAATTCGATTAGCAGTAGATATGAATATTTTCTTTTGAACCTGGTCTCAATGAATTTTTAAAATCTTTCATGTACCTATATATGTATATATATATAATATATGCTCTATAATAATGCAGCCTTAATATTTCAATAGATAAAAAAAAGCAATCTAGGAACCTGCATTTATTTAATTAATTAAAAAAATTGGATATCGAAATTTAAAATTTAATATGCAAAAAATGCAAATAACCATCATTTACATAATATTAAATCTTTAATATTTTTTTTTTCAAAATGAATCGACATACAAATTAACAAATATTAAAAACGATGCAACACGTTTTTTTTTTTTAACTTAAAATTCGTAATAAACATTCATTATGAGCTTATATAATTAATTGAATCCTTCATTATTAAAAAAAAAAACGATTTCAACTCAAACATAAGTTTTGATCAAGCTTGGTTTCTGTCCACTTAAAAAAAAATACATTCATTTATATTGTGGCATTGCCCATCTATATGTTTCCATCTACATACTTATGTATGTTGGTATATTAAAATAAAAAAATCATGTTAATTGATGCCACTTTTATGTTTCCCATAAAATTATTATAATCCTGTGGTCAAACAAAAAATTGTATTTCCTCTACACAAAAATATAAGCCGTAACTAAAATTCTCTCGCCGCGCCGTATGCATATATGAAACCACCTTCATATATTATGTACCTACAGAATGCGTTTTTATGTAGGTTCATTATATACATAATAATAATTTCTCTATAATAAAGTGCAAGTTTCTACCAAAATTATTCTTTTCTATACTTATTTTGTGTGTATATTGTAAAGCAGGGGATATGTGTGTGATGTGCTGTCTATACTGCAACCCATCCTGTTACTGTTGGCAACCATGATATACTTTTTTCCCACGTTCCACATAACTCGTTTTTAACAAAACAGCTGCCATAACTCGACCTGCTCTTCTGCTGAATTAAAAAGTGAAGAAAAAAAAGCTATCAAAAGAATTCTAAAGGCAAACGAAAAAAAAAACTTAGAAACAGAAAGAAATGAAAATCAGAATCGAATAACCATAACAACGAGGTCATCCTCTCATGCACACACATCACACAAATACAATATTACTACACACAGACACACTGACTCCATCTGGAACAGTTAGCTCTCTGAGAAACTGCATGAAATTAAAAAAAAAAAAAAAAACTCAAACACCCACCACGCCCAGCCACCCACTGCACTATTCTCTGTTTTGATTGTGTGACACAAGCACATCCTAGAATCATCCATCATTCTTACTATGTACTTCCCGTTGTCTGAGGGAGATATATTAAAGTTGTGTACCATACACAGTCATATCTGGCAATGGCAATCTCAATTTTGCCATCAGCATCTTCGTGTTCGTTGCAATATATTACAATTCTCATTATTGCCGGTATGAAAAAGTAACGGGACACAGGTCACAAACAGCAAAACGTTAACTTAACGAATGAAACATCACTCTCTTAGCCTAGTTGCATGCCAGCGCCGCCGTTGGAATCGGGAACATAAAAGGATTCATTTTTCTAAATATAAGAAAAAAAGAAAACACCACGGTGGCATGTGGAACGTGTGTAACATTTGCTCTGTGCCATGCTATGCTGCCTTATTGAGCTGTGCCTCCTCTATGATATTTGCCTCTATTTTTGGTCCTTCGTATACTCTGTGCACCAAGAACTTTCAACAGGCGATTAAAAGTTGTCGCCGCAAATTAGGCGTATTTAAATGGGGGAGCCACTTGCATAGACAATCTTTTCATATTATGACCCGCAGCCAACCCATTGCCACCCATTTGGGAGAGACGAGAGAACGAGAGAGTAAGACTAAGAGTCTGTGAGGAAAAACTTAACGAAACGATTTTAATTTTTTAGTTTAATATATTAAATTCGCATGCGCGAAGAGAAACACGCTAAAATGTATTTTTGCTGAATTGAACAACAACAAAGTATGTGTTTTCTTATCAATTCTCTGCATTGTTTATGGGAGGGAAAAGCCGGCTAATGCATATTAAGAGATGCCACTTCTGAATCAATTGTAATATTTAAATACGAGAAAAGCATGAATCTGAAAAAATGTTTTTCAATTTCATTTTAATGAAATGCTTTTTTTAGGCAATAAATTAATGTACAGTAGTATGGTGATGACAATTTTGTTGAAGTTATACTTCTCCGTGATATTTTTGTTTGTTCTCAATCTGGGTTTTTATTTATTCTCTTAAGCATTTTTATATCGAAATGTTCTTCCAAATTAGATTAACGTTTAACACTTTTTAACAATTTTTCTTTTATAACCTGTCACTTAAATATCAATAAGATTTAATTTTAATGAGTAAAATAATTAATAAATTGGTTGATAATCCAAAATACTTCATTTGATATCAGATTTCTGGAAGATATACTAGTTTCTACATATACTCGTATCTCCCAAACAAAAGAGCTGATGTCCGAACTTGATTTCTATTAATGAATTTCTTTTTCTTTTTTACCTCACATCGTCTTCAATATTTTTTTATATTTTTATATGACAACTTAAAGATTAAATAGAACTTAGTATTTTGATCAGACTTGACAAGGCCAACTAGGACCCCTTTCTGTGCTTTCTGCACAGCGGCTTTTTTAATATGTCGACAGTACAACGACAACCATATCAAGTAGTGACATGACTCTACTATATTTTCCTAAGTGTCCAGTCCACATATATAAAAGGTTTCAAGATAACAAGAGATACCGAAAAAATCTCAAAAAAAAAATTAAATTTTGCAAATTCATGTTCTAATATTGGGAGCGAAATATTTTATCCAAAATTCTTGACATTTTTTTATAACTCTGTCAAATCGTATAATGATGACTACGAATAAATTATATTTTGTAATGAAATTTATCGGAAATAGATTTTGGCAGCATTATATTTTTATAAGATGTAAAATCCTAAAGGAAAACAAAAGAGTTGATATACGAACTTGATGAAGTTCAAGATTTCTTTGAAGTACCTACTCTTTAAAATTGTATTTAAAATATATGTTTCTAGATTTAAAATGATGATAACTGAGAAGTCAAATATCTTGTTTGCATAAGAAAATTCTCGTAATTTGTTTTTTTTTTAGAATATTATGTTTTCGGAAAAACTTTTTTTTCGGAAAAGTTGGTTCCTTTAAAGTAAGTACATATATGTTTTCAGAAAAACATTAATAATAATTAAAATCATGAATAATAAAATACATATAGGCTTTTTCGAACTTCATCATAGAGTCTGAAAAATTTAATACACATACGGCTCTCTTTTAGAGAAATATGTGTGTATTCTTTTCCAGGAATGCAATTTCGCACATTTTGAAATTGCGAACAAGTTCAGTGATCTCATGGAATCCTACCTTTACAGATTAAGATTCAAAATATTTTTTATTTATATCACGAATCGATACAAATTTGGTATTTTAAAAATCTAATTCGAGATGAAACTGAATAATTATATCCTTTTTAATACGACAGCTTCTAATGTCACTACTTTTGATTTCAATTTTCATAAAGTGGCAACTTTGCATGGGATACATTTAATATTCAGCACATTACAGTCATTTCCATAGGATGCTCTGCTCTCGACTAAGATTATGTTTTTCAGGGTGGTGTTCGCATTCGATAGAAATTGCTCAGAGATTCTGGTACTTGGATCCACATCCTTCACATCAAGGCAATCAGTTGTTCTTTCAATCTCGGTCGCAAATGTTCGGTTCGCGGATTGTCTGATACGATATCAACAAAACAAAAAAAAAAGACCCCAACCGAGGTATACATTACCTTACCTACCCCAAAGGATTACTTTTTCATACATCTCTGTCTGCTTTCCTCCTTCTCCTTCTCCGATTTGTTATTGTTGTTGTCTTTGTTCCTTCTGACTTTCATATTTATTCAAATAAATATACAAAATTCGAAGGAATCGAGAGCGTTTTATGATTGAAATATCCATTTGATTTATTTGATTATACATTTTGTGCAAATATTTAACATCATCGTCCGGAAAAGGAAAACACAAATTCAAAGAAAATATTATAGAAGAAGAATCGGAAAAATATTATATGTATATCCTTTAGTGCGGAACAGATTCTGGGCAAAATTTTGTGTCAATATTGTTCGAAGAGCGAGTTCCATTTCTCGCATTTGCCATTTGTCCTGTAAAAGTTGCAACAAAAAAAAAAGAAATGAAGAGTTTCCTCCACGTGATGTGTGATAATTTGTGAAGATTAAAGAGGAAATAAAAATCTGTGCAAAGAGAAGAATACTCGTCTACATCGGGCGTCAAGTAAAAAAAAAAAATTGAAAAAAAAACATATGTGAAGATTTTTCCAGTCTCGGCGAAAAAATAAATACGAGTATGTGAAAATAAAATAAATATAGGTGAAAAGGCAGAGGATAAAAGTCAACAAATAAGTGACATTCTAATCGGATTATTCTAATGCAGAAAGGATATGCTAAGGATTTATACGAATTTCATATCGGCTTATTACAGTTTTTCAATTTTTTTTTTTGTTTGATTCTGTAACATATGGATGTTTTGTTGGGGGTGGAGCATTTTTTTTTAATGTCATTTTCTAAGGGATTTTTAAAAAAGTGTTAAGCATCCTTTTGCGGGATGATTTTTTTTGGTGTGTTTTCCTTTTAAGCATTTTTTTGTTATGTATTTCTCTCTTCGGCTGCACAAATAAAATTAAATTCCAATTACGTGTTCTGTTTTTATAATCCTCGGAGATTTCGTTTTTAAAATACCAATGTGCTGTTGATGGGTGTTGTTATAGCCTGTGGTGGTTTTTATCTTTAGAATTTGGATCGCTTGTTTTTTTTCTGGATGGGTTTGGGACCATATGGTAATTGTGGTTTGATGGTGTTGGATTAAAGTTTATTGAAAGTTATTTGAGAATGAACATCAGAAAATGGTAAATAATTGTATTGTTATTTTTCCGAGCTTATACGCAGTTTTAAAAATAATGCGAACTCCCGCAGTTTTTGTTATTTGGACATTTTTTTTCTAAAATGGGTGTGTCGTAAATTAATGTATAGGCACAAGTAAAGCCTCTTTTTTACGGTTATGAACTCGTATAATACTGAATTATGATATTTGATGTAAAATGAAAACTGTGATGCAGCGTGACATCAAATTTGTTTTATGTTTGAGTAGAAATTAAATACTGGGCTTATTTTTTTTTAAATCCAAGTAGGTAGTCAAAACTCAGAACCTTAAACGTTAAATACAGACATGTATAGAATAAGATGTAATGCCGGTGCTCATTCGCATATAATGATTACTCTCATTACAACAATCATTACTTTACTCATAATTCATAAATGTATCTTAAGGATTGATTTCATCAAGTTGAGGAAAATTTCAAGGGCAACGAGTTTTAATTTTAAGAAAAAATTATTTAGAGCTTGTTTGAGAATCTTCTACTTCTGCTGAATTACAGGAAATGAAATTGATATTTTACTTTAAAAAATTGTGAAAACTACATAATGTTGTAGGAATGTGCTTAAGAGTAATGTCAGTTAAGTTCATATATAAAGTAAAAAATTGTATTCTTAAATATTGTTGACGGAATTTATATCGCAGGTGATTCGAAAGCTCTGCATTTTTGCAAACTCTCACCTAATGTACTAGCATTTGAAATTTACAAATATTTTTGCGTTTTGAAATCATATTATTTTGTGTGCCATTTTTTGAAAATAACATAACTTTTGACTGCATCCTCTTCAACAAAGGGATATGTAAATACGGTGTCAGAACTCTTAGCAACAATTGGCAAAATCTGAATTTACGCCCCAAATATTTATTAAAAAAAAGATATCAAACAAATTAATTTTTGAAAAGTAAAGCTTTGAAAACAAAAATAATTTTGAAATTAATTTCTACGTGTTTTTTTTAATTTTTTAAGCTTTGCTTATATAATTTATAAAGTTTTCATATTAAAAAATAGTTTTTCTCCAGGTGCAAAAATCTGCCAAGTCTGCCAATCTCTTGATAGGTTAATTATTTATGCTTCATTTCAAATTTTATGTTACTACTTTTTTTTTGAACTATTACTTTTTAATTTTGAACCATAATTTTAATTAAGATTTAAATTAAGGAATCAATTTTTGAATATTACGAATACTACGCCAAATGTACGTCTGTTATTGTTTTATTTTAATATTTTTTCTAAAACAACAAGGCAAAAGTTTTTTTTTTTAATTTTTTAATTTTTGAAAGATCGTTATCTAGTTAACGTCTTTTCACCTAGCTGAAAAACTAATTTTTCTTTAAATTTCCAGTAATATTTTAGAATACGGACACGAGCAGAACATAGCCAATAAAGAAAAATTATCGATCTCAAGTCGTCATTTGATACAAATGAATGTGTTATAAAACTTGTCGGCTTATAGTCGGCTTAATTTTCGGAAAAAAAATTGAATTTTGAAATTTTTTTCAAGCTTTTTCAGCTTGCTTCCGTAAAAAAATGCACATTCCCGAATGCATTTTCAACTTTTTTGGTATACCTATCTTACAAATGATTTATACAAGGAAAGCTGAGACTGCTTTTTTGTGATGTTTTGTGTTTGTGTCAAAAGCATCAAATCAAATCAAATGAGTAAAAGGTTCGCTCCATCAACCATTATAAGTCTCCCCAACCAGTGGATTCGTATAAATATGGAAGTCCAAGCTTTCATTTGATACCCGAAAAATCGGTCGAACTTATTTTTCAAATTTTTTTTTTAACCAGATTTTTTTTTTTTAAACATTGTTTCAAATTTTTTTTTGACAATTTGTTGACATTTTTTACTTTTACATTTATTTTGAAAAATAAAATGTGTATGGACAACATTTTTTCAGAGTTCTTATTTCCGTACTTCGCAACATTAACCTTTTTTCAGTAGTAAAATACATTTCTGTTTGTAAATTATTTTTTAACCGAAAAACACTAAAAGAAGTTGCGTGAGTGGCCTAGTGCCCCAAAAAAGTTAGTTAACTGTGACCCATAACCAAACAGTTAGCAATAATTACTGACTTAGCTAGAGTGAGCCAATTCATTACTTACTGCCGACGCTTCATATTTCTAGGCTATAAGAAGATGAAATTTTTAGAATATGCATTGGTGTTTCCATTTAAATCATTCATAATTTTTCTTCAACCCTTGAACTTTGTTGGACCAAATATTTTTATTTCATAAAATGCCAGAAAAATATAGAAAAAAGCTATTTCAAATGAATCCAAGCCCCTGGTATTCTTCAAATTTTCCGGTCATAGAACCATTTCGTTGAAGGTTATCTATCACAGGATAATCATTTTCAAATGTTATTACATAGTTCATCAGTACCTACTAATATATATCCCAAAGTTATGTCTAGGCATTAATTATTATTGTTGTAGGTAAATGTTATTGGATGTACCTACCTTGAGCTAGGTAGGTACCTATTTAAAACCTACATAGGTACAAAAATGAAAAATACAAAAAATTGATTAATTATTCTTTTCCAACGAAACAACAAACTGCCTGACGAAGAAATAAAAAAAAAAGTGCAATTTATGCTAACACCTTCATTATGACGATAATTTCAACACAACAAAAGTGCAATCATTATCCTTTTGAATTTTTAATTCATCCTACCCAAAGGCAATAGCTATAGCACCAACTCGTTTCACACAAAACCACACACCAATACCACAAAACATATAAAGCCAACACAATCTGACTTTCCTACATTTTATCATGATTGAAAGAGAAAATTGCCCTCTAACATCATGAAAAACAATTACAACCCTGACTATAAGTTCAAGTTAAGCCTCTTTCACTACCACGTTCCTATAAAATCTAATGTATGTGGGTACCTATAGTTCTTCTTATGAGTACCTACATCATAGAGGAACTTAAATAAAATGGTTTTTCCTGAAATTTTCTCTATATAAGAATCCATTACTGAAACTTACATACAACTGTACCTACAACATACATACATAGAGAGAGAGAGATTAATAATTCTGGTGCAAATCAAAAGAGTTTTTAATTAGCATAGGATTCGAATAGTAGTTTATAAGTCTTTACCTTGCGTCCTTTTCGTCCTTTGCAACTAACTTTATATTGCTGTGGCTTTTATATTCTATGAAGTGGTTCCACGTGTCCTGCTTTGCCTTTTGCCTTGCCTTGCCTTGGTAGCACACACTTGACTCGACATAACATTCTCAAAAGGACATACACGAACACGAGTTCCATTCCATTCCGAGTGTTCTTCCATTTAAGGGGTGACATGACCGAATTCCTCAAATGCCAGAATATTTTACCGTTAAGAATTGTAACACATTTACCAACACACTCTCATGCATATAGCACATGTAGAAAATATTTGCGGACTTGAGGTGTATTAAAATAAAGTGGGGCCGCACCGTATAGTCTCATTCACATGGTTAGAGTTACCAGTTACGTTTGGTACAGGAAAATGCCACCAAAAAGGAAGCATAATAATGGGTGGAAAAAAAAAACTGTGCCCTTCAACACCAGGGTCGTTTCTATTCACACAAGTGCAGCGTGCGTTTTTTGCATAAGCCCAGCGCATAATGTCTGAAAGGACATGGCAAAAATGAGAAACCAACGACATTTTACCGTAATATACTATTCCGTTGGCAAAAATGTGCACTTACACAAAATATATGAATATGCGAGTTAAAAGTCACGAAATAAAAATGTAAGAGCCGACTACTAAAGAGTTGAATGCAGGATTTGTGCATATAATTAGGGTGTGACCTGTGCCCTCCTCCATTTTGTATTGTTTAAAGGGTTTTGTGGCGAGTGGGTGGGTCGGTGGGTGTGTGAACGTGGTTTATATCTTCAATATGCTGCTGCCTAATTAAAGACCATCCAGCATCATCACAGTATTCTCGTCGTCACCTAGCTGTTAATGCTGCGTTATACGAACGAACTCATTGTCTACCAACCAACATATAGGCCCGCTATAAAGGCCACGATTTTTATTTCACGATATAATTAAAGCTGATGGGGGGTCGACTTGCATTGTTTACCATATTTACGGGGCGATAGCATTCAGGGATTTAGCGAGTTGGAATTTATTATATACCAACCAATGCATTGTGATGTGGTTTTTTTTTTACTTATTCCATTGAATGCATAATGAATTTTTTGAAATGAAGCATCCTCTCAGGATTGTTTAGAGTTTACATTCATAGTTTTTTGAAAAACCTAATTAGGGAAACCAGAAGTCCTTGAAATAACAATGATAGAATTAACTTGCAAAATAGAATGGGCAGTTTGAGAATATAAGTTTTTTTTTCAACAATGCTGGTATAAGTGTTTTACTGACCTAGGACTTAACAAGGTGAAATTGGTAATTTTAATAAGTATTTGTTTGTTGCTTGACATGAAAAATGCAGTATTTTAATTTTTCAAAAATCATGACCCTCTAGGCAAAAATAAATATGTCCACACGGGGTTAAATGCAATAAGTTTAATATGAGCCTATAAGTAGATATTTCACCTTTTTTTATTCAAGGTGGGTGGACCAATTTTGTAAAAACAAAACGAAAGCATTTTTAAGCTAGAAATCCATTTTTAATATTGATTTTTTAATCAAGCTATATTACTGAATAGTTTTTGAAAAATAAATTTCCATATTGAAATTTTGATTTTTTTTTTTGATCAACCTGACATTTTTTCAAAATTCTCTTATTTTCTCTTAAACATTAAAGAAAAATATTATTTTATTTAAAAAAATGTATGGAATTAAAAAAAGAAAAGGTTGGAGTTGAAAGCAGATAAAGAGTTAAATCGTTATAAATTTCTGTAACGTATGCGACAAGCGAGTTAAGAACGAGCATTTTTCTATTATAGGGACGGAGAGGTTCGGCATTACTATGATGGCGTTGAAAAAAAGTTGGTCTGGCAATTCTGTCCGTCTTGTCAGCCCTATGTGCTTAGTAACAGCCTAAAGGAGTGGGTTATTTGTTTTTTAAACTTGATTTTCTTGAGGCCAAAAATAGCTGAACAAATTTGTTGTAGTTTTCTTAATCTACATTTTTTCTCGTAAATGATTCTAAAAATGTATTTTTTCCGAAAACGGATCATTTGATTTGGTATCTTCTTCTTATATTAAACAAAAACCATTCTCAAAAACAATTTTGCAGGAAAAAAAAAACTTTTTATATTTAAGTCCAATTGTGATTAGAGATGGTCACTAAACGAGAACGAGTCTGGTGTTCTGTCTCGTCACACTAAGTCTCGTCTCGGACTCGTTTCGATAAAGGCATTCGTTGCAGTATTGGAGGGGACAGATTCTGCAGAATCTGAATGACTTGGTGGAAGGTAGAAATATTTTTCTGAGTTTTTTTTTTTTAATGAACGTGACTTGGAATCGAACCCAAACAAGAAAATGTCTCCAAAGTGACGCCAAAGCTTATTTTCAGAAAAGTTTGATTTTTTCCGTAGGTAGTTCGTTTTCGTAAAAATAAAAAAAAAACATTGGGTTTTTCGAAATATTTGATTAATATAATCAGTTTGAAATATTGTCACACATAATAATTAAAAAAACTGAGTCCAATGGAAATTTAAAAAATTCTATTTTTTGACTAAAGATCTTATTGCCTAACTTCACACATATTTCACCATTAATGAATTATTTTATATTATTTCACCCTCCACTATTGTCATCAACTCATAGGGATGTACCAAGAAATAATTTTTGCCTTGATAAACTGACTAGGTATATTCCGGCCCTGGGACTCTTACTATAAATTAAATAACTATTGTAATTACTACGTTGAATTCATTTTTATATAGACAAAAAATTGAGCAGTTATATTTTTGGATAAAAGTCATGATACTTCCTGTATGTAATTAATATTATCCTTTATCTGCAGTCAACGACTTCATATATTTTTATGAACATATTTAAGCTTCTTTAGCAAAAAAAATTATTTTTTTGACATTATTTTAAATTTAATAAATTAAAAAAAAAAGTACAGATATGGAGTTCTGAAAACGCTCTGCCATAACAAGCTATTATGAAAGGATTTAAAATTTCATTTTAATTATAACTATTTTTAACAGATGAGGAAAAAAACATGAACCTTCATTAATGTCGAGTTGCTTTCAACTATTTGAAATTAATTTTTTTTGGTAAAAAAAATCGATTTTTGAAGTTGTCAGAACATTCTCACCCAGACTAACAGGACCTTGAACCAAAATGCGGCTAGCCTCACGGACAGTCAGGCGCTGTCAAGGCCATTAACTCGGCCATATCATCCTCTAAATTGGTCCAGCAATGTCGCGACGGGCTTGCGATTCTGAACATCAACCTCTATGTTACTCTTATCTGGGTTCCGGGCCATAGTGGTAGCGAGGGAAATGAACGGGCTGATGATCTGGCCAGACAAGGATTGGCCCTTCATAGCTCACTTATGGAAATAGTTGACAAGCTATGAAGAGAAAATTCTTTTCTATTTATTACACAAAATCAAATTGAAGGTTGAGCAATTTAACCAACTGCATTATATTTAGGAAGATATGGCCCACCTATTATAAAACCCGTTCAAAAGATCTTTTATGCAGGCCCAGGCAAGACATAGCCAGTGTTGTTGCGGTAAGTAACGAAAATTGGCCTATAGGAGAACATGCAGCGAAGTTAGGCATTCTTCACAACACTTTTTGCCGTAGCCATGGTGATCAACGGGAAATATGAAACAGTAATCCATTTCCTCTGCAAATGTCCTGCTTTGGCTAAAAGGAGAATGCAATCCTTTGGACGGGCATTTTTTAACGACCTAAACGAGCTATCTGAGATGAAGCGACAAAATGGCTCTAGCAATTTTGCATTTCTATTCCCAGTACAGCAGTACAAGTGATTTCACACACTTTTAGGAACCGGGGGTAGAAATGCAAAAATATATTTTTAAAAAAATTGAAAATTCCGGTCAAGGTTAGAATTGTTTTGTTGTGTTTGTGTGTCACATCTCACACAGGCTAGGTTGGTTAGGAAATCCCACATACTTAGACCAGAGTTTGGGATACCACATGGATCAATTGATCAACCTCACTCGTTGAACCAGTGGAGCCTTCGTCTCTGTTATAGGACAGGACAAGTGCATAGAGGATGAGAGACTGTCTCTTCTTCCTCTTCGTCTCTGCAACTCCTACAAAAATCCTTTTGCAGGGGCTCCAAATCGAAGTGCATGTCTACCTATAAAGCAGTGGCCAGTCTACTAAGGAGAACAATTGTTTAGGCCAAATTAGTTTTGTCGCTAGACAGGTGGTGATGCTTTGCAATTTCCTGGAATGTCTCTATGGCCCGGCACCCAGCAGGGGTGAATATTGAACTGTGTGGCCATCTCCGTAAGAGATGATCGATTGTCGTGGCTGTCTGAGAAGATGCGTGAGCCAGGAGAGCACTTCTTTAATAGCCAAAATTTCCGCTTGGAACACGCTACAATGATCAGGTAGACGAAAGGAGAGACTTAAGTTTAGTCTATCAGAGATCAGAGTATACGCCTCTACCAACCTCATCACAGTCCTTCCTGACAAAACAAAATATATCAAAAATTATCTGTTTTGAGAGAAAAATTTCAAGAACTTGAAAATTTTTTGAAACAAATTAATTTTTATGTTTGAAAAGAGTTCCATTGAACTACCCCACTGATATATACATTAAAAATTTGAACATTTAAAAATTCTGTTTTATAATGCGGTATTGTGTCCTTATGTGTACCTCTTGTGCGATACGTCCTTAGAACTCAAGAGTGCCTAATAGTTTAATGTTATGACATGAGTATTTCAAATTATTTCCACTTATTGCTACAGACAGAAATGCTTAAGCTAATAGTTAACTGACCGAATGTTTGAGGTTGCGTTATGTGACATGTGGTCGGATTCAATATAATATCGATTGGGTAAATTCATGTGTGAAAATAACAAATATTAAATCCAAGCTGTGAGCCATACAGAGAGATTTTTAAATGTGAAATAAGGATTAAGAACAATTTTATTATTATTTTCGTGGTGATGCCAAATTCGAAATGTTTTAATTTTTTCTATCTAAATTAGTTTTCAATTTATTTTACTTCCATGTAGATTTATGTTGGTCTCGTCGAATTTGCAAAATGTTTAAAGGATTTGTGGTTTTGCTATTTTATAAATGGGCAGCATTTAATATTTATATTGGCTTTGGATTATCGATAATATCCGAGTGAATTTGTGTAAAAAACAATTTTTTTAATATTTTCCAAAAAATCATAAAAAATTGTTTAGTAATATCATAACTTTAAAGGTTTGATGAACATTAAAAAAAAATTTACACAAGGATATTAGAATTGAATTTATAGTTACAATGTACTTGTAAGCTCAGTAACAAATATTTAGGCAAATTAAAAACTTACATGTATGTATTTTATATAAAAATTTAATAAAACTGCTCTCACGGCTTTTGAGATTTACTAATATATAGGTGTCGTTTTTTGACTTAAATAAGTTTCCAAAATATGTATGTACATGACTACCTTGTGACTAACTTAAAAGTCAAAAAGCGCATTAAGCGTAACTATTCAATAGAATCACATCCATGAATTTCAATCTTTACAAAGGTATCTCCTTATCTCCCAACATCAGACACAAAATATTCCAAAAACGAATATGAAACCAATTCACTTAAACCAAAAAAGAGTTGCCACTGTAGTTTTTTTTTTAATTTCAATTCAGGAATTAAGTTTGTTTAAGCTTAAGTAAGTATCAAATATAAAACGGAGATGGACTTCCTTCCTGGTCGCAGAATTCATTTTAATAATTCACTTGTCCGTGCGATATAGAGCTGATAGTAGAGTTTTGTATGCATGTAAGGAGTTAGTTTAAAAGCAGTTCGACTGTTTCAAGTGGAAATTTTAGTTCATATTGCTTCAATTCAATTCTGGGCAATCGTTAAATTTGTCCTACAGTTTGGGTTGTATTCTCAGACTGCAGCATTGAACAATTATTTATAAATTATAACCTTTGAAATACTTTCAGAATTTACTAAAATTTTCAGTTATAACATTTATATATTATGTAACTAGAAAAGTCTACACATAAAAGCTTATTATTAAGCCCTGACACATCATGAGATAACATTTTAAAAGTACAAAAAGATTTTAAAGTATTGTATATGACTCCACAACATTTTCAATTTTGTAAAAAAAGTACTAACAGTTGGGAAATTTTGCTGCAGTGGCATCACTGAATTTTGACAGCTTCGAATTAAAGTTCCCCAAACATCATTCATTTGTTTTCGTTTGAATAAAAACTTTAATAGAATAGTTTTGTTGTTTTAGAATCTTTGTTTTAGTAATAATACTTCCATAGCTGAATAGGATTCGACGTGAATCTGAATATTTTGATAGGTCACCTAATGCCTTTGAGATTAAAGTAATTTTGCAGCATCGGCAACACTTTTAGCAAAGTCATAACTCCTTTAAAACACAATATAAGGAAGATAAAACTTATACGGATTTCCCATACATAAATGTTATCATCATTCTTTTTGTTGTCGTCATCGTTGACAACGACACCGACGACGACGACGACGACTACGATTTTGTCGTCAATTCTTTGCACAATGAATATAAACTCGTTCAACGTTCATAAACATGCATGACATACATATACAATACATACTCATAGGTAGATTGAGGATCTTTATAATTTTTCGATTATTTCCGTGAAAGGAAAGTTTCACAAAGTAACCGTACATAGGTATATCATGCGGTTATGGAATTTGTCATTCGATACTCTACTTTAAGTTCCTGTGTAGGTAAAGGAATATCTGTATGTGAGTTAGCATCACAAACATTCTTCATTATATTCATTGAAGGATCCAGGATATTCCTATATCCATACAAATGAGAGGAGGTGTGTAGCCTTAAGCTTTGTCGTTTGCATCATATCGTCTGTATGGCACACATATACATAGCTCGCCCAGATAAGTTAGATTGCAGCTTTTTAGAGATTCTGTCAATTTTTAATAAAATTTTACACATATTTATTGGTTTTTTATTTTCCTTCGATTTTATTGATTAAGGTAGAGGTGACATCTTCCGACAGTAGGACACGTTTGAAGTTTATGACAATTTTTGGGTAAAGTCTAAGAGCTCCTCCAACAACTATTACCATTTTCGCGTGAGATTAATTTTCAAATTAATTATAATCTTCTTATAGAATTCAAGCGTCGGCCACTGTCGTAAGAATCGTCTAAAGAACCGTTTTTTTCAAATTCACATGCATTTTTATTTTGTATTATTAACGTTTTGAAATTTAAATACTAAGTTCGAAAAAGCAACTTAAAACGATGTAACTTAAGTCCATGTTCAGACAAGTGAACGATTCCGAATCTTCCTTGAAAAATCGCCATCTCATTTCAAACACTCTTAAGATGTCGGATTGGGCCACCTGTACCCTATCTTTTCTAATTAAAACACGAAATTTTAATAGTGAATACGATTTCAATTAACTCTACAAGCAGAAAGTGATCCTTCTCATCCTAACTCCTTTTTTTTAGAAGTCACTTTATAAGTCGTCAAGTAGTAAAAAAGGAAAACAAAAGTTGGGAAACAAAAAGTGTTTGTATTTTTTTATTCAAGCATTCTAAAGAAAAGATATTTTAGAATTTATAACTAATGGTTCATCAATTTCAAAAAAAAAAAACTAGAAAATTAGTTTTAATTCCGTTTTGAATCAATACTTAAAGTGTTTTGGCCTGCGTGAAAGGACACCATTTTATCGATTGAATTGCAATGAACCTGTTGAATTTTTGAATCATATGGCCAATCCACTGCCACTTTTACGTCTTCGTATGATAGAGCCAATATGTTCCTGACCTGTTCTCCGAGAGCTTAGGCCATTAGATCTTTAAGATGTTTCGCAGACATCTATTTTTACGAACGTTTGCTTGCTTCTTGCTTAAAACGGATTTTACTTTCCAAGTGCTGCAACTTTTAAGAAGTATATAATTCAATATTGCGCGGAATAATCTTAGCTTAGTCTTTAAGCTTATAGAGTTGTTTCTTCATATTTTGGAAAGCATCTGGAATGCAGCTTTTGCTTTTCCATTTAACTGTTTGTAGAGATAATACTCCCGAAATATTGAAAATTTTGTTTTGCCGTATTGATCCAATGATTGATCTCCACCCTTGTTGTTATATAATGGACACCCATTATTCTTGGAGAAAGTAAGCATCCGTCGGCGTCTTCTGGCTAGTCCAGTTTTTGAGGTGTGATTGCGTGTGATAGAGTCAATAATCAAAGTACAGTATTCACTAACAGAAACAGTATTGGTGACAGTGTACAACCTTCTGTAACCCCACTTTGGAATTCAAACTCCTCTGACAACCTTCCTTCATGCAGAACATTTCATTTGATGATTATGGTTTGGTTTAATTTCATGGTTGTATGCCTTTTTTAATAAGCCTGTACACACAAGTTCTATTTTTAGTGAATTATCTTACTATAGCTTCTATCAAAGTTCTTTAATTTAAAAGCAACAAATCAATGTCTTAAATCTAGGTGAAAAAAAATTAAATCTTTGCATGGCATACCACGTAACTTATTCATCAAATATTAATAAACCTTGAATATTCTCCCTAATTAGTCAAACAAAACAAAAACAAAAAAAAACCTGTGACGTAAAATAATTATTATTCCATGAAATCTAATCAATCAACGAAAAAAAAATCCCAGTCAATTGCGTCAAAATGTCTGTGTAAAATGGAAAAGTCTGGTTGCCATGAAAAGTCTCTGTCTCCACAGCTACATTATCAATCAATAAAATCTAAGGCAGTGTATGTATATACATTCATTAGGTCCTTTATATGTGCTATGTACATAAGGTATAGGTACAGCCTCTTGCAAAATTCTCAAAATCAGGTTATATAGAAAACAATTACAAAAACGTCCTTTCGACAGGTATCAATTTATTTGCTTGGCATTAGTCCATTTTTTTTTTTATTTCAATCAATTCTGAAAATGAAAGAAAAATTTGTGTCAAGGACTATTATTTATTTTTTTTTTTTACATAATATCATCTCTTGTCTTCTAATTTGTTGATTCTTCATTAATTTTTTGTTTTTTCTTCCTGCCGGATTCAAGTGGAGAATAAAATACTAAAATTCCTTTTTCCATAAAATACTTTTCATTGAGATTTCTAATTTTTCTTTCTTTGATTTCGTTATTTTCTTTTTACAATAATTATTATTTTCTCCTCATTTAAGGACATCCATGAGGATGAAAAAGTTTATATAGAAACTACCCACCTACATTGATATTTATATAGACAAAAAAAAAAAAAAGAACGCGGGTAACAAAGCAGAAATAATTTTGGCCCCTAAGGAATATCAACAGTGCAATCCTTAAAACAAAAACAAAACAAAAAAAAAGAAGCAATGTCAGAATTTTCGTCCATTCGTTTTTGTTAGTTCGTTCGTTCGTTCCTTGGTTCGTTTGAACAAATTGACTTTGCACACGGCCCCTCTAGCTATTATGATAATTAATCCCAGTTAGGTAATGGCATCATGGGTAATAGGGTGGTGCAAAGCTGGTCACCTCGTGGCAAGTGATGTGGGTGATATTTTAGAAATAAAACTTTTATCATAACAGTATACGGAGAGAGAGAGAGAGAGAGAGAGAGAGAGTGAGGAAAAGAGAAAATGTAGGTAGAGAGTTTAATTTTGTTTTTGTATTACTCAACCGTTTAATCAACGTGTCCGCGCCACAAGGATACTTGATTTGCCACAAATGCTGAAAACGATTAGCTTAATAAGCTTTAGTCAATGGTGTTGTTTGAATTATTAAAATAATCAAGGATTAATTTACTGGAGCATATAACATTCTACGCACGTGGATTTCAAATGTGTTTTTTTAAATAATAATGATGAAGATAAGGTTTCTGGTAGAAATTTCAGAAATTTTATATCCAAACTCAACACATTTGCTACTCGCTCTAGCTTTTTGGTGCACCTTAAACCGATCATCCTGTATATTATGTTGAATAGCTAGGTTAGGGCTTTAAGTGAATAAAATATAAGTAAATGAAATATTATGTCGTTTATTGAATATCAATAAATTTTCTGTAAGTTATGGCAACAGTAGAGTAGTATGTCCCAATATAATAAGTCTTCACCGTATCATCAAACGCATCATCTGGTTTTCTTCCATTGTTGCTTTTCTGGATCGTATCGGATTCCAAATTCTCGCAGTACCGAGCATATTCATTTACATAATATATTGTACACTAGTGCGTATGCGTATTTTTTTTTTTCAATTTTTTTCAAATTGCAAATAGGATACAAAAGCGAAGTGTGCTCGAAGTTGCTACGTCAAGTTTTTTGAGGTTTTTCTTGTTCTACTCTGGCGCACTTAACGTAATAAAATAGAAGTTTCCTCGACTACGCCACGCGCGCCGCCGCCGCCAAAGCGCTGACTGTAATTTATATAAAATAGTAAATATATTTACACACATCATTCATTTCTTGATTGTGTAACAGACTAATGGAATGATGAGATGATTGAATTTCTGGGCAGTTTTAAAAAAAATTCCATTGACAAATTTTTATTTGCAAATGTTTCGTTTTCGTCTTTTTTTCAGAAGTTTATTTTTTTGAAAAACACTTTTTTTAAGATTAATTTTTGACCAATTTTTGTTTTTAGCATATTTTTTTACAAACACTTTTGATTTAACTCTTTTTAGTCAAATTTGATTTTTGGCAGTATTTTTCGAGGATTTTTTATGTGCAAAATTTATTATAAGCTTGATAAAAAAATAATCGCCAAAGCATGAAAAACACAGAAAAAATTGTCTAAATATTTCTATGGAGAACCCGTATTGATTTAATAAGGAAAAATTTATTCGAATTCATAAGATTTTCTTTTTATTTTGAGAAAAATATCACTTAAAAAGTTGATCAATAATAGGAAAAACTTACTGTTTCAATAAGTGAGTACCTAAGTTTCAACATTTTTTATTGCGACTTGGCAGAAAGTTAGAGTGCTCGACTGAAAATTGGAAGGTCCTTGGTTTTATATTAAGAAGAAAATTGTGTCAAACTAATAAGTTTTTATTTGGGCAGTAACATTTTCTCCATTGTTTTAATACGGTCTTCTTCTTGAGTGAAAACCCATCAAAATCTTCTGTTTCTTCTATTTTATGTGGCTCTTTTCTATGTGTACGAGCAAGTTGTATCGAGAAATATATTTAAAAAAAACCTCTTTTGAAGTTAACTTTGTTTTACTGTATTAAATCTCATTTATAAATGGTTTATATTATAAAATTTCTGTTATGCCAAGAACAAAATGTCAAACATCATCTTCTACGAAACAAACGTCTTTTATAAAATTGCCAACTGCACAACGCATCGAATTCGACAATTTCAACCTGAGACTTTTGTTTATAACATTTTGTAGACAAACTTAATCCCTGCCAACTGCACCATCAGCACTTCTTCGATATCCTTGTTTTCCTTTTTTTTTAAACTAAGCATTTCAAAAGCAAAACTGTTTAATTTATAAAGTTCACTGTTTCGCAAGCATTGATATTAGATAACCGAGTGTATCTAAATAAGATAATCCCAAGCAGAACTAAATCTTAATTTAATAATTTATTTGTGCAGCAAGAAGCATATCCTTGGAAAGTCCTTTACAAGTTCAAATTCGTTGAGCTTTCACACATTTCAGTAATTTATGAAATTCTACCAAAAATAATATCATAAAATTTCAGCGCAAATTTATTCGTTTTCTTTCAGGAATGTTCTACTTTTTCTTAAATTTATGTGTATGTAAAATTTTGAGCTTGAAAAAAAAATTTACAGTAACTGCATATCTGACGAACATTCTTCCACTTAGACAAAATTAAATATTCTCATTTCGTTGCATTTGTATCTACAATATTCACAGGAAATGTTTACAGTGAACTCTCTGAAGGATTTTATGTATAGGTATTCAGTTTCCTACCAGGACTCGTGCTAGAGTCCTACAGTGCAAAAAGTAAATAACTTCATGAGAAAAAAAAAAATAAAACAAGAATAATCCTTTTTGCGCGAAGCGTACAAAGTTCACTGGTATTTAAGCTTAACTCAATTTCTTAAATAGTTTTTTTTTTTATTTAGTTTAGTATATACATACATAGGTGTTTTAAGTGTTTCTGCTCTACACCAACACTAACACAAATATCGATGCAATATTTTTTTTTGTGTTCAATGCTTCGTCATCCTTGATCGTGCTCTGGAGCATCGGTCGTGAATAAAAAATAAAATTAAACTAAAATAAAATTAAAGAAAAAAAAAAGGAAAAATATCCTGAATCTATGGTCTCTCGGTTATAATACCACTATAGATAGCTATAGAAGAAGAGTCAGAATCAAAAGCAGGAGCTGGAGCTGGAGCTGAAGCATATACAAAAAGGATATACCTAAATGTATAAGAAAATGTGTTTACCAACCGCTTATATTGGGGGCAAAAAAAAGTGTTACGTGCTTACATAAAAGTGTTTCACAGTGTTGTTCGGTCGTGTTGTGTTATTTCCGTTGTTGCTCCTTTTTGTGTCCTTGCTGGGTGTCCTCCATCTCTCTATCTCTTTTTTTTTCTCTGTTTGGTTATCCTCTTGCGATATTTCATCGTATATAGCAAAAGTCCAATGCCAAAACCAGAAAAAATGTGAATTTATTCGAGCACACACAAGATTCTCCGTATATCTTTATCGTTAAAATAATATTTAAAAAAAAAAATAAACAAATAAGAAAAACCGGCAACCTCACCCATTTACGAGTTGTTATTTTATTGTCCGTTTTTGTCGTACATAAGTGTGTCGCTCCTGTCGTCGGTATCGGTAGTTATAGTCGTCGATATATAAATATTTGAAGGTAGGTATATCTCCTACCAACAAGTAAAAATGAAGTTCATAAAATAATTGCAACCACAAAAAAGGAATAAGTACCGTACCGTACATATATTATATAGTATAGTAAATTGAAAAGTTCCTAGAGAGAAAAGTTCGAGCGAGGCAATCTGAGGAACGTCATAACACAAAAGGATGTAAGGAAGCGTGCAGGCGTCCTGTCGCTTGCTTTTATTTGAACAGCAACAAATAACAAAAAAACTCCCAACAAAACACACATCCTGTTGGCTTTTGGATAGGTGAGGTGAGATCCTTTTTGCCTCAACCTTAACCTCAGAGATATAATATAAAATATATACGAGTGTAGAGGAAAATAATTTTCGTGTTGAAAAACAAAACGAGAAGTAAAAACCAGTCAACATAGGTTGCCCGCAGTCAGTGCTGGGTTGCCCCCGTGGGGAGCCGTCATCTCCACGACCAACAAAGCCACCCGTTTGGCCACCAGAACCGGAACTTCCACTGGAATCACAATGGGCAGACGGCATTACGGAAGGTTATTGGGATCAGGGCGGTCCATGGGTATGTTTCCTCTTCTTAACTAAATTTTTCTTTTTATCCTTGTTTTCATAATATTCATATAGTTTCTCGTATAGTCATGTATTTTATTAGTTTTTATTTTGTATATGTGCATGTATATGTTTTGGCAAGGATATTAATATCTATATGTGTATATTTGGATATTTCAAAAATATTCGAAAGGTTTATTGTTTAGCACACACATTCTCGACATCGACATCGTGGCATGGACAACAGAACATGCAGCTCAACCCCCTCAAAATAGTTCACAGATATACGAAGAAGATAGATACGAAGATACGAAGGGGGGGGGGGGAGGCTCTGCTTTTTTTTTTAATGCATCTGCTCTATACAAGGGGTCATAGAGTTTTCATCTACGATATAGTTATATACGAAAGGCGATTTGGTATTTTATCGAAAATTTGTTGTTAGTTCAAAAACCTTTAGTGAACTTTTTTGTTTTTGTTTTTGTTGTTTTATTATTTTTTGTGCATCTACCTATTGTTGCTTGGTGAGAGGAATATGAAGATTGAACGTTTTCCGGTGGTAAGTGGTAGCTATTGTTTTTATTTGGAAATATGCTTATGTTTTTGTTAAAAGGTTTTCAAATGAATGTCGTTTTTATTAAGAATAGAAAGTTTTGAAAATACTTAAAACTTTAACGGAATTTAAATTTGAATGGGTTTAAAAAAAATTAGATCGTTTTCTATTGATTCAATGGTGTTCTTTGTAAAATTTAAGAGAACTTAAAGGTAACAATTCATGCAAATATACCTACCAACAAGTTGTTTTGAATTATGATGTGATAAATGGTTAAAACATGTAGATTGATTTGGGTCAAGAAACTTTTTAAACTAAATATTGTGGGAATATTAGGTATCTACTTATCGTACAATTTTGAAAAAAATAACCTTCGAAATGAAAGAAAAAACAAAAAATTTTTTAGCTTTTTCAAATAACTGTATAAATCTATTTAAGGAACATTAAATTTCCTACAAAAATACATCCCTCAATTATTCTTTTTTAATAATCCGGTTAGCTACAGGAGACAGCTGAAAAAAAACCGAAATTTGGCTATCTTTTGAAAACCCCGTTTTCTTGATTTATGGTCACTAATAACTCAAAAACTATGCATTCAATTAAAAAAATCTCAGAATTTGTTAACTTTCTATGAAATTCAATTAAAAAAATCTCAGAATTTGTTAACTTTCTATGAAATTATAATGCCTTAAACACTCATTTTGGCCAAACCGTGAAGCCGGTAGAGCACCTTAAAATTATAATATAGTTTTCAGATTATCGTAACGTTTGTTTTAGTAATAAGCAATAATCAAAAATTGTAAAACTTATTGGTTTGAAATCAAGCTTCATTATTTCTTCAACTGTCAACTGTTTTTTTTATCTCTGAGTATTTATCTAGAACCTTTGCTTTGCTCAGATTCTGTACCAATTCAGAATAGAAAATTCTAATGAAAAAGTTAATGACGTTACGTTTCAGACAGCGGAAACATTTTTAACGATTGCATATTGTAAGGTAAACTTCTAAAAACAATACGTTTTTATGTATAATTACACTGTATTACAAAAATAAAACTAAACACACATTTCCCGAGACCTAGCACATTTTGTAGGTCTTGTAAGACTGAGTAAAATGGAATACAACAAATTTCCAATATACCCCCAAAATCTCATATTAGGCGGAAAACCCCCTGTTTGCTTAGTGTCAGGTGAAGATTTATTCATATTTACGTTGTTTATTATTCGAATTTCAATTTCAAATTCTGAAAGAGGAAAAACGCACCTTTTTTAGTATTTTCTTTATTTCTCAAACATAAAAAATGACAAAAATCAATACCAAAATGTTTATTTTTTTTTTCATTTTTCTGAATTTGATATTTATTTTTTCAAAACTATGTTGAATTCTCTGAAAAGTCTTTTTAAGTCCAATCGTTCAAAAATTGACTTCGTTTTAGTGGGTTTAAGATTTTGTATTTGCAATATTTCTGTAAACTCAAAAATTTTCCAACGCATCTTTCCCCAAAATGATTTAAAACTGTCATATTTGTTGTTAATAGACATATTATTTAATTGATTTAAATCTTAAAATTTCAATAGCTCAGTCAATTTTCAAACAACTTTTATTTCACGCGGAATAAAATAAGCTTTAAGAAAAAATAAATTTAATTATATTTATATTATAATAATATAAAATTGTTTCTAAAAATGACGAAATGAGAAAAAAATTCTGAATTTCGAAATTTGACTCAAAAACCACGATTTTCTTTCTCGACAGGATGTAGTATCTGGTTGAAAACGTTTATTTCTGTTTTTTTTTATGAAAATTTTAAAAAATAAAATTGGTTAAAAAATGGCGGAGTTTTAGACTAGAATATTCAAAATAAACAAAATAACGGTTTTAACGGGTATATTGACAATTTTAATAATGCTATCTTATTCAGTTCAAAAAGACCAACACATTCTACAAAACCTCCGCTCAAGTATTTTTTAACTATAACACAGTGTTATGGTTGATGTTTATTTTAAGTGGTACCTATACTTCTTTCAATAATACGAAAACCTTTTAAATTTCAATCAGTTTTTCTTTATTAAATCAATCCGATTTTTCAACATAAATATAACTGTAAGCATCCAGAATCAACATTTCTGGCCATAAAATAAAAAAAAAGAAACTTAAAAACTGAACATGGCTTCCCTATCATCTTCAGTTTTTTTTTATCACACCAACAAGGTTAATATCAACATTAAATGAACTTAATTTAGCTATATGCAAAATGAATAACAAATTAAAAATAAGCTTAATCTTATCCACACAAAAATACCTACTAAAAATGCTATTTCTTACTTTCCCCATGTCCTTCATATAAAATTATGAACTTAGGTCAAAATAATATTACCTAATAATATTTGAGTTCTAAACATTCAAAATTATGCTCGTTATCCTCTAACTAAAATATTTTACGACTTCACCTGCAAAAGGACAGTTATATTTTACATTGAAGTTTTAATCATGTCAGGTTTATAGGTAAATCAATATAAATGTATGTCATCAAAACCAAGGTCGCCTATTAAAGCCAGCCCTAGAAGTTTATCCCCTTCAACCACTTTTATACTCTCTATAATATTTTTGAGAACATCTTTCCTTATTTCTCTCTGTATAGGTGGGTGGGTCTGGGTATGTATTCAATTTCTTAGTTTTATGATGCAATTATGAAAATGTTCTGGTTGCCTAGGTACATCAAGCACTCGCACAATATAACACTTCAAACAGGATTCTCCTTGGGAAAGAAAAAAAACAAAAAATAAATAAGAGATTCCTAACGAAATCCCTCAAACGGATCATTGTCTTATATAGGTATATAGAGTCCTTGCGATGCTTCGCCTACTTATCACCATGACTAATCCTGATGGCTGCGAATATAGAGATCTATATCCAAGCTGATGACGATGAGACTGTGGCTGTGAAAGGGTTTTTATTTGAAATGAAAATGTTTTCGCAAGAGTATGGAGCGAGCTTTTTACAGCATCGCATACAAATAACAGCTCGAATAAATGGGCCTTCCAAATGAGGAGTCCTTGAAGAGTCTTGTGAAAGCCAGGGTTTTTTTTCCATCACCTAATGCTTTGCCTTTGCCCTTTTATTTGACACATTTTGGGGAGGCTTTTCCACTTCAAGGCAACACCATAAGCTGGTTGTAATTTCTTCATCAAATTGCGTTCACATAATTCACAAAGTCGTCCTTCTCAATGTCCTCATGCGTGTGGTAATAAGGTACTTCTATATGTATGTATGTACATCAGAATCATCGACAAGAAGGATATTTTTTTTTTATTTTCCTTTTATGATAAAAGGAGGTGCGGAGGATGGGCGGTTGAATGAAGCTTGTTTTACATCTCTTCCAAGGACAAGGACTAAGGGAAGGCGTCCAACCATTTTTACTATCATTCTTTTATAAATGTGCGTAGATACTAGATACCATATATGCGTATTTTTATTTCGTGTGTTTTATATCGTTATCAAAAAATTGGTCCTTTTTGTCTAAAAAGAAGAGACAAGGATCTGTGTGAGTTTATGTTTGATTTTATTTTGCGTAAAACATTATTTTCGGTTATCTGATTATCGACATTAAGGCATTTTATATTTACTTATTTGGAGGTGGAGTTATGAATGTAACTCATGAAAGACTAGGAGGTTCTATATAAATGAACATTGAGCGTCCTTGAAGGAGTCTGTTTTATTAGACTTCTATATTATTTTATTTCTTTTGAGGAAGATGTTTGCTTTCAAATTAGACATCACGGTATGAAGTGAAGGCGAACTTCTCATTTTTTTTTATTTAGTTAAATATTTTTACGTTTTTGAATATATAACATGTGTCAAGTAAGTGTATGAAAATATATGTACTTTTTGCAGGATTGAATTGCGGCTTCATGAGAAAGAAGAAGGAACCAAAAAGTTTATTTGATGGAAATGTGTCAAACGGAATTTGTATACCTTCAACTGTGTGTTCTTATTCCTACTTCTGATCCTCATGTAACATTTGAGTTGTGGAATTAATGGCGACACTTGACATGTTTTTTTTTTACGAAAAACTTTTGCAAAGTTTAAGTTAAAAAAAAATATAACAAAACAAAACAGAAAATATAAGGAAAAACACGTAATTGGCAGGGCAAAAGTCTGCACTTTGTTTACTCTTATCAGAGGATAACAAGTCTTGTGATGTGTTTTTTTTGAAATTTGTAGCAGCTATAGGTTAGGTACCTTTGTAAGTTGAGTGATGCGTACAATAATATTAAGAGGGGATTTTATGTTTGGATTAAGTTAACGAAACGACGCCGACAATTGTACCTACCTTTGGTAGAAATTAGTTGTTGTTTTCGTTTTTTTTTAAGCCGCTTACATGAGGATCTAGTACAGATTAAAATTACGAACAAATCTTAAAGGAATTATACTCGTATAGTGAAAAGCTGGGAGGCAATTGTTACCTGAATACTTAAATAACAGTTGGGGTTTTGTCTGTTTACAGTTTTTTTGTTCATTAAAACAAAAATAAGATTCATTTATTTTTTTTTACTTGAAAATAACTGCAGTTTCGAAGAACATTAGGTACTTGTGTTACTGAAAATGATTTATTAAATTACATAGGGTAAGATTGGAAGGACCTTTATGACTTAAGGATATATCTCAAAATTCAAAATTTAAATAATTTAAACAAGTTAAGCGGGATATCGCTAGTTAACAAAACTAGGCATGGCTACGAGACCAAGATCCAGTCTCGTTTCTCTAGAAAAGACGGAGACGACACTTATTTTCAATATCTTAGGAGTACTGTCTCTACTGAAAATTATTTATAGATTTATACAAAATACAGCATGACCAACTTAGCCGGTAATGTCATGTAAACTGTAGATGCCCTGGGTTAGGTTATAGGTTAGGTTAAAGTGGCTATTGGTTTGGAAATCCAACACACTTAGACCAAAATTTGGTCCGTTGTGATACCACATGGATCAATTGATCAACCTCACTCGTTGACCTAGTTGGAGCTTTCAATGAAGCATAGAGACAAGTGGTATCTGAGTTTGCTAGATCGCTTGGAGCATTGAAGTAGAAGTCAAGGTAAAGTTTTCGTCTTTGTGACAGGGCGAGACAGGTGCAAAGAAGATGAGAGATTGTCTCTTCTTATTCCTCTTCGTCTATGAAACTCCTGCAGAAATCATTTACAGGAGCTCCAAGTCGAAGTGCATGTCTCCTAATTAAGCAGTCTATCAATTTTTTAGGCCAAATTAGTTTTGTACCTGAGCAGATGGTGATGTTATTCCACCTGTATTGTATCTTACTTTAGCATAAGTTTACATGTAGCCAAAGGCTTATCCATACTAGCTTTGTGAGCCAGCAGAGGTAAAGTTGTTCCTCTTTTTGCAAGTTCGTCGGCTTTACAATTTCTTGCAATGTCTCTATGGCCCGGCACCCAGCAAAGGTGAATATTGATCTGTGTGGCCATCTCCTTAAGAGATGATCGACAGTTAAGGGCTGTTAGTGAATTCGTAGAGACAGAGTCTAGGGATTTCAACGCTGCCTGGATATCTGCAAAGATACGTGTATTGGTTGTTGATATAACGTTTTCTTTGAGCCAGGAAAGAACATCTTTAATAGCCAGGATTTCCAAAATGCCGTGGAAACTTAGATCAAAAGCCCATGGCATCCGACGTTCCAACAATATCGCCGAAGAAAGACAGGCGCAAAAAGTCTTGGACCAAAGAAATGCAACGGCACCTGCATTGAAGTGACCTCAGAAATAGAACAATCCGAAACCGGGAGGCCTGTCGATGTTTCTTGACGTCAACCCAGCGAACCCCACAATTGGAGCCTTGGCAGAGTTGTAGTGCCAGTCTTCCATGACCACAGTCGATTAAAGTAAAAGCAATCGAAGAAGGATTAGTTACAAGGTAGTAGATCTCTTATTATTTTTATTTCTCGAATCGAATGACCTTGACAATATTAACAATTGAGTAAAATATGGCTGACCGTAATGACAAATTACTGAAACTAGTTGACTAATCCCAGAGTCCATTTTACACTACTTTACTTTTAAAGAAAAAATACTTATTAAATTTCGTAAACATTTAAATGTTTCCTCAATAAAATCAAATTCGAAGAAATACATCTTTTTGAAATTTGGAAATCTGCCCAAAAACACTCTGAATGGTAATTTTCAAACACGAATGCACATTGTTCCCCCAAAGACCTCATTTTAAAGTTCCTAATTTGCTTTGGTTTTCCCAAAGTCTTCCCCATCACTCCATCCCAATTCCAGTGATGTTATACAAGAGACACTAAATCAAACGCCTCTTCATTTGTAAAAATCACTGTCAATATACAAAAACCCACTGAGCGTATATGCATATTATGTTGTATACAAAATAGGTGATACACCATGTATCTCTCAACTGTAAATTATATCCTGCACGAAGACCTCAATTCCTTGAGGACAAATCAATACATCATCAGAAATGTGCAAAACCTCTAACCTATATTATAAAAGCTCACATCTGAAGAAAATTCAAATCTCCGGTGTGGGTTTGGTTTGGATTTCAAATGAAGATAATTTCCCAAAATTCTATTTTCTCCAATAAAATACATATGTATATAGCATCCCCCACATTCCAATTCTATCCTGGAAGATAAATCTTTTCACTAATTTCCGGTTTCATTCAAAATGTCGTCACTCTATCTATAGATAGATACAAAACAATACAACTTGAACACCAGATGAATGTCCCAATTGTATGGTTTTGGTTTTAGATAAAGGTACATTTTCTGTCTTCAAAAAGTCATGTTCTGCGATATGTGGTCCTTGGTCAGAGCGTCTTAATTTTATTGCCAATTGCCAGAACCTGTGAAAACAACAATGAATTTCGAGAAAGGAAATAAATTAAAAAAAAAACCCTCTTGAGACAACTCAATTTTTTAAAGGTTCTTTTTCTGCTGTTGTTCCTTATCCTAATTAGAATATAAAGGATCTCTTGAGAAATAACAGAAAGAGCTACCGTTATCTTTATACCCAACTCTTGAATGGCGAACAAAAAAGATTCTGTTTGATTTTAACTTTAACTTTAATTCCACCAAGGGACTAGTTCACTCTAAATAAATCACCGTTTTTCAAGATCGCCTTTTTGCAGGACCAAATAAAGGTTCGGCCACGAGTTGTATTACCTACCTACGTTGGAAAATTCCCTTCAAAAAAAAAAAAAATTAAATAAAAGAAGAAATAAAATGAAAAAGGATGTAAGAAACAAAAACAGAGATTAATCTTTCCATTTTATCACGGAAATAACGGAAGGAGGCGGTTAAAATACAAAAAAAAAATTAAAGGCGAAGAAGAGCAATATGATAAGGGAATAAACCTATTTCCTCATACTTTCTTTTTTTTAATTTTTTGTTGTTGCTATATCTTGGGGGAGTCGTTTTTCTAATGAAAAATGCTTTAACCTTCGTTTGGGGCCATAGAAACAGTCATAAAAATGTTGTACCATAAAAATTGTCGTTCTTCATTCTCATCTTGCAGTGGTTTTGAGTACTTTTTTTTTGTTGTTGTTGTTGTTGCTGTCGGATGCCTGTGTGGGTTACCAAATTCTAAAAATCCTCTATGGCATGTGACAACGGGGATAGAATTTTAAAGAAGTTAAATTTTTTGATATAGAGTTTCTTTTCTTCTAACCTATATATTTCATCACTAGGGAAATACGACGAAAGTGTACGATGATCCATGAGGAAAGTACACACTAAGTGATGAAGGAGGTTACTCGTGGAGGTGTATAATATAGTTAACAGTAAAATGGCAGTGTGCCTTAGACATAGACGAATAAAAATAATATTTATTTTCACTTCTTAATGAAATCTTCACTCATTCCCTTGTTAATTCATAACGTGAAGTGGTGAACAGAGTTGTCTTTGGAAAAATGTGGAACTTTGTGTGTTAGGTGATAAAAAAAGGTGATGAAAGAAACTCATGATATTCAACATCAGTTTTGAGAAAAATTGAAAAATACAATCTGAATGTAATGAGAACAAAACCTGTATACCATTTAATTCTTTACTATATCCTACATGACAGATCGCTTAGAAGATATCACCGCCAGCAATTTTACAACAAGAATTTTATCACCAAAATCAATAATACACTTTGATTGCTACCTTAGCCTAAAAAAACTATTTATAGATATTTAATGCTCAATTTAAAGGTAAATCAAAACATTTTCTACAAAAAAGACTACCTATTCGTAAAATGATAAATGTCAAAAACACAGAATTCGAATGAGCTTGAATAGCTTTCGACGCACATCAAATTTTTTTCGGAATCAACCTTCTTCCTTTTCTTCTTCTTCTCTCTATCTCAAGTGGGACCAACTAAGTTATTCATGCTTCCTCGTAATTGAAGTTTTGTCACCACTCAAGCAGAAAGTCGAGGACTGTGATGAAAGGACTCAAGACACTTTCCTGGTGCACACCTACTTTGAATGGGAACTCTTTGGTAATTCCTGCGGGGCATCTTACCTTTGCTCGTACGTATTTTTAATCATACACAAATTTTTTGGGGAATCTCTGGATTGCATCAGATTGCATTGATTCACCCGAAACAAACGTTGAAGGCCGCTCAACGATCTTCATGGTGTGTGACATCAGCATTCGCAATTTTATGTACCACCGTTCGCCTTGTAGATTCGATCACCGCAAATGACCATGAGCTATCTCGACACGATGTGCACCATTCTTTTTAAGATCTAAGAGGTTATCTTGTCTAGTGCAATCATTTTTCCCTTTTTGGAGTTTTTCACAGCAACACTAACTTCTTCGACTGTGATGTCACTGACCTTTTCCTTGTATCTATTGAAAAATTCAGCCTGGAAAACAGTTCATTTAAAAGTCCTTCACAATACTGTTGCCTTCTGTGAAGAATTTTTTGACTTTCTTCAAGGAGCCTTCCTAAATAGCATGCTTGGAACTTCTATAAACTAATCCGAGGCGTGCTTTTTTATCCTAGTCATCACTGGTTCGGCATCAATATTCCACCATCATTTTCTTTGTTGTGTTGGTAGTTAAGTTCTTCGCCCACAAGAAAAAGCTCATTCTTCGGGATGTTCTTGAGGTGGTTGTGGAAGTCTATTTTGAAGAACACATCTTTTTCCAGTTGTTCACATCCAATTTTCCGCACATATACCGCTTATAGTTCCAACGTTCTTCCAACTCGCCATTCTTAATTGTCGCCCAATGTGTTGCATTCCTTTGCTAGCCCCCGGAATCCGTATAGCTCCGGCCCGATCATTTCAGATCAATCCAGGGTCAGTACCATTTATAGCAATGGAACTGCCTGGTGGGATAGTGCAAGTACTTCCATAATGCTCAAATTTTTCGAAAAATATGTCGGCACTGGCATACTCCAAACTGCCATACTGCCATTCAGGTGATCTCAAGATGTAGGACGTGCTTGCATACAAGAACGAATCCTTGTACTTGACAGTACGACCGAAATTGGATTCAAGAGTAAACTGATGAGCATTCCTGGAAGCACGAGTATTACGGTTGAATCGTTTAAGGGGAGGAATGCAACTGGCTATTTCATTAGAGCACTTACCGTAAAAGTAACGATAAAAGAGTAAAAGACAGGAAAAGTTACGTCGTTGTTCGAGTGACGTAAAAGTATCGATGATGTTTCTGTCTCCGATCATTTTGAAGGCTTTAAGGTGTTATTGTGTCTCACTAGGCTCACTTAGGTGTTATTTGCCTAAATGCGATTTATCAGATAGTCGCATCTTACGACAAGTGAGTTGCACGGATGAGATATTCTTAAACGGTCCTAACACCGATGCCGGGTATTCATTTGCCTGGCAATCGCCATTTCATTTCATAAAGCAAGATCCAAAATTAACAAGAAAACGAAATATTCTGCGAAATCAAATTTTGAATAACGTTAGTGATGAAAAGAAATTCTACTTCGCAGCGTTGTCCGTTAGGAACTTATTTTTTTTTAAAGGGTAGCTTGTTTTGCTCTCCTGACAAGCGATTTTAGTATTTAGTAACAAAATGTTTTGAATAACATGTCCCGATGTGTTTCTCATCATTTAAATGAAAGAATAAAAACATTTTCAATCAAATATGTTATTTTTTTATCTTTGTCAATAAATCAATGAATCTGAAAAAAAACGACAACAACAAAATCTCATAAAACCGAGCGTGTCTTGGGACGTTTTTTTTGATTAAGAAATCCGTTGTCGTTGGTCGTGGGAGAGCCATATACAAACTCCCATCGCAATTTCCAAACTGGGTCACTTATTTATCCCATTCAACAGCTAAGGCGGATATGATGAGATGATTTTATATAAACGAAACAAACAAAAAAAAATCCTCCCATTCACAAAAAAAGGAAGAACATAGGAGGAGCTGTATGAGGAGCCCAATCCATATCATAATATCCTCACAGCTCACATATAATACATTTTTTGTTGTTGTTCTTTATCCCTGGCTCTCGTGTAAACCTAAACAGATTTATAGCTTTTATTTATAGCTCAATAAGTTCAGCATTTGTGATGATAGTAGCATTATTTGGATACAATTACGATTGCTAAAATAAAACATTTTACTGAGATTGCAATCATTGCTATACATCTACGACTTGCCATCACGGCCAATGAAGGCCAGAGCTGAAGCTGGATTCGGAGTTCGGAGTCGGAGGTCATCTTCTAGTGATTAACTGCCATTAAATGAATCGGAAATTTACTTACGCTCTCAATTCGAAATTGGTAATGGATGCGTGAGCTGAGATATATGAGAACGAATTAGAGCATGAGATATAAATGGCCTGAATGGCCATCAAGGTCGGTGAAAATTGGAATCACACAACGGAAAAAAGGTTCATACACTTCATACCGATGAAAGTGATTAAAAACAGCAGAGTAGGTTGAAGTATAAATTGCACATAATGAAAACATTCAGACATGAACTGTTTTTTGCAGTTTTTGAAAACTACGCTGTTTTGTAGTGCTCGGAGGTTCCTATGGGAGTAATTTCAGATAAATGATTTGAAGACTAAAGTCTGATTTATGAGGTTTTTTTTTATAACAGTTTAACAATGAAATGTTCTTCGTACAGGTAACTTAATCTAATAGATAAAAATCTCATGTCATAGTGTTTGTTATCGAACTCCTCTAAAATGACTTGGCCGATTCTTTTGAAATATTTGGTAGGTCTATTTTGGGATCTGGGATCTCCAAAGCTTTATTTTTTTACAATTTTCTTTTCTTTTTAAATATTTTTATGATTTTACTTTAAAAAAAACCTAATAAATGTTCATCCTGTTAGTATTTTTTTTTATTTCATTGGTACATGTCCAATATCGATATTGCAACTTCAAAGTTATCGAAACTCAATTTCGATAAATTGATCAATTATACTCCGGCCAGGCATTTACACGTGTTAACCCTCACCCAATCAACAGAAGTATGACCAAGCCAAATATCTTAACCCCAATTTTAATCGATACTGGTATTCTGCCTTCAGAGCTTGCTATGTCTCAGCAGATTTAAAAGAGGTATGTCTTACCTACCAATACAGATGGTACGATCACTCCTGATCAATGGTGGCTGGTAAAATCGTAGCGGTATAGCTTCCTGAGTATAATAAAGGATAACCCAGGTCCATCGCCGCCGTTTATAAGCGATAGTTGTTGGCATTAAGGCCATGTTAAACTCATCGTTTGTGATGATCAGAGATCGTGCGATCTTTATAAGCTAACTCTTAGTAAGGTAGGAAAAGTCTGGCCAGGTGCGAGGCTTGAGGTGGTGGCTAGGGAGGTCATCCCATGCAGACCTAGGACACGCACATGGATCCCGACTAACCCCTGAGGATGAGATTCTCAAAATAACCGACTATCAAACCCATCCCTACCTACTGAAGACTGGAAGGTCGCGAAACTGGGGGGGGAATCTACAATTTTCAATCAAATTAAAAACCCAGGTCATACTCAAGGAAAGTTCATATCAAATGCAAAATACACTCATCCTGACACCTACCCCAAATCCTTTTGGTATGAACTGTGCCTGGGTATAAAGTGTATCTCGTTATGAACTGGTTTGGTATGATGTGTACTTGTATGAACTCTAGCGATATGTCTTGGTATGTAGCATCCTGAAACTTGTTTTTCAATTGAAATTCTAATTTTACAAGACCATGTTCGATTGTCTTCTAACGGCATTACTCGAAAACCATTATGATTTGGTATGAACAAGGGCTATATTTTTGTGCTGGCCTAACACACGGGTTGATATTAGGAAATAATTAGGGTATTAGGTGAATGTTCCTCTCACAATGTCTCTTCAGGTCTCCATCACTGATACTAAAAACAAAATCAACGAAAATCGACTTGCTCTCAAAAATGATTATTTCGATTACGATTTATGATATTGGAATACAAAAATTATTGTCTCCTTCCTCTTTAGCCGACCCGCCGCGCCACACCGGATCTGTAATTTCCTGACTACACACAACGCTTCCACTCGACTACTTAACCCTTAGGCTCCTGTTTTGTGGCTCTGGGATGACCTCAAAAAAGTTGACAGGTCTTCCGGTTTTGGATTGTTCCATGTCTGAGGTCAACTAAATTCAGATGTTTTTGAGTCTGCTTTTCTTCCGCTATAGTGTTTGAACTTCGTTTGCCTTTTGAACTGGGTTCTTTGTGCATCTCTCTTTTACTAGACATAGACAGTGATAATTAAGTTGGTCATGTTTTATTGTGTCTAAGATTGTTTTTTTGATGTGGGGAATTCGTAGGATTTTCGATCACTCTTTGTCAGTTCTGCGTTTTTTTTTAAATTTGAATTATATTTTATTTTGCTTACGTTATGAAATATTATTAAGTAATTTAAATTAAAAAAAAAACTATAAAAATCAATAATCCTGATTTATTTGTTATTTCTTTTCAGGTGAGTGAAAACTAAATAAATTTTGCCAAGTATTTTCATTCAAACAGAGTAGGTAAGTGAAAAATATATTTATGAAAAGGAAATTTTAAAATGCAGTTTAAGACTCCGGTTTTTTTAAAAACCATTTCGGCTTAGCTCTATTTGTTTGCATTTTGACCTTTACCACCTTAATTGGTAATTTAAATCTTCTTATTTTTAAAATTATTCGAACTTGACTTTTTTTAAAGCGAAAATTTTTTGAAGTTTGAGGAATAAAATAATGAAAAAAACTTTTAAAAAAAATCAAGCCTCGAGTTTAAGTTTACTGAAGATCACAGATCACAACTATGAAATGGACCTCATTGTAATTTTATTTCCACTTGAATAAGCTTGGACTAATTAAGTTTATCAAAAATATAATATTAGGTACTGTTGTTTGTTTGAAAACCAGGTAGAAATTACATACCTCCATACTCGAACATACGCAAAACATTATTTTCAGCATCAATACAAAAATGTTTAAATTTTAAACCAAATTAAATCGAGTATTTCACAGACTGTTAAAATGTTAACATAAACTTTTACTTATTTGAATAAAGAAAAATAAAGGAAAAAAAGTGTATAGATCCCTTTGTGTATCGTCTAGGATTGTAAACTATGTATGTTACTGTAAATTCTGTAAATAGGAAAATTCTAGAATTACCGGTAACCTATTAATTTTTAGCATTATTATACTTGAAGTTAGAATAAGTTTATAATTTACCGGTGATTGTCTCCCACTGTACTGCTTCACCTACAGGCTCCACTTGTGGCTTTTGCCAGGTTGACCTCAGAAAACGTAGACAGGCCTCCAGCTTTTAGATTGCTTCATGTCTAAGGCCAACAAAATACAGGTATATGTAATTGCATTTGCTTCACTCTGGAGTTTTTGTGCTTTTCTTTCATCCGCGATAGTGTTGCAAAGTAATATCGTAATTCCTTCTAAAGTGGGTTCTCAGGGCTTCTTATATGACAGTAAATGCTAAGTTAATCATGCAAAATGGTGTTTTTGACGTGAAGGCTTTCTCGGATTTTTT
Organism: Syrphus vitripennis; assembly: GCA_958431115.1. Classification (NCBI taxonomy): domain Eukaryota; kingdom Metazoa; phylum Arthropoda; class Insecta; order Diptera; family Syrphidae; genus Syrphus; species Syrphus vitripennis. Next base: position 33,508,719 of record OY288108.1, read on the forward strand.
TGCTTGTTATTCGATCACGCTTTGTTACCCCTGCCGTCATGAGAAGCATCCTTATTTCACAGAATTTGACAAAGTTTTCCGCCACTTTATCTAAACTACGCTTATGCGATCATAGATCCAAGACATATAAAAACTATTTATTAAATTAAGTTCTCCTTCCAAGGACACAGGATCTTCACATATTAATTCTCCATCATCAGCAAAGAATAACTGATTCACTTTGGGGTCCGCCACATTATCCTCAAGAAGAAAGTCAAGGTCAAAGACTGCAATAAAGAGCAAAGGCCCAAACACGCTTCCCTGTTGAACTTTGAAATAAGCGCTTGCCTGGCAACGACGCACGTGACACACACCCCGCTTAGGGTTCGGTGCATCGGAGTTGCTTGAGCCTCTAAAAATTAAGTTCAAATTCTTGAAATGTTGAAGGTATTGGTGAATTTTAGAATTTAATGATTTCGAGAGCTTACAGTAACATTATACAGTATACCTACAAAAGAAAAAAAAAATATTTATATTTTTTATGCAAATTTAAGGATTTTGGAATTTCATTACACCCAGATCCCGAATGAGGACAGAACAGAAGACACATTTCTTTGTGCTGCCATTTTCAAAAAGACCTTTTTTTTTCTTCCAACCACCACCTATTCCATTCTATTTTTTTTTTTTTTTTACAAATAGTACCTACTTCTCAGCCCTGAGCTATACTGCCTCAACATATATTCACCAAAGGAACATACGCATGGACGCACAAAATGCCTCGTGCAAGGATAGCTGAATGAAATTTAAATAAAAGCCCCGATGGCAAAAGAATAACCAAAATGTACAGAAAAAAAAAAAACAAAGTTGTTCACTCTAAAGAAAAGTAATCTAGGAGAGTATGGAATGGATTTTATAAAAGTGCTCTCCTAGGAATTACTGTGTATAAAGTAGGTATACCCGTATACATACCCTATGTATTTAATTGCTCTGGATAGATTCTTTCAACAACAAAAAGAGAATGTTAGTTGAAAAAATATGGAAAAAATGAATTCTATGAATTCTTAATACGATGCAATGGTTTTGAAAGTCATAGGTCATATAAAGTATTTGATACTTTTGATTCCTTTGTGCTGAATTCAAATGTTTCCGCCTGGAATTCCATTTTTATTTCGATAAAGTAGATAAATGTAATTCCTTCTCTCTTTCAGTATGAAATCAACAAATTTCTAAAAAATATTGTATGACGTGTGGAGAATTCCTGGAAAAAGAAAAATACCTCTTAGCCGCGTTCGAGAGAAAAGTCTTAAGAAGAATTTTTGGCCCCATATATGAGGAAGGACGATTCCGGAGACGGTACAATCATAAATTAAACGCAATCTACTTTGAAGCAGATGTAGTGACAAAAATTAACCTCGGTAGACTCCAGTGGGCAGGGCACCTAGCTCGCATAAGTGAAGAGGAACCGGCCCGGAAAGTCCTTTGTGGTACATTCTATATTGCGCACCAACTTGATGGAGTCGGCTCAAGACCGGGATAGGTGGATAGGCTTGTTGAAGGAGACCAGGACCGGACTATAGTTAGTATGGTCCTGTTTACATTACTTTTTATGAGGCCCCTCAAAATGTATTGAAAACAACAACAATTTTGATTTCGCTCTTTGAAACAGCAACAACAACGGACTCCTGAGTCTGGTTTTTACGTTTTCTTCATGCCTCACGAAACCTCTCAGACCACACTTCTCATGCCTACAAACTGAGTCCGGACTCAATCTAAACAGGGTCTTACGCGCAGTTACGTTCAGCGTTAAGAGCACTTTAGAGATCAGTATGGAACGCGTCAGATCAGCTCAGAATCTCAAAAATTTTCCGATTAAGTCTTTTATTTGTGAAAAAAATAAGAAACGTAGATACATTTTATGCTATGGATACCATCTTAAATTTACATGGAAATATTGCATTTATATTTTAAAAACACAAATTTGAATGATTTTGTTTATTGGAAACACTACCGAGACTCTCGATAGGGGTCGTTTCAAAAATTACAATCTAGTCTCGGTCTACCTAGAACTTATCTCGGCCTAGTTACATACGCGTTGGATCAACGTTATGAGGGCGTTAGGTAAGCGTTAGGTTCACCTTGAGTCAGAGTCACAAATGGGTTAGGTTAGCAATACGCGCGTGTTACGCGGCGATAGAAGCGCGTTAGGTAAGCGTCAGGCCAAGGTAACATACGTGTAAAATCAGTTTTACGCATGCGTTAGTTTGCGCATAACACGAAATTTAAGTCAGCGTTATGTGCGTGTTTCGTCAGCTTTCCGCTAGCGTTAGGTCATGCGCTACGCAATCAATTTTATTGCGATTTTTTTTCCTTAAAGCGATAAGTGGTATCACTGTTCTTCTTCTGATTTGACAGACGACGACTGCCATGATTCGGAGTCTCTTGACTAGAACGTTTTGAAATTTCTATATCTGAAATCAACTATGTAGACGTTGTTGCATTTGTTTAATTCAGCAGTCCTTGTGCCCATATCTTTTTTCGTGCATTCTATATTTCAGGATGATCAGAAACTTGTTTGAAGGTTCAAAATGCCATTAAAATTTAAAGTATTTTATTCATGAAAGATGCATTTGGAACTTTAAGGGGAAAACGGCCAGGTTTCCCCCAGGGTCACCAAGTGCTAGTTTTTATTTTTTTTTTCCAAAAGCACCATTTCAGAAAGTATCTGTCAAAACTTGAGATTCATTAAATAAGTTTTAAGCCTCTATAACTCACTTCTCCTTTTGATCTTTTGATGGTTAACAAAATTTTACAAATTTTACAAAAATTAGGAATCTTATTGTTTTTCACGTATTTCAAATTGAAATGGTAGTTGGGGCGTTTGAAGTGGTATAAAGTGATAAAGCTCGCTTCTAATGCAATTCAGAATGTGTGAAGAAGTGAACTCAAATCAATATATAATATTTTATTGCAGTCAAACAATTTCTGTGCAAAACTGCCAACTATTAAATAATTACGATTGAATTGTTCTATCAGTCTGACAAATCAAAAACGTTTAAATGCACTAAACTTTCAAAATTTATTTACTTAATGCCCGATTCCTTTTTTGGAAAAAATAATTTACTATCTTTGCCATTAAAACCATCGACTCAACAAAAATGCTTTACCCTATTGAAGAAAATGTAAATGAAAATAAAAAGAAAAATCACCGGTTTGTTGTCCTCATTAACATTTCTTTACCAGCCACCACCGCAAAAAGAAAAATTAAATTTGATTAAAAATTCACTTTCATGCTCCCCCCCCCCACACACACATAAACCAGAATCATTCAACATGTTTATGGTTGCTGCCACAAAAAAAAAATAGTTAAAAAAAGCGTCGAAATTTTCTGACAGTAGAAAACAGAACTCATCCTTCACAGTGAGTGAAAAAAAACATGTTTCTCGTTTCGATTAAACTCAAAAGAAAAAAAAAAAAAAACAAGACAGTGAGTGAAGAGATAAAAGAAACAATTTGCCATTAACAGGATTAAAATCCAAAATAAAATGGAAACACATTAAACAAAAAAGAGCAAAATAACACAAAAACTATATTATACAATAAAATGTAAGAGGATGATGATGAAACAATCGTCTCAGTCTCAGAGAGTCCTTTTTTGTTTCTTTGTGATGTTCATTGTTCTCAAAAACGAATTACTTAAAGCTGTAATGATTAAATTGTCCCTGGATAATAGTATCTACCTATACACAATATGCGCACACTGCAAGAAAAACATTGTGGAAAATTTTCTCACACTTTGGAAATTCCTTTCTTTTTTTCTTTTATTTGGAACTGGAAGGTGTATGAAGCAAAGGGAATCCGAATCCTTTTCGACTCTTTTGTTTTTCGTGATGTGCGTGGAAGTGTGTATCCTATTATACTGTTACTGTATGTGCGAGGAAATTGCAAAATGATGTTTTTGAATGATTTCCTCGGTCTCGCATGATAAAGAGGGTGGATGCTTTAATTCTGTATACCCACCCATCATATGGTTAATGCTTTTGAATTTCGCGACAGTCAGTGTATAAGAGCAATAAGCAATAACAGCAATTTTTCTTCTCCGGTCTTTATCTGTACTGTGGAACTTTTTGACAAAAAAGAGTTGACAAAAATTAATTCATAGAAGTGCTTATAACATGGGAACAAGTTGTCACAGTAATATCTATATAAGAGAAGTTTTTATTATGATTTTCTTAAGTAATTATAAAAACAGTTTTTGATCATTATCTTCATTTTAACGCTTAGTGCCTTTATTTATATGCTCCGATGTTTTATCAAACAATTTTAAACGTTAATAGAGCAAAGTTAAACTTGGCCCATTAAAACGTTTGTATAAGTTATGTGCATGCTTCTTTAGGTTATCTTTATGCAAGGTTTGAGTAAAACTTAGCAACTTGTTGACGACATAAAATATTCCACGCTTAATTAAACCGCACACTTAATTGATTGCCCACTCAACTGACCAAAAAATTCTAATGTAAAAAGTCTTTGTTTAGTTAATTAATATAATATAACTAGACTAAGCCCGTACATATAAATATTTCTCAGTGTTGCCACTTTTCTGAAAATATATGTTCCCAAATCGGATTCGATTTTCAGGTCCAAATTTGCAACCGTAACTCAAAAAAATCACAAAATCATAAAGAAAAGATAAATAATAGGTTTCATTTTAAAATGTATTTGAGGGTTACCACTTTGTTACATGTACATATGTATATTGTTTTTGAAGTGAAAAAATATGCAATTGTTTGAAAGATTAAAAAAAAGACGAATCGAGAAGCGTGTACCATAAACTGAAATAGTCACAATAGTTTGCAATATGTAAAAAGACAGAACTTGGCTTTAGTTTACCATTACGAGTATTTTCTAATTTGATTTATGAAGTATTTAATCTATAACAATAGCACGTTTTCTGCAACAATTTCCACAAAAAAATCTCTCTGTTCAAAAATATCTTGAAACCCTAGATTAGACCCTAAAATTATTGCCGCTATTTTAAAAAGAAAGTGACTTCTGGTGGTCCGATTTTGGCAAACTTGTTTTCAGTAATCGTGAAAAGTTTTTTATTTTAATTCTTCCCACTTAGGTTAGGTTAGGTTTAATGGGCTGACAGTTGGTCTTGATACTCCTTGAAATGTTAACCTATGAGTTCTATGGTTCGTCTAACCATTTGGAGGTTTTTACGAAGTTCAGTAAGCTTTTGCTTGAGAGTTCTGATAATTCTTCTAATTCATTGAAGGGTTTTATTTCTAGTCTGACAGAGTGATGGACAATGACAGAGAAAGTGAGCAGTGTCCTCATGCTCATCCTCGTCACCACAGCCTCTGCAGATGTCATCGGTACTGAGACCCAATTTCTTTTTGTGATAACCAAGAAGGTTATGTCCCGTTATAATGCCTATAAGGCATCTTAAAGAGGTTTTGTTAAGAGTTAAAACCCTATCGGACCTTTTCTTATCGTCTCTAGGCCATAGTTTCCTCGTGTTAACACAGGTTTCTAGGATATTTCATCTTTCGTTGGATTTTTGCACAATAATTTTATCGATGTCTTTTATTAGTACGCATAGTGGGATTCCTATGCTATGGTCTATAAGAGAGGGATCGAGAGCTGAGCCTTCTCTCGCCAGTTCATCTGCTTTTTCGTTACCTGGCACACCGCTATGGCCAGGAACCCAACCAACCTTACATTATGCTGCATACCAAGAACCTTCAGCTCTTCGCAACAGCAAGAAACAAGCTTTGACTTCTTCCCACTTAAACTCGTGTATAATTGATTTACATAGTTGCATTAAACAAAAATACAGTTATGTATGCGAATTTTGGATATAAAAGCATTCAAAGTTTAATCAAAATCGGGGAAAAAAAAAAACAAAATTGCTTTTTCAAGCTAAAAAGTACTATTTTTGCTATAAAACATATATTTTATCTGAGAAACGCCAACATAATACAAACAATTGAAGACAAATGTTAATGTTTTCATAAGTTAATAAAAGTACGTAAACGCCATAGTGTATTAAAGTGTTGTCGTAATTTTGTATTTCCATATTTTATTTTTGAATTGAGTTGTTTCTGAAAATTATTTTTTAATCAAACATATTATTTAAGCTCAACATTTTGAATAAAAAAGATTTTTTTTTCAAATTCCAAAAAAAATAACGATAAACTCTTTTCAACAGAATAACCTGTTACTATTGAAGACGAAAACAAAAGAAATACACACCTCTTTTTTAAAATAGAACCTGTGGAAGATGTATCAGAGACCTAAGCCACTGTACCCAAGCTGCCCCTACAAGTAATATTTCAAATTGAGTTATTCCTTATAAATTCTTGTAAAATATCTTTTTACAATTATTGAGAAATGGTCACAAATTTTACTAAAATCGTCAGAGCCGTTTTCAAAATAAATACATTTTTTTTTAAACATGTGGGAGCTATACTGGTATTTTTGGAGCCAACAAACAAAATCTTTTCCTTCTCCAGAGAAACATCGAGGAAATACCCGGTTTTTAGAAAACTTGTAATAATCGATGATTTTTTTTTTGCTTTCAAATTATGTCAAAACAAGTTACTGTATTGTGTACCCCAAAAATTTCCCATCCATCCAATACACACACATCCGAACTATATAGCAGGAAGGCGAAAAGTAATTTGATTTAAAGCTTCGCAAAGCAATTCGGATATACAACACAGCACAAAAAGAAACAAAAGAGCACCAGCAAAGAAACAAAAAAAAAAGAGATGATAATTTGATACTCAGCTTTGTGATCTAAATGCTTGGTTGGAATCTATATCATGTTCGTATTCTGTACATTTACTTTTATATACGCTCATATATCTTTAAGGATAATAAATATTTGTCAATTTTTGCTGCTTTTTTTTGTTGTTGTTGTTGTTGTCCTTATTTGTCTTTGTAAAGTAAAAAAATGTTAGCTCTTAAGGCGTCCCTAATCTGCATAATCCTTGATTTTTTGTTGTTGTTGTTTGGGATTGAAGCAATGACCCCGAAAAAATAAATTTCACGAAGAATAAAATATTGTAGCGTAGTAGATTGGTAAAGTCACATTAGATTGTTAGTATTACAAAAAAAAAAGTGGATACAGTACCCAAGATATTTTTCTTTTTGACACTTTGATTTCAAACCTCTCTACATATATACCTTTGAAGATTTTTTATTATTATTGTCATTTTCATTTGATCCCAATTTTTTATTTTTATAAATCATTTTCCATGCAGTTCCTTTATTTTTTTTTAACAGAAAAAAAACAACAATTTTTTTCGTTGTGTGTATTCAATAGATTGAACAAATTTCCGCATCGCTGAACAATATTTTGTTTCGATATTATTTTAGGAACAAAAAAAAACATAATTTCCATTAAAATACGATTAAATATTAACTGAAAAAGTTTTCCCTCGATGTTCACGGCATAACGAATAAATAAATAATTTGGTGAAAAAATTATAATAATTGTGACAAGTTTCTTATTCGTTAAATTTAAAAAAAAATTTAAAAAAAACTATTAGAAGTAAATTTCAACTTAAATAGATATAATTTAATCAGTTTGCAATACCTTCAACAAGATACATTTTCACTTTAAAAATTTAATGGAATGGATTTTTTTTTCTTAGAAATAGCAACACTTTATTTCTAAGAAGGATTCGATCAAAATAAAAAATATTTTCGTTTTAGTAAAATATTTACTTTAATCCGTCTTTGCCGTAGGTCTTGTTTTTCTTTGAATTTCCTTCTACACAAACACATTTTTTTAATTAAAATGTAATATTTAAAGTTGCTGGAAGAAAAAAAAATCCCATCTTCTTCGTAAAGATTGTGCCTGCCTACAACAAACAGGATTAATTTTCTTCTTAATTTTCACATCACGTCTATTCGATTTGTCTACTTCTTTGCAACTGTATACTAAACATAATAATCAAGAACTCATTTTCTCTTTGAATTTTAAGAGGATTTTTTGTTTTGTCAATTTTTTAAGGATTAAATTTATATTCAGTATTATGGGAGCAATAGAAAAAGGATTAAGGGAGTGATCCGATGGGATGAAATTGCTTGTGGAATATTTGAAAATTTGAAACAATATACTTAGCCAAAAATAGATCATGGCTTAAGGGACGTTATATGAACAAGAAAAAAATAACATCCCAAGGGTTCAGTTGATTGTTGAAGTTTTATACTACCAATTAAAAAGACCGAATATCCATTATACATTTTCTCGGGCAAATTTTAATTTTATTTTAATTTTTTTTATTTTTTTTTATTCTTTATTTTTGAACCAAGTTCATAAGTAAAAAAAAATATTGCAAAATAGTTTTTAGAAAATGTACCTTCGATTTTTGTACATATGTATTATTATTTTGATTCCATGCGTCCAAAGTTGCGATGTTCTAAAATACATATTTTAATTAAATCAACGGAATGTCACCAGCAGTTTTTTTGGTTGTAAATTTCTTCCAGTACCATTTTGATAGCCTTTAGTTTTTTCTGGCCTGGCCTTGGGTGATACCTACTGTTTGGAATGAATTTACATCCAAATACTAATTTTCGTCCCAAAAATTGTTTTTTGAGGACATGTTTATGCGAAAAAAAAATTATTTTTTTAACATTTTTTATTTTGCTGCTCAAATATATTTTTTCCACTTTTTTGTCCCCTGATTGTTTTTCTTCAAGGATGGACAATTTTTACTATCGGTATTCAAAATAATTTCTACATTTTTTGACGAATTTTTTGCAAATTAAAAATTCAAAGAAAAAAATTTTCATAAAAAACAAATAAATTTCTATTTATTAGATATGTAAAAATAATTTAAACAAAAAATTTTTTCAAGAACAGCAGAAGCTTCATGCGGTATAATCAGTACCGTATTAAACTATTTTGCCATTCTACACACATACCCATTTTTTCAGAAATCGATGCTTTTCTAGTTCCTTTTCTTTTTTAATTTTCTAACCAAAACTATAGACTGAAGTAAAATTTATTAAATATTTTTTCGGTGCCATCAGATCCCATGGGAATTAAAGTTCATAAAAAAAACCAAGAATTTTCCATGGCAACCTAATTAAAATGCACCAACAAACTAGTTTTCAAGTTAATTATATATGTATCTATTTTTATAGTAAAATTGAAATTTGTAAAACATAACACACAAATCTACAAAGCTATGCATACAAATGCATTTCTATTGATTAAATTTCATTTCCAGGAGGAAATTTAAATGTGCAAATGAAATTATTTTTATTTCGTTTATTTTCGTTCAAAATCATTTACTGAGAAATGGAAAATAAAATTTATCAGTGAATTTATTTAGTTAGCAATATGGGCAGTTCAAGCGTGAATTTAAAATATTACGGTGTTATGATTTGCTATAAATATTTTTATATTTGCCGATGTGAATGCAAATAAAAGTTAAGTAATTAATTCTAAGCTTAATCCTAATTATCAACTAATTTTGTATTCTAGAGATTACTTGAAAAATTATTTATATACATAGTCATGTAAATTTATCCAATAAGATATTTTTCAACTTACATAAATCAAACCACAATACCGTTATATAGCTATGTTAAAATAAAAATAACCTTATTGAACAGTGCAATTCTTTACAACCCTCCCCCTCCCTTACAATGTTTTTCTTGTCTTTCTACACACCCTAGCCAGACCTCATGAAAATTACAATACAAAATGGGTCAAAAGCTCTTCCTTCAAAATTCTTAGAACTCCGGAAAATAGAATATATTACATAAATTGAAGAAATTTGTACAAAATATATAAATATAAAGTTGAAAATATTTAAAATACATTAAGCAATATTAAATAAAATAAAATAAAATAAAATAAAATAAAATAAAATAAAATAAAATAAAATAAAATAAAATAAAATAAAATAAAATAAAATAAAATAAAATAAAATAAAATATAATAAAATAAAATAAAATAAAATAAAATAAATAAAATAAGTAAAATAAATAAAATAAATAAAATAAAGAAAATAAAGAAAATTAAAAAAATAAAGAAAATAAAAAAAAAATATTTATTAAATAAATGAAATTCAATAAATAAAAAAACTGTTTCAAAATAGCTTTTAACGGCCTTTAATCAACACATTTGGTCCGGGCAACCTTACTTGGACTGTTCATTTAACGGTGAGGCGATTAAATTGAAATCTTTCTATTTCATAAATAATGAATGTTGAGCAAAACAAAATAGAAGAAATAATATGTTAAATATAAATAAAAATAAAAAAAGAATACTATAAAAATAATATATAATATTAAATTATATAGACATAAATAAAAAATGAATAAAAATAAGGGCAATAGAAATTAGGCCGCTTAAAATAAGACAGAGATCGAAAAATTAAATAAATCAGCTACCGAAAAAGAATGTGTATACCTAACCTAGCTACTTATTGGAAATATCCGGAAAATGAATTGAATCCAGATTCCTGAAATACCATGATTCCACTTTGAAATGATAACAGACCTAAGGCCTGCCAATAAATGTGTAATTCTATGAATATGCAAATACGAAATTTATTTAATTGGGTAAAACAAAAACAAATTCAATAAATCTCCTTCACCAAATCAAAAAATATTCTGATAACGTTCCTCAAACCAATTTCATATTTTAGATACAAAAAACATAGAGCAAATATATATTATACATAGGTAGGTACCTCTACCTGTCTTTTTCATAGCTTCAGGCGTCCATTTATAACCACCAATCTAGCGAAATAAATCATTTTAAAACTCTTTCTTTTGCTACAGAGATATACACTACAGTTATCGATAACTGTCGATATTTAAGTTTGAGACTTATTGTCTAAAATATCAGCAAAAAAAAAAAACTATTCTCAGAGTGTGATTACAGGACGAAGCCAAAATATAAAAATGGAAAAATATAGATAAAGATATACATCTTCTCTGAATTCGCTTCAAGTCACACTCTCCCACGCAATCAAAAGCAGACGAAAAAAAAACTTAACAGTTTAAAAAAGAAACAGAAAAAAAAATAAAATCTCATCTCTTAAAGAAAGAAATACAAAAGAAAAAAAAAATACAAAAACGGAAAATCCTACAATTTCATTATAACTTAAACTTTTTTCCCACTTTTCACCCGCCCACCTGAAGGTTTTCCTATGCGAGACATCAGGATAAGGGCAAATGATTCCCTCGAATACAAGCTTTATGCAGCAAAAAACTAAAGATAGAATCAAAGTATAGGAGGGTTGCTAATAATAGGAAGAAAGACGTCTTTTTAAAAAAAAATCCTCGGAATAAGTTGTAAAAGTAAAACAAAAAAACAAAAAAGAGGACTCCGCAAGGAACGAATGGACATAAACTTAAAAGGACAGATATTATGATTCTAGTCTAAGGAATAAACGAAAGAAGAGAATATAGCCATCTTTGTAACCGAGAGGAGCAAGCAAAGTTTCAATGTACTTACTGTCTGCTAATTTTGTAAGACTGTATAACTGAATCCATTTGAGAATGGTCTCGAACCAACGAAAAAGAAGCAAACTGAGAAAAATAACCCGGCAAATTAAAGTAATATCCTGGAGCATTTTATGAGCGCTTTGCACCTAAGAGCTATTTAAAGAGCCAACCGAGCTAGTTGATACGAACAAACGTTTTTCGTCTCTGTGCTATAAGAGCAAAAAAAACCTACAGTTATTATGTATGTAGGTACCTACACGAATACGAAATTTACAATTTACACACAGGAAAATGGACTCAAATATAATAATGGACTGGCGGCAACACAACAAGGATGAATTCTTAGCACCAAGGACGAACACGAAGCATGTTTTTGAAGGATATATAGAGCATTTCAAATTGGAAGGACGAAGAAAATAGAGTACACGAAAACAGTTGGAAAATTAGCCTCGTTTATGATTCATGTTTCTTTGGGGATCTTTTTATTTATTATATACTCGTACATACCTACCTATTTTTTTTTAAACATAAATTTTGGAAGTTTTCTTTTTGTGACATCTTTATGTGTACATATATAGATATGTACAACATCAACATTCATAGAATGTCACAACGATGGCGACGACGACTTTCACAATAAGTGACTTAAAAAGTAAATGTCCATGAAAGGATTTTTTATTATACCTTTGAGCTTTTGGACGGGCAAAAAAAAAGGATTGAATGATTTAAGAAAATGTCCTTTTGTTTGCCTGTTCAAAAGTAAAGAGCATAAAAATATGGTCTTTTGTATTCGGTGCTCGGATACTGTGTGTGTGTGTTTTTTTTTACAATCGGCAAATTTGAATTTATGTCCTTTAAATTTAAATTTTAATATTTTAGGATAGATATTCAGGACTTCCACTTTAAAAAAAAGAGTGTCTCCATATCAAAGATAATGTCTAAAGTTGGGCAAAGTGAGAAGGCTTATCTTGAGCCAGTGTTTTTTTTTCTTTCTTAAATCAAGGAGATTTATTTTTGGGAGAACATTTTAAAATGCCAACCGGTCATTATCCTTGTTATACGAACTGATATAAATCATCAAAACAGAGAGGTAGCTTTAGTCCTATATCTACAACTGAACTTGTTGAATTTTCAAAACAAACTTTCATTTTTCCATTGAATTTAATCGATCCAAAAGTTGGCATTTTGTTAAAACAATAGAAGTATGTAATGGAGAGGAAATGAGTATGAGAAGAATAATGGCTCGAAGGCATAGTATACCAAAATGTTACCAGCTTTATTGATTCTGAATTTTGATTTCATTGAATCAGTTTTAACTAACTTCAAGTGTTGCAGGTATACACATTACACAATAGCTGTTTTTTTTTTTTAACCTAAAATGAGATCTTGGGGGTATATTGATAATATTAATCATGCTATCTTATTCATTTCAAAAAAGACCAACATATTCACTGTAACACAGTTTTATTAATAACCTATTCCATAATTTCTTCAGCTATGGCATGTCGGTGAAAATTGCACGGAAAGTTGATAGTTACATAAATAAAAAAAAATTGAGTTGAAAAACGTTTTTTAAAAAAAAAACTATTTATTGAATCATTAAGAATAAATTTAAAAACATAGATTTGTAGCGTTCAGAAAATTAAAGTTGATATTTTGTCTTGAATTAATCCTCCCCTACGACAGTTAATAGAGGCACGTTCGAATAAGCTCAGCTGAATCAAAAAAATCTTCAGCTCATTTATTTAAGTAGTGAACCAAAATGAAACTTTTATATTAGGTAATTACTTTCTTCACCAAATTTTGAAAACAGAAGATCGAGTATAACAAATATTTACGATAGTGGAAATCAGTTTGTTTTGCTGCTCAGTTATTCTAGAAATGTTGAAATGGTTTAAAAACAAAAACAGTTTTTGTATATTGGGCTGCGAATTTTTGGAAATTTTTATTCTTAAACTTCACATTCAAGAAATTTGCATATTGCCGGTGATTTGGATGAAATTTTTGAAATTATTTATTTATCGATTTGTAATAGTTTTTTGGCAAATGTTTTTTTTTTTCATAAAAGTTACATTACGTTCTATTTGGCAATTTTTTTGTTTTGAAAATTTTATTTGGCTGAATGATAACTTCCATTTTATTTTTACGTGGCTTCATTTCTTCGCAATTTTAAACTAAACTAAAACTGCAAAATTATGCAATCTAGAAAAAATAAAATTCGATATATGTACCTATTTATAACAATTTACTTAAGTATTGTCATGCCATCATCATCATCGGCTCGACAACCGGGGTCCGGTCCTGGCCTCCTTCAACGAGTCTCTCCACCTATACCGGTCTCGAGCCAACGCCATCCAATTGCACACCCCAAGGCTTCGGGCGTCCTGATCTACGCCATCTCTCCAACGCAATCACGGTCTACCACGCTCCCGTCTACCATAGAATGTATCACAACAGACTTTCCGAGCCAGTTCCTCTAGGTGCCCTGCCCACCGGAGTCTACAGAGCTTATTTTTTGTCACTATGTCTGCTTCAAGGTAGATTGCGTACAATTCATGATTGTACCGTCTCCGGAATCGTCCTTCCTCACATATGGGGCCAACAATTCTCCTTAAGACTTTTCTCTCGAACACGGCTAAGAGGTCGGAGTGTCTTTTGCTAAGCACCCAAGTCTCGGATCCATAAGTGAGTACTGGCAGGACAATGGTCCTGTACAATAGCAGTTTTGAAGTTATGGTGAAATTTCTGGATTTGAAGATCTTTGACATGATATTATATAAGTAAAGTGAGAGATAAAAATTGCTATTGAGATTTTCAAAATACGGTATTGCAAGAACACACATTTATTTATGAAATGGTTTATCACAAAAAGCCGATCAATTAAATACGAAATTTGTTGCAAAACATTGCTATTCCATAGTGTAATTATATCCTAAACGCTAGTTCTGAAATAATTATGCTCTCTTTAAAGAGGATAGTTATTAAATAGTTCAGCAAAGCAAGAACCGTCTACTGTCTTTTCGTATTAAATTCGTCCTTTTGCAAATTGAATGCGACCTTTTGTAGATAGAATGGAAAAGTTACAGCCATTATAAAATTTTCAAATTATTTCTTTTTTTCCACTATTTTATTTAAGGAACTTTAAAAGCTTACACATAAACTATTTTTATATAGAAACTTAAATATTCTATGTTAGTTGGTACCCTAAGGTCATTAAATCCTTTAAGTCAATTACAAGTGCATTTAAAATCTTGTTAATAAAAAACTTCTGTTAAACATAAAATTTTATAATGTCATCATTTAACACACGACGACATCCTTAAAATCATTATCCTCAAGCAGAGATTATCGCATGAAAATGTCATTTTACTTACAAAACCCATATCCTTTTTTTGATCATGATAGTTAATTTTACTAAAGTATATGTACATATATGTATATAAATTTGAATGATTGGCCATATCCCTTCATTCGTGATAAAACAAAAGCGGATAAAGTTAACTTATGTTTGAACGTAATAAAAAAAAGTTTTAATTAGGGTTTGTTTCCTTCAATTAAGATAAAGTCTCTCACACATTATGTTGGTGTACATATATATTTATATGGGACGAAGGCGAAAATATATCATTTTAATTAATTTGGAATTAAATTAAATTATATTATATCATTTAAGTCTTGTTTATCCTGATCCAGATTCCAGAGTGATTAATATAAGTATACGGAAAACCATTTTTAGTTTTAATGAATTGTTTGGCATTACAAAGTATAATAGAAAATAATATCAGAATTTGAAAATTAATCGAGACTCATGTAAATAAGTTTCTAAAAAGTTGAAAAACTAATGTGCAATTTTCCAATTCTTTCAAAAACAATTGACAGTTGAATAATGACATCAGTAAGTAGTTGGGACTTGAACGACTTTTATGACAGAAAGTAATTGTTGATAGTTTCTTGGTTTCCTTTGAAACAAAGAAGAGATACCACATCACTTATAAATCCATAAATGTATTCTATTCCGTTGCTAGTTGAGATAACTCCACATCCAAAGGACTCGCTTTATCTTTATCGTTTGGAGTTTGTAACATAAAAGTTATAAAAATAAAACATAAAAAAAAAGGAGAAAAACCTCATAGCCCAACTATCTCTTGAGTGTCCTTTTAAAATTCTCAAGGTGGACAGTTTTCCATCAGTCCTTTTTCTTCATGGATATTCTGCAGTGTATATGGTATATATATGTTGGTAAGGTGGTGGTATTTTTTTTCTGCTTTTGCAGTTTGAGGTGATGGGATGTCATATAAGATATAACCATTACTAACGTGGTCCTTTATAGGGTTTATCGACCGAAAAACTGTTCCATTTTTATCTTTTAACAAGCACAATTTTGATGAAATCATTCGACAGTGATATGCTGTCACCAAAACCTACATTATTTCATCTCAATACATATTCAATTTAAGGGTATGTATCTATGCATCGTTTTTTTTTTTTTTTTATTTTTATTTTTAAACATTTTTGTCTTCAAAATTTATGAGTGACCTATACCTTAGTAAGTCATATTTTTTTTTCTACAGATAAAATGGGAATAGCATATAACCCAGATTGACCATAAAAACTCTTATTTAAACAAGGCATAGTGTAGCTGTACCTAATAGTACTGTGGGAAAAAATTGATCCCTTAGATTAACTTTTAGGTATATCGACAAGAAATAGAAAACGTTATGGAAGAATGAAAATAAGGTCCTGCTTTTACATGTAGTTGTTGGTGGTTTGAAGTTTTTTAGATTTTACTCTGAACACATTTGCGTGGCAAAAATATAATGGAATATGAGAGGTATTGGGAAATCAACTGATGATAAATAAAAATAAACTAAATGCTAAATTTAAGAGAGTATAATCGTCCTGATTTTTGATTTTTTTTCAAACAAAAAATTATGATTTTAAGTATTCACCTTCAAAATGCAAAATTTTGAAAATCTTAATGTACCATTTTTCAACTATTAAGAAATACCATCAGAACCATAGTTTTTCAAATACATAACGGTAAACGATCGAATAGGACTTTAAAACGTGGAACTAAAAAAAAAAAAAAACGAACAAAAAAATGTATTCTCTTTTTTCAAAATTTTTAGCTTGAAAATATTTGTTTTTTTAATTTTTACAAGAAATTATAATATTGATTTCTGTTATTCAAAAAAAGATATCATTATTTCTTATGTATTTTTTTTTCAATTGCAACACCGCGATTAACGGGGCAAATAGATCCCCTATAATGATTTTTTTTTTTCCTTAAAATATAGCCAAGATGTATAATAGTTAGTATGAAAACATTAAACAGTACACTTGGACGTATACGCACTTTTTTATTTTATTGAATTAAACATGTCTCCATAATTTTTCAGCTTCCACTTAGAAATACATATATCCAATTTTAAAATTTAGAGTTTTAAGTAACATAAGTCAGAATTGGTCATAGAAATGTAACGTTCTGTATAAAGAAAGAGGAACTTAATAATCTAAGTTGGGTTAGGCAATACTTTCACCATTACTGCTTTTATTGGTGATTAGTGATATACTTCACGCAGCCTTGTCGATTGGAAAGGGACAAATTCAATGGTGAAGTGGTGATCATTTTAGAACACACTGTTACATGATGATCCACAAAGTATCAATGTGGTCGTCCACAGAGAGGAATATCCAGTGAGGAATCCTGCTTATTCGGCGTCGAGAGTGTTTTTACCTTCGTCTTTTATTCGCTCTAAGACGGTTCTTGCTACTGCAAGTAGCATGCTCTTTGATAAGGTCTCCTTGGCGCTGGACACTTCACTGGAGAAAAGGAGCTTTAAAACCCCAGAATAGAGTTCCTTCCGCCTTTTGAACTAGACCTCATCCAAAAATAGCAGTGATCCGTGAGTGTCGTTTACCAGGTGTTATCTAGAAACGGGGACACCTGTGAGCTCTGGTGATTCTGTAGATGGTCGTTATTCATGTTACACACCTGTTTGCGTCCTCTTGTGCTAGATCAGGTATTTGTCTACTGCTGTAGTGATTGCAGCTTTGAGGTGGTCCCGAGCCATTCCCATGTGTGCACCTCTTGTATATTGGTAGTCCCAAAGTATGCTTCTAAATCGTCCACTGATCACGAAGTTGTAAATTTGAAAGACGAAGTTCGTCCATGGTAGAAATTAACAAAGGGTTCGCCACTGTCGTTGATGCTGCCAACACCATGATTTCCCATTACATGCCTGAACCCAACGTTGTCCTTCTGGACTGTACCATTTAAGTTACCATTACCATTATGATGTCTCCAAGTTGTATTCTATAGTTAGCAGCGATGAGCCTGTTATAAAAGCCCTTCCGTTATAATCACGTCAGAAGACAGCTCCGTTGGGTCGAAAAAGTGTTTGATGGCGACGCGACGACGTACTTTGGTCCGGAACCTGACTTTTAGGATCCTGTCACCTAAAGGCTCGCACGAAATCAAACTCTTGAGAGCTGTTTTAAAAAGCAGCAATCCCACGTTTTCCAGCCTTTCCACAATAAAGCAATACAGTGTTTTTTATAATAAAGCAACATTATATTTTGAATTTAAATTCAAGCAAATATAATATAGCTTAAGCTTTTAAAAGCAAGTTACCAAAATACTGTCCACAGTCTTGTATAGCAAAATATTAATGTGCAAGCAGCAACATACATACATATGTTTTTAAGAATCATTTTTTTTAATATGTAAAAAATGTGAAAAGTATCTTTTTGTATCGCTTTTTTTATGTAATTTATTTTACATAAAATTAAATGCAAAGTAAAATTAATTTCTTTTTTTTTTCCTCCATTTTAAAAAAGTCTTTTATTTATGTAAATTTTCATACGATGGCAGTTTGTGTTTGTTTTAATTTAAGGACATTATTTTTGTACTTTTTTTGTTGTTGCTGCTGTTGTTGTTGTGTCTTCTTTTTAAGTTTGTTTTTGTTCCCTGTTGAAAATGTAAAAGGAAAACATGGAACAATTTGCGTAAATTGAATTTATTTTTAAATAATGTACTTTTCTTGTTATTTTTATTGTGAATGAGCATAGGTATCCTTGTGAATCTGATTCATGCAGAAAACTGTATAATGTATGTATGGTTTTCTTTTTTTGAAAGGACATTATAAAATGTCAGATCGAAATATAAGTACCACGAAACATTACCAGCCCAGCCATACATATTCATATAATATAAATAGCTTATAAGTACTTCCCAAATGTATATAAATATTTAAGGGAAACTATTTATTTCCCGGTAGTGAATGGAGTAATTGCAAAAGAATTCAATACTTTTATGCATTTCATTGTTTTATATTATTGCTGCCTTATCTGCTCGTCGATCAGAATCATTTGTTGATCTTATTGGTAAGTAAATATTACTAAAATGGACCAGAACTTGCTCAAGGTATTTGAAACTTGCAAAAAGTGAGAAACAAATTTTATCTGCTCGTCGTTGACATTTCACATGCTCTTATTAATTTACATAATATCAAAAAGTAATCAATAAAGTACAACTCGGATAGCGGGACAAAGCCGTCGAAGATGCGAGACTTAGTTAAAAGAAACCGGCATGAGATTGAAGTTTAAAAATATTGACGAGACTAAAGTTTTACAAATTCGAAGGAACCGAAAAGAGACTTCAAACGTTTAGTCTCGGTCTTGTCTCAGGCCTAGCCCTATATAAAATAGGAAAAAAATTGAAAATTTTGCTCCAAGAATAAAAAAAATTAAAATGGCCACCTGTAACAAAAATAAGTTGTTTTTATCTGTGCATGTTTTTTTTATTTCAAAACGCTTGCCTGTTAGGATATACAATTTAAACTGAGGAAAAAATTGGATTGGAATTTTGGAAAAAAACAAACATATTTTTCGATTCCATCTTGTAAAATCAAAAGATGGTTTCTGTAGATTTTTTTTATTTTTTACACTTTTTGATTCTAATCGTTTTAAAGATTCTGTATAAGAAGCTTGAAATTACTAAATATCATAGCGTATTTAGTCTTAATATTTGTAAAAAAATCAATTCAACGAGTTTCTTCAATTTGTTATTAATTTTTGAAAAAAAAACATATTTCAGGAAATTATTTTGTTCACATTTTGCATCCTTTTATCGAAATTTTTGGAAAAACCTTAAATTTTAAACAAATGATTTTGTTAATTTTTTTATTTAAAAAAAAAAATTCAAAAATTTTTAACAATTTTTTCCTAACTTTATTAATTTTATATGAAATTATTTAAAAAAAATGAGTCAATTTCGATATTAGGAGTTTTCAACGAATTTTATCCAAGCAAGAAGCTTCTTCAATTTTTTTTAAGATTTCATTGAATTATTAAAAATGTACCTATGTACATATGTACATATGTACATATGTATGTTTTTTTAGGTAATATTTTTTTATTCGTTTTTTGATGTTTATTTTTACCAATTGCTTAGATCAGTTTTTTTTTAGTTGTTGATTTTATGTTTTATGTTTTATATTTTTATAAGAGCACTCATTAAAATCTTAAAATAACTACAGTACATAGGTTATTTTGAAAAAAAAAATTAATTTGCAAACCTGTTTTTTTTTATTAAAAACAATATTTTTTGCAAATAATTTTTTACACTTTTGGGTTCTTACCTCTGTAAGAGTTGAATTAAGAAACTTAAAAGTTATAAAGAACTAAGCATTCTAGTTTTCATTCTTGAAAAAATTTATTATTAAGAAAATATTTATTTTTATTCAAACTCTAAACTTTGAGGTCAATTTTAATTTTTTAAAATTTTATTAATTTTCATATTGGTATATTTAATCAATTTTTTATGAACATGAAAGAAGAATTAATTTTTAATAATATTGAAGCTACCTCTTACAGCGATATTGTTGCGAAAATGCAACGTGAAGTTTTTGAATAACTCGAAGCCTTACCAAAATTTGTTTTTAAGATTTCTTCTAATTGCATAGAACATAAATAATTTGTAAGATTATAAGTTTCTAAGTCAATGAGAACTGATAACTGGCACATCCCAGCCAATCTATCGTTATACTAAACCCCAAATCATAAGTAAACGATGTATTGGTTAAAAATCTAAGAACATAAATCAAAATAAAGTCGAAATGATAAAATGCAGATTTAACTTATTAGTTAACTGTTTTTCGTTTCTTTAAAATTTTTTGTTTCTTATTCTGAAGCGACTATAGCTTATCACTACACAAGACAAAAAAGCCCTACACAAAACAACCTATGCATTGTGTGCACTGTGCAATTACCTCCTTTTTATGCCGTTTTATGTAAAATGGCAACAAACATTCTCTTAGATCGAACCAAAAAACTATGTAATTTCATATAGCTATAGGTAGATAGTTCATGTATAGGTATATTCAACATGTCGGCTTATCTATAGCTCCTTCATGGTCTATTTCAAATAACCAGAGGGAAAAAAAGCGTTTTTCGCCTCTAACGTTTACGTGTGGGCTGTGGGCCCGCCCAGAGAACCAGACCCAGATTGCACAATGCACAAGCATAACCAACGAGTTTAAGCAATTTTTTTTTCTGTTCGTATCTTTCCCATCTGAAAGTTGCCAAAGCAACCCAACCATCCAACCAAGTAAACTATCTCCCAGGCCAGTAGTTTGAAATAGGTTAGATGTATTTTTTGTTTTTGTTCTTCTATTTTTCCACTGCGCTTCGGAAGCAGCAAGGCAGGCAAAGATTCATGGTAAATTACCTTACATTTTCGTCAAAAGTTGTTTTTGTTAAATCCTTCTTTATCCCCCCCCCCCATGGCTGGATTGCCGGTGCTGTTTTGTGTGTAGAATTTGGGATATCCAACCACCCATCAATCCCCTTTCCCAGTGTTTTTGTTATCGGGCATAATGAATGCGTTTCTTGGTTATTCTTGGTTAAAAGGACGAAATTACATTAAGAAAAGCTACCCGCATCGTTTAAAATGACGGAACAACCAACGACGAACAACGACGACTATATGATGGAGAAAGGGAGCGTTTATAAATAATTACCTTAGACATTCCTTGGGGCCTCCTTTGTATATATTGTCGGTCATGTCAGCTGATGGCAGGGGGAAATATTTAAGGTGCAGCAGCAGCATCCAGAGCAAAAAGGGAAGATCTGCGGAGAAGAACTCCTTGAATATTCTTCTGCTCCAAGTACAAGTATATCCATATTCACTCTGCAGTATTTGCATGCTGTTGGGTGCATTATGTGGATGGAAAATTGATGTCCTTCTGATGAAGAGACACAAAGACGGAATGTTTATATACAAGGAAGTAATACCATTGGGGTCGTTTTCGGTTGGTTGCAAGAGTCCTTATTTTTTCTTCTTCTTCTTCTTTATTTTTTTGTAGTTGCTGGTCTTATAGAATATAATTAAGCGCAACAAAGTTTTTTGCAAGAAGATTATAAGTTTAAGATTAGAATGGACATTTTGTGGCAAAAGTAAAGCTTATATCCTATTTTTTTTTTCTTTTGCTTTTCTCTATAGACGATGGACGATAGTGTGTATCATTAGTGTAGAGTTGAGTAACATTTATTTAATTAATAGAAGGACTTGCGACAGAGGGTAGGAAATGCTGCAGGAGTGTAGTTGTTGTAGTAGGAATCTTTTTTTTTTTTTGCAAAAGCACTGGTTGACATTTTGTTCTTTATGTTTAAAATTTAAGTGCCACCATTAAATGGTTGTTGTTTCTTGAAGTTAACTATGTACTGTTGAGATTATTGCTCTGGGGCTAATGGAGGTTAATTTGTAGCTTGATTAAGTCTTTGTGTCAAGGGTCTGAAGTGTTATGGTAAGAGATGTTGTTTTTATAATAAAGAAAAGAAAATACAACTTTTGCAATTAACACTCTCAAGAACAGTTGTTGTTTTTCAAAGATGAATAATGGCTATTTATGTAATTATTTGGATTTTAATGGATGGTAAATATTCAAAGGTTTAAACAGAAAAATTTAAAATCAGTAAAAATAATCTCTGAAAGTACCTCTTGTTTTGAAAGAACCAATTTCACATTTTCCTTATTTCAGGAAATAATAATTTAAATTTTTTATGCATGCTTACAACTTTTAAATTATTACACAGTCTTTTTTCCATAGAAAATAGTATATTCTTGGTCAGAATGGCCTTTTAAGATACATAATCGATTTCTTCGAAAGGAGTTACTGGAACGCAACGCATTTTATTAAAATCGGGGTCGTAATGAAAAACAAGAGAAAAATTATATAAATTTTCAGAAAAGACTCCAGAAATATCTACTAGAACAGACAAGGAGTTCCAAGGCTGATCCACTGCACCTTTCGTCTGCAGATGATAAAATCAATTTGAGGAATCTGCTTCCAACTTTATTGCAGATTTCCATTGTCCAACTTCTTATTTTTTTAAGTACTTCTGCAAATGTTTTTATTTTGGTCTTCCACTTTTTTAATGAATTCAGGCTGATAACTAGCTATCTCTGAAACAATGATTACTGGTTTGACAACATAACTCATCGATTTGATATAAGCTCTCATGAATATATTTACACTTTTATATCTTTTGTAATAGCATTTTTTCCAGAAAATTCCTTTGAGCTCTGGAACATATACAACACCTTTTAGCTCTATTTTCCTGGACTCTTCTTTTAGAAAAACGCATCCGATGCTACTGGACCAAAAAAAATTATCATTTGCAAAATTGGTGATATACGGATTATATTTTTGCTCATTCGTTTTCTTTTTTGGGGCACTTTGTCGTAAAATGTCTAACCTTTCAGCACACTTTCTTTCCATTCAACATGACCTAACACGGCTTGAAAAAGCTGCTAGTATATGGCTTCCACTGTTCTTAAACTCCGTTTCAAAATACCTTGCATTTTCTTGATGTAATTTTTACTTTAGCATCAGAAACTGCAGAGCAATATGATCGATAAAGGGTCCTTGACAAATATTACTTGAATCTCCACCAGATTTTTGTATATGCTATAAAATTCTTTGGAACAGCACGATAACACATCATGCGTTCACTTCATTTTCATCCTCAGAGTTTAATACTGCTCTGGATGCTTTTGCCCACAAATATTGAAAACCCATAACCGTAACAGATAGAAACCCAGTCAGTTATCAGAAAGTAGTTAAAAAGTATTGAGTTTCCTAAACCTACTTACGAATACTTTGGCACAAAAAATTATCACAAAAACGCGATATAGGTTAAGAGTTTTTTAACAATAAAACTCAAAAACTTTAATTTTTTCATAAAACCAAATTTAAAAAAATGATCTACAATGAAGAGCTTAATCAAACGAAAAAAAATAATTATTGAATCCTCCAAGTTATATTTAGCTAATATAACTGAAGATTGAAGAATTTTTACGTTGAGTTCAATTGCAAGTTTCTAAGGATAAAGTTGAGGAAGAGTATAATGAGCTTTAAAAAGGAATATGTCTCCCTACCCTTGAAAAAAAAAATCTTAACCTTGATATAGTAATTGCCTCTTTGGATTCTGCAAATTTACGACAAAAACATGCATCCCTTTATGCCCGTCAATTCCTTTCATACATTCTATTCATTGAATATCCAATCTTGTAAAAAGATTTCACTCCATTACTTAATTGATTGAGCAAAATTAATTTGGCAGCTAATTTCTATATACATTGAAACAGTTTTGCTGCTTAAATGGCCTGCCAAACTTTTAAATTTAATTCAAATATTAAAATCCCATTTACTCTACTAACCAATTTTCTTAAGTCTCAAAGCCAGCTAATTAGCTCCAACCCTCCCTCTAATATTTTTATATTAAAGCCAAAAATCCAAGAAATAATAATAGGCACTTCAACGCTTTTTATGATTTTAATTGGCATCTAAGACTTCCAGGATTATTATTTGTAATAACATCCTCATTAACGCTGAACTTAAAATTCTCTTCTCCTAATTATCGAACTGTGCGAAGCACTGGACCTTCAACTAAATTTGAGAACAAAAAATCCTTTAAACTTCAACTGACAGCCTGACTTGGCAGAATTACTTCATATTTAAAGTTTTATCCCATTTATTATGAATACAATATTGAATGGCTTTTTATGGAAGATTACACAGAGCATAGAAGATATCTACCACCGACCGTGCCTCTGAGCCGCCAACAAAATCATTGATAAACGATAGCAGGAGATATTTTTCAAAAGGATCAAATTGCCTGTTTTTAATTTTAAGCCTCTGCTACCACTATACGCTCCGATAAACTGACAGTCTTCGCTTTATAACCAAATTCAAATTACCAGCTGGTCAATTCACAGAGCTTCAAAAAAAAAATGTAGTTACTTTGTTTCAGCTGAAAATAGAAAATAGAAAATAAAATCCTTTTAAGTCCTTGTTAACAAAACAGAAAACAATTCTAGGAAGGGAAGGCATAATAACAAAAACAATAGAAAGCAACCATCAGCGGCTGTATGGACAAGGTTGCTAGGCAGGAGGAGATTTGGGTTGCTTTTAAAAAATGTTATCATCATTATTATAACAAGGATAAAATAAACGATAAAAGTTATTTAGAACGGCTGTTGTTGTATTTCAATGCCTACAATATGCAGATAATATTGTCAATGGTGCGGATATGGTGTACGAGTATTTCAATTTTTTAAAGTAGGTAACTTTTTTTAGATTTTAAAGTCGTAATTTTTAAAGAGCAACTCGCATCTTGGGTTTTATATATTATTTAAATTCCGAAATGTTAAATACTTTAGTTTAGTCCTTAAAATAAAAATAAAAACAAAAGATAAAACAATTTTTAAAAAATTTGTATGATACAAAATTTATATATTTCTCGAGCTGAAAATTAATTAGCGTTTCTAAGACCAGTAGTTTGAGGTTTAGGGACAGACTATACAATAGCAGAATAGAAAAGAGGGAAAAGCTTACGCAGACGTTTTTTCAGCGTAAAAGAACGCTTCTTCAGAATAATGGGTGGGATAGCAACTATCTTTCAGAACTCTTGCTTCTGCCCGAGTTTTCTAGCCAAAAAAATGTGGTTTGTGGAATACGATAGTTGCAAGTCTTTCAAGCTTGATTATATCTTTTTAACTAGGGCTGATAATACCTGGCTACCCGGTTTCCCGGTTACGCCATTAAATTGAATTGAAATTTGGCAGGGACATTTTTTGTCGTGAAGCACCTTGTCGGACCGCGTCCCTCAAGAACGGCTAAGAATATTGGTGCTGTAGCCCAAAGTGTTGAAGAAAACCCAGGTTTGTGCATTCCTCGTCGTTCTTTGGAATTGGGCATTCCACAAACGTCATTACACTGAATTTCGCATAACTTTGGTCTTAAGGCTTATAAAGTTCTGTTAACATAAGAACTCAAGCCGGCCGATCATCAACAGCTTCAAACAGCTCAGCGTCGATTTAAAACCTCAAAGATTAAATTCGGAAAGCTAAATAACACCTCTTATTGGAAAATGGATAATTTTCTTTTTTGATAATTTTTGTCCATAAGAATCTATGAAAAGAGTTTTGAGAATGTTTTATATTTTGCGTCATTTTAATGAATCAGAAAAAATTATTAAAATTTGGCAGAAATGTTCTGAACAGTTTCTATCACTAAATTTATAAAATATTTGTAATACATGGTGGCGAGTCCTGTTATCTCTTGTTGAATGGGCCACGGAAGAGCTTAAATATCCATATTGAGAAAAACCGGATGTTTAAGGATGTCCATGTAAGACTTTGACTTCTAACAAAGTGCAGCAGGTGAGGGAGTCACAGCCTAGTGGTAGCAAAAAGCGACCATTGAATGAAAATTTCTGCACTCCCACGCTCATTCAAATGTCAGTCTTATTCTACGCCCCTTTTAATCTTCAACGCTACTAGGTCTTTTCTCCAATATGATCCCAGGTACAGATGTGCACCTCCTAAGAAGCAAGTGGCATGAATCACAAAACTTTGTTAAAAATCTTGTTAGTTTTCAGTTTTAGCGTTATCACCTCGTCAGTTATCGCATCGCAATATCTTGCGTTCGATTTTTGTTACGGAACTTCGTATTGAAAAGCTCACTTCTGAACAATTGAACCGTTTAAACAAAACAAGTTTGAAGAAAAATATCTTTTTATCTGATTTTTTCAAAAACTGTATTAAGAAATAACTATATTTGAAAAGAATATTGAAAAACGAAATCCTGTAATACTTCTTTTTGGAAATATTATTGTCTAAAAAATGTTCGGATGCAGCATTAAATTGTAGTTCCCCTTTAATACTCCAATAACACGCACACAGGAATGGGTGAGAGTTGTATCTCACTTAGGACCTGGTTTTTCATGGACTATCGCTCCACCAAATTTTATTTAACGATATGATTCAAATAATTATTATGACTTGAAAATTAATACTTCTAAAAAAAACTACTAAATTTTTGTTTGTAAAGGGTAACATAGTGTACATACAAATTTTTATAGAAATGTTTTTGAATGCATGACCCACAGCTTTTGCATGAAAGACACTTTGATAGCATTTGCTGTTTAGAAGTTATACGCGCAAAACCAATATTTTCCACATTTTGCCTTCGATAACTTTTACGCAAGCTAGATCTACCAATTAACTGAGTAGCTATTCGGTTTCCAAAGTAATTAAGTTTGAAATTATTTATTTGGTTTTTTTTTTCCTGGGCTAACTTTACGTGTATACATTTTGTTATTAAAAACTATCTGTACCCGGAGCGGCGCTCGTTGCTATGCTGTTATAAACCATACCTATATCATTAGTTCTAACAAAGCCACTGGCTTAAATTGTTAAAGCCATATATCAAATAATTGTAATTCTAAGAAAACTATAATATGCTATGTAAATCCTAAGAATAAAGAATATGCTATGTTAGTTCTAAGAATAAAGAAAATGCTATGTAGTATGTAATAAGAACCATTATAAAATACTTCTTTTAATTCTAAGAAAACTGTCTGTAAAACAAATATGTGAACATCAAATAAATCTTAAACATTACTTTTCTGTCAGTCTTGTTCAGAAAGTCCAACATAACACATCGTGTTTCTTTTTATTAAAAAAGCTAAAACTAGATCTTAACAACGCCACCTGGTGGTGAGTAGCATCAATGAGCATATTATATTAACCTTCTCCTTGGAAAAATACATAAGTATACCTATATACCAATTTTCATAATAATCGGTCCAGTAGTTTTTGAGTTAATCGATGACATACAGCAAACATTCATTTTTATATATATACATATACATAGATATTGTTGGTTGTTTAATTATACTTTCTGTTATAGAAACACTGTCCTGCTCCTATAACACACATGAAACAAACATAATACTGAACATACACTAATTCACTTTACTCCACGACTTCCCTCTCCCGACACACCGTGAATGACTCAACACCCTTTCAAATGTCGCAACTGTTTGTTGTTATCTCTGTTTGTACTTTCTTTTAAACTTTTTCTTCAAGTCCCTATGTTGTTACTTTGGCAAGCAAATTTTCATAATTACTGTTAAATTTTGTGTAAAGTTAATGAATATTTAGAGAATATCCACAGAGATACGCTTCCCGCCTGCTGCGCTGCTACTTGTTATTAACTTCAAGTTTCAAGTGTAGTCTCTTTTTTGAGTGGCTTGCTGTTTTCACAGGGTGAATATATATATATCTACTTCAGAGCCGTTTGCTTGCTTTTTTGTTTTATTGTTTGTTTTGATTTTGTTTTTACTGTTTTTTTGCACTACACTCTCGACTCTCGCGACCTCTTCTATAGTCTTTGGCTTTGTCAACTTTTCCGGAGGCATTTTCAAGGTCAGGAGTTAAATTTAACTTTGTGTGTTGGCTAAATGCACCCTCCACACCGACCGCGCCGCCCTGACGACGACGTCAATAGCGGCCTAAACGGATAACGAAGGTGAGGGATGAAATCTCTTTTTTTATTTCGCTTTGTCTTAATTATTCATCCTTAATTAAGAGTATGCAAATGTTTTTGTTGTTGTTGTTTTTTTTTTAAGTTTAAGTGCAGTAAAATGGTTTCTTTTTGATAATTTTTGTTTTATTTGGCAAGGAAGAACCTTGTGAGGGAATGGGTGATTCGTCAGAGTGTGTGTGGGCGTAGAAGTTTGGGAGCTTTTAAAGTTAATAAGTAGATTATGGTGTTTTTGTTAAGGCCGCAAAAAAAACTGCAGAGATTGTAAACACTTAATTAGGTGGGTAATCTGAAGGTTCACTCGAAATTTAATTTTAGACTTAAAAAACAAAAAGCCTGAAAGACAGTTAAATGCATCAAAAGCGCGTTTAAATGCTCTTGTGTTTTAAGAGCTATAACCAAAATTTTTGGTGTGGGATATTGATAAACATTAAGGATATTCATGCAACTTCGGTGGTAAACTACAAATTTTCATACAAAGGTTAATGCTGCTTATCATGTTAACTTTGTCGACTGTAAAAAGTTGCTTTTGTTAATTAATCAAAAATTTTGGGAATGATGAAATGGAAGAGTTTGAAAAAATTATTATTTAAGATTTCTTAGGGGAATGGAAGGTTAGTCTATATAGCTATCGAGGAAAAAATATGTACAACCAAACACTGACACAGACCTCGATGACGTCCATTCAAAGGTGCGCAAGATGTTCTTAGCACAAATTTCCGAAATATGAGTTTTTATATTTTTTTTTAAAACCATTCGTTCCAAGAGCATAATAAATTGAACGAAATTCATCCTCCTTTTCATAAATTATATTGGCGATGTTCAACTTTAATAAGCGCACCTTTGACATTCTTTCGTTTATAAGAATTAATTTTCAGTCAGATTGGCTCATTAAAGTGTTTTTCCTTAAAGGAGTTCTCCGATTTCCAGTGCACCGAAGATGAACGAGTATCAATTAACAAACAAATAAGTTAAAAACACATGTTTGTTTCGTTTTAAAATTTTTTTGCGAAGGTGTTCAAAAAATTAAGTCCTCTGGAGGAACAAAATCTGTCTGTCACTTGATTGTTTGTAATTTTTGATGGAGTCTGTCTATTTTACCATCTACAAATATTTATAACTATTGCTTTGAAAAAATTAAAATGAAAGAGTTTTTAATTAAATTACAACAATAACATATTATTTTATATAATAATTTATTTTCGAAACGGCAGACGGCAACCATGCCAACCAAACCAATATTGAATTTACTGTACCTAACAATAATAATGTCCCAATTAGGAACTAGACCCAACCTAAGGTTCTCGTGTCTTTTTTCGCAATATTTTTTAATTTTTTTTTTCAAAAACAAATTTTATCAAAAAAAGGCCAAAAAATTGGTCACAAAAATTTGCTTAAAATTAAAATTTTTCCGCGAATTTTTTTTTAACCCAGCTCATTAACCAAACCAATTTGAATTCTAAGCTATTTTCTGACAACTTTTTTTGGTGGTCATTTTTAGACTTTTTTGTTTATTTTTTTTTTATAAAATTAGAAAATTAATTTCGTCCTTTCTAAAAATTTTGTAAAACTATTTTTTTCAGAAACAACTCGTTCAAAAGTTTTTTAACCGCATTTCTAAATATGTGATAAAAATTCTTGAAAAACTTTAATCCTTTTACAACGTGATGTGATTTAATTTTTTTGATATTTCGAAATTTTACTTCATTTGTATTGTTTAAATATTTAAGTCTTCTGCAACCACTGTGCTTGTCAGTCAAAAACAGAGCGGTAGTGCATTAATAATAAAGTTTGGCTTTTGTGTGTTTATTTTTTTTTTTAATTCGCAAAAGAAGCGCAATAAGCAAATAATGAGAAACACGTCTTTCTTTGAAAGCGTCAGAAATATTTGCGCTCCAGAAACCAAGTATAATAATAATTATGTAATAAAATTAACTGCACAAGATGTTTTCGCCTAGGATTTGGTTTTCCCAAGATTTCCTTCCTCATAACACCATTTTCATTTCCATCTCCAAATCCACACCAAAAACTTTCAACCGCTTCTTCTTCCCATCAACCTAAAAATATTGTATAGAAATATTCCTTTGTTTGATTTTCATGCTTTTCCTCTTGTATATTGAAAGTTCTGGCGATGACTGCGGTTGGTATAGTTTCAAGAAGTTTACTACAATTCCTTTTCATAAATATATGTTTCTGAGAAAGAATAAAAAAACATAAATAAATAGAACTTTGCTGTGCACACATAAAATATACTCGTATAGTAATGAAATATCTTTTGTTATTTTCACAGATTTTCCCACCTAAGACTTCGTCCTGTCGGAGTGATTGCGAACTTTCTGGTTCATATGCGTCCCTCGAGTGTCCCTCGCCACCAGGTCCACCAGTATGTCTTCCAGAGTCCCGTCGGGATCCACAAGTACGTGTTTATAGCGGTATTCTCTATGTGTGTTATTGTTGCTTTTTTTTTGTTTATTCTACATGCATGTGTGATATATAAGTTTTTTGTTAAAATATTTTTCTTCTTAGTTGATAAGTGGGCACTCGTTAAATCTTTAGGTTTTTACGAGTGACATAAATTGCTCCCGAATATATGCAATTATTTTTTTTCGTTTTGTTTGTTGTTATTTTTTTGTTTTGTTTTATGATAGGCTATTAAATAAGAAATCGTTTATACTCAATTTAGGCACGGCTGAGCACATATTTAAGAACATTCTATACGGATTTATCACTTAAGGAGCCAATAATTCCACCTTGGGCTATACCAGTGGCGCCAGGAGCATTATGTCCGGCACGTTTGGAACCAGAATTACGTCTGCATTCGCAGTCTCATGGCTTTAATGATACACTGACAGTTGATCAAATATTAATATCACTTCAGGTAAGTTTTTATGATATTTCATTTATTTTTTATTTGTGTATCTCCTAGAAATATTTGTTATTTATTGGAAATAAACAGATTAAATGGCAACATGCGTCATTCATAAGTTTAATTTAGCACTAAATTTGAATTCTTTATAGTTCTATCTAAGATTATTTACAGGAGTCAACAAAGTTTACATTTCTTTCGAATTGTTGCTTTTGAAATGTTTTGATTTTCAAACATTTTAATTTTTTTTTTGTATAGCTAGGTAGTTTTATAAGAAAAAATGATCTAGTTAGGTACCGTTTTTTGCAATATAAATCTATAGACGTTTTAATTATAAAAATGTTGTTAGTAACATTAAAATTCCTACATTGAAAAATCTTTTTAATGTTTTTTTTTCGCTCCGTACTGAGGGCAACAAAAACAGTCCAAAAACAGTCCAGAAAAATAATTTCAATTTCCTCAAAAATGAAGCTCTAAAGTTGGGAAAGAATTTCTTTTAAAAATTGTGTGAAGTTATCCATTTATATTACGAGAAAGAGCCTCTTAACATAAAAAATCGATTTAAAAAACAGGTACATATTGGCTTCGAAATAATTCAAATTACAGGCTCAAACACTATTTTGAAGAAATTCTTAAAATTGTATAAATTAGTTTTTAAAACTCCTGCCAAATTATATCAAAAATACCTTAGATCACTATTGTGTAAGCACAAGCAACAGCCCAGTATTAAGTTGTTTTCAATTTCCTCAACACCTAGAAGAGATAAACCATACAGTGTTCGATTAAGAACATTTCTGGCTTTTAAAAACTACTTTATTCAAGAGTCAATAAAGTGGGCATTAGTGATGTTTAGTTTTTAATTATTCAATATTGATTGAAAGCTTTTTGCACAGCTGGGACTTGAATCAAGATCAAGCTCCCTCAGAGTCATATGCACTACGCATTGCGCTACCGAGGTCACGTGATCAGTTTTACCCCAGATCTATAATGACAGTCTTTGAAATTAATGAAATAGTGTACGCTCTTTGTTGAAGCAAATCTTAAAAATTTAACATTTATGTACTGCAAAAAATGTAATATATTTCGAAAAAATACTTCAAAACAAAAAAATAAAGTCAAAAACTCTAAAATTATTCATATTCATAAATATTCATATTTCGACATTTTAACTAATTACCTACAAGAAATTTTTGGAGAGTAGGAAAAAATCACAACTTAAAATATATATCCAATTAGTAAAGGAGTTAAACTATTTTTTTTTATGTTTTCAAATATGCAACCAAAATCTATGCCTGTCAAATCCCCCAAAATCCGTCATAAAAAACAATTCCTTCTTTGATTGTTATCAATAAAACTACATCTAATAGTTTTCAGTCTTTCCTCTAATCTCTCAATGATTAGAACTTAACTATTACCGACGAAATAGCACATGAATAATGTTTTATTCTATTGTATTAGAGTTTATCGTTTCAGAAACTGTTTAATGTACTTTCATGTATACTTTAGTCTAGCACCTTTTTCACAAAACATTGGTATCTTTTGTTTTATTACAACCTTCTCTTCAAGGTTTGCCTTCAGTTTATAGCACTGTCTCATAGAAAGTACTTTTCTATCTTATCAACAAAACAAACAAGTTGTAATTTAATTGAATTCCGTTTTTGAGAAATTCTACATATTTATTCAAACGTTTGCTCCCTCCTCCCCAAAACAATTAATTGTTTCGTTAATATACAAAACGTAGGTATATCACTGAATTCCAAAAATCATTCATTGAATTTAGCGTGCTGTCTTCTAACAACGGCCTCAAAATTCCCGCTTGTCTTTAAACATCCACCCATCGAATCCACCAACTCCTCCGACAGGCTCTCTAAAATAACGGAATTCCTTCAACTGTAAAATTGAAAATATTTTTGTTGCTTTTACTTGGCGCGTACTTTTCTATGCATGTGGTATGAAGTATATGATGAAAGCAAAAGAAAGAAAAATAAAAACAAAATCGATAAGAAGCCTAGAAAGAGAGTCAGGCAGAGAGGCTTAAATGCTTCCTTGGATCCACATCCTTCGAATCATTTAAATCCCATGTAGTATCTACTGAATTTTTAGAGAAAAAGAAAAATACTTATTATAATTTTCATTGAAACCCTCTTCTGTTCTTCAAGCGAAGCAGGTACGCACTGTCTATATCGAGTTCCAATGAGGCGCACTAATTTTGGTTTTGAAAAAAGTGTTTTGATTTAGAAAAGGAACAGAAAAAAGAACTTAAAAGATATAGGGCGGTATTCACCAAGCGTTCATAAGTTTAAGGGCTCAAAATATACTCCCTCATTAACTTAAAAAAAGGCAATTTGTTTAACCAAATGAGGGAGGTTTTGAAATAAGAGGCTCTTGTACTTAAACTTATTTTTATTTCAAATCTTCATTGAACGAAATAAATTATTCCGGATTGTTAGTTCTAACCAAAAATCACTAACTTAATTGGCCACTTAAGTCACACGGTTCGAAGACTCCAGTTTCATTATAATTCACAAAAGTGTGACAACGAGCTCTTAAATTTCAGGCCCTGAGTTACACCTTTCTTTATTTATTTATTTTGACATTTAAACGTCAAAATTTGTTAAAGTCACCATTCTCAATTTTTTTATAATCTGAGATGTTTCAAAAATGATAACAATCCAATTTGAATCTTAAACTTTATACAAAAGCAAATTGATATTGCTTTAAAAAAGTAGATTGCTCCACTTCTGTATTCACAAATGTAAAGAAAAGAGCCCCTCTCCTATTTTTCCATGACAAGTATTCCGGCCATGATAAATATACAATAATAAAAAAAATACATCAAAAATGTGTTGGATTTTTAAGATGCTTGAATTGTGGGTGTAGGAGGTAGAAAGACGTATTGTTCTTATACGGCGCTGAATAGAAAATAATACAAGCTTTGTTTTAATTAGAAACCGAGGAATGTAAAAATAAAAACACAACAGAAGCAATTTCACAAATTTATGGGCGCATAAAGAAAATTTATGTTAACGGTAGTAAACCACAGAAACAAAAAACAAAAATAAGCAAATCCAGAACCAACCTCATAAAATTTATATGAAAGCCCAAAAGAGTGCTTACAATTTAACCCGTTTAAGTGGTTTTGTAGGTTAAGCGATCACCTAGGGGCAAATTTATTAAGAACAAAGGTGTTTCTGGTGAGAAATTGCTTAGTAATATTTATTAATAAAAAAAAAATATAATTTAAGTGTAAAAAACTGGTCTATAAAATAAGAAAATAAAAGTTCTTTTTTTTTTTGGTATAGAAGAACACCCCATATCCTTCTGACCATTGAAATATGGTTTGTTTGACATAATAAAAATGTCCAAAAAAGTAATCATAACTTCTAAAAATAAAAAAAAATAATAATTAATATTTTGAAAAATGTGTAGATAAATTACATGAATATGGGAAATGGAAAAGCCTCTCTATGTCTACTGAGGTCTTCCCGCTGAACCAATCAAGTAGAGCCTGAGGGTAAATCAGTGGAGTAGGAAACTATTAACCATAGCATTATACGATTTAAAAAAAAAAAATATTATGCCCAAATTTTGCAACAGATGGCAGCACATTTTTTCAATTAATTTTATTTTTTTCAGTTTTAAACCTATCCCAAGCCCGACTAACTTGATTTTGGCGTTGCGTTGAGCTTAGGGCAATCGGAATCTTAAATCCTTCAATACCCAAAATCTGATCTTAGAATTCTGGAAAAACAAAAGATGGAAAATCCAAAAACCTAAATTTCTTGAACTTTTGGGTTTCTTGGATTTTTTTGATTTTAATAAAATAAATTTTGTATAAAAAGAAACTTGCCAAAAAAAAAATTATTGAAAAAAATGCAAACAAAAATTTAAATAAATATTTTGCCAGAATTTGTTTCTGGTAAAAAAATGCGAAAAATAAAAATAACGTCAGCAAAAAAATTACCTGAAATAAAAAAACTGTAACGGAACAACCCAACGGACATTTTTCTAATCCGCATACAAAGTCATTCCTTTTATAAAAAAAAAAATTGAAAGAAAGTTTTGTCATAAAAGAAAATTTCAAAATTTTTCTGAACGCAAAATATTCAACTTTCATAAAAAATATTTTTTTAAATAATTTTTAACTTTATACATTATTGTATTACAATTTTTTTGGTTAGCTTCAAATTTTTTTAATGTAAAAACGCAAATGTTTTTTAAATTCATTTTTTAACCTTGTTTTTTTTTAATATAGTTCAAAAGGTTCAAAAGGTTTTCGAGTCGTCGACAAGCCATACCAAGTTTTTGTCCATTTCTTGTACTTTTTGAATGCCGAAAATACAGAATTTAACCGAATATACATATATTTCCAATTAATATCTTAAACATTCAATTGAATTCTTCTTTTTTTAATTTAAGACAAAAGAAGGCACATTCTTAGAAGCTCCACGGCGAGTTCTCATCGAATGTCCAACATGGGCATCAAGAAGTAGTCTTTGTTTACGAATCCTGCATGCTTGGGCCAAAGAACCACCCTGGCCTGCAAAAGGTACTCCAGTAGCCCTTGCACTATTTATCCCGCTTTCTGAGGCAAAACGAAGTTTTTCCAGTTATGTTGAAAAAGTATGAGCAAACGAAATTTTTTATAGCAATTTGAGAAAAAATCAATTTTTTACCTTAGGACCTCCTTCCCAAAGGACCCTTGAATCCATTTGCTAGTGGATTTGGTGGTTTTACAGCTGCTTGGAATTCCCTTGAAGCTCTGGGTCCGAAGCTTCTCATCATTCTTGATGGCTACGATAACCAGAAAAATGGAACACCCAAACGCAAAAACAAACAATACACCACGGATGTACATGACCTTTTGGATGGCAAGCTATTCCCAGAAGCTCGAGTTATCATCACAACTTCCTCGTCAAATTGTACCGAACTACTTCCCATTATCCAACGACACATAACTTATGAAGGTCTTACCTGGGGTCGTTCTGCTTCACTCCTAGGCGGTGGTCAATGGGGAGGACCGTCGCGATTACTTGATACCGTCCAAGCTTGTGCGAATTTGAGAAAAGCTGTCCGAACACCAAATGGATGTTTGGCCTTGGCAGCAATTTATGAAGCTACAGGAGGTGATCTGCCGACTGAAGAACTCGATGTAGTCGAGTCGATTTTGAACTGTGTTGCGCCTGAGACATCGGCAAGTAATGTTGCTGAACTTGGTCGATTGGCCCTGTTTTGTTTGAAAATGAAACGATCCTGCATAACGATGGCTGAAATTAGAATGTACTGCTCTTGTCCGGAGTCAAATATCATGGGATGTCTTGACAAGAGTCTGTTGTTGGGAAAATCAGCGAAAAAGAAGGCCGAGTATGTGTACAACCCTATTTGCCCAGGGATGATAGAATTTCTGGCAGCAAACTACATCTCGTCGTTGGTGGGTCGGCCAGGACTTTTGGCTGCCGAAATCACAGGACTTTCAATAGGTGATGAGCTCGATCCGGATCTGCTGAAAGTGATAAAGTTTTCAATGGGACTCTTGGGTGAGCGGGCCCATATACTTTTATCCCGTTTGACCCCACTGTGGCTTACACCACAGATAGTTTTCTCACTAGCCCTGGCAGGTGGCAGCACTGAGGATAACTTAGCCGCACTTTGTGATATTCTAGGCATATCGAAACATCCTCCGATCTCCCCGCTCGAAGCTAAGCCACTTTGGGTGCAAGTGCGATCTGTTGCCACCGATTTGATGGGCTGGGGAATGGCACTCAAAAGCCCCACATGCACTCTTAAGAACCTCGAACTGATTTATCAACTAGAGAAGAATAACATCATGGACTCCCGGAATGCTATTGAAGTGTTCCTTAACTCGATGTCTAACAACGAAAGTGTGTCAACTCTGCGCGTCTCGTCGCTCATCGAAACCGAGGTGAAAGACTGTGAGATAGCATATCTGGCAAACTGTGTGTCCAAGCTTTTGATGAAGCCCAGGCTGGAGAATTTCGAACTTGTACTCACGTTGCTCGAAGAAGATCCGCCAATTTTGAAGTTGCAGTCGGTGGTGGCAGCTCTGTGTAGAGCTATTCCACGACAGCCAAAACTGAGTTTCCTTCTACTGGATCTGGGGCTAAGTACGTCGCAGTTGGTGCAACTATGTGCAACTCTAGAAAAGTGTCCGAACGTTACTCGACTGTCATTGCCTCATC
Source organism: Syrphus vitripennis (assembly GCA_958431115.1). Classification (NCBI taxonomy): domain Eukaryota; kingdom Metazoa; phylum Arthropoda; class Insecta; order Diptera; family Syrphidae; genus Syrphus; species Syrphus vitripennis. Next base: position 33,546,140 of record OY288108.1, read on the forward strand.
TGAGATGTGAACGTGGAGCCATTTCAGCGCTGTCTTCGCTGCTCAATGCAAGACCGTTTAGCTTTTTGTCATTACCATCTTGCTGGGGGGCTCGAGATGATCCTCCTTCATCGAGTGGAGTTAGCATGGGTAAAGCTGACTAACTTTTTATCAAAAAATTATTTTCCAACAATTTTTTTTGTTATAGGATCTGGTAGTGGCAGTAGTACGGGAACATCTGGTCTCATCAAACAGGGTTCACTGCCAGGTGTGCCATCGCCACGTTCCTATGCTCCAGGAATCTTTTCATCCTTGCCTAGAGGTGTCTTTGTTCCGCCAACAACTCTAGGCCGATCTGCAACTCTTCCCCGCCAACCATTGGATCAATCGTCTGTAGATAAACGAAGCTGTGATTCGGTTGTCTCTAAGACCTGGTACCCTACTCCGGCCTGCGATGGTGGACCACACAATTCGGGAACATTGCACGATCTTCTGTTAGCTGCTCGAGAGTCTTATTCAAAATTACATGGATTGGACTTGAGTAAGGCTCAGTTGTCGTTGGAAGATTCCATGTGCCTTGGTGAAACTGTTCGCTTGTCGAACACTTTGCACACCCTCAAGCTGGAGGGTTCTTCGCGTTTAAGTGAAATTCTTCCTTCGGTATTGGGTGCTAGTGAATCGCCTTGCCTTCAGATGCTGAGCATCGGTTCACCAAGGTTAAGCTTAGAAGATTCAGCGATAGCGATGTGTGCTCGAGCATTGACCAGCTGTTCAACATTGCGGTTGTTAAGTCTTGACGGATGGAGTTTTAGAATCGAGGTAAGTTTCTTTATAAACTCTCTTTACATTTACATTTTACATTTAATCCCGCTTACAGAACCTATCAACCCTTTCGATTATGCGGGCGTTTTTGTCGCTCACTTCAATTAGAGAATTAAGTCTGGCCAATTGCCGTTTGCAAATTGGATTAATCCGTAGCGACACAAAAGTTTCGAGAGCCTTTGAGTGTCGTTCGGTTGTTGTTCTAAAGTTGTCTGGAGCGCAGGTCACTTGCGCCGATGCGAACATCCTTCGTGGACCCCAACTGTTGCCATTTATTGGAGGATTCCCTTGCCTGAGGGAGTTAGATTTATCAGCACCAGCTAGATCAGGTCTCGGAAGTACTCATTCTTCTCCACTGATATTGGATGACAAGTGCATTGTTGGATTCTTCCAAAATCTACATTCCCATTTCGGGTAAGTGGGTACATCGCTCAATAATTGAAAGTGGTTATTAATTTTTGTATTTGTCTCTTTTCAACTTATAGACTATTGAATACATTGAAAATCTGCAATTGGGTCGTTCATTTCGATGATGTTTCAAGAACTCTCAAGGCAATTTCTAAATGCATACGAAATAGTCCCATTAGTCATTTGAAAGTGGATGGAATTTCAGTATTGGATAGACCAAGGAAACATCGTATTGAATCACATTTTATTCATTGTTTTATATCATCGTTGCCGTTACTTCGATGGTTGGGTATAAGTTTGGCCGGCAAGAAGGAAGACCAAATTACAGCGATGGGTAATTCAGTGTTGGATTTGAAGGGCTATGAAATCGATATCAAGTGAGTAATTTTTTTCTTTTCTTTTTTACTGAATTTTTTTGTATAATATTATTAGCTCGTTGCCAGAAATAACAGAATGTCTCTGAAGATGAACGTGAAAAATGAACAGAAAAATGTTTCATTGGAAAGTGAGAAAATATTGAAAAATCCACCTCCGAAATTTATAAATAAATCAACCTTTATTAATGCATGGTTGCCAACCACTCTATAAATGAGCGAATAAAATCCTGTAGCTGAGATTTCTAGAAAATTTTAACTGTCGATTTGACTGGCGCGTTGTGAATTTGAATTTCGAACTAAACAGAACTTAATTTCAAAAGGCACTTAGAATAATTTGGAATTTTTTAATGCAAACTCATAGTTAATGTAAAAATACTTAGTTAAATTTGTGCAATAAAGATGACTGCAACAATTTTGCAAACTTTTTAGTGTAGGTAGTAGCCATTTAAGTAACTATTTTTGGACCGAAATTCTAAAATTGTTTTTCAAATGGTTTGGAACTGAATAATGAGTTTAAATGTATTTGGCATTTTACGCTTATAACATTTTTTATTTTCAACTATATAGGGCAAGTTTTGAATTTCTAAAAAATATAGTTCTAGGTATTCACCTATTTTAGCTAGCGTTTTGAAATTGCAGCGTCATAGCGAAGTACCAAAAAAGTACCAGTGAAAAAAAATCTTTTAAGTACCAATTAGTACTTGTACTCAAGAAATTTTAAATTAAAAAAGTACTTAAGTACAAACGAAAAGTAGTTTAGTAATAAAAGTAAAAAAAAAAAATAAGGAGTACTGTGTAGGTACTTAAGTGCCATGCTACTTTTATATATATATTTTCCAAGTAAATACATTTTTTTAATGAAAGTATTCAAATAAATTTTCTACGTATTTACCATGTTAGTAGAATAAAGGTAGGATTGTGGAAACAGCTACGGGAATTTTCTGCAAAACCAGAGGTTTTTTAAATTTTTTTTCAAGATTTCCTCTATTTACACAAAAAACAGACAATATATGAAATTTCAAGTTTCAAAGTACCTACCATAAATTAAAAAAAAAAAACATTATCAATACTCTAGAAAGCGTTTCGAAAAATTTTCGGTTTTTGAAAACGATTCATAACATTTGTTTGGGAAGAACCGTTATTTTTAATTTTTGTTCAAAATACAACACAGATGAACTGTTTTTGTGGAAATTGAAAATCAAAAATTGGTTCTATTGTTTCAATTAACTCCCAAATTATGGAATTTTTTTAAAGTGATTCAACACCTATTTAAATTTATTGATTTTGATGAAAAATCAGATTTTCCAAGAAAACCAAAAAAATGTATGACAAGTCTTATAAAAAATCAATAAAAAACCTGTCGATTTATTACACCAAAAATACTAAACACCAGATCTAGAGAGAGACTGACAGAATTGCGAGAACCACTTTTTTCTTATCATTCCATTGTGAAGTTTGAACAAATCTCGAGTTTGAATTTCTTCACAAATCCAAAACTTGTCCAAGTAAAAATTGCCAAACATAGGTACATTGAAAAACAAATCTCGATAAACAACAAATTTAAAAAAAACCGTTGTTTCAGCGGTACAGCTTTCACCACTTTTTAAAGCTCTAAAAAAAATAATCAGTATGCATTTAGTACCTCCAATTTATGCACCGGGCACCGCCCGTCACTTTATTGAGGCTACTGTTTTCAAAAACTATTTTTTGTAATTTTTGCTTGCGGGATTATTTTTTTGAGGAAAACTTTTTACCTGGGGGTACAAATTTTACAGTACAAATTTTCCAAAAACAAAGACATCCAACGAAATTTTCGGATTCTGATAAAAGGTATACAAAATTGAGTCAGACAATTTAATGGTCCACAGTAGTATGTTCCTTTACAGCAAGTAACACAGATGTACAGTTTTAATTTGTATATCATCATCATCATCATCGGCTCGACAACCGGGGTCCGGTCCTGGCCTCCTTCAACAAGTCTCTCCACCTATCCCGGTCTTGAGCCGACGCCATCCAGTTGCGCACCCCAAGGCTTCGGGCGTCCTGGTCTACGCCATCTCTCCAGCGCAAGCATGGTCTACCACGCTGCCGTCTACCATAGAATGTACCACAAAGGACTTTCCGAGCAGGTTCCTCTTCACTCATGCGAGCTAGGTGCCCTGCCCACCGGAGTCTACTGAGCTTAATTTTTGTCACTATGTCTGCTTCAAGGTAGATTGCGTACAATTCATGATTGTACCGTCTCCGGAATCGCCCTTCCTCACATATGGGGCCAACAATTCTCCTTAAGACTTTTCTCTCGAACGCGGCTAAGAGGTCGGAGTGTCTTTTGCTAAGCACCCAAGTCTCGGATCCATACGTGAGTACTGGCAGGACCATGGTCCTGTACAGCAGCAGTTTTGAAGTTATGGTGAGATTTCTGGATTTGAAGAGCTTTGACAGACTATAGTAGGCTTTGTTGGAATTGAGCAGCCGCCCGCGTATTTCTTCTTCTATATTATTATCGGCTGCTACTATTGACCCAAGGTATTTAAAGGATTGCACCACTTCAAATTCGTGCTCCGCTACCTTGATTGTTTGACCAACTGTTCTTCTCGCATTCGACGCCACCATGTACTTTGTTTTACCTTCACTAATGTGCAGCCCCAGATTTTGTGCCGCCTGCTCGATCTGGATGAAGGAATCGTGTACAGCTTGTTCGGTTCTTCCGATGATGTCAATGTCGTCTGCGTAAGCCAGTATCTGGCTGGACCTGTTGACGATGGTCCCTCTTGTTGCCGTGCCAGAGTCACGGATTGCTTTCTCCAACGCCAGGTTGAAGAGGAGGCAGGCCAAACCATCCCCTTGTCGGAGTCCATTAAAGATGTTGATTGGTCTGGATAGCAATCCGGCTATTTTTACTTGGCTTGTTACGTTGGTCATGGTCAACCTACAAAGTCGTGTCAACTTATTTGGGATGCCGAATTCTCTCATGGCTTTGTAAAGTTCTACCCTGGCTATGCTATCATAGGCGGCCTTAAAGTCTATAAACAGATGGTATGTTGGGATGTTAAATTCTAGACATTTTTCCATCGCCTGCCTAAGGGTAAAGATCTGATCAGTTGTTGATTTGCCTGGAATGAAACCACACTGATATTGGCCGATTATGGTTTTAGCGTATGGGGCTATCCGTTCTTGTAGGATAGAGGAGAGTATCTTATAGGCGGTACTCAACAACGTGATACCTCTATAATTGCTGCACGTTGTGACATCTCCCTTCTTATGTATGGGGCAAATTATACCTTTTCGCCAGTCTTCTGGCATTTCTTCCTGCTCCCATACGTGCACTATAATATCATGAATTGCTTGGCGTAAGGCTGGCCCGCCGTGGTGGAATAGTTCGGCTGGTATGCCATCGGCTCCCGGGGCTTTGTTTTTCTTAAGCCGGGCTATAGCCTTCTCAACCTCTTCTATGCTTGGTGGCGGTAACATAGGGTAATCTTCTTGAAGTAGTGGAGCCTCTACTTCTGCAGTGAGCTGACCATTTAGCAATTCATTAAAGTACACTTCCCATCGCTCCAGTATGCTTTGGGGATCGGTGATCAGATTTCCCTCTCCGTCCTTGCAGTAGGTGCAGCGTGGTGTGTACTGCGTCATGTTTCGGACGGATTGGTAGAACTTCCGCGCCTGGTGCGGGCCTCGCTCTCGGCTTCTTTCTAATTCACAGATTATGTTCTTCTCCCAGGCTGATTTTTTCTGTCTGTGAAGCCGTTTTTCTATTCTTCTGAGCTCTTTATATTCATCTTCGCGTGCCCGCGTTCTATGAGATTGTTGCATTGCTCGGTACGCAACATTCTTACGTTCAGTCGCTAGCTTGCATTCATCATCAAACCAGTCGTTCCGACTTCTACGACTGCTGCCTAAGATGGAGTTGGCAGTACTAATGACAGTGTTTTTAAGGCGTGTCCACTTCTCATCTACGCCCAGCATACTGGCTCCAGGACTTACTCTCCCTGGATCGAGTGGTTCCAGGGCGAGTCCTAACGCATGTCCAAAGGTGTTACTGGTATTTTCATTGCGTAGTGCAGCCGTGTTGATTCGAACCTGATCGGCGGATGCAATACGTCTTCGCAAGGCAATCCGCCCTCGGAAAACCATACCAACAAGATAGTGATCCGAGTCGATATTGGCACCTCGGTACGTTCGTACCGTCATCAAGTTCGAATAGTGGCGACGGTCTATCAACACGTGGTCAATTTGGTTACGAGTGACTCCATCAGGTGATACCCAGGTGGCTTTGTAGATATCATTACGCGGGTACCTGGTACTCGCAACGACCATGTTTTTCGATGCTGCCAATTCTAGGACTCGAAGTCCGTTGTCATTAGTGTTCTCATGCAAACTATGGGTGCCTGCGTAATGCCTGAATACCGGCTCCCGACCTATTTTAGCGTTCAAATCCCCAAGGATGATTTTGACATCATACCTTGGGCAGGCATGGAGGGCCCTCTCGACTTGTTCATAATAAGTCTCTTTTTCTTCGTCTGAGGACTCCTCCGTAGGTCCGTGAACGTTAATGAGGCTGATGTTCTTGAATTTGCCTCGCACGCGAAGGGTGCATAGCCTTTCGCTTATAGCGTTAAAGCCGATGACGGTAGACTTCATTTTTTCGCTGACCAAGAAGCCTACCCCGAGCACATGGTGTTTTGTATGACAACTGTAATATAGGTCATATTCTCTTTTCTGTAAAACACCATTCCCCGTCCATCTAATTTCTTGTAATGCTGTTATGTCAGCTTTATATTCTGACAGGGTATCGGCTAGCTGCTGAGCAGCTCGAGCTCTATAGAGCGATCGTACGTTCCATAAGAAAATTCGTAAATCATTTTTCCTTTTTCCTTTTTCGTTGCGTTAATTTGTATATATTACCTATAAATTCATTAGTAACAAAAATATCTTTTGTCCTTAATTTTTTTTTTTAAGGCTTACCCGTATTTCGCCCTTGACAAAATTATTTCTACTTCAAGTTTGCAAAATATTTTCAAAAACAAATGTTTAATACTTCAAAGCAACTATAAAGTATTGATGTTTAGGACAGGTAGGAGATAAAACTACAAAACATAGGTATATAATATTTCTGGTCCTTTCTTAATATTATATTTTATAACTGAACTAAAACTCCAGTAATATACAATCTGCTAATAACATAACTAAGACATACTTTATCTCTCAATTTACATACCTTTTGATACCAAATATTTTATTCTGGACTAGCCCACACAAAATACATAGTTTCAAAGGATACTCTTTTATTATCAAGGAAAAGAAATATGTTTATCTATACATCTACCTTATCTTTCGTCACGTACATATAAATGTTAATAAAGACCATAATAGATGTAGATATTTCTGTTATCCTTCCATTCAAATGAACACAAAATGTTCATAACCTTCAGGACATATACCTACTTTACTATATATATTTAGGTTCATTCCCAAAAATGAGGTCGTCAATAAACATGTAAAAGACAAATAAGCCTATACGTTTGTTTGGCTCCATAAAGCATCCTTTCGAATATATGACGACTTCGTTAGCGCAACATTGGATAAGGATAAGGAGTAAGGACATTCCTCTTTGGCACATAAACATACTTATACTCGACATATCCTTTAGCTTTTGTTTATTTGCATGTAGTAAGTTCATTACATAAACAAAAGCAAAATGACGAATGCCCAAAGCTTTGACCAAGTCACAAACACAAAGAATCAATTGCAAAGTCAAGGAATTATTTTATCAAAGACGCTGCACTTTGGATTCAGCTGAGAGAGAGGACTAACTCCCTTAACTCCCATTGGAAATTTATAATAAAATTTTCCAAATCGATGTTTATTTATTCTCTTCGCCCGTACTAGGTCTTGGTTAGTCCGTAATTACAAAACAATCCTTAAAAACAACAGATACTAATACTGTATTTTGTACAACATTGCAACCTGCAACTCCTTCAGGATGTAACATACATGTTCTTCTTCGAACATACATAACCTCTAACCGCATTTGGGAGGGGAGGTGGGAGGATATACAATGTTGGACTATGCCTTTGCTGTGAAATGATGGAAATTACACTCTGTGACATCTGCTCGAGGCCCGCATATACCTTCTTCCTCTAGGACACATTCCAATTGATTTATCACAATACATTGAGGCTGGGGGTGGTTGAATTTACTGCTTTGGAGAGCAAATGTCTTTAATGCGATTTGTAAGTAAGTATTGAGCTAGGGTGTTGTTCTGGATGCGCCCTAAAGCTTCTCAGAGAACATCAGCAAAACACATCCTTAGCTATAGGTGGGGTCGGGGTATGAGAAAGGATATATACTGCTCTTGAATGCACTTTGAATTCTTTGTAGACATTCTGGCTCAACGGCTGTAAATATTTGTTATGTTTTTCTGTGAATTGTGAGCTGAGGGAGGAATGGAAAGTGCAAATCCTTTAGGTTTATTTTCCATTCCATTCCATTCCAATGCAATGCGCACTTACATATAATATATAAATGTATAGATTTAATGCGTTGCATTGTTTTCTGAACAAAATGATATTATCCTTTTACGTCTTGAAATGAAACCTCAAACGAAGATTTGTCTATTGTCTTGCATGTCGACGACGACGACGTTGAGTACAGGAGTTAACATTGTGTTATTGGTTGGTTGTTTGGTGCTTTAGGAAATGATAATCCTGCACACAATTCTTCAGTTCAGGGGTTTGTAAAATTATACCAACAACAATTCCTAATGTGGAAATTTGTTTTTTGTTTATTTTTTTTTCTTGTGAGATTATAAAACATTTCTCTGATGAAAGGTTAGATGAACAAAATTTACTTTGTTAGAAATTTTTTGTTTTTCGTTTCTTCTATTTGTGAAGTTAGGGTGCATTTTAATTAGCATGGCTCAGTTTTTTTAGTTGATATTTATTTTGAGTTGTTTAAGCTCTTAACCCAAATAAAGAAAGTAATTATACATGTGCATGTTTCATAAAAATTTACGTAGTTTTTTCCACTCTATATATCCTTAAGAAAAACTGCCTCTCCCGCCTAAACAGGGGGGAAATAGACCCGCCTCCCATACGATTCTTTCTTGTCTAAGTCCAACCTACACGCCCTAGCCTTTTGTAACACCTTATGCAAATCACCCTGTATACAAAATTAAGCTCTTATAATATTTTAATAGTCTCGTAAGCTAAAAGAGCTCGAAAGCTAAAAGATATTTTCATGATTTTGTAAAAGAAAATTTTTAGTCGGAAAAATTTAGACAAAAAGTTAGACGGTTTTTATTTCTACTTAAAAATTTGTAAATTTATGAATTTTTCAGGTATATTGAATGTTCGGATCACTGAAGCTGTCAAGAACAACTTTCGGTTTTTATAAATAAAAAATCTGAAAAAATTACCGATATTTTTTCCAATGCACAAAATAATACATTTTTAGGTATGTGGTAACCCTGAAAAGATATCATTTTTCGTTCTGATGAATTTATTGCAAATCCTAAAACCCTAGATTTCATAGACAAGCTACCGAAAATCAGGGTAACCAGCTCAAAAAAAAAAAAACTGTCTCCCGGCGGTCTAAATTTGTTTTTATTTCAAAAAAAAAAAATATTTCCGAACATATCGTAAGATAGTTGAATAATTTATTTTCTCTTCAGCAATAATATATTTTTTTTAGCTATGAGATGTCAAATGAAAAATGCACATATTGTACGTTTTAACAATCGAAAAGTGTTTATGACAACAGTTTGTAGTTCTAAAGTACCGTTAGTAGCTACTTGATTGATTTATTTATTCACTAGGTATATACTGTAATTCAAATATATAAATTTGAAACTCCTCAAAACCATTAAAAAAATTAATCAACTATGTATGTATATGAAAAAGGGGAAAAATTGCTTTAACTTCCTGCTTTTTCTTTAAAAAAAAGTTTTTTTAAATAAGCACTATACTCACTGTACATGTACAGTACAGGCAACCAAAAAAATAAAAAGAAGTTAAAATTGTTGCCATAAACGCAAAAATTTGTTTAAAAAGGCAAAGCTAGCATATAATAATTGTTTTAAAAACGGTAAAGACATTCAAAATTGTTAAAAAAAATGAGTGTTGAAATTGTTGAATAGAAGTAAACAAACTAAAACTCATTATGTACCTATATGACTACCTACTTTTTTTCTAAATCATTTCAGAATTAACTCGGTACAAATATGATGTTCAATTCCTTGTAACAAAATAAAGAATATAAATATTTTAAATCCTTCATACAAATATCTAGAGGTGGTTTTGAAGTTGACATACCAGATTTTTCAAAAAAACCTTTCCGATTTTTTTTTTCGAATACTATTATTAGTACCATCCTTCCCAAAGTACTTATTTATTTTTTTTAATAAAAACAATACATTTTAAACTATTTTTTTTTTTTTGAAGTACCGTTTATAACATCAAATTTCTTTAAACATGTATAACAAAACTCAAGGTTTGATCAGTAACGGTTTCGTGTAATAAAAAATACAACTTCAAAGTGGTTTGACGTCTGTACTGTTTGGCCTAAATAAATGTTTAAGAAATTTAATGTGAAGGGAATTTAATTCACTTTAATGAAATTTACGCATATTTTTTATTGAAGGAATAAAGAATGGTTGAATTAAAAAGGGAAATTTAAATACAATTTTTTATTCACCCCAAACACGCTCAATAAAATGAAAATAATTAGAAAATTCGTCACTAATCAACATCCGAAGGAAGAAGCAAAGCTAAAATTCGGTCTACGTTACCAAAAATACTTACTACAATACGAGTTAGAAAAGGCTAAGGCTTTTTGTCTGTCCAAAACACCATTTGATTGGACTAAATTGACATTTGCCCGAAATAATTGAGAAAATAGTCCACAACTTATGGGTTATGGTCCTAGTTATTAGAAGATCAAATACGTGCTTTTTTTTTTTGTTTCAAATGAACTTAAATTAGTTAAAATTAATAGCAGTCATTATTTTAACACAATTGATTCCATTTTTATTTGCTTTTTTTCGTATGAGTCACAAAAAAAAAAAGTAGAAACAAAACCATACGGAAGGATGTAACCCAAATTGAAAGAGAAGAACCAAACTCACGTCAAACTCAAACTCCATACACAGATCGAGATTCAGGACTTACAGGCAACGAGCTAATATTTATCTTCATATATACACGTTCACACCGTGTATCTCTTCCTATTTGCAAAGCAATTTCTCTAACTTCCTTCCTTTTCTTCATCTCTTTCGTTTTTTTTCTCCTTGCAGGCTAAGTGAATCCACCATTGAACATGCCAAATTAATGGCCCAGGCAATCAGCTTAGATGGGAAATTCGACATTAAGGTATCGACCTTCGGAACATCGAGCGGAATTCTAATTCATGCTGAAAAGTCAGGAACAAAAAGTCTTACTCGAAAAAATAAGGATTAAAAAGGACATCGCCTGAAGGGAGCAGACTCTGGAGATTGGACAAAAAAAAAGAAGAAGAAAACTGAAAGCACAAAAAATATACGGTAGCTTCTTTATACACGAAACTGATGGTGGTTCCATCACCTGAATGTACCGAGTTATCTCCCCCCCCCCACCATAGTCCTTCAGGGATATGGGCTTTTGCGTGTCTTTGTATATGTGTGATGAGTTTTTGTATGAATGGGAATAAAAAAAAAATTAAACTTCGTCATTGTTGTTGGTGTGCAATGGGCTAAAATAGAGTCAGATTGTGGGAATTTACACACCGTGAACAGAAGATTAGCTTTACCAAAGTCAAATAGAATGGGACGTTGTATAGAACGAACAAAAACAATAAGTATAAAATCGATCCTTGCGCCTGATTCGTTTGTTTTCTTGTTTTAAGTCCGCAGGAGCATTGTTTTTCCGCCTCCACGTTCAACGAATCCATACATTTCGTGGGTGGACTTTTAAAAGAGTTTCCCTAAAGGTGTTAACAGTTTGAAGGAAAAAGTCTAAAATCCGTTTAGTAGAACTTAGGGGGTATATTTGAATTTATTTTGTGTGTGTTTTTTTTTTTGTTTGTTTTTGAAAATGTAAAAATGTAGACCAGATTTGAATTTAAAAGACACACGGCATTGTAAAGCAGCTTGTTTTTTTTTTTGATCGATACTCTTTGAATTTTTGAATTAATTTTCAATTTATTTTAAATTTTTGGGGCTAAAGGTAAAATGAAAAATTATATTAAAAATATAATTGAGAAAAAAAAACGCTCTCATAGAGTTAAAAACAAGTTTTAGAAAAAGTGCTACATTTGTGCATCTGAAATTAAGTAAAATGCATTGATATTTATTGTTTTCTATGTATTAAGCAGTTTTAGCATTTTTATGGAAATTAAATGATCAGTAGCAGCGTTTTTCTTATGTGTATCTATTAAAATGTAATGTGGATTATATTTTATAGGATTTAAATATCACATATAGCAGCATAGGTAGTTTGAAAGAAAAAGCCTTTTTTTACTATTTGGGCAGAAGTATAATGTTTAACCGAAAGAGGAAAATGTAATTTCAGAAGCTCAACAGAACGTATTTTCAAATTAAAAAAATAAAAGAAGATAGTTTGGATAAAATCAACATTTTTACTTCCACCTCTCCGTCCCTTTTCGCATTTCTCGAAAACCCATGAAAAATGGAACTTTTATTTAAAGAGGTTAAAAAATTCCGTAATAATCCGTGATCAGTTCTGAATCCGAATTTCGACTTTAATACTTCCCACGGATATCATGCACTTTTTTGTGAAAACTCATAAATTTATGTACATATGTACCTACTATATTTTCACATGAAAAAAAAAATACATTGAAATGTTATTTTGGTGCAAAATTGTAGCCTCTAGAACTTCATAAAGTTTTTGGAAGATGATTTTGTCGATAGCTTAACACTTGTAACTCAAAAAGTTTTATCTTAGGAAAAATGGTTTAAGAATATTCCGTTTTTCTATGACAATATAAATATATATTTTTAGCTAGGTGGCAACATAGAGTTTTCTAGACAAGAAGAACTCTTCTTGTAGAAAAATCTGAGATTGCAGAAATAATTTGGTATCTCATGTCCAATTTCTCATTAAATTATTTCTCGCATGGACAATTGTCTTGGAATGACGCATGTTTGCGTTATCTTTACTATCAAAAAGTGAAAAAAACAAAATTTCCTTTACCAATAAACGGTTCATTATCCCAATGTATGAGTTCATTGCAACAATGAAAAACATTGTTTTGATCAATAAAAAAAATTTATTGACTTTTAATAACTCGTTTATTGCTCCAATAAATGTAATTGTCAAAGTAAAAACAATCGTTTCAGAAAAAAACTGTTTTTCGCCATTTATGAGTTCATTGTGTCAAATAAAACTTTTATAAGAGTGTTTGAATTTTCAGCCAAAAAATCGTTTATTGAGAAAAATTTTCTGAAACAAAAATAAAAAAATAAAAAAAAACCGACATTTCAGCACCAAGTTCTGATGTCCACTTGAAGAAATAATTAAAGCATTTTACCAACTTAAGACAAGATCAATATGTGCTGAAATCAAACACGTGACTAAAATACTCGTTTCGAGTTTGTATCTTTTCCAAAAAAAAAGTGTTTTTTTTTCCTAATTGCATTCGTCCTAATTGCCAAACCCTTTTTTTTTTCTCATGAGTGATGAGACACATATCAGAATCAGAAGGTAGGTATGTGTTAATCCTGGTTGAAGCAATATCGATTTTCTGCAATGCCAAAAGTTGGAATTCAACACTTTTGAAATGTCTTTCAATAAAGTTTGACTTAGCTTTCCAGATACCCAGATTTCTGTACAATTATTTCACTCGTCGACGTCTTTACTGCATTCGATGATGTTAAAATTGGATAGTCAATAATGTTGAAGCTGTACCATGTACAAAGTAACATTTACTAGGAATTTAATTAGAAAATAGTAGACGCCTTAAGTCTTTTAAAGTGAAGCATTTATTGCCCAAGTACATGAATATTTAAAAAGTTATCTTGATGAAGACATAATTTTATCAACTTTGACATATGTAGTTGTACAATGTACGATTAATTAAGTTCTATCAATCGTATTAAGGAAGGCTTGTTAGTTAGATTTTGACTTTCTAAAACTTTTTCATTGGCAGCCATTTTGTATTTTAAAGTAATTTGTTTATTTTCAACTTTAGACAAAAAATTTATTTAACAAAAGTTATTAAAAATTATAGTGTCTATGACAGTTTCTTCTTTGGGATTCATAGATTGACACATTTATGTTAGTTGAAAAACATCAATCCTAGAGAAAAACTGGTTTGCGATTTTGTTTTTTGATTAGTTGAAAATAAACGAGTTATTTACCAATAAACCTAACTACCTGAAATTTAAAATGGTAAAGCCAAAGTAAAACATCAAAATTGCAAAAATTTTATTCTTTCTTTTTAACTTTATTACAAATTTCAATATCCGGAGATTGATATTTGATATTGATATTTTAAAGTAAAATTGCATTTGACATGTAGGAAATTTATTTAGAATTTTGTGTTTACGTAGTTTTCTTTTTTGCAGCATCGCTTTTCATTTTCATTGTTAGAAAAAAAAAAAACGAATTTAAAGGGAAATCATCAAAGCGAAGCGACATGAAGCCATATGCAATATGCAGTAAATGCTTTTACTTGTAAATTGTTGTGCTAGTTAGTGGGAAATTTGCATTAACGACTGCAGACATTTCCAAGTAAAAGCATTTACTACCTTTTATGCATATGGCCTATGGTTAAGTGATTATATTAAAAAAAAAACTGTAACATATACCTACTAACAGTTATGTCCTAAAAACAAAGCCGTATTTTTAAATTAACATTTAGAGATTGCCAGCATCGATTTAAAAAAAAAAATCGATTTGTAAAAAATACAAAAACTGTTTTCTTTTTGAAAATGTTCTTTTTGTAAAACAGTCTACGGTAATACAGGAACCAGACAAAAAATAATTCAAACAGTTGTGTTGCATTAAATAATTTTCGAATACTGAAAAAAATTAAACATTAGTGCAGGTAAATTGAAGTTTTTTTTTTTTAAACTTCAAAGATATTCAAAATCCAAAAAAAAAAACTGTGAGACAATTAGTTCCTTTTTTCTTTGTTTTTCAACATTTTGTTATCAAAGATTAAACTCCCTAATATTTGTGTAGAAAATAAAAAAAAAACAAAGTTAAGTAAACGCTGAAATTTCAACATTTTGCACACTATATAAAAAAAACAGGGAGCATAATGCTCCAATACTAAAGAAGCAGAGTATATTTGATCCAATAAGAAAATTGTTATTGAATTAAACGCTAATATAAAGTTTTCTCGAGAAATTGCTTTAATCTTTAAAAATAAGTGAGCATTTACTCATAAAATAAATAAGCAGTGAGCATTTTCTCATATAAAATTTTTTTACTGCAGTAAATGCTATAATATAACGCTAAAAAATCCTTAATATGAAAATCGTTATTGGAGTAAACGCTGATAAGTATTGGAGTATTCGCTTCAATATATATTATAAAGCATTCGTATAGTGAAGTGTGGTGAATATTATGTCATCTGCGACGTTTTAAGTCTTTATGGCGCTATTTAACTCAAAGTGCAAAGTTGATATTGTTACTACTAATGTAAAATCCCTTTAATTGATTCCAGTAAGTGTTTTGTAAAACACTTGAATTGGCAATAAGACTTGAAAAAATACAACCTTTAACCTCTATGGAATAATTATACAATACTTACATATATGATTGCGAGAAATGGTTATTTGTTGATTCCTTGAACAAATTAGAAATATAGTGTTGGATTGTCAAACTTTTCTGTGTCGACATAAAATATCGAAGATTGATTCTGTCTTACCGTAGATTATTTTGATATGAAACCCATTTTCAAAAAAAATGTAGGTACTCGTATTTTGTAAAACTATTTTATGCTGAAAATCGTTGCTCGCGGGTATGAACTGGTTCTTGAATTTTTTTGGTATCTAAAGAATTCAATTCCTTGGTCTACCTTAATTTTGCAGATGTAGAGACCGAAAATTTTCTCCTGGATCTTCCCACCATATTTTTTTTTTATTTTCAATAAAAACTGTAAATATAGTATGTGCTAACGGTTTTAAGCAGATTCATTAAGCTTGGATGGAAAAAACTTCAGTATAATAAATTTCGGTAGAGGTTAGAAGGAAATTAGACTTCCTCAAACACACACTTCTAAAAAACTGACATTTGATTGTTGTCCCAAAATTCTACAAGCACACATTTCATTGCGCCTAAATTAATGTCAATTTTCTGACGTTTTTGAATTCTTTTATAATGTCAAATGAAGAAAACAAAAAATAGATAACCATTGGTTTTGTTCCACAATAAAACTACTATACAAAATGGTTTCGAATAACTAAAAAATAAGCAAAGATTTTTTACTCTCTTTTTCACATGATATAAATGAATTTGTTATTTGAAAAAAAAAAAAATTGATTAAAAAAAATAAAGTCTTAAAATTTATAAAAAAAAACACTCAAAACTTAGGTATACTTTATACTTTACTCTTAAACTACAATAAAAATTACAATTCAAAAATGAATTAGATTCTTCACACATTCTACGTATTAAGGAAATTTAATAAAAAAAAAAAAAAAAAACAAATTCAACATTTTTCCCAAAAACAATTTTCTAACTTACTATTATAAATGTCTACCTACAACTATTAAAAATATTTTACAATTTAAAATAAAAAAAAAACAAAAATACTCTTCTTATAGATTTGTAAGTTAATCTATACCAATAAATGTTTAACGAAATTATGAAAATATGTGTAATTAAAAAAATAAAAAACAAATTTCAAAAAAACTGTTTTAATAATATTATTTTGATTGCTCTCTTAGAATCAACATTATTAATCTGTAAATAGATTTATTTTATAATTTTTCAAACTCAGCATTATATCATATTCTTGCAATTTATAATTATTATTAAAAAAAATAAATAAAAATAATTTTTTATCTTATAGACATATCTTTAAATATATTTAGGATACATTTTTATTGTTTATTTGTTTTATATTTTAGAGTATGTTTTCCTTTTCACAGTTTGTCTTTTTATTTTTATTTAATTTTGAAAAAAAAATATATATTTACAAAAATAAAACTATATTTATAATTTTGTTTACATTAAAATACATAAAAAAAAAATATTTTACAAAAATATTTTTGCATTCTATTTATACATAAGAAACCAAAATGCTATTTTTACAAAATATTGTTTTAAACAAAATTTTCTGTTAATTAAATTTAAACAAAAAATAAATACAAAATTGAACCCATGTATAATTATTGTAATGTTAAATATATTCAATAAAATTTACATTTAATGGTTTTGTATAAATAAACTATTTATAAAGAAAAAAATATATAATATATATGGCTGTGTGTATACTGAAAATTTCAGTTGGAAATAGAAAAATAATTTTTGCTTATACATTACTTGCAAAAGTTTTTTCAAAATGTTATTTTTTTCGAAAATACATACCTACATTAATAAATAAGAAGTTACTGCTTTTTGCGTGGTTACAAAATCTGGACCACTAGAGACATTTTTATTTTCCTGTCAAAGTTTTAAAAGATTTAAAAATAAAAATGATTTATATCAAATCAAAAAATAAGAAAACAAAAATCATAGAAAAGAAAAAAACAGAAACCATTTTCAGATTGTACCACGAATATCAATTTTTGTTTTTGAAATGAAAAAAGCTTTATGTCCATCAACCAAACTGAACCATGTGAAAATACTTGTTTTCCCTTTAAATTTTAAGGACAAAAAGATATTTTGGAATCGTTGAGTTTTAGCTGATATAAATGTTTAAAACATATTAATAATATATTATTAAGAACAAAATAAAATAAATAAAAACTTTTTATTTATTGTATGACAATATAAATTTAAAAATATGTATGTAAAATGTTTAAAACTAAAATAAAAACAGAACAAAAATATTTACGAACAAAGAACTATGTTAGATGTTAATATACAAAAAAAATATATTTAATGTTTGTAGGTATTGAAATTGATAAAAAAAGTATAGTCAAATAATAATTCTGAAAAAACCCATAACTTGAAATTTTTTATTTTCGCAAATTTAAATACACACATACATCTTATTTATAAAAAAAATAAGAGAGCAAGTTATTTTAAATTAATATTTTATAAATAATTTTTATTTATAACCAAAATAAATATAATTAAAATGTGTAACAATAAAACAAAGGAAAATATTACAAGCAAAAGGAAAAACAAAAACAAAATGATGTTATTTAAAAAAAATATAATATCTATAAAAAATTATTATGCTGGTGTAATATTATGTTTGCAGTTTTTAAACAAAAATATAAAAAAAAATGTTTATAAGCATTGAGATATTTTAAAAATACAAAAAAAGAAAATACTAAATGAAAATTTACAAATTAAATAAATTTTGGTATTTTATTTGTAATGTTTATGAATTTTGCTCAGAATTTTCAGAATGTATAGATATATATTATATATTTATCATGTGCGTTTATACACATCCAAACATATAGATTTAATGAATATTATGCAAATATATATATGATAATATATATATACGAGTATATTGTAAAACAGAATTAGGAATGAATAAAAAAAACTAAATTAATTAAATTTTTAACTTATTAAAATTTAATAAAGAGAAATAAATAAAATATAAAAATTAATCCATTTTGTTGGTCTTAATTAATTTTGGTTACAGTTTTTAGTAACTTTTAATTTAAAATTGAACTCTGATTGAAATCATAACTTGATCTGAAAGAACTCCATTGTTATATTTGTAAGTGGGTAAGTAATTTAGTTGAAAGTATGAAAATGCAAGGACCAATGGGGTGGAAAAAGTTTTTTTTAAACAAAATAATAGTATACACATTTGATTTACAAGTTCGGCAGTTTTTACAAGGATATAGCTAAGAACACGGATTAACCATGTTTTTATAAGATCCGGATTTGCTTTTGGGTATTTTAAGAATTCGAATACTGTCTTATCCCGATTCTAAATAATACCCCGATCTTTATTACACGGACTCTAGATATATGGATTTTCATTTTTACCTTTTCAAGTGACGCATGTCAAGATTCCGTTCCGTATGAATTTTTTCCAAATCTACTTTTTTTTAATATTGTGCGTTATATTTTTTATAATATACGAATTGTTGAAAAAACATAATTTTTGGTAGTATGGTGGATAAAGAAAAAATTGCCAAAAAAAAAATTGGGAAAAGAAAATCGGTTACAAAAAATTTGGTCAAAAATGTTGTCATTTTTTTGACCCGCGAGAATAAAAATTGGTCGAAAATTAACAAAAATTAAAATTTAAAAAAAATGTGAAAAAGAAGAAATGTCAAAAAAGATTTAGCCGTTAATGGTTTAAAAAATTTCCGAAAAAAATTGCCAAAAAAAGTTATTACAAAACAAATAAAATTAGGTACCAAAAATAAAATTGTGAAAAAAATGTTCCTCCTTTTGCGAAAAATTGATAAGTTCTTCAAGAGTATCACTTGGCAAGTATAGAGTGAACCCCACTTTTTTCTGTAATAACTGTCAAATAGGTATTTTTCAGAGTTGTAAATCACTGGTTCTTCATGGACTACATGGACTATCACGCCATTTTTTTCATAAAAGTGGCCAAATAAAATATAAATATTCCACGTAAAATATAATTTTATATTAATAATTTTGCTTTGAAGTCCAGAATCTTTTGCAAATTTTTTTTGACTTCCTCTAATAACACATACAATACATATTATGTAATAGACAGAGATCTCAAATTTCTAAGTTAACTGGAACTAGGAGTCACCGAAAATCGATTAATCGACGGTTTCACAAATAATTATTGTTCGCAGTCTTTTGAAAATTTGGCCCTGGCCTAGACTTTCTGCTTTTACCTATTAAAAGGCAACTTCTTAAAATCCAAATTTTTCTAAATTTCTAACATCTGTTCAACAATCAATTGAACCTTGTCCTAATATATATCCCCTATTTGTTTCTACAATTATACCGTTTATGATAGGTAAACAAAAAAAAAATCCCATCATTAGTGTCAACATTGTTAGTGCATGTCCCCAATTCATTGAATTGCTCAAACGATGAACCCCTCATTGCACTTTGTACTCTCTTGTACATCATCACGATTTTATTATATACCTACCCCTTCTTAATTAAGTTCCTCTCTTTAATAGACATCAGATCACCCTGTAAAATCAAAATCATTAGAGTATCATTCACACATTACAAAAAAAAAAAAACAAAAAAAAAAAACTTCAACATTACGTATCACCATCTTCCTTTTCTTCATTGATAAAGCATCCACCGACTCGATTCCTATCGCACATTCTAAATGAGTTAAACTCTCTTCCAGCAGAAAGCAAAATAGCTAGATAGCATAGATTATAGATAGTTTGTAAACAGACGCCAAGAATGGAGGACTTCATCGTACATAGACAGCATCTCATCAATTTTCCTCCTTTTGGAAAAGTGAAAAATACCTTAACGTTTTATTGCAAGGATACATTCTCCTTCTCCATATCCAGGATATAAAACCCACGACGACGAGTACGACAACGCAAAACACATAGAAACACATATCTTCAAACAAAAGGGGTTTGCTCTGGTTCGGCTTTATGATAGAGATACTGCGAAACTCCCTTGCTCCGGTTTTATCTTTGGGACTCCTTTGCAACTAATTTTAACACAAATTAAAACTTTTATCTCCATGGCATACTTTTGCTCTCTCTCTCTCTTTAATTTAACATAGTTCTCCATTTTCTTTAGATCGTGTTATTTTATTTTTTAATTGCTTGTTTGTCGCTTTTTCTTATTCATGAAAATGAAAACATCAGCGATACAAAGATGGTGGAAGGATAAATTGAAAGGTAAGTACACATCACCTTCACATCACATACATACTCTGGTTGTTGCATAGTTTTGTCATTAGATAGATAAAAAGAAATTGAAAAATTTAAATGCAAATGGTTGTACTTACTTATGACAAATAAATATTTAATTTAAGAAAAATGTTAAGCAATCAATACCACATAAGGAAACTATGAGTAGCGGGGTAATTTTAAGTTGAAAAACTTAGAGGTTAATTTCTAGTTTTCGTTTAGTTTAATGCCTGGTGCCAAAAAAATTTTGTTCACCGAAGTTTGACATCTTTCATTTTGCTATCTTACTAGCACTGGTGAAACATTTTCGTTCAGTTCTTAAAACAGAGAGGGATAGTTCGCAAACGGTGAAGAGCATTACTGTAACCCAGACAAATTTATTAGATTGATAAATTTATAAGCATTTTAGCAAATATTAGTTTTTCCCTCAATTCTGTGTGTTTGCCTGTACCTCGACCTACGGCGCGCCGCCGCGGCGGCGTTTTCTCCAAACTTGAAAATTAGTATTTTCAGGAAAGTCCCAATTGATGTAATTGAACATTTCAAAAAATCGTTGTTGAAACTTCAATTTCTTATAAACGAATTGTAGTACTCCAATCAAAATTTTTATGAAAAGACTCTTTTAAGAGACCCCAAAAATTTATCTTTTTGAAAGGGAAAATGTCAGCAGAAATTGAACAAAATTTTCAGCAGTTTTCAAAGTTAAGAAGTTTTTAAAAAATATTTATTGCATATGGCAGCACAAGTTGAACACATTACAGCTAACTTTTTTTTTGAAAATCAAAAATTGCAGTGCTAACTAAACGCTTCGACTTATTTATTTTATCGTTGGAAAATCGAAGTTATTAGTAAAGAGGAAAAATCATCGTAAAATTAAACAAGTTTTCGATCAAAGTTATGAATGTTTGAATTTTCATTTTCGTTTTTTTTTTTGGTTTTTATTAGCAAGAGTTTTTGAAAAAAAAAATCAGTCAGAAAATCCAAAAATTTCTCTATTTTAAGCAGACTAACCAACCCCACTGCATTAGTCTCGTTCATTTGAACCAACTTGCCCGTTTTTCTGTTCTTTCTTTTTGTAAATCTTTTTTCATTTTTTGTTGGTTGAATACTTCGCAAAATTTTACTTTGGATTATAAGCCTGCAAAGCGATCGTTTCATAAAAATTATTCATACGCTTTTTAGTTTTTAATCGATTGTTTCTTAAAATTTTATTTTGCTGGCTGCATTGTTATCAATTGTTCGCTTTAATACTTTCATTTTTTATATTCCATTAAATATTTGCATGCTTTTCATTTTTTGGCATTATACCTACTATTTTGCATTAAGTTTAAAAATGTTTTTTTTTGATGTTTTACATTTTAATAAAATTCGTTCGAAATTCAACAGTACAAAGTGGAAATAATATTAAGCAAAATATGAAATTGCGAAGCAATGAAACGCCAAATTAATAAAAACGCGAACATTATAATTTTGTATTTATTGTTAAACCATATAATTAAATTTGCTGCAATGAAATCCGAGATAGAAATTGTGGTATGACAAATGCAAGATTAAATGCGAAAATATTGAATTGCGAAACAAGACATTGCAAATTGATCTTTGCGAAATGAAAATCTGCCGGAAATTATTGCATTCATACCCAAAAGTAAGGAGTATTTAAAGAAAAACTGCAACAATCTTTTTTTTTAAGATGGCGGCTCTACTCAACAAATATACCAACAAAAACAACTTTGTCTATCTCAAAATACGATTTAAGTTTTTGAATATTTTTACTGAACAAAAATTAATTCAAAGTATATAGATACTCGTAATATAAAAATGAATATCATCGATGAACTCAAAACCTACGTATTTTTCCTCGGAGAACCTCGGAGAAGGTTTGTATAATATGCTCATTGATTCCACTCGCCACCAGGTGGCGTAGCAACGCGCCGGCTACAGCTAGTTAACATTGCTCACACGCAAGACATTTTTTTTTTTTTAATTAGTAAATTAGTTTAGTTTTAGTTTAAGAACTATTTTATATTTTTTAATTTATAATAAGTTCTTTGTTATTAGTGAACTTTCTTTTAAAATGTCTTTGGTTTTACTTATTTAAATGATTTATTGAAAGACAATACAAGCGCATAAGATGCGTAGTTTCTTGAACTTAAATTGAAATATTATTTGGACTTTCTTTATTGCAGTTGAAACCCTTTTACAAGTTTCGTATTGTGCAAAAGAGAGTTCAAATATTTTATTGCAAGAAGAAAACAGGTGCTGTGATGCGAGGCGGGTGAATATAATATGAGAGGATACCTTCTATTCTGCAAAGCAAAAGTAAACCCTGCGAGTAAAAAGATAAAATGAGGACTTTTCACTTCAAAGGTATTACACAAAAGGCCATACTACCATATCTAGGTATACCTATACTCCTGAATAACAAAGTCCTGAGAAGAAACGAGAAATAATGTATAGGTATAAAAAAAGAACAATCCCAACTGGAATGATATACCTAAGTATAGGTTAGTAAAGTACTAAACTATTCTTCCAAAAGGATGAGGATAAGAGTGTTTGGATAAAAGTGTAGTATATTCTATTCAATAAAAAAAAAAAAAAATGGCGATGCACTTTCCCACAACCTTAAAGATAGCACAGTTGGTTTAGTTTCTTCCAGAGATACTTCACATTCATCACTTTAGTTGGCGGGTGGACAGGTGAACAGGGACACGTATGTTTTTTTTGTTTTTTTCTTTTTAAGGATTTCCTAAGAGGGCATATCTGCGAAAAGTATGCAGATATAAAAATGTAGATATAATAACGAAAGGGAAACTTTCAAATGCTAGTTTTTGTTCTATTTGCATCTGTGTCAACAACATGAGTATGTGTGATAATATACTCAAACTTGTTTTATTCGTGACATAGTTTTATTTGCAAAATAAAAGCACACCTTAAAATGCTACAGTAAAGTGTTTACTTATTGAACAAAAACATCAAACAAAATAACTGTAGGATTTATGACAAGTTAAGAATCGAGCCTTAAATAAAAAATGGCGACGCGACAGTCCATGAAGAACCAGGGCCATGAAGGAATGGAGAAGACCTATAATTTTATGACGAACCCGAAATACTGCGGAGAGAAGGACTCTTTTTCCTGGCAAGTGTTACTCTTGGAGTCAATTTCCCGCAAGAGGCAGCAGCCCGTGAAAAAACATTTCTATTATAAGATTGACGAGGCAGGGAATCGAACCTAGACCTCCGGTCATGAATGTCCTACCGTTATGCCATGGGCTACCACTTCAAGGCTAAATGCACAATAATTGGCTTAAAATGTATATAGCGTTGCTAGAAAAGCAAAGTGTTGTAACTCTTAAGTCGAAGTTTTGAGTTTTGTATAAAGAGCGGATCTTTGAAGCAAATCGAAAAAAATTTCGATTTTTTTGTATTTAAAGAAGTTTCAGTCTCAAGCGAATTAGAGCCTTTTGTCAAAATTCAACTTTTTTTAATGTGCTCATTTAGTAACCTCAAAACACACCGACTGACAAAAAAGAACATAATCTTCAATTAAATTTTGAGGACTATTACTGAAAAAAAAACTTAAAGAAACTTCATTATATACCAGCAGCTTGCAAAGATGATGGTATCATTATACCAAACCAGATTATGAAATTCAAATCAAAGTTTAGGGAATGATTTTTAAAGCTTGAGCTCTAGTCTTTAAATTAACAGCTGTTTTATGTAGCTAACAATTTTTTTGCAAAATATTTCATTTGAAATTTAAAGACTTAACGGTGTTCTTTTAACGGATATGTAAGTAATTTTGGATGTTTTCATATATAATTTTAAGCAATTGTAATATCCTCATAGAGGCCGAAGAGTGGGGTACCTGGGTCGTTCAGTTCTTGAACAAACATTTTTTTTGAAATACAGGACATTCAAAAATAGAATTTTGGCCATTCAGAATTTTGTTCAGGCGGAATTTTGAAGAACAGAATTTTCAAAATAGAAATCAGAAAAAAATTAATTTTTTTAAATTATGGCGAAGGATTAAACATTTAATCTTTGGACAAAATAGTGCTTTTTCATTGAAGATTACATATGACAGATGTATTTGATTAAATCAAAAATTTTAGATTTTTTTTAAACTGTATGCTTTATGTTTCATCTCAATACACTATCTTTTAAGCAAATTGTTACCTTACAGCCTAATATAGTAAATTACTGAATTTATTAAATTCTAGACTTTGAACTCCTGTTTGAAGTACAATGACCGGTGGCCGTGATCAGGAGACTCCATTGCTGCCCTTAGGAGCTTATTTTGACCAAATACGGGTCAATGAGGAAGTTAAAGCTGTAGTAATCGTGATCGCCCTAAGTTGAATCGTTTTCAACTTTCTTGTACCCGTCGCTTTGCATTTTAAGATTTCTCTTCCAACGAACTTTTAGACAGAATTAAAAAAAAATAAAACTTAAAAATACACGGACCTAAAAGTGCAGAATAATTTATGAAAACAAAATATTAATAGTTTTAACTAATATTTTTTGAAAAATTCCACGGGTGGTATTCACCAAGCATACATAAGGTTATGACTCTTACCTCAAAAAATCCTCCTTCATTAGCTAATGAAAGGGAAATTTGTATGATCTTTAATGAAGGAGGACTTTTTTTGATTCTCATAAACTCATGAGCTCTTGGTGAATACTAGCCTTAGTTTTACCAGTTAGTTTTAGAATCTCGCCGCCATAGTAACACAAGTATTGCAAAATTCATTTCGTAGAATTTTTAAATTTTCTTCATCAAAATATTTATGAATTTATCAAGAAGGTTATCAAGTGAAATAATAGCACACTGAGTCGTATGCGTACTTTTTTAAGTTTTAATTTTCAATTTCTGGTAAGGACTAATTTAACTTTGCTGAAATCTGTTAAATGCATTCAATATTCACATATTATTGGCCATCTCGCTATAAACTTATTATGGAAACCTGATAGTATATGATTAACTGAGGGCCTCCTACTGCTCCCTAGTAAGGAAACTGATCATCAGTTATCACCTACCCAACTTATTTAACAATTTACAAATTCAAGAAAAAAATAAATGATACTAATTATAAGTTACATGGTAGAAAGTTAGTAAAAATAATTTTTCAAACTTACTCCATCACTCGCCGAGATTGTTGCTGCCAACAAGGACTCTACTGTACAAAAATATATACTTAAGGGTGGGAGCAAGAAGAAGACTTCTTGCCTTTGAATGACTATATACGTATACCCTCAAGGAAAAGGAAATTATTGCGCCCACAAAGAGATTCATACCCACCTGTGATGCTTAGAAAAGGTGTCAATCAAATTCCTTTCACCTTCTGTGTGCTTTTCTCGCGCCCCTTTCACTTCACAACAACTCTATACCATACCGCACCCTCACCCACACCGTCTTGTTGTTTGTTTATATTGTCGCGCAGCTTTAAGGAGGCAACGAATTAATTGCGACCGACTTATGACAAGAAAGGATAACCGAGATAAGATGTTTATCTGAACTAAATTATATGCAAATTAGTTTTTATATTTTTTTTTTTGTTCGTCCTTTTTATCTCGGCTCGGATGAAAACTCTTACTCATTGCGATATGGAAGGAAGTTTGTTTTCCTTCAAAGTTTTTTTTTTTTTTTAATTTTTTTCCCTTCTGGTTGTGTTTATGCTTCCTGGAGGGTGGGATATTTGCGATGGCAGGGGAAGAGGGAGGCTGTAATAGGTGCGGTGGGGGTGTTGTGAATGTGTATGGCTGTGGGAAAGAACTTTAACCGCATTTTAGAATAATGTTCTGATAACGGACTGGTGGCACAGTGCCTGCCGTGCCATTCCCCGCTACTGCGCGCCGCCCCGCACCGCGTCTGGTGTAACATGACGGGAGTGTATTTGGAAATGCATGTACGTGGTACAACGGAATAGCATAATTATTTCCGTTTGGTTTTTTTTCTATCCTCGTCCTATAGGTATACCAGTGAACTACTATCGTGCAAGTCTATTTGGCGCAACCAAGTTGAGCTTATAGTAAAGTGGTGCTTGCTTGCCTTCATGAGTATAGTTGAAGTTAACGAAGGTTCGTTGAGGAAGCGCAGAGTTCTCTGATGATGATTTTTTTTTTTTTTTGTTCTTGTATTCACGGCTCTAAAGAAGCATGCAAAAATAATTATTATCGAGAAGGAATAAAAAAAAAAAAAAAAAAATATTGCAGTTCAACAACCATTTAGTTGAAGTATGTAAGGCTTAAGGCTTTTGTTGTTGGCGTTAAGGACTAGCCTACTTCGAAAAGTGAGTTAGTAGTGGGATGTTTACTCAGGCAAATTTAGTTGGGTTAGTTTCTTGATTTAATAATTTTACTGGAGGAGCATTGGAGGAAATTAAAATCAATTCATTGATTGGAAATTAATTATGTATTAAAACATAGTTTACCAAGTTGAACAAGTTGTTTGCATGGAAAAAAATTAAAGGAGCTCCCTACCCTACCAACTTCTTTAAACTGTGTTTTATGTGATTTCAAAAATTATAGAGGACGTAGAAGAATAACGTAAGGGAAATGTTTATTTTTTTCCAAGGAATGAGTCCTGTGATGTGGGCCATCGTTTTCTTAAAATTGTACTTCAATGCTTATTTTAAATCAAAGTAAAAAATTTGGGATTTCAAACACCATAAGCAAATTTAACATGATAAATATTAAAAGGACGAAAGACGAAAATAAAGTAAATTTTGTTGGATTTGTAAAAGTATATTGAGTGAAGATCTTTTTCTTCAATTTTGTATTGGCGTACTCAAAATTTGATTTATAGGAATCTTGCTTATTCAGCTTTAATTTGACAATTTTTTTTTTAACACAGGATTTGATCTTGATTTAAAAAACTTTGTCTTTTATCATCAATTTAACAGCAAATTTTTGAAAACCTTCGGAAATTTTTAAAAGAAAATTTTAAAATATTCCCGAAATTCCAATATTATAAGAATTCAAAAAAAGATTTACTAAAAGACTGCACAAAAAAGTTTTCGTTCTTTTTTAAAATTATGGCGATAGTTAAGAATAATTATCTTTCCGATTGTTAAAAGTAATTTTTTATGTTGTCAATATTTGGTGAGATATTGGTGATCAAAGATAAAACTGTGTTTTTTTTTCAATCAATACCGGAAATCTGAATAAAAAAAATGTTTTAAAAAACCTGAAAATATAAAAAAATTGGGGAGAGTACGATAACTCAGGCGACAAAGTTTAATGACGGATTTGTATAGAACAGCCAAAAATAAGCATTTTTTACTATGTGAGGGGGGGTCTATCTCCCCCCGTTAAGGCGGTAGGGGCAATTTAAAAAATATGTGTGTTAAATGGAAAAAAAATAATTAAAAAATAACGGTAATACCTACAATTAAGTTTTATACGTTTTTTTAAAGCCAACATTCTATTCTATTAGCCAGTTTTTAAATCAAGTCAAAACTATGCATAGTTTTTGAAAAACATTGTTTTAAACTCAAAATTTGGACAAAAAAAGTTAAAAAAAATGTTTAAAATGTAATTTTTCAAAACTTTATGATTATCTACAATTGTTTTTTTTTTAGAATTCGTTGCTCTTATTTGTTTTTGATCAAAAACTGAAAACTAGATGATTTTAGGTCTTCTAGTTTTTGAGAAATTTAAATTTTAATTAAATTATTTTTTCCTTGCTTGAGTATTTACGTAGTGTTATTTTGATGGTAATAATCGAATATGGATTAAGATTTACCTAGGATAAATTAATTTTTCTTAAATTCAGCTTATTTAAATGCAAAAGAATCTTTGCATGCACCCCACCTTGCACCCACCCCACCTTGCACCCCCCCAAATCATATAGTGAGCCCAAGCAGGGGGTTTCACCACCCATAGACACCTCGGTGTGGCATACACCCAAACTCGCACCTACCCCAAATCCTACAGTGGGCCCAAGCAGGGGGGTTGCAGGGGGGCAGCATGCCCCCCCATACACACCCCACTGTTGCATACACCCAAACTCGCACACACCTCACTGTTGCATATACCCAAACTCGCACCTACCATTTTTACTATCAAAATAAGACCACTCAAACAAAAAAAAACATAAATAAATTGAAATAGTAGTTCTGGTTATTTTCAATTTTCTCAAAAACTATAGGGCATAAAATGATTTAGTTTTCAGTTTTTGATTGACTATTAATAAGAGCAACAAATGATTAAAAAAAAATTATTTATAAACTTATGGTTTTGAAATATTGAAATTTAAAATTATTTTTTAGCTTTTTTTTACTAAAATTTTGAGTTTAAAATTAAATTTTTCAAAAACTATGAATAGTTTTGACTTGATTTAAAAACTGGCTAATAGAATAGAATGTTGGCTTTAAAAAAACGTATAAAACTTAATTGTAGGTATTACCGTTATTTTTTAATTATTTTTTTTCCATTTAACACACATATTTTTTAAATTGCCCATACCGCCTAAACGGGGGGAGATAGACCCCCCCCTCCCATAGTAAAAAATGCTTATTTTTGGCTGTTCTATACAAATCCGTCATTAAACTTTGTCGCCTGAGTTATCGTACTCTTGCCAAAAAATTGTTATTTAAATTTGTTTGGCTAGTATATTTAAACAATAAAATAAATATTTTTTTTCTGCAAAATATTACCGGCACATTTTAAACGATTTTCATCAAATTTCTTTTGTTTTCACTAAAGCAATTTTAGATAAATAAAAGCTTGAATAAAAAGACAAAATTATGTCAAAGAATCGAGAGTGCAGCAGAAACGGAAACCTTTCAATCAATAAGGCCAATAAGCAGTTGTGGTACCAAGGCGAGACCGATATGAGATATAGTTTTACGAGACCGAGACGAAACTGACATTTTTCGATTCTGACGACTTCAAAAGTCTCGTCTTGGCCATTTTTCCTTGGCAGCCCTGAAACTGATACATCTGGACATCTTAGAAAATTGCTGAATATTTTAGAAGTATTGTTTCTGCTGAGCTCCTGTATTGAATCCGTGATTCTAAATGGGTCAGACTTTGTAAAAATAGATTAGCTGTCACATAAAAGCGATGATGACGTTTGAACTTGAATAAAGTGCCACTCAAAAACTCTGCTTTCAACGTCTAAAGCTATGAATTTCATATTTTTGGTGCACATTTTATCTGGCACCCTTCCTGAAATAATCTCCTTAAAATTCAATACGCTTCTTACTCTGATTTGTTTGCCCCCAGACTCATCTTTTTTTAAGTATTTCAAATATTTTACGACGGTTAACATAAAATACCTACTTATTTGGATTAAAGACCTTCAGAATTAGTAAACATATTTTTTACCATATAATTCCAAAACATTTACATCACACAGCTTAACAATCTAACAAAAAAATATGATATTAAATATTAAAACCTTACCATTTACACAACGCAATCACTCTTCGCATTACTACCGCTTCAACGTATTTATTTTTATTACTAAATTAAAAGTTTTGAGGTTATTTTATATTCCGATTTTTTTTTTTTTTTCTTCAACATCTTTTCAAAATTGTTATAAAATTGCCTGCAAGATAAATTTATTTCAAATGAAAACATATAAGTGCAATTGAACAACTTTATATGAAGCACCTTAACCACATCATCAGCTCTAGGGTTTGTATTCTTATACCTATACCTTACCACTTTTCAAATTCTCCAGTTTTTCTTTTTTCTGTGCTTGCAAAAGTTTGAGATAATTTGAAATACTCATTCATACTAAAAAGAAGTTTATAGAAAACCTGTAAATATGAGGTGATGAAAAGACCGGATATAAATCCTACCAATTCAAGGCGATACAACATATAACCATAACCATAAATGAAAATGAAAATGAAAATTGGGAAAAAGTTTTAAATTCTATAATTATGGTTACCATGCCATAAGTTTTATGTTCTCAGTATTTTTTTTTTGATGAGTTGAAAAATTTAGCATTGTTTAATTTTAAATTTATTAAATCATATTCTTTAAGAAATATTCAAAACGCGTTTAAACTAAAGTTAGAGTTAAACTAGATAACGACAGCAATAAAAAATATTGGTCAGTGGCACCAATACCTCTTACTGTTTGCGAACCATCCCCGTTTTAATAATCTGTTTTAAAACTGAAAGAAAAAATTTTACTAGTGTAAGTGAGATAGCAATATGAGAGAAAGCAAACTTCACTGAAAAAACCTTTCACACTATGTTTCTGAGTATTTACACAATTTCAAAAAAGTATAAGAAAATAATGCAAGTGTCAATACATGATGTTGATGTTATATTTTCGTTAAAACTCGTTTTTAAAGTTAGTCTGGAAGAAAATAACATTTTAGTTTATTGGTTCGTGTATTGGTTTTAATCGTGGAACTAAAATTGTTTGATGCAACCGATATAATGTCGTTTAAAAATTTATCAAAGCAATAAATATTTAAAAGTGCTTCGTTCCATTTGCCATTAGTACGATATTAAAGAATTTTTATTTTAATGCTTGGTTAAAAAAAGCAATTTGCTTATTATAAACGTCTTTAGCATTTACTCAAAGTTAAAATCGTAAAAAGCTAATTTTATCTCTTCAGCATCATGCTAACTCTAAGATCACCTTAACGTTTATAAAAATGATGTCAAAAAGGTTGTATTCGCTAACAAACCTTCACTGTCACTGTTTTAGACCTGTTCGGTTTTACTTTATTAAAAAAATTGTGTTCGCATCACACTTGTTAGAAAATGTTTAAAATCAAGAAAAGTTTAAGTAAAGTGATTTTAATAGGTAAATTCCCTTGAGAATAAATTATTTAATTTTTTAACTGACGCTACCTGTCATATAACCGTTAAGACAAAAAAGACTTTTACGATTTTGATAAATTTGTTTCTGTGGGTTTTTGTAAGTCATCGAAATTATTTAGTTAAAAAATATTTCCCAAATAACTTTAAAAAAACAGTATCTGTCATAGAACCGAATTTTTGCTCACAAACTGCTTGAATTGTGAAAAAAAATTATTTATAAAAGCGGCCCTATGCAATTAATAATACTACCTATTACTATATCAAACAAAATTTTTTTGATTTAAAAAAAATCAATTTTTTCTTGAAAATGCATAGCATTTTTGTGAAAAGGTTTGTAATTAAGTTTTACTTTCTTATATTAAATATTAAAATATTTAAAAACTCCGAAAAAAACCACTCAAATGACTTTCGAAAGAAAAAAGTTCAAATATTTGTATATGTTTTCCTAAGGAGCCTAACATTTGTAGGTAATTGAGGTTTTGTACACTTAAGGCATGACATCTGTATATTTCCCACCTACTTTTACGCCTGTTTTCACTTCTTCATATATATTTTTTTTTTAATTTTCATTTATTCAAAGCTCATTCAAACTAAACATTTCTTAAGTCAAGAATTAAGAATTATATACATATTTTTGTAAAATCCGCCTATATCCACGCCCCTTTTGATGTATACAATTTGTTCACCCCTTTAATAATTTGACTTCAAACTCTCGCCACTTAAAGTCCTTGGACTTTTTTTTTATATATATAATTAGCGCGTACTCAAGGGAATTTTTATGTACCCTTTATATATGTCAGAGACACAGTGCAAGCTTCACCACGAACAAATTTAATTTGATTAAATTCTGCAAATTTCTTATTTTAATTTTCGTTTCAGTGCCGAATGGTCACCCCAATTACCCGAAAGCACAAACAATCCAACTTTTTCGTTTCACCTTGGGGAAGCCACGATGCAGATTTAAATTACTATTCCAAACTTTTCGTCCTTGATGCAGTGTTTTGGGATTTATTTTTTATCTATGATTTTTTTGTGGAGTCCTTGTACACATAGAAAAGAGAGGAGCAACAGGAACAGACCATCTCATATGCGGTTGTGTCTCATTTATTTTTTTTTTTCACAAAGTCCTCGAATCCATCCATCTGCATGACAGATTGGTCGCGTTAGTTTTTGGATGTAACTTCCTGCAAACTTCGTGTGTAATTTCCATATATCAGCTTCCTGCTTTTGCCGCTCCATATCATTACTATTTGTGAGGATATTTTCTACCACTATATACGTTTGATGTGATGATCAAATTGTATGCAAGCGAACAAAATATACAGAACAAATGAAGGATATTTGCTTAGAATAGCATCATGAATATAACTCTTCTTGTTCGAGAAAGGCAAGAAAAATATATAGATAACACCCGTATAGCGACTTGCTTTAGACATTATTCGTCCTTCTTCACTTGCTCCATCATGGTTTATATTATGCCAGAGAAACAAATTTATGGAATGTTCCTATTTTTTTTTTTTCGCTGACATAATATTTTATATGTACATTTTTTTAAGGCTTCTCCAGAAGTTTAGGAAAAGAAGGAGTTGAGAGCTTAAGAGTGTTTGCAAGACACTCATGTCAAATTGAGCCAACTTGGATTATATTTGAAACTCAAACGAGTTGAGTTGAATTTATGCGATTATCCTGGCAAATAAAAGTTTATCCTTTATATTGGTCTTTTGGTTGATTAAAGATGAAAGGCGAATGTTTGGAGATCTTATTAATGTGATGGGGCCCTTATTATAAATCATTGATGTGAAAAGTTTTTAAAAGTTTTTTTTTTTTATTAAATGAAAGAGGAGAAATTGTAGTTTTAAGAATGTATGAGTAATACTATAAGGAGACTCTAAGAAGAATTTTATCCTTGACACCAATAAGTTATTTATAAAAAAAAAATAAGTTGGGTAGGTATAATTCTTGAGCAAGGTTAAGGTT
Organism: Syrphus vitripennis; assembly: GCA_958431115.1. Classification (NCBI taxonomy): domain Eukaryota; kingdom Metazoa; phylum Arthropoda; class Insecta; order Diptera; family Syrphidae; genus Syrphus; species Syrphus vitripennis. The sequence continues at coordinate 33,579,454 of OY288108.1, forward strand.
TACTGTCATTGTGGTACTTAGTTCTTCGAAAACATTGATTTATTAGACAAGAGAAAAATAAACAATCAGAGCCGTGGCCTCGGGGAGGATATATTTAGAAGGCTTACGCCAAAATGATTGGTTTGCCAATCACTGACACAATTTTCTTTAACTATTATTTAAACATGTATGCAACATAAATTTTTGGAAGGGTATAATCTATCTTAAAAGTTTGTTATAAAAAAAACTCGAATTCGTTTAGTTACAAGCGATAAAAATTTGAAATCATTGAATTTTTGGAACTAAAGATTTCTATTCGTGTTGATTCAGTAATAAGGTATATTCAACATAATTTAAATAATATAAAAAATAATATGAATTAAAATCTTAATATAAAACAAACTCAATTTTTTCTAACAAAATAATTGGCATAATACTATTTTTATACAAAAGTGTTTCAACAGATGTCAGAAGGACTTAAAAAAAAATAAAACAATAAAACAATTATTAAAAAATAATGTCATTCTGTAACTATTTTTAAAGCCCAAACTAATTCATTTAATTTAGTTTGTAAAAGTTGAGTTTTGAGTTTTTAAACTCAGAATTTTCAAAAAAAAATGTATTTCTTTTTTGTTTTTAGCGTTACGAGGTAGGTACCTACTTATTTTGAAACTAGCTAGTAGCAAAGTACTTTTTTACCATTAATTCATTTTTAGCGCGCAAAATCCATGTCGCTAAATCTCAAAATAAAAATTTTAATAACAAATTGGGAAAAAATGTTGTCAGAAAAATTTTCGACAACTGTTTTGCCAAAAAAAATTTCGAACAAAAGAAAAAAATGAAAAAACATGGTTATATTTTCGAAAGTAAAAAGTGTTTTTTTTTTCTGGTCAAAAATACATAAATCTTGTTGAGGAAAATTTCATTTTCAAAAAATGTCCTTAAAAAAAATGGTGTCAAAAAAAAAAATTATTTATGAAAAAAATTTAAAAATGTAAAAAAAAAAATGTTCAAACTTTTTTTTTCGGAACTTAAATAAAAAGTTCGCATATTATTCTTTAGTTTCAAAATATACTGTTCAATTTTTATGATGTTTTACCCTTAAGGGTTCTGTTTAAAAGGGAAATACAAATATTTTACATATCTTTGTCTATCCATGTTTATACCAATTGAAGATAAGACATTTCTTATCTAAACAACTAAGTATTCAATAACTGACCAACCGAATACATTATCCAGATCACATAAGGCTGATTATTTTAATTAATTAATTAAAATTATTATTATGAACATGTAAAGGCTTATGGTCAAAATTTTAATTGTATAGATTGCTTATCCCTTACGAAATATACCTACCTACGTTTAACACGAAAATGTTAACAGAAAACTTTAACTTTCTTTATTCCTACCTAAATTTATAGATGAGGGTATTATTTTTGCGTGTACCTATATAAATATTTAATTTACTAAGTAAGACATTCAAGATTCCGTTATTTGTATGGCACAAACTTTTCAACTCTTTTCTTTCTTCAATTCAAACAAAAGTCGTTTGTTCTGTGAATTCAATTCCAACAGAGTGTTAAGTTAATGAAATTGTTTTATTAATGAGCTTTCATGAAAGTAATTTAATTTTGTTTGTTATTATGGAATTGATTTTTATGGCAAACTCCGAACCCTACCTCGACTTAAATGTCAAACTCTATACTTATCTTTTAAAGCTAAATACCTTGGAGTTATTCTTGACCCAAAATTTAATTGGAAGTTAAATATAGAAGAACGGGTTAAGAAAGTGTGCATTCCTTTCTCTGCCTGCAGAAAAACATTTGGTAAGAAGTGGGGCCTCCAATCTAAAATGATTCTGTGGATATACTCTGCTGTGGTTCGACCAATTTCTGCACTTAGCAAACAATATAACATGGATAAACTCAAGAAGGTTCAAATAACGGGTAGCGTTAGCACTACTGAACTCTTCGACCCTGTTCAACAGATGCCCTTAGAGTTATCCTTCACCTTCTACCACCTGACATTCACATAAAATATCTAGCAGAATAAAGAATTAAAGAATCTAATTGTTGGTTTTCCAAGCCCAATGGCCATGGAAATATCAAAAAGCTGATTCCTCCGGATAGTGTTACGAAAGACTTCCATACCATAATCTTTACTGATGTGCCTAAGATGGAGTGCGGTGTTGGTTCAGGAATTTTCCGAGGCTCTTAACATTTCCAAGTGTTATTTAGACTACTAGACTTTGCAAGTGTATTTCAAGCTGAACTACTAGCAATTAGAGAAGCATGAAAATTGCTCAAATTAAACCAAAATCAAGCCAGAAATACAGCAATCTGCTCTGACAGCCAGGCGGCCATTAAGGCTATCAAATCAGCTACATCTACCTCATTACTTGTCCAGCAATGTCGAGACGAATTATTAAGTCTGGACATTGACCTCCGGAACACTCTCATTTGGGTTCCAGGTCATAGTGACATAGAGGGTTATGAACGGGCTGACGAGTTGGCTTGACAAGGCTCGGCCCTTCATAGCTCATTAGCGGTAAATTTTAATATCCCCCTTGGTGCTGTGAAAAGACGTATTTTCTCGATTTTCCTCAATGAATCCAATCTTAGGTGGAGGAGGCTTACAAACCATGTCATATCAAGAAAGATATGGCCTACCTACAAAAACTCACGTTCTAAGGACCTTTTATGCATTTATGCAGTCCCAGGCACGAAATTACCAGGATCATAGCAATTTGTACTGGGCACATAGGGGAGCATGCAAGAAAGCTGGGAATCCCCTACAACTCTCAGTGTCGTAGCTGTGGAGACCTGCAAGAGAAAGAAACTTTCTCTGCAATTACCCCGCGTTATCCTATTCTGGAATGATCTCCTTGGGGAAAGCATTCCTCGATAACCCAAGTGAGCTTTCTGAGAAGAAAATAAAAGATCTGATTATCTTTATGAATTCCTATTAGCTTGACACGAGTAAATGGTGTCAAAACGGCGCTTTCCAGGGCTAATTGGGTCGCAAGGCCAGGGCTATTGGCTGCCATCTCTACCTACCTACCCACCCAAACATTTAACAGTAGATTATTAGACTGTTATAACAGTCTGATAATCTGCATTTGGATATATGTACCATATATAGCCTTGTAGCAAATAAATTATCTGGAATGCTCCTCCCGTACAAACGAAGCCAGACAATTTCTCTATTGAAACTATATTTATGTAATGCATTTTCAAAGTCGATAAGCAGCAGTAGATGAATATGCAACGCACTGTCGAGTTATGATCCGCAAGACCGCAAGATATCAATGTGGTTCACAGAGGAAGATCCAAAGCGGAATTCTGCTTCCTCTGCTTCGAGTTTGCCAATGGCTAATGCAAGAAACATTCAAATTCCTCTTCATTACCTTTTTTCAATCTTCAGGGAAGCTTCCTGCATCACAAGCTATAGATAAGTGAGGTCAGTTGTTGGCACTGTTCATAGGAGCGAGCTCTGGGGGAATACTAGATAAGGTCACCTAATTCTATCGGTCTTCTTCTTCTTCTTCTTCTTCTTCTTCTTCTTCTTCTTCTTCTTCTTCTTCTTCTTCTTCTTCTTCTTCTTCTTCTTCTTCTTCTTCTTCTTCTTCTTCTTCTTCTTCTTCTTCTTCTTCTTCTTCTTCTTCTTCTTCTTCTTCTTCTTCTTCTTCTTCTTCTTCTTCTTCTTCTTCTTCTTCTTCTTCTTCTTCTTCTTCTTCTTCTTCTTCTTCTTCTTCTTCTTCTTCTCCTTCTTCTTCTTCTTCTTCAAATCAAATAAATAAAGATGTTATGAATGTAGTATGCAATTGTGAAAAAGTTAATTTGTTAATTACGAAACAAGACTATCCTTAGAATAAAGGTACCATCAGTATGAATTGATTTAGTACGTTCAGTTATAAAAAGTGGTTTATAAGGAAACCTCTTAAAAAGTAATATTTTCCGAAAAGAACATTTTTCTAACTTACACAAATTCAAAATAAAACTCAAGTATGACATCAACTCAACCTGATTTTCGTTGATAAGAATTATGTCAACCTCAATCCTGATACCTTAATGGTTAATATAAGGATTGAAGATTAATTCATATAATATTAAAAATGCGTTTTCATTTAACAGAGTGCTCTTTTAAATTTTTTACTTTCGGAAATACCAAAATAGCAGCACTCCTGATGAACTGGTGACACATAAAAATGCAACACATTTAGAATGAGAGTCGACTCACTACGCTACTTATAGAGGTTTTCTGAGAGGTAATAACATACCTTTCCTAACCTAAATAAATCTGCCAGTATATCAAATCAACAAGAATCCCCTTTGATGAATTCCAACTGCAGCCAAAAGGATTGGCATCACTACACAAGGACCCTCTCTTTGGGAAATTGTATATTTACTCCAAAATATAATCGGAAACACGGAGCAACACTCGAGCATCCGTTGCCACTTGCCACACATCCTCTTCCTCATCCTCATCCTCATCCTTATAAAACAAGGCGAAGTGAGGCGAGCGAACATTTCTCTGATAACATGCAACTTGTGCACAGTGTTGTGTTCAAACTCTCATCCTGCAAAATATAAAACTTCCCACAAATTGTTTGAAAGTAAAATTAATTACAGTCTGATTGAAAATGATTCATGGCTGAAGTTGATGGTTGAGTCGAGGATTTAAAGAGAGAGTCCTGCGGAGGAGCGTTCGTTTGGTCGGTATCGATATAGTCGGTACTCTAACGGTATACATGAGACACTAAACAATTGGAAAGCAATTAATCTTTGCACAAAACACTTTAGTGTGGTATTGGCATCCAAAGAGGGGTAAGTTGTCCCCCATGGGTATATATTATATGGAAAGATGCACAAGGGTCTCATATTGCTCATCTTTACGTCTATAAAGTTTGAGTATGAGAAGAACTTTTACGTGGTATGGGGATCAGCATCATGAAACCAGAGGAAAGAGACAGAGGTTTCAATCATAAATCAAACTTTCGAGGAGAAATTAATCGAAGGGTTCTTAACATTCCAGGTCACGTATTGGAAGGAGTTACTTTTCGACTTGGCTGGTGTAAGCTTGTAAATGCATTCCATATATGCATTGTGCCATGCCCATGCAACCAGGGGAACAGCATGATTCGTGCCAAAAGTTCGGACCTGATTCGAATGCGAAATCAAAAATGCACTACCTTACCTACCCTAAATACAATTCATCCTTGATTCAGAGTGTTTATATGTGTGATGCAGGATTAAAAGTCCAAGTTAAGTATAATTCGAAGAAAAAAAAAAAAAAAAACGAATATTGTATTGGATGTGAAAATCTTTTCTCTTTTATACTTGTTTCGGTTTACAATGAAAACTAGGGAGGAAAGTTGTAAGATGATGGGCCGTGTGCTATGGGAAAATTTTATTTAATTAAAAAGTTCTTGTAACAGTGCGAGCTCTAAAGGTTTGAATCCCATGACAACTCTTCTGATTGTTCTGCAAAGTTTTTCTGCTGTTATGCGCGTTGGCATTTTATTTTATTTTTTTTTTTGTGTTTGTTTTTACTTTAATGAAAAAGGAAGTCGAAATAATAATTGTTAGACATTTCTATGGAGTTCTTTTAGTGCGAGTTGATTACAGAAATTTTTTATTGTTGTTGGTTTGTGGACTGCATTTTTAAAGTTTTCATTTCGGAAGAAAAAATTTATGAAACTTGTTCCAAATGTTTACAAAACAGAATTTATGGGAATTCGCATAATGATGGGTTTGGGGTCGAAACCCAAAGTCTTGAAAATTCAAATTTCAAAATACCAAAAATCCCGAAAGCTGAAAGTGTTAAAGTCGTAAAAGATTGAAATAAAACCGAAAAAGTTCCTTAAGCTCAAAAATACGTTAGACTTAAACACACTTCTCAAAAGGGCTTATAAGAAATATCCAAAAATAAAAAAACTCTTCAACAAACAAAAAAAAAAGAAGATGCTAAAAATTCGCGCTTGTTTTCATTCACTCGAAAGCAATCAAAAAATCAAAGAAGCAATATAATTTTTTTTTTCATTATCTTGATGAAAGGATTTTTCCCGCGAGACTAGGTCATTTGGAAAAAAAAAATCTTAAAGCCAATGAAGGAATACCTTAAAAAAAAAGGTTGAATAACTTTATGATGAGTTTATGAATTGGTCCTTACCCTTCGCTTTGACCATTCATCTGCAAAATATCACTCAAGTTGCTGAAATAAAATGGATCCTTTCAGGTAAGTCCACATCACTTAACTTTGGCTCTATCATATCCCAGAGATATAAAAATAGAGGCACCTCTACCTGAGTGCTGAGTCCTGAGTCCTGATGAGAGTAGCTACCACAGCACCAAGAAGACTCTTCTTGCCAACGTTACTTTTCTTCAATTTGAATTGAAATTTAATTTACCTTCGTCTGAAGAATATTCAATTCATCTGAAGATTTTGTTGAAGTAGTATCCCATTTCCCTTTACACAGCTTTTTTTCAGATAAAGAAGAACATAACTATACCATATATACGAAAAAAAGAAACGAGTGCTTCAAATTGATGTACCTACTTGCATTATACTTTTCCGCTGGAAGTGATCGCACTCTTCATTCTAATACTTTTCCATTTTCCTTATTATGTCATGGTACCTCCATAACGTAAGCTGAAAAAAAGACTGCAAGCGTTGCTTGCTTAGTGAAATGACGCTGAGAAAACAAATTCCGTTGAGGGTTAATAAATTGTCGCCCAGTTTTTTTTTTTTTTTTAAATGGGACTATGAAAGAAAATGATATCTTTAAAATGAAAAAAAAGGACCTTTACTGGCAGCATCCTTACGCTGGAGTTCTTGGCGACGACGAAGACGATGACAACGTCGACGATGACTGCACCTCTTCATGTGAGTCCTTGGCCGATGAGAGAGGAAACTAGCCATAAAGTGAAAATTTTCCTCCCCATTTCACTGGCGATCTAAACCCTCAAAAAAAAAAAAGGATGAACAGGGAGCACGAGTTGGAACAACAACCGGTGGAGGTGTATATGTGTGGGAGAACAAACCAGAAAATGCGAGTTAAAGAACGGAACTTCAATAAAGAGGAGGGCGAATCCTACCTACCTACATTCTAAATCCATTGAAACGAACTTTTAATGCACCCTAGTGGCAGAGAATCAAACGAAGTGTGAAAATCGAAATTTGTAGGCCAAGAGTCCTCCCATGGCTCAGTGGACACATTGTGGGGATTTCATTTTTGTTTGTTTGTTTTTTTTTTTTTTTTTGTTCAGTGTGTTTGGAGTTTTCCAATTTTTTTTGTCCTCTTTTTGTGGCAACAAGACTCATTGTACGAGGTTGGACGAAATTGTTTAATAGTTTAAAAAATGATTATGGAAATGGGCGGAAGAGGGAGTTTTTTTTCCAACGATGCCAGTGGCAACAAGGACGAGTTTTTTTTTTGTTATTGCAAAATTTTAAGAACATTTTTTATAAAAAGAAAACATGAGGTGAATTATATTTCACAAGCCATGTAGCAAGAATTTAAGCTCTGTTTCATCAGAGAAATTTCTATAAATTGTTTTTAAAACAAAAATTTGAAAACGAGTATTCGAAGTTTGAGAACCAACTTTAAACTATGTTTACATAAAAATGTGTTCACCTGAAAAGAATGTTTTTTTCTTCCTCATTAAGAAATATATTACGGAATAAAGAACATACTTGGATTCCCTGAAATTTACACTCGTTCAAAGCGCGTGGCTTTTAATTCAAAGTTATAATTTTTTTTATCATTAGTTTTAAACTTTATAATTTTATTATTATAGTAGGTAAATTATGAGTAGAAACAAATTGTCACATAGTAAATCATAAACAGGAGAGGCCGCAAATTGGCGAGACTGTAGGACCGTCTACAGAACTACCAAAGAGCTCACAAGTAGCCAGAGCTTTAAACAACACCTGTTAGAAGATATAGACAGATTACTGCTAGTTTCGGACGAGGACCATCTCAAGGAAAGGAGACAAAACGCGGGCTTCCTTAAATAGCCAGTTTAGTAGCAAAATCGTCCTGAAGCAAATAAAAGACCATCTCGATGACACACTCGATGCCGAACAAGCAGGGTTACGCACTGGATCTTCGTGTGCGAACCATTTTAGCATCTTGTCTATCTTCATCGAAGAGTGAGTAGAATATCGATCACCACTTCACCTGTTCATCGACTTCAAAATGGTGATCGACAGTGTCAGCAGGAAATTTATCTGGCTTGCTTTGCGCAGGAGTGGTATTCCAGATAAATTGATTGCTCCTTTCAAGGCTACATACGATAGATCCAAATGTCACGTTCGATATAAAGGTTTTCAGAGGAGTTTAAAATCCAAAGTGGAGTTAGACAAGGCTGTATACTGTCACCAATACTGTTTCTCTTTTTGAATAGTGATGTACAGCACGCATCTTTGTCGACTGGAAATAAGGGAATTTAGTGGACTCTGCAATCAAAACGGAAACACTTGGACCAATCAGAAAACCAATGTTTACTCACTTTCTTATGAAGAAGCTGCAATCGTTCGGATAGAGATCAATATTTCAAAAAAAAGGTACCGCCTTGTCATCTTATGGAGTAGATATTTTTGTGAAACCAGTAGAGACGGTAAAAAATTTTAAATATCTTCCAACTATTTTGCCTACAGACGGAAAACCTGAACTAGATATTAGCAGTCGAATGGGGAAATCTAAGGCATGTGTAATGCTTTTTAAAATATGGAGGAACAATTACATAGTATGCAAGCTTAAGACATCTGTTCAAACGTTAAATCCGTGGTTGCAATGGCGATGCAATGGAATGGAATCCTCTGACATAGGCAGGTAGACAAGCGGGCTGACTAAGAACCAGCTAAGCTGGTGAAGAATTAGAGAGAGTTGAAATTAACTCCAGGAACAAGCACGAGCCATACGTTTTGAAAAATAAAACAGTTATTATTCTTTAAAAATTCTCTTTAATTTTTATTCAAATTTCGTAATTACCTAAATGAGTTTATTCTGGTTTCTATAAGTTTAAACAAAAATTAACTTTTTTTCTTGCAATGATTTCTTATTAAAAATAATTATTCTATAGCATGATCTTTTTTTTTTGTTTTATTTCATTTTCATTAAAACAAATTAAATTATTTCTATATACAAAATTAAGATAACCTAACCTTAAACAAAAAAATGTTCGTGTTGCAATTTTTTGTCCTTCAATTGATAACAATATTTATTTTCAAAGACCGAATGGTAAGCTTTGATTTTCATTATTTCGTTATAAATCTATGTATATTTTCATCATTATTTTATATTTTATAAATAAACGTCACGTAAATGTTACGCAACTGACTTAAAGCAAGACACACACAAAATCTATATATATCTTCCACTCAAAACCTTCAATCTTAAACAAAACAAAATTTATCAAAAACTACCTATAAGCTTTTTCGTCCGGATAAATGATGTACGGTTGATGATGATTTGTCGAATGACCATTTTGTTGTTGCTGTTGATGCTGTTGTTGTTGTTGCTGCTGCTGTTGCTGGCCATTTCCGAAGTAAGTCATTCTACCCATTGTGGAATAGGTTGGCTGCCGCTGAGTTAGATTCTGCTGCGAATGATGCATAGCCTTGTGTGGTAAGGTAGCGTAGTTTTGTGCCGCATAAGGAGGCACCGCATACAAAGCAGTAGCTGGAGCACCTTTGTAACTCACCTGAACACTTCCCGGACCCATTTGCATTGGAGGCATGCCCATAACCGGGCCATTGTGATATTCCGCACTTGTCATCCGCAGTCGAACTATGCAGATTATGATTATCAGAATGGCTATGAAAGCCACCACTCCACCAACGATGCCAATGATCAGTGTATCATCGTTGTTCATAATGGGCTGCTTCATATTTGGCATTTTGGTCTTGATTTTCATTGGAGGCTGTGTAGGTTCTAGAGACCAGATGATCATGGGCTCCTGAGTTGTTGAGCGTGTGTAAAACTTCGACGAGGACTTCGAGGAACTTGTTGCTCGTTGAGTGGTTGTCGTCATTCGACGTGGGTCACAAGTCAGCTCGTCATCACCAACTTCGATGAGCTTCTTACCCTTCAGATACTCTGGAGAGGTGCATTCAACATCGGACATGTGCGAACTTGGAAGCCACCTCCTCAAAGCTCTGGCATTACAATCACAATGGATTGGATTTGAATTGAGACCCTTGAGTTCAAGACTTGATCTGCGATCTTCAAGGGCATTTAGAAATTGTGGCGATAGAACTGTCACCATGGATCCCTCAATGTCAAGTGTCAAATGTGAAGATCGAGGAACTGGGAAGAGAAGTGCCGGTGGAAGTGCTGAGAGTGATGTATTCTGAAGTTTTATCGTTAGATCACTGCTCTTTAAGCCAGCAAGACTTCCCGATGAAATTGTTTTCAAACGCTCTCCTCTCAAGCCTATGCATTTCAGTCTTGGATGTTTCGCAGGCTGAATTTGATCGATTCCAATAGTTGGGTCCTTCACTTCCAGCTCGATTTTCTCCAAACCAGGCAAAACTTCTAGAATTCCTTGCATATCAAGGTATCCTAGAAGCGGAAGATTATAGGCCTCTAACTGAGCCAAGTTGGGAATATCCTTGAAAGCATTCTTTTCTATTTTGGTACATTTCTCTAGATCAGATATTGAGAGAGACTTGAGCATCTCAAGATGTTCAAAATCACCCTGGGATATTACTTCAAAACTGTTATTTGATAAGTCTAGATTTTGAAGCATCGAAATTTTTGGCCATGCCTTTGAGAGTTTGCTAAGATCTTCCAGCTGGTTGCCAGATAAATCAAGAGTTTCCAGCAGTGTTGTTCGTTCGAATGCATCTTCATTGATATCCCTCAGATTGTTGTGAGAAAGATTCAAATACTGCAGAAATGGAGTTTCTAAGGCATCAATGTGCTGAATTCCCGTAGCGGCTAAATTAAGTTCTCGAACAGTTTTGGGCTCATTGAGGATATTCTTTACGGCCCCCTCTGACAAAGGATTATATGAAAGATCTAACATTTTGATATTCACCATTATACTATCGTCTGCAGGAATTGCTCGAATTTTGTTGTGACTCAAGTCAACTGAGCTTACAAAGAAATATTGTCGCTGCAGGGCATTAAGCGGGGCATAGTCAAATTTATTGTAGGCAAGATTGATGTTTTCCAACATCTGGAGCTTGTTTCTTTCGAAGATCGTATCAGGCAGTTCAGCAAGTTGGTTTCCCTGTAAATTCAGCATTTCCAGACGAACCAATCCTTCAAAAGTTCGTTCACCTATTCTATCTAGTTTATTATTAGCTAAGTTCAGAACCTGAAGCTGTGTTGAATTATGGAAAGCCATTTCACTAAGTGAATCTAAGTTATTATCAGCAACTAAAAGAGACCGTAGTCTTGGTAGACGAGCAAAATCAAGTTCTTCTATACTCTTAAGCTGGTTCATAGAAAGATCAATATACTCCAAATATTGCAAAGTTGATATAAGCTCCGCGGGGAAGAAACTAAATTTGTTATTTGATGCTACAATCTTCTTCAGTCGCGGGTGAATGCGGAAGGATGATGGGAAAAGGTAGCTTAAATGGTTGTCTGATATGTCGAGTTCTTCCATGCCCGTTCCAGTATTGAAGAATTCACCTTTGAAGGCACTCAATTGGTTGCCCTTGAGGCTCAAGCGTTTTATATTCATGACATTGACGAAGGCTCCTGGTCTAATGGATGAGATATGATTATTGGACAAATCTATTGACGTTATATTCCAAAGGTCTATGAATGTTCCATCGTTGATTTCTTGAATACTGTTATCTTGTAAGTGAATTTGTTTAAGGTCTTGAAGTGTAGCAAAAAGATCTCCAGAGAGCTGTTTTACCGAGCACCGACTTAAGTCTATAATTTGCAGCTTACTCAAAGGCTTGATAAGGTTTGCCGGGATCGGTGAAAGATGCGGGTTTCCACTCATGTTGAGGACTTGTAAATTCTCTAGCCCTTGCAAGGCATTTCGAGGAATATCTGCTAGATTATTTCCACTTAAGTCAAGGATTCGGAGTTCTGTTAGCGCTAAGGGAATATTTCCCAAGCCAGTGATCCTGTTCTGAGAAAGACGAAGTTCATGCAGAGAAGTCTCCAGGCCCATGAATATATCAGCTCCCACAATTGCCAGTGAGTTTCCTGACAAATCTAGCAGACGTAGGTTGGCAAACATCTGGAAACTGCCAGGCGGAAGTTCTCGAATAACATTCCTTGAAAGTGTCATAGATGTTATGGCTTCAGGTTGAATTGAACCAAGGATTTCTGATGAAAGAGCTGCAACTCGATTGAAGTCCAAGTGAAGAGATGATAACTTAGGAAGTCTTCCCAATGCACTGCCTGGTATCAGAAGAATGTTGTTGTCCTTGATAACAAGAGTTTGGAGACTATCGAGACCCTCTAAGGCATCATCTTCGATCTGTAAAGACAGCCTTTGAAATATGATTTCAGGTTTAGTTTTTTAGTTTTAAATTACCGTTCGTAGTGAATTCAAACTGAGATCAAGATACTTCAAAGCTGAAAGTTCCCTAAATGTTCCTGGTGGAATAGTTGCTATTCCATTTCGACTTAGATCCAATGTTTCAAGCCCTTTGACAACTTGCAGGTGGGTGAAATCCAGTCTCTGTATAGGAAATAATTTTTAGCTAAATTTCATCTCTGCTTAAATTTCAAATTCTCATTCATACCTGCAACATGTTCGAAGACAAATTCAAAGACTTCAAATCACCAACACTATCAAGAGCTATTGATGGAAATTGAGCAATGAAGTTCTCAGATAAATCCAGTTTCTGCAATGTCGGTATGGCTTCAAAGACATCACTATTCAGATTTGTAATTCGATTGCCACCAAGTCGTATTTCTTGAATTTTCCTTAATCCTTGAAATGTTAGGCCTTCGATGGATTTTATAGAATTATATCGCAAATCAATGACTTCTAAACTTGGCTGGGAAATAAAAGACTCGTAGTGAATTGCAGCTGAAAGATTGATAATTAAATGATTAAATTTATATTTATTTTAGGTTAGTATTTAAAAAAGATAATTACTTATATAATTATGACGCAAAGATAAGACTTTTAGTTCTTTTGGTCCATTTAGTGAGTTCGATGGAATATCCGCCAGGCTATTACGATCCAAATACAATTCCTTGAATGAAAACAAATATATTTATGAGTAATACTACATAATAACGAAGAAAGTAGTAACTATGTTTAGTCTTGGGAATTAAATTTCTTAATGACGTCTTACTGATCCGGTTGGAATAAAGTGTGAAGGTAGGAATAATTAATCGCTTAAGCTGAAATAGGGTAGAAAGTAGGGTTTCTAATCCAATCTTTTTTCGGATTGTCGAGATATTAATCAGTCCTGTCATTATGATGATAAATTTTTGGTAATTAATAATTTTAACATTTTTTTTTTGCGGCACTGGTTGAAAACCCATTTTTTTAGTACGAAATTTTTTTGACAAATTTCTTCATAACGAAATTTTATTTTTACAAAATGTATCTTTAGAAAAGTTTCTCTTGTTGATGAAAATTTGCTTTCGACAAAATTTTGTTTAGCCAATTTTTTTTATATTGAAATAAACTTATGTGTGAAAATTCTTTGAGACCGACGAACATAAATCCTCAGCAAAGGAGTGAGCGGGGCAGTGCAAAAAGTGAGTTGACAGTAAACGTCCACTTATCACGGCAAGTTCACGGTAATAATGTATTTATTTCCGAAAAGAATTTCTTTAATTAATATTTCCATGTCATGGCTGACCCTCTCTACTAAGCTGTCAAACAAGATAGAGGGCGCTAATGTTGTTTTTGATGTGGAAATAAACCTAATAATTTTGTTTAGGATTTATAACTTCAAAAATTTATATTGGTCAAAACATAGAAACTGAATTTTGAAAATAAAAATGAATAATTTCAAACTGATTTGATTTTGCTTCTATGATTTTGAAATTCTATAAAAAATTCATTTAAAAAATGATATCTTCAAAAATTTCCAAGTTTTGTAGACAGAGGGCAGTAAAATTTTAGACCATAGGTCAGTGCAGCCACAATCCAATTCACTGTCACATTTTTTAAATTTACAAAAGTTTCAAAACGCTTAGTACAGTAATTAAAGGAACTCATCTTATTTTGACCCCAATATATGGCTAACTAGAATATTTCACCTCATTTCAAATAAACTGTTTCTCTAAAATATGAAAGAGACTTAGTGACAATTCAAAAAATAAATTTAAAAATAAAAAAATTGACTATAATATTGTTGAAACAAAACCACAATTAAAAACTAGTTGTTATTTCAATATTCTTTTCCTAATTAATAATTAAATCTCACTCTTGCTTCAAAATGTTCATTTCAACAACAATAAATTGTTGGAATTTTCATAATAACGAAGGTAAGGTTTTGTACTTTTGTTATCATGAACTAAGCATTACAGTAATACCTACTTATTAAATATTAAAACAAAAACTTGATTTTCATCTTCATTTAATTATTCAATATTAATAAAATAACAAGCAAAATGCAATTTGCAAATGTAAATAAAATAACCCTGAACTTTGCTGCGCCAAGAGTTCCTGCTACTTCTTTTCACAATAATATTCATAAAAATTGAAGAATTTCACTCAAGATGCAACTTGCGTAAATACTTTTTGTATGGATGACGATGATGATGATGATGACGATGACGATGACGATGCCGCAATGGAATGTCGTTCTTTGCTTTGCAAATTGCAGAACCATAACCCATCCAATTTGGAATGCAAATAAAAAGTATCAACTTGCAAGTTCCCTGGCAGTATCGTTGACTATATAGAGTGATAGCATATTTTCCTATTTTTAACATTTTCATTTCATGGAATTTATGTTGTTGTTGTATTGATTTTTTGTGTTTGTTGGTTAACTATTTTTTATTTATATTATGTATGTGATAGTTATATGTTGTTACCTCTAGATTGCTGCAACCTTTCAGCAGTCCCTCTTCGATGGACTTGATTTTATTGCCAGATAAATCAAGAATTTTCAAATTGATTAATGGATGGAATTCCGCCGAAGAGAATATTGGATTCAAGCTGTCACCGAGCAAGTTATTTGCCAAACGTAATTCGAGTAGAGTGTCCTGCAAAAGCAAATATAAACAAAACAAAATTAAAAAAAAAAAAAGAGAATTTGTCCAAAAATTGCAATCGATATCAATATATTTGAGATTGAAAAAGTGAATATACTTTGTACTGCTATTTTTTAGTTGTACTTATATGTATACGTACTTGTAAGCCGAAAAATGATTTTTCAGCTATTCGGCGAACCAAATTGTTGGACATGTCCAGTTTTTCAATTGGAAGTTTGAAAGTTCCAAAT
Organism: Syrphus vitripennis; assembly: GCA_958431115.1. Classification (NCBI taxonomy): domain Eukaryota; kingdom Metazoa; phylum Arthropoda; class Insecta; order Diptera; family Syrphidae; genus Syrphus; species Syrphus vitripennis. Next base: position 33,594,826 of record OY288108.1, read on the forward strand.
GCCTGCAACAAAAAAAAAAAAACAAACACATTGTTTGATCAATTAAGATTTTAAGAATATTAAAAATTAAGTGCACGACTGGGTCGCACGTATTAGATCCTAAAGTTGTTTACTGTTAGATATTATTGTTGAAAAATCTGAGTCATAAATCATTGGCAAAATTTTAATCAAATTGGGACTGTTTTCAAAATATATTTTCAGTTTTAACGAAAATGTACACAGAATTGAAATTTCTTAAATAAATTCACAAAAAGAAACCAATTGACCAATTTTAATTTTTTACTATTTGCTGGTATAAATTGACAGTTTGCAAACAAGAAAGACTTAAAATGCTAACCTTTAAAAATTGTTAAAAAAAATCTACATATTTTTCTAAAACTTAATTTTTTTTAGAATTCTGAACTAAAGACACCTGCATAAATTTAAAGTTTCTTAAATCTAGCCTTAAATAATAAAAATCTTAGAGTATACAGAAATTAAAAAAAAAATTGGCCCAAAAATCAGGGTCAAATAACAATTCTTTTAATTTGCAGCTTAAATTGTTTTGGAAATTAATTAATTTAGGTACTCTGGAATGAACAAACAAAAATTACTAAAACATAAATAATCATTATATAGAGATTATAGAGATATCGTTATAAACGATAGTCCTAAAATCCAGATTTGAGATTATCTCCGTGGATCTACCACAGAGTAAATTACCTCTCATTTGTTAAGAAGAAAATAGTCAGAGGCCAATATTAAGTTTTTGTAGAATTTATTTCATAAATATTTATAATTCGTTTATTAGAATTATAAGATTTCCGTTCGACACTTTTAGCTACCGCCATATTTGATACAAGCTGCATCATTAATTTACTTTTTAAGGAAAAGCCTAAAAAACGATAGAATACCAACCAACCCATTGTAGTCGAACAGACAGGAATGCAATAATTATCTGCATAAACCATAACACTTTTCGGGTCATTATTTTGTAAGTTTTTTTTTCCTTGCAATAAACCATAATTCTAATAAATTGACCACAGTGCCACCTACTGCATCTGTGCATATGCATAACTATTAAACATTGAATAAAATATGCATTTAAGATTACATACACCATCATACAATTTTCTGTTCTCAAAATGTTTTATAAATTTACATGATGTCGTTATCAGTCACTTTGCAAAGCAGTATTTTGAACAGATATCAAAAACTTTTGTATCACTAAAGTTAACCCATACAGAATGCCTTCACATACCATATTACAAAATGTTCAAGCTTATACATTGTGGTTTTCGAGTTAAGGACAAAAATTGTGATAAAAATATACTGTCAGCTTAAATACTTAATAGCATTATTGAAGTAGAACATAAATCTATAAGAAAGTTTATCTCCTGAAATCTTATTAAAACTCGATTTTTTTTTTTGAAATTTTTCATTTATTAATATTTTTTAAGGTATTCTAGCATCCACACTTTTTTTTATAAATTTTTTAAAAATGGTTTGGATGCAGCCTATAAAGTGTTCAAAAGCCAATAATAGATTTTTTTCAATACAAACAATTTATGTTGTTTGAATTTACATAAAAAAAAAATTGGCGTGTTAAGTTTTGTGGTTGATGTGATGTATATCTGCCATCACTATTTTAATTTGGAGCAAACTACACCAACGCAAAAAATAACTAAAAGCAATGCAAGTATGTAGCTAAAAAAAACTTTTGTTTTATAATCAGCTATTTTCACACTTATTTTTTTTTTAAATAAATTAACTTCGAATGCTTTCACTTGAAATTAAATTTTAAACAAGAATATCTCGAAAGCTGATCTCTTTATCACATATTGCTGCAATTATAACAGCATTTCAATTTATTTTAAATAATTTTTTTTTCTTCTCATAATGAAACGTGTAAATTGAAAAAAAAAGTGTATAATTAACTGCCTCAGAATAATACAAAATACATGCATTAATTAATTAGTTAACAATTTCTGAAAATTTAGCACACTACATTATCGACAGTGAAATGCACAATATACATGAATTATCATCTCACACACGTCGTCGTCGGTTGGTATAGTCGCTTGCACGTTTACAGTAATTAATCCATTAAAATAATTTGGTTTAGCGAAATTTGATTGATGGATTATAAACGACATTACGCGACGGACGCATATACGATATAGTTTATTAATCAAACATCAGTGTATGAAGGAAAGCAAGTTAAGACAGATGTGACTCAAACTCAACTGTAACACTATGCTGCCCCCGCGTAAAGGTAGTAAAATCTAAAATTGAAACTAATTTTCAAAAAAAAAAAATAAGAAAAAGTGAAAATAAATCAGAGTTGGATTGGGGTTTATAAGGGCTCTGTCACCCTGTCTACTACACTAGACAGTATGTTTGTGAAATATTGTCGTATTGTAATGTTTATTTTTGTTTTAAATTAATTTTTTATGTACAAAACAAAAAAAATTGATCATCTGCTTTTCAAACAAATTTTATTAAAAAGTTAATGAAATATAAAAAAAATGTTTATTCAGCCCTAATTAGTCAATTTTTTATTATCCATCGATTTTTTTGAATACAGATTTTTGATGTTTATTAAACAAAAAGTGATCAACAATGTCTAAAAAAATAAGGATGACATATGAAATTTGAAATTTGAGGCCAGTTTTAAAAACTAAAAATCTAAATTGCTAAAAGAATCGTTTAATCGTTTTTTTTTTAATTAAAAAAAAAGTTTTTTGGTGTTTTCTATGCCAATGATATGTTAATACATCTACAAAATTTTCGAATTATTTAAATTGAAAGATCGGATGTTTATTTCAATATAAAGAGGAAAGTGTGCCGCATTGGTAATGGAAAACAACATCCGCTGAATGGCCGCCATGGCTACGCTTACACAGCAATAACCTTTTCATGAAATTTTCCATCACTAAATCTCAAATTGGCTGCTTTATGCCCTCTATAGCTACATGAATTCCGTCAATGAGCCGTTGGCGTAGACCTTAGCTTTCACGTCTCCCCAAAGGAAGAAGTCGCAAGGTACTAAGTCACAAGATCTCATTGGCCAATTGTGATCATCTTTTAGAAAGATACTCGTAACACGGTCCAGAAAATTTTCCCGTAAAAGATTCGTTGCTTGTATGGCAAGTAGCACCGTCTTGTTGAAAGTAAACGTTGTCCAAATCAATACCATCCAATTCCAAATCCTTTCACCGTAGCTGTTGCTCCATCCTCATTTTTCGAAAAAGTAAGGTCCAATGACCCAGTCCAGTCGGACGATAAACCGCACCGAACAGTCACTCGTCGAGGATGAAGAGGCTTTTCAACAATAAATCTTGGATTTTCCGGGCCCCAGATGCAACAATTTTGCTTGTTGACTTAACCACCGAGGTTGAAATGGGTCTCATCAATCAAAATGATTTTGCGATGAAATTCCGGATCATTTTCTAATTTCAAATGTTCACCATTTTTTTAGTGAATTTTAATAATTTCAATGCGTTGTTGCGTATTGGTTCATTTTTAATTAATTACGGAGTGTCTACCTGCCAAACGTAAAAAAATTACAGCTTCAAAAGTGACAACTACCGAAATAGCGAGCTATTCAAAATAATAGCTCTTATTGGAAAACCTTAAATAAACCAAACAAATGTTTGTAAATTTTCAAATTTATCCGTCAAGACGTTTTTACGTTATACTTCAAGGTTAAAAAAAAACTAATTGATGGAACATATCTGGAACATTCATCAGCATCAACAGAAAACGAAATTGATTTTTTAACTTTTTTCAAAGTTTGTCATTCATTATTCATAAGAATTTTAATTGAAAAAAAGTGAATTATTCGAATACAAAAAAAATGTTTAACATTTGTTATAAGAGTTTTATAGACACAAATCAAATTTACCATAAAATTCGATATTTCGAATTCAAAAATGTTCAAACAAAGAGAGGGCCATTTCAAAACTTAGAGCCCAAGTTTTATTTTGTGATAATCCAGCACTGTTTGCTTACCTATAGCTAATTAGATACAATTCTTGAGTGGAACTTTAAACACCGGAAACATCATCATTACCATGCATAGCATCATGTTAGATTCTTAATCATGATCTTTTTTTCGGCTTGTTCTTTTATTTGATTCTGTTTCTTTTTTTGGTGTCAATGATCTCAAGAATGTCGGTCAAAACTTTGCCCCTTTTCCCTTCTTAAATGCGCGCAATTGAAAAGAATTTTTTTTGTTTTTCATTTTTTTTTTTTTTGAACTAAACAACTTTCATTCATTTTAAGTAGGCGAAGGCAACAAGTGAAATTTATTTTTTCGTTTGAGTTAAACTTCAGAGATGAGATTGTGGCACGGTTGGTTTGTGCTGGGATTGGCGGGGATTTTTTTTTTTTTTTTTGATTTTTTTGAAGTGGTTCACTAGCGCAAGTGTCTGGTTTAGTTTTGAGGTCATAATGTAACTTTGATGTTGGCATAATATTGCGAGGTATTACATTGAATTGAAAATTGTGGAAAGGTTCCTTTTGGGCGAGAGCGACGGAAACTTTTCTGATTTAGGGAAAACAATTTTTAGAAGTTGAATATAATGGTTTTTGGTGTTGGATTTTTTTGTTGAAAATAATTGTTTTATTTTTTCAAATACTATCTACCTGTGTTTATCAAAATGATGTTATTTAAATTTTTTTTATGTTCTGAGGTTTATCTGAAAAGAATATATTTCTCTTCAACTGTTTTCTAATTATTTTAGCCTTATAAGTTTAATTGGACAAACTTATTTATTGCAAAGTTAGTAAGAAAATCACAGTATTATATAAAGACTTGATACTTTCTTAGAATCATCAATAAGATTTTGGCTAAATCAACCACAGAAGTAACCCAGAGTAGATTTAGATATTAGATTACGTCCATTAAGAAAACAGGCTAGACAATTCTATCGTCTGTTAGATATGATTTAAAAAAAAAAACTTAATATTGGTTGATTTGAAAACAATATTCTATCTAAATTTAATTATTAAACGCCAACTATGGTAAGCTTTTAATATTGCTATAGGGCTTGGCTATTGTGATAATTTAGAGCATGGTTGTCATAACTGTACAAACAACGCCGATCGTCCTTAAGAATTGAATATTGGTACATAAATAAGTATCTTATAAATATAACTTTCGAATTTTCTGATTCAGAATGTCATACAAAATAATTTTCATTAAAACAAATTAAAGCAACTTGAAATATTTTGCAAAAAAAAAAAACACAAATGCAAAAAAAAATTGATGCAAGATGAAAATAATTTGGATTGAAAAAATAAATACAAACATTAATTTATTTTAAAATACAAATTAAAATGCATTTTTAAAATTAAAAATTCTTAACATGAAAAAATTGCATTTTATTCTAAATTAAAATTTTTTGAGTCCACATTTTAAATTAGAATTTTTTTTAATGAAAAAATACAAATAATTTTCATCTTGCGATTTTTTAATGCAAATTTTTTAATCCAAAATTTACTTTTTAGTTCTATTTTTCTAAGGTCCCTATGTTGCATAAAACATTTATTTATTTTAAAAAAGCAGTTTTTACAACTCTGGTTGGTTGTTTGAACAGCAAAGTCAGAGATTCTAGTTTACTCGGTGACTAGCTCAGTAAGTTTATTTAACCCAGCGAAGATCTCAACACTCGTTATGTGGCATACAAATACAAAATTGGCTTTTTTCCCGGGAAAAAATTACTTAATTAAAAAAAAGCCATGGAAAACAATAATTCCTTGGATGTAGCCGGATAGATAAAAAATTGAATATGATAGTTAAATCAGTTAATTAGTTAAAACTTTTGCTATTAGGTATTTTTTTTTATTCAGAATTTGGTAATAAGGAAATCTTTTCAAATACCACAACCTTTTACTTTAACCAAACAATTCTTGGTAAATTTAAATTATTTTTCAGTTTGAGTACTTGGTAATATAATCATATTCAAAAATCAAAACAAAGCAAAAAAAATTGAAAGTAAGGTGAATTTCAAGGTTCTCATAAAATCAAGATGAATTAATTTTAAGTCTTTAAATAATTTGCATAATTGTGTACAATGTCTGCCCTATAACTACACAAACATTTAAAGTGTATTATTATTCTTACAATCTCAAAATCATCTATTAATTTCAAGGTCATGCAAAGAATGACATTGTAATCATAATATCTTTAATTGATCGATATCACCTCGAAAAAAGTTTTTTTTTTTGTTGTTGTTGCCCTATTCTTCCATCTCCGCCATGTATGTAATAATAAAATTCATTAAATGCATCTACTTTTTTTAATAACAAGATTTTTATGTAATTGTTTGTGTCTGATGGCTGGTTTCCGATAAAATTCAGCAATTTAAAATTCCTCAACAAAAATATACCTAACGAAGTCGTCTCCATTTATAGAAAAAAAAACGACATAACTCCCCAAGCCTCTCACAGAGTCTCAACACAGCTCCACTATAAAGTTGTTGTTGCTGTCTGATTTAACCTTGCTGGTATTTTTTATTATTTACTCATAATTTTTGCAGGTACTTTTTTTTATCCATTTAACAAAGAAAACTCAAAAAAGATACAAAAAATCCGTAGTTAAACGTTTTCTCTGTTAATTTCTTCTTTTACCACGACAACGACGATGACGACGGCTGACTCGTCGCCGCTTTTAATAAAAAAAAACGAAAAATTACAGAGTTATAGCAGAAATACAATAACAACAACTACAACATAAAATATCTTACCAAAGCCGGTAAAACTTGTTGTCCACTAAAACGTTGTGTATACGAAACGATTGGCGCGCCATACGGTAACTGTGGTGCTTCTCCATGGAACACCACTCGATCACAGTCCATTGCAACAGCTCCAAGTTGTCCGTTTGGTCCAAATGGCACCACATTGCATCTATAGATGAAATATGGAAGCAGAAGAAGAAGATCAGACGAAAGCATCGCACCACAACACAAAACACCAACACCAAATGCGGAAATACAACTCGCCATTATTATATTTTATATACGAAAAGATGTTATTCAAAAAGATACAATATCTTTTACTTTGAGAGTTCAGAAAGAGGAGAGGAGGTATTGAATTATTTGCGATACACTTACCGGCAGGGAAGCCTTAAGGATGGACTCAACTCTGGACAGGGCCGCCAAGCCTTGATCTGTGATAGGTAAAACAGCAGTATCAGAAATATACTTTGGTGTTGTCGTATTCGAGTCATTGTAAGTCCGTGTATCTGAAAGAGAAATTGTTGGTTGTTGTCAACAGAGATTCAAAATAATGAAAAAAAAAACTTATAATAGAGATAATAATGTATAAGTACACTTGTACACTCATAGTTAATAGTAATTATAATAAAGTTGGCTTAAGGGAGACAATATAAACCGTTTTAATAAAAAAAATGATATTTCTTGTCATGCTTATGATTTGTGCGGGTATTGGATTGCAAATAGAGGTGGGTTTTTTAGCTTTGGGTGCTGAAGTGCACAGGTGTGCGATGTTTATTTGGGCGTGTGTGGTTGAAATCAATAGTTGTGAGTGAGGATGCGAAGATCTCAAAACCGATCGAACGGTATTAATATTAAATGAGAAAGGAAGGGAAAGTGAGCAGTAGAAGATGTAGAGGTTGTGAATGGTGTAGGTTTTCATTATGTACCTATAATATCGCGAAAGAAATTGTGTCAGGTTGTATTTCCTGACCGCACCTGTTGATATAAATTCCATCAATACAATCATTTGACGGCTTTTTATGTGAAAGTATCAGTTCATGGTGAAGAATAAGACGACTTTTTTTTATTCAGGTTGACTTTATTGATTTTTTCCACTTATGGAATGGTTCTGGTAAGTCAAAATAAATTTGGCATTTTTTATTAAATCTTCTTCTACAATTAATATTCCCTCATTCACCAAGGGTTCTAACGCAAAAAATAAACTCGTAAAATTTCTATGAATTTGCTTTTGCTAATGGGCAACTTAGAAGACCATCTTGGAAAACTTTGAAAAATGAGGCGGTTCTCAATATGTTTCTCAAATTGGATATGTATATCTCATATGCTCTATTTTGGGATTAGTAGAATAAAAAAAAATAGATCTGGTTAATCTATCAAAACATGGTATCACATCAAATTGCTTCAATTTTAAAATTTCTTATAACTTTTAAAAATATATATATGCAAACAAAAACATGAAAAGCGTATTTATGCTTAAATAAGTCGAAAAACAAGTTTGGTCTGAAAATTTAAGATACCATCTGTTGTATCAAAAATATTCGAATTTTTATTTTAAATTGTTAGAGCGGTTTTTCAAAAAAATGTTTTATGTATATATCGAGGTATTTTCAGAAAAAAATGATGTGAGAAAAAAATATGTGTGGAAGTATTGAGTATTTAATAATATACACTGAAAAATAAAGTTGAAGAAATATCCAATTTCCAACACAAAATCAAAAAACAAAAATCCGGTTATATGTCAAGTATCTACCTATGTAGCTACCATTAATAACGGTTATTTGAAAAATATTTTTTTTCCAGATAGCATTAATAACAGCAGAAATCTATTAAAATCAAAAATTCATGTTCGCCTCTAGGGAATCACTTGAAACCATTAGTTCCAAGTTAAAGGAACTAATGGCATGGGTGGAGACACAGATATAAAGACCGATAGACCTCGATTTCTAGCAGTCCATAAGTCCATGGTCGAAAATAAGAAATTTTCAGTGATTGTAAATTTTTATTTAAAGAGTCTTTTTTCAGGATTGCAGATTTCCAATAATATTGGAACTTTTCAAGCACCAAAGTGTTTGGCACATAAAAAGTTCATAACAGGGAATGTCCGATATTTTTGAACTTTCAAAATTAATTTGCATTTGGGAGTGCGTTTCAAATCCTTGTAAAAAAGCGTTATTTTTATTGATTGAATTATTCTTCAATATTCTTTTAAAAACTAATGTCTGGAGGTGTTTTCATTGAAAGGGAGACAAAAAAATATCCCAAAACTGAGTTTATTTGTTCTCGGAACAAAATTTTTTTTCTCACGGCACCATATGCAACGCATGCTTTATGCCTATTGGCAGACCTATCAATGTCATAATTACAGTTATTTATAAGATAACAATAGACACAAACACTAAGTATTTTAGTTTCTTGGTATAAGAAGTGAAAGATTTGAAAATTAAGTGCCTACTTTTACTTAAATCTGACCCACATTAGTTCCAATCTTTCAGCTTTTCCTTAACGAGTTTTTTTTTACAAATTAATTACTTTTACGCATGTTTTCAAGCAATAATTTCTTGACATAGTTACATCAACTTCCCGTTATGTCTTATGTTGTATTAGCATTTTTTTTCGTTCCTCTTTGGTTGAATGAATTTATAACGAATCCAAATTAAGTTGAATCTATTATTTTTTTTTTCATTTCTTTATTCATGAAATTTAAATTTAATGGCTTGGCACCTTTTTTTATGCGGAACTTTAAAAGATTCAAAGCGTGCAGTTTGATGCATTTCCCGGAGTTTTAATCGAATTTGTTTGGTAAGTGAGGTTATGTAGGTCATTGGTTTGTTGGTTAATTAGTGCTTCGTTAATAATTAGAAATTATATCTTTTAAATTTCAAAAAACAAATTGTGTATTGTTTACTATTAGCTAAAACAATTACTTTAGGGAGAGTAAAATATGCTATAACATTCAATAACGGATATTGGAAGACTGTTAGAAACAGGCATTTTCTGCGTATTTTTTTTAACATAACATATGACTGCAATTATTAAACAATTTTGCTATCTGGATAAAATATGGATCTGCTACCGATTAAAACGAACGGGAGCCGAACACTTTACCTTTGAGCCAAATCGCCAGTTCCAATTTCGAAAGTTAAGCATAAAAACAAAGATAAAAGAAAGATTTGACATTATTTTGTTCGTTGTCATATTTCTTGGGCATACTAGTATTTACTCAATCACATGTTGTTAGTGTTATGCCTGAACAACATGTAATAAGTAAACCAGCGGCCCAACAATGATAAGAGATTATAATGGAATGAAAACATGACATATGTAGACTACGGCAGGGATCGAACCTGTGACCATGAGGTTGACAGGCGACCACGCAACTTATCGCGCCACGACCAACCCCTAAGTTCATACAATTAGTTTTTCATATTGCTGATGTACATTTAAACAAATATCTTATTAAATATTCATATAAGTGTTTCGTCATTGTATCAATTCGATTTCTGTTTAGGAATATTTGGAAAGACTATTTGTTTTACTGCTTTTGATAAGATTTCATAATGTGGGAATCTTATTGAATTTAATATTTTTTTTCTCTGTGTTCGTCTGTAATCAACTGTACCTACTAAACAATTGCTTTTAAAAATGCTAAATCTATGTTTTAGTAAGTTTGAAAAAAAACTTTGTTAATAGGGCTAATGTTTGTGTTGCACGATTAAACGAAATTTTTGAGACAAATGTAAAAACTTGTTTCACCCAACTCCTTAATTTACCGATTTTAGAAGATTAGCTGTGGTTCAACGCTGGATGATTCAAGCATGCATCACACATTAGAACCTTGAATTCTGATTTCTTGAGATCTGAACTGACCTGCAGAATTTGGAAAGGAAAACTTGCTGATCTACGATTTGTATAATTTATTATTGTACAAATCCTTAATATAGACAAGACCAGTATTTCATTTTTGAAAATCATTAATTTGCAAAGTAGAATTTAAAAAAAACTAGAAAAATTTGAAAAGCTGAGTTTTTCGATGAGTGGTGAAATTTTTTTCTTAATAACCAAATAAATCTTGTTAATAAAATATATAATACTATTAGTATCCAATAGTGTCAAATGTGTTCAATGAAAAAAAAAATTATAAAAATCCACATGAAATGACATCACACCTCCAGGATTTTATTAAATTCGTTTTCCCATTTTGATTAATTGTGTCACAAATTTATTCATTAAAATCAAAGTAAAAACTGTTCTATTGGAAACTGAAAATATAACTATTTAAGGCCCTAGGAAAATCAAAATTAAATAAAAATTCAGATTTTAAATAAACAATATTATGTAGGTAGGTTTTTCATTCGTAAATTCCAACGATTTAAAAAAAAAAATATGCAACTAAAAATTTTACTTTGCTGCTCAATACCTGTGCAAATTAAAAGCACGCCCCAGTTGTCATGTTAATCAATTTCTTTTTGTACCTCCAATATTATAACGATTCTCTCACACCTAAATGGAATTTATAAAAAAAAAAAAATTAAGTACACAAATCAAATGGACCAAGAAAAAGTCATCACATATTTCCCTAATTAAAAATAAACCTTTGAGTGCTTTTCTGAAATAATGTTTGTCTTCTGAATTATTTACTTTTTTCGAAATATTTGACATCTTCTTTCAATGGTTTTGAAATAACTTGCGCCTTCGTCATCAGCTGGTGGAATCAGCTCAGGTAAATAAAGATGCTTTATCTATTTCATGTATGTATTAGATAAACATTTTTATGTTAATAGCTATGCAGGGGGAGAAGGAGAAGTAGGCAAAGATAAAATTTTTGGTATGAATATATTTAGAGAGAGCGAAGAATATGGCTAAAAACTCGTTTCACCAAATAAACGCAATCAGCTCGTAGCATTGTGCCCATAAAACACGGAATCTTCTCCAAAGTAATCGTCATGCATTTTATTTTTTCCTATTTCTTCATTTTTTATGTTTATTTTTTGTTTTATGTTTTTTTTGTATGCCTTTATATTATATTCAAACCAAACCATAATCTTTCTATCTATCTATCCATCCATCCATCCATCCGTTCATTCATTCATTCATTCATATAGTCTCTTCTATATTTGGCTTGAAGCAGGTCGATCAAGTGGCTTCATGGAGTCTACACTTATAGGTTCATTAAAGCAAATTACATTACAGTGATGTGCTAAAAAAACAGTAGAAGAATAATAAAATGGCTTCGTTATTTCTTAAATTAATAAATGAAATGAACAAATAAGATACAAATTTAATATTTGAAATGGTTGTTTTAAATACATTATTCCAACATTTCTATTTTATTTCATTCGTTTAATCAACATAACTGGACGTGAAAACCCAACAATATATATTCCTAAGATATTTATGAAATGGCAATTACTTCAAAACAAATGGGAATTGAATTGAATTGGTTTTGAATTGAAATTAAAGGAATTAAAAAAAAAAGACTTTCTTTTTATTTTTAGAAGGATATCACTTAAAATGTACATCCGTATTTAATTTAAACGAACTCTTATTTATTAAAAAATTTGCTTTGCTTCCTAAAATTTTGTTTTTTTTTCTTCTTGAGAGATTGCAGGAATGTACTAAAATTTAAGGTTCTAGGAGGTCATTGATATTATGAATTTTGATATCTTGTGAGCACTTTACAAAAGTTCTTTTGTCCGCAGATTCCCCATTGAGTAAAGTTTTAGTGCATTATTCTATGTAATCAATACATATCAATAAATATTTTATGTACTCATTACATAAATACCTTTAGGAGTATCTAAAGAGCATATAATAATGTAATGAGTACGTGCATCCATGTATTCATTACATGATCACGTTGAGTTTGTATATAATGAGTAATGAAATAAAGAATGTAATAAAAAAGTGGTTCTTAAAACGGCACTCAAGACATTAAGGGATTGACCTGAAGCTATCAAAAGTATACATTAAATATGATCATAGTCACCTTTTTTGGACGACATAGAGTGAATTTAAAAAATAATATATTAGACTAAATACGTGTTGCTTTGTACTCAATGCCTAGCTTGCTGTGTTGAGTTATAAATATTGAATGATTACGGGTGATTTGTACTCATAAATTATATCCTTGTGTTGAATCCATATATTTAAATTTGGGTTATTGGGGAATATTCAATGTTCTTAAATAAAATATAAAATTAATAAACGTTGCCTTAAACTTCACAAATATTGATTGAATGCATGTCACTTATGCTCATCACATATACAAATTGCTTGTATAAGGGTTTTATATTTATTTTCTCATAAAATATGAAACTGGGTACTAGTTATGTACTGAGTACATATTTTCTGAATTAAGTACAAATAATAAAGTTTCAGTAAATTAAACTACATTCCTCTGAGTTGTTACATTTGGTACATGAACTGAAATGTAATCAGCACACGTTTGTAGAATTGTGTCAGTTCAAAATAATATTTTAATAATATAATATTGTTGAGCAATATTATTTCCACAGCACTTTTCATCTCGGTATAGAATATAAAATATAACTGTTAAACATGTTGCTAAAGAATAGCTATATATTTTTTTACGAACATGATGATGAGTTGCTTATGCTATTGAGGAAATATGAACCATTCGAATGTTGGTCTATAGTACACTACACACTTATTATAGTCAGCTGCTTAAATTGGTAGTATAAAAATGCAGAGCATATTAGCGTGATCAAAATTTGAATGTTTTACTTTTTCTGTTGTTTTTGCTTATTTGATTTTCTTTATACTTTTGAAATAAGATCTGGGAAATTACTACACACATGCGATATAGTTTTCCGCATTTCTTTTGTTTTGAAATAAAAAAAAAAAAATAATATATAAAGATACGTATATAGGAAGATAGATAATTATGTGGTTATTGTTGCATAAATTCAAATTGGTGCTGGAAATCTATTAAAACAAAAAAAAATGGGAGCAGAAATTATTTATTGCCCAAGATAGATAAATATTTTTTGTTTTCCATTTATGAGCTGTTATTATTATTAAACAGCTAAAAGTTGAAAAATCCAACAACTTATCTAATTTGCTGTAAGTCTCGGAAGCTAGTATTTAATAATGGTTTTTTTTAGAGGTATCTATAAAACTTAAAGATTGCCTTTTTGATCTTGATTTTCAATAAACAAAACTGCCCTATTTGGAGTAAAGTGTTGCTATGTATGGAAACCGTTACATCCAGAAAAATTGACTGTTTGGTGGGCTGGTGAATCCTTTAGTCCGTACTTCTTTAGAAACGATGCTGGCCAGAACGTTACAGTCAATAGTGACCGCCATGATTACTGAGTGACTGAGGTTCCTCAATTGTGCAGGAGCTGTGGTTTCAAAAAGACGGCGCAACATGTTGTACAGCTCATGCCACAATATTAGTCAATTGATAAGGAAACGTTTGGTAACCACATAGTTTCACGTCCCGGACCTTTGAATTGGCCTCCAAGATCGTGCTATTTAACGCAGCTAGGCTATTTTTTTTTGTGAAACTTAAAGTCGCTAGTCTACGCCGAAAGGATCCGATACAGTCGACTACTTGTGGGATAAACAGTGATCGAAAATTGGACCTCCAGATTAAATTACGTCCTAGCCAGTCGTGGTGGTCGTATGTCTGATATTATATTTAAATTATAATATTAAAAGAATATCTTTAGAATAAAGTCAATTTTAAAAATTCATTTCTCTTTTATTCCATTTCAAATGTTCTATGCCTCTAAAACAAACACCCTTTACAAATATATGTTCATTTCTTATATAAAATCACTAAAATTTGAGAATTTGTGGCCAAAAACCTGTATCTAATCATCAATCTTATTAAAATTACGCACAGACGAAAAGATTGACCGCACAGAAACCACTTTTGGACTTTTCCGTTGAATTGAACTTTGGTTAATAGGTACCTCCATTTCTGCTTGTCAAGAAACCAAGCTACCAGCTACCTGCGCTATGGAATAAAAAATTATAAAATATTGCACAAAAAAAAATTATCAAACAAATCCAACATTACTATGATTTAAATTGAAAATGTACTTATGCATGGATTTATTTTTTCGTACCTGTTCCCATTGATTGGCACAACTTGAAGTTGAATAGACTAAACAACATTCAAATAAAATATCGTCTTTTGCTGGTCGTCGCATCTCGTCTCGTCTCGAAAAATAAAACCATTGAAAACAAGAAGACAGAGAATTCCCCACTGACCCAATGATGGCATGTCTGTGGTCAAGATGTGTTGCTTGATAGCGAGAATGTCAGAAACATTTTTAAACCGGGCAATCAGCTTTGCAACAACCACTTGTCATTGGCTAGTTAGCAGACATAGCTATATGTGTGTACGTAGAGTTTTTTAATACAAACTGTATATGGTAATAAATTAATAGAGTCGAAGGTTTAGTTGGATAAGAGTTTTTCTTAGATATAATTATTTTTCTTATCCCTGTACCTACATTTTTCTCTTATTTATTTTCATTTTTTTTGTTGTTGTATATTTTAACAGGTAATGGAATAATTGTTGCTTTGGTGGTGTAAATAGTGTTTATTTGCTAAAAACGCGTCTATTGCTCAACATTCGTGCATAGATTGATGGAACTATGGACTCAAATGGTGGTTCATGTTATATTCCACAGAGATTTTGCAATAATTTATTTATTAGTTTGTGAACTGTGTGTGGTTGATGTTGGAAATAAATGCGGTTTCGTCCAAAAAAATCTCGAAATTTTGGGTGGGTTGGCCAACTGGCTAGAGTCAGTGATTAAAATTTTAAATTTCAATTTAATTCATTTCACATGGTACTTTTTAGAATAATAATTATGCTTTTCCAACAGAGCCTAAACTATAGTTTGTCAAAGCTCTTCAAATCCAGAAATCTCACCATAACTTCAAAACTGCTGCTGTACAGGACCATGTTGCTGACAGTACTCACGTATGGATCTGAGAATTGGATGCTTAGCAAAAGTCACTCCAACCTCTTAGCTGCGTTCGAGAAGCAGACAAAAAGCAGACAAAAATTAAGCTCGGTAGACTCCGGTGGGCAGGGCTCGCAGAGTCCTTAGTGGTATATTCTATGGTAGACGGCAGCGTGGTAGACCATGCTTGCGGTGGAGAGATGGCGCGGCGTAGACCAGGACGCCCAAAGCCTTGGGGTGTGCAACCGGATGGCGTCGCGTCGGTCGGCTCGAGAGCGGGATAAGTGGAGAAACTTGTTGAAGGAGGCCATCAGGACCGAACCCCGGTTGTCTTCAAATAAATATCAATATATTTCAAAATATTGGAAAGGCTACATAATACTTGAGTGGAAACAAAAAATGTCCGCTTTTTTATGCTTAAATAATTGGACTCATGCGAAAAAATGTTATGAAATACAATGTTTTCTCATGTGGGGCAGTATATCCACACATTTTTTGGGTTTTTTTAAGACCAAAAATAACGGTACCTGCCTTTTTGGAAAATACAATTTTCCTCGAAAACGGCTTAATTTCATTAAATTTTATTAGATTTTGGTTCACATTAATCAAAGCTCATATGCAAAAGCATTTTAATTTGTAAAAAAAAGTATTCAATACTAAAATAAAAAATTTTTTTTTAGTTTTAAATAATTTTAAATTTCGAGAAAATTTTGATGAAAAATTAGCGCCTCTACGATTATTGCCTTGTTTTGGAGAATAAATGTAGCATCTTGTGCAAAGTAAAGAATTCATTTTTTATAAATCTACATATTATAAAAAAATACTGTTTTTCCATAATATCATCTTGTCTCTTTTGGTACTTGCTATGAAAAATATTCGTAACTGATTACATGTTCTGCTTACATTTTTTTGAAAATATTTGCTTTTTATCTTCATATCAACTTTATGTTGGAATAGTATTAGTTTTTGCTTCAATTTTAACGATATTAACTATAATTTATAATTATAATATTCAAAGATAAACATTAAAATTTAATTTATTTTTTTTTTTTGTAGAAAGAACTTCCTGCTTACATCATTTTTATTATGCCTTTTATAAAGTTTCTTAAGAAACTTTGAAATGTCATCAACAAATTCACTATAAATCATAAAATATGATACATGGATAATTACTAAATATCCACATCATTCATAATTGTTTTTGTTAATTTATAATCCTAATCATTGAATCACATATGTTAATTTGTATTTCAAAAAAACTTCACACTACTTTCAGCTGTTTTTATTATAAAAGTATTAAACAAGATTAATAAATTAAAAATTTTATGATGTCATAATTATTCAATATTTAATGCGTTGTTTCTTGTGAATAATTTAACTTAAGTTTGTCGTTTTTTTTAATGTTTATCATTAACGTACTACAAATGCAATACCACGCTGCCTAGTAAGTAAACTAGACACCTTTTAAGGGAAATTGCTATAAAAGTTTTGGCACTTCTCCCCGACCGTTGGGGTCGGGAAGAAGTGTGATGGAAAAGGGATAGGTGAAATGTGCCCCAATACACTTCGCGTTGTCATTCGATGCATAATTATAGCCCATAGATCGAAAACCGATCCGTACGATATACAGGGTGAGTCATGAGCAATGCGACAAAATGCTAAGACGTGTAGGTTGCGTTGAGACAAGAAAAAAATCGTATGGGAGGAGGGGGGTCTATTCCCCCCCGTTTAGCCGGGAGGGGCAATTTTCGAAAAAATTGACTTAAAATGGAAAAAAAATTATTTAAAATCAACGGCTTCATTCAAAATGCTATGCGATACCTTTTTGAAAAGCTAACAACTTTTTCTTTTGTTCTGTGTTAAAATAAATCTATTCTAAAAAATAGTTTTTGAAATATTAATTTTATTTATAAGTCCTTCCAATAATTCCAATAAAAAATATAGTAAAAATAAAAGGCCTTTTTAAAGCAAATCATCTTTTTCTTGTTTTAAAAAGTTTAGCGATCATTGATTTTTTATTTTTAGCTTTAGAATTCTTTTAATTTCTTGAGAACGACATACATTTTTTGCATCCGGTTTTCTGATTTTGAATTAAAATAAAATTAATAACAGCACTTAATTTTGAAATTAAAATAAGCACTTAATTACGTAAAATTTTGAAAAAAAATTAATTTGAATATTTTTTTTCCATTTTTTTTTCAAAATTTTGACTTTGAAAATTAATATTTCAAAAACTATTTCTTAGAATAGATTTATTTTAACACAGAACAAAAGAAAAAGTTGTTAGCTTTTCAAAAAGGTATCGCATAGCATTTTGAATGAAGCCGTTGATTTTAAATAATTTTTTTTCCATTTTAAGTCAATTTTTTCGAAAATTGCCCCTCCCGGCTAAACGGGGGGAATAGACCCCCCCTCCCATACGATTTTTTTCTTGTCTCAACGCAACCTACACGCCCTAGCATTTTGTCGCATTGTTCATGACTCACCCTGTATAAGCATGAAAGAAGTAACAGGCAACACTTCTTCAAAGTTACTTTAGGAGATGCACTTTTAATGAAATTGAAGGTCTCCTTCCCACTCCTTCTACACATTTTTATTTAAGAAACAGGTTTTTTTTAACCATTTTTTGTCTTTTCCCTTTGACATTTTTGATTAATCTAAAAACGTGGATGAGTTTCAAAAAAGACATATTCTGTAGCACAAGCTTTTTTTAAATTCAACATTATTTTGAAAAAAAGTGGGCTACGCCAAATAGTTTTTTTTTTTCAAAAATTAAGAAAAAATAAATGTTACGCCGAATTTATTATATTATTTTTTTATTTCTTTCATAGTTCAATATTTTAACAACAAAAAATTATTTGTACATTTTTACTTATTTTTTAATGATTTTACTCCTCGTCTAATAAAACGTCAAATATCTCGATTGGAACACTTGTTGCTGTTTTTGAACTTTTGTAAAAAAAAAAGTGATGGATTGGTGGTATAAATTGAAGCAGTTCTATTAAGTCTTTCTTTTTTTATCATTTATTTTAGGTTCCTCAAGCTTGTTGAGTTTTTAATTAACGGATTGTCTCTTATTTACATTTACCTCTTCGGGTAAAACATCAATTTCATTCGAATATTTATAAAAAAAATTGAAAATGTTTTACTTTTTTCGAAGTGTAACCACTGAATTTTAAGCCTGAATTCAACCTTGGAATATGAAATGGAAATTTTCCTGTTTCTGATATTTTCTTCGCGAGATTTTGCGGAAAAAAAATCGAATAAAGTCATTTTCACAATTTCAATTGGGTTTCTCTTTCTGAAGATACCTTTATAAAATTTTGCATTCTTTTGTACTACACCAAAATCTTGGTCACATGGCAAATAGGAATGGCCACTAACTAAAAATGTGTATGGTCCATTTCTTCAACCATAAAATCGCGATGGGATACCAAAAACTGGCACAGCAGTGAATGTTTATATTTCTATTTTGGTGCCACATCGGGCAGAATACATAATAATTTTTGTAGACCATCCTATTACGTTCTTTAAATAATGCATAAGACAAGATACAAGTCCTTGAGGTCCCCTTGACGCTGTAGCCTCATCCCAAACATACATGGGAACTTTTTCACTGTCCATACTATGTCACAAGCTATTACCACACTATTGCACTAAAACTATGATCAAATTATAAAATGCAATAACACCTCTTTGAGTGCCATCTAGTTTTTAGTGTAGATAGCTCTTGAAAATTATTCTTCATGTTTTGAAATCTTTATTAATTATAGAAAAGTTATTCAACGGGAACTAAAAAATCTGTTTAGAGCTATTAAAAGAGTTCGCCCCATAATTTTAGGATTTTAGTCAAATAATCTCTACGTGGATTAAAAATTCTGTAAGAACATAAATCTGCATTATATAATTTCCATTTTTTCCCAGTGCCCGTTCAAAAACTTTGATTGAATTAATACAAAATACAAAGTAAAGAAAAAACAATAGATAACAAAAAAGAAAATCTACAAAATTTTGAAATACACAGGATTCAGATTTACAGAATTTCGGAGACTGAATTTGGCACTTACATGATTTCGGATTTACAGAATTTTGAAAAACTGAATTTTATAAAACAGAATACCGTATTTTGACACATACAGAATTATGACCCCAAGCCAATTTTTCATTCTCTTTATTTAGTGTTGAATTTTTTTTTATAATTTAATTTTATATTTCTTGGGAAGTGAAATGCCTCAGCAATGAAATCTTTGTTCTTATTGGAACACCCTTTGCAAGACAAGCAAACAATTTATTTTATTTTCATGCAAGAAACTTGGCTTATTTTAAATAGGTACGATCTATGACAAATCTAAATAATTCGTTATTCTAGAACCGGTACCAACCATGACATAGTTATTAGAATATTTTGTGTCAAAAACACCTTCCTATATAAACCTAAGCCCCCATCAAAAATATATCTTATGTTTGGATCAATAAATAGAAAAATTATCACGTTTGCCAAACTATATTTGCCCATAAAAAAAATAATAATTTTTGTTTACCATTATTCTCCAAGAACCAGATATCATCAAACAATGAACCGTAGAATAATAAAATTCAAAAAACAAAAACAAAGCAATGTCAAACAAAGGTGAATGTACAAATTATTAGAAGTTTTTGGACAGCATACCAATTTCAAAACATCAATTTGCATTTTATTAAAAGAAATACACAAAAAAAAAATTCTATTAGGTAGAAAAAAAATCATATGATGACCACAAAACTGCCATTAATTTTTAAGTAAATAAAACAAAAACCTCAAACTTGTTCTTGTGGACATAGTGAGTAACAAAAACAGCACCCAATAGATACAAATATTTTGCTCGAATGAGAAAGGCAAACGAACCAGTTTATCTTGAATCGAATTTGGCATCACCATCATGCGCGTGGAATTCGAATTAATCCGAAATTCAATTTATTTATCAAAACATACAATTCCGAACCCTCTCGAAGCCGCAAAGAAAACGCGCTAACGGAGACAATGGCTGCTACATCGACAAACAGGGCGATTGACTAATTCCCAAAGAACTTAACTTAAATCATAGAATGCAGCGAAAAAAAAAAAATTAAGTTCCGGCCCCTTTCTTACGCGAATTTGTTGGTATGAAATAGACTCAGTGCCCACACCACTGGATTGTGTGTCCCTTAACGCTCCACCAGATTGGTCTGTTTTTTCTTTAATATTCTGTCAACTCGAACGTTAACAAATTAGTCTTGAATTCATTTTACCGCAGTAGTCGTGCTGACGGCGATATGGTGGTGCGGTGATGGTTGTGTCGCTATATCTACTGGAGCGTTTCTTTATCGGTTCGTGTCACTGCTGCTGCTGCTGCTCACTGCTCAGTGACTATGGGGCGGAGGCATTTGTTGGGCTGTTCTACGGTTGCGGGTGGATTTGGCAGGTATTAGACCAAATAATAAAAAACTCAGTGCACGTTGTAATTTTCACACAAAAGCCTCAACAAACTCATTGAACCGTTTGTTTAGTTATTTTTTCGTTTTTTTTTATTCTTCAATGTAATTTTTTTTTTTCTTCAGATAATGAGTTTACCTTTTGCCTATATACTTATACAACTTTCATCGTTCAAGAACTGTTTGGGTGGATTTTATTTTAAGCTATGCTCGCTTGACAGATTTAGAATTGTGGGTCGTGGGATGTAGTTCATAGAGCGGATAAGAATTGTGGAAATTAAATCATTTTGACTTAAAGTCTGTGACAAAGGTGTGATATTTTTTGTTTCTTGAAGAATTATGAGAATCATTTATATAACGCGAATTTGGATCACAGGAAAGTATTTTTCTTATGCAGATTATATTTTCAGACAGTGTGTCTAAATGGCGAAATCTTCAGAGTAGACAAACATTTTTTATTGTGAATTGAAATGAAATGTTTAGATAGGTGTGAACAAAAACCCAGTTTAAAATAATATGATTGATTTACTTTACTTAAGAGCTGAAAATATTATGCATCAGACTTATCAAATTGCAGCTTAAGAGTCAGAGCCACTTATAAAACAAATTCAAAAAGACATCGTTAGAAGGGAAAAAGGCCTGGTTTGAATGAATTTTAAAATTCTGGGGTGGAATCGGCTAACGCGATTGTTGATTGTCGCTTTGTTGATAGTCGTTTTTGATTATCAACTCTGATTTGCTCTGTGTAAAGTGATCAATAAAACAGGCTGAGTTTTTGGCAGCACTTACAGTGAGAAACGTCATTTTGGTTCTTTTATTTATGTATTTGCTTTTATTTGACAATATTCTACTCACAATTTATTTGCTTTAGAAATTGAATCCAAAATAACGATGTTACACACAAAAATGTATGAAAACGATACCTAAATAGCTGTCACTTGAAATACAAGGAAAAAACGATTGTCGATTTGATAATCACCTTACATGGATCAAAAGTATCGTTTTTGATTATCAATTATCAATTATCGCGTTAGCCGATACCACCCCTGATTTCAATTCGAAAAAAAGAACTTCATAATTAATGTTTGGATGAAATTTCAGCTTTCTGTTAAGGACAGTCTTATTAGAATTTTTTTTTTTAATTCAAAATGCTTCTTCTGAAAAAGTGCTAAGATGGTCACTTTTCCTCCAAATTTCAATTAATTAATTTTTAAACTTATTTGTCAACCTTGAATTCAATTCATTTAGCTCCAGCTCAAAATTTTAAATTAATATCGCATGTCATTTATATACAACTTGAATGATTTTTTCACATCGCTTTTTCAATTCTGCATTTTTTTGAATCTAGAATTAATTTTTTTTTTTTCATCCTTTTACATTGTTTTAAATAAACTTATACCTAAATTTCTTATATTTTTGTTTTACAATTTATTATTGTGAGGACTTTTCCATCAAATAACATAAAAAACCTTGAGTAGAGGCAAATATTTAAAATAAATTAGACTTATATTTTAAAAACGTAGCTCTACATATTTATATAAAAAAACCATAAATTTTGTTTTCAAAAATATAATCTTTTTTGCTATGCATTTTAAAGCCATAAAATATTTGCGAAGTTTGAAAGCATTTGTATCAACATTTACAAATTTATCGAATTTTAAATTAAATGTTATAAAATCAACTGGCGACGCATGGCGGTATATTTACGGAAAAATTGATAAGTGTCGTCACATGACAGACATTTTTCATTTATGAAAAAACTTTTGAGCCAGAAAAACAATTTGAAAATCGCATCACAAAAACATCATTAGAATAGACTATGAAGAAACATAAAATTTATTATTTGAATCGTTAAATAAGCCAAAAAAGAAGGGAAGGATAAAAACTCAAGATGTATAGAATAAATAAAAAAAAAATTGACCTTTTTTATTGAAAAAAATGAGATATAAGCATTTTATTCAAGAGGCTATTGCTATATATTTACTCTAAAAAAATTCTATTTTATATTTTAAGAGAACATTTTTTAATGATCGAACCCTAAAAATTCGCTTCTATGACAGGAATCATCACCATAATTTTAATTTCTTATCCTTTTCGATCCCTTTCGGAAGTCAATATTTTTGTTTTAACTAAAAGTTTTTGCAAAATTAAAAAACCAAAAACTCAATTTTTTTCTTCAAACTGTTTTTTTTTTTAGATTTTATGTGAGTTAGTATCATTTATTAATATTCGACGCCCTTAGTCAAAAATCAGGTGGTCTTATGAAGTATTTTTTTAAAAGATATTGGCAAATATTTTAAACAAAATCGTTATCGCAAAAAAACTGAACTTTTTCATTCTTCTGGTAATTCAAATAATCATAACAAATGATGTTTTTATATCTTTATTGTATACATACATAATAATGATCTGATTTAAAAAATTGGAAATATAACTGTAATTAATGACGTAAAATTAAAAAAAAAAATTAGTTTGAACAAAACTAAAATAATTTTTTTTTTATCAAAATTTTAAATTTCGATCAAATTAAAGAATAATTTTCTGAACTTAAAACAAGTAAATAAATATAAATATTTTTTTTTCTGTGTTTACTAACATTTAAAAAAAAATCACTTCCCCCTCAAATGGAGAGAAATAGTTTTCAGATTTTTACTAACCCATACAACATAAAAATAAAAACAAATAAATTCGTTTCAATGAACTTGAAAACTTTATTACCTTCAAAGCTGCCAAAATTGTTTTTTTTTTTTTAATAATAAATAAAAAAAATTGATGGAAACAAAAAATATAACTGCCAGCCACCAGTTTCCATATCTGATGTTGTTAGCCGGCAAAATTTGTCATATTTATGCAAAATACGGTTTATATAAGAATCATAAACAAGATTTTTTTTAAGTTGGTTCAGTTCCGGTAGTTTTTGGTAGGCAAAGTATGTCGCTGTTTTTTTTTTATTTAAAGTTAAACTTTTAATTTTTTTTAAGATTAAATCAAGGTAAAAGCAAAAGTCCTATTTAAGACCGTATTATAAACGTAACTTTAACTTTTGCACTTAATTTTGTTTTGAAATGCATGTCTTCAAATCGTTTAAGCAATATTAAAGTTTAAGAAATTTTTTTAATATTTTTTTAGCACCTTAAATTGAAAAATATCATTAAATTACAAAACTAGATGAATTTAATTCAAAATAGCCACATTAGTTCACGCCAGCTGGCGATCTTGCACTTCTGAGTATAGTGAATGCCAATTTCAATCTGACATTTTTGTTAAATAGAACCGTTACGTTCTAGATTTGATGTTTATCTTTATTATTTTACTACTTTTTCAAAATGTTAAACCCAGAAAAATAAATGTCTTCTTAACTTAATTGTATTCCGATTGTCAGTAAAAAAAATAAAAAAAAAGTCCTCAGCTCATTTAAAAAAATTAATTTAATGCTTCTTTAGAACTATTAATTTAAAAAGAACTTGTTCCTTATTTCTAGAAAGTCTCAACCACCGTTAAAAATTATCATAACCATTAATCTAAATTTTACCAAGAAAATGTAAAATATTCTCTCATTCAATATAAAATTTAGCCCCTTTTAGCCGCTGTCGCTACACCTAGAGTAAATTTATTATAAGCTATCAAACAGTGTGTTTGAATAAACAGGTATCTTTATTATCCACCCACTTAGACACATAAATTTAATCAAAGATTAAGGTACGTTGTAATACTTCAGCCGTACAAATATTTATCTAAAAAAAACCCTGCTGAATTATGTCGAAATTGGTACATTAACTATAAATCCCAAGAACAAAACGAACGCATTCGTATAAACCTAAATTACAATCATTGATTTGCATTTGCACTCTCCTCTTAGCAATTGCCCTTGAACAAGTTGTTTGTTTTAGCTGAACTCCGCAGTCCAGAGTCCTCTCTCGCGGCCAACACACGCAACATACCAAAGTAAACACTCTTGTGTTCCAAAGTTGAACTCAATCAGAGCTTAGATAGTTTAGTCAATACTCGAACACCGCACCAGCTCCAGAGCAATGGAATGTGCTGCTGCCAGCCAGCCAGCAGCGTCTATGTAGTGCACAGGGTGTATACGAATATGTATCTATATTTATGGATAAGTGGTTTTATTATCTTTTTTCTGTAGAAGGCAGTCTATAGAACGGTGGTAAATGATGATGGTGATGCATTATTTGGTACATACATAGGACTAGTAGGTATAGATAGATACCCCATGGGCAACCTAACTGGTTTCAAATCTTGTTCTTGTTTTTTGTTAAGAGTATCTTTGACCATTTGCCACTTACCACTTGTAAATTCATTGAATGAATTCTACTAAACGTCCTTCGTTTTGCTTAAAGTTGTTTAAAAATTGTTAAGTATCCAAATAGTGTGTTAAATTGTATAGTTGTTGTTTCACTTGAACCTTTACGTATTCATTTTATTATTAACCAAATTGTAGAACCCAATGAAAAGAATTTCACTGTATAACGGTTAATTCAACACTTTTTTTCTTTTTCTTTTGCACTCTTTTCTATTTTTTTTTTGATGATTGAAGAAAATCACCTTTCTAAGACTTAACCACAAGATACACTTCACTCAACGAATACAGCTTAGTCCAAAAATATCCGTGCCGCATTAAGATTGATTCCGAACAGTCCGACCGATTCTCTGAGACTAACTCTGGCTCTGCAGTCGAGATACCAAAATGTGTAGCTCCGATGGCTAGAAGCAAGTTCAGCTGCTGTTGAAGAAAATGTAACTTAACTGGTTTTCTATATCATCGGGCTCTCCGATGGTCGCTCTGCATGTCGATGGGCATCAAAACGAAGAAATTGTTGTGTTTATTTTCACAAAACTTAATACTTTTTCTTCTTTTCTATTTTTTGTTTGCATTTTAGAATAAAGTTATAATGATGATTTCTCATAAAACAGAAACTAAAGAGAACTTGATCGAAGTAAATAAGAGAAATTTAAAGAAATTCCCAACTTCTAAAGTTCGCTGTTCAGCTCTTTTGTTTGGCAGAGGTGAACAACATTTTTGGTGTGGTACGTGTTTTTTTTTTCGGTGCAATGAAATAAATTTAAACATGATATAATTGGGTATGCAATGAGTATGCAACATGAATAATAATTAAGATTAATTTTTCGGTTAAGGTGAAGAAAAGGTGACAAATTAATAAGTTACAAAAACTGATTTAATATTTTTGATATAACTTTATGGACTGTAATTGTTATTGAGTTATTATTTAATAAGTGGTCATGTGACAAGAATACTAATTAGATTTATGTAATTTAAAAAATTGACGAAATAAACTTTTTTTTCAGTGAAGTCATTGGCTAGAAATAATTTTGGTTTCTGGGGAACTATGGAAGTATTGCATATTATTAAGTTTCCAGAAAAAAAAATAGACAAAAATTACAAACAAATAATTAGTTAGCTAAAATGCAAGAGCTCTTTGTTCATACTTCCTTCTTTATTTGATCTTTTGACTTCCTATTATGCATATATTTTCTAGAGTGTATAATTTTTTTGGCTCTGTGAGACACACTGAAAAGTAAAAAATTTATTTTTCTACTTTAAAATTTAACTACCCATTGTTTCGTTTTGGAAAAAAAAATTTATTTGAGTGATGGCATTTTTTTAGTGGTTAAATTAGAAAATGTTCATTTATAAAAATAAAACTAATTTAGATAAGCCGATAAATTTATGTTTCGTTGAAGTTGTAAATATGTCGTCAAATGTTAGTAAACTACTTTCTTAAAATGAATAGAGTCCATTTTTGTCTACAATCATTCTATACAAATTTCTGTTCTTATTTCAATATTTGAATTATATAAATTTTGGAGCTATGAGTAGAGCTAACCCAGATTGCTATAACTTAATAACGGTTGGCTTTTTTTAGAGCGGATGATAAAATTCTCTGTGAGGTCAAATATTCTTTGAATATGAGCAGTTTTAGGTTTTCAATTGCCTGGTTGCTTTAATATTTCTTAATTTATTAGTATGTGTTCTCAAACATATGGTGTGAGAAGCAAGCTTGTAGATTAGGTCACAACACGAAAAAATAATAAAATGGAGGTAATTGTTCAATTTAGAATTTGGTGAACAAGAAATAAAACATTTAATTGACAAATGCACCTAGGTTAGTTTGGGGTTTGGGGTTGCTGAAATCGAAAATGGTAATCATATTTTTTATGTTTTTTTCAAAAAAACATTTTCGAGATAAGAGCAAACAATTTTTTTTGCCAATTTTTTCAAAATCTTGACATCAATCCTTCAAACATTTTATTTAATATGTATATACATTATATAAAAATGAATTTCAAAAAAAGAGTTACCGACTTTCATACAAAGATTCCGTTGTTAAAATTATTTACAATTCAAAAATAATAAATAATAGAATGCCATATTTTCAGAAAAAAAAGGAATTAAATGCAATAATTCTTAACATTGATAAGAGTACAACTCTCTAAGTAGTTCATCCGTCATAAATGAGGGTCTTTGATATTATGTTTTTAGAATTGCGGATAAGGTAAATATCAATTTTTTAAATTTATATATTTCTTCAAATGCAACTATTTGAACCCCTTAAAAAATAATAACAAAAAAAATTTAACTCAACTGACAGTATTTGTTTAACCAAAGACCATACGATACTTAAGAAATTTAAAATTTTCACACAATCACGCATCACTTAAAAAAGACATCACTCGGATACCAGATAACATTTTCTATATTACAATTATAAAAGTGTTAAACTGATCTACTACAAATTATTTGGGTAACAATTATTTTCGAATTTAAAATTTTGTCAGATCAAAACATCAATTTTAGATAAGAAAAAGCAAAAACAAATATTTTCTCGTGAGATTTTGCACTGTTTTTCAATACGAGGAGTTGATTTTTAATGATGTTTACACTAACCGTTATTATCTAAAGATCTAAGAATGGCTCTCTTTTAAAAAGAAAATACAAAATTCATTCTACGATCAATATGAGATACCCCGTTATATCTAATATGAAAATCCAAGCCTATAAATTAAATGCGCAGATTTTTTAAAATGACATTTTCAAACAGATACCATCATACCCCACTGATTTAACATTAGATTAAAATACAAATATCACCAAAGTTTATAGAAAAAATAAACTACCTACGTGTTTTAGATAAGTGAATTATTTAATTATTTATTTTTTATTTTTTGATTTAACAATCATGGACCAGATAACTTATTTGTTCCGTTTTAATTTCTTTTTTTTTTAAACTTTGATACAATTATTTATAGAAGAGATATTAATCATTAAATGTAAAACCAACTGAAAAAATTTTTGTCGGTGTTTTTTCTTGTATTACTCGAAAACCACTTAATTATTGCGACAAGTTAATTGTTCCCAACAGTCTATAATCATTA
Source organism: Syrphus vitripennis (assembly GCA_958431115.1). NCBI lineage: Eukaryota > Metazoa > Arthropoda > Insecta > Diptera > Syrphidae > Syrphus > Syrphus vitripennis. The sequence goes on from OY288108.1 coordinate 33,623,354, forward strand.
CACTCGTTTTTTTAGCTTATTTCGAAGGAATTTCTTTTTGTTTTCAGAAATATTAAAATCCATATACTCGTATATTTACAAGTAACTATTCATTTTTATTTCATTTTACTATTCGTTTTTTATTCTCATTCATCTACTCACATACATTTATTTATATATACACTTCCATTATTCAAAAAATCTTTTCTTTTTAAGTTCTATAAAACTCAACATCAAAAATCCATCTTATTCTTTTTTTTTTGCCGATACGTTCAATATTTATCATCATCTTCAATATCCGAGAAAAATATTAATAATGAAAGTTTTTTGCAGTTAGCTACTTCTTTTTTTTATTCACTTCCTTTGCTTCAATAATTTCTTCATGTCTGCCTCAATAATATATTGCCTCTGATGTTAATAGAAATAAGATATGAAAGCATTTTTTTTTTTCATATGTGAATTTAAAGCAAGAAAAAAAAATAATAATTATGATCAGTAATTAGAGTGTTTCTTTGTTACAAGAGTATTTCTCTAATTAACATCATGCAATTAAAAATTGCATGATAATATTTCTACAGCAACAACTAAAAATGCATATATGCCTAGCCTAGGTATGACTATTCCTTTCCATTTTATTTATAATTTTTACTGCTAAATATGGAGTGTTTTGAGATGTTGATGGAGATAAAAAAGAAAAAGGTAAATATAGTTTTATTGTGCTTCAGTGAATAATTCACTGTGCTATTGACAAAAGTACATTTAATTCATTGTTAGTGCTACTTTGTAGCACAGGTAAGAATGTAAAAAAAAATAGTTTCTTTTATTTTTATTAACTTACCTACTGTATTGAAAGTAAAAAAATCAAACGATTTTACAGCGGATCTTCCGTTTTTAGCTTCAAGGGGGACAGTGGAGGAAATAAGTGTTCAACAGAAGTGTTTGTCAATAATTTACTATTAGTTAAGTCCCAAACTGCCGTACGACTTGTCCTTAAGCTAGCTCCTTAGGGAGGCAAATAAGGATATTTTAAAGATCGTTTGTACATAGGTGTAAGGATGAGCATAAATTAGGTCTTTATTTTGAAATATCGTATGTCTATTTTGTGTTCTTGGGGCCTGAATAACCAGTCTCAATTTATTACGAATAATCTGGAAAAAAAATCCAAGGAATTTGTTCTACTTAGTCAGAAACTAACGCGGCACCCTAAATACACTATGCAGTATGCTGTCTGCGCCAGGTCTCTATCGTAAAAGAATGTTTCCCACTTTTCTCCAAAAATTAAATAATAAAAAATGAATAAATTGTAGGAACTCGTATATATTTTCCTATAGGTTATTTTTACCATTGAGACATGGATTCCTGCCTTCCTTTGTTTTCCATTTCCTTCTATTAATTTCTATAAATAAAATTTATCAAATCAAAAATAAAAGCCTTGCCCAATGTTGAAGTTCACATCACGCAAATCTTAAGTCAATCTGGTGATAGTTTTAGTAAAATCAAGAAGCGTATCTTTTAAATTAGCTTCTTGAATATCTTAACAAGGTAGATAGATACATTATGTAGGTACGTTTTATAAAGCTCTCTGTTATGGAACTGCTTGTCAGATATTCCATTATCACTTTCCACAGCAGTCTAGTCTACGCTCTAAAACACTTTCGCTTGCGTTTTTGTTATATTTTATGCAATTTGAGTTTCCAGAACATTAGTTACTTATTCAATATAAATTTTCTTATTTGATTTATACAAAAAAAATGTATAACAATTTATTTCATATCACTCTATGATGTCTGAAGAAATTAAATTTTTAAACTATTAATAAAATTGCATGTCATTAATCCACCTATTTTTTTGCGTGTCTAACATTGTCTAACAGTAAAAAAAATGATAGATAGATACTTATTTATTTATTAATTTAATTTAACAAAAATTGAAAATTTATTTCTTAGCTAATGCGTAGTTTAGTTTGTCAGAGGTAATTTAAACCACTTTTAGCTAATGCTATTATTTTTAGCGGAGGTTAAATAAGCAAGACAGAGAGTTTAAAAAATAACCTACATTTTATGATTTAAATAAAATCTGTTAATTAAGAACAAAATCCAGTGTCCGTCCGTGTCTAAGAAATGTGTGAGTCCTTTTTGGCAGGTGAACCATTTAAGGTCACCTTCCACGACATTACTAATCATAAACACGATCATTATTGCTGACAGTATACAATCTTGACTGATACCTCTTCCAATTTCAAACTCCTCTGACAATCTTGATTACGCAGAACAGTAAGCTTCCATTTTTAGTTGATGTCCCTTCTATGCAAAGCAGGTCATAAAAATTCTCCAATGACACAGCCGAACGCCTTTTTAAAGTTCATGAACATTTATCACTTCACAGATATCACCAAACGAGAGTTGAGGCTCGAATACGACAAATTCAGTGGAGAAAAGATTTGTTGTTTTTTTTTTTTTTTTTGGAAAAACACACAAATTTTCGATTCAAAAAGATAAGTCATGATGAGTAAGTGCAAAATGTTTATTAACATTTAACATAAGTAATTCATATAACAAATAAAAATAAATGTGAAGAATTTTGAAATAAAACAACGAAAATGGACAAAAAAAACTTCATAACTTAACATTTTATTCTTTTATCACTATTTTTTTTTCTAAACGAATTTTCGTTCCCTTAGTAGTTGGTATTGCCTCCCCTAACATCTATCAAAACTACAAATAGCCTTGGCATACCTTGAATAAAGTTTTTTTGGGTTGCGTCATCCCAGTCCTCGTTCAGAGCAGATCTCAGCTCGCTGAGTGCCTCGGGAAGAGCAGGTCGCTGTCTTATCATTTTTTCCAGCAGGTCCTAAACGTGTTCAATGGGATTCATGTCCAGGCTCCTGGCAGGCCAAGCCATCACATCGATTTCCACTTCTTCCAAGTATTCCGTAATGCACTTGGCAACGTGAGGTCTAGCATTGTCGTAAATCAGCAAGAAGTCTTCACCAATAAATGCGGTGCGAACGGGACCTCATATTCCTTTAGAATGTTGCTGATATAATAATTGGAGTTAAACGATCCTTCAACGATGCGCAGCTCAGTTTTTCCGTGATTAAAAATCCCGCTGGCAAACTGTTGCCTGAACTCAGTATCTCTTACCTGATCTTTTCCACAATCTGCTTTGTCCATCTGGTGAGCGTAGCCAAAACCTGGGCTCATCAGTAAAGAGAACTCTAGCCCAGTCGGCGTCCTTCCAAAATTGTTGAAGGCGAGCAAACTCTATTCGACGCTGCCCCTCTTTATGACTGAAGTCTGTGAGACAACATTTACGGGATTTCGAAAGCCAACTAAAAAAATAAAAAAAAAATTAAAATTTTTCTGGGGGTGGTCAAAAAATGTATAGGGTGGTCAATGAATTATGAATGGAGGTTCATCGAAAACATTATGAGAAATTGAAAAGGTCTATTCTTTGGAGGTGGTAATGCTTTAACTCCTAATTTTTCAAAACTTTTTTTTGAAAAATTTAGGTATTCAAAAAAGTTTTGAAAAAAATGCATAGTTTTCGGGGTCAAGTTAACAAATCTCATTAAAAATTTGAAAGAACTACCAAAGAGAAAAGTTTTGCAACAAAATAAAATTATTAATAGATAACAAAAATAAGATATGTACATTGTACGAGTATCTACACTCCAACTGTTTGTGTCGCTACATGCTACAAGGTTCGCCTAAATTTTAGTTCATACAATTTACTAAGCCTTGAACTTGTTTTTTGACAAAATATTTCCATCTCTCTGTACTTTCCAGTGTATCTAGACACCTAAGTTTATCTTTCGCAAGTATTTACCTTCAACTTTTCTGTTTTTATTTTTTTTTATTTGTAATTCTTCTTTCAATCAAAATAAATAAAGAAATATATTATTATGTGGATGTGAAAATATTTATCTAAAAGAACTTGTTTGGACATAAAGTTACAAAACGAGACACTACCCACCTAGTGGCATTCCATTTAAAATGATTCACTATAAATGTTTTTCTATCGTGCCGAGCAGCAGATAAATCGTTAAAACTTCCAGTAGTCGTCTTTTGGAGCCCACATTCCACCCAACGCAATGCAATGTTGACGGCGAAACAACAGCGAGTCAACGACGACGACGACGCGACGTCGACGACGATGGACGGCAATAACAGAATACAATGATGACGACTACGCTGATAGAGAATCGTAAACTATGTGAATGCATTGTGTGTGTACTTATGTACCTAGAGACTTCCAGATCCTGCCAACGACTGTAATATCTATAAGATGCTGTATTGCTGCACTTCCAAGTCAACCCAGTTGCAGTTATGTGTTTATCAAACATTTGCGTGCAATAAGATAGCTGCATAGACGCGACACACAATAAAAAATGCACAAAATCCAAATGTCTGTCAACTGCAAATGCGAAAAGGTCTTGACAATGAATGCCATCAAGATGAAAACGAAGTCGAAAACGAAGACAAAGACGAAGACGGTAACGACTACGACGACTTCCAGACTTCCACAATAAAACAGATTGCCAAGGTTTCACATAAATTTCATCCACATCCATCCATCTGCAAACTGTCAATGCTAAGCTGCTACTGCTGCTCTGCTGCAGAGGGAGGCAAAGTTAAGGCCGCACCCAAAAGTGTGCATAGAAATGCTTTTGCTGTCAGTTTAGCTTGTTATTATAGGAGGTAGTGTTGTTGTTGTTGTCATAATTAAATCCGTTTATTTATGATATAATTAAATGCCACCATGCAAAGCAGACATCAAACAGGTACTACAGTACATACATTATATGCGTATCCGTGGAATAAATCTACAAATGTGTGCACTTAATTATTATTTATTACACATTTGCAGTTTGCACATGATATGCGTATTGTGCAGCTTCTTGGTTCTATTTGCAACATGGTACTCGTAGTTGCCAACTTAATAGATACACTCTTCGAGATAACTGTTAACGGCTACTAAGTTTGGTACACATCGCTATGTTTATGTTGTATAATGTGACCAGATTATATGGAGTTTGGAGCTTATATAGTTAATAAAATAAATAAGCATCATCAAGTGAATAAAAGGTGCCTAAGTGACTTACAACGGAAATGATCTGCATCAGTAAATGATCGGTTTATTGAAAAACGTGAGTTTGTAAAAATGTTAACTTATAAGGCCGTGTTCACATTATGTTTATTTGTTTTAATGAAATTAGTTGATCAACAATGTTGAGTGAGTGTTGAAGTATAGATCAACAGTGACAATCAACTTTTATTGACTCTAGTCCAATCCGATTCAAATAAGTAGAGTTCAACAAACTAACCGAGTCGTCGATGATGATTGACAATGTGGATTCACATAGTCTGAACAAAACTTCATAAAAGGTGTTTTTCTTTTTAGAGAAACAGAACTTCAAGTTGGCAACCCTTTTTTAACAGGCGGCCATTTTTATTTATTATACAACTTTGGTTTCAACAACACCGCGCAAGATGTCACACAACTCATGCCACAGTTGATTTATTGAAGGAAACTTGGTAATTGCATATATCACGTTTCGGACCTTGGATTATTCAAGTCGTGCGATTTAACACCGCCCCTAGACTATTTTCTTTTGGGATATCTGACACGGTGGACCACTTGGAGGTCAGTTAGGTGTCGACAGACACACAAGCAACCTTCAACCAAATTGATCAATTCGCGATCAGTCGATTTAGGAGCATTTTTCCGAGATCACCACCTGATGGTTGCTACAGTAAGATTCCATATAGCTGCAGTTTGTCGGGAAAGCACCCTAATATCCAAGTTTGGCAACGAAAGACTAAAGAGTGCCGCAGTCACAACTTGACGGCTACCTTTTTCACAAGGATTGAGTACAATCAGTAGAATAGAAGTCACCTCCATCGAGAACCATTCGTTTGCTATGAATCACATCGGGCGCTGAAAGTATAGTTAATCGGTCCCAGAGTCTATAATTATCAAAAGAGACTTGGGCAAACATCGAAGAATACAAACACCTAAAAGATCCTATCCCAGCATAGATATGAACGCACGACATCAATATGAGGGAAGTTAAAAAAAAAATATCTTGATAATTTGCTGCTGAGTGCGACTTGACCCACAATTTTGAGTTAGCTGTTATTGCTACTACCCGAAATGGGTTTTTCGGTCACCTGAGTTTGATTTCGGCCTCAAAAAACAAAATCAAATCAAAATCCATTACGTCAGGTTTTTGAGATATTTGAATTAAACCGCTTAAAACTTTTTTTGTGGTCTTATGTAGCTTTATTTTTATTTTTTGGCACTTTATTTTCAAAACGATTTTTTTTCCCCTTAAATCTTATTCCTTTGTATCGTCTCCTAGGATCTGAGGATAGTTATCACCCAATCATAAAAGTGTCACCTTTTCTTCTTACTCAAAAATCAACATCATATAATTGAATTTCAATTTATTCCCTTTCTCTCCTTGTACCACACCACATCTATTTCTATTTTATTTTAAATTATGGTCACACCATTTATGCAGCTCATATGTCAAAAACTCACATACACCATTTTTTTTATAAAAATAAAACACCTAATTTAACACGCAAAACAAGTCCAGCTGCTACTGTAAACTCGATGGACTTCGACCAAGAATTCCTAATGTTGTATGTTGCAAGTCAACACTCACTTTAAAATACCTGGCGTACCCACTTGCTTTCGATCAGCGGTCGTGGACGCTGCCAATTTATGGACAAATCAGTAAGCCAAAAGTGAAGTAGTGTAAATTACACAGAAGAGACGTCAATCATCATCGGCAATTGTTGTCCATCCAGCTCTTGACTTTGAACGAAAGCTGTCGGTATAGGTATATACTTTTCCTATGTATGCAGAAAAGCTAGTTCTTAGCATAGCAATTAAATAGATACTCGTGCTTACACTTAGTCAGCATGAAAACGAGTCCGCCTTGAAGTTTCGATTAGAAAAGATTGTTACTAGAATGCGTGTGCGGCTGAGGTCAAGCACTTGAGCCATATGCAATTATTTCTTTGTTTAATTTAGAAGCAACTGGAATGTTTGGTTGGCATGTTTACTTTTGAAGAAATGTTTTTTAATACAATCTGCATGCAGAAGAAATTGAGGCTTTGAGACCATCCAGTGCTTTATCATTATTGTCATCATAAATTTTTTGAAAGAAAGCATTTTAAAGAAGCTGTGCTTAAGATTGTATCATGATTGTTTATTTTTATATTGATGGTATAGATTTCTTATTTTCTTGAAACCTTTTGTACTTTAAACCCCTTTCAAGACATTCGAAAAGACCTTACATAAGTTTGGTGTCTGATGGAGTTTTCCAGCAGACATACCTTATCGTGATGCGATTAAATAAAATCGCTCCTTCCGTTGTAACTTTTTGTTTGATAGTGAAAAAGTGTGTTTGAAGGCTCTCACCACACACCATTTATTCAAAATCAATCAAATCACCACGTAATTCATCATTTCAAACCCGGAGCGGCATGAAAACAAAAGGTTTTGGCAAAAAAAAAAATCCAAAGCAATTTTTTTCGATTAATTTAGCTACACCGCGTATAGTGTTGATTCCTGTTGTGAATGAATTTTGTGCATCCATCAATTGGACAGCTATTCTGACCATTTATTATTAATTGATTTATTTTTTCGTTGTTTTTGTTTTTTTTTTTACAACGCAAATAGAAAATTTAATTCAAAGTCTTATTTATTTATTTAAATAAACAAAAACTTAAAGGAGTGCAGAATTTATTCCACAAAATCACTCTTTTTCAAATGTGAGTTACCTAATTTTTTTTTTATTTAATAGAAAACACAAGAAAAATAGGGCTGCACAATCTTGATTTTTATAATTGATAAGTAGATACAATTTATCATTCTTTTATTTTCAAGTTCATTCAGTTTAATCCACCCATTTGAATTTTAAACAAAAAAATTTTGATTGATTAAAAGAAAATATTTGACCTGCTGACAGGAGAAAAAATTGATGAAGTTGACGATTGATTGAAAGTATTGTATCTTGTGACGCGTTTTTTAAACTTTTTTTTGAAACACAAAAACATTTGAAGGCATCGCTATTGATTAATTATTATTTGGATTAACTCTTTACTCAAAAAGTAAAGCGGCTTAAGTTGAAAAAAATAAAATAAAAAAAACATAGAAAAAATTAGTCACATTTCTTTGTATAATGGGCTTATTTCTATGTCACCTGGAAAACAGTTTTTGAATTTGTTAGAATTTTTTTAAATCCTGAGTTAAATTTGATAATTGATGTTAAGATAAAATTTTTACTGAAGTTTTACTAGAACATTTTTGTTCAAAATTCAAAATGCTTCTCCTGAAAAGGTGTTAAAATGGACCTAAGCCACCTTACGTTTTAAGTAAAGAACAAAATTTAATCAGATTCATATCTATTCTCTTTTCGACGAAAGTTTTCTTTGTTTATTGATATAAAAATATGACCTTAAATGATAAAACAGTTAATCCCTATTTCCGAAAGAGGCATAATTTAGAATGCATTGGGCACTGAACCGGTTGTGCTGCAGGCCGACATAGCAGCTGAAACTTGGGACTATTGAGGGAGTATTGAGATCTCATGAAATATACCTATAAATATATCAGAATTTTTAGACTAAATTGGTTTTTAACTGCAACACATTTTTACTGAGCTAAACATAAAAACAAATCTATTGTGATGTACCTTCGGGTTAAATATAAATTTTATTTGTGAATGCTTCACAACAGCGCCAATTCGGCACAGGACCATGGTCCTGCACAGCAGCAGTTTTGAAGTTATGGTGAGATTTCTGGATTTGAAGAACTTTGACAGACTGTAGTAGGCTTTGTTGGAATTGAGCAGCCGCCCGCGTATTTCTGCTTCTAAATTATTAGCGGCTGCTACTATTGACCCAAGGTATTTAAAGGATTGCACCACTTCAAATTCGTGCTCCGCTACCTTGATTGTTTGACCAACTGTTCTTCTCGCCTGTTCGACGCCACCTTGTACTTTGTTTTACCTTCACTAATGTGCAGCCCCAGATTCTGTGCCGCCTGCTCGATCTGGATGAAGGAATCGTGTACAGCTTGTTGGGTTCTTCCGATGATGTCTGCGTATAAGCCAATATCTGACTGGACCTGTTGACGAAGGTCCCTCTTTTTTCTGTGCCAAAGTCACGGATTGCTTTCTCCAAATGAATGGGAGGAAGGCCAAACCATCCCCTCGTGGGAGTCCATTAAAGATGATGATTTGTCTGGATAGCAATTCGGCTATATTTTTACTTGGCGTGTTACTTTTGTATGTTAAAATGTTAAATTCAAGACATTTTTCCATACTTATCAGAAGTTGTCGATTTGCCGGAATGAAACAAAACTCATATTGTCCGATGATGGCTTTAGCGTATGGAGCTATCCGTTCTTGTTTGATAGAGGAGAGTATCTTATAGGCGGTACTCAACAACGTGAAACCTCTTTAATTGCTGCACGCTGTTACATCTCCCGTATTATGTGTAGGCCATATTATACCTTTTCTCCAGTCTTCTGGCATTTCTTCCAGCTCCCATACCTGCACTAAAATATCATGAATTTCTTGTAGTAAGGCTGGCCTGCCGTGGTGGAATAATTCGGCTAGTATGCCATCGGCTCCCAGGGCTTTGTTTTGCTTAAGCCGGCCTATAGCTATTCTCAACCTCTTCTATGCTTGGTGGCGGCAACATAGGGTATTCTTCTTGAAGTAGTCGAGCCTCCACTTCTGCAGTGAGCTAACCATTTAGCTAACCATTTAGGAAAAACTTAATAACCATTTAGCAATTCATTACACTTCCAATGGCTCCAGTTTGTTTTGGGAATCGGTGACAAGATTTCCATCTCCCTCCTTGCAGTATGTGCAGCGTGGGGTGTACTGCGTCATATTTCGGACGGATTGGTAGAACGTGCGCGCCTGGTGCGGACCTCGCTCTCGACTTCTTTCTAATTCACAGATCATGTTCTTCTCCCAGGCTGATTTTTTCTGTCTGTGAAGCCGTTTTTCTATTCTTCCCAGCTCTGTATATTCATCTTCAAATACTTTCTGCAATAGGAAGCTCTTAAATAACAAACCTCTCTTTATTCTTTTCTATCAACAGACACATTTTAATCCCAACGCGTTATTCTTGCACTATTGGAATAGTTAAACCAATTTGAGATATTTATATATGAACTTTCCTCAGCACACACATATCATAATAATTTATCTAACCTCTTGTTGTTCTAGTTTCCTTTTTTAGATTCGGACATCCAGATAATAGAAAAATATTTTTCTTGGCAACATTGCAGCATACCTAAGTACGAGGTATGTATCTTAAGTTATAGAGGTTCGTTCTCTCATGAGGTACACAGGTTCATAAAATATATTAAACTGCCACAAAAGAAATATATTATGGCAGCTGAGGAAAGATTCGTCTTTTTTTGGAACCAGTTTTAAGGTGTCAACAATGGGTATAACGTGTTCAATGTCAACCTCTCTCTCTGCTTCTGATGTCCGATGGACGTGAGTGGAATTCTTAATTCGGAAAATTGTAACGAAAAAAGCTCTCTTCATATTCCCAAATCGGGAATGGGACACATAAAATATAACTAAACTATGTCCACATTGTTTATGTAGGTGCAGGTATATTTCTATTTTGAATTGGTTTGGATTTTGTGAATTTTGATAAAATAATTTCATAGTCCGGTGGGTAATGTGGTGTTGAAAAAAAATAAATCGAGGCATCTTGGATAAGTTAAGAAAATATGCCTGGGTATCATAAAATTTCAAAGGAATGATTTTTTTTCAAAATTTTAAAGTTTAAGGGATTCAAAAGGAGATGTCGTTGTCGGTGAACATTAGTCTTGAATTTCAGTACATCACAATGAGAGGGAAAGACAGAGCGTGGAAGGGTATTCCACATTCGCGTAGTACGGCTAAAGAACGAATCCCTGTACTTGACAGTACGACCGGAATTGTGTTCAAGAGTAAACTGATGAGCATTCCTAAAAGCGCGAGTATTGCTGTTGAAACGTTTAAGGGGAGGAATGCAACTGGCACTTACCGTAAAAGTAACGATAAAAGAGTGAGGGACAGGAAACGTTACGCCGGTGTTCAAGTGACGTTAAAGTATCGATGATGTTTCTGTCTCTGATCATTGAAAAGGCACCAGCCCAGAGATGGGAGTTATACTCAAGCTTTGGACATATATAACTTTTATAGATAATAGCCAGATCAGAAAAGGAAAAGAATTTCTTGCATCTCCAAAGCGCTTTAACGACAGAAGGTAGCATTGAGTTTTCGAAGCATTAAATTCTACTTGATTTCTTAATCCGCATTGTACAATGCTGCCTAAGTCAGAATTTAATATACTTATCATATTTAGCCGTTTCAGTTCCACGTCCGAAAGGCATGGATGTGAGTCTGGAAACGAATATGAAAAGCTGAGGGTGCTTCGTCAGCGAAACAATTTAATGGATGAGTAGTTGCAGACAAGAGAAATGAAAATGAGAAAGAGGGTCGGAGACAAAACAGAACCCTGTGGCACACCAGCATTTATGTTGTGGGTTTCAGACTTGAATCCGTCTAATACTACTTGTATAGAGTGATTCGAAAGAAAGTTACTAATCCAACGAAGAAGGGTTTCATCGATACCAAAAACACGCATTTTCGATAAAAGAGCAGGATGCCAAACTTTGTCAAATGCTTTATTTTGTTATTTATTAATATTTTTCATGCTACCCTTAAGTTCATTAAGTTAAAAAAAAGGTAACTAGATATTTAGTTCCAAATATTTATAACGATTAAGTTATTTGCAACGCAACTTCTCGAACTATAAAATTAATACTTTTGGCACTTTGCACTTCACAGATGATGGTTGTATGAAAAAGATGGATCATATGTCCACTGGCCAAAGATACAACTAATACCATATGTGGATGTGATATTATTGTGTTTTTGATTTAACCTTTTTTGTGTTGTTCATTCCTTATATGGAACCAAACATAAATCCATAATGTAAGGTATATGTACCTTCCCATGATAGAGACGACCTTTTGGAGCAAAAAGGGCATCTCAAGGGATAGACACTATAAGCAGCTACAGCAATATGTTATGAAATGTAGAGAATTATGAACTCCTATATAAATTAAGTTTACATATTTTTTTTCTCTAAAAATAATCCTTAATAAAAGGTAAACAATAAATTGACTATCGTAGTTTTAAAAATAGCTTTCTTAAAGTTGTACTGATGTAACTAAAAAAAAAATTCAAGAATTTTGGTAAGACAATGGGATAAATGGATACATACAAAAATACTGTCGATTTCTTCTTAATTGAAATTCCCTTTAACTTAAATTTTGTTGCCAATATTTTAATATATGTACATAAATATGTATGTAATGTATGCATAGTAATTTGAAAAAATAAAATGCACCACTGGATTGCAAGAACTTGATTTTATGTTAATGTGCTTTATAATAAACCAAAATATTCAAAAAAGCATACAATTTTTTTGAAATGCTAAAATAATCCAAAAAAGAAGTTTGAGTGCACAATTCAAGATGCCATGTGACGTATAGAAAAATACGAATTTTCGAAAAAAAAATCAAAAATCGTTAGAGCGGTATTTTCAAAAATTGTATTTTATATTTAAAATTTCTCACATTTAAAAAATAAAACTTGTTAATTTTTAATATTTAATAATAAATATGCAACTAAGAACAAATATATACAAAATAAATGACAAATATTCAACCGTTTCCAGAGGTGTTATATTTTGAATATCCCGCTATTTCGGTACTTGTCACTTTTGAAGCTGTAATTTTTTCACATTTGACAAGTGGAAACTCCGCCATTAATTCACACTATTCACTATAAAAATGGTGAAAATTTGAAATTAGAAAATGATCCGGAATTTCATCGAAAAATCATTTTGACTGATGAAACCCATTTCAACCTCGGTGGCTACGTCAACAAGCAAAATTGTCGCATCTGGGACCCGGAAAATTCAAGATTTATTGTTGAAAAGCCTCTCCATCCTTAACGAGTGACTGTTCGGTGCGGTTGGGTCATTGGACCTTATTATTTCCAAAAATTAGGCTGGAGTAACAGCTACGGTGAATGGATTTGGAATTGGATGGTATTGATTTAGACAACGTTTACATTCAACAAGACGGCGCTACGTGCCACACAACAAACGAAACCATCGATCTTTTACAGAAAAAGTTTCCGCACCCTGTTATCTCTTGGTGATCACAATTGGCCACCGAGACCTTGTGACTTAGCACATTGCTACTTCTTTCTTTGGAACCACGTAAAAGCTAAGGTCTACGCCAACAGCCCAGCGTCAATTCAAGACCTCAAAGATAGAATTATGAAGCTATTGAGGGCATACAGCAGCTACTTTGTGATTTGGTCATAAAAAGGATATTGCTTTGTAAGCTTAGCTGTGGCGGCTATTTCACGGATGTTATTTTCCATTATTAATGGCATACTTTCATCTTTTTATTGAAACAAACACCCGATCTTTTATCTCAAAAAATGGAATGCAAACACCTTTTATTCGAAAACCCTGTATAAGTACCAATACCCACACACCCACACACACAGCGCACATTTTTTATTATTTAGAATATTTGGGGCCGATGAGGCTGAGATAATTTCTGATATGTGGTAGTTATTTAACCTTAGACTATTCGACATCTGTTTTATACTTTATTAATTGCGATTTAATTGGAAATCAAGATTCTGTTCATACTTGGCATTACTATGATACAGAACTCGAAAAAATTGGTTTCGCAGTTCTGTCTGTCTGCCAATTGACATAGAGACTAAACAGGTGGGTAGATTAACTTCAAAGTCAGTTTAATTTTTTTTAGGCCTTATGTCCAAACGTTGTTTTTATTTTTTTTTTAAGACCAAAACCAACAGAACTTGCCATACACATTTTTTTACCCTTTTTGGAATATCTGATTCTTCTCGAGAACGACTCCGACAGTTTAAAAAAATGATTTTAATAACTTTAAAAAGATGTAGGATATAACCTTAAATGAAAAAAATATTCCAAAGCGTGGGATATACCGTTAGAAAATTTGTATGCAAAAGCATCTAAAATTTTTAAAAGGTATTCAAAACTTAAATTTTCAAAAAAAAAATATCAATCGGTTGTCAAATTCTAGATCTTTTTGGTTTCAATATTTGCCTGATTATTCAGGAGTAAATGATAAACAACTTCCTTAGAAATAATTTACTTTTATGAATTTTATCACAAGCACACATGAATATTGATGATTGATTTCAATGCCTCCCAAAATAAGGGAAGGTCCCAACGAGCAATGAGAGAATGTGAACATGTTTCTATTTATTTAATAGTTCTAGATTACTTTGATAGTCCTTCAATTAAAAAAAATACCTTAATCAATATTCTAACGCTCCTATGCTAAAATGGTTTTTGAAGACAACACTTCTCAAAATAAGTATTGTACCTAAGTACTGAGGAATTTGAAAAATATTTTGTTTAATTAACTTCCCATAGGGAGTTATTGTAATCGGTCCGATTTGTCAAATTGAAATTTTTGACATTTCTCGACGTTTCAAGGTCCCTAGAGCCTATATCAATCATTTTTAGAGAGATGTCTGTGTGTGCGTGTGTACGTACGTTCGTACGTTCGTACGTTCGTACGTTCTGGTACCATTTTTCGTCGTCGATATCTCAAGAACAAGTAGAGATATCGACTTGAAATAAATTTTGTTTTACAGATAATAACTTCGAAAGAAGCTGAAAGGGCGTTTATTAATATTCAATCAGTTGTTTTTTTACTATAGCAGTTTAAAAAAGAAGTGAAAATTTTGGTTGGGCTCAAATATCTCACGAACAAATAATGTTATTGACTTGAAATAAATTTTATTCGACACATTATGACGTCATACAAATTTGGTGGAATTTCAAAAAAATTCAATGGACAGTTTTTTTACAAAAAATTAAAAACTACAAAAAATTCTACCAAAAATTCGTATAAATTGTCTTTCGACTCAAATTTCTCAAAAACGGGTAACGATATTGACTTCTTGTTTGTTTTATTTATAACATAACATAATTGTTAGTAACTGATAAAATTTCGAAAAATATTGAATGGGCAGTTTTTTAACAAAAAATCAAAAACTGATAAAAATTCTAAAGAAAAGTAGTTACAATTGTATATCAGCTCGAATATCCTGAGAACGAACAACAATTGTGTCTTCTAAAATATTTTAAATTTTGACAAATATCTAATTGAAAAATATAAAAAAAAAATAAACTAAAAAGTCGTAAAATTGGTTTTTGACTCGAATATCTTGAGAACGAGCAATGATACTGACTTTGCCAATAGGTATTTAATTTTATACATAATAAAATTTCTTACAGCGGATATATATTTGACATATAGCTAACTGACATTTTAAACAAAAATTTAAACAGAACTAAGAAAATTCCACATTCGTTAAAAAAACGCGTGGAAGTTTACCTCCTGGGTCAAGTGGAAACAACTTATACATCAACAATCTCTATAATATATGTGCATTTCGTAAATCTCTTCAAATAATTAAAATGCTTTTCAATCTTAAAATAATGATTGTTTGAATTTAACAGCTAAAGTTTGTTTCGCAGAAAATTTGGTTATTTGAAAAAAACTAAATATAAAGTTTTCAACATCACAAATGGGAAGTTATCAGTGTGGGTCGCGCCCAGCCTCTTTTTTTCAAAAAATTCATGATGGGTATCAACTAAGGCATCGCATACTCACCCAAGTATAAAAGTCATAAATTACAACAAAAAAAATAAAAAAATAAAACTTTTCAATATTTTTTTTAATAGAAGATAACAAGTGCAGTTATATTATTTGTTTTCACTTTTTGTAAAATTACAATATTTATTTTGTTGTTTTTTATATAATAGCTAGTTATATTATTCTTATCAACTAAATTATACTTTAAGACTAGCTTGTTTTGTTCAATTATAGAATTCACATTTGTTATTTTATAAAATTTACTATTTTTGTTTTATATTTGTATTTTTGATAGATAACTATTTGTTTTAATTAATAGTAGGTAATTTTAGTTGTTATTATTGTTAAATTTTACAAATTTTAATTGATTTATATTGCTTATTTCTAAACTATAAACAAAAATGGCTGAACTAAATTAAATAATTATTTCATAGTTTTTTTTTTAATCGAATCGAATTCATCGCATCTAAAAATCTAGAAAATAAAACTCACTCAAAGTCAAATCTATGTCTACGTATCTTATTAACAAGGTCATATTTATTATTGTAATGGTGATTAAATGTCCGTTGTTTTTATTATTAAATAAAATAACATTTAAATTTCAATTCACTAATTAAAAACTATTTATTTATAATTTAAGCCCTGAGTTATGGATTTATGTTCATAATTATTTACATTTTAATTGAATGCTGCAAAGTTAACAGTTTTCTTGAAAAAAAAAAATTAACCAATATTTTATTCTGTTAAAATTGCTTTTCAATTGACATTAATTTGTACAGCAACACATCTCTAAACCAATTCTCCATTTTTCTAGTTGAAGGGTTTTGTCTTTGCTACTAGAATTTTACTTTTCCTAGACACTACACGACAACAACGCTTTAATTGGATTCTCTACTATTCTCACTACTCCCCGGTAGAGGGCAGTCGAGGGTATTGGTGTGTGAATTTGCTGGCTGGGGTATGCAACCTGCGGTTGGTGACAGACTTCTGTTGTTGCTGCTGCTGTTATTGTTTGCATTATTGCTACTGCTGTTACTGTTATTGCTTTGACCGGGAGTTGATTGCTGTTGTTGGTTCAGCACATCAGCTGGAATCAAGCCTTCTTTCACTCGTTTCTTTTGTTTCATTCGTCGATTTTGAAACCATATTTTCACCTAAAATGAATAACCGTGAAGTTATGACTTCAAAGGACAAAGACAATGTTACCTGAGTTTCATTAAGCTGCAGTGTATTGGCGATTTCAATACGACGTGCTCGTGTCAGGTAACGATTGAAATGGAATTCCTTTTCCAATTCAGTCAATTGTTTATTGGTGAAGTTCGTTCGGCCAGAATTGTTGCTGTTATTATTGATACTGCCATTACCCATTAACAGCAGGGGATTGTTTGTCACGCCAGGACCCATTCCAGAACGGCATATTTCCAATTGTTGAGTATTCATTTGGTACTCGTGTATGGTGGCAGGTAGTTTTGGTACTGAAATAAATTATATAAACAAAATGCTAATACATCAAACAATTTCTTTATGGTGATAAACATCAATAAAATTCAAAAATGAAAAAAAAAATGTGGAGGCGGGTAAGTTTGTGGGTTTTCTTTTGAAATTTGAATTTATAGAAAGGACTTGTTGTCTGCATTGGATTAGTTCATGTGACCTCAGAAAAAAGGTACCTACGTTATGATGGTAAATGTTTTTTTTGTGGGCAGGGATAAGTCGGGGATTATAATCATCATGTTTGACCACAGAGTATTTGTCAAGGGAAGGATTAGTTCCCTATGGATAGTGTGTTGAACTGTTTGGTTGGGTATAGAATTAATTGACTTAGGGAAATCCAATCCTTATCTGATCTAATGAAATATTTTCAAAACATTGTGCCATTATTATATACATAGATGAATGTACTTTTGAGGCAATTTAGACCCAGGTTTTACTGAGCTAAAACTCTAGGTTAATCTCCACTCTAAAACTGCTTTTCTGATTTAACTGTGTTTTGTTTTGAATTCTTTGCAGGATTAACTTATTCAAAGTTAAAGAAAGTTCATTTTTTTTTTTTTTTTTTTGATCCAAGACTGTCTTGCTTATTTTATTTTAAATTTTTCTAACCTATTTCGTTCAAAAATTAAAAAAAAACCCAGTTCAATAATTTAGACAAAATAGTAGTAACCTTAAAAACTTGGGTCTTTGCTACCTACCTATATCAAAACATATTGTAACTATAGCAATAAAAACCCGCTTCCTCATTACCATTTAAAGTCCCATAGGTGTCATGACTATAATTTGATTCTACTACGAGCTTTCATTTAATTTATCTAAACGATAAGATCATGACTATAGATTAAGAACTGTAATCATATAATCAATCGTATAATGGTAGGGTATACAGTTAAACACGAACATTATAAAATCAAAATTAATTGCTGATATTAATTTATATATCAATAAAAATTAATTTAAAATTAACATAATGTTATAATTGTTGATATACATAATTATGAGATCATAATACTTTTAACATGCGATATTGAATTAAGGAGATAAATAAACGATTCATTGTTAATCACTCAGCCGTTCGGTTAAAGTGGGGACAATTATTGATTTTGTTTACCTTTAATCTTAAAACTAAGTATTTAAGTAGACGAAAAAATGTACATATTTATATTTAAAAAAATAAAAGCTTCAGCGAATTTTCAAAAGGTCACCCCAAAATATCGAAGTTTAATTTGGACTAAGGATCCTAAAAATTTGAATAAGATCGAACATGTTTTAGATAGTGCTACCGTTGGCTTTTCTTCCTCTAACTAAGGCCCAATTTTTAAGCACTACATTGAAGATAAGCCCTGATTAACTCTCCACAAGGGTTAGATTGTCTTTATAATTTTTAAATCCAAAGAGTGTTTTTAGGCCGTTTGCTATTCATCTGCCCGTAAGCTGTGAATCGGTTTATTTCCAGGATAAGCTATTTCTGGTTTAACTCAAACACTGAAAAGCTGTGCCTTAAAAATTGTTTCTTGATTGGTTAAAAGCCACAAAAAAAATCATAAAATTTCAAATGAATATCCTTTGTATATGAAAAGCGTAGTATTATCATGGCGAGTATTTTTTAATGTTGTGGTGGTGCTGCCAAATTTTTGGTGTAGAATTTGTTTTGGGGAGTCTTTAAGCATCGGAAATTGGTAGAAGGAGCCCCCACTTCTTAAATGTCGCCCATTCGACTTCCACCATGATAGTACTATGTTTTTCATATACAAAGGAATGTCCTTATTTAGGTTAAGAGCAATTTAAACTTGCTACCTAATTTATTGTTACCATTTTGTTAAAAAAAATCATTTCCGTATATAAATAATAATCAAAACAATCAATTAAAATATGTATCCTACTGTATGTACATATTTTGTATTGCCTATATTATTTTCACACGTTTAATTGATAAGACAGATAACAAAACTTATAATAGCCAGTCGTGCTAATCAATTCTGAATTATAACTGATTTAATCTTTTCTGTGTGATTGTACATTGCTTTGATGTTATGTTTGGTCCCGAATCACCTACAGCTGAGGTGAATTATTATTATTTTAAAATATCTGCCCAATTGATATAAAAGTGTTATAAATTTATATTTATAATTTATTTTCTAAATTCCAATTGACCAGTATTGTAAGAGTTTAGTCGATATGGCTTATCACATGAATAAAATTAAGTCTTTTTTATGATAAAATAAAGTAATGCAGTTATAATCTACTGCTTCTGTAAATAATAAAAAAAAATCTGATTGAAACTAAAAATAGTTAAATTTTTATTTCAAAGACTCAATTTTTAACAGAAAATTCATGTCAATTTTCACCCTGGAATTAGTTACTTAAGGGGTTTGTCATTGTTAAATAAAGATTTCTTAATAAAAATTAATTTTTTTCATGACGAATGGAACACAATTCATAATTGATTTTTTTTTGTCACTGTGTTGGCTTTATTTCTTGTCGGCGAAAATACTGTCGGTGTAGCTGTCAAATCTGCATTCAAATTTGTTTTCATTTGAAAAGTGTTTAACAACTTTAAGTAAATGTAGACTTTTCAGAGTAATTATTTATTACATCCTTTACGAAATCTTTTACACGGTGTTTTTTTTTCCTTCTGAAATAGAAGCCTCATCATTTCAAAGAATTGGAATAAACAAATCACATACCATTTTAATCAAATTGACAGATACAAATTATTTTAGTGTTAGTGCATGGAGGGGTAAATCTCTCGAAAATTTAGATCTGCAAAATTGATTATAATCAAAAAAATAATCAATTATTTCTTCCCAATGAAACGCTATAGTTGTCAAAATCAGCTTTTTGACAGATTAAAATAAAAAAATAATTGATTACTTTTACCAATGAAAAACCCCACGTATCAAAATTGAGTGAAAATTCTAAGACGAAAGTAGCTACCTATATTTTTTATCAATTTAAGAACTTCATAATTTTTTGAAATATTAAAAAAAAACACTTTCAGCTAGTAAATATAATAATTCAAAAAATTAGGAAGTTATTTGTTTCATTATTTGAAGCTGTTCAATTCATATTGATGTTTTTAACGACCACCCTACCTAATATAAACACATACCTAAGTGTCGATATCACACCTCACACCAAACAGATTTATGGATTCAAAATTTATAAAACAAACGCTTCTTTTGATATCAAACCGGAATTGAAAATGAATCATAAAAACTTCAAACTTCAGTTATACAGTATCTAGGCATAAGCCCTTAAATGATTTAATACTTTAACTGGGGTCCAGTATGCTTTTCGAATATTCTAAGAACGTAGATTATGTCAAGTCTGTAAAATACCAACCCCTGTTGATAAGATCCTCGTCTGTCATATTATTTTTGTCGGCGACCCCCAAAAAAAATACATATCTATGCACAATCCAGACATCACCCACATACCTAACGGTATAAAGACTCAAAACTTTATCAAGTAAAAGGGTGCGCCAAGTTTGTTTCTCTTATATGGAATCATATTACATGCACTAATAAATTAAATACTATTAATTTACTACTCAAAGTGTCATAGCCATTGCATTGGCGCCAATATTGTCAACGTCAAATAATTTTGGCTTTTATGTATTTTTGGATGCCGACATCAATGCAATGTCACTGATTGGCTGTTGTAGTGGCGAGCTTCGCTGGCGACATTACTGCCATGCATATTTTTTTAGAGATAGGGTTAAGTCTTGGGAAAGTCCCACCAAAGATATGATGGCACTTGAAATCATCATGTGATTGTTTGACTTTTGTAATTTTGATAAGGGCGTTCTATTATCAATTGAATTTTATTACAAATGTTTTATTTGTTAAACAAAAAATACTTAGTGTTTTACAGGTCCCCAGTATGGCGCCTGCATGTAAACATGCAATTGAGTGTTATTCACGTGTCATATGAGTAATCGTAGCAGAAGTTTACATTTTTTTTTCGTTGCTCAATTTTCCGTTGAAAATATTCGTTTGAATTTGAAATATGGTAATTTTATAGGATATTTTTAATCAACATCAAATTAAACAAAAAAAATTATTCAAACAGTCAAAAACCAATATTGTCGATTAAGCAGATAATATTTTAATCCAAACGTTAATGTAATTTGTTTTCGAAAACTTGGATTTTTGCCAATATGTACAAAATGGAGGATGATATTTATTTATTATCAGATCACTGAATGCATTTTAGAAAAGAAAACAATGTGCAACACCAATGACACCAATTATACATATTTTGAATATTATAAATCAAAGTGAAATAGAATGATTTATTGGACCAAACACATTTGCAAAAATTTGGATTTATGTAGCTTTTTTGGTGCATTGGCCGTCGGTAGGAAATATTCTTAGTTTTCCATATCGTGTGTATTTCGTCACCGCATTGAATCAGAAAAACTAGATCTGTTGTGTGATAACAGCTTGTAAATTAGTATTTGATCAAGAGAAGATTTCCAGAAGAGGAAAAGTCAGAAGAGTCTTTTTTGTTGAGGATTTTAATTTGTTATCCACAAAAAAACATTACCGATTTGTTAGCAAAGCAAAGTGAGCAAAACAAGAATTTTTGGTAAATTTTCCGTAAAAATACAAAAAAAAAATCTGCTTCAAACGGGGCGTATGTGGAACATTTTTTTCTATTTTAAATCTATTTATGATCATCATCATCACCATGGGCTCGACAACCGGGGTCCGGTCCTGGCCTCCTTCAACAAGTCTCTCCCTTATCCCGGCCTCGAGCAGACGCCATCAAGTTGCGCACCGGCTTCGGACGTCCTGGTTTACGCCCGCGCCATCTCTCCAGCGCAAGCATTGTCTACCACGCTGCCGTCTACCATATGTACCACAAAGGACTTTCCGATCCGGTTCCTCTAAATACCCTGCCCACCGGAGTCAACAGAGCTTAATTTTTCTCACTATGTCTGCTTCAAGGTAGATTGCATACAATTCATGATTGTACCGTCTCCGGAATAGCCCTTTCTCACATATGGGGCCAACAATTCTCCTTAGACTTTTTTCTCGAACGCGGCTAACAGTTTGGAGTGCCTTTTGCTAAGGGAATAACAAGTAGTATACGAAAACATGCACGTGCCTTAACTATTCGGAACTGGTGGAAGTGTGATCGTAGCCTCTTTGCGGCGGCCGTCCGCTAGAAACAATCCTTTAAAAGGTTTGGCTAATAATGATCCGGCTAGTTCCACAGGTTGGCAACAGGTTAATTCCCTATTCCGTAAAACTAAACGAATTACGAGACCATCAACAAGCCTCGGAAACTGACATTGATGTATATTTTTCAAATATTAATATCACGGTTCAAGAATTTAGTCTTTATAAATTTGCTCCGGTTGGTCGGAAAATTTTTTTTTTGTACAATAATTTTTTGACAATTTTTTTTTTGGCAAAATGATGAGATAATTTAATCTGTTGACAAATTTTGTTTTGGGTTTTTTTTCGACAATTTTTTCTTGAGAACAAACTGTTTTTATCATTTTTTCCAATTTTTTGAAGCATTATTTTTATGAAATTTATTTCTAAAAAAAAAATTTTGAAGAGGAATTTTTTTATCAACAACCATCCATTTACATTTTTTTCTTACAATTAGTTTTAAAGTCTTATTTCGAAATTCAGCACCATGCATTCTTTTAGTAGGTAAGTATTAAAATATTTTCCCGTTTGCATCCTAATTTAAGTTACCACGGCAAGGCCTCGGTGTTTCGAACACTCGTTCATTCGAACGTTCAAAAAATTAGCGCAAAACTTATTTATTTACATAAGCTATCTTGTAACTCGAGGACTTGACAAAATTGCTACTCGGTAAATAGTTAAGAAAATAGTTTTCTATTTAAAAGACGCGTTGATTTTTGTAAAGTATTAAAGGTTCGCGTGAAGTTATCTGGATATTAAAATGGTTTGTTATTTATATAAATTTCAGTTTTTTTTTATTTTTTTCGAATTAGGTAAGCATCAAAAAGCAAAGGTTAAGCTTCTTTAAAAAAAATGTAAACAAGAACTTCATTGTCAAAAATAGCCAACAATTATAAAAACATCCAGAGTGCCAAAGGACCACAATCAAAAGTTGTCAAAACCAATTTGTTTGAATTTTGATTGAAATTTTCCTTTCCCAGAATTCTAAACTCAGTTAAAAAAAAAAAATGATTTGTTTAAAAAACAACTTGTTGTCTAAACTCAAGCTACATACTGACTGAAAGAACTCGTGACTATAATAACACAGCGGGATGCAGATTTGTATCCGTGTATCATCATCGTCAGTCCGCTTATGTTTTCATTCCAGATTCATTTCAAATGGTTTTTGATAGTTTTGTGTTGTTGTTGTTGTCTTCTCTTTTTTTTCTCTCTGTCGCTTTTAATTAACAGGAAAAGTGACGTGCAGTCAATTTTTTTTTTCCTCAAAAAAAAAAAACAAGCAACTTAAAATAGAAAAAGGGTTTGCCTTTTCATCCCAAAAACAATGTTGGAGGTTTTTCTGATAATAAATGAGTTACAAAAAAAAAATGTTATTTTTTCTCTTAACACAGAAAGAAAAAAAAAAGAAAAATCCCCACATCAAGACAACGCGGACATCTCGTCTGGACAAATGACAGATTAGAGATATTTCGTCAAGTCATTGTCCAGAAATTAACCCTATCTCTTGTTGAGCTCAGTCTGGCTCTGGATGCAAAGGGGCTTAGATATGTCTAATGACTTAAGTGATGCCTGTACAGTGTACACCCACCCCCATTTGGCTCCTTGTTGCGATGACAAGATAATTCGTTCGTTTAGTTTTTGTTGCTTTATTCTGTTGTATGATGGTGTCTGACTGTATTATGATGGAAATGCGGGACGTTTTTAGGGATAGAAAAATTAATATCTTTTTCTTCGCTTTTTGAATTTTATCAATGTCCACTTTGGTACGAAAAATGTAATATATGCCTGGTAAATTACACAATAAACGCAGACTATTGACTCTTGACCATCTGCCAGAAGCAGTCTGTGGGAGATAAATGTGACATGGAATGCATTTCCAATATTAATTTTGTGCAAAGAATGTAAATTGGATTAAGTAACTGTATAAATATACCTAACCCTTTGAATGGAATCAAATGTGTTTGCTTGAAGAGTCCTATTTTGTGAACGCTGCGCTAGTCTAAGTGTTACAAAAGGTCATGGGATTATTTGAGTTTCAAGCAATCTGTTATATGTACAAAATTTGTAATTATTAGAAACAAATAAAGCTGCAAAATCGTATAAAATTTTGAGAGTCAAAATAATTGCAAAATGCCGTGTCTTCTTTCCTTAGGGAATACCTTATTTCTTTCATCATAACAAAACAACAAAAATAAGCTTGTAGCTATGTATCTATTGGTGGTAGTTTTTTTTTTTTTTGTACGGATTTTTTATCTCCCTGGTCCTTGCTTTCATGTTTTATATGTTAGTGCTTCCCTAATGAATTCGGACAGACAGATCTGGGATTGGTGAACACGGAGGCAGCTCATCCATTAATTATGTGATGACAGTCTGAGATCTGCTGGGCATTTTCGAAAAGTAACAAACATTGTTGATACATAATTTAGAGAGGTAAAGTTAAGTTGGTAAATATTATTTTGGATATTGGAAGGTATGAGAAAAAGGAAATAACGGTGTTAGTTAATTTAAGGATAATTTTAAAACATGGTGTAGGTGCAGTTGATTTACAATTTGTGCAACTCATACCATTAGAAAAAACAGTGTTTTTAAATACGAGCCAGGAGTGTGGAGTAGGGAAACTCTGGTCATTCACAAAAACCAATTTTCATCTCAATTGTAGTAAATACTCAAAAAATCGAGAAAATGCAAAGAAAATTTTTTGTCAAATTCGAGAAATGTTTCAATTGAAAAATATCTAAATGAAAAAAAAAATTTTGCGAAAGTATGGAAACGTTTTAAAAATATTGAATTTTCAATAAAAAAATCGATTTTATTCAAAAATCCAAAACATATTATTTTTTTTTTTGAGAATTTTGATTATTAGGTTTTTAGAATTTTAGAATTTTGAATACACAATTTGGTGCTAATGAGTAAACTGCCAATAACTGAAAATAATTGAACAAAGCATTTTTTACTTCGTTTATTCTATACCTGGATAGAGTTTGACTTTGAGAAATTTATTAGGAATAGGACGGGAACAAGACCAAACAAGGCTTTAGTGAGTCTCGTCTTATATTGGTTCATTGAAAATTTTCATTTTTGTCTCGGTCACCTAAAACTACTGAAAAGATCACTAAGACTCTCCGTGAGTCTCGATACAAAAACTATATGGTCTCGACTTCTTTGCATTGAAATTAACCTCATTTTTTATGATGAGACGAGACCGAGACGAGACTGAACGAAACAGACTTGCCGATTTGCTTTGAAATTTCGCCAGAACATGCTTCAAATGGTGGAAGAGGACGAGAATTTGTTGAATTGTCTTTTTATGTCTGACGAGGCCCATTTCGATTTAAACGGCAACATAAACAAACAAAACTGTCGAATATGGCGTGCTTCCAACCCACAGATACTCCATGCGACGAAATTGCATCCACTTCGTGTCACAGTGTGGTGTACAGTTTCATCACGCTGCATTGTCGGGCCCTATTTCCCTGTAGAAAACGGTCTACTGACTGGAGCGACCGACCTGTTATGCCAGAACTGCGATAAAAATTTCCCAGTAAGCTGATATCCAGAAACTCCACATTCCGTTGGCTCTCCAGGTCGCCTGACCTTACTGCACCTAACTTTTTCTTCTGGGGGTATTGCAAGCAAAGCCAAAAAATTTGGATGAACTAAAGCAATTCATTCGAGAAACAATTACGGCTATTCCTGTCTCAACTCTCCAAGCAGTAATGAACAACTTTTTGGTAAGATGCCGCAAATGCATCAACGAGCAAGGAGGGTATTTAAAATCCATCATTTATAAAACTAATCAGGCTATATTTAATAAAATTTAATGAACGTTAGCATGAATAAAAGAAAAATGAATTACATACACTGAAAAAAAAGTGAGTGAGTGAGTTTTTTAATGTAGCAATATTCATCACCCACCCTGTATGACATAGGTGGCGCTGCAATCACTATTAAAAAATTTTATGTTCATGAAGCGAAGTTACTCAAACTAAACATATACGTTGGAACTAAGTGTCAAACAAAAAATCAAATCATAAAACATGATCCAGTATGGGTCGAAATTTTCAAGTAGGTAAATAATACATGGGAAAACGACTGGGCCGATTCAGCTCATTTTTGTTTGTTAATGTTTTTTTTAGCCCCGTTTTTTTCTATTTACACTTCATAACAATATGAAAAAGAACTTTTTCTATTCAAAAGCTTTAAACAAAAAAGATGAAGATTCATTTACCAATTAATAGCTTTGATATTATAAAATTAATTTCAATACATATGATTTATATTCGAGTATTAAACAATCTATAAAAAAAATCACTCTTCCTGTTCTTTCGAACAGGTTTTAAATAAAAAATATTCGTTTTTTTACTTTTAAAAATGTTTCTTTATTGAGCGTCAGATCCCTTACCGTTGGTCGGGGGAAATCTTCGGCTATACGAGGTTGTTTAAAAACTAAGAGTTTCCTTTATCAGACAAACTCTTTTATAATACATTAATGTCTATTCGACAGTTTTACAATTCTTTGTCTTTCATTCTTTGTTTGTAATTTGATCGTATTATTTGCGATTGAATTTGAAGTCTAAATTATTTTGTGGGGGCGCACAAGCAATCTCTGATATAATTCCTCCCCCCAAAGATTCTTCTATGGGTCGGAAAGCGACACTTGGAAGATTTACATTTATTTTAGTTTTGTTCTTTTTGTATTTCAAAATTATGTAAATAATGATCAATAAAATTATTATTGCAATTATTAGGTATAAAGTTGTTTTTGTTTCTTTATGAGCTAGTTTTAATTCTTTAATTTCTTTTATGTTTTCTATATTTTGGAAATGGATTTTTTCAAAAGTTATGTCATTTATTTTTGTATAATTAATATTTAATATAGTATTTGGTAGCAGTATTTCATTTGTATACTCTTTTCTTTTATAGATTTTATTTTTAATTTGTACGTAACAATTTTCTAAAGATATCAGATAATTTCCTTGGATTGTTATTTCTTGACTATTACAGTTGTGATTAATTTTTTCAATCTTAGAATTAATAATTACAATATTATTGTTTCCTATTTCTAATACAACTTCATTATTATTTTCAACTAGATTACATTTCATTTTG
Source organism: Syrphus vitripennis (assembly GCA_958431115.1). Taxonomy (NCBI): domain Eukaryota; kingdom Metazoa; phylum Arthropoda; class Insecta; order Diptera; family Syrphidae; genus Syrphus; species Syrphus vitripennis. The sequence continues at coordinate 33,650,881 of OY288108.1, forward strand.
TTTTCATAAATATGTTCTATACAATTATCATTTATTGATTTTAAATATTTCTTAAGGTGTGTATTATTATAAATTTCTTTTCCTTTTGTTAAATACAAGTTTTGATTTATTTTTAGTTGAAAGTTTTTATCAACGTTTGGTATTGGTTGAACATATATTTGTTCATAAACTTCATTTGAAAAGTTTGGAATTTCTATGACAAAAATTATATTTTTATTATAAAGAGCAAGATTTAATTTTATCTTTTCAAGGGTTTCTAACTTGATGTTGTTTTCAATTATTTCTTTTTCCGTTAATATATCTCTACTTAGGACTCCTAATTTTGAGGTTAATATAATTTCTTTTATTTTTTCTATATCGTTCAAAATGTATCTAATATTTTCTTTCATTTCCATTTCGAGTTTAAATTTATGAAAGTTTCTTTCTAGGTCTTCGTGAGCTTTGTTAAAATTCTTAATGGTTTCAGAAATCTGTTTGGTTTTGAAATTAAATGTTTCTGTAAAGGTTCTAATTTGATTGTTGAAATGGTCGTTAATTTTTATTTGTTGATTTAAGTTTGTAATTGTGTGGTGGGTATTTGTTTCAATGACTTGAATTTGTTTTTCAATTTCTAGACGATCGTCGTCGTCCATTGTTCCGTATAGGAATTTCATTCCTGAACCTATTATATTTATTAGTCCTCTTTTCTGTCTTTGATGGGGAACTATAGTTTCAAATTCTTTCCTACAGTGAATCATCATATTTATGATTTCCTGATTATGTTCTGAAAAATTGTTAATATCATTATCTAGTACTGGAAGTTCTCTAACGCTATCTTCTAATAATTTTATATTTTGTTCATAATTTGTTAGGTTTATTACATGTAGAATTTTGGTATAATTTTCTATAATATTCTGTTCTCCTAATTGTAGTATTATAAAACCATTACCGTGGTTTAAGTTTGTTATTTGTAATTTTTGTGTTTTTATTGTTGTAATAAAAGTTGTGAGAATTATTATTTTAATTAGTGTCTTCATTTGTTGTTCCCATAGTTGCTTGGTTTGAGAAATCCGTTTCGGTTGTTGAATTAGATCTGAAATCAATAGTTTCATTCTTGAATTTTTTTTCTTTATGAAACTGATCTTTATGGAGTATACGATTAGCTTGTTTTTTAAAAGGGTTCCCTTCTTCTATCGTATATTTTTTGTTACATTTATTAATTACTTTTGCTTTTTTATATTTAGGGGTAATTTTATTTTTTATCCTATCTTGTGAAGTTGTTTTAATAAATTCTTCATTTATCTCTGCATCTTTTCTATTTTCGTTTATTTTATTTAATACTTTTTCTTTCGTTTTTTCTATTTGTTTGTAGATGATTTCGTTATTTAATTTATTTAAATGAACGTCGATGGGTTTTTCCTTCGTGGTTAGGTGAATTGTCGTATTATAGATTGAAAGAGTTTTTATAACTTGATCTACTAATGGGAAAGGATCATCTGTTTTTTCTACTTGAGTTAAAATTCTGAGGTTTTCGTTTAAGGTGCTATGAAATCTTTCTATATCCGAATTACCGGTATGTCTGTTAGCTGTACTGTAATGCACTTCTATGTTGTTATTAGACAAAAAGTTTTTTAATGTCTCTGCTACAAAGGCGTTTTCATTATCTAAAGTTACTATCCTTGGTTTAGTCATATACGAGAATATTTTAGTCATGGCATTAATAATATCAATGTAGGTTTTATTTTTGATTCGTTCAACTGCTACATATTTCGAAAATTTATCAATACACGTAAGGTATTTTCTATTCTTATCTCGATACCATATATCTAGGTGGTAGTGTTCATGTGGACTTTTGGGTGTTTCCGTTTTTTCATAAGGTAATTTTACTGGATGTCTTTCTATTTTCGTCATACAAAAGTTACATTGGTTTATTATTTTATTAATTAGTTCTTTAAAATTTGGGATATAATATTCTCTGATAAGTTCTAGATAGAGTTTATCAATTCCTATATGATTAAAGTTTTTATGTGTTTTAAGTATAGTTTCATACGCGTCTTTTATATTTAAGTCTTTTAATAACTTTGTACTCCTAAATAATATATTCTTTTTCATTTTATTTTCTTGGATCCATACTTTCTGAAATTCATTAAATTGTTCATCGTTTTCAATGTATATAGCATTTGTGATATTTGTGTCAACTTCACTTATTATTTGTAAATATAATTCTTCTTTTGGGTTTGAGCATTTGAATGTTATTCGTCTTTTACCAATATGGGGAAATAAAATTGTTTGATCTCCATTTACGTTGGAATCAAGAACAATTTGTCTCTTGAAATAATTGAGAGGTTTTTCGCTAATTGGTATAAAAAGATAATTATCTTCCTCTGCACTGTGATTGGTTCTTAAATCTTCTTCTTCTAATATATTTACTTTTGGTTCACTTATTTTGATTCTAGAAAGGGCATCTGCCACTTTATTTTCTTTGCCCTGAATGTATTCTATTTTGAAGTCGTATTCTTCAAGTTTAATTTTCCAACGTTGTAGCTTGGAATTGGGTTCTTTTAAAGTACTAAGCCATACTAATGGCCTGTGGTCGGTTTTAATTACGAATTTTCTTCCGTACAAATAGTGTCGGAACTGGGTTGTTGCCCAGACAATAGCTAAAAGTTCTTTCTCAATTGTGGAGTAGCGTTGTTCATGTATATTTAATGTTCTTGATGCAAAACATAACGGTCCATGTGTTTGGCTCAGAACCGCACCTATGGCAAAATTTGATGCATCAGTAGTCAAGATAAAATCTTTTGAAAAGTCAGGGTGTCTATTTATAATGTCGTCGGTCATCATAGTTTTTAATTTTAAAAACGCGTTCTTGTAATTTTCCTCGTTTATATTTATTTTAGCATTTTTCTTTAAACAGAGTGTAAAGGGTTTTATGATCTTAGCATAATCCTGAATAAATTTTCGATAATACCCCGTAAGGCCCAGAAATGATTGAATTTCCTTCACTGTAGTGGGTATTGGAAAATTTTGAATTGTTTCTATCTTTTTGGGATTTGGTTTAATACCATTAGGAGTAATAATATGACCAAGGAATTCGGTTTCATGTCTCATGAATTCTGATTTATTGAGAGATACTTTCAGATTAGCTTTTCTTAAAACGTTTAATATTAATTTAATATGTTGACAATGTTCTTGCAAATTTGTAGAGAAAATAATGATATCATCTAAATATACGTAACAGAATTTGCTAATGTAATCTTTCAAGACTTCGTTCATTAGTCGTTGAAAGGTGGCAGGGGCATTTTTAAGCCCGAACGGCATTCGTAAAAATTGGTAGTGTCCAGAAAGTGTACTAAATGCTGTCTTTTCACGGTCGTTTTCTTCTACTTCGATTTGATAGAAGCCCTTTGTCAAGTCTAAGGTAGTGAAGTAATTGCAATGCCCAAGCTTGTCGAGTATTGCTTCAATGTTTGGGATTGGAAATTTATCCTCTTTGGTTTTGAGATTTAACTTGCGGTAGTCGATGACAATTCTCCATTCTTTGTTGCCGGTGTGATCTTCCTTTTTAGGAACTACCCAGATAGGAGCATTGTAGGGGGATGTTGAAGGTTCAATAATTTTGTGTTCCAGCATTTCTTCAATTTGCCGATTAACTTCTTGTTTGTGAAACTCGGGGTATCTATAAATTCTGGTATAGATGGGTGAATTATCCTCAGTTGGTATTTTATGTTTGACATAATTGGTAAATGTCAAATCATCGCCTTTATTATAAAAAGCTTGATTCAGTTGGTTGACAATTTTGAATAATTCTGATCTTTCTTCGTTATTTAAATGATCCGTGCGTAGTTCGTTAGTGAAATCTGGTATATTGAAGTCTTCTTTGATGTTATTCATATAATTAATCGTATTTTCGTATTCAGTTTCTTCGTTTTTATTAAAGAATAGTGGAAATGATTGTTCGTTTAAAATTAATATTTTGTCTTTATAAAGTATTCTTGCGTTGTTTGGGATTAATATGTTATTACCTAACAATCCATTGTATTCGTCGGAAAATTTATAAATTTGAAATTCAACATTGTGTAACAAAGGTACAGCAAATTTGTCTTTGGGAAAAATAGCGTCTTTAAAAATAATTATGGGACTACCTGCGGTTCTAATTTTCAGCGGAGTAAATCTAGTTTTTAAATATTGTGGTGGAGTATCTTCTTCGTTTATTATACTGTTTGTTGCACCAGTATCGATTAACAATCTAATAGATGTATTTTCCTTTGTTAGTTTAATATAGGGTAAACCCTGTTTTGTGTCTCCGAGGCTGCATATTGAAAATTTACGTCATTTGTTTTTGGTTCTTGTTTGATATAATTGTTTTTAGGAGGATTACTTCGTCTTATTTGAGATGAGCCAGGATCTATATCCATTGGTTCAAATTGTTGAGGGTATTGTTTATATTGTTGTCTATTTTCATTAGGTTTTTGATAATTTGGGTTGTATTGCCTTTGATTTGAGAAATTAGAATTATAGTTATTTTGGGAATGGTATGGCTTTGGTTGCCAGTTATTTCTTAGTTGGTTCTGGTTCATGTTTCTAGTGTTAAAATTGTATCTATTATTTTGATTTTGTTTAAAATTATTATTTTTATATTTGATTTCGTTCTTATCATTTGATTTTGAAATATTTAATTCAGAACTGCGACTTACAAAACCTGCTTGTGATAATTCATGGAGTGCTGACTCCATGGTAGAGGGTTTTAATGAGTAGAGAATAGTTCTCATGTTAACTGGTAACTTTTCTTTGAATATTTTTAAAGCCGTATCGTTATTTCTAGGGATATCTAATTGATTTCCCTCCTGTAGGCACTTTTGGTTAAGTAAAGATAATGTTTTTTGTATATAATTATAATATTTGAGGACATCTCCTCTAAATTGTGAGTTTCTAAGATCGTCGTATAATTGGTAACTGTTTTTGAACCCGCCAAAATTTTCTAGTAACATAGCTTTTATGTCACTCCATTTGGTTAAATGGGTGTGAATTTCGATTGCCTGTCTGGCACGGCCTATAAATTTTGACTTGAGTATATTCACACACATTTTCTGACCTTGCTCATTATAAGTAAGTAAAGTCGGAATTATATCATCGACGTTACTAATGAATATTGGCAGATCTTCTGTTCTACCATCAAATGTTGTTAAACGTTCGATGTATTTAAGAGGATTGAGTTCTAAAACTCTTGGTACATTAAAGTTAATGTTTGGTAACATATTATTATTATTTAAGCCTAGTTGTAAATCATTACTATTATTAATGTTACCTGCTGCCGCTGCTGGTGCTGCTGCTTGTTGATTTAGCGCCATGTCTTCTGAGTCTGATTCTGCTGTCAATTCAGATGTATTGTAGGGTTGATGTCTTTGAAGTCTTCCTTCGGCTTTCCTTTGTTTTCTCTTTATTGCCTTTATGGTATTGCTGATACCCTTCATTAATCGCTCACGTTGGGACAATTTCTTATGTCACTTTATTCTTCACGTTGGGACTTGTGTCACTTAAATTGTTTATTGTTTATGAGTTTGTTTATTTATTTTATAATTTTTCTTTGCACTTTTTTGTTCAATTATTAATAATAAGAAAAAATTTCATACACTTTTGTTTTTCTTTGTTTTAATTTTGTAATTTGAATATATTTTATTTGAATTCACTTAAAGGACTTGGGTTATGCACTTTTAATTACTATCTTATTTTTAAATTTATTGAAAATATTCTCCTCTGTGGACTTTTACAGTATGGGTCATTTGCGTTGACTTGAACTGTTGAATATTTCCGCACTTTAATAGATTTTAGTTCACTTAAAGCACTTGTGTTTTATTTACTTCGGTTGCACTTTATTTTCTTCACTTGTTCACGATCACGGGTTACGAGTCGCTACTGCTTAGATTAAAGTGTTGGTTCTTTTTTCCGGACCGCCAATTTATTTGAGTTTTAATTTTTTGGCAATCCTACCGACTGCGCCATTTATATTCGAGTATTAAACAATCTATAAAAAAAATCACTCTTCCTGTTCTTTCGAACAGGTTTTAAATAAAAAATATTCGTTTTTTTACTTTTAAAAATGTTTCTTTATTGAGCGTCAGATCCCTTACCGTTGGTCGGGGGAAATCTTCGGCTATACGAGGTTGTTTAAAAACTAAGAGTTTCCTTTATCAGACAAACTCTTTTATAATACATTAATGTCTATTCGACAGTTTTACAATTCTTTGTCTTTCATTCTTTGTTTGTAATTTGATCGTATTATTTGCGATTGAATTTGAAGTCTAAATTATTTTGTGGGGGCGCACAAGCAATCTCTGATATAATTTATGCATATACAAAATGTTCATCGTTGTTTTAAATTTATTAAAATTTTTTGTTTTGTTAAACTTAAAATAATATCCAGAGCGAAGCCTAAGCAGGTCAGCTAGTATTATTATGTTATTAAACTACTATATTATAATATTATAAATTTGGTAGGTTCACTTATTTTTAAAATATTAACATATTGTGTACTAAGGCATAACACTTTTGCTCGAATTCTTGTCCTACAATGTAAAACCAATAGTTTCCAAAGTACCTACGTTTGTTTCCTTTTCAAATGTGTGCTAACATCCGTTTTAAAAAATCACCATAGATAAAACCGCAGCTATAAGAATCTACACGAGTATGTAAACACCATTACACAACAACCGTTTTATATTTACCTATCTATATTGACTTACTACCCTAATGCAATATACATATATGTACTTGCATGTGAGAGAGCTACTGGAATTTTAAATCCTTTTTTAAGCCACATACCACCTTCATCAAAATAAAAACAGAAGTCTTTCAAACAAAGTAAAATAAAAATTGATGATAACGTATTTTTTTTTTTTTGTGTTTACGTTGATTAAACACAAAAAATATCTTTTATACAAAAAGATACAAAATTCCTATATTAAATTTACAATATTTATATTTACATTATGACACAGATACGATAGTATAGGGATATACTTTAGATCCTTTGTTGACACAAATTGAAATTGCTTTTTTAAAAGGAACACTTAACATATTCTAATATAGGTTATGTGTCTCGATAAGAGGCAACACGTCAAAGCGGTAATATAAAAAATATAAAACCATAGGTAACCTACTGCTGAGTAATATAGTATATGGAGTTCTACTGCACAGCAGGACACCAATGCAAAGTGAAAGGTGGTAAAAACGAATCGTGACCAACAGCTTTTTATAGTCATTATTACCATTACCGGTAATTGTGGCCACTTAATTTACATACTGTCTATATACCACCCGCATCTAAGACCTCGTCAGGACCGTAGCCAGGGTAGGGTTAAGGGTTGTATTTTGTATGAGTTCCATTCTACATATACTGCAAAGAGTTTAAAAAAACTAACAAGTTAAAAAAAAAAACAGAAAAATAATTTTTTTGATTAATTTAAAAAAAAAAAGAATCCTAAAACTATTCCGAGTAGCTACGGAGATTCCCTTTTTGTATGGGCGACAAACGACGTTAATATACTTAGAGGCCTGTTAAATTCTTAAAAGAATAAAATCCGTAATTAGTTTTGAAAGATTGCATTTAAATTTTTCTAAAATGCTTAAAGTATACATTTTTATCAAAAAGTATTTGAAATATGAGCTCATGAAAAAACTTTTGCTTTTCTAATGTTCATACAGCTGCGAGTACTGCCTTCCGTCTCAAAGCTTCCTCACAGTGGATCAACAATGAAATTGGCCACTCTGTCATTCCGAACTTACTAGGAACAATCCCTAGGTACATCGACTACTCCATTCCGCGCCTTCAGTATGACAAGAACTTTCAGGTGTCAATACCTTCCAGATCAGTTTGGGAAGATATGACATTCCTTGAAGATGATTGCGTTCATTTTTATGCTGATGGATCAAAAACTGATGAGGCGGTGGGTTGTGGCTGTCCTCCGACAAGCTTAAGCTAAGCCTATCTTTCCGTCTTCCTAATCATTGTAGCGTCATCTGTTTCTGTCTTGGCTTAAAGGAAATGCAATATCAACTACTGATATCCGCATTTTCTCTGACAGCTAAGCTGCCATTAAGTCTCTTGATTCTGTCTTCATAAACTCATGGGCAGCCCTCTATTGCCGATCATCTCTCGTAGAGATGGCGCAGCAGTTTAACATTCACCTTTGTTGGGTGTCGGGCCACAGGAACATAAAAGGCAATTGTAAGGCTGATGAACTCGCTATAGAAATGGAACTATCCTGCCAATTGCGGCATTTATGGAAAATATTGGTATACCTATCGCTACATGCAGACTCATGCTAGTGGAAGATGCCATTAGGTTAACAAACCTTAGGTGGAATACCATCACCGTAAAGTGTGTCGACAAAGCAGATCTAGCCACTGATAAATCTGAGGCGATCTAGATGCTTGCTGTCCCTACAGGACACTGTCTAATTGGGAAGCACGTGTTTTCTCTAACGACTTCTGCAGAAGCTGCATGGATGAAGAGGAGGAAGAAACAACAACATGCCCTGCTCTATCCCAAGGACGTAGGCTCCACTTGGGAAAATACTTAGAATAGACTAAACTTAAGTCTCTCCTTTCGTCTATCTGATCATTGTAGGGTGTTCCAAGCTGAAATCTTGGTTATTAAAAATGCTCAGATAGGAGCGTTAAAATCTGTAGAATCTGTCTCTACTAATTCACTAACAGCCCTAAATTGTCGATCATCTCCTTAGGAGATGGCAACACAGTTCAATTTTCGCCTTTGCTGGGTGCCGGGCCATAGAGACATTCCAGGAATTTGCAAAGCCGACGAACTTACAAAAAGAGGAACAAACTACAGGTGGAACAATTTGGACAAAATTAATTTGGCCTGAACTTTAAGCCAGACGCTCTAGAGAAACAACTGATCACCCTGAGTAGATTGCATATTAGCTAGGTACGTTATAGGTATGTCCTGACTGGACTGACTGCTTAATAAGTAGAAAGTCACTTCGACTTGGAGCCCCTGCAAACGATTTTTGTAGGAGTTGCAGGGCCGAAGAGGAAGAAGAGACATTCTCTCATCTTCTATGAACCTGTCTTGCCCTATCACAAAGACGAAGGCTCCACCTCGGAGACTTCTACTTCAATGACCCCATCGGCCTAGCAAACTCCGACATCACTTGTCTCCTACGCTTCTTCGAAGCTCCAACTGGTTCAGCAAGTAAGGTTGATCAATTGATCCATGTGTTATTACAACGGACCTTACTTTGATCTAAGCTTGTTTATTTTAACCAACAGCCACATTAACCTAACCTAATCTAAGTGCAATCGGCCATTAGTCCAAGTTCGAGTCAATATTTCGTATGTATTTTTTTTTTCAAAGGGAAGATTTTGTTAAAAAAAAATAAATCTATATATTTTTCCCCTTTCTTGCCACGTCCCATGGTCACATGGTTGTTGGACTGTGTTAAAGCTGACTCTTGGCAGTAGATATAGTTGGTGAGAAGTGGTGTGGTCATAAAAAACACGCATCCTGATTAATTAACCAACCACCCTTGTACGAAGTTTTTTTTTTTGCTTCAACTTCAGTTTCAGTTTATAGTTCACTTTAAAAATAATAATACCACCGACACAAACTGTAACCTGTAGAAAGGAGGGTGAATAAGAGTCACAGAAGCAGCCATAAAAATCAACCCCCAAATGTTGGAATGACAACTTACAGAGATGGCTATCTGTTTTTTTTTTTTGCATTTGAGTGACACGACTGCATTCACAGAAACTTGAACTTATCGCGTGGTTCTTAAAAAAAATAGTTTTTTAATTTTTTTCATATAAAGGCTATATTATGACCTGGAGTCTGGTTAATAAACTTTTACATTGAATGTACGAGCGCAGAATGCCAAAATATTAAAGCCAGTCATTGGTATTGATTTTTTTTGTTGGTGTCTTGGAAAAAAAGTAAAAATATTTTGACAACTCTAATTATAGGTTGAGTGAGTATATTTTTTTTTATGAATTTCACAAATTCAAATACAGAATTATGACTGCAATCATTTATGTGCAATCCTTTAAAAGTTGTGTATGAATTTGAGTTCATTCATCTCATAGAGGTGAAAAACTATGATACCAAAAATAAGGTTTATGAGTTCTGAATTGTAAATAAGATAGAGTAAGTGCATAGTGCACTGATATATGGATTTTTTATTGAAACGCCATGGAGAGTGTCCAAACTGATATAAAAAGATCCAACTGTTTAACAACAATATTTCCCGAGCAGGTAGACACATACAATGGGCCTTCCATCATTCAGAAAACTAAAACTGTAAAAGCGCAGCGATTGTAGACATCTGGCCACCCTGCAACTGTTTTTCAGCTTGGGGAACAATTTTTATATTTTTTTTTTACAAAAAAAACATTACTTTTTTTCCAGATTTTAAGTTTTATATTTTTAATTGTTGTTGCTAGAAAATTCAAATCTATGTAACAAAATCAATCTAGTTAAAAAAAAAATCAAAAAAAAATAGTAATTTTTTGAAAAACTTATTTTTTTCAATTTCTGATTTTGTAATATTACAAGCAATATAGCCAAAACTAGGTTGGCTCTATAACACAAAAACTAACAGACATTATGTCGCGTATAAATAATTTTACTGTTCATTTCAGATTTTTCTTTTTATGAATTTTTGAAAAGAAACCTTTTTTTTGGGTTATTTTTAATAATCTTTACATTATCGAGTGCCTAAGGGTATATTTAACTATCAATGAATTGTACATAGTAATATTGAATTTAAGTTGATAACATAACATTACATTCAAGAGGAAAATTTTATTTCAATAATGTAGATACCCTTTTCGGCGTTTCGAAAACGCTGCTTGGATTTTTTCTAAAGATTTTATCAACATATATGTGAAATTTCGTGTAAATTAAAAATTTTCAATGTCACTGTTACCATTATTTTTAAATAATTTTTAACATTCTAATCACTTTTTTTTAAATGCACTAAGACGCACTTATATCGATGAATTTCAACTTAACTGCCATATAATGAAATGAAGTAAGGCCCATGACCTTTGATATGACCTTTGAAATTCCATCACCCTGTTGAACAATTTTGAAAGTTGGGCCAAAAAGACCAAGGAAATTTAAATCGAAACTTACGACATTTTCGATTAGTTACCCAAGAGCATTTCGAATGTGTTCCATTAGCATTCAGAATGACAGTTTGAAAAGAAGAAGGAGCGTCATTTTAGAATAGCATATTTGGGAGCAATTTCTAAAAACCATAAATTTTTTTTAATAAATTATATAATATATGCGTTTGCGTCTGTGAAAGGGAAAAAAATTTGCTGCCTATGAAGTTTCACAATTTAAAAAACACGAATGCTTAATTTTGGCAATGGATGCGTTTGTGTGATTTATTGTTGTTCCAAATTAGAGAGTTCTTCCGGAGTGCCAATCAAAAAACTATTTACCGATGAGTTGTTGTAGCTAGGTATATACAACTTATAATTATTTATCAATGTCAGGGTTATGTCATCAATCCTAAGGAAATCAACTTCTGAAGGACGCTTAGGAAAGAGAGCTTTTATATAAACAAGGTCCATAAAGACCTCTCCGATACTTTTTAATATGAATAAAAATTAGGGGACTCTTGGGATTCTAACCTTCGACTTTTTTTTGATTAACTTAACGTTGTATTTGAGTGGTTAAAACTGCCACCATTTTTTTTTTTTAATTTTAAGTTAATAGGTTACCCAATAGAAAAAATAAGTAAACACTAAACAGATTTGTATCTCTTGATCAATTGACCTAAAAACCTTACTTAACAATTATGAACTCATCACTCTTAAAAATTTCGTTAAAAAAAAGACAAACATGAATATCCGATCTTCATGTCAAGTCAAACTAAATCATATACTAGACCACTTCATCATAACATCCAATCCTTCGAAATGTTTAATATCAAATAAATCATAGATCAACAACATTCACATTTTATTTGAAGGTGCACAGTTCCAGCCAAGGAAGCACATTTCATGATAGTACAATTTTTGACAACAAAATTCATATTCACATTGACAGTTTCCTTAAAAACTCAAGTATCAAACAAATAAATCCACCAAAAAACTTTTTAAAGGGTAACTTTGCTAACATTCAATATTTATATAAAATTGAATTCAAATGAAGCTTTGGACCTCTCAGTTTTATCTGACACAAGTATAATTAATTGCAAACGGTTTTTATTTTTTTTTGAAAGGCAAAACTAGGCACTAGCTATAGGTATTTCGAAGTTTTCTAGCTAGACATTCAGAAATAGACAGAAATCAAAATACAAATATTTACAAGAGGGGAATACGCGCAGACAGAATTGTTGTTATGATAGACGATGGGCGTTTCAAAGTTGTCTATTTTTTTTTTTTTTGTCAGCACTCGCATATGAGTAGATATATGGTCCCCCTTTAAAAAGTTAGGCAAAAATGCCTGTTTAGCGGCTTTCACTTGCAGACAACTTTTTAATATCTTAAAATATTAATATATTTTTTTTTTTATTATTTCGAAATGACACTTGGAATATGCCTGGTAGATGTGGCATTAGAAATATCTATTTAAGCAAATTCCATGTTATTTGGTGGCTTACATGGCTCTTGGTGTATTTAGACGGAGAGGCTACCCACCACCACCAACAAGTGATCGATCACTTCAAAACTGTTCTGTTTTTTTTTTTTTTTTGCTGCTACACTTTTACAATCGTTGGCATTGTGAATTTATGAGTGTTAAAAATAAATAAAATTAATTTAAAAGCATATTCATTGAATGATTTTTATTTTGCAGGTTTTGGGGCAAACATGATGTGTAACACTTGCGCAAATATATCATATTGGTGTCTAAGAGAGGCTGCACTTGATGTATGTTTCATTGGACCATGAAAATTAAAACAAAAATTTTATTGTCATTCATTTAGCACAAATAAAAATTAAGAAATTCAAGGAAAAAATTTATATAAAATCTAGACTTATATTTCAAAATAGCAAACCCTAATAATCATCATTTTAACACCTTATTTCAAGGGAGTCCGGCAAGGACTGTAAGTGACAAAATTCGGACTACGAAATTCGATATTTCAAAATTCTGTATTTTAAAAATCTGTGAATACAAAATACTAAATTAACCAAAGTTTAGTGTCCAAAATGTATTTCAAAATTATGAAGAAAAAACAAAATTGTAAATACATTGCTGATTCTGTATTCAAAAAATCTGAATTTCAAAATTCTATAAAATAAAAAAAATTCTTATGATGGAAGTTGGAAATAAGGAACTGATTTGGTCATGAGCAAAAGTAGCTAGAGCTTAGAAAAGTGAACATCACTTGAAAATTTTAAAAACTCTGCTTAAAAATAAACAAACTGAACGTTCAATTGAAAAAGAGTGCTTTAAGAGTCGTTTTCTAATAAAAAAAACTTAATATTTATGTTCTTCTGAAAATCTAATCATCTACTTTATTGTAAACTATCGCATAGACTTGTGTAATTAACTTGAATAGCTCGTTTTAGCAAATGGCTAAAATATATTTAAGAAGGCAAACCACGGGCCTATAACACTGCTTGTTGAACAATTAAAATTCAACAACTTTTTAAAATTTGGGTAAAACGGAATAACAAGTCTATAAGAGAACTATAATAATTGTTTTGGCTTCTTTCAACAAGTGGGAAATTTTACAATTTCAAAGTTTTTGTAACTGGAAACAACAAGTGTTAAGAAAAAAAGAGATAAACTTGTCGAGGACTTGTCAGCAAGTCTGTAGACTCTTCAGCGCCGAAGCCCATAATTACTTATCAAGCACGACATTATCACATGAATTGAGCCTGCAATCCTTCCCCCTACAGAACCGGTTTACTACGACTACTTTACTCTACTTTAGCCTATCAACAACAAATGTTTTTGGATAAAATGTTTTTGCATTCTGTACTTTTACCATGGCGTATTTCTTAAAATTTTGTCAGAAAAAATCTCTAATGTAAGTCCAATTTTTTCTTGAAGAAACTATGTTCAAACTCATGGACAACGAAAATATCTCTTGAGAATGATCCGTGTTGAAGCACTCATATGATCCTCTTTTGAACACAGTAGATTTTTATTTTTTGGTTACTTGTAAGCGTATCATTGTGCTAAAAAACGTTAATTTGTGGTTCAGAAAAATTTTAACTTGAAGTTTTTTAGTCCTCTTATAAAAACATTAAATCTAAGAAATCACATTTCACCCCCGAATTTACTGTTAACAGCAGAACATACCATTCTCTTAGTAACCGATTGAATATGAACTAGAAGTTTGGCTTCAAATTTTAAAGTCGGTATTAAAAAAAATCTTGTGCTATGAAATTGAAATAGGTCCCATATTGCAGCAAACAAAATATGAAACCAAAACTTTAAAGATTTATTTTTGAATAACTCCTAATTTTGTGCTATGGTATTTTTTTTATGATTTTTATTTATTTTTTTTTTCTAAAAGAAGATAGAAAGCTTGACATTTTTAGTCTTAATTAAAGTTTCTAAATCAATCGGTCGCCGAGAAAAAGGTAAAGTGGTTGTTGAGAAAAAACATGCAGCATGTATATAATTTTTTTTTAAATGAAGACTTCAAATTTTCAACTCAATGTTTTCTAGAAGTGAAACAAAATTAAATCCTTATTCCTATGAAATCCTAAAAAATGTTCTCCCAACTTCACAGAAGTATATTTTTCACGTCCAATTGAAGCCTTCAAGTTTATTCAAATTATTTTCACATTTAGCTTTTTAATTTTCAAAATAAGCTTATAAATATCAAATAATTAGCTTCTCGATCTGTTACGTGAAATTTTGATAAGGGATGGTTCTTCCAACAAGGACCCTTTTTCAATTCAGTTTGTAAGTAAAATAAGGTCTACAGCATAAAGTATAATCGAATGAAGTGCCAATGATGCCTTTCGTTTTTAAAGTACACAAATAGGGGAGCTTCAAGTTGTTGTTAATTTTCTTAAAATATCCAAGTAATCTCCTTGGTAATCCTCAAGAATTTAAAATGTCACATTGTCAATTTTAAGAAAGAATATCAATTTTCAGCACATTATTGAGACATTAAAAAAAAAATTACGAAAGGAATCAACAACATGAAAAGAATGATCCAAATTAAAAATGAAAATGAATACATTGAAAGACGTGCCAGTGGCTTGCTATGTAGCTCACAAAACAAAAAATCTTTAGTGGTGGTGGAGGATATTAATATATACAACAAATTTAGGGATATCTGCCATACCCATACTTTGGAAAAATTACTATACATACACATATATTCATAGATACCTATACATTTTAGCTATAAGAGGGTGAAGAAAATAGAATAATTTTTTTTGGTGATCCGTCATGTTGTCAGACTAAAATTATTCGAATTAAGATTTCGCTATAGAAATTTGTTGCAGATGGAACTATAGACACAGATAAAAGCAAGAAGCTATAGTAAAGAGAGAGGGTATACAATATGTACTTATGGAGCTGGTGAAAGAATACTTGAAATGCTTTAATACTTTGCCATAAGATTGAGGATTCTAGGATTTGTATGGATTTTTCCATAATATATTTTTTGATCTATACCATATTCAATATGTGGGTAACGATTAAAATCAATACGTCCAAAGAGAATATTTTATAACATGAGGAGGTGAATTTCAAAATCATTTCATACATCATTATTTAGGTCTTTTTAACGCGCAGCTAATGGCAACAACAATGGAGATTTTGCCAAAGTTAGTCAATACCAAATAACGATTTGTTTCCAGAACATCCTTCAATCACCTTTTTTTTCAAAATGGCCTTAAAAAAATAAATCTTTCCAAAAAGCATTTTTCATTACAAAGAGTATCAACTAGAGATTTAATTTTGAAAATTATTCTTTTGCTGGTAACAGTCCGACACCACGTTGTTGTCAATGGAAATAATACGTTCTTTTGCTTTTATTTATAAGACCTTTTTTGTTACCTTTTGCTTTTTTTAAATTGCCAACATTTGGACAGAAAATTCAAAGCTGTGTTAATTCGGTACAAAAAGTGTGCAGTTTTTTCTTTAATTTTTGCTAATATGTATATCATTCATAGACCATTCAATTAGTCACTTTTGACAACCCTTGACTTTTTTGACCAGACGTTGAAATATCTATTTGTTGATTTTTAGAAAAAAAACAACCATTTTTTTCTATTTTCCTTTTACTCCCAATTTTTTTTTAATGCTTTCTTAACCACACAATAATTCATCAAAAATGATTTTTTTGAATTCAAAAATATTTTTTTTATGAGTTTGAGCGATTTTAAAGGATGCTTGTTTTATATTATGGTGTTGTAAATATTGATCGTTTTCCAAAAAAAAAAAACAAGAATATTTTTTCCAAAAGTCCAAAGAAATATTTTTAGGGGTGGTCAAAAAAAAGTTCAAGGCTGGTCAATATGGATAATACAGGAAACATTTTTAAATAATTGAAAAATTAGTTTTCTGGTATATTTTTTATTTTTCGTCGCTACATTTAATTTAAATTCTAAAACCCAAAATTCTTATTTTTTAACTAGGAAATTCATTTTAAAATTTGACAGATAATAGATTTGCAGTAGACTACTATTTTTAATGTCTTTTCTATAATAAAGGAAATGTTTTTTTTTTCTAAGTTCGTTTGAAAAAAAAAATAAAATTCATAGTTGTTTTTTTTACGTTTTGGAAATAATTTCCTGTCATGTCCTTTAAAATATTTTTAGAAGTTGTATCAAAAATAACTTTGTGCTTACCTTAGCTATTTAATTTTTTTTTATCTTTTGGTTTTTTTCGAAACCAAGCTAATAAATTTCGGTTTGCTCCAAAAAAAAACTTAAGAACTTGAGCTCTAAGAACTAACGTTTAAGCCCAGAGATCAGGAAATAATTGTCAGCCTTTATTTTCAATCATTACCTACATTTCTTTAGAAAGAATTTGGTTTCGGTTTGAGATTTATTTAAAAAAAAAAGAATTAGGTTATCGGTTGACACTTATTTTTATTTTCAAAAATATCTCTCAATGGTTGAGTTTTTTACGAAAAAAATTAGTGGAAAAGTCAACCTTTTTCGCTGAAAATGAATCAAAAATTGGGTGTGTAAAAACAAATTCGATTGATTAGAACGTGTTTATTTTTGAAGATACTAACAGGCATTCTGATTGATAAAATTGCAGATTAGATTTACTTTTTTCTCTCAGAAATAAAACTCAGTGGTTAACCGTAACCTAAAAATAAAAAGAGGCTGGGTGCGACCCACACTGATAACTTCCCATTTGTGATCTGGAAAACTTTATATTTAGTTTTTTTTTTCAAATAACCAAATTTTCTGCGAAACAAACTTTAGCTGTTAAATTCAAACAATCATTATTTCAAGATTGAAAAGTATTTTAATTATTTAAAGAGATTTACGAAATGCACATATGTTATAGAGATTGTTGATGTATAAGTTGTTTCCACGTGACCCAGGAGGTAAACTTCCACGCGTTTTTTTAACGAATGTGGAATTTTCTTAGTTCTGTTTAAATTTTTGTTTAAAATGTCAGTTAAGTATATGTCAAATATATACCCGCTGTAAAAAAATTTATTATGTATAAAATTAAATACCTAATGGCAAAGTCAATATCATTGCTCGTTCTCAGGATATTCGAGCTGAAATACAATTGTAACTACTTTTCTTTAGAATATTTAACAGTTTTTGATTTTTTGTTAAAAAACTGCACATTCAATATTTGTCAAAATTTTGTCAGTTGCTAACAATTATGTTATGTAGAAAATAAAACAAACAAGAAGTCAATATCGTTACCCGTTTTTGAGAAATTTGAGTCGAAAGACAATTTATACCAATTTTTGGTAGAATTTTTTGTAGTTTTTAATTTTTTGTAAAAAAAACTGTCCATTGAATTTTTTTGGTAATAAAGGTTTCTGAGTGAGCATTTTTGAAAAGCTCATCAAATAACATTTATTAGAGAGCCCTCCAAAAGGTTGAGATTTATTTCTGATCTCTGATTTAAACGCGCATATAGACCTTTTGATATTTCGCAAAATTTTAATATTTATTTTATCCTAGTTTCCGAAATTCTGTGTTCCAAAATTCTGTAAATGATATTAAAAAAATTTGTTTGATAGTAAAAAGAATACACAATGTTAAAATAACACGAACTCGGTAAAAGTCGAGGTCATGTATAGAAGTATAATTTAATTTTTTATATGAATTTTAAGTTTAAATATTAAAAACTAAAATAATTTTACTTTTTATTACAACAATATTAAAATCATTGGACATCACTGCCATATCAAACAAAAATTCTTAAAATGCACTCAAATTCACAAGAAAAAAATTATTTCTTGTGGATAATGTTTTTTTTTTGTGAAATCAATATTATTTTATTGATAAAATTCATCCCCGCCTTATTAATTTTACTTATCCTTCTTCAGCAAAGTGGCTGATGTGTGAACACCCTTTTGTCATTTCCAATATCAATGGCGTAAGGAAATCCCTCTTGTCGAGAAGCTTACCTCCATTTTATATTCAATGGCTGTTCAATTTTAGCACTGGGATTATTATATTCAAGTGAACACAAGACCTTCAACTTCTATAATAAAAAAAAATATATACCTATATAGGGTTTCTTTTACGAGCTGATGTAATATGGACCCTTTTTTCTGTATTTCTGCCATTTTTATTTCCTTTATCCCTGTCGAATTGACAGCTCAATTCCTTTTGACATTGTATAAAAAAAAATACACGATAAAACTTCCAACAACAACAACGATAGCAAAAAATTACTTCTCAAAACGTGTATTGTATATGGAAGGGAGAAAATGTCAGATTTTGATAAGGGGATGTTTTATATATTTTTTTTTTTTTTTTGTTATTTCTTTGTGTAACATCTTATAGCCTGCAAATAATTTTAACACAACCCCCCAAAAAAATAAAGCTGAAATATATAATATTGCACATGGTAGAGGTAGAACGTATAGTGAAGTGATATTGTTTAGTTTTGTATTTTTTTTTTGTTTGCTTTTTATATTATTTAGAAATGGGATAAACACTTTTTCGGAATTTTTAGAAAATGGCACGTTCTATGTGCAAAAAAAAAACAACAGTGGATATGGGGGAATAAAATATAAAAAAATAACTCGTTCCAAGAGTGACAGTTGGTGCTAAAAGAATTCTTTATTATTAAAATTTGTATAAATATCTTGATAAGAAAAACTTAAGTCGAAAACTTCTACATAAAATGATTCGCAATATCTGATTTTAGAATACTCCATTTATATCCAATCGTAATTTAGGCCACATTTTTAATAATATTTTTTTTTAATGCATGTGGTATATAAAAGTAACAATAGAAAAGTTCACCCTATTTATGTCCACTTGGCACATTATAGGCCCATCGAATCAAAATTTCAAATGAATTGAAGCACAGAAGTTCTTTATCGGTATCTAGGTATATGGCTATGCACGTCATATCCAGACAGCAGCGGACTCTTTGAAGTCAAATAAAATTAAAAGGCGGCAGACAAACAAACAAATATTGTATCCAAAGAAACTATTCGTTTAATAAAAAAAAGATCTGAAATGAACAAGTTATTATTTGAAACTTCGAAGCCCTTTAAAAGTGTTTCTATTGATTAATTTTGAATTGCTTTTATTTGTCCCGATTCAAATTCAAGTTAAATAAAACCAAACAAAAAGATTAAAGAGAGTTGGAAAATATAGTAGCGAACAGCTTGACAGACAATAGCTTCCCATTTTAAACGCTTTCATATGAACGATAATAATTCAATTAAGCTTGGCAGAATGATAAACATTATTTTACTGAATTATTTTTTTTTTCTTGTCAATATGAAATTAACTGGGTGAGAGTTATGTATTAGCTCAGTGAGTCAGAATGTACCTACATGTGTACCTACTCGAAGGTGGTAACAAAAATTATTTAATGAATTTTTTTTTTAGAAGCCCAGTTGTCCAAATTAAACATTATGGGAAAATATTTCGGTGGTTAATTTGCGCGTTGAACCATTTCATCATTTTTTAAATTGCATTGTTTTTTTTTGCATTACATTTGACAAAATTCAGTTTTTCAAATTCTGACAATTTATTTAATTGAATATTTAATACAAAAATGATAAATCTTATTTATTTTTTTAATTTTATTTTTTTTTAAATTGTTCTAATGTTTGAGTAATTTTCTTGTAAAACCTTATACCAATTCCAGAATTTCGACTAATTTTTGAAGAGCAAAAGAAGGTTTCCTAAAATACTAAAAAATCCGTTGTTCCGCCCATTTTTTAAATCTCGACTGAGGGAAAACAATAAAATGCACGATTGGGTCGCACGTACTTGCTCCTTTGTATCAAAATTGTAGCAAAAAAAATGTTTTCTTAAACTTTTCGACGAAATCAAAAATTTAAAAAGACCTATGTATAGTTACCTAGTTATTTCACTTTGGGAACGATATGTATCTAAGTTGATTTTTGTCAGATTAATTTTTGAATTTCTTTGTTTTACAGATTTTGTGATTTTAAGAACTTTGACCCTTTGGGTTTTACGACACTTTTGATTTTAGGATAGTGGTACTCGTATTTCAGTAAATCGTGGCTCTCAAATTTATAATAATACATATGTACATATATCCATAGGTTACATTCTGACAAAGAAAAGGCGATTCTTCTTTTGACTGACTAAGCTCTGAAGGCTCGAAAAACTCGACTTAACAAAATGTTGACTTATTGATGTGTTAGCAGAAGATCCCAAAAGAGGACGTTCACACGTCAACGTTTAACCACGTAAGTAAGTAAACAATATCCTTATGGGTTGCTAAGATAAATATAATCCACGGTTGCCAGGCATTAAAAAGGACTGTGTCAGGCTTTAAAAAGATATTGTAAACGTAGGAGATAGTTGAGAAAGTTTTTTCTAAACAGAAAGTGATAGAATTTTTCGAAATCAAAATAAAATCGAAAACTGTGCAACTAAAGATTAAACTTTTAAAAGTCAAAAATTGAAAAATACATGTTTGAGAAAAAAATTCATATTCGTTTGACTAAACTCGAACTGATCTTTATTCAAACATACGCTAATTGAATTTTAAATATTGACATAACAAACCATTAAAAATAGAATAAAATGTTGCGTGGTGATTTTTGTTAATTTTGACTGCTTAAATATTTTTATTTAATTTTTTAAATCATTTGTTTTGATAGAAACTCTTATTTTCTACAAAAAGTACCTCAATTCTCACAGTTAACTTAGACATCGAGATATTTAAAATTGTGCATTGTCACCTGAAAGAATTCCCAGAAACCCTTTTTTCAAAATTCTAGTTCTGAATTCAAAATGAATGTCAATGGTTCAAAAATACGACACTTATCTATTTTTTAAGTAACTCAAAAATATGTATACTATCAAATGAAACTGTAGACTCAATGTTGTCACTAATTCACTAATTCTAAATTATGCCAGTCTAGACCGAGACAAGACAATAGCTTCTAGTCCGAAATCATCGATAGTCTCAGTGGCCTTGTTAATAGATAGAAAAACATCACAAAATTGAGTTTGAGAACGTTAATCTAAGTTTTTAAATGAAAAATAAGACTGCCTTCAGATTCAACTCATTGTTCTTCAAGGTCTACAGCTACAGCTTAGGTATTGAAACAGAAACAACTTTGGTGTTCTGCGACGGAAATCGATTACGAGGCGAGGCAGACATTTTTAGATTTTAACGAAACCGAAACTCCTAATAGCCTAGCCTGGTCTCGTCCCGTGGCCAGACCTAATTTGGGGCTCTATTTAGTTTTTTTTTTTTAATTCAATTAGTACCCAAAACAGCGTCTAACCTTCCAGCTCTTAGATAACTAGGGGACTCTTAAATACATTGTACTAAGTTAGTTCTTATTTTCGCTTAGACGGTCCACTCTCAAACCAAACCTAACTTCTTTTTGACATCTCAGTTTCTTCCAATAAGCTAAAACTAGACGTGTGTCACCTATGTCATGCGATAAATATGCTTAATACCCAAAGCCTGCATATGCCTAAACCTTACCTCTCAAGATACTACTTATCGCACTTTTAAAAGTTCCGCTTTGAAATGCTCCACCGTGATGCGACAAGCTAATTCCATTCTTTGGATAGTGTGAACTTGTGTTGCCTGACAACTGACTGCACAAAAATTGACAAAATTATCTTCCAATATTCCGAATCCGAAGCATCTGTAGTCATCTCCGACATGAGAGTAGCTGAACCACGACAATAACAAGATGCTGGAAGACGAAGAGAAGAGTTTTATTTTTAGGTGACATACCAAGGAATGCCTTTTGGATTGTTGGTTCGGATGGTCTGTGGGATGACTACGACCGACGCACGGCGACGTAGCACATTGACGATGATGATGCTCTGCTTGGCAAGATATCTGAAACGTCAATCAGACCTTCCTTGATGGCATCTCTCTTCTCTGCTTCGTTTTCCTCTGCTCCACGACGCGATGCTCAGTTATGATGTGAATATAATATTATTATTATTTATTCGGCCTCTTGTTGCCGAATATTGAAAATCATTTGGACAGACAGACAGACAGACTCAGAGAAGGAAGATGACATATTCGTGTGGCGGGTTTGTATTTGGGCCCGATTGGCGCTATAATGCTCATTCAGAATGATCATGAGTTCTCTTTTTTTTAAAACTTTTTACTCTTTTACTTTTTTTTTGGATATGGTCTATTCATTTTGTGAAAGGTAATATCTAGCACGCTTTTTTTTTGGTGAGAAACAACACACAAGACACGCAAGCGCACCACTCATATTAAATTTGGGTCATTGGACACTTTTATATGTTGCACCTTTGTTTAATTTTTTTTTTCTCTTTTTGTATATTTTTGATCGAAATCTTAATTTTTATTTTATTTTTGTTTTGTTTAATTTTTTTTTTTCGTTTTGGGCCATTGCGGGATGAGGGCATCTTATAGTTGAATGATATCACTTTTTTTTCTTGAAAAGTCCAAAACTCAGTGATCACGTCGAAATTGATTAGACACAGTTGGGAAGTTGTTTTGATGTGAATGTTGGATTAAAAAAACTTACAGATTTATTTTTGGATGCTTTTAGTTTTGTTTCGTTTGTTTTGTATAACTGACGAATTTAAACATCAGAAAAACTTATGGCAGTTGGTCAATTGTGTAGGTTATGTTTGGAAGATTTATAATATTTGATTTTTTAAAACAATCTGGGTTAAATTGGTGGGTACATCAAATCTCAAAAATTAGTAACAGTCTGGACAATTGTTCTTAAAACTGTAATGCATACGAAACATTATTGGCGTTTTCGCTCTCCCAGCTTAATAAATAGACTTTTTTAATTTTTTAATTTTGAATAAACATTTCCACGTCTTTTTAGTTGTCTGTAAATGGATATATTTTTTAATTATTTATTTTTGTTATTTAGAAACAAACAAGGCTTAATTTAGCCCCATTTTGGTTTTAAATATTGATCTTTAAAAAATATTATCACGTGTTTTGAGAATTATTCATGTTTTTAAATAATTTTTCTTCAATCCTTGTTTTTTTGGCTTTCAATTTTTTTAACGCATATACTTACATAGTTATTCCAGAGTAGGTAAGAAAAAGTAAAGGGGGTTAAACTAACAGCTAAAAATTAAAGAACCTAATTTAAGAACCGCGAGTCAATAAGGAAAACGTTATTTTTTTTAAATCATTCAAAAGGTCCTAGCCCAATCATATTACAGAATTTAACTAGAAAACAAAATAGATGAAGCTTTTCTGACAATGCTTTGTGGAATTTTCAAAGATGGAAGAAAATAGGGTAAGACTTATGAAAGGGTCAAATCACTATATTCTGAATCGTTGATTTTTGTGAGTCATACTAATTTTAGGTCAATTTTTACTTGTGACCTTTGTGTACTATAGGGCAAGATTTAGATTCACAGGTATAAATCGAACTTTAAACCTATACTAATCAGAGCCTACATTCTGATTAAAGAGAATGCTTTAAAAGTGGGCCCGCAATACTGTCTGTCTATCTGTCTGTATGTCTGTACTTCAACCTACAGCCAAAAATCCTAAAACGATTTTCTTCAAACTTCAAAAATAACTGTACCTGTCTTATAACGGTTAAGAACAAATAAATTTTTCTTTTAATGATTTTGATGAAATTTTTTTTAATGTTGTTTCGTTTTTAATTAAAATTATTCACTTAAAAAAACATTTTCCAAGAAACTGTTATAAACTGTACCTATATCACTGAATTTTTGGGGTTCGATTTTCTCATAAAAGTTTAACGGATTGTAATCAAATTATTATGAAAGAGGTTCTATATAAATATAAACTTAATAATATATAAATATAAAATAATAATATCAGATTCAACTTGAAAAAAAAAATAAGTACATACTTTTTTTTGAAATCTAAATATTTTGAAATCGGATAAATAATTATTTGGAAATTTTATTTTAAGAGTAAATTATTAAATGATAAAACTTGCAAACCTACCTATTTTTTTACAAAAATATTTAAAAAAAATTCATATATCACAAAAATCTTCAAAAAAATATTAACCATTGTTGTCAAATCTCAACTCAACTCAAACCCCAGTCTTCATTGAAAATCTCATAAGTTTTTTAATCTTCCTTAAATTAAATAAATAATTTTTACAAACTTAAAGGTTATTTAAAATATTTGCTGCAGCAGTGTCCTGCTATTATTAGAGCATATAACCGCTACATCTTCAGAATCAGCTCAGAATCAAACTTCTTTTTTGGCTTATTTTAGAGATTCAAATAATAAATTGTATTTTAAGTACTTTAACATAGGAGCAAGTTCGTGCGATCTTGCTAAAGTTTGTCCCAAAAATTTTTAATTGTGTTAAATATTATTACAGAATATTCTAAGATTTTGCTGTAAATCATGGCATATACTTAAATAAATAGCCTAAATATTAAAACTCTGAATTTAGAACTATTTACAACTTGTATCTTTAGGGTTTAATTTTTTCAAAGATTTTGAAACTGGTTTCACTTTTAATTTATTTAGAATTTAAAACCATTAGAATCATTTTGTCAATCCCTAATACTTAGGTATTATAATATTTTAAGAAACACATAATCTATGGTTCTTTAAGTTATTTTGTGTAAGTTGTCGCTGCAAAAAGCAAAAGAATTTTTTTTCTAACTCCAATTTTTGTGTGAAACTTTATTTCAACAGCCCACTTATTGCCAATTCTTGCAAATGTTCAAATTCAAGACACTTGAAAATATTCCAATATTCGCATGAATGAGTTGTGAAATAAAAATTTAATTTTGAATGCCAAGAACGAGGATGTGTCATTTCAAATGTTCACAACGCAGTGCACGAACAAATGTCACTCAAAAATTCGCTGCATGCACCAAACCACCGACAGTCGTCATCAGCGTCAGTGTCAGCGACACATCCCTAATTCCAGACGGGAAGGAGATATCGACAAACGTCTAAAATGAGTCCCTCTCTTTCAAATGCATCCGCGAGCGCGCGCTCGCTCCAAAGAAATCCTCTAGAGTTTGCATTTTCATTTTATTAGTTCTTCCTTTTGCATGTCCGATCACTATACGTTCGTTGTTGTCCCGCTTCCCATATCACTGCCTGGGACATTTTATTCCACACTGTGTGTGCTGTGCAGGTATTATTATAATTATTATTGAGATGTTTAACTTTGATAAAACATCACAGAAACAGGTCTGTCCGTTGCTTCTGTCAATTAATTTTTTTGTCTTTTTATTTGCTTCAGCGATTGTGTGCGATGATGGTTGAGGAGGGCTGCTGCGAAGCAGCTCATAAATGCGCAACACGAGGGGATCGCAAATTGAAAATTATTATTTATGATTGTCGATAAAATTTAATAAAATTGTTAAGAGCATTCGCCGACGTGATCACATTCAGAGTCAGAGCGCATATTCCCTGGCCGAGACGAGACCATATTATCATCAGAGATGCAAGAAGAAGAAATACAAGAATCAACTTATGTACAAGGAGGATGATGTTGCTAACACCAGAAAAGCTGCTGTTGCTGCTGTTCTTGATGACCAATGAATCTGTGACAAGTGACTTGACTTCCAGATCACTGGTGTATTTTTCTGTCCGTCCATTCGTCCGTCCATCGCACGCCGGCCGTTTGTCCCAAAAGGCTTCTTCTCTATGTCCAATGTCTACAGTCCGGATGGGTCGGATCGGGGCTGGCGTTTGGAATTATTATTTCATTTATAAATAATTTCAATTTGTATGATAAATTAATGGAGAATGATTTAAAAAGTGTTCGAACAGCACAAAAGTGGAAGTGGAACATGGAAGAGATGAGCCTCTAAGAGTGGTAAGGTATCTATTGGAAGTAGAGGTATCTATTGATGTCAGTTCTATTATACATATACCTGTGGCAGTGTATATAGCAATTGAGGTAAAGAGTTGATCATAGCTCAAAGACTTTTCAATACGCAACGCATCGGTTATTAATAACTGTCAATCGATGTAATGCTGTCTTCTACCGGTTACCGGTTAAAGGAGATCCCCCGATACGCAATGCACGCTGCACTTTTGAGGATTTAGATAAAGCCTTTCTATTCAACGTCATGTGGCGGCGAACAAACATGCTGCGAGATGAAAATAAACTGACAAGAAGAGAAATTTTCAAGAAATGTACCTGCGATGATGATCTGACCGACCGACGCACGATGCGACGCAACGATGGGGGCAGATGAAGTGCATTAAAAAAAAATAAGATGGAAATTTATTTACCGTCTAGAAACTGGTATTCAAATTCTTCGTTACGGAAACAGATTCTTATGGTTATCATTATTATGTTAGAATATTTTGAAGGTATGCTTGAGAACTTTGAAACTTCAAGCTTCAAATTCTTTGGACAAGAAAATAATAATCATCGGACTTAAACTTATTAAGTCTCTTTACTGCCATTTCGTTATTCATTGTTGCAAAGGAACAATTTTTCCTACTACTTCAAAATCAGTGAAAACATTTTTTACTGTGCCAGCTCAACCCCTCTAGAAAGGACCACAATACTATGTAATTTTAGATTGAAATGTTACTAGGAAGAGACCATCTGAAAGACCTTTACAAAATTTCAATTTCTACAAAAAACCTAACAGCGTTTAAACAATTTCCCTCTGATTTACTAGATTTTTGTCTATTTAATTATTTTGAAATGAATTTGTGAACAACAACAAAAACTTAGGTGCTACCACCAACTGGTTTTTAGAATTAATTTTTTATTAATTCGTTTATATTGGAAAAATTTTCTACGTTGGTAGGACTCGAACCCACGTATGTACATCAGATTTTGCTCTCGGTTTTAGAAGTCGTGTGCACTACGCCATTTTTCTCCATACCTTATTTCGATAGACTCCAATTCGTAATACGTATCAAAAGGGGAGAGGTTGGAAGATCGGTAACAGACCTTACTATTAAGTTATTATTATTATTATTTATTGTACTATTCGTTTTAGAAAGTCAGTTTTATTTTTTTATTTTTTATTTTTGAAAAGGTAAAAACATTATTTACTTTTAAATATGTATATATACCTAACTTTATGCACCTGCTCTTGGATGTAAGACAGCTGTCTAAAGTTAGACTATCTTTATATATAATAAGACTGTATAAGAGTTTTATAACAGTCTCACTATATTTTAATTTCTGATTCTCAAAATTATGCTTTCCAAATAAATTTCTTCTTTTTAACACGTTTTTACAGAACAAATTTCGGCAGACACAATAAAGCAACTAAAAGGGTAGAAATAAAACACTGCCGGAATTAAATCATTTAACTGTAAGTGAATCAAAGTTTAATCGATTGATTATTCTTTACTATGTTTTACCGAGATATTGGGTTTTAGGATGCAACCTTAAGATTCTGATCAAATATTTTTTTAATTTTTCAGTTTTGAACATGGAATCTTCCTTTCTGCCAAATCAAAATAGGAAACAAAATAGGAAACACCTGCATGTATCTGATTTTCTTTTAACTTCTGCAAAGACATGGATGCTAAATATAAAATTCATATTTGTTTGCAGAGAGAGAGGATGAAAATGCAGACGAACCCCAATCTGAAATATAGAAAGATGCCATAATCACGATATGGTGGTACTCTTTCGCAAACGTGGTCACATCTAAATGCACCAATAATAATGTTAAACCACCAACAATAGTGACCAATAGCCATCTTGGCCTTGTCTCGAAAAAGGAGACGAGACTATTTTCAAGGCATCCGAGACTCAATAAAAATATTAAAATAAAATATTATATTGTAAATAATAAAAATATTAGATATCTGTTTGAAAAATTTTTTTTTTCTCAAAAAAAAAAATTAATAAATTGGATTGAACGAGTCGAGGCTAATTTTTTTTTTTCAATTTTTGACGTCTCCTGGCCAGAAGAAATAATTTTAATAAATAAACTTTGTAAAACGAAAAGGATTTTGTTTATTTGGGTAAACTATTTATCTCAAAATAATGTGGAAATCTTCTTTGTAATCAATATACCTATACTTAGTATGCAATATTTATAGAAAAATATGAAAACAGTGAAAAATGTATTTCCTGACGATGACTAAATATTAATATTTGCGAGAACACGAAGCAGAGCTTATCTTTTAATATTATTTTTATTTAAGTTTGTAAATATTTTTATTTTAGACTTCATTTTACTTACTTTTTTTAAGTACCTACTATAGAAATTTTATTAATTCAAATAATCAAATAATTAACACAATGTACAATGAATTGAATGTATGAAAATTTGCACTAAACAATGATGTATTCTCTATTTAAACACATACCATCATATATTATCTTTTTCAGAGCCTGAACTATAAAGTTGCTTGCCCTCTAATCTAATTTTATCAAAAGTGCTTGAATTCACCTGACTTCCTGTTTCCATTACCGTCGTTATTAAAATCGAAATAAAAAAAAATCATTATATCAGTTCCATTTTTGTTTTTTATTTTAGTTATTAGCCTTTACCTCCATCCTTTAGATTTCAACATATTTAATATTTTTTTTTGCACTATTTTTTTTTTTCAGTTTCAGTTTATTAATCAATAAAGAGCTTGTAAATTTTTTGTTGATTACTTAATTTTCTTTTTAAATATTTTAATGTTGAGTTGTTAATTTCACGCCAACTTTTTGCTGTGAATATTTTAATTGCATTTATTCAACTTTGCCAATAGCTTTAAATTTAAAAATGGTTGAGCCAATTACTTTTAGATTTAATTCAAAGACTTGTTCCATTTCCACCTATTAACACATCATATCTGTCATACAGTGGATGGCAATTAAGTTAAATGTGGAAGAAAATCAAGCATTATTTTAGAAAAAAATAATTACATATGATAAATATATTTTTATATTATTTATGATTTAAATTACCGAGATTTAATTGTACTCATTTATTTCTTATCTTATTCGTTTGAAATACTGAGTTTTATCTGATTTCAATTCATTTGGCGTTTAAAATATAAAGTAGACTTGTGTAATTTGTGATGGAACTACTTCGATGAACCAGTGAACTTAGTTTAGATATGTCATTCACTAGCTAATTTTCTTAGACCATTTTACTAGAACTAAACATTTTTTTTTTTGACCCAAAGTGAACTAAAATGAAAGACCAAGTATTGTAAGATCAATCGAATTGACTTTTTTTAAGTTCATTTTTACTTAAGTATTCAATTTAAGCTAGTATCAGTTTTTAGAAACTTTAAAACATAATACCTATCTATTTTTTGTGTAAATAGAGGGAACTTAAAAAAAAAATTATTTTTGTAATAAGCTCTTCCAGAAAATTCACGTTGCATATTGTAAATTGATTTAAATAATTTTTAAAAAATTCATCTAAAAACAATTTTCTCAAACTGTAAAATGTTTCCAGTTCTTTTTTAAATTAAAAAAGTAATAAAACTCAATTTTCAAAACGCAATCAAAGATTTTTTTTGAAAAATTGGAAACTACACTCAAAACAAATACAAGAATTGAGAAAAATATTTCAATCTCATTTGAAAACGCAACAAACGAGAATATTTTTTGTTTTATTTGAAATGCTTCTAGCTAGCATTGCGAGAACGCAGCGTATAGTGTTTCGGTCTCCCCTGTAAGCATGCATCAAAAATATGTTGGAATATAATTGAAACCATTATCAACCTGTTACTTTGACAGTATGAAATTTTTTATGAAATTTTTCAAAAGTTCTTGGTGCTATTTCCAAAAACAAGTCCATTAGATAAATTCATTTACTTCTCAAAATTAATGGTTAACTTTATAAGTTCCCAATGCCCTCTGTGGATTTTTCATAAATAAAACCAAATTTCAAATTTTTTTAGTGATTACAATTTCCAATACTGCTTTGCCCACTGTCAACCGCCATGCTACCTTCCTTTTTCGCATTTAACACTGCACTCTCAGAAGTGAGTAGCAGTGTGAGTGTCAATGTCAGTTAAAAATAGTGGTGGCTGAAATTCAATATTCCATCGCAAATATTGAACATCGTGCACGTTTCAAAAATTATTATGGATATGACAAATGTAAAGAAAGAGCAGATAAGATATCTCTACTGATGGGATGAACTCGCGCGCGTATAATGCTCTGCTCTAACCCCTGGCTGCGTCCGTATAAAATAAAAGAAATTCCCCCGTTTAAAGGTCGGTAGGTAATATTACCCAATATTTTGAGTGACTTTTTGTGTGTTCGGTTTGATAATATAGTTTGGCAAGGAGCAAGGACACTCTACACTCACTCCGATCTGCGATCTGCGACCTGTGATGATGTCTTTATTTTGGTTTTTGTTAGCAAAGTTAATGCGATTTTCCTGTTAAGTCTGTCCGGAACCTTTTTAGGTGTGTAAACAATAGTATAGGTATATCAGAAATCAGAAGGAAAGAATGCATGTTATTGCTTTTGCATATAAGAAGGTTTTAATGTTTAAATTAGATTCAATAACAAAGATAAAAGTGTAGACTGTTTTTTTTTTATAGAATATTTTGATTAAATTTCATTAAAGACTCCTCACTCACAATTAGGTTCGATTTTTTGACAATGACAACAACTGTTTGTCAAAATTGAAGTGATTGTCGCGACTGACCAAAGGTATATATAGCCATCCCGACATCATTCCATCTTTATCAGAATCAGAAGGTCTCAAAGTAAATAAAAAGTATGGAAAGAATGCAAGTCAATAATCAGAAGCAGAATGTTGAATTACAGGGTGTTCCATCGACTTCAAAGATTATTCTTTTGGTTATTTTCTCTCCCGAAATTTGGAGCCTAAATTTTTAAGATTTGGATATGTTTACCTATGCATACAATGTTTTCCAAAAATGAAATTTGTTACCAATCTGAATGCTATTGGCTTGAACCTAATAAAGTCAGTTGTTTTTAGTAAACTTACAAAAAATTGAGTAAAATCTATAAATTATAGAAAATACAAAATGAAACTAAATTAAAGTGAAAAGAAAGGAAGAGGGAGGATTCTTTGATTTTTTGAAGAAAAATCTTTTAAAGCCACACTGCAAGAATTATTCTGTTAAACAGTAATGTTTCGAAAATGTTTTACTTTACGTTTGAAAACAAATTGCTAATAAATCAGTTCTTTTAAAACGATATTAATTTTGATTTAAAACTAATTCTACTTATAAACGATTTTCAAATTCATTGCCTCATTACCAGAACACCCTTTATAAAACCCACAAAATGCAACAACGAGACAGTGTAAGAAAAAAAAACGATGCGCATGAGTAAGCGGTCTTTTCATGTCATAACCCGGCTCCATTTCTATAATTTTTTTTTCACTTCTCGTCTTCATATTTTTTTATCAATAAATTCAAATAAGACTGGCGCCGGGTAATCCATCAATTCGATTCAGAACTCTGTCAATTTTTGTTGTTGTAGTATTTTATATTGTTTTCTTCTTTTCTTCATATAACTGGCCTTTTATTTAAAAAAAATATATTAAACTACATCTACAAAGGAATGCTTTATGTGAGGTATAAAAATTGTTTGAAGCATGAGCGTGTGCGCTCGGCATCAGTTTAAGTATTTAAATGGTAAATTAAAGTAGCGGCACACCCACTATTAAATTGATATGGCATGATGGGCGGCAAAGGGGACAAATAATTGTTTTTTTTTAAGTTTTTTTTTTATTCTAGAAAGGGGATTCGTGGTCCATTTTGTAATTAGATTTATATGTATTTTCTTTGGTGTGACGAATGGACAATTAGATAACTTGAAAATGTTTGTTCAATTTTAAACTGAAAGGATTGTTTGGTCAAATCAAATTTACGAACTGATGTGTGCTTGATGGAAACTGAAACTAAAAAATACGAACTTTATGCAATTAAACGATGCCAATAGGGGAATTGTATTGCAAATCTGAGGAATTCATTTGTTTATTGTTAGAAGATTAATCTCTATATGGGGCTTACTCTTAGTTCCGTTGGACATGAGACATGACCAGCGAATTGCGAGGCAGATAGTTTTGTCATTTATCTCACAGGAGTGTTGGGCCATAACTCAAATGTTATTTCAAATTTGCAGCTTAGTACACTTACTCGTAAGTTTTAAAAACCCTTCTTGTTGTTGAAGATTTTGAGTTTAAGACTGACAATTCGCAGTTGGAATCAGTTATTTAATGGTCAAGTAGAAAATACTAAGAAAAAACTAAAATAAATTATTAAATTGAAGTCATTTTGTTTGTTTCCTTCTTCGAAGAGTTAAATGCCACAGAAATGTTTCTAAAAGGTTTGTTCGTAAGTTTCCTTTATTATGAAAGGCACTTCAGCCTTCATTGTGTGAAATCCGTAGACAGAAAAAAGTTTACGGAAAAAAATAAGAATCCGTTGAAATTTGGAAAAGTTAGAGTCAGGCTAGAAATTATAAGAACCGAAAGACAACGGAAACAAATTATGACATAAGTTTTTCGACTTTAACTGACCTCAGAAACTGATGATCTTACATCATCAAGTTGTATTAAATACTTATTTTTTAAAATTTACTAAAAATTATATTATATAGGACATAGGTATAATATCTTACACCATTTAAAACAATTACATACATCATTTTTTTCGTTTTCTCAAAAATCAATTATGTGCATTATTAACTCATTTTTAAAATAAAATAAAATAAAATAAAATA
Source organism: Syrphus vitripennis (assembly GCA_958431115.1). NCBI lineage: Eukaryota > Metazoa > Arthropoda > Insecta > Diptera > Syrphidae > Syrphus > Syrphus vitripennis. The sequence goes on from OY288108.1 coordinate 33,684,078, forward strand.
AAATAAAATAAAATAAAATAAAATAAAATAAAATAAAATAAAATAAAATAAAATAAAATAAAATAAAATAAAATAAAATAAAATAAAATAAAATAAAATAAAATAAAATAAAATAAAATAAAATAAAATTAATTTTAAAAATTGAGTATACGCCAGAGTACACCACATATTTTTGTTCATAAATTAGTCGTTCGAGTTAGTAAGTGTTTTCTTTCTAACTTAACTCCAGCAGTAAGTTTTAAACAGCGTTTTACACAAATTCCTCTCGATTTTTGCAAATATTTTAAATTAAAAAAAAATGTTTTTGGAAATTTTTTGCAGTTCATGTTTAAAAATGCTTTTAGAGATTTCAAATGCATAGAGCAATGTAGATTATTTTCGTCTTCGTTTAAAAAAAAAATCGAAAAATATGAGTTTTCTAAACAAAAACTATTGTTTTTACTGTGTCAATTTTTCCTTTTCCATTACTACCCCTATAAAGGCTAATGAAATAAATTTCAAATTTACACGTCAAACAGCTGTTGATGGATTTGCGGACTTCGGGTTAAAAATAAAACGAGTTAGTTTTTTGTTCACTAAGTTTCATATATGTCTATGGACATCATCATGTGAAAACCATAAAAGAAATCCATATTTACATTGTTAATATTAAAATAGCAAAAAAAACTAACCAAAAGTATTTGAAAACTTAATTTTGATATTGCTTCAATAGAACCTGAAGTATCAACCAACAAATATTCATCAAAAAAGTACACCTTTCCAATTCTGGTTTTGGAAAAAAAAATAATGGTTTTTTATTAACTTTTGAAAAAAAAATAATTTTTATAGGTCAATATTTATTTTTATTTGTGATAATTTTACCAATTTTTTTTTTTCAAATGTAGTAAATTTTACGCAATCTAAATTTTATGGAAAACCACAAGGTTTTCTAAATAGACATTATGAGAAATTTCAATTTTCTTCGGAACTGCTAGGAGCCGGAAATAATTTATTCTGTTTTATAAAAACAGAAGTTTTTTTTTCAAGTAAAAAAATATCACTTTAATCCTAAGATGAATTAAAATCCCAACATTCTATATAACTAAAACAAATTGCTTTTAGTTGCAGTATTTAGCAGTTTCTTTCCTGGTGTAATCTAATGTACACATATTATGTAATAAAAATACACATATTATGTAATAATACTTTTTTCTTTTATATATTGCAGCTGTCATTATTTTTAAGTTCTGACAACATTTAAAATTAATCCACTTATTCTGATTTTCGCTCCGAATCAAATTCGAATTGGAAAAAAATTGTTTGTTATAAAAAAAAAATAATTTTAAAAAGAAATAAGCAATCGTAATATTTGAAAACGGTATTCTGAATTTTGTACGAGTTTGGCTTACAGTGGTGCCAAAGGTAAGGCAATATTTTGCTTAAATTCAGCTGCAAGATAGACGACTTTCAATTTTTACTTCCAAATCCGAATTCGTAAACAAAAACAAACGAAATAAATATTTTTTTCAAAATTGCTTCCGAGATCTAAAATACAAACGTGACTTTTGGTAATACCGTGCCTTTTTAAGAATTTGAATTCGGGCAAACAAAATCAAAACCCAACATTTCTTAACTATTAAAAACTTAATTTTCAAAACAACTATAGAGTCTGAAATATGATGTCTGAAGAACGATTCTGGAGACGGTGCAATAATGAATCGTACGCAGTCTACCTTGAAGCAGACATAGTGACAAAAATTAAACTCGATAGACTCCGGTCGGCAGGGCACCTATAGCTCGCATGAGCGAAGAGGAACCGGCCATGCTTGCGCTGGAGAGATGGCGTAGACCAGGACGCCCGAAGTACAACGAACTGAATTTCAAAACAGAAACAGTAGTGATAATAATTGTATAGCTTTGAAAAGTATCAGCGTGATGGAGTAATATGTAAGCCTTTGATTTAATTTACACAATTCGTTCTCCAAGTTTGGCTTACATCATTTAGGAAGTAGATTGGGAAAATATTATTTTGTTAGACCAAAATTAGGGTTTAAAATCAGTTAGCAACATCAAAAAAGTTTCAAATCTCATCAACATCCGTTTATCGTGAAATATGAAATATGATGATGAAATTCATCAAACATAAAACAGCCAAAAAAAAATATGTAAAAGTTGCGCAAAGCTTACCTACAAACCAATTTCTCACAAACCAGCATTTACTAAGTCTGGATGATGTTGTGTAGAATTGTTTTTTTTTTTTTTTAATTATTTCTCATTCTGACACAGTGTCCGAAAATGTCTATTTGATGTGATGTTTTGATATTTCTGACACTCACGCAAACACGAGGTGCTTGTTGGATGTATTTTAACCTAAAGATACCAAAAAAATATTATATCGGTAACGAACTTGAATATTCCGAAGAATTAATTATAATTTCTCTCTAAGTGGCAGCAGACCACCACTCTGGACACTATTATGAGCTAGGGTTTTTATGATTTCTTGGTTGATGTCGTGACAAATTTTTCCCTATCACAATTTAACATTAAAAGGGTCAGAGAACTATTCGACGAACAGAAAAAAAAAACAACGTACCTACAACGCATAGGTGGGTAAGAGAAGTGAAAAACGGTGTTACTGTGTTTTTTTTTTTCAAGTTAAAAAGCAGCCAGTTGTAACTATTTTTCTTGTGGGGTCTTCGTGTCACAAGTTTTTTTTTTTTTTTTTGACGAACATTTTTTTGGAGTTAGATTGACATTGACACTTCGAAGGAATGTTTGGGGTTTTTACGGTTTTTTCTGTTTCTTCTCTTTTTGTTTTCGTTTGGTAAACGTTTATATTTAATGCGAAGGCATAACATTTTATTAATTAACGTCATTATGTTTATGTCCGAAGGAGGGTCAAGGTGGCAACTTATTTACCTCGAGGATATTTATTTATTTATTTATAAGTATTTAATATGTTTAAAGTAAAACTATATGAGAAGAAATCTTTTCAGTGAAGAAAATATTATCTAACAGTGAATTAATAAATTTATTTTAATAATTCGCTGAAACCACAACGTTTGGTTGCTAGGAAGAGTCGTTATTTATTGAAGCAAACTGTATTCATAAATGTGCGGTATTTCTGATTCAAAACTTTAATTTTTGTAATCGTAAGAATTGTTTGCTTCTTTGAATTCACTTTTTGATTTTTCTTATTTTATTATCTACGATGATTGAAAACGCAAATAAGGGAGCAGTAATGTCGGTTTTCTTTCTGTTGGTCAAGATCTTAACTGGAGAAGTGAACTAAAGGTTCTTAAGTTTTTATTTCTCCTTTGATGATTTCTTTTCCTGGTTTTATTAAAAAAAATAGTTTTCAAAAAGCAGTTCTTGCATAGATCCGTTTAAAAGAGATCCTATAAAATCTAAATAATACCCCGCTAACATACGAGTATATGTGAGGCCGTGAGAGCAATAGTGGCGTAACCCATAAAATTCACTTTAGAGTTACGAGAGATTTAAGAAACAGGGTTTCTTTAAACATTTTTTATATTTTCCCTTTGACATTTTTGATTAATCTAAAAACGTAGAAGAGTTTGAAAAAGGACATACTTTGTAGGGCAAGCTTCTTTTTTTTAAATTCAACATTATTTTGGAAAAAAAAGTGGGTTACGCCACTATTGCATTCATGGTTTTCATTAAAAATAAAGAAAAAAGAAAGGTTACGCCAAATTTATTTTATTATTTTTTTATTTCTTTCATAGTTCAATATTTTAACAACAAAAAATTATGTGTACATTTTTACTTATTTTTTAATGATTTTATTCCTTGTCTGATAAAACGTCAAATTTTTCAATTGGAACACTTGTTGACGTTTTTAAATTATTATAAAAAAAGTGATGGATTGGTGGTATAAATTGAAGCAGTTCTATTAAGTCTCTCTTTTTTTATCATTTATTTTAGGTTCCTCAAGTTGGTTGAGTCTCTTTTTTACGTTTTGTCTCTTTTTTACATTTACCTGTTCGAGTAAACACTGAAAAAAAAGTGACATGTAAAATTGACATTTTTGTCATATCAAATTCAATTTTGTTCAAAAATTTGAAAATAACGGAAAAAAATGTAATACTGACATGAAAAAATGTCCGTTTTATAGTTTTTATGTCAGAACTACATTAAACGCTTACACTTTTGCAGTGTGTAATTTACGTTGCAATATCAAAAATTCTTATCAATTTATTTTTTTAGAATCTACAACATCATTTTCACATTTTTTAAATGTTTATTGTAGATGAGACATTTTTAATGTTAAATTGGCATTTATATCCGAATTGTGAAAAGAACATTAAAATTTTCACCGATAAAAAATGTAATCTTTGCATGAAGCATTGTAGATGAGACATTTTTAATGTTAAAATGGCATTTATATCCGAATTGTGAAAAGAACATTAAAATTTTCACCGATAAAAAATGTAATTTTTGCATGAAGCATTGTAGATGAGATATTATGAATGTTAAATTGGCATTCATATACAAATTGTGAAATGAACATTAAAAATATCAAAGCGCCAAATTTAAGACGTCGAACCGTCACGAAGGCTTGCAAATTATCAATGCACATTTGTATTTAAACGCACACAAGAATGTGTGTGAGATGTTTAATGTACAAATATCTATACACATAGAACTCAACAACTGGATTTATTTTGACTGCAATTTGTTCTTTAGACTTCTTTGTCTTAAGAAAGAGCGAGATAAAATATCGAAATAATTTTTTTCTTTCTTAATTTCTGATTTTTGATTTTCTAAAATTTGCACCTGTTTCAAAAATCTTCAAAATGTAAACAAATCTGTTCATATGGCAACTTCAAATACAAACAAAATGTAATTTTAACAAGAATCAACGTCGTTGGGATAATTATAAATGTGAAAAGGACATTAATTATATCAAAATCTCTGTAACCGCCAAATTTCAGACGTAAATGTAGTGTTGCCAGAAACATAAAATTCGTATTTCTCTGGGTTCTTAGTTTCTAATTCAAAAACCGAACAAATCCAAAAGAAAACTAGAATCCATCAGTCTGGCAGAGATACAGTGGACCTAGCATCAGTAAAATATCATTTAAAAATATACTTTCCGTAGTATCATTGCCAGACCAATGGATCTTATTGATTATTAAAGGCACACACATGGCTTGTTGATGTTATGTGGGTGGACCAAGCTTCTGGCTCATCTTACCAAAATATATAGGTACCTACTTAATCCGTTTGCTAAATAACTCGCGTTTCTATTCGTTTTTTGACTAAATATTAACCTAACAAAAATTGTTCAAAATGCTATTTTCACAATTGAAGTTTTTTTTCAATAAATTAATGATTTAATTTTCCACTTAGTGAAGAATAAGATTGTGATCATTTAATTTTATTTATTGTCAAGTTAAGCGTATTAGTTTTGAGCATTTTTGTTATAAAAATAAACCTCTTAACTTTGGCCACCAGCTTCATTAAAAATTATTTTTTTAAATATCTCACTCATTTTTGACTTTTATCTAAAAATTATTTATGTTTGAATTTCTTTTGCTCCTTCCAATCCCAAAAATTGATGAAGATACCTGAAAACAATTTATGTTAAAACGCGAATAAAGTATAAAGGTGTGAAACTAATTTTGCACACAATTTTTTGTATGCATCTTAAGATTATAAGTAAGGCTGTAGATAATTGCTAAATTTTCAACAATTTTCGTTAAGTTCATTTTTATCCTACCTATAGGTGGCCAATGGATTAACTTATTTAATAAAAATCTTCATCAGCGAAAACCATTTCAACTAATATTTATATCGTGTTCACATAAAGAGAGTTAACAACATACTACAATAATTTATAATGTTTAAACAAATATACAACTAGCGCGTAACTTGTTTTTATTTATGCCAACCAAATCTACCAATATTTAAAATGCAAACAAATCTGTACTTATGGCAACTTCACACACAAAAAAAAATGTAATTTTAACAAGAATCAACGTCTTTGGGATATTTTCAATGTGAAAAGAACATTAATTATTTCAAAATCTCTCTAACCGCCAAATTTCAGACGTAAATGTAGTGTTGCCAGAAACATAAAATTCGTATTTCTCTTTATTCTTAGTTTCCAATGAAAAACTTAACAGATCTAAAAGAAAACTAGAGTCCATCGGTCGGGCATAGATCCACAAATTGATGTTCACGATTTACAAAAATTAAATGATGAATTAAATGCTGCAAAGAAAATATATATTTTGAAATCTTTCAGCAATACGTTTTCCGAACTAGAATACACTTAACATCCTGAAATCCACCATAATTAGAGTTCAATGGCGATAAACCTGAGAAACCAGGTTAATTATGTATATCTCTGCATAAATGGACTGTCAACTTTGTATGGACAAAATAATCTGCCATAGCATGTAAAATTATTTCACAAATTTTAAATAAACTTGATAACTTGGGAAAAATTTTGACGTATCGTTTGAGATTTGACGTTTTATATTGTTATTGGCTTGTTTTGGTGTGTTAAGATCGTCAAAAAAAATGCATATATTATCAGAATATTACGCCTTTGAGTTTAAAAATATAAAAACTACAACTAACGTATGGTGCAAAATAATATCTTATTGGCAACACTGTGATAGGGAGTCACGAATATTTTCTGGAATTTTCTATGCAAACGAACACAAAAATGTTACTTTTACACGAAAAAATGTCGTTTCCATATTTTTAATGTATATACACGCACACAGAAATGTAATATTTACATGAATCAACGTATTTTGTACTCTAACAATGTAAAAACAACATTGTATGCGTGTTGTCTGTTGTGTGCTAACAGGAAATTATAAATTGCATATATGTAGCTCAACTCTCAGTTAGTGTTTCTCTTTCGTCGTGATCAGTCCAGTTTCAGTGCTAGTCCGTGAACTTGTGAAGCGTGATCGTTTTCTTATAATTTTGTAAAAAAAAACTAAAGAATAAAAACAGTTACAAAAAAAGCGAAGGATTGGGTGTTTTTCTTGTGCCGCGATCGGTCCCGTTAGTGCGCCCTGATTATTTTGAAAAAAAAACAATAAGTGCTTCCCTTTCGACACCAGTAATAAAAAAAACGAGAACTGGCTTCGGCAGTATACCTACTAGTGGATTTTCAAAGAAGTAAGTACCTACATTTTATAAATTTTTAATTATTTGATTGTGAAAATGAAAAATAAAATATCATAACCGCCAAAATTCAGACGACAAAGCGTCACAAATACACACTTAATTTAATATAAAAACTCTCACACAATGTCATTTTTACATGATTCAATGAATTTGGGATACCCAATAATGTGAAAATGACATTGTCTGTGGGTATGCTTCTAAATGAATTCATAAATTTCATTTCCATCCTTCATTTACTGTTAGTGGGGGCAGACGCCGAGATCAGTACAGTCTTTTCTTGAAATTGTTATTTTAAGAAGAAACTAGCAAAAAATTGAAAATATACATTATACATAATATATGAAACAAGACATCGCGTACCGTGATCGTGTTCTTCAAATTGTTGTTTTAAAAATATTAGTAAAACCAAAGCAAGAAGTAGTATTATAATAGAATTGGTGATTACTGATTAGTATAATTATGTTAAAGGCAGGGTATTTATAAATTATTCCTTTAAAAGCACACATAGTGTCATTTTGACATTATATTAGTATCTTAAATGGGAAAATTGATTCATGTAAAAAGAATGTCATTTTCACATCTCAAATATATATGTATCTCAAATATATTGATTCATATTAAAAAAAAATGTCGTTTTCACATTATAGTATCAATATCAATATTTTGAAAACGATTTGGTCAAATTCTTAAAAACTTAAAAAATAGGATGATTATTAATTAATATAATCTTTTATCAAATATCTATTGCAAATTTTATCTCAAACTTATCTTAATATCTTTATAACAGATCAATTACGACTTTGGGATTATGTTTCCCAACAAATCCTATGAATTAATAAACAAATGGGATGAATTCGACAACAATCTTTTTGCGTATTACGACGCAAACATCAAGAATAAAAGATTCCGCAGTTTGTTGGATACTTCGAGCTACGAAAATGTCAACAAAAGTAAGTCAGCAATACTATAAAATATTTTTTTATATTTACTAAGCCATATTCATTTTCAGATTCTAGAGATTGTATTTTGACAATGTTGCTGAACGCAATTTTGAAACCAACGGTGAGGTTCGTTGCAAAAAAAGAAGGGAAGTCAGTAGTACATAAGACTACTGTTACCGATGCCATCAACAGTAGTATTATCCAACTGAGAACCATTAACGACTTGGAGCTGGAGAGAGAAAACAAATTGAAGACATCGATTCTGAACAAAAATACGATCCAACCGTACATTTTCGTAGTAGGATCAGAGATAACAACATTGAAAGAGTTTTATGTAAGTTTCAGCAACAATATACTGAAATTTAATTCTTTTTTATCGGCTCTCGATATATGTTTTAAGGTTTTTCAAATATTCCAACTAAAATATCTAAAAGAATCAGCACTGAGTTGGCTTTTCATTAAAAACCATATATTTGAAATTTCGACAATCTTCGATGAAAAGAGCCCGACATTAGCCGTGTTTATACAAGATTTAAAAAACTAAAATCCTTCATTCCTCTCAAATCTAAAATATCCCTACTTTTCAATTTCTAAGAACTATACTTACGTTTCAAGTTCTAAGAACTATCTTTACTTTTAAAAAACTTTAAGCTTTTAATCTCAACTTTGCTATGACAGCATCCAAGTTCAAAGAACTATCCTTACTTTTCAAACCCTAAGAACTATCCTTACTTTTAAGAAACATTAAATTTTTAATCTCAACTTTGCTATGACAGCATCCAAGTTCAAAGAACTATCCTTACGTTTCAAGTTCTAAGAACTATCCTTACTTTAAAAAAAAACTTATTATTACTTGTTATTCAAAAAAGTTTTCGAAATTTCAAAAATGGTTGATATTAATTCTGAATATTTCTTAAAATTATAAAATATTAGATTCATAATGACTTTAAATTGTTTTGTTGGTAATACAAGCTTTCAAGAACTATCCCTTCTTTGCAAACATTTTAAACTTATTCATGGGTTAGACTCTTATAGTGAATTTAAATGCATTTTTGCAGACTGTAATCAAATTTTTTCAAACATAAGTTCATTTCAAAGACACACGAAAAGCCATTTAAAGAATATTTTACAGAGTATTAATGTTAACGAAGAACGAAATTCAGAAAATATAAATTCAGAATGTATTAATTTAAAAAGTGATGATTTACTTTCATGCGATATACCTAAAAATAATTAACTTTATCGAATCGAAATGTTTAATTTCGAAGAAAAGCAAGGAATTTTCCATGAATTTACATAAAAGAAACAATATTACACGAAAAGATGTTTTAGACATCCAACAAGGTGTTTCTTCAATAACTTCGAGTAACAATACAGAAACAATAAAACAAAGAGTCTTAAAATTTATTCCAGATTCAGAGAAAGAAGAGTTCTTAAATTATTTAAATGTCTATGCAAACCCTTTCGAAGAAATAAAATCGGAATATTAATTATTTCAAAGTTCATTACACCATAATAAGTCAGCCAGTATATCTTTTGTATATATGTACACAATTTATGAAATTATAGGATTTTTCCATTTCCACTTATTATTATTATTAATGATCTTATCCCTACAAGAAATGAACTATAGGCACTTTTCCTAACTTTGTTAAGGGCCAATTTTTCAATAGCCAGTTAAACCTCAGATAGTACTTCATCTTTGTTCATGTTGCTATACTAATTTTTCCTCTGATAGTTTAATTGATGATTAAAAAATCGGCTCTAAGACTCATTGATCTATCTTTAACAAGCAAACTTAAGAAAACCTCAATTTAAAAAATTTTAAGCTTTGGTTAAACTCCACAATTAATCTTTTTAATTCCTTGACATTTAAAGGGTCTGTTCACAAAATTGGATATTTGCCAACAATAACAATAACAATAAATCATAATTTTCTGTTCCGTAAGATGTGATGTAATTTATTTTAAAAACAATTGTTAAAAAAATGTAGATATATCATATTTATAATTATATTATAATAGTTAATAAGCATATTTTGTTCATGACAACAGTAAAGATTCATCTAATCTTATCTTATCCTAATGCTATTCCTTCGAAAAAATAAATTTTGATTTTTTAATTTTAGAAGTTATCAAATTGATTCTGTTTATTACCAAATAAAGTGTTATGAAAAAAATTTAACAAATCCTTTTTTATTTAAAAAAAACTGATTTAAGTAATTACGAAATCAATGTAATCATGAATGTAAGTATTGTTCTTCCTATGAAATGAATATTTGTGTTACCAGACATAAATAAAAGCTGTTGGGGATTTTCTTTGGTCGTTGACGAACAAAAATATCAATCAAAGTAAGTTAACACTGATAGAGCAAGGTTTAAGTAATGTGTTTAAAATAAGAAATTTGCGAAAATTCAATATAATATTCGACATGAAATAACGTCAAAATAACATTTGGTCATGTCAATTGTGTTCATGTCAATTCAACATTTTCAATGTAAAAACTCAATGTCAATTTGATATGAAATAATGTCAATTTAACATGTCATTTCTACATTTTTAATGTAAAAATTCAATGTCAATTTGATATGAAATAATGTCAAAACAACATTTGGTCATGTCAATTTAACGTTGAGTTCATGTCATTTCTACATTTTTAATGTAAAATATCAATGTCAATTCGACATGAAACAATGTCAAAATAACATTTTAATATCATTTTTTGACATTGTTCATGTCCGGATAACATTGAGTTCATATCATTTTTACATTTTTATCCCAAAATACAATGTCAAGATGACATTGTTCATGTCCGGATAACGTTGAATTCATATCATATCTACAGTTTTAATCCAAAAATTGTATGAAATGTCAATGTACATTTGACAAGTATATAATGTTGAAAGTACATTTGCAATATCAAAAGTGATATGACAGTCTTATCAAAAGTAACATTGCGCAACATCAGCTGGAAAATGTAAGCGAAAACTATCACTTTTACGGTGGTTTTTTACATTTTTTTTTTTCGGTGAAACATCAATTTCATTGGAATACTTATAAAAAATTGAAAATGTTTTATTTTTTTCGAAATGTAACCACTGAATTTTAAGCCATTCAAACTTGGAATTGGAAATGAACATTTTCCTGTTTGTGATATTTTCTTCCAGAGATTTTGTGGGAAAATATCAGATGAAGTCAGTTTCACAATTTCGAATGGGTTTCTCTTTCTGGCCGAGGAAATGACATTTACCCAATCATTTGGGTCGAAAATGTCCTTTTAATTTTTTTATTCTTCTCTATTAAACCAAAATCTTATCACATGGCAAATTGGAATGGCCACTAACTAAAAATTTATGGTCCATTTCTTTAACAATAAAATCGGGATGGTACAACATTAATTGGCACAACAGGGAAAGTTTTATATTTCTATTTTGGCCCCCACATTGATCAGAATACGTAATTATTTTTTTTTAAACTGTTCTACGTTCTTAAAATATTGCATAAAACAATATCCAATTTCTTGTGGCCCCCTTGACGTTGTAGACTCTTCCCAAACATACGTGTAAACTTTTTAACTGCCAATATTATATGTATACCAAAGTAAATGGTCACAATCTATACCGAAGCAAACACTTTCTGAGAGAAGTATGAAGGTTACGCCACTATTGCACTCAAACTATGATCAAATTATAAAATGCAATAACACATTTTTGAGTGCCATCTGGTTTTGAGTGTAGATAGCTGTCTAAAACTATTTTTGTATTAAAATAGATATTATAAGGGACCCATTTTCATGAAAAACTCATTTTTGAAAAAAAGTGGGTTACGCCACTATTGCACTGACGGCCTCATGTATTGACCAATTTTATAAATAAAATAATTTGAAAAACTATCTTTTTAAATAAAAGAAATCGTTTCTGTATACCAACATGGTTTTACATCTGGTAGATCTACCACAACTAATTTATCGTTAATGACTACTTGTATACTTAATAGTTTTGAAACATGTTTTCAAACCGATATTATATTTACCGATTTTGCCAAAGCTTTTGATCGCGTTAATCATCAGGTTCTTATGAATAAGCTTTTTCAGTTTGGTTCTCATTCAAACTTTTTTGATCGGTTATTTAACTCTTAGGGTTCAAATAGTTAAAATTGGTGAAAATTTCTCAGACCGAATTTTAGTGCCATTTGGTGTCCCTTATACGGTATTCACACCAAGCCGAAAACACGGTTTTCGCCAAAACATCGGTTTTCGATGAAAACCTAATCGAAAACACAAGTTTTCGCATACATTTTTTGTAGCTTCAGGTTTTCATAAACTACAAGTTTTATATAAAACCGGTCGAAAACTTGTGGAAACTCATAGATGAACTAAATCAAACACACCTATGGAATATTCAGCGCCCAAAAATTGACAAGAAAGAAATTGATGGAATGCTTTCAAAAGAAATTAAAAACAGCTGACTGTATTATTTGAGTTTTTGATTTGTTTTGTTGATAAACTTTTTGAGATAAGTAATTTCTTTCTTCTGATTCTCATGTAAGAGTTTTCAGATAAGAAAAAGAAGTTTAACAAAATATTCATGTTTTTTTCAATTTTCTTTTGTGTATATAAATTAGTTTAATTTGTTTAGCATTCATTTATTGTTGCAAATATGTAAACACAAATAAGTTTTTAATTTTTCAATACAAAATTTGACAGTAGTGTTGTCAAAAAATTGAAATGTCAAACGAAAACACGTAATATACAGTGTGAACGCATTTCGTGTTTTCGAAAACTTTTAGCTGAAAACCGCGTTTTGAGTTTGGTGTGAAAAGGCTATTAGGGCAGGCATTTGGGACCGCTATTATAATATTATATGAATAAATCAAATCAAAGGCTTGGGTTTGTTAATAAGAACACCAAAGTATTTAATGACCCATACACACTTAAGGCGCTTTTTAGCTCTCTAGTTCGATCAGTGCTTGAGTATGTTTTCGAACCCACATTATAAAACTCGTGTGAAAAAATTGAATAGGTATGTACTAAGAAAATTGACAGGGTATGAATTTTTTTAAATTGAATTGGAGAATTGATACTCCTTCTTATTAAACCTGATGCCCGTTTTTTGAATTGCTCAGTTTAGAAAGTCGACGTACGTATTTTGAAATAATGTCTTTTTTACTTTTAAACAAAATGTATTTAATTTATTAAATTTTCCCCCATTGTAATATAAGTAGTATTCTAATAAATATTTTCAAAGTATTTATAAAATTTAAAATGGTTATTTTATCTTATTATCAGTTTAATTTTTAAGAACTAAAATGTATTGGTCTGTGGGAAATAAGTAAATGATTTAATAATACGACGAGCTTGGAACATATCTGATTTTGCCCTCAAAAGATCAAACTCTGAAATGTCAACGATTAATCGAAATCTACTTGCACGAAAAATATCAGCAACGAATTCAGACAATTGAATGAATTTCATGGTAATTTTTATCAGAAACCTACATACATATACTAAATTGCTACTGGAGCTTGTTGTTTATACTGAAGAAAAGAAAAAGAAACATTATTTCCGAAAAGGAATACCGACCTATTTTTTGAGAAAAATTTAAGCGGGAATGCTTCAAAAAAAATTTTAACCAACACAAACACTGCAAAGCGTATTATTTACTGTTAATAATTAAAAACATCTCAATTTAACTTATTTTGAAACAAAAATTTACTTTCATATACCTATATTCAAAAATTAAAATAGTTCGACTCCCAGAGATCAATTTTAAGACTTCTTGACATTCATCACAAAAGTGCTGATTGGCTTAACCACCAACGAGCTTTACAAAAAAATCTCAGATTTATTTAAAATAGACAATGGCTCAAAGTTCTTCACGATCGAATGATAACTTCCTAGGTACGTAGATTTACATAAAAAAACAATAAGATGAATTAAGGAGTAGAAAAGATGAATAGAAGATGAATATTTAGCAACTTTCAATGTACTTCAAAAACCATCATTATTGAACAATGGACACATGCTGTTTTATTTGTCAACACATTTTAAAAGTACATATCTGTAATATTACTTATCTTTAGATTTTAAACAAAATTTTACCTAAAAATTTATTTATTTCTTAATTATCAAAATAAAGCCGAAGTACCGCGGTAATGACGGAGAAGCAATAATCCACGATTTTCTTGATAGGTACACTAAAACAAAAGGAAGCACTTTTGTGCGCCTGTAAAGAACTCCAACATTCTTGTTAGTATCACGGCCTAAGACATGTTTTATAGAACATTTAGCAGTTTCCGTAATTCAGGGTCGCGCTTTCTATGTTGGTATTTCTTTTAATTTTCAAGTTATGCTGATGGTTTTGCTCATTTTTATTTTCAATGATCAACCATTTTTAATGTTTTTTTTTTTTTTATTTGAACCTTAAAAAGTTAAAACGTTCCCGAAAGTTAATTTCATTTATTTATTCCAAATAGAGAGATTGCAAGTAGTTTTATATCGGCTAATATAATGGTTAGTAAAATTAGAACGCCAACTATTGAGAAAGTAACTGGCTGGTAACCTTTTGACTCGATTAAGTTTCTATACAACTTCCTAAAACATTTTTGCAGAAAAGAGAAAAACTAGTAAGACTTTGTAACAAGCTATAGGTTTAAATATTTCTATTCACCTCAAAAAATATTTTTACAAAGTGAAATGTACATACTGCTAAAATCATGTAAGAAATAAGTAGAGCTTCGAAAAGGCTTTTATAAAGCTTCTCCAATCCAAACCAATTTTTAAGGTTAATTTTATCCACAACCCGATGAAAAATTTAAACTCCTATTAATTTCATAATTTAATTCATTTTTGTACAGAAAAAAAGAGCCTCCACCAGATGTTGATTACTTGCAAAAGCCTTTCAAAATTTAGAACGGAACACGGGAGTAGGTACTTACTTAGAAGAATCATTCGTTTCATTTTCGAATATGGTTATAATTTTAACGGCTTAAATTTATGAGGCTTTCCCAATACGAAATTAAATATTTTGGTAGGTATTTCATTTAAAACTTACCTTGAGGTTTTGGCACATTCCGTTTCAACTGCATCCACTTGTACGTTGGCAGTCCATTTGGTGAAGTTTGCTGTTGCGCCGTCAGCGTATGTGTTGTTCCTCCCGGCGAAACAACATGTTGACTTCTCGAACTATTGCCTGAACTTCCCAATCCTGCACCGCTTCCACCCATTTGCCCAACTCGACTGGAAGACATACCAGCTATCGACTCCAATGCCATTGGTCCTTCCATGCCTGCTGTCCCACTTGGATAGCCCGCTGCCATTGCCGCCGCTGCTGACGCACTCGATGTTGTATGATGTGCCGGCGGGTGTTGCAAATGTTGCGTATGGTGATGCCACGCATTCGAACCCATCATACTTCCGTGAGTATTTTGTTGCTGACCCACCGCCGCCACAGACTGTTGCATCAGGGAATCCTCACTCAACCCATACGGGGAGTGCATAGTGAGCTTCACGTCATCCCCCGCGTGCATTCCATACCCGGCAGCTCCACCATTATGTTGCGGATGATGGTGCGGACTCTGGTTGTACAAGCAATCCAAGTTCGTGTAGCTCAACCCGTTTTCGGAGCTAATGATCGATGCGTCTTGAACATTATTCGATGACGGATTACCAGAAACAGCAGCAGCTGATGCTGTCCCGTAAAACGAATGCACGCTGTCGCTCTCGTAGTACGATTCAGTGGGTGAATTGCTCGATGGGTGCTGCGGCGTTGTCGAAATACCGTATTCCGCCGCCGAAGGGCTATACAAGTGCGGGTGCGAGTAGACAGGATTTGCAGCAGCTTGTGCCTGTGCATGCTGCTGTTGATGCTGATTGTTGCCATGATGTGGCGGAGTTAGCTGGTAAACATTGCTCGAATCGATCGACTGATGTCCATAGCCATGATGGTGGTGACTATGATATGGATGGCTAGTGGCAGCCGCAGCCGATGGAAAGGAATACGTGTATCCATTGGATCCCATTTCACCGCCAACGGCATGATAACTATTCGAATGATTTCCGTACATTCCAACGTCCATCATATTGACGACAGGCCACAGTGCACTAATCACAGTGACAGTTTTATTTGTTTAAATATTTCTGACACTAATTTTAAATTATTGATAACGGGGTAGGTAGGTAGGCATAGGAAAATATTTTTTTTTAAAGGCAGGAGTGTAAGAACCTACCTATTAAATTGTACGGGGCTTATCACTTTGTCACACAAATTCTAATTCTTAAAGGAAAACACAATGTTAGAAAACTGTTCGAAAATATCGAGAAAACTGCACGAAAATCTTCAATTTGATTTTTATTAACAATTCTTCTTAACAATTCATTGCTAATGTATAAAATAATAAATCAACGCAATAATTGCTGAATGATTTATAACCAAAATCAAAAACCGCCCGAAAGAAAATTCACGTTAACAAGTTCGATTGTCCAAAACAATCTACGAGTTCACAATTTCGATAAACTATTCGACCGGACACCACCAGAGTTAGCCAGAGCCTCCTCAGACATTGCCTGCGCACGAAGAAAGTTACCGTCTCTAAATGGCTCGTCGTATTGTTGCTGCCAGAAATACCCGAATCTGACCCATTCACAATAGTAAGTAACGCCCTCGAAAATTGGTGTTTATGTTGATTCACCACCATTTCTGTTTGCATTTGGTGAATGTGGTTGTCTCTTTTTGATCAATGGCTGCGTAGCAAATTTGTATCTGAGCGAGGAGTCAATATTTGTATCTTTTTGTTATTGTAATAATTCCATATGAGATATTAGCTCAGTCGACAGAAAAAAAAAAACCAGCAGCAGCTGTTTGGAGGAACGCCTATCCCAGGGTAAGAGTGTGTTTCGTTTTGCTGGTCGATGGGTATAGGTAGGTTAGGCGATTTGATTTGTAGATACCTACTGTATCTTTGTTATTAATTTTTGTTGTTGTCAATTAAATAAAAGAAAAAAACTTTAAGCCCTGTGGAATGGAGCGTGTATGTAAAAGAATTTGTGAGACATTTTGCTGTTTATATTGTGACCAGGTAAAAAGATCTTAAAGCAAATTGAGAATATGTCACACAGTTGGGTGCTACGTTTTTTCTCTTCTCTCCTTTGCTCTCCTGTCCTGTCTTGTTTTTCTTTTGAATTCTTTGACACTTTGGCAAGCATTTAAAATCTAAAGATACAGATATAATGTACATAGTGTGGGATATAGATAATGTATCTTTAAGCAAAAATAGATATGGATGCAGGAATTTATTGAAAAAGAAGTTAGGTAGATAAATGAAAGTGGCAGTTAGGTAGACGTGAGTACCTAGGTACCTGACTATCTACTTATATTGGTATATCTTTGGTTGATGGCAGTTAAAGATATTTATATCATAGTGAGATAGACTTGAACATTTTGTCACCTTAGTTGACATCTAGACATTGCATATAGGTACCAAGCATGTTGTTGTACGTATGAGTGCTGTTGTTTCAGGCGTTCTAGATGGGTAGGTATCTAGACCAGGCAAGATACGAAAAAATTATACCTAGGTACCTACCTACCTATACTGAAAGTGGGTAAAATTGCAATAAAAGCTTTTTTAATTCATTTTTGATCAGTACCTATAATAGTTACTGAATACTGTATCGAAAATCGGACAAAATAGGTACCTACCTACTAAAGCGGGAAGTGAATTAAAATTGACATTGCATAAATGCATTATGAATGCACTAAAAATATTTTGCAAAAGCCGAACTATGACAAGTTTTATTTTGAGGCAATACCTACCTACCTACCTACAAGAAAAAAAATATTGTGAGAGGGGCTCTGTTTCCCCCCAATCAAGTGGGAGGAGGGAAAATTTACTAAACATAGGTACCTAAGCAAAAAATTATAATAAAATAAAAACTATAAGAAAATCAAGAAATAAGTACCTACCTAGGTTTACTTTTTCTTAAAGCTAAAAATATGTTCTGTGATATTATTCTTAAGTAAAGTTGCTTTAACAGATTATGAAATTAAGTTTACGGAAAAGGTATCTAGGTTATTTAGCTGAAAGTGCAGCAATGTAAGTAGGTAGGTACCTACCTAGCTACGTTGGTAAAGGACAATTTATCGGTTGGCCTCCCATTTCCGGTTCCCCAGCATAATCAGGCTCATGATTTCTTTGACTTTATGACGTAATTTTTGTACGATTAATTTCTTATCAAATTTTAAAAATGTATGTAGGTAGGTATAAAACTTAATTTCACCATCATCATCATTATCGGCTCGACAACCGGGGTCCGGTCCTGGGCTCCTTCAACAAGTCTCTCCACCTATCCCGGTCTTGAGCCAACGCCATCCAGTTGCGCACCCTAAGGCTTCGGGCGTCCTGGTCTGCGCCATCTCTCCAGCGCAAGCAGGGTCTACCACGCTGTCGTCTACCATAGAATGTGACACAAAGGACTTTCCCAACCGGTTCCTCTTCACTCTTATGAGCTAGGTACCCTGCCCACCGCAGTCTACCGAGCTTAATTTTTATCACTATGTCTGCTTCAAGGTAGATTGCTTACAATTCATGATTGTAGGTACCCCCTCCGAAATCGTCCTCACATATGGCACCAACAATTCTATTTAAGACTTTTCTCTCGAATGCGGCTAAGAGGTCGGAGTGTCTTTTGCTAAGCACCCAAGTCTCGGATCCAAATTAAATTTAAATAATGTACCTAGGTATAAGTATAGGTAACTATCTTATACCTAGATAGGTACATTTTTTCAAGCGATGTTTTTCAATTAACAACAAAAAATTCATTTGCAATTATCGCCTAAAATTGAGGATCTAACGTCAATTTATAAAAATTATTTAAGTTCATTATCTAGGTATTTGGGCGATATTTCCATCTTATAACAATATTGAAAACGATATTGGAATATAGAATAAGTTGCACGGCTGGATTTCACGAATATAGTTCTACTCGTATGTTATAAGGTTCTTTAGAATAAACAATAAAAAATGCACAATGCAGAGCATATTATGAAAAGCATAAAATTAAAGTGAGAAGAGAAGTTCTCTGATGACTGATGACACCTACCTACCTATTCACCTATAGAAAAAATATGAATTTTAGATATTAAAAAAAATTGTAAGTATAGAAGCTTATGTATGTAGGTACTTAATAGCTATATGTATGTCTTTAATTTAAACAATTTCTTACATGTCATCAGACCATAGATATGAGAAAATTAAAAAAAACCGATTCTGTACCATTAATAAAGGTTTATTTAAACGTCACTTAAAAAATTTCACCTACATTTTTGGAGTCGCTATACCTAGGTATGACCGCTATCTACCTACCATTATTTTCTAATTTAAAAGCAATTATTGCAATAACGTCTTACTTTATAAATAATAGTCAAAGGAGTTTTTTGCAATAAATTTGTAATATTAGCGTGAAAGCAATTTTCTTGTGAAATTCAACTTAGTGGGTTACCTACAGGAAAGGACAGAACAACGTCTTAGGATCAACAACTAGGTATAATATTTTTTTCACATGGCTTTAATTTTCAATTCTTTATTTGTTTATCTGCGTATTTAATTAACTATTCAAAAATTTCAACAACAACAAAAACGATAGTTATCATCCGAGTGTTGAGTTTGGCACCGTTTATCTACGTTTGTATACAAGTTTTTAAAAAATTTAACAATTACTGTTTTCTTTTTCTACGATTTTTTTTTTTAATTTTGTGACATGTACTGTACAGTACATACCTTTGTATGTAGCTAGCTGAATGTATTAAGTATTTACCTACTCAAAAATCAAACTGAAAGCATTGTAAATTTTGAATTGCATACTGTGTGACGAGCAAAATGATTGACAAACGGCTAGAGCGCGTAGGTTAGACCCAGATAAGAACCAATTGTTATACAGGGGTCTATTTTACCCAAAAATTTTCCAAAACCAATATGTATTTATAAAAAAAAAATTATAAAACGAAGTATAGGTTTAACGTAAAACAGCATTTACCTATATATTAATAATACCTACCTTTTAGGTATTTAAAAAATTTTCGTTTTCGAGATTTTGGGGTCTCGTGATTGGCTTTATGAGGTTTTGTCTTTTCGGGATTAGTTTTTTTCCTCATTTAGGTGTTTTTGCAAAAATTATTTGGCTACCAAATTCCCGATACAAACAATATGCACAAAGGAGATGGGTTATTTTACCTAGACAGATAGTTCAAGTAATAACTATAAGGCTTTAATTTTAATATAAGTACACAACTTAAGTCATTGAATCTATAGTGTTAAGATATAATTGCGTGTATTTAAATTGTAAAGCTTACACAGAAATATTTAATTCAAAACAATTTCTGTATGTGTGATTCTGAATTTTTTGCAACAAAAACCTTTACTTTTTAATCTGAAGTCCATACAATTTTATAAAGTTTAAGCCAAAATAATTTGAATTTATAATTTTTATTGGTAGGTACCTATCTATAAAGACATAAAATAAAAAAATCCTATAAGTTTTGGTCTACGCAATAAATTGCATGCAGTCAAGAAGTCTAAGTACTTAATCCCGAGTTAATAAAACAAGACAAGAAGTGAATCAAATATTTGGTCATTTATTGCCGCCCGTCTAAATAATCCATAGGCGCCGTTATAAATTAAAACATGCGGCCGAAAACTATATTGGACATTACTTTTTATTGTACGTGAAGGTCAGAAATCAAAACATTCAATCATTATTATCAATCAATCTTTTTTTTTTTTTGATATCATGATTCAAGAAAATTGCACCGAAAAGTTTGATAAAACATTTTAGCTAAAAAGCGGCATTTTTTTAAGTATTATCAATTCATATACCCAATTCATAATCAATAATCAAGATAAGTATCTACGTTATATAGGTATGATAGGTACTGTTTTTTTCGGTTCAATTTCCAAATCTTTGATATGGAAAATGTAAAGCCTTTTGAGACAGATATAGCAATGAAATGCACTTTTCATAACTTTTAAATAAATATAATGAATTCAAAAAAGATTTACATATGATAATTCGTTTCCCAGCGCCATCTTTTGCTTTTTCTCTTTCTCTTTTCATTCTGAATATTCAGAATAAGGGTATTCATGCAACGAGATAATTTTCCGTTTTGCAGAAAGATATAATTTTCCGCTTTACGTTTGCATGAGCACCCCATAAAAATTCTTGCATAAATGTGAGAAATAATCAGCTGTCACAACTAAACATCACAAATTACTTCTCGAAACTTTATGAGGTTTATTTTCTTCACTTTCTGCATCAATTTTGTGAGATAAAATTATCTGGTTTGCAGAATTTTTTTCCCATACAAATTTTGACAGCTCGTTTCTGCGGAGATAAAATTATCTGGTTTCTGCGATTATCCGAGTTTTCCACCGTTGCATGAATACCCCTAATATTTAAGTTTCGGGACGCTAATTTTGAGTTTCTTTATTCATACAATATTCTGGATTAGTTTTTTTTTTATTCATTCCAGAATGCCTATTTAGATTTGGAACTTATTCTTTTTATTCCATGTGAAAAGGTGGGATAAAATTAATCTTCAATGCATTCAGCACGATACACGTGTTTTTGCTTTTATACTTGTCAAATCAGAACTTTCAAAACAGAACATTCAAAAACTCTTGTACCTATAATACCACAGTGCAATAATGTTTGGAGCAAAGTAAAGCTCAACGAAAAAAATTTCAATATCAAAATGCTGGACACATTTCGTTTTTAAAGCCGAAATGATGCCAAATTTTCATTTGGTTTTATTTCGCTATGGAAACCTAAAAATGGTCCATTTGACGTAAGTTAATTTTTTTAGAAGTGACTCAAAAAATGTCTTTTATAAATTCTCCGTTTTCAAAAGACAAATTGATATTCACTTGGTGAGTGAAGATTGAAAAATTGGAAAGTAAAATTTGTAGATAGGTAACGTGAAAACTAAAAATATGAAATTTGAAAGGATTTTTTGTTTTTAATTCTTACGCTACGAATGTAAATTATTTATCCTGGACAAATATTTAAGTCATATCCCAAGACAATATCAATTTGCAGTGTGACGAATTAAAACTTGGTTAATAAAAATTGTGTGCTGTAAAAAATATTAATGAAAATAGCACGCGATGTTTTTTCTTTAAAAAAAATGACAAACAACTGAAAAAAATAATAAGTTGTAAAAAGAAAGGCAACACTTAAAATGTTATGATGTATTTTGGTGAAACTGATTTTATAGCGCTTTTAAATTAAGGTTTTTAAGCAAATAGTTTTTTAAACATTAATTTTCGAACTCAAAATTATGATATAAAAACTTTTTTTCAAAATTTTACGTGACTATACCTATTTATGAAAAATTTTAATTTTCAATGTTCAATATCAATTTTAAGTCAAATGTTAAAAACCAGATGATCTGGTTTTTGAAATTGCCTATATGTATAAGAAAAAACTAATATCTAGTACCTACCTACCTACCTAAACCTAATTTTGACCAATTAGGGACATTAAAAAAAAGTCTAAGCCATAATTCATTCCATTCACAATATTTCAGAACTGCGAAAGAATAAATAAATAGAAATAAAAAATGGTAGGAATTTTAAATGTTTACTGTAAAAGGTAATGTTGCAACCAATAGTTTATTTTTGTTTTAACCCATTTACCAGTTTCAGTTGACTTAGAAATGTGAAATTTTACACACTAGTTTTTTGTGTTAATTAAAAAATTTGTTCTTTTTGACAACGCAACGTAGGTATCAATATTATCTATTGAAAAAATAATGGCTTAAAAACAAAAATATTTTTTTTACAAAAATTAAACAAATACATATGTACCTACCTACCTAACAATAAAAAAACATTTTTTTAAAATTTTTTTCTTTTTTACAAAATGAAAACCAAAGTTACGTAAATTCTGTATAAATTTGATAATACTTAAATTAACCCGTACCTACTAAGATAAAAATCAAAAATTGTAAAAATAAAATCATAAAAAATAAGTATTTTTCAAAAATTAAAAAATAACACATTAAAAAAATTTATTTTTCCCAAATTGATTTCTATATAGCAATGAAGACCAAAACAACCTAAGTATTTATTTATAAAGTTTCTTAAAACAACTCTTAAAAATAATAAAAATCAAAAAATGGTCTATACCTACCTAACCTACCTATACCTACATTGACTTACAAAAACTAAGTTTTTTTTTTTCAGACTGAAATAAAATGGTTTATTATTTATGTTATAATTTAAAGTTTTTCAAAACCACCCTTAAGAAACTAAGACTCAAAACCTATCAAAAATGGAAATAATTGAATCTATTTGGCTCTTTCCAATAGGCCCCACATGGGTATAGGTAGGTATTCCTAGGTATAAAAAACCTGAATACCTAGGTACCTAGATAGGATATAAAATATTACAGAAACAGTGATAGCTAAGTGTTTTGATAAAATCAGTCTTATCATCAATTTTTGTAAGCCGGATAAAAGTAGATAGGTACCTAGGGACGATACCTTTACTTAGGTACACAATTTACGTGTTTGTCTACGAAACTTTCACGAAGAATCAGCTATAGGTACCTATTATAGCTACCTATACCTAAGTATACGAAAATCAAAATACACAGATTTGAAAGTAAAACAGTGGATGCACTAGGGCGTATACGTACTTTTTGCCAATTTCTAACAAATTGTCAATTATTTTTGTTTGTGCATGTTAATCAGGTTATGGCAATTATAATTAAAATATTTTCTTATAAAACCTCTTAAACACAATTTATTTTCAGCATCAAAATACCTAATCAGGTACCTATTTTCTTTTATCATTTAGGTAGGATCTACGATCTGCGGAATTTTGAGATACTTAAATTAAAAAAAATAAAACATAGGTACTTGTTATGAATCTATTTGTTAGAGAAATAATATCTATTGGCAGATATCTATCCTTCTTTCTTAACCTACCCAAAGGTCCAAAGCTGTTTGTTTTCTCTTTATAAATTAATGTAACCACACCATCTCTGTATATATTCTTATATTCACCACAAGATTCAACAAAAAAAAAACCCATTCACAATAACGAATCTTTGTTTTCTAACGCCATTGTTTAATATCAAATTCAGATGCTTATAAAACCACAGGTAGAAAGGGAACTGTTCCATTAAATTGGTCCGCCCCTAAACGAATACACTCTATTTATTTTAGGGGTGAATAACAAAGAGAAAAGATTTCATAATGGCTTCCAATCAAAGTGGAATATCTGCCACTATCTGTTGTCATTGGTTGAAATCCGGTCTGAGCAGAGTTTGAGCACTAAAGACGTCAGTTATGTTTTTCGTCATCGTTTTTGTGTGCGATTGTTTCCGGATTTGGCAACTAGATGTAGTTAGCGTCGATGTTGACCATTGAGAGTTGGATTGAGGTTTTGAATTCAGTTTTGTGAGAAATCTTATAAAAAGAAGCTGGGCAATGGTGTTTGTTTTTTTTGGATATTGCTATTTTTTTTTTATTTGTGGAAAAGTTTGTGGAAATGGAAAAAAAGAAATCAAATCGGTTGGTTAGGAGTTATGTATCTAGGTACCTACCTACATTGTAGGCAGCTGATTAAATTCATGTTAATAGGTAAACCTATAGGTATTTAGAGAAGAGTTCAAAATGATTTCAATAAGAGTGTGTTTGTGATTGTTGGATATTAGTAGATACCTATGTACCTACAGGTTTTTATGAAAGAAAGTCTTATCAATAATTGCTATTTATTTTATTTTACCTAGTTAAAAGTTAAAAAATGTTCATTATATCAACTATGACCTACCTATGTAGGTACAACAGAATACCTACATTTTGTCAACAAATAGGTAGGTACCTATACCTATATCTACTTACATAACTATTTTATTTATGCAGATAGGTACCTAGGTATAATCGCCGCTTCGGATTATAGTTTAAATCTCTTTACTTTTTTCTATTTTAACAAAAATTAAGTAACCAAAAATCCTTTTACTTAGGGAAATTTTCGTTGCATTTATTTTCAAGACAGTTTTTTATCCATAGATAATAACTAAATTGTTATGATCGGACAAGTTCATATACCTACTTCATAATCTTACTTTACTCAAGAACACTTTTAAGAAAATAACTTCTTTTATTTTTGGGTTTATTTAGGCAGTGAGTTAGCAGGTTTTCACTTTAAGATAAAGTTATTTTTAATTTTAAGTCTGGAAAATTTTAATAAAATCATATGTAAGTAAGGTTTTTAGAATTAAATTTAAAAACGGAAGCACACTTGTCTTAAATTCCTTATTTGAAATGAAACTAAATTTTTTAAGAGCATCTAGGTATAGAAGAGGTACCTACAATGCATTTCAAATTTTTGATAGGTATTATTAAAAAATAAAAACATGCTGCTTCAATTTTAAAAGAAAAAATGAAAAAATAACATTAAAAAAAACTTACTGCAGTCTTCGTTCTTTTCTGAAGTTTTCAAAACAAAAACCTCGAAAATTTGGGCTTCAAAACAATTTTTTATTGCAAATTAAACTAAAAGTTATATAGGTACTTACTAAAAAATAAATCATAAATAATTCCCGCTCTTTACACTTACCTCAATGTGTGCATAAAAGGAGTGGCAGTTATCTACATTATTTATGTTTTTTAATGAGATTTAGAAACATAATATGTTACCAATCGATTATTAGCAACATGTATTGTTAAGAAAATAATCAAAAACAAAAAGATGATTATTTAATTTTAAAACAAAATTTTTAGCTGTTTGTTTTTTTTTTGTAAAGAAGAACGAATGCAATTCAAGGAGTGGATATAAAAAAAAAGTTATGAGCTTTTTATTTATTTGTTTCAATAAAATAATAATTATTTCGATATGCATTAATCATGGTACCTAATGTAACAAATAAAAAATTAATTAAAAAAAAAGTTGCGCATACGACCGAGTGTATTGAAATTGCTGAAAACACAACAATTTGACACCAAATTATTGAATACTTATGACTTTTAGTTAGTCTTAAATTATAATTGAAATGCAATCGAGAAATGTAGGTATATTATAGGAAAGGTAAATACACAACAAAAATGCACGAGTGGCATCACACAAACCTACTTTTATGTTAAAGTCCTTTAAAATAAACAAAAAAATTTGCTACAAAAACCAGATGGGAAATTAGATTAAGTCACACAAAAACAAAAAGCGCTCAAACTGAAGATGCCGTGTCCTTTTCTAAAAGCAAGAGTCATTTTTTAAAATACAAGTTAGTATAGACAAGGAGACCGATAGACCTATAGATCGACAGGTCGACAGACCGACAGACTGATTGGTACAGATTGGTCTGATTGGTACCTTTTTTGAGTTCGATTTTTTTACGAATCCAAAACTTGCCCTTTCGTACCTATAGTGGCAAGCTAAAATATTTTATTCAGTTTAAATAAGATTCAATAAATATATTAATTGTTTCTTGACATACGAAATAATAAAAAAAATTGAGATAATATTTTGTTAGTTTTCGATTTTTACAATTTTTTTGTTACATCTACCACTTTATTATGTTTACAAAATCTATCGATTACAAAAATTTGAAAATCAAGTGGCATCAATGCAAGAGTTTGATGCTCACAAGCTTTAATTCAAGCTTCCTATGAGGTTCTCCAACGATGGCGGCAAAGAAATCGCTTCTTCTTTTTCATAATTAATCATTTTCGAAAATTTGTATTTAAGACTCTCTTAAGGTACATTCCTTTGTTTATGAAAACTATAGTACTATCATGGTGGAAGTCGAATGGGGCGACATCTAAGGTATGCCTGCAACCCTTACTCTTTTTTTTTGCGGAGAGCTTATGGAGGTTTTAAATGATATTTATTGATATTTTTTGGATGCAATAATCCAAAAAATAGTCTCCTCTTGCCCCTACCACCAATTTCCGACGCTTAAAGACTCCCCAAATCGAATTTTACACCTCAAATTTTGCAGCGCCACCACAAGGGTCCACGCAACCCTAAAAAAAACTCGCCATGATAGTACTATATTTCATATAAATACAAAGTATATTCTAACGAATTCGAAAAAAATGTTCTTCCCCATACAATTATTTAAGAAAACTTATAATTTGTTTGGATAAATTTAAAAATTATCCTCTTTCATAAATATTTAATTTTCTGAAACATAACTTATTTAAAACACCAAGAACAATATTTGAATATTACGTTTATCTTTTTACCAAACTAACTTACACGATTTAAAATTCCATAACAGAAGCTGAGTTGATGAGCAGAGAAGGATATGAGTTAAAAAGAAAAGAAGAATATCACACACGTGCTTTCAAGATGCAGTTGATATCTGCAACCTGCAAACTTGTTTTTGAAATGAACTTCACCGCCTTGCGCCGTAGTAGGTACGACGCAACAAGTATAATGCCATAACATTGAGAGTTGTGCCTTTCCAATTTTGCAGTACTTAACTACATACCAAGTCGTACCATCCACTGACCTTGAAGAAATTGGATTACAATTTTTTCTTGGAAATGAGCCCTCAGTATAAAAGCATGTGCATTCGAAGAAGGAAGTCAGATTACTCCAGTTCGACAACAGGATAACAAACAATCACCTCATTTAAAAATGGCATTCAAAGTGAGTGATTGCAAAAATTAACCGTTTCAAAATTATAATCACATTTCTTCTCTTCATCTAGTTCATTGCTTTCTTCGCTTGTCTTGCTGTTGCTAGCGCTGGTTATATTGCTTCACCACTCGCTGCTGTTGCAACTCCAGTCTTGGCCAAGACCGAAGATCATGATCCTCATCCACAATACACCTTTGCATATGATGTTCAGGATGCGATTTCTGGAGACAACAAGAACCAGCACGAGACACGTGATGGTGACATCGTCCATGGGCAATACTCTTTGAACGATGCTGATGGCTACAGACGCATCGTTGACTACACTTCAGATCCTTTGAATGGATTCAACGCTGTTGTCCGCAGAGAGCCATTGGGTGGTGCTGTCGCTGTCGCTGCTGCTCCAGCTCTGATCAAGTCTACTCCTCTAGCCTATGCTGCAGCTCCAGCTTTGATCAAATCAGCTCCTGTGGCATATGCTCAAGCAGCTCCAGCTTTAATTAGGTCTACTCCTTTGGCATACGCTGCTGCTCCAGCTTTGATTAAATCTGCTCCAGCCCTGAG
Source organism: Syrphus vitripennis (assembly GCA_958431115.1). Taxonomy (NCBI): domain Eukaryota; kingdom Metazoa; phylum Arthropoda; class Insecta; order Diptera; family Syrphidae; genus Syrphus; species Syrphus vitripennis. The sequence continues at coordinate 33,712,373 of OY288108.1, forward strand.
TTATTCAACTGGCCCAGCATTGGTTAAGACCAGCTTCTCCTCACCACTCATTTCGTACGCTTATTAAGTGCTGAATCATAATTATTGTATTATCTCTTGTTGTTGATGTTATCTATTTTTTTGGGAAATAAAATTTAAACGAAAAGTTAATACTTCGTTAAATTTCATTTATAATTTCTAACAAACTAGCTACCTAACATAGTGAGTTGATTTACTAAAAAAAGTGAATGGCTGTGTCGCATGAACTTGCTCCAAGTAGAGCAAAAAAAAATATGAATAAGCATAAAATTCATTAGGTACTTGAATTGCTAAAATAACACGAAAAAGAAGTTCGAGCTCAAAATTGAATTTTTGAAAACAAAATTCAAAAACAGTTATGTAGATCTGTTTTTACAAAAAATATTTTTTTTTTATGACATCCCTCAGCTTTCAAAATATTATGGAGTTTTTTACAAATAACAGATTTTTTCAAAATTGCATTTATTTTGATTAGTAGGTATTTTGCGGGATCCAAGTAATTTTTAAACAAATGCCGAAATAATAAAACAATAAAATTAAAAAATATAAAATTAGGAAAACAATATAAAAATTTGCTTCTATAAAAAGTATTGGTTAAAAAAAAACAGATAGAAAAATTTACAGGTAAATATATCTTAAACCGCAAGACTAAAAGTTGTGGAAAACAGTTTGAAAAAATGGTTGAAAAAAGCTGAAAACATTGCTAAAAAAAATTTGACAAAAAGTGTTTAGGAAAAAATTTCGCAATTATTAATGGGGAAAAAAGATTTGTCACATAAATGTTCGTCCTTTAAAAATTTCGTCAAATAAAATTTAGTAAAAAATAATTAGTTGTAAAAAATTATTGTCGAAAAAAATGCTGAAAAAAAATTTGTTTTGTCTAAAAAGAATTTTTTAATTTTTTTGTCAAAAAATAATTAATTAAAAAAGTAACAAAAAAAATAAAATTCGTCAAAAAAAGCTCTGATAAAAAAAAAAAATTCAAAAATTCATCTGACAGAAATCTTGTCATTTAGCTATATTTTTTAACGTAGGAGTTGTATTTTTTTGCCCTTAAAATTTGTAGTCGTTGGTTAATATTTTATTATTTAAGAATTAAATAAGCGATTTTTAAGAACTTTAAATACTTAGTAACTATTACATTCAAAAAATTCCAAAAAAAATTATATTTTTGAATAGAAGAATAGAAAAAATTGAAAATGTCTTATTGAAATCACGACCTTTCGAAAACGTGTATTTCAGCACTATTTTGACTCTACATTATGCTGCAAATGATTTTAATAAAAATGCCGAAAATAATCAATAATCTTTATTTTTTTATTTTTGGAGATTAATTTTTTTTAAATTCATTTTCAAAATACCTTGATTGTAAAATCTTAGTGAATATGGAACAAGCGAAAAATTAAAACAATAAGATCAAAATTTCCTCAAATTTTTCTTAATTTATTGTTAATACGTCATATTGCTTTTTTAAAAATTTTTTGAATTTGTTTTTGTCGTTTTCATTATTTTTTAATCAAGGAAACACTTCAAATCAATCCATGGCTTTAATAAGGATATCAGTAGCTTAAAATTGGATTCTTTTAAAACATACTGTGAAATACAGAAGCACGTCCCTATATTTTATGAAAGAAAATTTTGAATTTTTTTTGTTTTTCTAAAAATAAAAATATCAAGTTAATTCGTTTCAGATTTTTATTTCAGGTTCACAAAAACAACAACATTAACAACAAGAAAAGTTTGTATCCAGACATTCGTTAGTTCCACACTTAGTATGCGTATGAGATTAGAGGTGAGGAGAAGCTGGTCTTAACCAATGCTGGACCAGTTGAATAGCTCAAAGCTGGAGCGGATTTGATCAAAGTTGGAGCAGCATAAGATGTTCTCAGTAAAGTTGGAGCTGACCTGATCAATGCTGGTGCTGATTGGTAGACGGCTGCTGGGGAATGAGCATAAGCCAAAGGAGCTGATTTCAAAAGAGCTGGAGCTGAAGCGTATGCCAAGGGAGCTGGAGCAGCAGCATAAGCCAAAGGTGCAGACTTGATCAAAGCTGGAGCTGCGGCATAAGCTAGAGGAGCAGCAGCAACAGTTTTTACAGCGACAGCAGCACCCAATGGCTCTCTGCGGACAACAGCGTTGAATCCATTCAAGGGATCAGCAGTGTAGTCAACGATGCGTCTGTAGCCATCAGCGTCATTCAAAGAGTATTGTCCATGGACGATGTCACCATCACGAGTCTCGTGCTGGTTCTTGTTGTCTCCAGAAATCGCATCCTGGACATCATATCCAAAGTTGTATTGTGGATGAGGATCATGATCTTCGGTCTTGGCCAAGACTGGTGTTGCAACAGCAGCTAGTGGTGAAGCAATATATCCAGCGCTAGCAACAGCAAGACAAGCGAAGAAAGCAACAAACTAAAAGAAATATTTTCAAAATTAAATATTGATACTTTAAAAATTTGATGTTTCACTTACTTTGAATGCCATTTTTAGTGATTGGTTTAATGTTATTCTGGTAGTGGAACCTGAAGTGAACTGATTTAAACTCAATTTCAATCCTCCTTTTATACCTACTTACTTAATTTTTGGCCAACATCAAAAGAACAACTATCATCCACGAATCTTATTATGCTTACCGAAATATCGTGGTAATGTGTGTAGGTAGTCTCGGACTTCTTTTTTAATGTATCAAGGTCACACGATGCTCCAAATCGAATTACAAGCCATTCATCTGGCGGGATACAATAAAAAAGTACAATGAACCAGTTTGTTTTACTTACTCGTATGATGGTGACGTTTCCTTTTGTGGAATCGTATCTTTTTTTGCTGTTGGCTGTAAGAACCGGATTCGGATGTTGATAAGCCGCTTAAAAAACACACACGTACCGGCAACGGTGGCGCGGTGCGTGGTGTGAATTGCATTGTTCCTTGCCACCGATGACAATGTGTTGAGAGGTAAAATAAATTTATACCTTTTTTGATATTTTATAGATAAACGTACAAAGCTTTAATTGTAAATTTATAAAAACTAGCATCAGTTTAAATAGATGTCTTTTTCCACAGGACAAGTTACAAGTATTTATATTTATTAGAAAAATCGTTAGATCGTGGAAAAAATTTCCTAGTAAAATTTAGTATTTAGCTTCTTATTTAATTAAATTTAATGGAATCTTTATTTAATAAGAAACACAATAAGTTTCTGAAAACATAAAATGAAATAACAAATAATAAATAATAAATTGAGAGATAAGACATATTTAAGTTATATACATAGATCAATGTGTGTGCAGCAGTATTTACTAATTAAGTTATGCTTTGACTGTTAATCAACGTGTACTTATATTTTTTATGTAGATAAACAATATTTAAATTACAATAATTTCCAAAATAAAAATATTGACTGAACACATAAGTTATTCGAGAGATTAGAAGCACAATTGTATTCATAATGCGTTGAGATGTAGCTGAAGATCATTGCCTCTGAAGTATCAATTGTATGGGAAATTTAAACACCAAGAAGTTGGGCACAAATCTTAAGTATTTGATATTTTAAAAGTTATTTTTAAAAATTTACATACTCAGGTATAAAAAAAATATAACTGGATGAAATTTCAGATATAAATGCAATAGTGACATTTTTAAAAATTCAGTTTTCAGAATTCTTATTCCAAAATTCTGTTTTACAAAATTATTTTTTTAATACTTACTAGCCGTAATATAAAATGTAAAATAAAATTAAATCAGACTTCTAAGTGTTTCTTTTGTGTTCGTTTTGCTAGTAAGATTGAAAAATGAGAATAAAAAAAAATGTTATCTCAAAAAGTAAACACTTTTTTACATTTTTCAACAACATTATGAACACGATTTACGCAACCCTCGATTCGTGCACGTCTCGACTCAATAAGTGCAACTTTTTAAAAATGCTACCTCGATTTGTGCAACTTCCTATTTTTATTAATCTGTTTTCTATTGTTTGTCTGAACAAAATTCCTTGTGTTTATTTGAATGGGTTGCGACCACATTATTGTCTAAGGAAAATTTGTACAGGATGGGTGTTCCAAGAAATATTGCAGAATTGTGTATTAAAATAATGATTTGTATAAAAAAAAACTACACTTACTGGGCAACAGCATCGGTTAGGGCAACTGCGCCAATTTCTATTGGTTGCGTAGATCGAGTTTGTACTGACTTTCTGTTTTAAATATTTTTACCTACAGAACAAAAAATGTTTGTGCGGTGGAAAATTATATTTTCCACAATAAAACAAATATAGTTGAAACGGTTTTTATTTTAGTATTTAATGACAGGATTATTTCTTTCCAAGAATAAAAAGCCATGAAGCTATTTTCGAAAATTTTCCAAAAAAAAAAAATTAAAATTCCATTAAATATTTTTTTAAAAAATTTTGTATTAATTATAATTATAAATTTCCTTTGCAAAACAAATTATCTATTGGAGGTAAAGGCACAACATTAACCACATCCCCCGTCCCATTTTTTGTAAACCAAAATTTATTGCAATGTGGGCAACAATAAATGAAAATTATTGCTTTTTTTCCAAAAAAAATTTGAAGCAGTTTTTGAAATAACTCCAAAAAGCAATAGAAAAAAAATTTATATTTTATATTTTTGAAGACTGAGATTCTTCGAATCCAATGTGAAATCCGTGCTATTATATGCTTGTGAAACATGGAAAGTCTCGGCCACCACCTCGAGAAAATCGCAGGCTTTTGTGAACCGCTGTCTGCGTCACATCCTTAAAATTCGCTGGCCACAAACAATATCTAACCAGGAATTGTGGCGTAGGACAGGTCAGAGGCGTTTGGACATCGACATCAGAAAGCGCAAATGGCAATGGATTGGTCACACATTTAGGAAACCAAACGATTATATTGCGAAGCAGTCCTTTGAATGGAATCCTCAGGGGTCACGGCGGGTTGGAAGACCAAGAACAACATGGAAATCTACGGTGCTATCGGAAGCTAACTATCAGAGAAAGACGTGGCCACAGTTAAGGTATCTAGCTGCAGATCGAGAAGGATGGAGACGTTTTGTTGACGCCCTATGCCCCAACGGGGTTAGAGGACCTGATGATGATGATGAAGATTTTTGAAGAAAATTCAAGTACCTATACACCAAAATTTGGGAATAACTTTGGAAAAATTTAGAACCCATTGCTTGCTATTGAGAACTACTTATCCATCTTAATATTTTTTTATCGGTTGTTTCTGCGACTTAAAACTCGTCGTTTCATTACTTTTGTTCGAAGCATTTAAAAAAATTTAACTTGCGTTAAATGGCCCAAATCGCAATCCTAAACTTTTTTTAAATAATAGTCTGAAAATCACTCTAAAAACTTTTTAAAAATTTTACAAATAAAATCAGATCTCAGGTGGTAATAATCCAAAAGTTTTATTTATTTGACATTCATTTAACCTGTTGACATTTCTTCAAAATTGTCCATTCATCTAGGTTTTTTAATTTTGAGTTATTTTTAGAATCTCTTTTCCACACTAAACTCCAGAGCAAAAAAAAGAACTACCTTTCAAATTTCGTTTTTAGGTCAAGCACTTCTAAAAATAAAGATCCTCGCAAATCATTGTCTTGTCATTAAAATCCCGATGTATACACATTTCTACCAATTCCCATTGCCATTGACCATCGGTTTTATTGCAATTATGTTCCTCCCAAAAATCATTAATTACCAGAAGCCAAAAAAGTAAAAGTGATTGTATTTCTTGGATAGCTGCCTTTACTTTGGAGCATCAGTTGACCTCTACAAGGTGCATTCAAGTGAATGTTTAATCTGCTCTTGCGAAGAAGTCTCTGATCGCTAAAAATATAAAACTGGTTCCCCAAAATTCCTTTTACCCATACGTACCTACATAATATTAAACGACAAAACAAAAAAGAACAAAAGGAGATTTTATAGCAAGTCCAGTAATCCCCAATCGGACGAATGGTGTTGACCTTGGAAGATAATGGTCCAGACACTGAGTTCTTCTGAAACACACACAATTTGTCTGTTGTTAATAACAATGTCCAGGAAAGGTATAAAAGCTCATGAGTCATTGCAGATGTTCATCAGAACACAAATCCCATAATTACAATCGACACTTAAAAATGGCATTTAAAGTGGGTTTTTCTAAATAATATTACAAAGTTGGCTAACATACTTATCATTTATTATTTTTGTAGATTTTTGTGCTGTTAGCTTGTTTTGCTATTGTCCGAGCTGGCCTTATTCCCTCTTCGGCTCAACCTGTGCTTCAGAAATCCGATGAACATGATCCTCATCCACAGTACACCTTTGCATATGACATTCAAGATGCAGTGTCTGGTGACTCAAAGAATCAATATGAAACTCGTGATGGGGATTTAGTTCGTGGTCAATACTCATTGATTGATGCCGATGGATTCAGACGCATTGTTGATTATACAGCTGATCCGGAGAATGGTTTCAATGCTGTAGTTCGGAAAGAACCAATTGATGCTGCTGTGAAGGAAGTTGCGACAGCTCAAAATTTAAGATCAGCTTCACCAGTTGCATACGCAGCATCTCCGTCGGCGGCGTTAATAAAAACACAAACTCCAGCTTTAGTTAATCCTGGAAGTAGTGCTATTGTTAAAACAACATTCACTTCTCCAATTTCCTCGTACACATATTAAATTGTTTTTGTTAATTGTATGACCGTTATTTTGTATATTAAAACTACTCTTATATATTTTGTTTGTTTTACTTTTTAATCTGCATATAGGTTCCTTAGTTAGATCAAGAATTAATTGAACCTTCAAAAGTTACCTGGACCAGTCCCCAAAACAAATTGAGACTAGATCTTTTTGACTGAGACTTACCATGGTGTTTCCTATAATAAGAAGTTTTCAAAATAGTGTTTTTAAAATATGAAATTGAATATTTTTATTTAAGTAATCAAGAACAAAATTATTGCTTCTAAGTTCTTTCACAAAAAAAAAGACCTACTCGGATATGTTTTAAGTTGGTACCAGGACGAGACCCAGAGAAGACTGAAATGTTTCAATTTTGACTAAACACTGAACGAAAAAATTAATCAAGAAATTAACATGATATTTTTAATAATTTTTTTTGTAATATTTTTGGCTGATTTGAAAAAATAAGCATTCTCTTTTAACACGGCTATAATGTCACTGAAATACTAAATATGTTACAGTGTTATGTAATATGTAATTCAACGATGAAATATGATTATTTCGCAAATTTTAACATCACCTTTTTATCGATTCCATTCAAATTTTAACCTATAGAATCTGATATGTTTAACAAGATGCCTGATTAAAATAACAAGATGATCATGTTAAATATCAAGTAAATTTAATAAATCAACATGGCGGTTTTATTGAACCAACATGATAATTGCAATATGATAAATATAATAATAACAGAATGTTCAAATACGAACGGTGGGCTGTCAAATCATTTGAATCAATTATCAAATTAACACTGGGCACTAGTTTTGGTGTCATAAACATGGTGATTAACGATATTCACAAGCTTACTCTAAATAATTTAACAGATCGTCGTTTTCGTATGGAAAATATAGTATGTATCTGTCCTTAATCTGATAAGAGTGTTAGATCTACACTGCACAATATGCACATGCACAGATCTTATCCTCTAAGTATAGAACACTTTCTCCTATTTAAAAAACACTGAAAATATTTTTTATTGATTCTACATTATATATTTTTCATTTCTACTTGCGACTATGGGGCATATTTTGCTTTCGTGCAAAAAATCGAACTCGAGGTATTAATCAGACCTAACATTACGATGATAGAGAATGCGAAAAAAGTGGGTCCCACAATTCTGTCTGTCTGTACCTCAGCCAAAACTATTGAAGTGATTTTCTTCAAACTTTGGACTTAAGGTTTTGGGGAGATTGCCTAGAGCTAGAGAGGAAATTGAATTCTTTTTAGCTCCATAAAAATAACGGTACCTATCATAGTACCGTTGAGACAAAACATTTTTATCTCGAAAACGACTCTAACGATTTTGATGAAATTTTTTAAAATAGGTTTGTCAAGTAATTAATACTTAAGTAAAAAAATATTTTTGAAAAAATCGTTATTAACGGTACTTGCCATAGAACCGGATTTTTGGTTTTTGGTTTTCTCGTAAATTATTGGACAGATTTTAATAAAAATTTTATAATACCTAGGTATTGCATATCAAAATTTTCAAAAAAATATTTTTTGTATTAGATTCTTTTACGGCACCCCACAAATAATAGTCCAACGGTGTCAAATCGCAGCTCCGAGGTTGCCAAACGACATCAGCTCTGCTGCTGATGAGCTTCATCTGAAAAGATGATTTTTTTTTTAAAATCGGCATCTTCTCTAAGTCGATCGCAGGCGAAAACATACAATACACAATCATATTCGTTCAGCGGAAGGATAAAACTAATTATATGTATATGGAATGAAGAAAAAAACTAGTTCTCATTTTATAATTTTTAAGAAATAAGAGCTGGTTTATTTTTTTTTGTCAGTAAAAAAAAAATGAAAATCAATGTTTCAAACAATTTCTTTAGTAATATTGTTTGTGTGTAAAATTCTATTCAATTTATTACGATGCGATGTGAACAGTTCATTTTGGCTTTTACGATAAAACCATGAAGAAGTACCTTTTCAGTTATGAAATTTAACTTTAGTACCTTATCTACATAAGTATGTGTATGACCAACATCAGAGTTCAAGGTCGAACGTTTAATTGTTTTTCATTTCGGTTACGTTTTCATCTTGGATTTGTATTCGAAAACTTCAATCAGAAAATAATCATGTATGCAATGCATGTCACTGAAATGAAGTTGACTACTGATTTACAAATTCATTCTGTCATTCAGTGAGTGGGTAGAGTATAATTTGATATGTGGATTGTTAACGGAAACACAGCAAACAGTTAAACCAAACGATTGCATAATGGATTCTCCCGCCCTGTGGAATTTGTATACTGATGACAACAACTGTTAAAAGATTTAATCTTTATTTTCCATTTATTACGTTTTCTTCTCTGCATTAAATTTAAAAAAATCAGAGCATAAGTCAATGTCATAGGCATAGCTAAGCTCTTTTTTTTGTTGCTACTGAAAATTTAAGGTATTTAGGTATTACCGGCTTATAAGAGACTTTTGAAAAACTGACATTTATCATAGTGGCGGCTACTATAAGCAACTTAAAAATTCATTTCGTTAAATTATGCTAATGCTAATAAACAATTACCTCTGCAGCAAATACTTTGTGGGGAAATAATTACTTTTTGTACACAGATCGGATTTGTTGTTGTGTTTTTTGGGCTATAGTTTTGGTTAAATTGAAATTTATGCGGACTTAGGTACGTGCTGTTCACTCGCAAATGTTGTGGAATGCATGGAATGTGTTCGCACTGGGATTTCCTCAAGTTAATTTAAATAATCCACGTTGGATGTTGTGCTATTTATTTATACTCAATGTCATGTTATGTTTAAAATTAAATACTGCCATCTAACGTAGCGTCAAAATGCTAATTTAAAAAAAAATTAAAGCCGTTTTTCATATAGCTACCAACACTCAATCACAAAAGTAAGTATACACTAGACCTAATAGAAAGCAAATTTATAGTAAGACCGAATTCAGAAAAATGCTGTCTCTTTTGCCAAAAATATACTTGACACTCTGAAGGTTGTCTTACCATAAATATGCCTTCTATTAGGTCAAGTGTATACTTACTTTCGTGACTGAGTGTATATAAAATTTGTGAAATAGTTTTAGAAACACAATTTGCTATGCAAGTTCTTAGTTATTCATAATATACACTTAAAAATTAAATTTCAAAAAATTTTAAATACATTGTATACTCGTAAAACTGATTTTTTTCAATAATACGAAAAATATTTGTAAAAAATTTTGATATGCAGTATTATTAATTTTTCAAACTGTTTATATAAAACTAAAATCCGGTTCTGTTGCTGGTAAAATATAAAAAAAAAAAACAAAAAGATAATTTTATTGTTATTGTTATTGTTATTTTTTTAAAGCAAAATAACGAATCGCAATTAAAAATATTTTTGCAGGGAGTGACAAATGAGAAGAAACTAAATTCCAAGCATCGGCCGAGACTGTATGCAATGTCTTCGTGATGTTTCCAGTAATGAAAATCATTCCCATTTAGACAGCCTTTGGAATGGATTTTTTCATTTTTCTTACAAAAAAGACTTAATTGGAAAAGTTCTAATTTGATGGCAATAGGAAGAGACCGAGAAAAGACTTAGTATGACTAAGCCCGAGATGAACCTTGACGACTCGGATTGAGACAAAACTGAAATCCAATTGATTTTATTTTCAAGATGAATACCTATTAAAAAGTATATCAATAATATGGAAAACATATAGTTTTAAGAAGTTTACTTATTAATATTCAATCCTTACAAATACAAATGCAAGGTTCTGTGGTTTAACGTATAATAGAAACTATATGCAAACGTAATCAAATGCAAAACAATAAAAAATTAAATAATGTAATGTGAAATAATGAAATCCGAGGTCCATTTTTTATTTTCAGAAAAAAAAAAAATAGTTTTGCTATTTCCGCAAAATTGCAAAATTGCAGTTTTTCTTTTATGACTGTGTGAACTTCATGCAATGCAATCCAATTTCTTTCCTTCGCAAAATTAATATACTGTTCTTTTAAAATTGTAAATGGTAACACAAACTTAGCACGCGGCAGCAGAAGTAAAATTTTATCAATCAACGGCTTACTAAAATTCATTTGCAAAGTTTTAAAAAATATTAAGGGCACATAGTAGTTCAAGTTTTTGTTTGAAATTTGCAAATGGTTGTACTTATATCACCCATAAGTGCTTCGCAAAGTTTAATTTCATTCGCAAACGATGAACAAATGAGACAATTGTAAACTTCAAAGATCGTACAACTTAGTCCTATTTTTTTTTTAAGTACCGCTCACGACAAAAGGTGGTCCTAATTCACCCACAATGAGAACATGCCAAGCGCAATTTAATGCGAAATTAGCTTTTGTAAGTGATTAACAAAATTAATGCAGTTTTTTTTTTGATTAAGTTAATTATTTTATTTTCCATTATCAATATTCAGACCTAATATTTGGCACGTTTTAGTAAGCATACGAGATGAGTGGTGATGCAAAGCTTGTCTTCACTATCGCTGGTCCTGAGCTGTATACAGCTGGGCCATGAGCGTAAGCCAATTGAGCTGGTGCAGCGGCGTAAGCAAGTGGTGCGGGAGCGGCCTTCAACAAAGCTGGAGCAGCGGCATAAGCAAGTGGTGCTGGGGCAGCCTTCAACAAAGCTGGAGCAGCGGCATAAGCAAGAGGTGCTGGAGCAGCCCTGATCAAAGCTGGAGCAGCAGCAATGGCCTTAACAGCAACACCGAGAGGCTCACGGCGGACAACAGCGTTGAATCCATTAATAGAGTCAGCAGAGTAGTCCACAATACGTCTGTAGCCATCAGCATCGTTCAACGAGTATTGACCACGAACAACATCTCCTTCGCGGCTCTCAACCTGGTTCTTGCTGTCTCCAGAAATAGCATCTTGTACATCGTATCCATAACTGTATTGTGGGTATGGATCGTAGGGCTCAGCCCTGGCCAAGAGTGGTTGGGCGACAGCAGCAAGTGGAGCAACAGCTGGAAGAAGTCCGGCGCTAGCAACAGCGATGCATGCGAAGAAAGCAACAAACTGAAAAGTCAAAAAAAAAAAAATATCCATTGGTTAATTTATGCAACTTGAATAAAATGTGGCAAGTTCGTGGACAACGGACGACGCGACGTACCTTGAATGCCATATTAGATTTGTTTATTATTTTTTAGATACTGATAGTGGATTGATTGTGTTGATTGAACAGTTAGTTCGTACTGATTTTAAATCGATCGGCACAATGCTTTTATAGTGAGCTATCGATAGTACCTACTGATTTCAAATCGGATCAATTCCTACCCTAAATTTGAATTGTCACACACTTGGAATGTGACAATGTGGGTTTTTTTTTTAATTTGCTTGCGCATAAAAGAACGTTTTTAAGTGCAGGGTCACATTGCTTGGACGGGGAATTTTCTGTGCAAATTCCAATCGATGTGCCATAACCCTCCTTGTGACTTTCATTAAAAATTATTGTCTTGTGTCGGTGCCAAAGATATATTTGCCAAATGGCTTGACCTTCCGCATTGCGATGAAAGATGTGTCGGCAAGGTAGCGTGAAATTCCAGTTCCCTTTGATGGATGCAATGGATTGCCGAATATGTGATCTTGAAAGTTAATTCGGTGAGAGGTGTTTTTCCGGTGCACATGCTGATGCATATCAAAGATGTGTGCAGTAGTGACAGAAATTATTGGCAAAAAAAACAGAAAGGATGTTAAAAAAAGACTGCACCTGTATTCCAAGTGCGGGCGATGGCAAAACAAAAATAAAAAGGGAATGGAATTAATGGGATGCCTTAATTGGTTAATCTTCATTAAATGTTTTAAAATTGAAAAGCATAAACTAGGTCATTCAGATCATTTAAAAAAATTGCTAAGTTATAGGTTCATTAATGGGTACTTTTTATTGTTCATTAGCTTTTTAATTTCTTCCATACCTAATTATTTCAGGTTGCTCCCGAAGAAATAAAAACATCTTATTTTGGCTTTCCTTGAGTTAGAAATATTTTCATTTATATTAGTTAACTAAAGACATCTACTTTTGAAAAGTATCAGAAATAATCAAATATCAGGAAGGTGCTACCTAAAATATCCTCCCTCTAAAGGGTTTTTTGGTGATAACATACCTACTTCCAATTAGGCTGACAAGCCTTACAACCATCATATTAAAAATAAAGGTTTTGTCCGAAACAACAACACTTGGGTGGTTTATATCTTTTTCACGGCGACTAGACGGATCATCAGAATCCTCTTTTTTGGTGGTTTTTATTTTTTCAAATTTTAATTGAAAAACTTTTTGGCTCAACTGGGACTTGCACTTGAACTAAGCTCCCTCAGACCCATATGCACTACGCGTTTCACTACCGAGGTCAAGCGTTCACCATCATCTCAGATAACGTTTAATTGTTTGCAGCTCATTGGAAACTAGTTTTTTGGCTAGCCTCAAGCTGCTGTTGCGGTTCTGGAAAGTCTAATTTCAATTCCTAGTTGGCCTAAAAAAGTTTTTCAATTGAAATTGAACAAATAAAAATCAAGCACCACTAAAAAGAGAACTCACCCATTCATAACCTCCAAATAGTCAATGCCTAAAAAATTAAAATTATATTCATACATTTTTTGACAACTTTTTTTTTGACAAAATGATGAGATTATTAATTCTGTAGGCTCTAAAAAAATCCCCTTCGTTGTTTTCGAGAATGCATCAAAAAAAATTGTTGACAACATTTTTTTTAGCCATAAAAGAAGTATATTTGGAAATAATTAATTTAGAAGAAAATTTTTATCTACATCAATTTTTCTTCTCAAATTTCTTTTAACATTTTTGTTTTAATTTGTATTTTGACATACCAACATTTTCTAATATTGCCTTTTAAAATATTATTTGAATAGCATACCATAAAAAAAAACATGCTCTAAGTGTAACTACGGAGTTAAGTGAGCGCGGCATTGTGATCAAAAAGGAAGTAAACGGCAAAAAAGACACTGGGACCTTTTATGCCTTGCTACCAACTAGTGAGCCTAGAGAATTTTGAATTTTACAGATTTATGACCCCAACCCTTGTTAGGGCCAGCGATGAGACTGAGTCCTTTTTTGAACTTTATGTTCTAAGATTTTAAATTTATGCACTAATTAAATTCCGTCATCCTATTATGAAACAAAATATATAAATTGTGTAAAAGTTGATTAAGCTTTTAAAAACTTAAACAAAAATTCTATCACTTGAAGAAAATATATTTTGTTAATATGTATACCTATGATAAAAAAAAAAGAATCAAAAAATTCGTTAAAATTTAAAATAACACTTTCCATCTCCATTCTCTTTTTTAAATTAACTATAGCATCTACCTAAATAAATTAAATTAATATTTAAAAAAAAAAACAATATATAATTATGAACCCAAATGATGTCTCATTCCCTTTTTTACAAATAAATGTTTACCTCTACTCATCCATTTAGTTTCTCGTATTAAAAAAAAAGAAGAAATTCAATATTCCATTTAATGAAAACGTCGCTTAACATAAGACCCATAAAAACGCTCATAAATATTATTAACCACGACAAAACCGAAACATCATTTTGAATACATTATAATAACCATAATCACTATACTAAATCAGCGATGAGCCATTTTGATCATAATACTCGTAAAACGGCGGCGGTTGCATATTATACGTTTAATTAACGACCACCGAAAGTGAGATATAAAAGCCAATTATACCAGCTTCTTGTCCGATATAAGGGTTGCCAGCTTACTTTTTTTTTCAATCATTTATGTACATATACCCTGTTATATTTCTATTAACTTTTAAATAAATAATTTTAAAAATCGAAACAAGTGCTATCTCTCTGGCTTATCAATTTAGTAATTTTTTTTTTATTGATTCCTAATTAATTTAAGTTTTTTTTATAAATAAAAAATAGTCCCTTTAGAGTATTAGAGATTATTTTATCTATGATTTTATCCAAAACATAGATCAATGACCCTGAGCCAATCATTCTTCGCAAAATCTATATGAAAACAAAAGAGCTGATGTCCAAACTTTAAAAAAATTTCAGCTTCTTTTTTTTTGACTTGAGGAAAAGGTTTGCTTAAAATTACTTGTTTATAAAAATCATTTCATCTCATTACTTATAGTGAAATAAGCTATCATTTGAAACAACTTAAAGATAGTGTTGGCACCCCTGTACAAAAACACTCTTTCGGAAGCAACTTCAAATCCGGTTAAGAAGAACAAATGCGTGTTATTTTTGTTTGTCTTTAAATAGCAAACGTTGTGCTGTATATATAGCGGCAGTAGCACCATAGTAATCCATTTAACACAGATGCCTATCGGCGTCATCAGCAGAGAAGCATCATAATTTTTTTTAAATATTATCTGCCCACTCATACTAAGTTGGTATAAGTACTCCATAACTGCGAGGAAGACCAAATTGAAGTGACGTGTGTCACCTGAAGGCATGTGGATCGATAAACACAAGAGATAATCCAATCACAACTGCAACTACTGCAACCGCAAACATTTTTGTATTCGCACCTTAAAAAACGCACCAGGATCAGGATTTAAATACGAATTGACAATATTCACACTTTTGTCTAGGACACGGGTTTTGTTGTGCCATAGGAATTTTTTTTCAGAATTGTAGTTGAGGTACACCAACTGCTGTGTGACACACCCATCATTTGTACTCATAGACAGGTTACCAGATAGATAGCCACGAAAAGGGTTAGCCAGAGACTATCAATGCACACACGTTCCGAAGATAGAAATCTCTATTGGACAGTATCAACATCTTCGGGACATGCCACCTAGTGTGCGGCAGCCGACCACGACTGGCAGTGGAAGGCGTTCTGTTCCGATACTGCAAAATGTGGATGCATAGTCCCAGGGGTGAACAAAACAAAAAAAAATACCTACTCCGACTGGACGTCGACGTGTCGTCTTCATCTTCGTCTTCGTGTCGCCCAGATCTCGAGATGAGGGCGTTCAAAGTGCATAATAGTCATGTCATTCGTATATATTCCTTCAAACGTACCTGTCAGATGATCATGTCACATTTTAGCTTGAGTTGGATCGTCATCTTTATTTCTTTCATTTCATTCAATTTTTATTTTTTTTTTTATTTTTTTTTTTTGGTATTTTATGCGAGTTTGGAAAATCGAAGAACGAAGATCACTTTTGGGATGTGTAATTTCTTGTGACACCATCGGAAATGCCCATCTTGCAGCTTTACCTGCTGATGTACATATCACCCTACGTCGAATTCCCATTACCCATTTAACCAGATGTCAAAAGTCACATTTGTTTGGGATAATCTCCTTAAGTCAATCATCAGTGGTTGACTTCTTCTTCTTTAGTTTTTTTTTTTTTTTGTCTCCATTGATTTTTGACAGTTTCAATTTTGACAACTTGGTCCGAGTTTGTTTACATTGGATCTAAAGGCTTTGTATTGTTTTGTAAACGGGATTAGGATATTATATGGCGATTAAAAAGAAAACCAATTTAGCAGTGATTCTTTGTGGATTTTTGTTTTCGTATTCACTATGAATGAAATTCATTTGAAATCTGAACGAAAAACAAATTTTGAGTTCCAATGTCAATGATGTTGATGTGGTTATTTTTGGAACACAATTAGGCGGATTTTGGTGCAGATAGGTTAATACCCCTAGGGTTTGTTTGTTTTGGCTTGGTTTGATTTCATTTTCTTATGATTCTGTGCCCACGAATAGATATGGCTCATATAGGTAAAACTAAAAATGACTTAATTAAGGCTTTAGAAATTCAACCAAACAAAAGATCGATGTCGACATGGAAACTATGTTGTGATGTTTGGTTTTGAATGCTTATGACGGTAAATTGATCTTGAACTTGATTATTTTTAATTTTCTTATTTGTATATCTGTTGGTACCTATATGTAAAATGATTTCAATAAGCTGGCGGCAAGGTGATCTGCTTGGGCGATATAAGACTTACGTAGTCTGCCAGATGAATTTAGGTATTTCAGTTAGAGTTGTGTGTCTTTATTATATAAGTTGAAGAAAGATTAATTCAACGTTGATAATTGTGAGGTTTTAGTTTTCAAAGATTTATGGTGGAGTTGTTTTTGATTGCATTTAATGAAAAAATAAAATTCAAACTAGCACTAAAATTGGTCTTTAGGTATAAATATTTTGAGTTTCAAAAAGGTCATTCATTTGGTGGTTTCAAGTTGGTAGCGCTGTCATTTGACACCTGTCAAACTCAGCTGTCATCGGAAATGTCATAGTTTTAGTTAAATGTTTGCCATTTACGATAATAGATTGCTTAACAATCGAAAAACGCTGTTCGTCGATTTCATCAATTTCCACATCTCCGTTAGATTTTTATGTTGTAAAGTGGGAACTGAAAAAGTTAAAAGTGGACATGGTGGCAAAACCTTCTCAATCAATCCTGAAAGTTGAATAATTTTTGATTTGTTTGGGTGGACAAACAGTTTTGAAGGTTGGACAAACAGGGACAAAATATTTGAAAAACCTCACGCATAAAATTTGAATTCGGGGTTTCTTCACACAACTTAAATATTCGTAAAACGTTTTCAAAAATTAAATAGGGTTTTCATTCTTAAATATTTGTGAAACCGAACATAACAGAAAATCACTGAGTTCCAAATTACATTTAGATCATTAAGCCACGCAAGAAATTATGAATATTCTCACTCAAAATGTCTCGTAAACGTTTCTGTCACTTAGCTATGTCTTTCCTTACCTAGGCTACTTCGGTTTGACGCTTGTATTTGATAAAATAAACTTCTAAAACATTTAAAAATTTAATATCTTATTTAAAAAGTGTCAAACGTATTTCTGTCCAAAATGCTTGAGCCACATTTATGATGTAATTTCACGCATTTCTTACGCTCTTATGGAAACAATTTTATCAACTTCCAACCATAATGTCTTGCCTATGCCAACAGCAGCAAGTATCCATGAATTGAGCTTTGGTATACAAAACACGCAATATGAATCATGTATGAAGCATATAAGATGTAAGAAATGTAGTGGTAACACTTCGAGGTTACATTGCCCTCAAGAAGTGACGGTGACGATAACCGCTATTAAAAAATGTACAAATTAACTATCTTCCATCAAATGGAGTCTAAGTAATACCGTGGCTAATTAAATTTTCTTATTACTGTTTAGAAAAACCTACGTATTGACCTTAACACTTCTTGGAGTTGTTGATGTTAAGCCTATAGTTTAGGTGGTTTTTTGAATAACTTAATGTTTTTCTAATTTTCGGAAAATAATTTTTGGGTGCGTCTCTCTGAACCAAAAGTATGACTAAAGATAAGCACAATTTCTATAAACTGGTTTCAAATAATTTATCAATCAATTGAGACTTTTTGAGATTCGAAACAAACTTAATCGATGGTGGTGATCTAACTAAACTACTGCTTGAGGAGGCACCCGATATGGTGAACCATATGACAGATCTGGCGATTCCACAACAGATGGATACCCTCCAAGAAGAGGTAGAACTTAAATCTCATGATAGACGGCCCTTGTAAGATGCTGGGAATTGATGTAATGAAAGTTGGCTTTGTATATGAAAACTATAGTACTCTCATGGCGAGTTTTTTTTAGGGTTGCCCGGATCCTGGTGGTGGCGCTGCAAAATGTGAGGTGTAAAATTCGATTTGGTGAGTCTTTAAGCGTCGAAAATTGGTGGTAGGAGCAAGAGGAGACTATTTTTTGGATAATTGCATCCAAAAAATATCAATAAATATCATTTAAAACCTCCATAAGCTCTCCGCAAAAATAAAAGAGTAAGGGTTGCCGGCATACATTAGATGTCGCCCCATTCGACTTCCACCATGAGAGTACTATAGTTTTCATATACAAAGAAGTTGGTTGCTGAAGAATGGGAATGCTCTTGATAAGAGTGAGCAGCACAGATCTGTTTGGACCAGTTAGTGTGACTGGCATTTTATTCATTCACACCATCTTGTGAGTATTTATCGGCATTAAGGAGATAATATGCACCCTTAACGGCATTTACATCGGGAGACAATATTTTGTTCTTAATGTTACTTGTTGAGGGATCTATGACGTCATAGCTAAAGGTATACTGTCGTCTTAAAGCACCAGTTTCAATAAGTGTTTTCAGCAATCGGGGTTGGTAAATACTTGGTCCTTGAAGGTAAGCTGCGTGGGCAGCAGCAAAAATGCCAACATAATTGAAATTGTAGATCATTTTATTTTGTTGCACCGATTTAAAATTGTTTGACGATAGGTACATATTTGATTGCAATAAAGTTGGAAATTATACCTATCGCGCTTACCGGTTCCTTAAAAAAAACTTGCGACAACTCTGAGATTTAATTTTCATTCTCTGAAGTTTGATCAAATACAAATTCCATGTAAGAGACTAGCACAGTTGGTTAAGTTTCATTTGCACCATGTTACAGCTTTCAGATTTGCATTTTGCTATAAGAGATCTTTTTTTGCTCCTACCTGTCACATAACAGTTAAAACAAATGTTATAAAGCCCAAAAACAGCTTTAGCGATTTTGATGAAAAATTCTGTGGGTTCTTGCAAAAATTAATTATTTGTTCAAAATTTTTTTTTCAAAAACTGAAATTCAATTTAAAAATATTTTAAGATCCTATTTAAAAAAAAAACTTTAAATTGTACCTAACAATAATTTTTTTTTCTGAAACCATATCCGTTTAAGCTTCCTACGTTGAACTATGTAACCATAAATTGATTGATTTTGCCTTTAGGACATAAAATCAGATTAAATGATCTAATTTAAATTTCTTTCAATGAACATACCAAAAACAAAATCAGCAAGAAGTACAGTAAGAAAAGAGTGACAACAAAAAGAAACAAAAGTAAGAGCATTTACCCTCGCAAGTACCTTTTTACAACCGCACACCAAATTCGGTATAAATAGACTGCAAATTGTGCCAGTTAAGTATTCAGTGTTCAACGTTGACTCACAACAGAAGTAAACTCAATTTCAAACAAAATGGCTTTCAAGGTAACAAAAATACCTCCATCAAAGAAATTATGCCAAAATTGTGCCGAATTCCTTCAAGTCGCATTTTGATTAACAAATTTTATTTTCTCTTCCATCACCATCACACAGTTCGTAGCTCTCCTCGCTTTGGTGGCTGTTGCCAATGCTGGTCTCGTCCAACATCATGCCCCATTGGCATATGCCGCTGCTCCCGCAGCAGTTCTACATCACTCTGCTCCCGTGGCTTATGCTGCTGCTCCAGTTGCTGTCGCTCATGCCCAACCTGTCCTTGCCAAGGCCGCTGAAGAATACGACCCTCATCCACAATACAAATTCGCCTATGATGTTCAAGACGCTGTATCTGGAGACTCGAAGAGTCAGAGCGAGTCCCGCGATGGAGATGTTGTCCATGGTGAATACTCCTTGATCGATGCCGATGGATACAAGAGGACCGTTCAATACACCGCCGACCCTATTAACGGTTTCAACGCTGTTGTCAACCGCGAACCATTGGGACACGTTGTCAAGGCCGTTGCTGCTGCTCCAGCACTCATCAAGTCAGCTCCAGTAGCTTACGCTTCAGCCCCAGTTGCTTACTCCGCACCAGCACTCGTCAAATCTGCCCCATTGGCTTACGCTTCAGCCCCAGTAGCTTACTCTGCACCAGCTCACTATGCTTACTCCAGTCCAGTTGTAGCTAAAGCAGCTTACGCCTACGCCCACTAGGAGAGCCAACTCTATCCACCGACAAATGCCACATTGACGTTCTTTTGTTAACTTAAAGTTGTAAATAAATTATTAGAAAAAAAAACTCGATCAACTTTTATTTCCATTGATCAAAAGCCATTTTTAAGCGAAAAAGTGATATCAACCTGAACAATGAACTTAATTGATTGCGTTTGTGATACTCAAAGATCACTCACAATTCACAAACGAAAAAAAAACTGTTATACCTACTTACTTTCAATTTTATTTAGATCCGGACGGCAATTACCTGACTTTTTTGACGCAACTGAGCCACACCTTCGATATATTTTAAATCTTTTGAATCAATTCATCAGATATGGACACGTGTTTTTTCGTGAGGTTAAACCGCCAATATACGTAAGTTGTCAGGAGTTCTTTTTGGTAAGTTGTTTGGATACGTGTTAGGTCGGTAATGCTGTGTGAGAGCATGGAGTAATGATCGCAATAAATTTTAGTTCCAAACAAAACCACAAGTTTGTGTTTTTTTTTGAATGTTGACAAATTAGTTTAGAGCGTGTGGGGGGCTTTTATTGTTCGCTAAAAACTACCTCATTATTTGGAACAAATATGCGGAACTCAAATTGTTTACTGATCTTTTATGTAACTGTCTGTTGGAAGAGACACAATAGCTTTTGAAGAAAGATCATTGCTGAATGGCGCTCAATGACCAGCTTAGAAAAGGACGTAGCTATTCTGTGATATCTTTTCTGTTAAGGTTCTTCGAATTTAATGATTGCGTATCGAGTACATAAATCAAAGAAAAATCAATCGCTTAATTTTTTGCTAGCGACAGTGTCATTTTCTCAAGTCACTTGTTTGGATTCAGCACAAGTGTCATTAAAATCTAAAATCTCTTAATGTCTTTGACTCTGACGGGAAAGCTTCCGACGGAGAACCAGCTAAAAATTCGATCTCTTTTATGTCTCCTCAGTTTTTGTTCATAACTCTGAAAGGCCTTCAGTGGTGGATGTGGCCTCCAGTTGCATACAAAGGGGACAATAAATGGAATAATATTACGTTGGGGACTCTCAAAGAGAGAGTAAAGTTAATTTATAACAAATAATTTTAGCTTTTTTGAACTCTCTCTCTCTTTGAACCTCTGCGAAGAATTCTGCAAAGTATCAGTTGCGGAGTTAGGGAGTCATTATATGTATTATATGTAATAACTTTACTAAATTAATTTCTTTAAATTTCCCCTCGTAAGCACAGCCGCAATGGCCTTTAGGCTAAGAGCATTGAGAGATTCAAAGAAATATGAAAATTTTCTTATAAAATGAAGTTCATAACTTCCCTACCTCTTTTGAACCCTTTGGAGGCCCTAGGGTTTTGCACATTTAAAAAAATTTTTTTCTAATAATAGCTAGGTATTAATTTGTAGCTTGTTTTTTGTTTTATTATGCCTTTGGAATGTTCGCCTTATGGGATATTATTTTTATCGTATTTTTACTTATATTTTGTTTTTTAATTTTTCCAAAAACATGGATTCAAAAGTTCCAGAGACCCAAACGCTTGAAGGTTGAATACCAAAATTCAATTAAAAACATTTAATTTGATTAAATAATGAAATATAAAAAAGATTATCTTGTATCCATATCTGATGGATTGATTGGAATTATTCAAAATAAAATAAGATAAAGGTGTGGCTCACTTGCTCCAAAAAAAAAACAAGTAAATAATTGCGGATCTAAATAAAATTGAAAGTAAAGGTTTTTTTTTGTGACTTTAGATATCACAAACGTAATCGATTAAGATCACTTCTTTGCTCATGGTCTTATGTCACTTTATCACTATACGCATTATCTGATCAATGGAAGTAAAAGTTCAATGTTTTTTTTTCTAATAATTTATTTACAACTTTAAGTTAACAAAAGAACGTCAATGTGGCATTAGTCGGTGGATAGAGTTGGCTCTCCTAATGGGCGTAGGCGTAAGCTGCTTTGGCTACA